>OX439044.1:40685911-41968595 GCA_949317995.1 Acholoe squamosa | reverse complement strand
CAATCGAGTCACCTCAGCATTTTACTGTAGAATCTGCAAATAAGACGAGTCTGATAGAGTTCCATTCAGACAAAGATGTGGAGAGTAAGTTTGGAGGGAGGTCCCCTTTACATCTCCCCAAGCATCCCCTCAGTGAAAATAGCAACAGGGTGGTGGAGAGCTCCAAGGGAGTGTTCATTATTTATCAACAGTGGGACTCTGGGAGGGGATAGATTGGGGGAGGAGCAAAATAATGTTGACACCTCAAGGAGGTGGGGGGGGGGCAATATCACACCTTTTCAAATAGAAGCCTGTGGATTACTATGGATGCTGCCCTGAGGCAACAGCAGCAGTTCAGGGGTATTTTAGATGCATCATTTTAGATCCTGAGTGCAGCAGTAGCCCTTTTCAAAAAGGGTTAAATTGGTATAGGTAGAATAGAGTAGTAGTGCCCCCTTATAGTGGCCTGGACATCACCTTGATTTTACACTGACATTGATGGCAGTGACACTCCTTGAGTGAGATGTCTGAGGAATGCATGCATGTAGGGCCTATACTAGGTAATAAATTTATGTCAGATGAATGCATTAAACTTCCCTACCTTTACAAATCTTTTTACAAAAGTTTTGTTCTTGCCAAAACCAAAGCATATTGTGATTTCTTGATGACATGATGTCATGCAGCCCATGATCCCCCTCCCCCCTTGTCATGCTTGGTCATGGCAAGTGGAACCCCCCCTCCTGCATGACGTCATTTGTACACAGCCCCCTATCAACGGATCCGGGGGAACCCGCTCCCCCAACCAAAAAAAGTACCCCTTTCCCTCTACTTTTTGTACGCACATGGTTACTAGTGCCCACCCGCCCCCGAGAATTCACAACAAACTCGTGGCAGTGGATCCCTAGCTTCACTTGCACAGCCTCAAAAGTCTTGGGCTGTCACGCCGAAGCCACCCACTCTCATACGGTACCCTGGGGCCGGGGACTGCATGGATTCTCTTGATTAAAAGGTCAATAGTGTAATTAACAAAGCTCTCAGTGAGTGGGGTGTACACACATTTCCAAACACTTTTATGGTGAGCAGAATGGCATGTTTCATTCAGCAGTTTAAGGGTATTTAGAGCACCATGGTATAGACTACAACTTTTCTTTGGTTAAAGAAAATATATGACCAGTTGGGGTATTGATAGTTGCAGGCAATATATGAAATGCCCCTTTGGATTGGGTCCTTTGGGTGGACCATGCTCCTTGAGTTAGGGGTGCGCCTTATACGCGTTTTTTTTTTCGAATATTAGACTCAGGAGCAGCAGATGCGCCTTCTATGCGGATCTGCCTTCCCTGAGTTGGGGGTGCGCCTTCTACGCGGGCTGCGCCTTCTACGCGAGAGATTACGGTATAAGGATTAATTTGATGCCTCATTTACATTTCCACTGTCGATTTTAGACCAATAATCTTTGTACAACATACTTCAGTGCGGGTCTACCTTGTGTGACTTGCTGCCACCTAGCATCAATTAGTGTAGTGCAACCTAGGGGCCCGTTAGCAGGTCTGAACTTAGTGGTAACGGGTAAGGGTTCTTACAGACTCACCCATCCATCCACCTGTGGCAATTCAAAACCAAGTGCCCCCTGGCAGGGGGTAAAAAAAATTGACCCTGGAGAGCAGGAAGCCAAAATTTCCGCGTGCAAACCCACCAACCCCCTCCCCCCTGTTGTTAAAAATATAGGGTAGCAATGTACATTGCTCGTAACTCAAAAAGAACTAAAATTTTAATTTTTCAGCAGATGTTGTGTACCATAAATTCTTTGATTTGAGGTTCAGATCACATTTGAATCGAATCAAAAGTGTAGTTTATTGCAAGGTCAGTAATAAAGGTAATGTTGCTTGTATCAGAGAATTTAAGGTAATTGCAGTTAGTTAGACTCTCTGCTGTCCCAAAGCTCTGGCCCCTTTATACTTGATAGTCTTTTCCATTACATTCAGGAGCGTAGGAAGCAAATCTTTATTGGGGGGGCCCAGGGGTCTTGGTTGGGGGGGCCTGCTATATTTTTATATAGGATTATATAGGGAACCTCCTCATTATTGGGGGGCCCAGGCCCCCCCTTTTCCTACGCCACTGACATTGTTTCTCCAGAATTAAAATTAATAGTCTTGAGCAAGTCTAGCTTGTGGTCTGACATCAGCACTCCCATTCACAGACAGGAACCAACTCCAAGCAGATGTTAAGTAGTGTTATAGTCCCAGGTTATCCACACCACCAAGCCACTATTCACATAACTCCCGCCAAAACTGCCCTATTCGCACCACACTTGCAAAAAGAGCAGGAAAATTGATCCTGGATCAACATTCCTATACCTTCATCATTGTAAGCAAAAAGTGTCTCATGGCAGCTGACAAACTGACTGTATACAATATAGAGAATTACTCAAAATTTACAAAACTTGTTTCTGAAATGCCTTTTCCTGCAAGACCCCTACATATCCTCCTACAATACCACTACAAATTCCTGAACTAATTCTGCCTCTTATACCTAAAATGTCCATCTTTTTTGCCACTTATTCGCACCACCCAAAATGACTGAAAATGAGGGACCCATACTCGTCTCCTATAACTCGCTTTTCGAGTTAAAAATGACCACTTAGATTGCACTATTTATTTATGGCAGGGAGGGATGACCAAATGAAGGGGGTGGGGTCATTTTTTTGGGAGGCATTCAGAGAAGGGGTGGTCATTTTTTTTCAACCTATTCTTAGAGGGGGGGGGTTGTTTTTTTCAACTTATTCGTAGAGGGGGGGGGCATTTTTATTCAATCCATTCCCGGGGGCCAGGTAGTTTCTGTTGGGGAGTATTAGCCAATGTGATGCAAATTTTATGACAAAGCAACAAAAAATTTCGCGACACATCACAAATTTTAACTACCGTAATCTCCCGCGTATAAGACGCGTCTTATAAGAGGGGTTTAAGTTCTCCTTGGATCCACAAGAGGGACACCAAGACCTTTCTTTTGATATGTTACATGCCATAATTGTCATAATAGGGCATAAGGGGGGCCAGGGGGTCCAGGGGGCTACACACAGGTTTTTAAATTTTGAAAATTCACTCATTAGAAGCAAAGTTATGAATTTTTCATTTTTTTGAGAATTTTCCAAAGCTCTAGGTGCGTCTTATACGCGCACTGCGTCTTATACGCGGGAGATTACGGTATTTGGTTTTCAGTAATAATTCTAGATAAATTCTGCCCAACTTTTTGTTACCAGCTACCTCTAATTCATATTCATTTGATTATGTTATATGATGGGAGCCCGGGATGAGAGTCTTACTCCTTTGTGTGTCAAAGGGCAGTTAGCACTGATAAGATGTTCCTGTGTTACCAAATGACATGACCACTCCTTGACCAGGGATATTGCCAGGGTCGCGCCCTGCGCCATAGGTGCATTTATATCCACAATGGCGCATTAAATTGCCCCTAAGGTGCGCCCATTGGCGCATCTGCTTAGTGCAGATATAGGGCTTTCAGAAGCTGAAAGAATTGTGTGAATATTCCTATTAGAGCCAGAGTTATAGAATAAGATGCCCAACGGTATGTTTATTATAATTATATCAATGTTAAAATTTTAAGTAATATTGAAAAGTTGTTTTCAAATTGTCTAACTTAAACTGTCTACCTGAGAGCAGAAATATACAAGTGGCTCTAAATGTTCTTTAAATTGGGGCTTTTGGAAAATTCTCTAACAGTTTGAAGGCCCAGATCAAAGGCATGTTGGTCTGGATCACAATATCAAGACAAAATGGCAAAATTACAAGCTGACCTGAACCAAGTGTACCCGAATCCAAGACTAAAGGCTAGGCTCACGCTAGCCATTCGCCAGATCGCCAGTGGTGAATCAAACTACAATTTGGCTAACCATTTTCCCATTGGATTCGCCAGACTGGCTAATCCTTCTCCCAATTCACAACTGGGAATACGATATATGGAGTGTAGAATACCATTGGAAAGCTTAAAACATGACAAAACCAGTCATATGCATTCCCTCTTCATACAAATGAATATGACATTTCTGTGATTTTTCTCTTTAAAAATCTTGATAAAACTTTTTCTGATTTCTGATTAAATTGCTTACCGTAATCTCCCGCGTATAAGGCGCGTCTTATAGGCCAAACAAAATGCTGCTGGGTCTTATACATGGGAGGTAAATTGCCTTGAGTTTGGGGTGTGCCTTATAGGGGGGTATCTTTTACTATAGAACAGTACTACATTAACAAAAATCTGCCCTCAGAGGTGCGCCTTATACGTTATAACAGACCTCCCTGAGTTGGGGGTGCGCCTTATAGGCGAGGTGCACCTTATACGCGAGAGATTACGGTAATATCTGTTTAGGGCTATACACAAATCAAGCCTATAGTTCAGCTCCTACTCAATGTTTCTGGGAGTAGCTGGCCATGTCCCCTTTCAAACACAGTTTTCTGAAGAGACACTGTTGCACTTTCTTCCATCATTAAAAAAATACCAAAAATTTTCAGAAAAGTGGATGAACCCTTTATTGCCTACCCTTATATCAAATCCATATCTATGTGGAGCTCTATCACCGAACTGAGCTGCATGTAAACCCCCATTCAAAAGTGGAGTGGGATATTTAAAAGGTCTGATCATATTGAAATATCACTACCTTTGTAAATACTCTGTGGTACATGTACCTAGAAATAATATGTTCTAATATTATATGAAGGTTTATCAGATCAATCTGGCTAATTGATTACATATCTGGCTAATCAAAAATGAGGCAAATTCGCCAGACTGGCTAAGAGAAAATATGTACTAGCGCTAGCCTAGAAAGGCATGGCCGATTTAATTTCTTCAAAGCTTCCAGTGACATCTCCATGATCATGATGGATACAAATATATGATGTTTTCCAGTTGTTTTTTGTTTGTTTTTTCTTCTTGTTTTTTCCCCTCTCCAATCACTATTGAAACCACACCAGCATTTTATTCTGAGAAAATTCAGCCTCTCTGCATTGTATTTATTCCCGAAAAGAGTAGAACTTTATCTCCTCACAATTTCTGTTATGATTTTGAACTCAAATTGTTGTGAATTAAGTGGGCCCAAATAATCATAACAATTTTGGTTTTTAGTACAGTACAATTTGGCACGTCTCTACTATGGTATACTAAACACTATGCTTACAATTGAAAATGGGATCCTTCATGGCCCATTATCTCCATAAATGGCGCATTAACCTCCCCAGAAGTGCGCCATTGGCTCATTGCAAAAAATCCTGGCAATATCTCTGCTTGACCAATCAGGGCATCGCAATTTTTCTGCTGGTTCCCACAGATTTGTGAAAGATCTTTTGGCAGGTACCCATATTAAAATTCAACATGATAAGCCCCCTTTAAAACATGGATGAGGCCAGTCACTACCACTACGATATATGTATACAGTTTTCCCTGGGGTGTAACACTGTTCAGCTCTTGAGATTGAAGTATTTGGCCTAATTTGTGACACAATGTAAAAAACATTACATGCTAAAATCACCGCAACTCGCGATCAGAATTTCCAGATTTAACTCTTGTTACCCCTTGATGAAATCAACCCTGACAAGAATTATGTCTATAACACCCTTCAAATTAATATAAAAACTGCAGAGATGCCACTCACTGGCAGACAAAAAACAGGAAAACTTGACTTTGATCACATTTTCCCAGGAATTTAACATAATTCAATACAGAAATCTTGGAATCAAAACCAGGAATTCCTGGTAAACCAAGAAAAGTGGCATCTCTGAAACTGAGATTACAATGAAATCTAAAGAGAAAGACAAGCTACAAAAGTTTATTTCTGTACCGTACCATATACACAAATTTTGAAAAAGAAACCAGAACCAAGTGCCTCAATCAGAACAATTCTTCCATTGGTCAGGAGTAGGTCACATGGAATATTTTGCTAAGACATACCTATTTTAGCTGCATCAGTAGTAGCCCATGCTAGCCACCTCTTAAAGGGGGGCTAGCACGGCAAATTTCAACATGGGTACCGATTCAAAGATCGTGTACAAATTCGCGGGTATCAGCTAAAAAATTGAAACACCCTGATTGGTCAAGGGGTGGTCACGTGACTTGCTAACGCGGGTACGTCTTATCCGTGCTAGCCACCCTTTAACTTAGGTAGGAGCCTTCAAATTAATATTTTACCTAGAGTTAAGTCAATCGACAACAGCAGTGTATTCACAATTTTACTGCTCAAAAGAGGGCACTTACCTAGTTTTTAAGACTTTATCCCATGCATTTTATCTATTAAGCAATGGATAGATCTCATCAAAAAGGTAGTCTTTATGCCAAGTATTAAGGGAAGTTATGACTGATCAAAGACCCAAAATAGAACCCAAAATAAATAGGGTCCAGATTTGTGATCAAGCATACCGGATACAGGACTGGCTACATCTCCGAAATCATTATTTTGGACTATTTTTTTTTCATGTATGGAAGAGTTCCCCATAAAAGGTTGAAAATCAATGTATCAATATCAAGATTCAAATTTTCACAATTTAAAGGGATTTCTCGACATAATATCATCTGCGATTTAGCGATCTAAGCCTAAGGAAAACCTGAAAATGTAGCGATGACAGCCTGAACACAGGAGCTCTACTGTATATCTGTCACAATGCTAAACATATGTTTTTTAATTAATGATTTCTCAGTCCCTACCTACCAGAATATCAATTGGGCGACATGTATGGAAAGGATAGAACCTCAGCTATCTATTGATGTGCGATTTTCTCTACAATCTGTTAATTCTAGCATGATGAAGCCCTTGGATGTTTGGGTAACATTTAGATTCTGTCAGTTTTCCAAATTTGTACAACATAGACCCACATACACTGAAATATATTATTTTTTGCCAAGCAGGACGAATATACGGAGCAATTCTCCTTGAACTTTTGATTAAGAATGATTTGGTGTTATAAAAATAGATTTTAGCGATTTTTGGCGATTTTTAACCAGCTAAAGGTATTATTCAACAGAAAGAAATTCATTTTTATTTTTTTTAGCTTGGCAAAAAAACATCTCTATTACGAATATCAACTTAATTCAAAAAGCATTTCAGTGCAAATATTAACCCCTTTGATTTCATATATAGTTTGTGGAGTTCAGTTGATGTCCTGATTTTTGGCTGTCATCGCTAGAAAATGTATCTTTTATCATCTGTAGCATGATGAGTATATTGACAAAGGTTTCCCCTAAATTACAGTTTGACCTAAGGAGCTTCTTATTCGATATACTTACGAATAAAACATTAACAATCCGGTTTGTTGTTTGTGATTTCTTGCAGGGAATCTCGGGCGATAATAGCCAAACTTCACTACGGCCATCTAGCGGAGAAAGTGTAGTTTGCGTTTCTTTCCTACCAGGCGGGGCGTCGGTCTTCCTTTTCCGCACTGCATTTAGCAAGGTTTAGTGCAACTTCTTAGGTCGGGTCCAATCCGGACTCATCCTACACTAAAACCTTCCATTATCCACTCGTTTTTACAAAACTAAGAACTAAAAATGCCTCCCAAGTTCGATCCCAATGAGATTAAGATCGGTAAGTCCAATCATTTTTCATATTTAGACATTGATGTGATGGGGTCTCCCGGTAGGACCACTCGGTGCCGAATGTCATGGCTGCTCACGTGTGTTGTTTTCATTCTGTGGAACTACTCTGTTTGTGCAGTGTTCTTCTGACATGATACTTTGTTCTACCCACAGAATTCTGTGGAGTATTATAATCTATGTCCACCCTGCCATGGGACTGATTCCCCACAATACATAATGTTAATTGACATCGGTGAACCCATACTCTCTGGGCGATAATATAGCGATTTCGTGACCTGTCACATTTGCTACAGATAGTACAGTGTCACACGCAAATCAGCAATCGGTGATCTGCTTGGCGCAGTTTACACATGTCTGCGAAATTTAGACATTTGTTATCGTTCTACTAAAACGAATCCTTCATTTAGCCTTCTTCATTGACAAGTTTGACTCCTCATTGGCTCCCTGACCTGAGACGAGTCAAGCAGAGCCAGAGCCTGGCAGAGGTGTGACCTACCGTAATATATAATCAAATACATGTCATTAGGCCAATTTAGGGAGTGCTCATTTTTTAACAACAGGGTGGGGGGGGGGGGGCTGGTGGGTTTGAGGGGGGGGGGTCAGAATTTTTTCAAACCCCTTGACCAGGGGGGGGTCAGAATTTTTTCAATACCTCTGATGGGGGGGGGGTCAAAATAATTTCACCTGTTTTCAGTGGAAAACCCGTGCGTTACTATAGGCTAAAAGGGGACGTTTGCACACAATTTTTGTCCCTTATGGGGTTGGGTCAAAAAAATTTTACCCCCTCGAGAGGGGGGGTTGAAATTTTTTTCGCGCATCACGCGCAAACTCACCAGCCCCCCCTGTTGTTAAAAAATGATCACTCCTTTAGTTAGTAGAGGTGGATAGAGGTCCGGGACTGGCAGTGGCCAGCCTCGGCCAGCGTCTATTGATACTCAGTTCAATAGCCTGGGGTCAGCTCTATTTTCAACTGAATGTGTATTCTAGTTGACTACTTAATTACCCTCTTTGATCTAGATAAGAATCTGATTGATCTGGGATGTGTATTCACTCCCTAAGCTGATGTTGGGTCACTCATTAAGTCAAGCATCTGCTTGGGGAGTGAGCTTCGCCGCCTGGGCGACGATCTACCCAGATGAAGGTCTGAAGCCAGCCCGTACTCTGTCGGGCTGGAGGGGGCGAGCCTGGGCAGTGGCAGGACCATTCCGTAGGGATGGGCACCCAAAATTAAATTTTTAACCATCCAATCGAAAAATTATACCCTAGAAAGAATCTTTGCCAACATTATGCTTTTTGAATAAATGTAATACAGTAACTAGAAGTTTAGTAGAAGAGAAGCCTAGATGTCACTTTTCCTTAACTTTTCAGGAATTCCAAATTTTTGCCTGTGATTCCTATAAAGAGTTCTTATTGGACATTGAGAAAATTAGGACAATTTCCGAATTTTCAGATACCAGTGAGTGGCATCTCTGGAGAAGCAATGCATTTTTTAATATAAAAAAGTTAGGTGTATTTTCTGTCACCTTTTCCTGGTCAAATTGGGTCAAATCATGCCTCACTGACCACACTCACTGAGTGGTGCATTTTTGACATTATCTCTTGTAAATGCTTATATTTTGTAACAGTTTAAGTTAGAGAGAAGCCAGTCACATCAGTGGACAGAAAATAGTTTGGTGGTTCTGGGGGTATAAATTTTTTTATGATTTGATATGGAGAAGTCTATCATATTTTGATGGAAACTCAAAATTCCCTGTGGTGCAGTAAAATCACACAGGTCAGTTTTGTGCAATTTTAAGCAAAATATGCTGTTACTGTTTTACTTCTAGCACTTTTCAGCACACAGATAGATAGGAATAGATGTTAGATTCTTGTAGAAGACAAAATTGCAGACATTTTGGTTGTAGTTCTAAAAGGTGAACAAATACTTTGAAATTTCCAAAAATGGTTAAAAATCTGAATTATTTTTTTCCAATTTGAAAGTTTCCAAAACTGTTTTTCCACATTAGCCAGGAAGCTTGATATCTTAAGTTTCAAATTGCTCCAAAAAGCATGTTATTTGGTAAAGAACTGTAGGAACTGATGTCAGGGTCAGAGGTACCCAGCTTACCGGGCCCTAGATATGTTCACTTAGAGGCCCAACAATTGATGTCCACTGAAACCAAGTCCCATGGGTTTGAGGGCAGTTTGTGGCCAAATGATGCCTGTGTGCATTAATTAAAATAGTCCCTGTCATGTTTTGACCTCTATGAAGCTGTTCTACTTTCTGTGATAGTTCATGATTGTCAATATATCCTCCCTGTGTATTGGAATTGGATCACACATGTCTCAAATGTCAACAAAACATCTCATCCAACAATTTGGGCTTGAACTTCCTGTCCCTAGGTAGTCACTAGGTGGCAGGCCTTTACAGTTTATATTTTACTCACCAGAGGGATCTTGTGTCCCTGGTTCCGGTGGTGAATATGCGAAACTTTACTGCTCATATTTTACAAGCGAAAATGGCGCTGCGTTAGCGCTTCTCCTCGAAAGACGTAACCCCACCTGTACCACCACAAAGACAACAGTCAGACTGACCAGGAACCAGCACTTGCCACCTTGCCCAACATGTCTGACTGAGTTCTAGATATCAGGTTACAAAAAAACAAAGGCATGGATATGATTTCACATTTCAAAACAATACACAACAAGTAGGTAGATCCTAGAGTAAAGATATCAACGACCAACCTCACATAAGACTAGAGACCAAGTTTTCATTGGGGGCATGGGAAACTACTCTGAAAGTTCCACCACCACAACACCAGTGTCACTGCTTACCATCGCTCCTTAAGCGATGGTTTGGTCTAGGTCAGAGGCACTCGTGTCATAGCAAACATTGTCACTTGAAAACTTTTATCTATAAAAAAAAACTACACATTCCACAAGAAAATGCCTATGGTATTCATATTCTATGGGGCTTTTTACATAACATACCAAAAGATGGTATTTTTTCCATGGAACAGAAGTAACAAAATTCAGGTTTTGAAGTTGCTCTATTTACTATAGTGACAGAGAGGCAGCGTTCAGCAGTAGCTGCTGGCGCCCATCCCTACATTCCGGAAATGCAATATCATTTGTCACATTTTGTGTTTGTGGGGGGGGGGGCAGAGAAGGGAGATTTAGGCCTTAATAAGAATTGTGTTCAGGTAACTAACAGGGTCGAAATAAACTTAAAGGGTAGGTACCGGATAGGAGGGAAATGTTCTTTATTATAGAGCCTGTTGAAGTTCCCGAAACCGTAGCACTTTCTCCCCTCCTTTTGCGGAAACGGTTGAATTCCGGTGAAGTCACCCATGCATTTCAGTCAGTTTGAAGATTGTCATAAAAGCTTTTTAATTTCCTTCCTGTACATGAATGAATGACAGATTGATATCAATAAAGAAACCACCATTTATTCATATATAATTGATGCAGGGTCTAGATATATGCTCAGGGATGAAAGTCTTCAGGGAATTCCCTGATTTCAGGGATTTTGAAGTTTCAGGGCACTATACATTCATATAGAAACCCAGGTTTTTGGGGCCAATATTGGACCATTTCAGGGATTTTTGTGTTCTCTGACTTTCATCCCTGTATGCTGTTATTTTGTAATAATGGGTGTAAATAAACATGAAATGCGTGGGCAATGTCACTGGAACTCAACCGTTTCCGCGGAAGGTGGCGAGAAAGTCCTACGGTTTCGGGAACCTCAACAGGCTCTATGGAGAATTTTTTTTAGGCCAGCTGTAAATTTTCGCTTCTAGGTGGTGCGACTTTGAAGTGGAAAAATACATACTTCCATGCATGTCTTGATAAGTGCCAAAATATCAGATTTTCCCCCAAAATGCCCATTAAAAATGAAAGGGTAGGGGCCCTGCCCTACTAGGGCCAAAGAATTAGGGTTAGTAGCGCTAACTGAGCACTACACTTTTTTAGGCTTTATAGGTTGTTTCAGCAAAAAAAAAAAATTAATAAATCAATTAATGTTTTCAGTGTGCCTCCGTGCCGTCGGTGGTGAGGTTGGAGCTACCTCCACTCTTGCCCCAAAGATCGGTCCACTCGGTCTTTCCCCCAAGAAGGTTGGTGACGATATTGCCAAGGCCACCCAGGACTGGAAGGGTCTGAAGATCACTGTCCAGCTAACGATCCAGAACCGTCAAGCTAAGGTGTCAGTTGTGCCATCTGCCTCTTCACTTATCATCAAGGCCCTCAAAGAGGCACCAAGGGACAGGAAAAAGGTCAAAAATAGTAAGTATGTCAACAGTAGAGTAGAAAGTTTAATAGTGCCCCCAGTTTCAGTTCCACTGCGAGTTTGCAGGCCCATAACTAGCACTTCAAAGCAGTCAATTTTTTTATTGATTCCAAAGGCAAAGGGTGGGGGGGGGGGGGCAAGACGCTTGAATTTTGTGCGCCAACTTCACTGGAGGCACACAGACTTTCAGGTTGTTTTTTTTTCCTAATTAAGGGAGCAGACAAGTGAGACTTTTAGAGGTCCGTCTATTTTCAAAATGACAAATGTTCAAACTTTCCTAAAAATCAGACATCTCAGAGGCTTCTTCCAACTTGTCATAATTTGGATAGAATTACACTAGGTAGGGCAAAAAAAAATAGTTTGTTTCAGGTCACCTGACCCAACCTAGTAGAACAGAGCTGACCCTATAAAAGTTTTTTCTTCCTTTCTGAAGAAATTATACATTTTTTGGCTACTTGTGGGAGGGAGGGACTATGGTAGGGAGGGACTCAATACTCAGAGCTGTGCTGGTAGTTGTGTTGGGAGGGGGAGGAAGACAATCAAGCAGCTAAATGTGTCCTTAATGACATAGTGGAAAAGTCATGGGCAAGTCATCTAGCCCAGGCTCTGTACCCTTGCCTCGTTTTCTTTCTGTCTCTCCAAGACATACTCTCGACTCAACTGTTTTAAAATAAACGCTCTCTTGTTTTCTTCAGCATGTTACCTGGAACACAACATTTATTTTTGGCCTTATCATAGACACCCTTACATTTCCTATCTACTACAGCAGTTAATACATACAAAACACAAGTCATTATGCAATGTAAAGTTCCTACTACCCAGTACTCTCATCACTTGAAAATCATTGCATTTAGTTGAGGATGTAACCGAAGTAGGATATTGAGCGTATCTGTCATAATGGAGTTTGTTTGTTTGTTTGTTTAGTTTTACGTCCGGGGGCCATCGAGGAACTCAGACATTCAAGGTTTCTCGGACATTAAGTCCTTTCTTTTCTTTTTGGACAGGTATTTATATGCTGCTTGCCCGACACAGCAGTCATAATGGAGTGTATTGTGTTTTCTCTTGCAGTCAAGCATAGCGGTAACGTCCCCTTCGATGAAATCATCAACATTGCCCGCATCATGCGTCCCAGGAGTATGGCTCGTACTCTAGCTGGCACATGCAGAGAAATCCTAGGTATATTGAAACATGTATATATTATATTTTTAAATGCGCCCCCCCCCCAACCCAACCCAATTAAAGGGTCTATTTCTCCTCTTTCCTCTCCCCTCAGGATGTGTGTGGTGCACATATGTGTGGGCACCAACATATTCCTCTATGAAATTGTGTAATGTTGTTCTCGACATGAATATGACCGTAGCTGTCAAAATGCCGTTAAACATCCATTACTCACATATTTCTGACTAGGTTGTTTGTTTACACTTTCTGAATCATGGTTCTTTTTTTTTGGATTAAAAATGTAATGATTCTGTTCATACCAGGAACGTGCCAGTCTGTAGGATGTACTGTTGATGGCTGCCATCCCCATGACGTCATCGACCAGATCAACGATGGAGAGCGTGATGTACCTAACGTAAGTTGATCTGTGGTTTTTAAAAATTGTAAGTTTTGTTTCAACCAATCTCTCTCAATTCAGATTACAATGTGTCATAGAATGAGGCCATTTAATTTGATAACTTGGATTACGAATTTTTTCACCCACTGTAGAGCTCGGCCATTTGTTTAAATAAAGTTTATGAACTGTCTATCTGAACACCCAGTGTCTCCCCCCCCCCCCTCCATCGGCGGGAGTGGGGGGGGGGGGAAGGCCATGAAAAAGGACTTTTTGGGGTATCAAACATGGGGATTTTCCGACCATTGAAAGAGAGGAAATGGGGAGTTCTTGTGACATGCATGTTTTTCTTCAACACTTTTTTTTGTCAGATACTCCAAAATTCCTGTCGGATATCGGCAATTTTTTTTAATTTTAAACAGGAAAGATCTCGCCAACTTATCAAAATTTAGAGTTAGCAATGTCATGGAAAAATTTCTAACCTATAATATGTATTTAAAAACCTCTGGGATGAAGGGGATCGGTCCAACTGATACCTGTCTTGATTGGTGGTATCATGGCTTCGGGGTGCCCATCCCTGAGGGAAAGTAGAACAGGGAGGGAATTTGAAAATTCTACCAAAATACATAGAGGTTCACGAGATTTTTTCAGAGATGCCAGTTACAGGAATTCCTGGTTTTGAATCCAAGATTTCTGTATTAAATTACCGCATTTCCTCGAATACAAGCCTGGCCTCAAATATAAGCCTGCCGTGTATCGGACGATGTTTATAAGCCTGGTCAAAAGGGTCAGTGTGTCTAAAACAAGCGGGGCCCTGAATATAAGCCTTGGTATGGGACAGAAATCCAATTGAGATCAATTATTTAGTCATAATCTGACATAAAAGTGAAATGTCTATGTATTCCCTCTGCAAAATTAGACATTAGAAATTAGGTAGACATATCTAAATAGGTATATAGTTATACCGTATTCATTCTAATAAGCGCACACCCCACCTTTTGGGACCTCAAATCATGCAAATGCAGTGCAAAAACAACAATTTTGATGGCAAAAACAGCGATTTTTAGGATTATAAGGGGTGCGCTTATTAGAATTAATGTTTTGAACATCTACCAATTAATTTTCCGCACACGTGCACTTATTAGAATGAATACGATAGTATGAGTTTCAGTGTCAAATATGAGCCTGGTCAATTAGCCTCTTAAAATCATTAGAAGCCTGGGCTTCTAATTGAGGATAGATACAATTCTGTTAAATTCCTTGGAAAATGTGTCCAAAGTCCGGTTTTCCTGGTTTTTGTCAGCCAGTGAGTGGCATCTCTTGTTTATTCCAAACTGAGTGTTTCTTCATGAGATAACTTCTATACAGTATGCCATGAGGCAGAGCCGAGTGGAATCTTGCTTCAAGGCTATTGAGAGAAGAAATGTTTAGTTTGGAGTAAATCGAATGGATCTCTGTATTTATTTCATGTTGCCTAGGTGTTAACCGTCTTAAAACTTTACTTTTTGACATGGGGTTTGAGACTATTAAATAGTATTTTGATGCATCACAGGGGAGAGAATGGGGCCTTGGAGAATGACATTCATTTTTTTTTTCACTCCCCAGTGAGGAATGACTGTTTCTATACAAATCGATTGTAAGGCTCTTTCTTAACATGAAATACAGCACATATGCGCGGGCACTGACACATTCCTCTGTGAAATTGTGTAATGTCGTTCTCGCCATGAATATGACCTTAGATGTTGAAATGGCGTTAAAAGTCTATTACTCACTCACTCACATGAAATACAGGAGATTTGACATGCACAGCACGAGTATAGACCCGAGGTGCCATGCAGAAGTTTGGTGGGTCGTAACCGCAACGTTTTCACACTAAAGAAGAGAGTGCTAAAGTTGGTAGAATATGTTTCCAGATCCGGCCTATAGGATTCCCTCAAACTTACCCTATAAGTGAGGCATCAAATTTCAGTTTTCAACACCAAACATCGTAACTAAGGAAAACTAAATTGATCTACCACCTTATCAGAATATCCTAGGCCATTTAATTGAAATAACTTGGATTACGGAATTGTCCCCAAAAATTGCACTTGTCAGTCACCTTTCGGTAATCAAAAATACCTTTTTGGGGAGCAAATGTAGGAAAGTTCGAGAATTATTGGGTGTTAACATGTGACCATGGAATTTTTTTTATGTTTTTTTACCAACATTTTTTGAGAATCCCCAGCTGCCAAAGGTGAAAAAATTAAAATAATTTTTTGCAGAGATGTCAGAACTTCAGAGGTCCGTCTATTTTCAGATGTTTAAACTTTCCTAAAATTCAGACATCTCAGAGGCTGCTTCCATCTTGTCATTATTTGGCTAGAAAGAATTACATTAATCATAGATACTCTTACAATATTTCCTTTCTACTTCTAGGGAGCCTAAAGCTGAATATAGTTCAGGCTTCAGCAGGTGGAATTAAGCATGCATTTGCTGCCCTCTCATTTTTTTTCTAGACAAACTACCTTTCAGAGATCAAAGAATCTCTGAAATCTCATTTCAGAGGACATGAATCTAAGCTGGCTGGTAATAAGTTGAATTTCTAGTGCAGTGTTTTTAAGTGTCTCTCTATGACCATCCCTTCTAGAGATGGTTTTAGTGGTTTTAACTTGTGGGGAACAGGTGGAAATGAAGACAAGATGGGTGTTTTAGCATGATACATTGGGGGGAATTGGTGCTTTGCTAACACCCAAAAACTTTCAGAGGTTGAGCCCATACCCAACTGACATCTCTGTTTTTCTTTCTATTTTGCCAAAAAATCTCAGCGGCAGATCCGTAATCCAAGTCATTATAATTGAATGGCCCTATTGAAGAAAAAAAACAGGTTTCAGTGATTAGTGGGTGGAATCTCTCATCTCAATACAGCGACTTTTCTGATCCACAGCGAAAATTGATGTTGGCACAGGGAGTTTGAAAACCAAGATACGGTGAAAATCCTGGTGCTTATATTACACATTGCTGAAAGAAAAATCCTGATTTAATTCAGCAGTGTGGCTGAGCAAATGAGAGTGCAGTTGCGACATGTCATTTTGTAGTTAGTCCTCTATGGAACTTTTACTCCTGCTTTTATCACCCCTCTCTAGGAAACCATACCCAGTACGCAAACTATACAATCAACGATGGACAATTTTTCAATATTTCCCTGATTTGAGGGAATTCTAGTTTTGAATGACCTGTATCAGGGTTCCCAAGTGTCATGGAATATTTCTCAAATTTTCATCTTTTGAGTCACGGGGAAAACAGAAGATCTATTGCAAACTCCATTGCAGTGGACTGTTCATTTCTATCTAGATTGCAGGAATTTTGTCGGGAGGTCAACCCTGATAATGCCCAAAATTAATTGAAAACGACATGGGAAATTTTGACTTTCGTCACAGAAATGTCATGGGATTTGAGTGCAGGGATTTTGTTGGAACCCTGCTATATATATTCCCATTCAAAGCCCATTTTCAGGCGCTTCTCTTTGTGTTCGGTTATTGATCACAGGGTATTACAATATTTATTGTATGTAAAGAAGGGTTGGGGGCGAAAAGGTATATATTTGTTCGACTACAACCACCTGTGAACTAATTCTGCTTTCTTTTATATTTTTCAGGAGTAAAGTGCAACACCACCAAGTAAAAATAAAGGAGAAAAAAATGCAAAAAAAAGTTGTTCAGTCTTATCTGTCATTATGCTACTTCAGGGATGGAAGTCTTCTGGGATTTCTCTGATTTCAGGGATTTTTAAGTCACAAAGACCTATACTTTCATATACAAAATGGATATTTAGATGGGTTCAAATATAGCATTTCAGGGATTTTTGGCCTCTGTGACTTTCATCCCTGAGGCTACTTGTAAATGCATGTAAACGATTAGTACAGAGTTCCCATACCTTATGGAAAGTCATGAAATTCCCTGAAGAATTCTTCATTTTCACGTAAGGAAAATATATCTGCCCATTTTCCTTCCTTGGTTGAAAAAAAATTATAGGGGTTTGCCTGCTCAATGTCAAAAACATGTCATAGATGTTTGAGGAGCCTTTTACCATTTATATTGGGGGGGGGGGTTGTCTTAGAAAATTTATGATACAAGGGTATCAGCCATCCACAAAAAGCACCATTTGACTTATCAAAATTCAATTTTTTTCTGGGGGGAGAGACCCCCAGTTTTGAAAGTTTAATCACACTTCCAAGAAATATCTCATCACTTTCTAGGGCTCTTTTTATGGGAGACGGTTTGTCATGAATAAAATTCCCTACTCAGGTCCTTAGTTGACATAATATAGGCCGGCTCCCATTATAGTTTACACTCAAATACAGTTCGTTTGCATAATATTAGGGTGTTCTGCACTGAATTTTTGCTGTGCTGTGATTGGCTGAAAAGAGTTTCTCTCTGATCCAGTGTGTTTATTTTAGTTGACTGTTTTTGCAATAGGGACTTAGTTCTTTCCAGAGATGTCAGACCTTCAGAGGGCTGTCTATTTTCAGATGTTCAAACTTTCCCAAAAGTCAGACATCTCAGAGGCGTCTTCCATCTTGTGGTTATAATATAGATAGAGGGAATCACATTAATCAGATACCCTTACAACATGCCCTTTCTACTTCTATGGAGCATAAGGCTGAGCATAGTCCAGGCTTCAGCAGGTGAAATTAAGCATGCCTTGTGCTGCCCTCTAGCCTTTTCTAGACAAACCACCTTTCAGAGATCTCATTTCAGAGGACATGAATCTAAGCTGGCTGCTGATTGGCTGAAATTCAAATGCAGTCTTTTAATTGTTTTTCTATCACCATACACTCCAGAGAGGTTTTAATGGTTTTGGATGAGGGGAATAGGTTGAAATGAAGACAAAATTGGTGCTTTTTATAACATAATACATTGGGAGAATGGGTGTTTTGCTAACACCCAAAAGTTTTCAGAGGTTGAGCCCATACCCAACTGACATCTCTGTCTTTCAATACCGTAATCTCCCGCGTATAAGGCGCGTCTTATAGGCGAGGTTTTAGTACTTCCTGGATCCGCAAGGGGGACACCAAGAGCTTTCTTTTGATATGTTACACTCCCCTTAACTCAAAAAATGACAGAGGGGGTGCGGGTGGCCCTAGCTACACATAGCTTTTTGAATTTTGGAAATCCATTCAGTAGAACCAAAGTTATGATTTTTTTGACAATATCCTTCAACTCTAAGTGCGTCTTATACGCGGGAGATTACGGTACTCACTAGATGGTGCCACCTCACTGCATGTGCCTATTCTCACGGCAAACTGGGTCCTATTCTCATGGCAAACTGGCTTGTTTATGGGTATGGACCAATGAATTTGAAATGGTGACATGGCCATTTCTTAAAATCGACATGTGACATGACATATTTGACATGGGGCATGATAGGCTCTTAGAGGTGACATGGGGATTTAAGTGACAAGTGCCATGACCATTTTTAAAATGGACATGTGACATGGGGGACCCCCCATCCACACCCCCCTGTTTCATGAGGCTACATATATAAGTAACACAGCTTGGGGAATGTTTCTATCACCTCCCTCAATTGTTTACAATTGGACAGACCCCTAATGTCTTGTTTTTTCAAAAAAAATTGACCCCTCCTAGAAAATTGTCTCATGATTTCCACAGGAAATCACTTGGGTCACTTAGATGAAGAACATGGCTATCCAAATCCTTTTGAATTATGGTTCGGTTACAATTCCAAGCGACAAAAGAAATATCTCCTGACTGCCACTTTATGAGGCATCTGGGTCTATTCTGGAGATCTCATCTGAATAATAATCTTCCATTTAAGTTTCCATAAGTGTCAGATGATATCATCTGAATGTAATTCAAATTCAGATGAGATCTGGGATATATATCCTTGATCGGGGGCTCTGCCCCCCAACCCCCGTTTAGCCGGGAACTGCGATTGCGTCAACATTCGTCTCCGCGGAGGGCCAGGTACATTCTCCAAACATACACCCTTTTGTCTTTATGAGTTCAGGGCTGAATTAGCTTATTTCTATCAGAATGACCAATCCGAGATAATTTTTCTCCCCCACTTAGAATTCTCACAGCTCTTAGATTTAAAAAGCACCAGGAAGCCCTTGATTCGTTGTTTTCGACTGAACTATTTCATCATATCATCTAAAGTGGATATTTTTATTTAAAAAAAAAAGGCTTTTTTTAGTTTTCTTTTTGATAAATTGCAAAAAATTGACCCCTCTAGAAATTTTCTTCTCATGATATCCAGTTGGCCCCGAGAGGACCGCAGTGAATAGTTAGGATTATCTCATTGGCTAATAATTAAACCTGCTATGTCCGTGTAGGGGAGACAGGGGCACAGTGGGACACTTTGGGTCAGTTTGGCTCTCCTGTGAAGATTTTCAAGAGGAACATACAACTATTATTCTAAAAAAAATACCCTTGAATATTGGCTACAGTCCTTCATGTGAGGGCATGGAGGAGCAGAATAACTTCATTGGGAGTCCATGAAGGAGAAATTCCCCTTCCATTCTACCAGTGGGCATACCAGATTCGTAAAAGGCGACGGACTTGTGGTTTCTTGTGGCTTGGGGTGAGCATGTAGGCAGCTGGTGTCCATATGCATAGGCCCGGGCATACATGCTTGCCTTTTGCCATGGGATTCCCCCTGAGTGATCAAAGGCTGTGGTTTGTCTGGCCCTGTCTATGGGACCAGGCAAAAAAAGAACACTTGCTATCCTTCGAATAGAGTAGGGGAATGAAGCCCATAGATTTGGTCATTCATCGATTCGGTCATTCATCTCATAGATTCAGTCACTGCTGTGTCGGGCAAGCAGCCTGTCCAAAAAGAAAAGAAAGGACTTAATGTCTGAGAACCCTTGAATGTCTGAGTTCCTCTATGGCCTCCGGACGTAAAACTAAAACAGTCATAGAATAGTAATATCGATTTCATGGAATTGAATTTTTCTTGGAAAAAAATTATGTCCCACTGTGCCCCGATACTGGGGTACAATAAGACACTCCATGGGGTACAATGAGACATCAACTCCCTTAATTGCCTTGATTCCTCCCATCAATTTAATGTAATTAAATGAGGCAAGGGCTTTTGACACCACCTTTCTGACCTCTTGTCTACTAGCCCTTAGCCGAGTTTCTTATGATTACCAAGTTTCAATTGCTATTTTGGCCTCTAGCAGATTACATGCACCACCAAAAAACTATTCCATTACACAGCATATGCCCTATCACACCCTTGAAAGACCCCATGAGTCATATTTCTATTTACATGAAAATCTTTTGATAAATGATGAAAAAAACATTTCATGGGGTATGCTTTTCTTATATTTAGATTCCAAGAATTTGCATAGACCATCAAAACCTGTCATTTAGCCCTATTTCTGTTACAACTGAACTCCCAAAAATTAGTCATATAGTGAGACAAAAAGTAAGACAAAGCTATCCATGTAATAGAATTTACATTTAAGGTGTACTTTGATGGCTGTGACATGGTAATTACTGTTGGGTTTTTTTCCTATGGAGAAATGCATGGGATTTAGGGCTCTTTTTACCCTAAATAAAAGGGTAATCAAACTGTCTTTAACCCCACTTATAGACAGATTTCAGATTTTTTAGAAGAGGAGGGCATAGAGTAGGTATGGGGGCAGTGCGTGCCATGGTTATCTGGGCAAATCTCTTTTGATATAGTTGATTTTGAAGGCCTTCCAATTTGGTTTATTGATAGATTTAATTCCAAGATTCTCTCATAGACAAAACATTAGTCTTGCATTGGAGTTGAATCTAGGTGAGTATCAGCAGTGAGATAGCTGGGCCCTTTAAGAAGATTGGCTTCCAATCATTTCCTATGGGAAAGGAAGGAAATGTAACAAGTAATTATAACAAGGTCACATCACCTTGGCTACACTGTCTGTGATGTTAATTGTAGGATCAACAATGACTGTCTATGGATGGATGGATGGGACTACGGGGGGTCGGGACGGGGGGTACTCAGGCATGCCTCAATACTCAGAGCTGTGCTGGTAGTTGTGTTGGGAGGGGGAGGAAGACAATCAAGCAGCTAAATGTGTCCTTAATGACATAGTGGGAAAGTCATGGGCAAGTCATCAAGCCTAGGCTCTGTACCCTTGCGTCGTTTCCTTTCTGTCTCTCCAAGACATACTCTCAACTCAACTGTTTTAAATTAAACGCTCTCTTGTTTTTCTCAAAATCATTTAACTATTCTACACCATTATCATCATTTCACAACTGTACAATTTGCTGTAAGCTGCAGTTTTGTCTCCAACTGACATGGCATTCACTGCCCAGCAAATGGTCCCCCTGTGGAGTGGGGACCTACATGTGAGGGCATGAAGGAGCAGAATAACTTCATCGGGAGTCTACAAAGGAGTAGTCCCCTTCCATGCTAACAGTGGGTATACCGGATTCATAAAAGAAGACAAACTCGGGGTTCCTTGTGACATGAGGTTAGCATGTGAGCAGCTAGTGTTGAACTGCTTTGATGTTAAAACCTGAAATGTACAGCTGTTCTCCCAGTGCATCTTATCAGGGGTGTGAAATCGCCGCGGAAATCCATGTTTTTGATGCTCAGAAAGACCATTCTTGAGATCTATGCAAAGCCACTGAGAAAAGAAATTACCATTTGTAAGGGGGGGGGGGTTCTGACTTAAAATTTCTGCCAATGTCATTCCAGATTGAGATTTGTTGGCCTCCAAATGGTAATTTCAAACATCCCTGTACAAGGGTGTTATATTCTGCTCAAATAACATTAGAATAACTTTTGTTCAGCTTTATCCTACATAAAAAAAAACTTTAACTAGCAAGCCGTATATTACACCTCAGAGAAAATGAGTTTCGGGATTTCACACCCCTGTCTTATGGACATAATTGTGAGGAATCTGGCCCAGCTCCACCTTACTGACCATGCTATAAACTTAATACTTTTCAATTACTTACACCAGTCTTATTATTTATAACCCCACCCTCTTCGGTCACTGCTGTGTCTGGCAAGCAGCTTTGAAATACGGTACCTGTCCAAACAGCAAAGAAAGGACTTAATGTCCAAGAACCATAGAAACTCTTCTAACTTTTAAGTACTAATAGTGGAGGTAAAATCAACCAAACCAAAACTCCTCTGGAAAAGAAAGATAAAAAGGAGAGGGTCTGTTTGTAATATCATTTTCCAAGCACCCAAGATGCACATTTGTGGCCCAACGGGGAAGAACGTGCCTCCCGGGGGGGGGGGGGATTTTTAGTACTGGTTTCGGCCACCAGGGGACAGTATATGGGTAAAACACTGACAAATATGCTGAAAAAAAGCATTAGACCAATTTTTGATAAGGAAACCAGTGGTATGCTTAAAATCATTCCATCTCCAATGAAAATGTTCCATTTTTGGAATGTTGGTAATTCCTTCAAGAACCCGGAACCAAAAACAGCTCAAAAACTCCCTCTATAATCAATTTTATGACCCAAAAATTTCGCATTTCTTTGGTTATTTTTCCACAAAACTATTTTTTGCATTATTAGTGTTTATGATAGGATATAATGCATTTAGAGCTTATTTCCCATTTTCAGTTGTGCACACCAACTTAAGTTTGAGAAGCAATTACAGCAAAACTACCGGGGATATTTTAGCTCAAGATATCTCATTTTGACTTAAACCTTAAAAAGCCATTTCCCTTAAACCTTAAAAAGCCATTTCCCCAAGGAGGCACGTTTTCCCTCACCTGGCCACATTTATTCAGATATGAATCATTAACCCAAAAGGGGTTATAGGAGCCGGGTAAAACTAGGTCATTTTCAGTGCCTACTTCCGGTTGGAAAAAAGTTGAGAAAAACGAATTTGTTTTTTTGCAAAAGAAGGGTCATATCACACTTTTTTTTCTAATCTTGCTAATAGAATGATAGCTAAATATGTTAGGCTTACCTTGATACAGAGATTGTATTCTTATGTACAGCAGATTAGCTAGAATCTTTATCGAAACAGGTAAGGGTAGGGGTCCATAATCCTCCATGGCAGTTTTGCTTCCAATGGTTAAGGCCCCATAGGAGGTGCGAATAATCAACTTTCCCGCGTTTTTACGACTGAGGTGGTGCGGACAATTGCATTTTGGGTAAAAAAATTGATCCGACGTTGATGAATTTGCCAACATTCGTCTCGTGCACGCACTCGAAATGTCATAATTTCGGCACAAACATGGCAGATATAGATTTTTTGTAAATTATAATATAGAAATATGATAAAGAATGGCAAAAAGATATCATTTGAATCGATATGTATCATTAAAAACATAAAAGAAATTATGTGTTCGCCCTGTCGTTAATTCGCATCACAAAGCCATGGTCGTGCAAATTGACCCAAATAACCATGGAAATTGGGTCGGCATGCGCAGAGCGAACCAAAATCCAAAATGGCGGACAGCGAGACGATCAACTCACGGTGCCATGCAAACTGCTGGATTATAACAAAATGGAGGAGAATTACACTGTCTCATACATTTTTATGGTTAATATGGATCATTATTCAACACCTCCTGCACAGAGAGAAGTACACTGATCGCTTTGACGCATACTGCATAGGTCACAATTTGTCTCCCACATGACATGTATGAAGGCATGTCGAATGAGGTTGACACTCTCATATTTGGTTTGTCAACTCCACTTGACATGCGTAGTGAAGACAAATCACATATTTCTGATCCATTCACCTGAGTGCTAGGTAATACTGTGAGACAATTATGTAAGGGTCAAGAGCAGTCAATAACTATGTACCAATGGTTCAATCAAGGCAGGCCTATACTAGAAGGCAGGGGATATCACAGTCCCACAGGCCTGCAACACTAAGCCACTTTTTCCTAACTACAGAACTTCTACTTGACTGAGGACCTCTATGCAGTCCATAAGACAAGGGCATGGATGTGCATGGCAACGCCATATGTCTCTCTGTACTGTAAATACTGAGATTATAGATTGTGGGTGACGAATTTTATCTCACCTCGTGCCTTCCTTGCGGCCGACACTCAAGGGTGAGAGGTCCCGCGGGTTGTATCCACACCGAAGTGAGATTACCCTTGTGGCGTTGCATGCCCGGACCCTAGTCTAATGGGGAGGGGGGATGATGATGACCGCATCTATGGGAAGGTAGAAATCACGCCCCTACACATTTACCAAGGCAATGGTTCTTTAACATCCGTCACTACATAGGCATAGTGAGAGATGGACAGGCCTGTTTCAAGTCATTTGTCTGCCATGACCGCCGAGAGACAGCCTAGCCAGAGCAGGGAGGAACTCAAACGACACCTTACGGCGACCTTTGGAACCACCACTATGCCCCGGCCGGGCCGGGAACCGAACCCACGACCTTACGGCCTGTGAGCGGATGCGCTACCGACTGCGCCACGCCTCCCGACTAGATTGTGGGTTAGAATACAGTCCTTTGGTATTTTCACTGACCCACACATAAGGTGTCTAATATCTCCAGTAGAAGAATTCAGGATTGTGGGTGTCTATTTTGATATTCAATAACAAATGCAAATTTAACAATGAAATGGATTTCATTACCATTCATTGATAGTGTTGACAAACCTTAGTGATCTACTCTCTATGAAAACAAAATGTCAAACATGCATCAAATGTCTCAAGTGTTGGTGGTACTTATTGGTAGTGATTAATCCTGGTACCAAAATAGTTGTTTTCCCCATCTAGTGGAATATCCTAGAACAATTATGCATGTCAAACCATCACATGTCAAGTGCCTTTGACATGGCCGTGACCCTAGTCAACTCACAGATGACGTGGCATTTTAAGACATGTCAGCTCATATGAGGATTACTGTGTGCTACACTTGTCATGGTGACATATGTGCACATGTCCCAGTGACATGTGCTCTCTGTGTCAAATCAAGTTGACATGGGTATACATGTCACTTTGTCAGGAAGACTTTTTTCAGTGTGGTAATGTGCAATGCTTAACTCGCCAAGAGAGGAGTTATTCACCAATGAAACATATGAGCGAAAATGGATGCATTCTCCATAGGCTTAACCATTGACACTGATAACGCTCAAAGAAAACATGAGATTAGTATCAGAAGGGGCCTAAAAGAAGAGATTAAGTGCCCTATTGAGTTACTTGCATTGCAAAATGCTGTTCTATATTTTTCCATTGGGTATCCTCTGTATTGATGCTTCAATCTGAATTAAGTGCTTATTGAGGAACATGGTCACGGAGTAACTGTATATCCCAGGTACACAGCATTAAGCCCTTGTATATCCCAGGTACAGAAGCCCTTGTGTATCCCAGGTACACAAGCAGTGTCTTGTGTATCCCAGGTACACAATCCCTTGTGTATCCTAAGTACAGAAGTGGTCGCTTGTATATCCTGGGTACGGAAGCAGCCTGCCCCTTATGGTATGACTGATTGTGCAAAATTTACAAGTCCAGTACCGGTATGAACAGTGATCTTGGGAGAGTAAATTGTAATTTGTAGTATTTTTTTCCTAGGCTTGCAATAAAACTTGTTCTGACCATTTACATAGGCATCACAATCGAGAACCCACATTTATTTATCCTTGAAATACGGTATCATAGAATAGCATTTTCTATCATAACACAACTTGAATTGGCTGTCCAAATGTCTGCCATACTGGGTATGAGGGTCATAGGTGAGATTTTAATCTACAGATGGCGACCTGGTAGGTCTACTTAAAGTATGACCTACTTCGGGTCAAAACACTCACTGGGTAGTTCCAGTACCCTGTATATGGAAGTAGACACTCAGTGTGACTCATCTCTTTAGATCCTTCTTTCTAAATCATCATAATTGTAATTGTGAAAGTGACCCCCAATATCACAAGAAATATAAATCAAAGAAGAAGTGGTTATTAGCAATAAGGAAAGACAAATGGGCACCCAGACCAACTAGCCTCATTGACAGCTGTACATGTCCGGTATACATGTACTAGATACTGATAGTTTACTCAGACGACGCAGCAAGCAGTACACCCTCTGTAGGGTGAGTGGGGCAGGAGCACCAAAAACACGGCGCCCATGCGGTAGCAGACACTTCTGAGTCTGCAAGTCTTCAGCTAAACACAGACAAATTAAAGATAATACAAAGGAAAGATGGTTGCAGTCATGTTGGTCACTATTCCCTCTCTATGTCTGATAAGTGTTGTATACCTGTTAGTTTGTGTATAGTTAAATATTGATGCAGATGTCAGTTGACAGCTGGCTGCCCAAAAATTGATAATTAGCCAATTCAAAATAGATTTTACACATTAACTTAAGAGTCTCTGTAGAGATTAGAACTACATATCAATAGTGTAAGACATTATGCATTCAATTCACTAAGAGTGCTCAAAAGTGCTCCAGGTTTAATAGTAGAAATATAACTGGGAAAAGGGGGTGACCTCCATAGACTCATCATTAGACAACACTGGCCATTCTGACCTATTTAGGTGATGTGGCCCCTGTGCTGGCTACTCTGAGACTGAAACACACAGCCCAGTGCAGCCGCATATATGGGGTGATATGTAGGGGGCACGCAAGTGCTTGTTCCGCCGTCTGTAGTATACTAGTAGGGTTCACTCCAGGAGGTTTACTCCACTGGGACTACTCTGGGACTGTATAAATATTGCAGTTTTTACAGTATTGTGGCTAAAATGATAAATATACTTCTTCCATAGACTAATATTGAAAATCTCGTAGTCTATCCCAGTGAACAAAAAGACGTTTTCTGACGTTTTTCAACATAATTTGAAAGTTTAGAAACGTTTGTTTTGAATGTTATTCTAACGTTAAAACGTTGACTCATTCTGACGTTTTTCAACGTTCATACAAACATTTTTTTCTAACATTTTAAAACGTTTTCTAACATAATTTTCAACATTCAAAAACATTAGAGAACATTCTTAAACGTTTCTACTAGCATAACCGCTGGGGTATTTTGACTTTGTATTTTGTATAGGTACCTATTGCCCAAACTATTATTCCTGCCAAATTTTTTTTTATATACAAATTAATGATCCATTTATGTACCGGTAAGCTCTATATTATTGAAATAATACTAAACTAAAAGCCACTGCCAACTCTGTATGACCTCATATGACCTAACTATGGTTGACCTTTGACCTATGACCCCCATTGTTATGTGACCTTTGACCCAGCTATGTCTGCTCCCAGGACTACCTCAGTACCTGTTATTATTGTAATGGTTCGTATTGACTTATATGTTGGGTGGCTCTTTGGCTCGCTTACCACTAGATGTACCAACACAACACGAGTAGTTCGGGTTGGGCAAAGCCCCAGAAACCCCTACCTCTCGGGTAGGACTTTATTCAATCTCTCTGATGACAAAGTATTAGCGTCTGGACTGGACCATGTCCAGTCCCCTTCTGCCGCTCGTCCGGCTCCTTAGTAGGAGCTGGACGCGAGGCATGGTGCTGCCCCCTCTTGTACCAACGAGGTATCGCAAAGCGACACCTAGCTAGCATAGAAGGAACAAGCACCACACGAACACGTCTCTCGGATGAACGGCACTAATATATATACAATGATGCCGGCCCCTACACCACCCCCACTAGACTTTACCTAGGGTTGTGTGTAATTAACAAGTAACTATTGTTGACTTTATACAGTGGTGTTATAAATAAATAGGTAAGTCTATATATACACAGTTCGTATTAAATATAGAACATTTAAGGGGCATTATAAGTTATATGTACATAATAAGGCATCATCGTATATAACCCGAAGTGTTTATAAATAATAACAAAAATAGGAAGTGGCCCCTTATGGACCATCGACCTATGGTGATAATGTTACACGTGTGTTATTATTAAACATGAGACGCGACGAAGAATATTCGATGTGTAGTAAGGTGATATTGAAAAATTTTACAATGTTTTTACCGACCCGAGGTGGGGTAAATAACCCGAAAAAAATTTTGACTTTTACTTACAAGAATATAATATAAGATATAAAAATAGATTTATACAAAATATGAAATATAGGTGTCCTACCAGGGTAGCAGGATCACCCTTACAATATACCGGACTTCCGGCGAACCTGGAACGACTGGTTTCTGCAGCTCCATCCGGCGACATATGTGTGGTGGCAAACCACGTTGCTGTTATGATGTGCCCTGATGAAGATGGGAAGATGGAGACCCGGTTAGATGTTGTAGTCCATTGGGTGTTCGGGTTAGCGTCCATCCTCGCTGCAGGTTACGATCCAGGTATCAGGAGTCCAGCGTAAGGAACAGTGCCTCTTGCATATTAAATGCATTTACCCTCGGGTACAAGGAGACACCAACAGATGGACACTCAAAGATCTTCAGGATCTGTGTCCATCTTCTCAGCCGGCTCCACTGAGGCAGAAGGAGCCGAGCTGCTACAGCTGCTCGTAGAGAGCGCCGCTGAAGCCTCGCTGGGAGTCTCGCTCCCCAAGCTCAAGGCCCTCATCACTGCGGACGGACTGTCCATTGCCTCGGATGCTGGTGCAGCAACCGTGGCAGTTGGGACAGCCCGGTTCCAAGTGGGGGGCGGGAGCAAGAGAGCTGCCGGAATCGGCGGAGCAGCCGGGACCGGTGGAGTGGCCAGGACCGGTGGAGTAGCCGGGGCTGGCGGGGCATCCGGGGGTATCTCTGGTACGAAGATGAGAGACGACGGTAAGCCGTCCCACTCCTCCAGATGTTTCCCGAATGCCAGGAAAAACTTGAGGTCAGCCTCCTTAAATCGATGGATATATCTGGAGTTCTCAGCTTCGTGAAACTCTTTAAGCTTTTCGGCTTCCTTCTGTTTTCGCCGGCAGGACTCGAGGGCCTCCTCGACCTTCTTCCTTTCCAGCTCCCTGATTTTATCTTCCTCCCGCCTCTGGATCTCGTAGACCAGATTGACGGTGGCTTCAGTCATCACACGCCAGTAGTCAACAGACTTCTGGCGGTGCAATGCCTGCCATTCTTCCATCAGCTCATTCTGGATCTGAACCGTTCGGACATCGCGGTGGTCGACGAACGTGTTCGGATCCTGAAGACCTGACAGGGTACCGGAGATTAGTTCCATTAGGGGTACCCGAGGACCTGTTGGTGGAACTATCACTGGTGGTGGCGCTGGGGCCTCCACTGAGACAGGCGGGGTGCCTGTTGGAGGAGCAGACGGGCCCTCTACCGTGATGCCTCCTCGGCCTCGGCCACCACCCGGAGAGCCTCGGGTGGACTCCAGCCCACCGCGGCCCCTACCACGAGCTTTGGCTCGGCCCAAGGGGGTAAGGACCTGCGACTCGGGTCCAGCCGGTCCCATTGAAGGGAACTTCGCCGCGTACTCACTGTACGTGGGGCGTTTGCCGGAGGATCCCTCTCCAGCCCACCAAGTAGAATACCCGGATGGGGGAGCGAACAGTTCGCCCCCATCATCCTGGCCGCCAGAGGCTTCGCCCGGGCGTTGTTCCGCAGGTGCAGGTGTGGAGGTGGCTGGAGTCGCCGATGCGGTCGCCTGGCTACCCGACCTGCGGGCCTGGTTGCCAGGCATCTCCAGAGCCGAGACCTGTTGTCCCGACTCGCGACGATCAGCTGGGTTGGCTGGTCTGGGCTGGTCCTTGCCACCCGAAGGGCTCACGGACCGGTCTGCTCGGGTCCTCTTGGAAGCAGTAGTCGTGACTGTGCCTCCGTTTGGACCTTTAGAGCGGGCTTTGGCCTTCTCTCGCTTGTCGTCTCCTCGCCACTTTTTCACCTTCAGGTGCACCTCGCTGGGCATCCCGAATTTTGTGGACGAGGAGTTCGTCTGGAAGTAAGTCAGCAAGTTGCCGCTCTTCCACGAGCAGAATCCGGTCTCGAATGCCTGCTCTTTCACTTCCTTGATGCTCAGCGCGGACCAATTTGCAAGGAGCTCGCTGAAGCACTTGATGGCTCGTTTCCTGGTCTTCTCCAGGCCGATGCCATGGGCCTTCTGCAAATGCAGAGCCATGTCTCGGCGCCGGTGAGTGCTGAACGAGCCATCACAATGTTTACTCGGGCGGTCCCCGAGCACACACATCATCACAGGCTTGTGATGCATATGAAATTCAACGATGTGTCGAGCGAAGCGGGGCTTCGTCTCGAACATCTTCTCACCCGTGAGAGACAGCTGGCAAGACTCAAACGGGCACCTTCGGCGGTTGCCGGTTGGTCCCCATTGGGTCATTGCCCACTGGACTTTCGTCCGGGCCTCGTAGCTGTAGATCGAGCCTAATTTGGACTTGAGCTGGTCAATCCAAATCAGGTAGAACTTGCCTACTGGCGTATCCGAGGGGCCGGACTTCATCCACTCCTCGTCATCGCTGTCACCGTCCTTATTGACGGCGCTCGGACACATATAATGGACTGTGTCGTAAGCACAGTCCGCGAAGCAGCGGGGAGTCCGTTCCTTGAACCCCTCGGCTGCATTCTTCCACATCCACTTCTGATTGTCGTCCTTGGGAACATCCGTGGTCATTTCTTCCCACGTTGTCACGGACTCCAAATCAGATTTGGCAGACTCGGGCAGCTCTGGATCGCTTTCGCTTTCCTCGCTGTCCGTGTATATGTCAGCTCCCCTACGGCCGGCTCGGCTGGAGGTGGTAGTACCAGTCGGAGCCTTGGTAGGGGACTTCGTCTTTGCACCCGACGTGCTGGCTGCAGAAGATGCAGTAACCGAGGTGGCTACCGTGGTGGTTGTAGTGGTGGGAGCGGGCGTCTTCGGTTTGCCCTTACCCCTCGGCTTGGTGGGGGGCGTGGGCTCTACCGGAGACGCTTTCGCTCCATTCTTCTTCTTCCGGCGCACAACCTTAGTCGGTTGGGCCGGAACTTCGGGACTGGAATCCGACTCGCGTCGGCTCCTGTCCCCTGTCCGAGGGCTCCTCCTTCCGCTGACTGGGGAGTCAGAGTCGGAAGAGATCTCTGTTTTTCGTTGGGCCTGCTGCTTGCGATGGGCCCGGCGAGCTGCGGTGAGCTCCTTCTGCTGCTTGGCAAGCTCGATTCGCTTTGCCTCTACAGCAGCCTGCTGGCGCGAGATGTCCTCTTCCGAGATCTCGCCAGGTGCCTCTGGGATGTTGGCAGCTGGGTCGGTCTCGGTCGTGGACCTCTCGACGGCGATGCGGACATCTTCAGCCTCCAGATCGCTCTCAGTGAGAGGACCCTTGGGTGCAGGTTTACGGGTCAATCGCTTGACCCGGTCGGTTTCCACCGACGACAAGGTTACCGTGGAGTCTGTATCCATGTCGGATTCGGACTCCCTTAACTCCGTGGCCTTCTGGATGATGCCCGCAGAGATCAAGACGGCTCGAGCTAAATTCTCGTTAGTCGCCATATTCTCCGCCAACTTTAGGTAGTTGCGGAGCCAAGAAACTGGCATGTTGTCAGCCAGCTCGTCACTACACGAGTCCATTACCATAGTTTTGAGTTCATCTGGTATGGGCTCGGGCACGCCCTGCTCCACCGCCATGGGCCCGCATCCGAACATGGAGGCGTGCATAGGGATGTACGTACCCCAGGAGGTATACACGATACCTTCCTGGCGATCAACGTGTGCTAGACGTCTGATCTGCGTCCTGAATCCCGGAGGATACATTGGAATGTCCAGGACATCCACTTTGCTACCCGAAGCGTCTGTTGTAGACGGGCGCTCCGGGCGTGGCGGGGGTGGAGGTGGCATCCTCTCCCGGTCGGTTGCCTCGGCCATAGCCGTGAGCGTCCGGGCGGCCTCCTCTGTCGAAGAATCCATAGATTCCTCGACCCGAGACGGGACCTTCGGGTCCTCGTCTTGTTCCAACGGAATGTTGGCTGTTTGACGCGCAGCGTCAATCGTTCCCTGTGCCATGGCACCGGGTTCGACTTCCAAAATTAATTGGCAAGTTTTGTTGGACTCCTCCCGAAGGATTCGTCCAACAGAAAGGCTTTTGGGGGTTAGCTAGGCTAACACGACAGCTACAGGCTGTATAACCGCCGACAAATAACTAGAGCAAAAACGGGTGGCGTCTAACCACCACGAGTCCGCTCTAGTTATGACCAGTATGACGTCAGACCTCTCGTCTCGCGAGATCCCGCCATGGCTATCCGGTGACCTAGTTCCGCGCTTTCCCGCCACACCAGCAGCGCCACCTAGGGAACTAGATCCGAACCAACATTCGACTCGACATGTGAGACGCGGCCTACTACCCGAGTGCTATCGTCTGGAGCTTAGCGGTGTATACAACGCTTCAAAGCGAATGTACCGGTTAATCCGACCGCCACTCACGGGATACAGCCACCCGGGGAGGGCGCGTTCGACATCTCTGGCCGTGGAACGTATGTTGCCTGCCTATGGCGGACAACACGCAGCAGCTCGTTGTGTACTGAGTTAGGTTACAGCAGACCTCAACCGGGGGCTGCGTCTAACGCCTTCGGTTAGCATTTTATTTTTCCCGGCTTTACGTACGGCCTTTTCTGGATCTCGCTTAGTCAGAGCGGGACCCTTCCCATACGTAATGCCTTCACTCAGCGAGACTTTCTTCCATTTCTTAAGATTAGGTCGTTTCCTGGCCTTCGTCTTCTTTTTTACTATAACCTCGTCTCCCGGCGTCTTTCTCGGCCGGCCTCTAGGGCGCTTCCTCGGCACTACCACGCTCGGCCCGCTAGGGACAGATACAGGTGGTTTGTAACCGAACTCCCTCTCCGCCTCTTCGCGCCCCTTCCAGGGCCGAAGTTTTCCGACATTTGTCTTCCATTTCCTACCCGTCAGGCAGTCCTCTATCATCACCGTGGACTCGGAGATGACGCGAACGATTTTAAATGGACCTTCCCAAGGCGTTACGAGCTTCAGCTTATCCAGCGGCTCGTAGTACCTTAGTACTTTGTCCCCAACATTAAAACGAATTCGTTTAGCATTGGTGTCATAGCCCACCTTCTGCCACTTCGCACTCTTCAGCAGTTCTTTCCGAACGGCCTCGTATGCCTGTTTGAACCGGTCCCTTAATGACTCTACAAACAGCACCGTGCAGGGCGCCTCCGGGTCTATTCCAACCACTCCATACACTAAGTCGGCGGGCATTATGATGTCCTCGCCGAACACTAGCATGTTTGGGGTGCAGTTAGTTGATGAATGGACAGTGTTGTTGTAGGCATGTACTACAAACTCGCACTGTTCATCCCAGTCATCCTGGTGGGTATTAACCAGGGGCTTTAGTACTTGTATGAGGGTTCTATTGAAGCGTTCTACCTGCCCATCCGACTGAGGTCGGTACGGGTTTGTTCGGGTCTTACAAATGGCTAGGTAATGGCACATTTCCTGCCAAAGTTCTGACTCGAACTCCCTTCCCTGGTCACTGTGCATCATAAGGGGAACACCCAAATGCAGCACCCAGCCTTTCACAAATGCCTCCGCGCATGTGGCGGCTTTGTGGTTGGGAAGGGGGAACACCCGAGTGTACTTAGTATAATAGTCAGTTACGACCATCATACAAGTATTGTCTCGCGGCGTCGTCTTAATCCCACTGATGATGTCTATCGCTATTCGAGCAAATCTGACACCAAACAATTCCTGTGATAAGGGTTGCTTACCCAGGCCGGGTCCCGGTTTGTTTTTACAACAATCCGGGCAAGTGGCGATCCACCGGAGCAGGTCGCCTCTCATACCGGGCCAGTAGTAACGCCTTTGTAGACGCTCTATCGACCTTCTCTTACCGAAATGGCCACTCGTTTGGTGGCCATGGCAATAATACATGATATCCCTCCTCATCGGGGCGGGTATCACTATTTGCAACAACCTACCGTTGGTGGGAGTTGTCTTCCACCTACATAGTATGTCGTCTCGGATCTCTAGCTCGGCCCATTGAGCCAGCAACCGCCTCGCTTCCCTATCCTCCAGGGAAACTAGAGGCCTTGCCGGTTTAATGCCTGACCGTAGGTATTCCATTATGCGCGCAGTGGTGGGGTCTGACTGTTGAAACTTCTTGATGGTCTCCGGGGACCAATCGAGATAGCTGCATACAGCCTCCTCCCAGGGGATACGGGGGGTGGTATAATTAAATACCAACCCGGCTACCACAGCATTGTGGGCCCCGCAGTCTTCACATGTGGCATTTTGGCACCTTCGGATAGGCCGTCTTGACAAGGCATCCGCATTGATGTGTTTAGCACCGGGTCGGTGCTCTATTTGTTTATGCTCTAATCCGAATTCGGATAGGTGAGCTAACCAACGTCCAATCATCCCCTCGGCGTCCTTAAAGTTAAGGAGCCACCTAAGAGACGAATGGTCTGTTCTTAAAGTAAAGTCACTTCCCCAAAGGAAATGCTTAAACTTCTTCGTATACACCACCACAGCGAGGAGTTCTCGCTTGGTGGTACAATAATTTCGCTGTGTCTTGCTTAACGTGTTGCTAGCAAATGCTATTGGCACTTCGACTCCCTCTTGGACCTGAGAGAGAGCTGCCCCAATCGCATCATTGCTCGCATCGGTGTCTAAGATGAAATGTCCCTCGGGAGTGGGATATTTCAACACGGGTGTATTCCTAAATAAATCTTTTATTTTATTAAAAGACTCTTCTTGCTCGCTGGTCCATGGGAATGGGTCCCGTGCCCTACCCGGGGTCCAGTGAGCTAAGCACTGCATGGGGAAGCTGACACGAGAGTAATTCGGTATGAAATCACGATAATAGGAACAAAATCCTAAAAATGATCTCACCTCCTTAGCACTCGTGGGTCTTTCCCAATTTTCTACAGCTTCTAATTTTTCCGGATCCGCACTTACCCCGTTAGGAGTAATGATCCTTCCCAAGTATGTAATGGTTTTCTTAAACAAATTACATTTCTTGGGTTTAAGTTTAAGACCGTTTGATAGTATCCGGTCGAGGACTAATTGCAGATTTGCCAGGCATTCCTTGAATGACTTGCCGAACACGACCACATCATCCAAGTAAACCAGGCATTTCTTCCACAAAAGGTCACTCAGTAAGGATTCCATCATAGCCTCGAATGTAGCGGGGGCGTTACACAATCCGAAGGGTAGGACATTATACTCAAACAGCCCCATATGACTGGAGAATGCTGTCTTCTCCTTGTCTTTGGGGTGCATTGGTATTTGCCAATATCCGGACTGTAAATCCAAGGTACAGAACCATTGGTTTCCGCCCAAGCTATCTAAAGTCTCGTCTATCCTTGGTAAAGGATACGAGTTCTTCTTTGTTATACCGTTCAATTTCCGGTAGTCGACACAAAAGCGGATTGTACCGTCTTTCTTAGTAGTCATACAAACAGGGCTGGACCAGGGACTCGAGCTAGGCACGATTACCCCTAGGTCCAACTGTTTTTGTATTTGCTCTTCACAGATTAACTTCTTTTTAAGGGGAAGTCTACGATACGGGATTTTAAAAGGTTTCTCGCTGCCCACATCTATGGTGTGCGACACCTTATCGGATCTACCCACCGGGCCTCCTTCCCTACCAAAAGCACCTTCGTACTTTTGTAGAAGTCTCGCTAGGCAATCCTTATCGTCCGTATTCTTTAAATCTGACTGATCAATCAGCTTTTGGAATTCTTCATCCATAGGATGCTGACTAACTGGGTTTAGTGGTTTGTTAAATTTAGCCTCGGCGACATGTTCTACCGAACTCATCCTTCCAACACTGTCGCCTCGCCTCAAATAAACCACTGAACCACTTCGGTTAGTTATGGGTAATACGGACCAAGCTGCATTAGCCACTAATGTATCCACTGAGTCTAACCCGATGCTTGACAAATACACCGTGTCGGGTTCGTAGACTCCAGCTTCATTCCTCTGAGCCATGGATCCGCCACAAAGGACATCGCAAGTGGTACCCGGTGGGATCTTCACCGTATGTACCACTGCTGCGACCGAAGGCACCTGTCTCAATACGCATTGGACATGCAAGCCATACGGGCTCCGTATACCCATACTACCATCCCTCGGGTCCAAGACGGCCCCGTATAAGCTTGCAAAATCCAATCCGATGATTCCGTCATCACTAACCTCTGCTATAGTTGGCGAAAGAACAAACTCTTTGCCTCCTATATGGATAGGCATAAACGTCCTACCAAATGTACGCATACTGCTTCCGTCGGCCGTGCAAGCATTTACCCCCGTTTTGAGGTTCTCATGGCTGCCGGCCACCGAATCGAAGAATCTTTTGGACACACATGAATGACTAGCTCCAGTATCCACCAAGAATTCCCCCACCCGGCCTTCCACAGATATGGGTACATACCACCGTCTCCCCCCTAAAGGCGAGGGGTTACTGGTAAACTGGTGAAAGTCTCCCGAATCACCAAGATTCAATCCGAGTCCTCTCAGGAATTCCAGACACGGATGACTTGGGGGAAGGCGTGTCCCACACACTCGAATCAACTCTTTGATCCATCCTTCCTCTCCCCTAGTGTGGCCACTCGCCTCCATATGATTGCTCCTGCACATATCAACACTAGGGTCCCTGGCCCCGGCCGAGGTGCAGGGGTGCGCACCCTCAGCCACCCGGCCTCCAGGTGTAATTGACTCGAAATCTTCCACCGGGATACCCCCGGTAGCATTTTGGCATTCGTTCCCACTCGGGGCCATGTCAGATGCCGTTGACACAACCCCCACTAGTTTTCCACATCTGTGGAATCCCTAGCATTCTCCCTTTCTACGCCGTCGTCTTCGGCTTCATAGAAGGCAGCCATTACCGGCTTAGTAGCGGTACATTCAGATGAGTAGTGTCCCATGCGCTGGCACCTGAAACACTTAACCGTTCGGCGATCCACCCGGGGTCTTTGCCGATTGGCTTGGATGGCATCTGTAATTTTCTTACACATGTCTTCCAGAAGTTTGGTCATGTCCGGGGAATGAGTCTTCACTTTGTCAGTGCTTACAATGGACTTGACCGCCTTATCGACAGCCTTCGGGTCACTCTTGACCTCGGATGAAGGTCTAGAGTCCCTTTGTTTATTGAAAGATTTCCTGGGAATATACTTCCTACCTGAAGTATTCTTCCTTAATTGCATCGAACAGAAGGTGCCGTCTTCCTGTTCGATATCAATCAGTTCGAAGTCGTCTGATGGAGTATCGACCTCCGACTGCTGGGTCATCGATGCCAGGGGTACCAAGCCGCTGGCATTAGGTATGTCCCCAGCTAACATAGCTCGCTTCTTCACGGCCATATCTATGCCATTAAATATGCCGTGTAGTGTTATGCCCTCCTTCCAGGCATCCCTCGCTGCTATTTGTTCATCTCGGTCTCTTAGACCCTTGACGAATTGAGTGATCAAATCGTCCATATACCAGTCCTGGTTTTCAGTACCGGGTCTGGCCTTACTTAGCAGGGCATGGAGTTCCATACCGTATGCTCTGAAAGCTTCATTCGGCTTCTGTGTGCGTTTCTTAAAACGGACCATCGGGTCTTCCTTGACCATATTACATAACAGTCCACTAGCAGTTTCTACTAACTGCTCAAAACTCCCAACGAGGCCGTACCAGGTTCGCCATTGCTCTACAGCCATGCGACCCGGCCCGCCTTTCAGACATCTCACCAGATGTGGCTTGGCCTCGTATGGGGTCCATCCATTACAGTTCATCACATCGATGAAATCTTCAAACCACTCTTTCCATGGTCGAGTACCGTCATATTCTTTAGGAATAACGGCTACCCTTCGGGCAGAATTGGGAGCATACATCAATCTAGTGCATTGCTGTTTGCTCCATTCAATCGCCTTGGTTTCATTCAAGGTCCGATTGCCCCCTATACCACCGAAGCTCGAATTGCCAGGTGGAGGCGGTGGTGGAGGTTGAGTATACGTCCACTGTGTACCACCGTGGTTCGTATAACTCGCACTACCTTGGTTGGGGCCGGTACCCGAGGTACCACTATAGCTTGTGGCACCCGAAGCAGCGCCCCCCCCTTGCGCGCCTTGGTACCCGCCATCGGATGGCTGGTTTCCCGTTGACTGGCCGCCATCGTTTGATGGATTCGGTTGGGTGTTGTCATTACCAGCACCCAGCCCCGGGTCGTTACTAGGATCCACATGAATGTGGAACCCACTGGTCTCCGCACTACTGTCGGAAGCCTCTCTAGGGGTATAGTCCGGGTCCAGGTTGTGGACTATGGGCACCTCACTTATCCGGACTCTACTAGTTCGGCCATGCTTATCCTGGGTTCTGATGTAAACACCCCCTTGATCTACGTTCCGCGAAGCATTATCATTTACAAAAGGATTATACTGCGGATTCTTCGGTGTAGAACAGGAGACCGGGTCGCCCTGTTTCACGAACGTCGAGTTCGGGTTTGTCACCCTACTCGCCGGAGGGGCATGTGTTTCCTCTTGCTCCTGTAAATAACTCTCCATAGCGGACTTATTTATTGTGAGGGTAGCTACGTCTGTAGTCAGGTTTCGCTGTTCCTCCCTAAGCTGTGCGTTTTCTGCCAAGATTTCGGATCGAATCTTTTCATTTTCAGCCACAGCTCGGTTTCTTTCTTCTTGGGCGATCATTGCCTCTCGCTTAAAAGTATCCTTAAGTAGGCGGTACTTTTCACCCTTCTCTTTCTGAGACCTGTTATATTCAGTAGTCTCCTTCCTGATCTCGGCTTGTTCCGAGACCATCTTGGCTTCTGTCTCAGCTTTCCGGAGTTGAAGTTTCTTAAGCTTCTCCTCCATTGCGTGCAACTCAGTTTGTAATTTATTTACATCCCGAGCCTTAGCAACCTCCTCGGCTCTAGCCTTGTCGATTGCTCTAAGTTTATTGGCTTCCTCGATTTCCAACTCAGCCAGCCTCTTTTCTTTTTCCTGTGCGTCTCTTTCCTTCCGCTCCAACCGATGGGATACGGAGGATAGACGATATTTGAGGTCGGATTCTTTTAGAATCGCCTCCTGCTCAACGGATCGTAATTTTCCGATCCGGGACTTAGCTTCCTCCTCTATTTTGGATTGGGCTAACATGAATTGTTCATGTTGCCTCTTTGCCTGTAACTCTACCTGTTCCTTGGCTTTCAAATAGGCCTGAGTATTTTTATACCCGGGACCCATCCGACGTCCGTAGATAGACTTGCGATTGCCTCCAGGGTAAAACATGGAGTCAGACAAGCCTTCGTCTAGAGATCGGCCTAGGTGATGCCTTTCCGAGCTTTTCGGTCCGGTACCACTAGGCTTATCTTTTGATTTCGCGTCTGGGACTATTGCGTCCCTTTTGGTTTTACCATCGTCGCTGTCATGATCCGACGATGTCATTAGTGGGGCTACTTCGGTTCCACCACCGGGTGCTGAACCCTGGGGGGTTGCAGTACGCTGCATAGGGCTTTGTGCAATTGGTGTACCCAAGCCGCTAGCCGAGCCTGTTGGTACCATAGGACCTAGCTGGCGTCTGCTAGTTATAACTTGGGACCAATCGCTCAAGTCTAAAGTTGGGGGTCTTAACACTCCCCTGAACAATCCGGTATCCGGTACTCCTGTCTGGGGTGTAGCCGGATACAATTTTACGATGCCATCTCTGGTGGCATTGTCCCTAAGGTCGGGTGTAGAAAAAATATTTCGTACACCCTCCTGATTAAACATTTGTTGTTGACCGGGTTTCCAGTCTAACAACAGATGCTGGGATGTGTAATCATCCTCTTCGAATCCCTCTAGCCCAGGGCTGGGGGGATCCGCTTCGGGTTTCCCGAGGCTTTCGGCCAATGTGGCCGCGCACCACCCCCGAACCGACTGGTCACGGCACCAGTGTAATGGTTCGTATTGACTTATATGTTGGGTGGCTCTTTGGCTCGCTTACCACTAGATGTACCAACACAACACGAGTAGTTCGGGTTGGGCAAAGCCCCAGAAACCCCTACCTCTCGGGTAGGACTTTATTCAATCTCTCTGATGACAAAGTATTAGCGTCTGGACTGGACCATGTCCAGTCCCCTTCTGCCGCTCGTCCGGCTCCTTAGTAGGAGCTGGACGCGAGGCATGGTGCTGCCCCCTCTTGTACCAACGAGGTATCGCAAAGCGACACCTAGCTAGCATAGAAGGAACAAGCACCACACGAACACGTCTCTCGGATGAACGGCACTAATATATATACAATGATGCCGGCCCCTACACACTCATCACCTGAAGAAGACTACATTTTGTCGAAACGTTGTGATCATTTGTGTACTACTTGAAAAAGTAAATAAAATCTACCTGAACTTTATTTCTGATGTTGTAGTTGTGTTTACTATATAGTTAATCATTATTGGTTATAATATATAAAAAACATTATCTACCTCTGTAGGCACCGTATCCTTAGTCGGATCCTACATCGTCAGAACCAAGTCACACCGTGTCAGTTGGGTTTACTACAATATAAACTTCCATCAAAACTTGGACTACCAACCCTGCATCTTTAGATTAGATCCTGACACCTTGAGTCCTAATGGGAACTACAGTGTAAAACTACTAATTAAAATGCCAGAAAACAATCCTACAATCGCTGTCACCACTCCAGAAACCACTCCTAGCCCAGTCATACCTGCTGAGGCTGTACCACATTTCAAAATAGCTAGAAAACTAGCATTGAACCTTAACAAAGCCACCCACCACGCCACCTACCTCAAAGCCTGTCTAGACAGGCACGCAGGCCCTAGAGGCCTTCAAGCTAGAGTAGCACCACAGATCCCTGACTCTGATTGGGGCTTCAGCCTCAAGTGGGAACAAGCCCATCAGGAGTTCAGCCTCAAACTAACTGAATTGCTCCACGAATATTATATCAATCGACAAGCCAAACTTAGAATTGAAATCAACTCAACCAAAACTGCCTTAGAATCAAAATGTGACGCAACAACCAAGTTGCACATCCAAAAGGTGATAACCACCATGGAAGAAGCTCAAACCAAGACACTACAAGAACGACGCCAAAGAAAAACAGACGATACAAGAACTACAAAGGGGAGGAAACCGAAGCCATCTCCAAGTCCATCGTCAACCTCTCTCAGAAACAACTAAGTACTGACCACAAATCAGTACTCTCAAAGGGAATGTCTTTTGTCCCAACACCACTACCACCTAAACACATTCACACTGTCAGAGACACCCTACTCTTCAACAGAAGAATCCGCCTCAAACATTTCTACCAATTCAGTGACAACCAATCAAAATTCACTCCAGCCTTCCCTACTGAATCCAAAGGGTGGATTCCACCCTGTGGCATCAATGAAGACATAGAAGCCTATACCCAATATGTACTACCCTCAATGCTAGATGAACCACCCACCACTAGAACACACAGTAACCTCACTCCAAATGAACAATCTGCCCTCAAGGACCTAATCCTAGATGAATCAATCATAATTAAACCAGCAGACAAGGGGGGAGCCATAGTCATCCTAGACAAGGATGACTACATAGCTGAAGGAATGAGACAGTTATCAGACAAAAAGACCTACATGGAGACCCCATTTGACAGAACACCAATGGTCACTAAGAAAATTGAAAAACAACTGATGGACTTGGAACTCAAGGGAGAGAGGCTGTGCTGAGAAGTTAATGCCCAACAACATCAGAACGTCACCTTTTTACATGCTTCCCAAAGTACACAAACCCAACAACCCGGGTAGACCTATTGTCTCAGGAATTAACAGCCCAACTGATAAGATATCTGGCACCATGGAAAAAATTCTACAACCTATTCTGAAACAGATCCCCAGCTATCTGAAAGACACCAAACATTTTTTGAATGTGATCAAAGACTACCACCAACTTCATGATGATGAAATTCTACTCACCATTGATGTAAGCTCGTTGTACACCAGCATCCCACATCAGGAGGGTCTAGATGCAGTCCATCAGGCACTCTCTTCCCTTCCAAACAGTCCAATCACGCAGGACACGGGCAGACTTCTAACCAAAGTAGTACTGGAAAACAACACATTCAAATTTAATGAAAAATACTTCACTCAAAGACAAGGGACTGCAATGGGAACCAAAATGGCCCCCACATACGCCAATATCTTCATGCATGACTTAGAACAAAAATTCCTGACCCAATCTAACTTGAAACCATGTCTTTGGAAACGCTACATTGATGACATCTTTGCCATCTTCAGATGCACTGAAGACGAATTATTGGAATTCCTCACAGCCCTCAATGAATACCATCCAACCATCAAGTTCACTTATGAGTACAGCTAAACCACGATCAACTATCTAGATACCACGGTGTATCTAGATGCCAACAGATGTCTCCAGACTAGGGTTTACAAGAAACCCACAGATGCCGATTTATATCTGCATCACTCGTCCTACCACCCTCACAATCAAAAGAATTCCATCTGCTACGGATTAGCCACCAGATACAAAATGATTAGCAGTGAGAAAATTGAATTTGAAAAATCATGCACTCACCTACTGAAAACACTGACACGCCGGAGACACCCCCATCAACGTCTTCTTGACTCCATCCAGAAGGCTCGAATATTAGATCGCAACGACTTACTGAAAGAAAAAACAAAAAACAACAAGAAGGTTATTCCATTCGTACTTCAGTACACACCACAAACCCGTCGTGCTTCTGGCATCTTGGAAGATGCCTCAAAACTTCTCAGACCCCGCCGAGACACCAAACGCTTCAGAGAGAACAAAATCCTGATAGCCTACAAACACAGCCCCAACCTCCGTGACATTTTGTCACACAGTGAATTTCCTCACCCTGCCCCCATGCATGGAAGCCACCCATGCTACACTGACAACTGCAAAGTATGCAAGCATGTTTCAAGAGGAAACAGCATAACAACAAACAACATCTCTTACAAAACAGTGGGTAAAATTACCTGCCAAACCAGGAGCGTTGTATACGCCATCCGCTGCCCGGTGTGCAAAGGCTTGTACATCGGCGAGACCGGCCGCCGAGTTTACATCCGAGTATCCGAACATCTCAAAGCCATTGAGAAACGAGACAAATAGTCCTATGTCGCTCAGCATTTCATCGACCATGATGCCCAAGAATCCAACACTGAAGTTATCTTTCTAGATAACTCGGCACCAGACAAAAATGTCCGCCTACGACTAGAGGAGTTGTGGATCCGCATTTTGAAGACATTTCATCCGCACGGCATCAACCGGAAGCTTTAAGCTTCACCCACAATCCCTTGCGCCACAATGACGTAACAATAGTGACCTACTTCTCCCTCGCTACCAGTCAACACGCCCCTATAAAAGGCATCACCACTCCCAACCGTCAATCATTTCAAAGCCACGCCTTGTCACGCCCACATCGATCCATAACAACAACAAAGGAGCATGGATGACTACATTTTATGTCCGGCCAACTGCGGCAAATGGTTTCGCAGCAAAGTAATAACACGACATCTCAACAAAGTCCACCCTGGAGGAGTCAGTGTACAACGTAAGTTCACATGCTACTTATGCCACACCAATTTCACACGACCCACAAATCTTCGCCGCCACCAAACTAATCAACATAACCAAAGCCTCCCAACACCTAGCGCTGTCATAAAAATTGTACCGGTACAGTCAACTGACACTGCCCCAACTGCCCCCTCTGCAAACAAACCACCACTAAAAATTGTCACTAAGGATGATTTATCCAAAGTCAAATTTAAAATAGTCTTTTTACCTACACGTTGCAGAACCGAGTCCCTCCTTAGGCACCGACAATGTGAAGCACGAGCCAAAGACAAACAACACTGACTCACTCACCTCCATTAGTGATAACATCCTGAAAAAGCAGAAGACGGCAAAAACAATTATTGAAATTCCGGCTACAAATGACCCCACTGCACGTAAACCAACACGGCCACTACACCCACTACATGTCATCATGAAAAATGGTGCGAAGAAACAGAAAAAAATGGCGAAGACACCACGAATTATCAACACTAGTGACTCTGACACTGACTCTGAAACCAACACGAAAACTATCGCTATTAACTCCAAAAGAGCCGCCGAAAAAACCACAACTCCTGTCCATGCTCCTGAAAAACCACTACTGCTGGATATGCCAGCCAATCTGACCAACACCCCTGTGACTGAACCTGAGATCGATATGACAACCCTTAAGGAAGATTTATTCACCACTGACAGTGAAGAAGAGGGAGAGATTGTATCACCAACTAGGAAAACCAACAAATCAAAAGCCACCACTGAGACCAACCCTTCCTCATCCCCAAGACCGAGTTCATCCAATAGCACATTAAGTTCCATCAGCAGTATTAGTACTTCTTACAGCAGAAAACATAAAATAGATAATGGAGAAGAACCCTATGTACCAATAGAACCAAAGGTCAAAAGTAAAATTGTAGTAGCATCCTATGTCCCTACCACCATTGTTAAAACATGCAATATGTCCACTCAAACCACCTATGATCCTAAATTTTATGAACGCACAGTATTAGCCAAAGATGTCCTGAAAGATCTCTATTATGGCATCAATAACATTGACCAGAACATGGGTACATACCTATGTCACCGTATGGAACGAGTAGGAATCCTCAGACCTAGGGATAATCACTAGATATTCATACTTGTATGTGATTTTTTTATATACAAATTAATGATCCATTTATGTACCGGTAAGCTCTATATTATTGAAATAATACTAAACTAAAAGCCACTGCCAACTCTGTATGACCTCATATGACCTAACTATGGTTGACCTTTGACCTATGACCCCCATTGTTATGTGACCTTTGACCCAGCTATGTCTGCTCCCAGGACTACCTCAGTACCTGTTATTATTGTAACACTCATCACCTGAAGAAGACTACATTTTGTCGAAACGTTGTGATCATTTGTGTACTACTTGAAAAAGTAAATAAAATCTACCTGAACTTTATTTCTGATGTTGTAGTTGTGTTTACTATATATTTAATCATTATTGGTTATAATATATAAAAAACATTCAAAAACATTAGAGAACATTCTTAAACGTTTCTACTAGCATAACCGCTGGGGTATTTTGACTTTGTATTTTGTATAGGTACCTATTGCCCAAACTATTATTCCTGCCAAATTAATGACAGAACATATAATCATTTGTTGTGCACATAGAAGTATCTTCATATAGAATTCTCCTGAAGCACATTATACCTGTAATCGCTGAGCAAAAATCTCTAGGACTGGTGCAAGAGGACATTGTCCTCAGAGGGAATATGTATATTTCTTGGTAACAAGCAATGGGTGTCTTCATCAGGATTATTTCATTTAAACCAATAGAATATGATAATACCAGTCATATATTATCAGGCATGACTTGGAATTAAAGTTTTGATCCAAGGATATATGAAGTAAGCAAAAATATGATAATGTATACATTTAAAGCAACTTTAGATTACAGAACATACAGGGAAAATCTCCCCATCGATTAGCCTGCCAACTTGTGGGGAAGATATGTATAACACAAACGTATAAAAATGTTAGAAAACGTTCTATAAACATTTGTTGAATGTTTTATTACGTTTTAAAATGTTTGGAATGAATGTTCACATTATAAATTACTGTTGATGTTAACAAATGTTTGTTAAATGTTTGTTTGATGTTATAAAACATTATATATGAACGTTTGTTTTAAAGCCTTTATGGACATTAGTAAACGTTTGTTGAACATTTCATTTATGTTGGAAAACATCAAAACCTAACGTTCACTTTCTAGCTTTAAAATGATGTTCACGAACGTTCTCTTAACGTTTGCTGTTTACTGGGATGCACTATATGGGCTAGAATAGTATACACATTTACTACTTTAGCATAGATTTAAATGGTGAGTGAAGTATATAAGTATATTGACTTTTCCAATGCCTAAGGGAGTGATTTTTTAACAATGGGGGGAGGAAATTATTTTGACCTCCCCCCAGTCAAGGGGCCCTTGATGGGGGGTCCCCATGTCCCATGTCGATTTTAAGAAATTGCCATGTCGATTTTAAGAAAAGTCTATGTCCCCATGTCGATTTTAAGAAAAGTTCATGTCACCATGTCGATTTTAAAGAAAGGTTCATGTCCCATGTCACTAAGCCAAAAAAAGGCCCATGTCGCCATGTTGATTTTAGGGGTCTAGAGCCATAGTCAAGGGGTTGAAAAAATTCTGACTCCCCCCTCAAACCCACCAGCCCCCCTGTTAAAAAATGATCACTCCCTAAGGAACAATCATTTTTCTAACAACTGGTGGGCAAAGATTTGTGACCTCCTGTCAAGGGGGGGGTTAGAATTGTTCAGTCTCACTGAGGGGGTACTGTTATTATTATTTCATCTACAAAATCTAGAAGGGAAGGAATTAGGCCTAAAACAAGTGTTGTGTTCAGGTGGATGAGTCGTTTATTGCCAGGTGGGGGACGGGGCTTGTTAGATATAGGGGGGGGCATTTTGAAAAAGAGCCCCTTGGTAGGGGGGGGGCAAAACTCAATAAACCTTCATACTGGGGGGGGGGGTGTCAAAACTAAATATGGGCAATTACAATACCCATCACAACACATCATTCCACACTTGTATCTGATTTTCTTTTGGAGGGGGGTTATTTTGCAAAATCAGTTCTTAGTGGTGGGGTCGCGACCATTTTTGTCATAGTGGGGGGGGGAGGAAAAAATCTGCCGATCCGCCAAAATTCATCAAGCCTCCCCAGCTGGCAATAATGACTCATCCCTAATGGCTACTTATCCTTTTCTTGGCCACCCTTAAGGATCAAAAATCGTGTGTGAATGCAACCTTTTAACCTATAAGTAATGTGCAGGCTTTTTTCGCTGAGAACAGGTGAAATAATTTTGACCCCCTGGTCAAGGGGCCAAAAAACTTCTGCCTCCCCCATTGTCAAAAATGATCATTCCCTAAGGAACAATCGTGTAAAAAGAGGCTGAGCCGTACAGCCCTGTCAAAATAAATTCAAGTGCCCCCCGGGGAACAATTCAACTTTATTTGGCATTCTACATGGTTGGGTCCCATACAATTGGACTATACTTTCCCTAAGGATCGTTTCCCAATAGGGAGATTTAGCGACCACTGCATACTAGTATGTCACCAATGCTGTAGGTACAGGTATATGCTGCATATCTGTATTGGATTGCCCATGTAGTGGTCGCTAAACCTCACTATTATTACCCCTGTAGATCTCACAAATCTGTTTTCACTACCCTCCCCCCTATTGAAATTCTACAGGGTTAAAAAATATAGCCCCCCCCCTCAATATAAAAGTTGCCCATGCCCCATCCCCTGACCCTGGTTCCACTAGGCTAGTGGTAGGGGTGGAGCTGTAGGGGCTGCCTGGAGTATACTCGGGACTGGGACCTGCAGGGGCGCCACCTGGAGGAACTTTGACCTACTAACAGAATAGATGTTTCTGCTGCAGCAGATGCTGCCCCCTGATTGGTCAATATCTTGTGTACCCATGGTACACTTTTCCTTGTGCATCTGGGATCAACAGAAAGCGGACCAACGGCCCTGCTGCTACATGCATGGGCCCAATTCATCGGGCTAAGGGAGTGATCATTTTTTAACAACAGGGGGGCTGGTGGGTTTGTGGGCAGACGCGCGAAAATTTTTTCGACTCCCCCTTTCGAGGGGGTAAAATTTTTTCGACCCCCCCCCATAAGGGACAAAAATCTCGCGCGAACGTCCCCTTTTAGCCTATAGGAACGCGCGGGGTTTTCCACTGAAAACAGGTGAAATTATTTTGACCCCCCCCATCAGAGGTGTTGAAAAAATTCTGACCCCCCCATCAAACCCACCAGCCCCCCCCCCCCCCCCGTTGTTAAAAAATGATCACTCCCTAACGTTGGCCAATTTTTGTGTGCTACCTGGGTAGGCCTATATACGCCTACCAAAAATGATCCTATTCTGATGAAAATAACCTATATGTGCAGAAACCTGTGCAGTAGGCTCAATTTCAATAGATCGTAGAGTCTCGAAATACGGGCACAGCCCGGGGGGGGGGGACACTCACTATATGCCACAGACAGGAGTGTGCGGCTGGCAAGGTCACTTTTTGGCCAAAATCCCTCTCACTAAGGGTCTGGTTTTGGTCAAAATCCCTCTCACCAAGGGTCACTTTTAGCCAAAATCCCTCTCACCAAGGGTCACTTTTCTCATGACCCTGCACATCAAAATAAGTGCCAGTTTTGGGGATTTCCATCAAAATTTCTGCCAAATATGATAAAAATTCCACACATCAAGGGTAAATTTCAAAATAAAAAACTTAACTGTGCACATTTTTTACCAAAATCCCTCTCACCAAGGGTCACCCTTTGCCCCAAATCCCTCTCACCAAGGGTAAGGGTTGTCAGAGGCCCAGCCGCACACCCCTGTCAAAAGAAATCTGAGTGTCCCCCCCCGGGGGGCACAGTTTCCGTGGGGTGGGGGCGCGATCTCGACCTAAATTTCAATGGTAGCGACCAGCGTCCAGGATTAGGTGGCGCTAAGAGGACCACTGGAGGTCGGTCATACCGTGTCTATTGTGGGAATGGACGCGCGGGCTGCCAGGGACCCGGCGCAGCGGCGCAGTCGGCAGCGCAGCGAAGCAGCGGGGAGAGGTTGCGCTACGCCGTCGGTTGAGCAACTCGTAAGTTGGACATTTTTTGAATCATGTTTATTTCTGAAACTGCTTGAGTAGACAGTTATACTGCTCGGCCCATTCATAACCAGTTGGCCTAGATAGTATTTGTGGACATCAAAACAACACTTTTTAGGGGGGTGAGCCAAAGTCACCCCAGAGTCGGGGGGGGGGGGGTTTCGCGCGGACGTGCGAAAATTTTTTACGCCCCCCCCTCGATGGCAGGCAAAAGGCAAAATCTTTTGCGCCCCCCCCCCCGCGCAAGAGATGCGGAGAGTTTTCGCGCCCCTCTTTTTTGCTTAAAAGAGGGTGAATTTTTTTAGCCCCCCCCTCAACAGGGGTCAAAATTTTTTTAGTCCCCCCTAGGGAGGAGTCCGAAAATTTTACGCCCCCCTCAAACCCACCACCCCCCTGTTGATAAATAATGACCACTCCCTTAGGGAGTGATCATTTTTTAACAACAGGGGGGGCCGGTGGGTTTGAGGGGGGGTCAGAATTTTTTCAACCCCTTGACCGGGGGGGTCAGAATTTTTTCAATACCTCTGATGGGGGGGGGGTCAAAATAATTTCACCTGTTTTCATTGGAAAACCCAGCGCGTTACTATAGGCTAAAAGGGGACGTTTGCACGCGATTTTTGTCCCTTATGGGGGGGGGGTTGAAAAAATTTTACCCCCTCGAGAGGGGGGGTCGAATTTTTTTCGCGCGTCCGCGTGCAAACCCACCGCCCCCCCCTGTTGTTAAAAAATGATCACTCCCTTATTGCTAGGCGAGGGGGGGGAGGGGGGTAGATCTAGATGGATTTTGGCGGATCGACAGATTTTTTTCCGACCACCCCCCCCTTCACTATGTCAAAAATGAACGCTACCCCCCCCCCCACTAAGAGCTGGTTTTGTAAAATGACCCCCCCCAAAAAAAAAAAAAAAGATTTCGGCCCTTGCCGAGGGGGGGGGGGCGGAATAAAAAGATTCTGACCCCTCTTAAGTGAAGACGTATACGCCATATATTTTAAGATAGAGCACTGCATGCTGTGTTTTTTCGGGGACAAGCAAGGGAGAACTTGCTCCCGAGCAGTGCGAAATATGTGACGCGCACCGCAGCGCCCCCACCGGCCGGGAGAGCAAGCGCTGCGTTCCCGTGGCCAGCAGGCAGAACTCTGCTACAATTGTGTTATGTACGGCCGCCGTACGCGACGCAAACTTTGTCTTCCAACCACAGCTAAACAGTTGGCAATCCAAGAAAACAAACCTGGTAGATGTCTTCCATATATATGTCTTCCCCTACATGTCAGTCGTTTCCTGGCTCAATTCCGACAATTTTGACAGTATGAGGGTGGTGGAAGTGAAGGGGAGTGCTTCAAAAGTTGAAACTGACAAAATTTTGTCTCTCAGGTTGACAAATAAAATAATTTGTTAGAGTAGAGGCTCCTATTATCGGCAGGGCCCTATTATTAGCAGTTTTGATCAATCTGAGGTGCTAAACCAATGTTACTAAGTCCTTGGAGAGTGTACCAAAGGTAAAAAGCTAATTGATTGCATCCAGCACACATATAAATAGCTGCTTCACATAAATCACATGTGAAGCAGACTTTTTCTTCTTTGAGAATTATCTGGGTCAAATCCCTTACAGCCTAATTGCCTCGATTAACAAGATAATTAATATTTCATGAATTTTTGGAACATTTTTGTGCAGAAATGTGCTAAACTATGAGTTAGAAAAGGGTATGGACACATATTTTTGGCCTCTTTTTAACATATTTAGGTCTGTTTTGAATTCTATGTCTTAATTCCATTTATTTGAAAGGGGCTGATGATAGGCTCCAAAATAGACGAAAGGACCCTATTATTAGCATCTGTGAATAAATATTCTTCAAAATAGGCCAGCCAATCAGACATCACCTTTCAAGTTATGTATCCAAAGTAGGCCAAGTAGTAGGCTATTATCCCGATCACGATGTCGGCCGACAGTGGACGCTGTCAGGTTAGCCTCTACATAAACGATGATCCAAAGGAACGATGATCCCAGAACGATGATCCCACCTTTAGAGGAACCATGAGCCCATCCTAAAGAAATGATAATCCCACTTTTCAAATATGCCAAAATTGTATTTCTATGGCTTTAATAGAAAGCCTAAAGGGAATTAAAAAGGGAGGAATCCGTAGTGGAGGGTACCGGGTGAGAGTGAGTCCCAGGTAGCACAGAGACATTGGCATAACGTTGGGCCGACGTTGGCCCAACCATCGGCTTTACATAGGCTGCCCATCCTGCCTATGTAGGCCCGACCAGTGGCATCTGCCAACCAAATGCCAACATTGGCCCAACGTCGGCAGGACATCAGCAAATGGCGGCCCCTGGCCGACCATTTGCCAATGCTGAAGTTTGCCGACCAAAATCCAACGTTGGGCCTATGTTGGCATTTGGTTGGCTCCGTCGGGCCTACATAGGCAGGATGGGCAGCCTATGTAAAGCCGATAGTTGGGGCAACGTCGGCCCAACGTTATGCCAATGTCTCTGTGCTACTTGGGACTCACTTTCACCCGGTACCCTCCACTACGGATTCTTCCCTTTTTAATTCCCTTTAGGCTTTCTATTAAAGCCATAGAAATACAATTTTGGCAAATTTGAAAAGTGGGACCATCATTTCTTTAGGATGGTTCCTCTAAAGGTGGGATCATCGTTCTGGGATCATCATTCCTTTGGATCATCTTTTATGTAGAGGCCAACCTGACAGCGTCCGCTGTCGGCCGACATCGTGTTCGGGATAATAGCCTACTACTTGGCCTACTTTGGATACATAACTTGAAAGGTGATGTCTGATTGGCTGGCCTATTTTGAAGAATATTTATTCACAGATGCTAATAATAGGGTCCTTTTGTCTATTTTGGAGCCTATCATCAGCTCCTTTCAAATAAATGGAATTAAGACATAGACTTCAAAACAGACCTAAATATGTTAAAAAGAGGCCAAAAACATGTGTCCATACCCTTTTCTAACTCATAGTTTAGCACATTTCTGCACAAAAATATTATCATGTTAATCGAGGCAATTAGGCTGTAAGGGATTTGACCCAGATAATTCTCAAAGAAGAAAAAGTCTGTTTCACATGTGATTTACGCGAAACAGCTATTTACATGTATATATGTGTGCTGGATGCAATCAATAAGCTTTTTACCTTTGGTACACTCTCCCAGGACTTAGTAACATTGGTTTAGCACCACAGATTGATCAAAACTGCTAATAATAGGGCCCTGCCGATAATAGGAGCCTCTACTCTAACAAATTATTTTATTTGTCAACCTAAGAGACAAAACTTTGTCAGTTTCAACTTTTGAAGCACTCCCCTTCACTGATAATAGGGCCCTGCCGATAATAGGAGCCTCTACTCTATGCTAAATCATACTTTCGTGTGTTGGTACGGTCGGTTGCTCTCCCTGCCGGTGGGGGCGCTGCGGTGCCTATCACATGAGAAAATCTACACTGGTGTGCTGCTCTAGGCTAAGTGCTCAGGAAGCAAAGAAAGCACAGGCGAAGTCGGCGATCCCGTGAGGATATACGTCTACGTTTTTTTGCAAGCCACCAAAGTGAGGGGTCTGTCTTATACATGAGGATTTTGTACTTTAGAGTAGTACTAAACTGCTAAAAAACATGCTTGTACGGTACATGACACTAGACCACACAACTAATATTAAAGACAAATGCTGGTGGATGAGTGGTAAAGAAGTTGTGTTGATTTTTGCCTATACCTCTGTATATCAGAAGTTGTGTTGGTTTTTGCCTATACCTTTGGATATCATTAGGTTTATATATAGGGATGAAGGAAATATAAAAATAGTGACATGTCACCGAGCTTAATTCTCTGGGAAAGGGGTGTAATGAAGGAAGGTCTATAGGAGTCAATGGGAAAATCTATGGCCTCATTTCCTGCTAAAATATCATTCAAGTTCTGTTGCTATTTTCAAATACTGTTGGATTATGACAGTTGGATATGTATAGAAGTGAAAAATACAAAAAGATTGTGTTGATTTTTATCTATACCTCTGGATATCATTAGGTTTATATATAGGGATGAAGGAAATGTAAAAATAGTGTCACTGAGCTTAGTTATCTGGGAAAGGGCTGTAATGAAGAAAGACCTATAGGAGTCAATGGGGAAATTTATGACCTCATTTTCTGCCAAAATATCATTCATGTTCTGTTGCTATTTTCAAATACTTTTAGATTATGATAGTTGGATATGTATAGAAGTGGAAAATGCAAAAAGATGCATATATGGTCAACCTCACTTTTGTGTATTGGACCATTTAAGTACAACATGCTTCCAAAATGATATTCACATTCAGGTTTAAAAATATTTGCCTTTTCTGTGTCTCATCTGTGATATATGGAAAATATGAATGTCCTGGATTTTAAAACTAGCTTTATATATTTTTTAAGTTGAGGCAAAGTCTATTAAAAGTGTGATACAGAAAGTGTCAGGTGTACCCCTCAGTGCAGTGCCCTTCAGTCTGGATATTATTAGGACCATGAGACCTGATGAGTGAGTAGGGTGTAGACCTACCTATGTATATATCCCCAGGTGTCATCAGTAGGGTAGCCCCTGGCGGATTAGTTCTCCAACTTAACTCTATATTGGGAGCGCCGCTGTTCTTATGCACAGACATGGACACATGTCCTCATTTGTGACAGTGATGTCTAATCAGAATTTTCTCGCAATGAATATTCACTCTTCACCTACTACTGTCTAGAACACCCGCCCAAGCATCAATACTGTTTTAGCCTTTCTTCTTCTTTTCACTAGGTGGTACCGAAATACCATAGGTCAGTTTGACTAGGTTATATAGCGTTTGGTGGAGTGACTAGTTTTAGTATCCAGCTCTGATACTTTGTGTAATACAATATACTTAGAACAAACTGTGTCTAGAGGGTGACTCATGTACAACACAGTGGGTGTTAACCTAACTCCATAATATTGTACCAGAGTGGTGTTTTGTTACTGGTGAGGTCATGCATGTGAATAGGGTTAATTAAACTGAAACTATTAGCGTGTGGTCATTATTTATCAACAGGGGGGATGGTGGTTTTTTACGTCCCCCCCCAACGGCAGTCAAAATTTTGCGCGCCTCTCTCCCCCCCCCCCCCCGAGGGGCAGGGTATTTTCGTGCCCCTCTATATACCGCGCAGCCTTTTTGTCCTAAAAAGAGGGTGAATTTTTAGACCCCCTCAAGAGGGGTCAAAATGTCCCCCCCCCCCTTCGTGAGGGGTCTGAAAATTTTACGCCCACCCCTCAAACCCACTACCCCCCTATTGATGAATAATGACCAATGATTTCAACCCCCCCCCGTCCGAGAGGGGGGTTTGGATTTCAGACCCCACCCCTTTGTTAGGAAATAACTATTCCCTAAATCTCAATCCCATTGACATGCCTCTCACTAGATCGTGGTAGTGGGGATAAACTCTACGTTTTAAATCGCCAGGCTTTGAGTGAGTGCTGATCTTGTACAGATGCCAGGAGAAGGAGTGTCTTGAAATGCTTTAACACTGATATCGAATATGAAAGTTTGTCTTAAAAGAGCTGGGATAATCATCGGCTTAAATCTAATACTGTCACCACACCTAATCATGATTGTACAAATGGAATACTTGGACAAGTTGAAAACTGAGGGATTATATTAGCATTACCACACTCCCACTCGTGTGCATTGGAGCATAGCCAGTGTACTAGTGGCTATCTCAAGTATATACAGTATGAATAGATATGACACTGCTAACAATTGGTCTTACCTACAACACTTTAAACTGCTGTATTTTAGGTTGCTTGTATAGAAAATGGTAGGAAAAAGCTTAAAATGATAGGTAAAATACCATACTTTCAGAAATTTTTTTCACCCATAAGGAAATACTGAACACCTTAGCGACTACATTCAAATTAAAGCTCAAGATGAGATCTTTCAGGAAAAAAATATTGCAGTTCAGTAACTTTGGGGTCACATGACTTTAATGGCTGCTAAATATAGGTCATTTGACTAACTTGGCTGACTTTGGCCACCAGCAACGCCACCTGTATGATGTTTTGAGGTAAATTTCTCATACCAATACAAGCCCCACATCTACCTCAATATGTTTCCCAAAGATAGGGTTGCTGGAGATAAGATTCTAATTTTGACAGACTTTTGATTATTTAAAATTCTTGAGAGCCCATTAATTTTTTCCTGTTTTCCGAGCCTCAGTGCATCAACACACAGCACAAGGGGTATGATTTTATGCTTGTTTGCTGGTCTCTACAACTAGTAATACATGCCTGATTAATTTAGGACCTGTAACAATAACGGTTTTCTTATGACAGGCTTCTGAAAATGGCCCAGAAATAAAGGTTTGCTCCCGAGGGCTGACCCCCCTCCCACTACATGGGCCAAAACTCGGATACCGTTTGGAATTTTAAGGAAATATTTGGGAAAAGTACTTCAGATACATGGATCAATCATATATATGAGTTAGAAGAAAATCTGAGATGGTCATCCAAGAAGATTGGTTGAACTGACACGAAATAGGCCAGTTGTTATTGTTAAAAGTAGACATGAGCTGAAGCATGGCTAGTTGGGTTGGCCTTGAAGACCACAGAAAGCTATGACTGATGTTTGATTGGTCTAGACAAAGATATAATTACCTACTTATTACTAGTAACACACAAATTAAGGCAGTTGGGTCTAAAAGCAGAGGCAGGCAGAGTAGGTGGTGACACCACCAGACAATCACCAGTGGGTGTGGGAGGCAGAGGGGATGGTAGGTAGGCACAACACTAGGTGGGCTGGGGGGTACTTAGTCATGCATCAATACTCAGAGCTGTGCTGGTAGTTGTGGGTGGGAGGGTAGGAAGACAATTGAAAGCAGGTACATGTGTCCTTAATGACATATTGGGTAAGTCATGGGCAAGTCATCTAGCCTAGCCTCTGTACTCTTGCCTCGTTTCCTTTCTGTCTCTCCAAGACATACTCTCGACTCAACTGTTTTAAATTAAATGCTTTCTTGTTTATGTAAGTTGCTAATAACCCTTGTGGCTTTGCAAGTGTTTGTAGAAAATGTTTGCCCAAAGGTAACCACCCAGTGGTATAGCTATATATAGTGCTCAACTGCCCTGGCCTACCACCCCACTGCAGGAGGGGGTCCATGTATGGGAAGCCTCCTATGGGGCTTTTCCTCCAATACATGGCACATTCTCAGGGCCAATAATCTTTAATAACTTTGGTTCTATTTGGGATAGAAACCAAATTTCAAAGGTTTTATGATCCCTGTAATGTTGGCCATCGGCGCAAAGAGGTATCAATACGTTGTGATGCATCTAGAAATTCAGTGTGGTAATGCTAATTATATGTCCAAGCTAGCTAAGTGCCCCCCCCCCCCCAACCCTCCAATATCACTGTGACGACACCTATCACCATAATTCGAATTACGGCGATTCAAAATTGTAAGATATCTATGGCCATTTGAAGCATCTACTTTGGGCAGATTGAAGTGTTGACATCAATGCTACAGACTTTGCATTTGAATCTAGTTAATACATACCAGTTTATGCAGGACACAGCTTTTAAAAATCGCCGGTATCATCGTTATTCACGAAGTGGTATCACCGTAATTCCCTTATTGACATTTTCAGATATCACCGTAATTGACAGAAAGTATCACTGTAATTCTATACACAGTATCATATACAGCGGATATTATGACCTATTGTATTGTGGCTTCTACATTTACAGCTCATGAGCAAAAGGGTCGTTTTCAGCCTTGCCAATTCAGAGGAGTAAGAACCAAATCCTCATTTGGGGGGCCCAGGGAGACCCCGCGGCACCTATGGTAATTCATCAGGGATGAAAGTCTTCAGGGAATTCCCTGATTTCAAGGATTTTGAAGTTCCAGGGCCCTATACATTCATATAGAAACCCATGTTTTTTTGGGCGAATATTGGACCATTTCAGGGATTTTCGTGCTCCGTGACTTTCATCCCTGATTCATCGACTAGAGTGTGCTGACACTTGTTCATGCTAATATAAGCTATGTATATACAAGAAGTCTTTGGTGACTTTTTCCTGTGATTTGAACCTAGTTTTTACCCATTTTCCTAACATATTTGTAAAATATATGGGGCTTATTCTGGGAACTTTGTGCATCTAATCACGGGTCTTGTCAATACAGAATTATGGTGATGCATTGTTTGTAAATGAGAATTACGGTGATACTTCATTCCAAGAGGATAAATGGCACAGACTGAAGGGGAGAGATTTCTTATGGGTTTTAGAAAAATGTCTGACAGATTTGGACATTTAACATGTCATTCTAAAGCCAGAAATTGAAGTAGAACTGACATGATACTCTAGATTTACAGTGATACTTGTCATGAATTACGATGATACCATGTTTTGACAGCCAAGTGAAATACGGTGATACCAGTGAAAACTGCCGAAGTCCCCCACTGAAAATCAATAGCCTACAGAAGCTAACATGGGTAACCAACAGATAGACCTGCCTTGTAACTAGATGTGTGTGACATATTAAGTGCCAACACAACCTCTTTGTATGCTAAATGTCACCTCCTCACTTTGTCTACAAAGTGACCTCCAGCCATCTTTGATCACCGTAATTCGAATGACAGTAATAGGTGTCGTCACAGTGAAGATAGTAATAGAAGGAGCCTGTACATAAATAGGACTATGCAGTGCATGGGTGCGGCCTGAAGGTTTCAAGTGGTGTTATATATCGGATGTTTCAAACTTTTCTCAATGGATGGCTTGATGCCGCTATCACTTCTACGTTTAAGGTGAATCCTGTGTCAATGCCAACACCAAGGAGTATGCTACCAACAGGTCAGGTGAACCTCTGGACTGTCCGCTCCATCATTCCCGTCCTCTACATCGTCCATAGTGTTGCAGGTAGTAGTCGCTAAGTTGTCATTGTCACCCAGAGAACAACAAACGTTTGAAAACGTTAAAAAACGTTCCTATATGGTTTATATACAAACGTTTGTTTTTTAAACGTTTAAAAACGTTTTTAAACCTTCTAAATGCAAACATTTGCATCTAGAACGTTTTAAAATGTTTTTAAACCTTCTAGATACAAACGCTTTTGTTTCAACCATATAAAAATGTTTGACAAACATTTTGTAAACGTTATAAAATGTATCTAAACCTTTGCAGTATTTCCTGTATGTCCTGTTAGGTGGAGGCACTATCCCATTATGATATATAGTGATATATTATCTCGTTATAGATATATGATGGTGGGGAGTGATAAGCTATTGGGAAGTCTGATAGCTGGACAACTGAAGGATTCAGTGGCTACTATCAGTGAGAAAAACTAAGACCCTTTTCTGGCCTATGTTAAATCCCATAGGAGGTGCGAATGGGATCAACGTTCCCGCGTTTTCAGTCCGGAGTGGTGCAAATAATTGATGAATGTTGATGAATTTGCCGTCATTCGATCCGTGCACGCGTCTCCAATGTCGTAATTTCGGCACAAACATGGCGGATATCGATTTTTTGTAAATTATGATATAGAAATATGATATAGCCAAGGGGTCTATCCACCATTGGAGATTTATTTTATCCATAGGAAATATTCTGGACACTGGTACACACATTTTTCCCCACCCACCATCCCTCAGTTGGTGGTACCGCTAAAATTATTTTTATCATTTTTGACACTGTTCAAATGGAGAAAATAATTTTATTCCAATGCAGTCTGAAGATCCCCACAGGTGAAACCGCCCAGTTCCTCTATTTTATCCACTGTGATAATGAGGTCACACTGACCCGGTTACTAAGCGCCCTTGGTAACCACTCCAGTGTCAACAAATCCGTGCCTAACAACAGGCCGTGATTGGTCAATCCATGTCACATGTCAAGCACTATAAAAGGGCACTTTGAATTTTTTGAAGGCCCATTCCAGCGGTAACTGCTCAACACGCACATACCCCGTACCACAACACCTAGAAATATGATAAAGAATGGCCAAAGGATATGATTTGAATCGATATGTTTTATTTAAAAGATGAAAAATTATGTCTTCGCCCTGTCGTTAATTCGCATCACAAAGCCGTGGTGGTGCAAATTGACCCAAATACCCATGGAAACTGGGTCGGGCATGTGCAGATAGACGATCGACTTTTGGGGCTATAACAGTAAAAAGATTCGATTGATATTGCCAATGATGCATGGATTATATTCAAAAAGCCATTCATGTCAAGTTAAATCGATAGAATATATCATTTCTCCGTCGAAAATGCTACTTCCGACAAGGAGGGCACACGCATGCGCACAGAACATCAAAATCCAAAATGGCGGACAGCGAGATGATCGACTCAAGGTGCCATCAAAACTGCTGGATTATAACTAAATGGAGGAGAATTACACTCTCTCATGCGTTTTTATGGTTAATATGGATCCTTATTCAAGACCTGCTGTTTTGCAATGCTTAACTCGCCAAGAGAGGAGTTATTTGCCAATGAAACATACGAGCGATAATGGATGCATTCTCCATAGGCTTAACCATTGACAGTGATAATGCTTGAAGAAAACATGAGGTTATTATCAGAAGGGGCCTAAAAGAAGAGATTAAGTGCCCTTTCGAGTTACTTGCATTGCAAAATGCTGTCTTATATTTTAGAAATTAGAAAGAAATATATCTATTTCCAATCTCTATCACCCTTCATATGAACTGGAATGACCAAGTCCCTCTGGGAATATATATGTATGCGCAGGACTATATATACTGTACTGTGGTGATTATGGGAGAAGAATTGATATGTCCCATAAATCAAATGCCCCTCCACCATTAACATCCTATGATAATAACGTGAATAATACCATACAAAACCTAGCCCTGCAACTCACATATATGGAGAAATTTATAGGGTGGGCACAGGCGTGAACAGTGCAGAAAAAAACGTTATAAAACGTTTATAAACGTTCAGTAAAAACGATTATTTATAACGTTTTTTTAACGTTTTTGGAGTACACGTTTTTACGTTAATCAAGCGTTTTTCCGTTTTTATAAGCCCCGAGGAAACATGATTCTGAGGGTTTTTTTGTGTTTTTTTTTTTGCTGGGTATATTCTCCCCCAACCTTCATTCTGTACGTGGGAAATTGCTGTATGTTTAATGTTAGACTACATATAGAATATACAACCACATATACTTACATCCATGATTCAATATGATATACTCCTTATTTTGATTGCCTGGCCCGGGGGGGGGGCACTCCCTATACTACTATAGTTTCCAGGCGTGAACATGCCACCTGTCAAGGGTAAAGAACCCTACATATTTTGGACTCTTTCCAAGGGGTAAAGCCAAAATATATACATTATCGACGGTTCTGTGATAAATATACCCCGAAACCACAGGAAGTTGTCTAAAATAGGTGCAAAGATGAAGTAACAAAGGTGCTGTTGTTATGGACGGAGCAAGGTGTGTGCTTCAAGAATAGTACCAGCGACCACAAAAGGACTGTAGGTGCTTCAACCATATCAAGGTAGTGTGGCAAAGAGAACAAGCTGCAACCCTGTGGTAGCTGGTTCCTGGTGGGGTGTCGCTGGTTGACAGTGTTTGTTTAATATCTGGTCAGGGTTGCAGATGTTGTAGGTGGATAGAATGAGTCTATCCTCAGGAAGTGGGGCTTTTTTTTCTACAAAGTACATATGACCAATAGTCACGGATCATCGTCAAATGGCTGGTCAGAGGGGTCCAAAAAAAATTTTGCAGTATGGTAAATTCCTTTAGTGTACATAATGTATATATGTTGGGCTACAATGCCCATATATGAGGGAAGGTTAAATATATTTCATAGGATGCCCACAGTACAATGCCTTATTACATGGTCGTAGATGTGTCCATGCACTATATATTCAATGCCATAGCTCAGAGTTGCAATCAGGCAGAATATCCTCATTAACATGCAAAGTTCCTCTCATATCAAGGAACAACTAACATATAATGGTTTTACTTAAATACAAAATCAGCTTGCTGTATGACTACATGTATGGTCGTAGACGTGTCCCTGGTCGTAGACGTGTCCTTGTTTTTGTATTCAGTGTCATAGCTCAGAGTTGCTTTAAGACAGAATAATCTCATTAACACTCGATGTTGCTTTCATATCAAGGTATAATTCACACATAACAAGGACAGTCAAGTATCAAGCATCTTGCAATATAACTGTAGACATGTCCATGGTCGTAGACGTGTCCTCGGTCGTAGACGTGTCCTTGTCAGTACTTTTGTTATGATATCTCTGGTTCTATGTGGAATCTATTAACCAAACTTACAGGGCTTTTTGCTGTCATATGAAGGTATAAGGCCCACATAATAAGGATAGTTAAATATCAAACCCCTAGCAGCTATGAGTACATGTAAGGTCGTAGACGTGTCCGCGCGTAAACTACCCCAAAACCATATCATAGCCTGTGGAACATACAGTTGTACAGGCAAGTTAATTTTTTTTTGTGGCCTGTGGGGTACATGTAAGGTCTCTACCTGGTATATTTCATTAGTCCATCCACTATGTCTTTCATGGTGCAAAACAACCTGAAAAAGGTCGTAGACGTGTCCTCACGACGATTACACCAAAGGTTTTATGTACCCAGTCACCACAAAAGATAATGCATGGATCCCCAACTGTTACAAAAAAATTCTCTACCCTAGGGGGGTATCCCAAATGAAGTAGATAAGGATTTGCCTCTTTATTTTTTTTTTTGGTAGCTAAAGAAAAAAATTAGTTCCTTGTTTTTACCCTAAAAAACACCCTTTCTGGTTGTTCTGACCCCTGTGGCTCACTTAATATGCTTCACAGATAGGTAAAACCATGGTTCCCCTTCAAGCTCTAAGCCTTGGGGACCAGAATGCATGAAAAACACATCTACATCTCTTATTTTGAAGAATTTATTGACAGGGAGGCAAAGGCAACCTATTTGACGACGATCTGTGACTATTGGTCATATACGAATGTAGTGTAGACTCGAGACAGAATAAATGTCTGAGTTCCCCGATGGCCCCCGGACGTAAAACTAAACAGACAAACAAACCTGCGGCCTTGAACGATGAATTGAAAGGGATGGACGCTGGTACCCAGAATGCAGTTGTGGATTAGTACCGCGAGGTGCCAGGATGGCGCTAGTGTGTCTCCCTCCCCAGCCCCATTACACTGCAATTTTTTAATTACAGCCAATGAAGGCTCGAGACAGAAACTTTGATATATTGGAGTTTATATACCAAATTTATACCTTTAACATGAACATGTAATAAATATATAGACTACATTTTTAAACACCTGGAAGTGTGTAGAGAATTTATATGTATGTGGTAACCATGATAACATGAAGTTCATCTTCGTGAGTTTTTAAACGAGGCAAGGGCCTTTGACACCACCTTTCTGACCTCTTGTTTACTAGCCCTTAGCCGAGTTTCTTATGATTACCAAGTTTCAATTGCTATTTTGGCTTCTAGCAGATTACATGCACCACCAAAAAAATATTCCATTACACAGCACATGCCCTATCGCACCCTTCAAAGACCGCATGAGTCATATTTCTATTTACATGAAAATCTTATGATAAATGATGAAAAAAAAACATTTCATGGGGTATGATTTTCTTATATTGAGATTCCAAAAATTTGCATAGACCATCAAAACCTGTCATTTAGCACTATTTCGGTTACAACTGAACCCCCAAAAATTAGTCATATAGTGAGACAAAAAGTAAGACAAAGCAATCCATGCAATAGAATTTACATTTAAGGTGTACTTTGATGGCTGTGACATGGTAATTACTGTTGTCTTTTTTTCCTATGGAGAAATGCATGGGATTTAGGGCTCTTTTTACCCTAAATAAAAGGGTAATCAAACTGTCTTTAACCCCACTTATAGACAGATTTCAGATTTTTTTAGAAGAGGAGGGCATAGAGTAGGAATGGGGGCAGTGTGCGCCATGGTTATCTGGGCAAACATCTTTTGATATAGTTGATTTTGAAGGCCTTCAAATTTGGTTTATTGATAGGTTTAATTCCAAGATTCTCTCATAGACAAAGCATTAGGCCCCATACAGACACATACTGTAGCAGGCTCACACATCAATCACAAGTATCAGCAGTCCCTTTAAGAGAAATAGTACCGTGGGAAAGCTCAAGGTCCTTCTGATCTTTCCCATGAACACCTGGCAGATGAAAGGATGTGACCAGGAAGTGTGACATGGGATGATGATATGGGGTAATGACATGGATGACTAGAGATGATGACATGAGGTGATGATATGGGGTGATGACAGGGGGTGATGACATGGATGACATGAGGTGATGACATTGACAACATGAGGTGATGACATTGACAACATGAGGTGATGGTATGGGATAATGACATGGATGTGATGACATGAGGTGATGACAATATAATGACATGGATTGATGAAATGATGTGATGACATGGATGACATGAGGTGAGGACATGAGGTGATGACATGGGATGGTGACATGAGGTGATGACATGAGGTAATTGTATTGGATAATGATATGAGAGGATGACATGGGGTGATGACATGGATGACTAGAGATGATGACATGAGGTGATGACGTGATAGTAATGATATGAGGTGATGACAGGGGTGACATGAGGTGATGACATGGATGACATGAGGTGATGATTAGAGGTGATGACATGAGGTGATATGGGATGATGACATGGATGACATGATGTGATGACAAGGTGATGACATGAGGTGATGGTATGGATAATGACATGAGGTGATGACATGGGGTGATGACATTAATGACATTGGGTGATGACAAGGTGATGACATTGATTGATGATATGTATGACATGGGGTGATGACATGCGTGACATGAGGTGATGGTATGGGATAATGACATGAGGTGATGAAATGGGGTGATATTAATGACATGAGGTGATGACATGGGGTGATGACAAGGTAATGACATGAGATGATGATATGGAATGATGACATGAGGTTATGGCATGGATGACATGAGGTGATGACATGGATGACATTGGGTTATGATGTGAGGTGATCTCGATGACATTAGGTGATGACATGTGTGACATGAGGTGATTACATGAGGTGATGGTATAGGAAAATGACATGAGGTGATGACATTAATGACATGACATTGATGACATGTGATGATGACATGAGGTGATGACATGGGGTGATGACAGGGGATGATGACATGCAGTGATGACATGAGGTGATCATTTGGGGATTTGGGGTGATGATCAGGATGTAGCCACCAGGACCTACCACCCAGGGGATATAATGTACAGACACTTACAAACTGCTGCCCTTAAATGCTTGGTGTCCATGGTGCTGGGAATCATGGGCAAGTTACTTTGTAACTGGACTTGTTACTTTTTGGATAGAGACAAACAGCTAAGATAAAAGTTTAAGCAAACGCCACCTTGTTGAGTTTATGTTCTTTGTAGAACTTTACAGATCTTTGTTGAACTTTATGGATCTTTATTGAACTTTATTGAATTTTATGGAACTTTATGGTATCTTGGGACCGTTTTGGTACCTTGGGACTTTTTTAGGACTTTGGGACTTTCTGAAGACTTTGGGCCCTTTTCAGAACTTTTTCGGGACTTTTGCACCTTTTCGGGACATTAAGACCTTTTTGGGACTTTGGACCTTTATAGGACCTTTCATGACTTTTGGACCTTTTTTAACTAGGGACCTTTTTGGGTCTTTGGGACCTTGTCCACCCATTCTCCACCCCTGGGAAGGACATGGTACTGGACACATTTCTTTTTCTAATACAGACAAACAACTAAGATAATGGTTGAGGAAACCACACCTTGTCTCATTTTGTTTGTAGTGTTTTGTATGTGGAAGATAGTCATTATGGATGCATTTGTAGGTAATATGGAATTCAGAATCATGTAGTTATTATTGTTAAAGGTAGACATGAGCTGAAACATGGCTAGTTGGGTTGGCCCTGAAGACCAGGGAAAGCTATGACTGATGTTTGATTGGTCTAGACAAAGCTATAATTACCTACTTAATACTAGTAACACACAAATTAAGGCAGTTGGGTCTAAAGGCAGGGGCAGGCAGGGTAGGTGGTGACACCACCAGACAATCACCAGTGGGTGTGGGAGGCAGAGGGGATCCCAGCTAGCACTACTCGTGCAATTTATGTCATTCTTACGTGAAAATTCATATTATTTACGTAAAAAAGACATCATTTGGATGAGTTGTGCTAGCAGGGATGGTAGATAGGCACACCACTAGGTGGGTTGGGGGGTACTCAGTCATGTCTCACTACTCGATCAGAGCTGTGCTGGTAGTTGTGGGTGGGAGGGGGAGGAAGACAATCAAGCAGGTACATGTGTCCTTATGACATAGTCATGGGCAAGTCATCTAGCCTAGGCTCTGTACCCTTGCCTCGTTTCCTTTCTTTCTCTCCAAGACATACTCTAGACTTAACTGTTTTAAACTAAACGCTTTCTTGTTACCATAATCAAGGTTTACATCATAGTATAGACAATTTTAATAATAAGTTGATATTTTATACCAATAAGTGAATACATGGTGATACACAAGTCAGTTATAATGGCCTACTAACATTTAGGTAATAACAATGAGAAATATAAACCTTTGGAGTGGGTGGCTGGGAGAAAATTTAAAAATAATTATGACCTGCGGCCTTGAAAGATGAATTGAAAGGGATGGACGCTGGTACCCAGAATGTAGTTGTGGATTAGTACTGTGAGCACCAGGATGGCGCTAGTGTGTCTCCTGCCCCGGCCCCATTACGCTGCAATTATTCAATTACAGCCACTGAAGGCTCGAGACGGAAACTTTGATATATTGGAGTTTATATACCTGACTTCATTTTTAAACACCTAGAAGTGTGTAGAGAATTTATATGTATGTATGTGGTAACCATGATAATATGAAGTTCATCTTCGTGAGTTTTTACCATAATCAAGGTTTACATCATAGTATAAACAATTTTAGTAATAAGTTGATATCTTATACCAATAAGTGAATACATGGCGATACACCAGTCAGTTATAATGGTCAAAGAGGGTTGACAAGTTGTTGGCAACACGTACTGACGATATGGAAGGTACATGTAGGGCTTCATGCCTTGGACTGATGTCCAAGTCCCGTGCTTTGCCACATCCTTGTGATCTGAGCCTGAGGATACAGCAGCTTGTGTTCCCCCTCTCCTGAGTGAGTGTGGTATGAATGCATCCCACTGCTGATTGAGCTGCTCTAACCACTTGGTTCATGAGGGTCGGTGTGAGGGACGACCCATTACTCATAGTAAAGGCTGGAGCGAGTTGGGATGCAGCCACTTGTGAAATATGTCTAATCCAGACCTGTGTCGGCCAGGCTGGCGAATTGGTAATAAATGGTAGGCTCAGGATGACTGGTTGTGAAGCTTGAGTAATTGTCTTTGAGGACCTTATTCTCACTAGCAGGCCCTGTTGAGTGACAGTGACAACACCCCTAAGTAGTGTGTGTCCTGGCCAGAGGGTTGCAGTAGGTGATAAGAGGTTGGAGGCCCTCAGGAAAGAAAAATACCTGTTTATGTCTGGATTCCTCTCAACAAACAAACCCAAGTGTCAGTGCTGAGGCAATAGTCGCTGAGTATTGTAGTGTGTAGAGGAACTGGCATGCATTTACTAAGTCCTGTGGCATCAATGGTGGTGCCGGCTTAGGCTTGTGTGGGTTAAGAACCGAGGCACCCTTAGCTACTGCATAACATTCACGTGAAGATAGTGGGGAGGAGTTCCCTCCTCTGGCATCTATCCAGGCCCTTGCCCCTGAGAGATAGTTCCGTCTAGAAGCGGGGGTGGAGAAGGAATTAGCCAAAAATTGTGCAAACATGGTCGCATCCGAGATAGATGGGAATAAGGGATTAACAGCATAGTCCAATGCAAATGTCAAATAGTAGGTTGCCTGTCATATCTTGTTAACTTCAGTTGCTTCTGTATTTGATTCCTTGTAAGAAGCCAGTGTTTGCTGACCCAGTGGACAATCTGTAATAGATCAGATGGGGTCAAATAGAGGGAGCGCTACAGCAGGCTCCACCTTAACCAGACCTCTCTTGCCGACTTCCTGTTGTACATAGGCCTTCTTTTCTGGTTAATTTTGATGGCTAAGAGCGTCAGCTAGGGGTATATCCTTGCCGTATTTGTGTCTGATTGCAATTTTATGGTCACCTGATGCCGCTTCTATCCACAGCTGCCTGGCGCAGGCAGCCTGTATTGGGTCCTTTGTGTGGCCTGTACGTAGTGCATAACTAGACGCCATATTGTCTGTATATTACAGCCTTAAAGGGGCTCTGAGCTGACTGAAAAGTAAGTTCCACAACCTAACACTAGGAGGCTACTTGGAGAGCACCACCACAGTGACCTCTACAGTGGCAAAAGGCAACTAGCATTCATGTGACTTGTATTATCCATACAAAAATCATGACTAGCAAATCTGAGAGTTTAAAGAAGCCTAAAGAGAAACAGGTGATTTTCCCATTATTTTGGGCTAGGGGCCAGCCTCCCCAGCCCCCCCCCCCGCAGAAAATCTGAAAATTCTCTATGATACTTTCTCTAGACAACTTGGGTGCACATTTTTGGATAAGTATAGCAAAAATATATAACAACACTTCCATGCTTAGGGGCCAGCCCCCTCAGGAAAATATGAAAATTCTCTCAGATACTTTGTGTAGACAACTTGGGTGCACGCTTTTGGATAAGTCTAGCAGAAATAACACCAGATTTTATAGGGCGAGGGAATTGAAGACTTTTTTCATAATTTGTGGTTAGGAGACAGACTCCCCAGTCCCCCCCCCTCGAAAATCTGAAAATTCTCTCAGATACTTTCTGTAGACAAGTTGGGTGCACACTTTTGGATAAGTCTAGCAGAAATATCTATCAACACTGGATAAAGGACAAGGGAATGGGAAATTCTTTCCATAATTTGAGGGTAAGGGGCCAACCCCCCCCCCCAGAAAATATGAAAATTCTCTCAGATACTTTCTGTAGATAACTTGGGTGCACACTTCTGGATATGTCTAGCAGAAATAACAACACCAGATTTAGGATAAGGGAATTGGAGATTTATTTTCCATAATTTCGGGTTAGGGGCCAGCCTCCCCACCCCCCACCCCAGAAAATCTGAAAATTCTCTCAGATTACATTCTGTAGACAACTTGGGTGCACACTTTTGGATAAGTCTAGCAGTAATAACAACACCGGATTTAGGAGGAGGGAATGGGAGGTTTTTCAATAATTTGGGGTTAGGGGCCAGCCTCCCAAGCCCCCCCCCCCCCAAAAAAATCATATGGCACATTCCATGTTAAGTAGGGAAATGCTGTCCAGGGAAGATACTGTGCCATAGTACATTTAAAAATCAGTTTTTACTAACTTTTTGGACTTTTTTAGGATTTCTAAAACTAATTAAAGAAAAATGTCCACAACATAGATTATTTTCGTACTTTTTGCATGTGGGGGGCCTTATGATGAAAAAGGCTGCTTACTGAAAACACTATGTCCTGAAGCATGATTACAATTATTGATCCATTACAATTGGCAAAGAAAATATATGTATGGTATCAAATGTGATGTTTTATAGTTTTTTAAGTGTTAAAATTCAAAAAATAAAAATTTCCCCCAAATTTCCCCATTAAGCTGACGGACTGGACCTCATTATACCAGTGTCCAGTATTTTAGGGTGACCTCCGTTACCATCAGCCTTTAGTGGCCCTGGGCAGAAAATAAAAAGAATATTCTGGTCAATGTCAGACTAAAATGAAGACCAATTAGGGACATAGTGATGTGCCAGATGATGACTTGATATCTCTTCACATCTCCGCACTAGATGCATTTCCCTGCCAAAATCTGAAGTAGTTTTTTTAAGGTGAGTGACCTCCGTTACCATGATTAAGCACGTATAATTAAGGTGGAAACAAAAATAACCGATACTAGTCCAAAGGTAATGAAAAAAGGAAACTGTATACCAAAAATCAGATTGATTGATGGTATATCTAATTTTCTAGAGAGGAAATACTGTAAAAAAGTGACCTCCGTTACCGCTGACCTCCGTTACCGCCCACCCCCATCTTCAGTTACCTCCATTTCCATAGCCTGCTCACCCACCTGAGTGAAGACACAATGTGAGCTTTAGTATCCTAAGTTGGTCAATTCATTTTTGACACACCTTGAAATCCAAATATTAGCTACACCTTGGGTACAAGGTCATGACACATTTGACCTTGGCCAAGGTCAAGGTCACCCTTTTCAAGGTCAAACACCTAAATCTGGCAGAAATTAGGTAGGAAATCATGTTTATGGCTATAAAATTGGCTTTAATTAATTTTTTGCCATGCTGTAAAGTATAAAATTGGCCACATCTTTGAGTCCTTTTTCATGGTTCCAACAATGGTTGACCTTAGGCAAGGTCAAGGTCATCTTTTTCAAGGTCAAAAATCATTGAAATCAGCTGGGAAATTAAATTTATGTCCATAAAATTGGTTTAAATTCACTTTATGTTATGCTTTGAAATACTAGAGTGGTCTACTTGTTGAGTGCCTTTTCAAGATCATAACATGGTTGACCTTGGCCAAGGTCAAGGCCATCCTTTTCAAGGTCAAACACCCTCAATTCAGCTAAAATTAGCAAAAGAATCATGTTTATGGCCATAAATTTGGCTTAAATTAAGTTTTTAACACCCATCTGAAAACCTAAAATAGTTTTCTCTTTGAATACTTTTTCAAGGTTCCAACATTGTTTACCTTAGCCTAGGGCAAGCTCATCATCTTCAAGGTCAAACACCTAAATCTGGTTAAAATCAGGCAGGTAATTAAACGCTGAGTGTCTTTTCAAGGTCATGACATGGTTGACCTTTGCCTCGGTCAAGGCCATCCTTTTCGTGGTCAAACACCTGAATTCGGCTGAATTTCTCAAGGGAATCATCTTTATGGCTATGAAATAGACTTTCCATCTCTGGGTTTCCCAAATACAGTGCTATAGTGATGCATTTATGCAGTACAGGTAGTTTAAGGTTTTTAAAATCCTTTAAAAAATTAAAGTGGTCTGCTTGACTAATTTTTTTCCCCTATCTTTTGTATTTTCCCGGTGTTCCGGGGAAGCATAGGAAAAAAAATCCCCACCTGTTCAGTTCTCTGACAAATAAAGTCTACCTTTAAAAACTTAAAAAGGTCAACTCTTTGGGTCCTTTTTCAAGGTCCTATCATTATTGACCCTAGCCAAGGTCATCCTTTTCAAAGTCAAAACAGCAAGGGGATAAAAGTTATGGCCATAAAATTGGTTTAAATTCACTTTTTGACATGCTTTAAAATTCTAAAATGGTTTACTTCCTGATTACCTTTTCAAGGAAATTGCATTTATGACCATAAAATTAGGTTAAATTCAATACTAATGTGGTCTACTCCAAGACCAAGGAAGGCCATAATGTGGTAGATCGTGCTCAAGTTCAATGTTATCACTGGTTATCCTTTCCAGGTCAAACCCTAAGGTATTTTAGTCATTAAGGGAATCATATTTACAACTACAAAATTGGTTTATATACACTTTTTAACATGCTTGGAATTCTAAAGTTGACATGGTTGACCTAGGTAAATAGGTCAAAGTTGTGTTCCACAAGGTCAAGGACACTTAAAATTTAATGTGACTGACTATAGTATTTGGTGGAAGATGGATTTTTAGCCAGACCCTGGGTTCTCTGTAACTGTTAAAATATCAACTATGAATGAAATTGAGATAATCAAGATGGCTGCCAGAATTAGATCAAAATCTTGGAACAATAGGGTGTTTTCAGAAAATGACTACTCGATCCCTAATCAAAATAGAAAGACAAAAAAAAAATAGTACTAAATGTACATTACTGAAGTCCAGGAATCTATTCATGACATTTAGAACCATGTATAATTTATGGCAGCCATTTTGAACTATTAATGAGTGTTACCCTGCATATTGTTAAAGATATATTAAAGAATTACCATTTCTGCTTCAAACAAATATAAAGGCACAAATCACAGGTTAAAAATTCAGAGATGTTACCAAAGGTGTTTGCAAAGGATGATCTTGACCTAGGCTAAGGTCAACAATGTTAGAACTTTAATTAAACAAAAAGAAGACCATTTTGACCCATCCCTAAAACTAAGGGATAGGCCTCAGAGAAAAGAGTATTTAAAAAAAAAGGTCATCAAGAGCTTTCATTTCATATAATACACATTAATAAGAGCATGGGAAGTATATTGAAACCATTGTTGAAAAATATCATGCCAAATATCTTAAACTGTAAAATGCCTCATAAAGGCTCTGGTCCCATATTCACAAAACCAATCAATTTCAGGAAAATTAATCAGTTCCCAGCAAATCTGTGTCAACTTTTGTCATGCTGCGCCAGCCTCACCCCATGCGCTCTTAGGACTTGACGCGTGGGTGATCACGGACCATGACAAGATATGACGCATGCGTGAACATCCCAGCCAAATTTGTGAAGTTGAGTCAACATGTGTGAACCTTCACCAACAATGACACATGATGACATCATGTGTCATCACACATTATCACATACACTGACACATGGGTCATGACACAGTATCACATATATTGACGCACAGACTAATTTGTGGGTGGGGGATAGGCAGGGGGGGTGCAGGTGGTTGTGGATTTCTGATATTTCATAACTTTATTAACATCAATTCAGCTGTTCATATGCTGGTTCCCATTGAAGATATCTCTCCTCTGCATGTCATGTGTTGCCCACTTTGCTTGAAAATGGATAGATATTCTGTCAGCTGTGTGAGTTGAATTTTCCTTGTATCAGTCTTGAGAATGCCTGTTGAAATGATAAGAAATGGTCATAAACAAACAGCAGCAATCTAATTTTGACCACCCACTCACATCCAAGTTGATAAACAATGACCACTCCCATATGGCAGCCTGAATCCCCCAGAATTTCCCTGAGCCTTGCTCACATAGAAAGTTCTACATTAATTTGGGGTGTTGAGACAAATAGCTGAATTCAGCAACAAGATAGATGTTCAGGGATTGTAGATAATATCAATGTGTTACTGTATAAATGCTTATCACATAGGATTTCAAGTCAAATCAATCTAGAACTGTGTGACCACCTACCACAAGATCTGTTCTCCATGGCTGCCTCTGCCTGACTGTTTTGAAAGCAGGAGGAGAACAAAGGAATGGGAGGGAAATTTGAAATGGACCAATCAAAACACAGAATAGTACATAATGTGTCATTGTGGGTGAAGTTGTGTCATGGTCGGTGAGAGTTGGCGAATCTTGACGCATGCTCACATCTCCTCACACAGTCTGTCATGCTAATGTTGGACAAAGTATCTGCCCCTATTATCACTCAATACAGAGTTTTTTAACCAGCCTATGAAGAGATCCTGTATATTTGCTCTAATCAGCTGTGACCTAGCTGATCGGTAGACATTAAACCTTCATATCCCATCAAACCAGGACAAACAGATACTTAGATATCATGTAAAACATATGCAATTCCAATTCAGTGCTATGTCCCATAGACAAAACAAATGAGCTATTATGTCTAATGTATGCACTAAATCACATATACTTGGCTATCATTATGTTCCTGATTCATATGTATTTCATGCCATGTAAAAAAGAAACTTGCTCTGTGAAACATAAATTCTCATATTGACATTTACTCAATAGGCCCACTCTGCAAAGTACAAGCCATAAGAATCCATACAGTTTCCATAGTCTCTTATTGTTGAAGGCTAGGTGAAGAAATGTCATGCTAGGTGAGAGTTGACAAGTATTGACACATGTTGACATGTGCTCACCCTGGTCCCCTCACATCTTTATTGAAGTAAGTGAAGACATGTGAAGCTGCCTGAGAGTTGACAAGTATTGACGAATGCTCACCCAGTTCCCATCACATCCTTATGGAAATGAGTGAAGATATGTGAGGTTGGGTGAGAGTTTACAAGTATTGACACATGTTGACATTTGCTCACCCAGTTCCCCTCACATCTTTATGGAAATGAGTGAAGACATGTGAAGCTGTGTGAGAGTTGACAAGTATTGACACATGTTGACACTTGCTCACCCAGTTCCCCTCACATCTTTATGGAAATAAGTGAAGACATGTGAAGCAGTGTGAGAGTTGACAAGTATTGACACATGTTGACGCATGCTCTCTCAGGTCTTACTGAAGGAAGTGAAGGTTTGTCAAGCTGAGTGAGAGTTGACATTGTATCACACAAAATGACATTATTCGTTATCACTCAATGTACTCACACATTCCTCACCCAGCATGACTCATGTTCACTAGGATTTGCTGGGTTACTATACTGTAAGGACACTGATATACTTTGTGTTATCTCTGAACATACTGTTTTGATAGTTCACATTACATCTTCTGAAAGCTGTTGGAGTGGCATTTTCAATACAAATTTAAAGAAAATTCAAAATTTGATTACCATGGCAACCTGAAATACTCTGTTGTCATTAGTTAATATCCCCCACTTATATCAGCATATTAGTCCCATCCAGCAGGATCTATGATGATTTTACACTATTCAGAGTGGGAATCTACCTAAAAATATTTGATTCAGTTAAGTTGACATCCATTCTAATAAAATTACCATAACTCATTTTTGGACAAAACAGCATTTTTACCTTTAAATGGCCTGTTTCTGTGTTCTCAAAAGTGTAAATTTTCTCCCATTTTTTTAGGATGAGCTGCTAATAACCAGCCAATTTGAGGTGTTTAACCTTGAAAAGGATGGCTTTGACTTTGGCCAAGGTCAACTGTGTTATGACCCTGAAAATGCACTCAAAAGGTAGACCAAGTATTTCAAAGCATGGCATAAAGTAAATTCAAACCAATGTTATGGTCATAAATTTAATTTCCCAGCTGATTTCAATGATGTTTGACCTTGAAAAGGATGACCTTGACCTTGTCTAAGGTCAAAATTGTTGGAACTATGAAAAAGGACTCAAAGATGTGGCCATTTTAGTATTTTACAGCATGCCAAAAAATTAATTAAAGCCAATTTTATAGCCATAAACATGATTTCCTTGCAAATTTTTGCCAAATTTTGGTGTTTGACATTGAACAGGGTGACCTTGACCTTGGCCAAGGTTAAATGTGTCATGACCTTGTGCTCAAGGAGTAGCTAATTTTTGGATTTCAAGGTGTGTCAAAAATGAGTTGACCAACTTAGGATTTTAACGCTAGACATTATGGCTTGACTCGTAACGGAAGACACCGGTAATAGAGGTCACTTTTTCACAGTACTTTCTTCCTAAAAAAAATTAGATATACCATCAATCAATCTGATTTTTGCAATACAGTTTCCTTTTTTCATTTTCTTTGGACTAGTACTAGTTATTTTTGTTTCCACTTTAATAATACATGCTTAGTCATGGTAACAGAAGTCACTCACCATAAAAAAAACTACTTCAGATTTTGCCAGGGACATGCATCTAGTCCGGAGATGTCAGGAGATATCAAGTCCTAATCTGGCACATAATTATGTTCCTAATTGATCTTCATTTTAATCTGGTATTAACCAGAATATTCTTTTTATTTTCTGCCCAGGGCCACTAAAGGCTGATAGTAATGGAGGTTACCCTAAAATACTGGACACTGGTATAAAGAGGTCCAATCCTTCAGCTTTTCCTTGCTAATTTCTGCCAAATTTAGGCATTTGACCTTGAAAAGGGTGACCTTGACCTTGGCAAAGGTTAAATGTGTCATGACCTTAAACTCAAGGAGTAGCAAATTTTTGGATTTCAAGGTGTGTCAAAAAATGAGTTGACCAACCTAGATGTGGCCATTTCTAGTAAAATGTAACTTAAGGAGTGGACTATCTTATCATCTTAAAGCATGTCAAATAGTGAATTTGAACCAAATTTATGGCCAAAAATTTAATTCTCATATAAATTGCAATCATATTTAGAGGTTTGACCTTAAGAAGGATGACCTTGACCTAAGATAAGGTCAATGATGTTGGAACCTTGAAAAAGGACTCAAAGACTTGACCATTTTAGGATTTTAAAATATGTCAAAAAGTGAATTTAATCCAATTTTATGGCCATAAATATGATGTCCTTGCTAATTTCTGCCAAATTTTAGTGTTTGACCTTGAAAAGGGTGACCTTGACCTTGGTCAAGGTCAACATGTCATAACCTTGAAAAGGTACTTAAGGAGTAGGTCTTTTTTTTAAAGTTCAAATTGTGTTAAAAAATGAATTTAAACCAATGCTATGGCTCAATATGTGATATCTTCGATTTCTCATTTTGTTTGAGGTGGTTGCCATGGCAACCAGGTTGCCATGCCAACAGGCCTTTCCAGAAAAAAAGTATGCCAATTTTTAAGATGGGTCCCATTTTGCACAAATAGTCAAGAAACAACCTAGGGGCCATTGACAGATGCAATTTTTTGAGGATTTTTTGATAAAAGGGGAGAAAATAATTGCGTAGGAAAAATGTCCAATCTCCATGGCAGTTGCCTGGGGGGGCTGAAATTGGATTGTGCAACCTGTATTCGAGGGCTAATATTTTGATAACCAGGAAACATATATGTTCACTTCTTTTTTTTTTGGAAGTATCAGGATGACTTCAAGTTTTTGTTGGTATCTCACACTTACCTCTGTGAATATATCCAATTTTAGACATTTTCTCTCCCTATTTGCAAGACTTAACTTGGAATGTGCCATATTTTATATCACTTTGTGCAGACAACTCAGTCTAGGGGAAAAACCTTTGGTTAAATTTACAGCAGAAATAACAGCTACAGTTTTAGGGGAAGAAGGGGATTTTCCCATAATTTGGGGGTTAGGGACCAGACCCCCCTAGAAAATCTGAAAATTCTCTCAGATACTTTCTGTAAACAACTTGGGTGCACACTTTGGAAAAGTATATCAGAAATATATAACAACACTGGATTAAGGGACAAGGGAGTGGAAGATTTTTCCATAATTCAAGGCTTAGGGGCCAGCCCCCCAGGAAAATATGAAAATTCTCTCAGATACTTTGTGTAGACAACTTGGGTGCCCACTTTTGGATAAGTCTAGCAGAAATAACACCAGATTTTATAGGGCGAGGGAATTGAAGACTTTTTTCATAATTTGTGGTTAGGAGACTCCCCAGTCCCCCCCCCCCTCGAAAATCTGAAAATTCTCTCAGATACTTTCTGTCGACAACTTGGGTGCACACTTTTGGATAAGTCTAGCAGAAATATATATATAGCAACACTGGATTAAGGACAAGGGAGCGGGAGATTTGTCCATAATTCGGGGCTATAGGGCCACCCCCCACCTAGAAAATATGAAAGTTTTCTCAGATACTATGTGTAGACAACTTGGATACTTTTGGATAAGTCTCCCAGAAATAACACCAGATTTAGGACGAGGGAATTAGAGATTTTTGTTCATAATTTGGGGTTAGGGGCCAGCCTCCCCAGCCTCCTGAAAATCTGATTGCCTGATTGCAGCCAGTCATACCATATTGTATCACTGCAAGATGGGGTACAAGCGAGACTCTGAAGTCTGACTATGGACCACCCTTACAGACTAGTTTTGATTATGCAGCAGAAGGATTTTAATCCCGAAATTATGGAAAAATATCCTGTTCCCTGTGGTAGAAAATGCTAAATTTCAGGGGGGGGGGGGGGCTCTGGGGGTGAATGACCTCAAACCCAGAATATTGGATTCAACTTCTCCTGCCCCAACACCCTAAATCTGTAATTCTTTTTTGCACTTAGAAAGGTTTTACAACTAGATCTGTATAGCCCCTGATGAAAAAAAATGCAAGTTTTCTGGGGGGTGGGTTCAAAATTATGGATAAAATCTCCTACCCCCACTCCCTAAATCTGTAGTTTTTTTACTTGTGCTCTAGGAAAGATAGCAGCTTACATTAAGTTGTCTATAGAAGGACTCCGTGTGAAGATTTCTGGAGGGGGGCTCTGGGGTGAATGGCCCTGATCCCTAGAATTATATAAAAGAAATCTCCTGCCAACCACACCTTGAATATGTAGTTCTTATGTGTGCTCAAGGTTTGCAACATAGATCTATAAACCCTTTGGTAAAAATTGCAAATTTTCTTGGAGGCGGGTTCTGGGGTGAATGGCCCCAAGCCCAGAATTATGGGGAAAACATCTTCTGCCCCCACACCTTAAATCTGTAGTTCTTATTTATGCTCCAGTAAGGTTTGGAACTAGATCTAAAGTTTTTGGTTAAAATTGTAAATTTTCTGGTGGGGGGGGGCTCTCGGGTGAATGGCCCCAAGTCCTAGAAATATACCAGAAAATCTCCTACCACCCACACCATAGATATGTAGTTCTCATTTGTGCTCTAGAAAGGTTTGCAAGCTAGATCTATAAACCCTTTGGTAGAAATTGGCCCCAAGCCCAGAATTATAGAGAAAACATCTTCTGTCCCCACACCTTAAATCTGTAGTTCTTATTTATGCTCCAGTAAGGTTTGGAACTAGATCTAAAGCTTTTGGTGAAAAGCGAAATTTTCTGGTGGGGGGGGGGGGTTCTGGGCTGAATGGCCCTGAACCCTAGAATTATATAAAAGAAATCTGCACCATAACTATGTAGTTCTCATTTGTGCTCTAGAAAGGTTAACAACCTAGATCTATAAAGCCTTGGGTACAAATTTGCAAATTTTCAGGGGGGGCTCTGGGGTGAATGGCCCCAAGCCCAAAATTATTGGGAAAACATCTTCTGCCCCCACACCTTAAATCTCTAGTTCTTATTTGTGCTCCAGTAAGGTTTGCAACCTAGATCTATAAAGACTTGGGTAAAAATTGCAAATTTTCAGGGGGGGGGGGGCTCTGGGGTGAATGGCCCCAAGCCAGATTTATGGTGGAAACATCTTCTGCCCCCACACCTTAAATCTCTAGTTCTTATTTGTGCTCCAGTAAGGTTTGCAACCTAGATCTATAAAGACTTGGGTAAAAATTACAAATTTTCAGGGGGGGGGCTCTGGGGTGAATGGCCCCAAGCCCAGAATTATGGGGAAAACATCTTCTGCCCCCACACCTTAAATCTCTAGTTCCTTTTTGTGCTCCAGTAAGGTTTGCAACCTAGATCTATAAAGCCTTGGGTAAAAATTTGCAAATTTTTCAGGGGGGGGGCTCTGCGGTGAATGGCCCCAACCCCAAAATTATGGGGAAAACATCTTCTGCCCCCCCCATCTTAAATCTGTAGTTCTCATTTTTGCTCCAGTATGGCTTGCAGCTATAGTTCTAAAGCTTTTGGTGAAAATTGCAAATTTTCTAGTGGGGGGGGGGTCTGGGGTAAATGGCCCCAACCCCCAAAAATCTTCTGCCCCCCCCTCCACCCACAGACACATCCTATAGAATTTCTCAATAGTGCTCTACAAAAGTTTGAAACCTAGATGTAAATGCACCCAAGCCCAGTCCAATGTAACATCCATCAGCTGGGTTGCCTGGGTGGGGTGGGCTGCAGTGGTCACAGTGAGGGTCTCAATGGTTAAGCTTCACAGTGGACTGAGTGACCTGGGAGTGGCGCAGTGTCTGCTTACAGATCGGCGGGTCTATGGCAACCTGAAAACGGCCAGCTCAGTCCTCCTTTAAGATGGACTATCAAGGGGTACTTTGCCTTCTGGTCTTGTGTATATTCCAGTGAGTAGTATTGTGTTTCTGAATTGCCTCCACTCTTGAGGGTAGAATCACACTCAATTGGGAACTCACTGAGTGGTGGCTGGAGGAGGTGGACGCCATTGCAGACCCTGGAGTAGTTGAAGAACCATGACACATCCAGTCTAAAGCCTTTACTGAGATATACTGGTCCAGAATCTGATGCACTCCTGAGAGTCGCCAGTATCCTACTGATAAACTTTCTGGCTTGTGGTATGCATCTGGAGATATGGTTCAGTTTGCCTACGAGGGATTGAATGTCTTTCTTGGGTGTGTAGTTGAGCTTAAGCCAAGACCTACACTCATTCTCTATCTCAAGGAGTTTACTGTCTGGTACGGTGATTGACATTGCTACAGCATCAAACTGGAAACCCAGCCATTCCAGTGTTTGTGTTGGTGGCTGACACTTCTTTTCTGACAGTTGGAGGCCGAGAGACTCTGCCAGATCCAGGAAGGCTTGGTAGGCCTCCTGTGCCTGAGGAAGGTCTGCGCATGCTCCACAAAAATCATCCAAGTAGGCCAGAGACCAAATGCCTTGGTTTGCTAGTAAGTAGACTACTGCGTTAGTTGTTCTTTGGCAGACCAATGCTGACAGGCGGGCACCAAACGATGGGCACAGATCTATGTAGTAGCCATCTTTGAAGCACATGCCAAGCAGTGGGAGGTCTCCTGGGCATGTTCTCAACTGCACTTGCTAGGTCTGCCTTCCAGAGGAAGCAGGCAGGGCCTAGTAGCTTGATATTTGTACATACCGTAATCTCCCGCGTAGAAGGCGCAGCTCGCGTAGAAGGCGCACCCCCAACTCAGAGAATGGCTTTTCACGTAGAAGGCGCACGTACCTCTTCTGGATCGATTCCTGGAAAAACCCGCGTATAAGGCGCCCCCCCAACTCACAGGGGGGCTGTTTCGCGTAGAAGGCGCCCCCCTCCCCACCCCCCCCCCACCCTCACTATTGTACACCTCCCCGTCTGCCGCGGTGCTGGGTCTATGAGTTCAAGCTGTCATCGGCACACGGTCGGCTTGAACCCGCCAAGCGCCCGTCGACACCTCCCGGTCTGCCGCACTGCTGGCTATATGAGTTCAGGCTGTCACCGGCACACGGTCGGGGTCAAACCCGCCGAGCAAATCTATACAGCGACCGGGCTGCCGCGCTTGGCGCTATGAGTTCAAGCTGTCATCGGCACACGGTCGGCGTCAAACCCGCCAAGCGCCCGTCGACACCTCCCGGTCTGCCGCGGTGCAGGCTATATGAGTTCAAGCTATCATCGGCACACGGTGTGACGGTCGGCGTCAAACCCGCCGAGCAAATCTACACCGACCGGCTGCTGGCTATATGAGTTCAAGCTGTCATCGGCGTATGGTGGGCCTTATCCCCGGCGAGCGCGTCGACACCTCCCGGTCTGCCGCGGCGCTAGCGCTATGAGTCGATGCTGTCATCGGCCCACGTGTTCCCTAAACCCCGGCAAGCCACACCGCATTGTCAACCTGTTGAGTCTATGCTGTCATCGGCACACGGTCGGCTTGAACCCGCCAAGCGCGTTGACACCTCCCGGTCTGCCGCGGTGCTGGCGCTATGAGTTCAAGCTGTCATCGGCGCATTTTCCCAAATGAGATGTTGGAAAAACCCGCGTATAAGGCGCACCCCCAACTCAAGGCAATTACCCTCCCGCGTATAAGACCCAGCAGCATTTTGTTTGGCGTAGAAGACGCGCCTTCTACGCGGGAGATTACGGTAGATTATCCACTGAGGACAGAGTGTACGGACGGAGCTTGCCGTCCAGCACATTTTTTGTTATTCCCCCATTGACACCTAACCCATCTGGGTAGGAGGAGAGGTCTAATACAATTCTACGAGATATTGAGTCTTTCTTAGGGCGCATTATGAGCAGGGCCGTGTTGAACCAGGATTTAAATGGTAATAAAAAAAAACAAAAACAAAAAACAGGGTTGAAATGGTGGCTCACTGAAAGGGCCTAGTACCCTGCCCAGCTCTACTTCAGTCTTGAGAAATGATGCTACATGTGATTCTTGTTGACATTGTACGGTGGGTTATCTGCTGTATAGCCAACGGGACATCTAAACCTCAGGTATGCTAGGAGATCTTGGTCATGATACTCACTGAGGAGGGAGTCCCAGTTATTAAGTCTTAAGGCTGATGGAACTGTAACACGTGCAGACAAGTGATTTGGAAGTGCCGTACTTTTTTAACAGCTGAGTAAAGTAGGGTATACTGTGGAGAATTGTCCCATTGTTGTAGAGCTAAGTCTGGCCAGAGTGCCTTCTTTACTTTAGCGTACTGGTGTGGAGTCGGGCCTGAAGGCAGGGTGTCAGACAGTATTGGGTTATACTGATTCTCTGGTAGGTTAGGGTCCTCTTGCCTGGCTACGTCCTCCAGTTGATGGAGCCTGAGGCACCATGCTAGTCTCATGAGTAGGGTGTGTGAAGTCAGTGTCTAGTGAGGGGAAATAATACCACTGCCAGGGGAAGAACCATTAAGGCTGGTTGTAGGCTTAATTGTGGTATTTTTGACTGCATTACAAGCCGAATTACTCAAACTGTCACTGACTTTCGAGTGGGGTGTCATACTCAGGTGCGGCTGTTGACAGGGATGTAAAGCACTCACACACCGACTTTATATGAGGAGTCATAGAGAGATACAGCCTTAGGCTCAGTAGTATTAGGGACTCCTATATTGTACCCACTGAATGAAGTATAGTCCAAGGTAATTGTGCCGGAGTGTGCTGGCTCAGTTGAAACGATGCACCTAACAAAAAGGTTTTGGGGCAAGACTGAGGACAACAGAATGACACCATCTACCCCACACCAGTAGGGAGTGGTCATTTAAAGGGAGTGGTCATTATTTAATAACGGGGGAGGGGGGGTTGCTGGTGGGTTTGATGGGGGGCGGCAAAATTTTAGACCCCTCCGGAGGGGCGGGGGCTAAAAAGATTTTGACCCCTCTTGAGGGGGGCTTACAACGTTTATTCTATTTTTAGCAAAAACGGCAGCAACCTACTATAGATCAAAGAGGGGCGCGAAATATCTCAGCGCCTCTGGTACAGGGGGGGGCGCAATAAATTTTGACTGCGTTCAGGGGGGGTGTAAAACATTTTCGCGCATCTGCGAAAATAACCACCAGCACCCCTGTTGATAAATAATGACCACTCCCTAAAAAACTGTGCGCTACTACAGGTCAAAGAGGGGCGTGGAAATTCTGTGTGCTGAGGGGGCACAAAACATTTGACTGTCATTGGGGGGGGCGTAATAATCTGTCGCACATCCTTGTCAAATTTGAATGTGCCTCCAGTACCAGGTATGGGGGGGGGCCGTAAATATTTGGACCGTCGAGGGCGGGAGTCTACTGGTACTGTTGGGGCATAAGGTTTTCAATAGCCTGCTTAAATTTATGCACCACCTCCCCAGCTGTTCATAAATGATAGCAGTGGGGGGTGGGGGGGTAATAATTTTTAACCCATAACTGGGAGAGGTCAATGATTTTTAACACCTGTGGATCTATATTCTCCCCCCTAAAAATCTTAATGGGCCTCTGTGATCTATAAGGCCAGTATCCTGGGCAGGTCACATGATTCTGTGCCCTGTAAGCCTAATCACAGACAAGCCTTTGGGCCTACTGGTATAGACCACCTGCAGGCAAATCCGCTGTTGCAACAGACTCAAGCAGAGCTAGGGTATAAATATATTTCCTGTGAACACAAAAGAGGTGTAATAGTCAGTGGAACTACATCCTGCAACACCTTACATATTACTGTATTTGTTTGTAGCCATATTGTATTTATAATTCCACTGGAGTTAAGAGTGCTGATGCTATTGTCTTTTGTATACATTAAGATAAATTACATTTGACCATTTGTAGCCAACCTTTCACTAGTTTAAGGACAGAACCTGTAGGGAAACTCTCCCCATGAAATGCCCTGCCATCTAGTGTGAAGATCATTCAGTGACCACATGGCCACAACAAAGCACAACATTGGCTCCGCCCACTTTCTAGACTAAAGCATGCAAAGAAAAATATAAGACACACAAAATATTCATTTTTAGGTAGGATGTGTCACCTAGATTTTAATATTTCAGCCATTCTTGGAAAAAAAATATTTTTTTATTGCCCTTCACTGCAGATCTGCAACTTGACCTAGTTAGATCGTTCACACTCTGACCTAGCTATACCCACACAGCCATTCTGAAACGTCGGTCGTGCTTTTGTCTGCTTGATTCGCTGCCATGACGGACGGGGTAGAAATGGCCGCAGCAGTGGCCTGAGTGTATGGGGAAGGTCGATTATTAGTTGTTTTTGATGCCTTACCTCCTCCCTCAGGTCTTTGATCCACTGTCTCTGCTGCCGCAGGCTGAGGAGTAGCTAGAGATTCGATCTTAGCTAGGATCGTGTCAGTGGAGGACTTGATATCAGTGACATTGTCCTCGATCGATCTGACTCTGTCCTTCAGCATGTAGAATTGCTCCGCTAACTCCTTATTTGATAATGTCTTCTTTCCGCCAGAATGAGTAGCAGGGACTCTGGGTTGTCTGACATCCGCCATAACTACTTATGATCCATTCTGTGTACTTAGTATGAAAAAGTGGGCTTCCCTAGCCCACTTAAAAGGGTCTATTTCTCCTCTTTCCTATCCCCTCAGGATGTGTGTGGTGCACATATGCGCGGGCACTGACACATTCCTCTGTGAAATTGTGTAATGTAGTTTTCGCCATGAATATGACCTTAGCTGTCGAAATGGCGTTAAACATCAATTACTCACTCACTCACTAGTATGAAAAAGAAAATTTTAAAATGATTATAACCTGCGGCCTTGAACGATGAATTGAAAGGGATGGAAGCTGGTACACAGAATGCAGTTGTGGATTACTACTGCGAGGCGCCAGGATGGCGCTAGTGTGTTTCCCACCCCGGCTCCATTACGCTGCAATTTTTCAATTACAGCCAATTAGATAGATACCATCAGCACCCCCTCATCCCAACCCTGAACCTCAATCACTGATACCAAGTTATTTGTATTGAATTTTCAATTCAATATTTTATTTCAGACACAATTGCATTACAAAGCTCCACAGTATATGACATAGAATGCATATAAGAATAGCTAAACTATAGTTATGTAATAGTAAAGTGAACATACAGTTCTTGATACCAGTTTCTCCATATATTGGAGGTGAACAGGACATTGAGTTAGAGAGAATTCGGGGAAAATAAGATATATATGATGTATAGACGATAGGTAAATGAGTTTTAATAGCTAGCATGAAAAAGAGAGATGCAGGAAGAAAGATTAATGTGCGGTGTGACGTCAGTGAGTTTGTAGAACGGATGTCCATGAAAGTTGATGACGCATTGTTCTCGGTTCGGTGTTGTTGGTCAGAGAGGGGGATAGAACAGTCAGGAGTAGAGGGCTCGGGAGGCAGACCTCGCTAAGAGGCTGACATAACAGGACTAAGACACTGCCTTAAGACGGACGACAACTAACGGGACTAACATACCGACTGAGCGACTGGGGAGTACCGTAATCTCCCGCGTAGAAGGCGCAGCTCGCGTAGAAGGCGCCCCCCCAACTCACAGAATGCCTTTTCACATAGAAGGCGCACGTACCTCTTCTGGATTGATTTCTGGAAAAAACCCGCGTATAAGGCGCCCCCCCAACTCACAGGGGGGCTGTTTTGCGTAGAAGGCGCCCCCCCTCCTCACCCCCCCCACCCCCACTATTGTACACCTCCCGGTCTGCCGCGGTGCTGGCTCTATGAGTTCAAGCTGTCATCAGCACACGGTCGGCTTGAAGCCGCCGAGCGCCCGTCGACACCTCCCGGTCTGCCGCGGTGCTGGCGCTATGAGTTCAAGCTGTCATAGGCGCATGGTGGGCCTTATTCCCGGCGAGCGCGTCAACAACTCCTGGTCTGCCGAGGTGAGGGCTCTATGAGTTCAAGCTGTCATCAGCGCATGGTGGGCCTTATTCCTGGCGAGCGCGTCGACACCTCCCGGTCAGCCGTGGTGAGGGCTCTATGAGTTCAAGCTGTCATCGGCGCATGGTGGGCCTTATTTTGGGGTGTTTTCCCAATTGAGATGTTGGAAAAACCCGCGTATAAGGCGCACCCCAAACTAAAGGCAATTACCCTCCCCCGTATAAGACCCAGCAGCATTTTGTTTGGCGTAGAAGACACGCCTTCTACGCGGGAGATTACGGTAGCTGGATTGGAGTGGGGCTGGGCCGCTTCAGCTCTCACCTCCAACTATGGGATTTTACACATGACTCAATCACAGACACAGCTTACATGGAGAGATACAGCTAATGCATCAATCCTTGGTACTTTTGAACTACCGTAAACTCCCACGTATAAGATGCGTCCTCTAGGCCAAACAAATTGCTGGTGCGTCTTATAGGATTTTCTAAAGTTGGGTGTGCGTCTTATACGAGGGGTGATTTTACTATAGAACAGTACTGGATTTACAAAATTGAGCATTAAAATGTGCGTCTTATACGCGAAAATGCATGTGCTGAGTTTGGGGTGCGTCTTATATGCGCACCGCGCCTTCTACGCGGGAGATTACGGTACCCTGCTGTATTGATAAAACCTTTACCACTGATGCTGGTATGTAAGTATTAGACCAGGGTTTGTGCCACATCTATTGTTATACACTGTGCTCGGTATCTGAAGTAACATCATTAAAAATATATAACTCCCCCTGGAGATGGCTGTGTTGTGTCCCAATGTGTCTTCTTTCCCAAATGGGCTGTGGGACTTAGACATAGCTCTACCACTTGACCTTAGCTACCCCACCCCACTCACTAAGGGGAGGAGAGAGGGAACATTAGGCTAATCATATTTATGATGGAGACTTGTCAACTACATTACTATATTCTAAATTTAAGCTACCCCAAATTATATCACACAAAAGCAACCCCTCTTTTCCCTCCTTTCCAATAGCCCAACATCACTTGCTGTGTGATCTACCAACCCTTTTATTAGATCATTGTCAGAGTCCCTGAGTCTACACATGAAACTATACACTAGTTTTCTAATGGTAGCACCACAGGTTGGTAAACCGCACACTGTAAAGAACTCTCCAGCACTTGTATATCTGGGTATACCTAGTAGGATTCGCAAGGCATCATTATATGCCACAGTTAATTTGTGTAAGGTAGCTTTGGTGTAATTACACCATAATTGCGCTGTATACAAAGGTGTACAGTATGATCTGAATAGCTGTATTTGTCCACCAGGGATCAAACTACCATCAATACACTCTTAATGGGGTTGTATTTAATGTCATTTTCAATCCCATACTGTATATATGTGTACATACACAAACCCTATGGACACCCCCCCCCCCTCCCGCCATATGGATCTGTACACGGTTAGCTTCACCCCAAACCAATTTGGTGTTTATATGATTTATGGAAGACCCTTAAAGTGTACTGCTTGTATCACATACTGGTTCCACTGCTCTATGTAAGTACAAGTACAGGATGTATATACGAGAATGCCAGCCCTCCCCCACCCACTTTCAATGACCTACAAATATCAATTTTCTAATCAAATTAATTAGACAGTTGGCATATGGTGCATTGAGGCAGACTGCAGTGGTATTCTACCTCAGTACAGGCCAACTGATTTTGCTGCCCATTGTTTTGATAACAAATTTCCTCTCAACACAAACGCCCCTACTACATGGTACGTCCCCTTTTCAAATTTCGGTTAAAGCTGGTACAAGACTTGATTTATATTATACTGATTTCTATCTCATAGGATTATACATTACTTTCCAATTAACTTCACGGTATTTAATCTAGTAAGGAGTGGGTGTCAATAAATACAGTTGGAAAATCAATGTTCAACTGTGCTTGCTGCATTGGTGGGATGGTAAACTGCTTTTGTTAATTAGTTCTCATCAAAGTCCCTGCATGGCAGCACTGAGCAGTCTGCAACCCTGCAGGCTTCCCTTTTGAAGGTGTCATTGCCATAGAACACTACAGTCTGATCTCCTAACTACAGGTTGCACCACTGAGCTGATGTAATTAAGTGCTTGTCAACAGAGATAAAATGCTGGAAGCATTTTATTTCTAGACATCTATTTCTTTGAGATTAGGATGGTTAAAACTCAGAATTAGTTGAGCTGTCAACAGTGCATACAGGCAGGTGGGCTGATTGTAGATATACATAAAACAAAAAAATCTATATACTTCACGTCTTGTGCCAGATTTAACACACCTAGCTTTTCATCAAAATGATGTTAAGGCCACACCAAATTAAAAAATTGGTCTATGGATTTTCTGTTTTAGGAAAAGATGTGGGAGGGCGAAAGTTTTATTTTATTTTTCTAGAAAACTTTATTTTTCTATCGAATTTGCAGGGCTATTTTTTTTCTTTTTTTTTCTTTTTCTTTTTTGGCGGAGGGTCCCTTGCTGAAAAAGTTCATTTTCCCTAAGTGCAGAGTAGGCCTATATAATGAAACCAGTGACATTTTTACCTATCCCATTAGTGGTCTGCCATTTCTGTACTTTTATTGATTGCTGTAAGCTCCTTGGGGGGGGGGGGGCAGAAATTGCAATTTTCCAGGAAATGGTGCGGCGGAATCCACAGACCAATACAATTTCTTAAAAAATTGAAATTTGTATTTTAGAAAATAGGTCGCGGGAAATCCATAGACCAATATTTTAATTTGGTGTGGCCTAAATGTCAATTATATTTTAGACCTGAAATAGTTCTTCGCAAATGAAAACCAGATGGAGTGAGTTGATACACTTGAATCACCAAAAGCCCTAGACATATTCCTAGTAGGTATATATAGACATATTTCCTATGTCGTTTTGAGGTGGATGGCGGGGATGGACCAAAAGTGGTCAGATTTTCGCATGTATATTCTCACCAGAGTCCCAAAATGATATGTACAATCCATATATGCATTGAAACCATGGTGTCCTAAGCCACATCCTTGACCACATCTCACCTTATTGCAACATAACTACAAATTATAATTAATCCTTGACCAGGTTCAACATGGTATGGGATTCTTCAGAAAATTTCCGGAAATTTGGAAATTCTCTCGAAGGTCAGACAGATCATTCTTGTGATTTGCACCGATCCACTGAGGAACTGCTATGATATTACTATTGGAAGTGGGGGGGGGGGGGGGGGGGGTCTTTAAATGTTTGACGGGTCTCATCCCGTAAAATAGCTCTTAAATAGCACAATATACAAATAATATATATTAATCACCCACTTGGAAATTTCTGCTTATCCCAGTCCATCCCTAAGCAATTGTCACCTGACCAGTTGTCTCCCCATGTACAACAAAAATATATATAGTCCATCCCTAAACAGTTCTCAACTGTTTACAACATGACCATAGTCCATCCCTGATAAGTTGTCACATCATATGTATACATGAAAAATAATCTATCCCTGACCAGTTGTCACGAGTACACAAAATGGCCGCAAACTGTACTCCATTCCTCACCATGTGTCACTTGTATGCAAACTATACTCAATTGTAAGTTGACTAGCGTAATTCCCCGCGTATAAGGCACACCATGCATTTATGGTGCACATAGAGTTCTGGGATTTGGTCCAAAATTTTTCAAAATTCAAAACGATATGTGTAGCTAGTGGCCCCTGGGCCTCCTTGGACCCCCTATGTTTCTATATGACTTAGAGGGGAGTGTAATATATCATATGAAATTTCTAGGTGTTCCCCCTTGTGGATCCAGAGAGAACTATTATCCTTACATACATAAGATGTGCCTTCTACGCGGGGTATTACGCTAGTTGGCACCAGTTTACACTATGACTATACATGTAGTCTATTCCTGACCACTTGTCTCTTGGACACTGCGTGACTACAAACTATAGTCTACCTGTAGCTAGTTCTCAACTGAATTTTGGCTGGTTCCCGGCCCCACCTCTCTCAGTCGGTATGGGGCAGGTAGCTAGCAATATAGGATAACTTCAAGCATTGGCAAACTACAAAGCCTTGGTATAGGCGAGTGAGGCATGCGCATGGGCATGCACATGCGCGTGCCCCACTCGCCTATACCAAGGCTTTGTAGTTTGCCAATGCTTGAAGAATGATATGCAAATCATAATATATGATAATGATATTCTGTGACGTCACAAGCTCTAGGAGAGCCTGTGACGTCACAAGGTCAGTTGGTAGCTACCTGCCCCATACCGACCGAGAGAGGTGGGGCCGGGAACCAGCCAAAACTGAATTCATCATGAATACAAACTATAGTCTATTTCTGACCAGTTCTTATCTGTCCACTAGAGGACTACAAAGTATAATCCGTCCTTTAGCACTTGTGGATACTAGTCTCCTGGATACTGCATGACTACAAAGTACAGTCCATCCCAGACCAATTGTCAGCTGAATGCAACATGACTACAATCTATAGTGTATCCCTGTCCAGTTGTCAACTGTCACCTGAATGCAGTGTGACTACAAAAAGTATACAAAGAGAAAGAGTGTGAGTAAAACTAATTGTATTCCTGCCAAGATCTCACCTTTTGTTTACCAAAGGCCACTTCGCTTTTACATGATTCTTGTTTAGTACAGCGCATTACAAGTATGAGCGGTCACACTTCTACCTTTACCTCTATTACAGCTGACTGTGGGAGTCCTCCTATATACAATGACAAAATCCACACTAACTATGAGAGTACATACCAAACCGGAGACACCGCCACCTACAGCTGTGCCCCAGGCTACGATGTTCAGTCTGGTGCCACAGACAAGACATCCAACTGTCAAGCCAATGGGGCATGGTCCTCTATAACATTTACATGTACCCGTAAGGATCTTTTTAATATCTTAGTCTGATCTACATGTCTGGTCGCCACATATACAGTGCTATAAAGCTATGCTCGCCATTTACAGTCACTATTATGTTGTTTTCTATAACCTCGTGCTATTACCTCGTCACTGAGCAGCTCTATTTTCCAGAAAGGACAGTTGTATTGCAGAGCTTGACTAATGGTGTCACTTAATGCTGTCATAGGACATGAATTACATGATGATACATTAGGAAGGTCATTACACTGGGTGGTTAAATCAGTATTGTTGGGGTTGCCATGTTCACCATGAAGTAAACGAAATAGTGTCTGTTGTACAGCGTGTACATATGCCGCGCCATACTTATATCCAGTATAGTAGAACCAACAATTATGTAGTTTGTCACAATTGGCGCTCTTAATTTATGAAGTACTACAAGTCAAAGTCGTACAAGCCAAAGTTGCTCTGTAATTAATGCGAGAGATTTAGAGCTATGTATACATACATTACTGGGTAATAATTAAAAAGTCACTCTATTGAAAAATATTTTAGCACCGAATCTTACATTTAGCCATAGTAATGTCAATATAGCTTCCATGAGGAAAAAAGAATCTTAATGAAAATAAGCTATGACGTTTTGTCTTTTTTATATTCTTTGCTGTTGACGTTTGCACCTTGTCATCTGAAAATCGTACATTGGTCCTCCTTATTTTTTTCCCTTCCATACGTCAGCTGGCAGCTGTCCAAGTATTAGTGTTCCAGCCCATGGTACAATGTCCAGCTATGACTTCCGGGTTGGTCAGCAAGTAGAATTTACGTGCGATACCGGGTACGACCTGCAGGGCGTTAGTACCACGACATGTATGACTGACCGCACCTGGTCGCAGGCTACCCCTACATGTACCTGTGAGTGATTTCATTTCTAAATACCCGGTAGATCTTTTTGAACAAAAACTCATGGAGACACCAAACACAGTCTACCATATCGGTCAGTGACCCCAGTGAACAACAAACGTTTGAAAACGTTTGAAAACGTTCCTACATGGTTTGGATCCAAATGTTTGCATCTAAAACGTTTATAAACGTTTTAAAACGTTCTAAATTTTTAACGTAAATAAACGTTTGCAATGTTTTCTACGTATCCTGTTAGGTGGAGACACTATCCCATTATGATATTGAAATGAATGATCCCATCTTTTGGAATGGCATAATATATAAATTCGACACTGTTGATTGCCTCGTAAGGCCAGTATCTAGGCATCATTCTCAGAAATTCCAGTGGACGTTAGGCATCAATACACTGCCCTATTGGGGGAAGCGCACGAGGGAATCACTTCACCCCTGGTAACCTGATGCTATCTGTCTCATTCCATATAACAGTGGTGAGCTGCCCCACTTTGCCTAATCCATCTAATGGTCAGCTTTCTACAACCGACATTACATATGGAACTATGGTCATTTATACATGCACCACTGGATATATCTACTCGGAGTCTGCCACCACACGCCAGTGTCAGGCTGACGGAACATGGAGTGGTGTCAACGGGCAGTGCAATGGTAACATCGACTTTAGATATTCACATTATGAAATCATCCATTTTGTTTATGTAATAAATCAGTGATGCCACTTTTCCTAACTTTTTAAGAATTTCTTATTTCATTTCCTGTAGGCATTTCCTATTGGAAGCCCAGAAAATTAGGATGATTTCAGATTTTTCATCGATCAGTGAGTGGCATCCCTTATGAATGTAATATATAATGCTTAGACTTGAACGAATGCCTTTCAGGGCATGATATATGCACGACGCGAAGCGGAGTGCATATATATGCCCTGGAAGGCATGAGTTCAAGTCTAAGCATTACATATTGCATTTATAACACGGTTTCCACCATTAATTCTAAGTATTTACCTTAAAAAATGATATAATCCATTCATTTCTTATGCGAGTCGACAAGACGGCCCTCCGCCATCTTGGTTTCATGTTGCCGTTTGGTTAAGCTGGCGACCTCCTGCAAGTCCAACTCTCATAGACCTACTACTGCGAACACGTCGAGACAGGGCTGCGCCAGTCTAAAATCTAATCCATTCTGTACACACCAGGCGGCGGCACCTGTAGTATTGACAGAATGGCGAAGACGCACGGCAAGTCGCTCGATTCGAAAGTTTAATAATTTTTTATGTTAAATTCAGCCTTAATATCAAGTAATCTACCCGACAGGGAGTTAAAATATGGTTTCAACTATGTTATGTCCAAAGGATTTTGCAATATTTGGTCTATAAGCTTCAAAAATGGAGAATTTACTTTCGTGTCAAAGTACATTTCAACATGGCCGCCCCGCTGTCCGCTCGCCGTGAATTTTGGGTGCTTTATCCCCAGATATTTGAACTCATATTATCCATTTTCGGCACTGAATACATCTCTAACCGTGTTATAAGTATTGATATACTGTGAATTTTCATACTTAAGTCATATCTACCTTCAGCCTTTGTTCTAATGCTTTAATCTGTGATTCATACCTTAGAATTGACCGTATTTGAGATATTGTATAGTAAATCATGTCTGATAAATAGTAATAACAATGTTGATAAAAGCAGTTCAATGTTTATCAGTGTTTTTGCAATATTATTCTATCATTGCTATCTGGTGTGGCTGCACAGCTGATTGTATGCCCTCTCCTTTCAGAAATTGACTGTGGTGAACCCAAGATTGATTTAGGATCGTACCAGCTAAGCAGTGGGACAACTTATGCAAACAATGCAATATTCAGGTAAGCAGTTGTATTCTGAACACATGTCAAGCTTCACTTTTACCCTTGGTAAAATTCATTAAACACATAATATTCACGTTTACGTCATATTTTATACAACAGTTGTACAGAATTGCAGTACCATACCATTTCTTCCATTAAAAGAACTCATCCCTGGATTTCTGAAACTACTTTTGGCTGCGATTCGTTCTAGACTTACTTTGAAATTAGCCATCTGGCTAGCAAAATATTTGAAAATACTTTGCTATGTACTAGACTATAGGCCTCGTTGACACAATTAACTAAGCTTAATAATTAAGGTCCAAAGTACCAATCCCTGTGGAATATGAATAATCGAATTCAACACAAATATAAAGGAGGCTAGGTTAATATGTACTCATGTTTCGTGGCTAAAATATGTACATGTATTGAGTCCTTTGTAGATGGCAGCTTTTGAAACATTTGCAGGGTTCCCACAGGTCAGAGAAAGTCAGGTAAAATAGAGTGGTCAGGGAATTTTACCAAATTTGCTACGAGCCGTGTCCCACTGCTACAAGCAGACTCCCAAACACATGCATACTTACACCCACATTCACACACGCAAATTAATATTGAGAAAAGAATGAACTAAATGTCTGATAACCAATGAAGCAGTCCCATGAAGCCCTTTGGGCCTTAGGACGTTAAACAAATCAATCAATCAATGCATTGAGTCAGGGAAAGCCAGGGAAAATCTGCCAAAATGCATCACTTGTGTTTATAATTTGATACAAGTCTCCCCTGAGGGCATTCAAATATTATTTCCAAAGATTGCATTTTTTTCTGAAAGTAAGGTTTTGATTTTTCAACTTAAAGTAAAATGTGTTGCTCTTCAAAATTAAACCCTTGGTGTAGATTTATTGGTAAACGTGGGTACTTCATATTCTGCTGCGCTATAATTTGGTCAGGGAAAATGATTATTTTTGGTCAGGGAATTTCAATCTGAGATTTTTGTAGGAACCATGATTTGGAGTCCTGACTGTTATTACAACACATGACTCTCTTCACACCTGTCCTCGGTGCCATGTCATATTTTGTCTCATTCCATATAACAGTGGTGGCTTGTTTGACTGACCGCACCTTATAGAATAAATGCTAAGTGTTAGCAGATGATTCCCACTTGGCAAAAAATGCTTTTTAAGGTCTTTTTTCAACTTATTTTCAACCAAATAGAAACTTTCTTTTTTGAGTACATGTTGACGTTTTTCTTTTACATTAAAATATTTTTGGCACACTTGGGAACCAAATAAAAACTTTTTTTAACGTTAAAAACGATAACAACCAGCATGATGGGAACCAGCTCTGACGTGATATAGCCTTAAAATGACTGCTGCACTGAATGAAGGGAAATTATCTGATTGGTCAATAATGTAGGTCGGTATAACCTGGTCACGGTGGCCTGGTATACCGACTTAACTGGTTCACTCATTAGCCAATGAAGTAATGCCAACTGTGGCTTTGCGGGAGGGGGCAGATGATACTCTTCTGATAACAGTTACTATTATCAGTTGTAACCGCTGGTAACAGGCTTCAGCAATGGCCGCACACTTTGGACAATCCGCTACCTCCATATAAGCAGGCTCACCCTCTGAGGCATTATGCTAACCATTCGACGACTAGACAATGGCGAATCCAAGCTCAATCTGGCTATTAATGCCAGAATCTCAAAATTTGAGAATGCTGCCCCACTTCTGGGGATGTTGAAAATTGAAGAAGGCTGCAATTTCTTTATTTTGTCTAAAAGTTAATTCAGTTTACATGCAAAAGATTATTGGCTAATCAATTTTGAATTTAACTCATCAAAATATGACCAAAATCACAAAATTTGCTTATAGAATACAACCCCTAGCGTTATCCCAGGCAGCTCAATGTTCCTTGGGCTGGCTGCTTGATTTGGTATAAGTCTTTTGGTACCTTGGCAGAGAATAAAACATAGCCTTAGTTATTGGGAAGGGCTAATATTTACAGGGTTCCCACACGTCATGAAATGTCATGTAATTTGTGAACATTTTATCAGAGATGCCAATTTTCCTGGTTTACCAGGAATTCCTGGTTTTTATCCCAAGATTTCTGTATTAAATCATGTAATATTCCTGGGAAAATTGTGTCCAAAGTCCAGTTTTCCTGGTTTTTGTCGGCCAGTGAGTGGGATCTCTGTTTTATTATGAGTCATGGACATGGGAAAACTGAATATCAATTGCAAAATCCATTTAATATACCATTTTTCATCTACATATCAGAACTGTCAGGGAAAACTTTGGTTTTTGTCATGGAAATTTTTTATGGAATTTGAGTCTTATAATTTTATGGGATCCCTGCTAACAAAGGATTAACGTGTCTTTTGTCATTATGAATGGAGGCCTGACCCCCAGACTATGAAACTGCCTGGTATACATGTATATGATCGAGGATTGAGGGGTCCAACTCAGTCTGGACCATTCTGTGCAAATCTACATGGCCAAATTCCTACTTTGAAGTATGACACCTCACACCATGTTTTTCTCTTAGTATTTCTAGTCATAAATAATGTCAATGAAATAATGTATAATCTTATGTTCAGCTGTAATGCAGGTACACTACGGGTTCCTCCAACAAATGCTATGTCTCAGTGTAATGCACAACAACAATGGGACCCACCCCCACCAACATGTTATGGTAAGTGATTTTAGTATCACCTTAAAGAATTTTTTTTCGAATACAAAATTTTTTAGGTCTGGCAAAAAAAACACCAAAAAAAAACTGGCGGAAGACCACCACGGACACTCAGGCTAGTTATTTATAACTTCGATTACCAATTGGTGTTTGAAGTGTTATATAATGATGCTATGCCTACCGGTTGAAATTTTACAAAATTTAATGAAATATAAAAAAATGATTAAAGCATATAAACCCAATAAAGAGTTAACGACTTTTTCGGACCAACTGGTACTGGCACAAGCTGATAACAGTTCTGGGCCAGTACGAGCAACCGAATACTGGGCCTTTTCCGGGATGCAAAACAGCAGCAGAAGTGGACCAGTACAATCCCAGCTAGCAAAGATACATTGGCCCAACGTCAGCAATGGTCGGCACCCTCGCAGGCAATATTCTGACTTTGGCCCAACGTTGGCAGTCTGATATCTTACCAAGGTTGGCAATTTAACATTGGACCAACATCAGTAATATGGCCAGTGATCTGCTGACATTGGTAAAATGTCATATAATTGCCGTTGTACCAACATTTACAGTTTATAGTTGTGCCAGTGTTAGCAGGACTTCCAGAAATGGGAAATTTACAAACATTGGCCATACCGGTATGTTGGCAAAACACTGTTTTTTCCGACTTCCACCAGAGCGCATTCCCAGCAAACAAAAAAACGTTAAATCACCTCAAAATAACGTTTCCTGAGGGCTTGGAAAACGTTTTAAAAAAACGGAAATAAAACGTTTGATTAACGTAAAAACGTTGACTCTAAATAACGTAAAAATACGTTAATCAAAAACGTTTTTTGTATAACGTTTATAAACGTTTTATAATGTTTGTTTTCTGTACCAATGGCCCCTGTACTAGCCCTTGTCAATTCATCATATATATATATATATATATATATATATATATATATATATATATATATATATATATATATACTGTTGAGTGTGTAGAAAATCCCATATCTAATCATATGGCAAATGGACATTGAAAATCTTTGCCCATACCCACCACAGTACTATGCTATGTAGGTGGCTAGAGAGACAGGTAGCCCATTTCAATTAATTTGCTCAGTGTACATGGTTGGAACTACCGTAATCTCCCGCGTCTAAGACGCGTCCTCTAGGCCAAACAATTGCATTGTGCGTCTTATAGGATTTCTTTAAGTTGGGGGTGCGTCTTATACGAGGGGTAATTTTACTATAGAACAGTACTGGATTGACAAAAATCACCCTTAAAATGTGCGTCTTATATGCGAAAATACATGTGCTAAGTTTGGGGTGCGTCTTCTACGCGCAGCGCGTCTTCTACGTGCGAGATTACGGTATATATATTTTCTAATTCCTACAAAAAGGGTGTTCATCAATTCAATGCAGGGTTGGACATTATGTAATTGATGAAGTTATTAAATGAGCAATGGCTCTTACATCAAATGTTAGTTTGACACTTTAACCAGCTATTAATGTTACCAGATCGTAAACATTTTTCCGGTATCATATCTCTATGAAGATGGGAGAATTCAGTTAGATGTCGTAATGGTACAGTGCTTCCACCTAACAGGGCATGCAGGAAATACAGGGAAGGTTTAGTTACGTTATTAAACGTTTGAACAACGTTTCAATTTGGTTTTATATAAAAACGTTTGCACCTAAAACGTTTATAAACGTCCTAGGTAAAAACATTTACATCTAGAACGTTTATAAACGTTTTTAAACGTCCTAGGTAAAAACGTTTCCATCCAAACCATATAAAAACGTTTTTGAACGTTTTCAAATGTTTGTTGTTCACTGGGTTGTGGGCTCCATGAATATATGTTTTTTTATCAGATGCTTCATATTCTATCAAAACAAGTGTCAAATTAAATATCTTGTGTGCTATTTACATTCAAAATACCAGCATACACACAGGATTCTCAATAGCAGAACCCTGGTTCCTAGGGACCTGGCAAAGGATCAAATTATATAGGCAATGTAATAGAAAAGGTAACCTTTTTGCTACCGTAATCTCCCGCGTAGAAGACGCGTCCTCTACGCCAAACAAAATGCTGGGGCGTCTTATAGCATTCTCCCAAGAAGGGGGTGCGTCTTATATGAGGGGTAATTTTACTATAGAACAGTACTGGATTGACAAAAATCACCCCTAAGAGGTGCGTCTTATACGCGAAAATGCTTCTCCCAAGAAGGGGGGGCGTCCTATACGCGCACCGCGTCTTCTACGCGGGTGTTACGGTATTTTCTTTTCTGATATTAGGTTCAGAAAATAGTGCGCCAAGTATGTGATGCAAATTTCTAATATCTTTTAGGGGTGTGAAATCTCCACCTAAAGGCGGAATTCAGCTTTTTTGTATTCACCAGGACCATTCCTGAGATCAGTGTAAAATTATATGGGGAGGGGGCTGACTGAAACTATATGGTCTCACATTGTTTTATCAAATGTGAAATTGACTATAAATCATCACAATATATACTTAAGCCTAAACCAGTTTTAGCGTTTCACACCCCTGATCTTTAAGATTTTGTAATGCATTTTGCTGTGGGATGTTTAGATCTCTTCTGATGAGTCTTTCAACACCTTTTTATGGTACATTTCCTATATGAAATAACCCTTCATGAGGATTCTTATCAGCAGGGAGATAAGAGGTGTCACGGTACTAATAGGGCCAAGGACGTTCTGATTTCCCCCCATCTTCCACCATAAAACTGGTGTCAATCGGGTTCTAATTTGATGGCGTTCATAATAAAGGCTTAAATTAAAGCTGAAGTCATTCTTGATTTTTTTAGCATGGTCAACCATAACGGAGTCAGATCCGTTTTTGCACGAGTTGCCATGGAAACCACCATGTTGAATAAATTAAATGATACATGCGCCCCTGACAAGTCACAAATGTGACCTTGGACCCCTCTCAGACACAATAGGTTTCCATGGTGACCAAGGTCCCCTGGCACTGATTATACCAAGCAAAACACTGTTTTTAGTTGGGACTATTTAGCTGTCCTAGGTTTACTGGGGCGGAATACTACTGTGACACCAAGACTGATAAGGGCCACGATGTTTGTTACATAATAGGGAGGTTTAGCAACCACTACGTTGGCAATATAACGCAGACGTGCAGCATATACCCACAACATTGCTATGTCTGCGTTAGAACAGGAACAGGTGACATACATCGTGCTTGCTAAACCTCCTTAATATGACGTCACTGCTGCGCACAAGAATTTTCCAAAATAGCGGTCCGGAGGACGTGTGTGCGCCTAATACATGTACATGGATCAAGCATAGCTGAGTTGTGGGTGCGTCTTATATACAGGATGTGCCTTAAACGCGGTAGATTATGGTACTTAAAGTACAGAATTGGATTGGGAGTAATGACTCTGTGCAATATGTTATCTGATCCGGTCTGGGTAGCTGAGGTGGTCATTGAGCAGGTCAACCAGACATTCACACATTCTTATAAAACTTCGCCTCTACTCTACAGCCAGTTGCCCTGTCCCTGTGATACAGAACGCCCTACCAACAACACTAGGTAGTACCTCACAACACAATACAGTGGTCACTCTCTACTGCCAGACAGGGTACGAGATTGACGATGGACATAGTTCTCTCACCTGTTTTAATGGTACATGGATACCTGAAACGCTGGCCTGTGTATATGGTAAGTTTGGTGTTGTAGCATCTTAATTTGTTCCCATGCTTATATATTCTTATCCAAGATTAAACAAGTCATTTGTATTTTTGAAGAGGGTGATTTATGGTAAGATTAATATGGTGTTACTATACCTTGGTGAAGTCTGCATACATGTACCTATACATTGGTGCTCAAGATTTTCAGGATGTCACACCGTCACCTTTTAGGAAGGATGGAGCTTCACTCCGTCACTTTTTATGTATATATATATATATGCCAATGTACTGGGAACTGTCTGTCATTTTCTAAAATCCCTGCGTCATGACCGTCTCTTTTTAAAACCCCTTAGTCACAAGCGTCACCTTTTACCCATGTATAGGCACATACATTGCTACAGTACTTCATGTATAGGCTGCCCGTTGTTGTGCCTTATAGAACCTGTCCTAAGTCGGGATGTGCCTTAAAGGTGAGGATTATATGACATATACCCGCTTGGCAGAAAAATGGTGAAACAAAATATGCTGAAACGCTGAAAAACGTATTTCTGTCAAGTGGGTAGAAGAGTGCTAAGGGAGTGGTAATTTTCTAACTTCTACATTTAGAAAATTTGCTTTATCTATACTTAAATTTGATGAGACACTTAATTTTCAAGAAAAATGAAGAAATTTGAGATAATTCAGAGGATCTTAAACATCAGTACTTTATTTCCAATAAAAGTTGCAACACCCTTGCGTCAAAATGCCCACACTAACTTGAACTGTCACTGAGAAGCCGTTTTTTTGTGCTGATAGTGAAAAATTAGCAAAAGGTGAAAATATTGCTAAATTTCTTAGAAATACAGCTTTTGAGAAGACATGATTGAACTTAATTCATACTTTTTTTCACTTTGGGTATACGTTAATTCAAAGGCGACAATACTTTATTTAGGTGAAGACGGGGAATGGTGGATTTACCTGCACGGGTGCCAAAAGATTTTCATCCCCCAACCCCACCTTGGAGGAATCTCAAAAACTACCCCTCTTCCTGTTTTTAAATTATGACCACTCCCTAAACCTGAACAGCTTAATATCAAGCACTAGCTGTGCATTTCCCAGTCCCCCCCCCCCCCCCCAGCCCCTACATTGGACTACCTACCAAATCAGTATATCGGCATTTATTAATGTCAATTGTTAACACAAATGTATTGCCAGCCTTTCTTCCATTGTATGTGCATGGATATGACTTTCCTAAACTGAATTTTTTTTCTATTGAAAACTCCTACTAGAACCAGGGTTATTAAAAGAATATCATGATTCAAAGGTGTCAAGTGTTGTGATATAATATTTAACAAGAAAAATTGCCTTCGAACTGCTGAGATCTCACTCGTACCAGAGCAAATACACAGTCTTGGGAAAATCCTTGCACTAGTACAAGGCCCAGATCAAAGCCATTATGGCCTCCCTCAGAATAATGGATAACCAGACAAAAATGATAATTAATATCGAAACGAATTGGATATGATATTCAATTGAATTCTGAGAAAATAACCAGCCCTAATGTGAGGTCATAATTCATCACTGAACATTTCGTCCTTTCGTCAGTACATGTATCACCTTGAAGTACAATACGTCTAAAATTTTCTGATTGATAAAATCTTTTGATTTGAAAGTAATTCTAAATGATCGACTCTGACAAAAATGCCTTTGTTTTATTACTTCCACAATTACTAAAGCACCTACAGAAGCAAGTGTAACCACAGAATTGAGTACACATGAAGATCTTCCTCCACAAAGTATGTATTACAAACTGTACTACGTTGTGACGTAAGTTTACCAACTATCATTTTTAACACTCACATGTATATGGTAACATGTACCAGAATGTCTCATAGATTGTAGATGACCTTAGACCCAATTCGACATGGGAACAGGTATTTTTTTTTAAATATACATGGGACATAGCTACACTAATGACAAAAGCTACTTCTTTAATTTTACATGCTACATAGAGCTTAGTTACCCAGCAAACAAAAAAATGTTAAATCATCTCAAAATAACGTTCACTGAGGGCTTGAAAAACGTTTTATAAAAACGGAAATAAAACGTTTGATTAACGTAAAAACGTGGACTCTAAATAACAAAAATAATGTTATTCACAAACATTTTTTGTGCAATGTTTATAAACGTTTTAAAACATTTTAATTCTGTACCAATGGCCCCTATAATAACCCTTGTAAATTCATAGCATATATGATTTTCTGGACTGTACATAGTGACATAGTACAGTGTTTTGAAAAGATCTATGCACATGCTTATCCTAGGATTTTATTGAGGGATGGGCACTGCTTTACTATATTGGACATTATTACTCTTTATCTCTACTTATTCCAGTAGTACACAACATGTGTGTACGACTACTGGAAGGTTGGTAGAGCATTTGAATTTATATGCAGATTGTACATGATTGGACAAATATATATTTTTTTCAATTTCCATAAAAAAAGTGTCTACCAACATGATCTACATAATGGGTGAAATGCAATTAATCAAAGTAACAAATGATCTATAGCTTTTGTATAACACATTAGTTTGACATTTTATACAGCTATTAGATTGACAAGATGGTTATCTTTCCACTGCTATCATATTACCATAATGATAGGAGAATTCACAATGGTATGATGATGGGATAGTGCTTCCACCTAGCAGGGTGTACAGGAAGCACTGGACACGTTTAATTACGTTATATAACATTTATACAACGTTTTTCAAACGTTCAGACATGGTATGGACATAAATGTTTTTAAGGAAACCCTGTAGAAACGCTTAAAAAAGTTTTAGATACAAACGTTTTTGTTTAGAATGTTTAAAAACGTATCTAAACGTTCTAAATACAAACGTTTGTATCCAAACTATATATGAACGTTTTTAAACGTTTCCAAACGTTTGTTGTTCACTGGGCCCAGCATACAAAAAACGTTAAATCCCCTAAAAAACGTTTTCTAAGGGGTTTAAAAAACGTTATAAAACAAACGTTTTATTTTAAAACGTTTACAAACATTTGCTAACGTTTTTATTTGATATAATCTACCCCTGTACCAGTCCTCCAAACTTCCCCATGGCATATATAGGCTTTAGTGCTAGATATGGGGGTATGGATGGGAGGTCCCCCATGTCACATGTCGATTATAAAAAATGGCCATGTCCCCATGTCAATTTTAAGAAATGATCATGTCACCATGTCGATTTTAAGAAATTGTTCATGTCCCATGTCACTAAGCCTAAAATAGCCTATGTCGCCATGTCGATTTTAGTGGTCCAAACCCATAGATATTGTATCGATTTTCCACGCAATTATCTTAAGTCATTTAGGGAGAGGGGTGTTGGTTTAAGTCAGGACATTACAAATCCTTGCCCATATCCACCATAGTACAGTACTCCATGTACATCCATGGCTAGATTGGACAGTGTAGACCGTCTCAAATAATTTGTAGAGTGCTGCTGCTCGAATTTTATCTCACCTCGTGCCTTCCTTACGGCCGACAGGGTGAGAGGTCCCGCAGGTTGTATCCACACCGGAGTGAGATTACCCTTGTGGTGTTGTGCCCGGACCCTAGTCTAGTGGGGAGGGGGATGATGGTGACCGAATCTATGGGAAGATAGAAAGCACGCCCCTACACATTTACCGAGGCAATGGTTCTTTAACATCCGTCACTACATAGGCATAGTGAGAGATGGACAGGCCTGTTTTAAGTCATTTGTCTGCCATGACCGCCGAGAGACTTTCCAGCACAGCCTAGCCAGAGCAGGGAGGAACTCAAACGACACCTTGGAGCCACCACTGTGCCCTGGCCGGGCCGGGAACCGAACTCACGACCTTACGGCACGTGAGCGGACGCGCTACCGACTGCGCCACACCTCCCGGCACGCAGAGTGCACATGATTGACCATACATATATCTTTTCTAATTTCTACAAAAAGGGTGTTCATCAATAGGATTGTCATATGGATATTATCTTATTGGCCAAGATAAAATGATCTGTACCTTTTGTATTGATCAGTAGTTATGGTACTATATACTCCCAGGTATATATATATATATATATATATATAATGAGTGATACATTGGTACTACTTTATCCGGGGCGCATGAATTTTCTATGACGTCACACATAACATCTCCTCCAGTATATAAGCTCCAGCAGTTGAACTAACGGTCAATTGGCTTCATATACTCGGACAGCATACACCACGCTGGGTGGTGCTGGCATTTTTAAACTGATTTTCCAGTTTGTCGAGTAAATAGGGTATCTACCTCAACATTATGGGTAGGAAAGAAACTGCTGGTGGCGGACCAAGGTCTAAAACCAAGAAGTCACCTAAGAAAACTAAAAATATAGCCAATTTGAGGAATTTGAGCGGTGTGAGATCCAATGGGGGTGGCCATGGGCTATCTTCCCCAACTGCTACAGGGGTTACATTGGATTCAGCCGTTGACCAGACGATTGAGGAGTTGGAGGATCGTACTGCTCGTATGGAAAGGCAGTTAGCAGATATCAAGTTCCTATTGGAGGGGCAGGCGCTGAACCATACAACTACTACAGCGGGTGGCGAGACGAAGACAGCTCGGGCACGTGGCGATGTTTGTAAACATTCGACTGATGACGCAGTAACCAAGCAACGGGGACGTGGTCAGCAGCGGTCTCCTGACTACCGTGGGCTCCATAGCGACAGGAAAATGCGACGCCATCTTGGATCCACGAGCCGGTCTTCGTCTTACCGTAGTAATTCATCAAGTTCCTCGGCTTCTATTGATTCAACCTCCTCTAGAAGTGGTCGTCGTCGTACACATAGAACCAGAGGTATGTTTGATCAGAAGAACTTTCTTAAAAAGGGAGAAAAACTTGATAGCATTGAGAAATTACTGTTGGTTAACGTAAGGATGATGAAACAGTTGATAGAGGAGTGGGAGGATGTTTTTGATGTGGTAAAGCACATAGAGGTGTTGGTGGAAAAATCATCAACTAAGATATATACCCTCAAAGCCTTAGTGGCATACGATTCATCTGGTAAAAACAGGGCAAATTCTGATGGTGTAGAGTCTTTCAGTGATGTAAAGAGTGAAGATATTCTTAGGCATTTATCCTATGACGGGACAATTCAGGCCCAGAAGGCGGGTGTAATCAAACCGAAAAATTTCAAGTCTAAGCAGTCTAACCGCACCTGCTATGCTTTTAACAGGGCGGAGGGGTGTAAGGAGGACCCATGTAGGTATCGACATGCCTGTGATGTTTGTGGTTTGTCTAGCCATGGCAAAGATAGGTGCCAGAAGAATAAGAAGGACTGGAGTTTTGGTCTTAGGCAGGGTCCTATGTTAAAATCTGATATATTGGTGCCTGGTTTTAATGTAGTAGATCCTCCTGAGCCCCCCGTTCCCATCATTTCGGGTGAGAATAATAAAAATGATGTCCATGAATCTGATGTAAATATCAAGAATCTTTTTATGACTTATAGTAGCCCAGTACAGGGCGAGGTCGATCCATTGTTTTCAGTGGAATGTGTGAATAGACCCAGCATCAGGGTTTATGATAGTTGTGTTAATGGTATTTGCAAGTGTGAGCATTTCATTTATGGTAGGAAGCTCAAATTTTACCTTGCAGACTAGCTAGTTTTCTGAGGCAGTCGGATATTATTAATATTAACCAGATAGACTCAGATTTCCTATGGTGTGGCTTTACAGAGGGGTTCAAAATAGTTGACCCAGGCTGTGACACAGCTTATAACTGTAAAAATTATAAATCTATTTGGAAGGTAGGTTCTATAACGAAATGTGTGATATTATCAGGGACGAGTTGTCTCAAGGCTTGGTTACAAAAATGGTTTATAAACCGAAGTGTATTCACTCGTTAGGTGGTGTGGAAAAATTTAATGGTAAATTAAGACCTATCACTGATTGTAGCATGCCTGCAGGGGTATCTATTAATAATTTTATGGACACTACCTCGAAAAGCTTCTCTTATAACTCCATAAACATGGTTACATGTCAGCTAGATAAGAATGACTTTATGTGTGTGGTAGATTTGAAATCTGCCTACAGAAGTATCAATGTGTATGGTCCACATGTGGGCTATCAAGGTTTCAGTTGGGACTTTGGTAATGGAGAGGAATTTTTTGAGAGCAATCGCTTAACCTTTGGTTTGAAATGTGCTCCGTATATATTTAATAGAATATCTGATTTTTTGACTGCAGTAGCAAAATTTTATGGTGTTGATAGGATAGTTAATTACCTAGACGATTTTATTGTCATTGCTAAAACTGCAGAGGATTGTTTACGTAAGAGGAATGTCCTAATTGAATGTATGGAATATATGGGTTTTATTGTGTCGAAGGAAAAAGTGACTGAACCTAGTCAGGTATGTGTATTCCTGGGAATAACCATTGATTCCACTAGTATGGAACTGTCTCTACCTCAGAAGAAATTAGACAAATTGAGTCTAGCCCTTAATGAATGTTTGGGTAAAAAATTTGTATCCAAAAAGACCCTCCAAAAAATTGGTGGTTTAATGTCTTTCTGTTCACAGGTAGTACATGGTGGTAGAACCTTTAGCAGAAGGCTGTTTGATCTCTGTGCCAGAGCTAAGAATAGAGGTGTTATTAGGCTAGACGAGGAAACTCAGAAGGATTTGTTGTGGTGGAGGGACTTTTGTAGAATTTTCAACTGTAGAAGTATCATTTTAAATGATAATGCGTGTACCCCTATGTATTCAGATTCCTCTGTACAGGGCTTTGGCGCCTGGTTTAGTAAAGATTTTTTGTATGGTACGTGGAATGATACTAATCCCATGCTAGATTGTGTTGATCATTTTACTCCTGCCCCTAAGTTGGATAATCTCAAGATTCACCACAGGAATATTAATGTATACGAGCTCTATCCTGTGATGGTGGGTCTGAAACGTTGGTTGAAAGAGTTTAGTAATACGAGAGTTCATTGTATCACCGATAACATGCAGGTCTTGGCTATGTTAAATACAGGTAGATCCAAGAATAAGTTGTGCATGGCTTGGTTAAGAGAGATTTTTTGGATATGTGTTATCCATAATATCGATATGTATTCTATGTATATTAGGTCGGAGGACAATATCTTAGCTGACCATTTGTCGAGTTGTTATGATTGCAGGCCTCAGGAGGTTGGAGAGGAGAAGGAGAAAATTCTTATATAGGGGTGTAGTGAACAAGTAACCAATGGATAACTCATGACGAGTGGGTGTTATCGACGAATAATGACACGAGGCCGTATTTTATACCACGAAACCAATAAATAATCAATATTATACCAATAAATTCAAGTTGAAAACAAAAATTATTCCCCCTCCCCGGGACTCGATGCCAGCCATTGTGTGTACATGTACCTCGGCGCCTGGCAGCGGACAGCGACAGCGCACACGGCGAAAAAAGATTCACCCAGACCGGGACGCGATCCGTGGACCTCTCACGGCTTGGCGCAACGCGCTAACCGCTAGACCACCGCGTCTCCTCCGTCAGCGGCCGTGTTGGCTTGGATTGATTTGAATGCGTCCCTAGGTTATGTATACACGATCGGTACACACGCCTCGGCGCCCGGCTAGGATTCCTTTGTTTGGTTTAGTTCTAGCCAACCACCATCCGTCGGTCCCTGTGGCGCAATGCATAGGGAGTTGGACTAGGAATCTTAGGTTGCAGGTTCGAGCCCTACCATGGCTATGAAATAGTCTGTTGGTTTTAACATGTAACATATGACATGAGAGGCCTGCTGTTATCCAGGATAACAGCACACCTTACATGGATAACAGCATGCCTTACAAAATTGAAGTTACAGCCTATAGGGTGTGCAATATCGACAGATATGTAGATGGGAATAGCTACCAAAAAGCACTGTGTAACCCACAAATCGTGGTATAACTGAGTCTACTCGTAAAACTCGCAGACAGCAATTTAGTAGGTACAAAATATTTTGTAAGAAATTTAACTTTACCCCTCTTCCTTGTTCTCCTTCTCAAGCTTCCTTATATTGTGTATACCTGTCTGATTTTATGAAACCTATTTCAGTAAGAAATTATTTGTCTGCTGTGTGGTATTACCAGAAATTAAAAGGTTACATGGATTATAGTAGTAGTAACTTTGTGGTAAAAAAGACCCTTGATGGGATAGAGAGAATGTGTAAGGGGTCTGGTAGTACAACCTACCCTCTGAGTCCTAGTGATATGGTTCAAATTAAATCTAAATTTAATCTGGATCTTATGGAAGATGTGGTATTTTGGTCTGCTATATTGTTATGTTACAGAGGTGTTTTCTGGGTTGGACATGTAGTCCAGTCCCCCCATAATTTTTTAAAGAGGAATGTTAAAGTTTCTTCTGATTGTATAGAGATCAAAGTTATTTTGTCTAAAACGGACCAATTTGGCAAGTCTCCTTATGTTGTGTATCTTAAAAGAAATGATAGTTCTGACCTGTGCCCGGCTAGATATATCAACAGGTGTGTGAATACCTGTAAACATAACAGATTTCTATTTTCTATTCAGTCTAGACCGTTGCAATATAACTATGTAAATACGAGGTTAAAAGCAATTGCTTTTCAGTGTGGTTTGTCTAGTAGGGTTTCGAGTCACTCCCTTAAACATGGTGGTGCGACTTTATTAAAAAATGCAGGCTTAAGTGTTCAAGATATTATGAGGCGAGCCAATTGGAAGTCTAATGTTGTTTTTAAATATTTACATGAGTCTAAGGACAGCTTGCTGTCTTTAGATGTAATGATTTAATGCTATACTTGTTATGGAATGTGTTACATTGTGTTTGGCGGTTGTTGGCATGTATAGGATTGATATTGACAAAGTCAGTTCTCACCAAACCCAATGTCTTTTTAATTATTCCATATTTATTGTTATATTATTATAATGTTCATTATTAATAATTACCGGTACACTCGATCAACACATTAACTTATGGTACTATATACTCCCAGGTATATATATATATAATTAATGAGTGATACGTTGGTACTACTTTATCCGGGGCGCATGAATTTTCTATGTCGTCACACATAACATCTCCGGTATATAAGCTCCAGCAGTTGAACTAACGGTCAATTGGCTTCATATACTCGGACAGCATACACCACGCTGGGTGGTGCTGGAATTTTTAAACTTTACTGTGATATTGTGATTTTTGTATATATTACCATTTATTGTATTATATTGTTATGTCTATATATTGCTATGTTATTGTATTACATTGTAAATTATTGTCTTATTTAATAAAGGCATGTATAGGATTGATATTGACAAAGTCAATTCTCACCAAACCCAATGTCTTCTTAATTATTCCAAATTTATTGTTATATTATTATAATGTTCATTATTAATAATTACCGGTACACTCGATCAACACATTAACTTATACACTTTATGTAGCTATTAGATTGGCCAGATGTTTATCATTGTACTGATATTATATCTCTATGAAGATAGGAGTATTCACTTAGATACCATAATGGTATAGTGCCTCCACCTAACAGGATAAGCAGAAACCCCAGGGAAGGTTTCTTTACGTTTTATAACGTTTATACAACGTTTTTCAATCGTTTCAATATGGTTTGTATGGAAACTTTTGGATCTAGAACGTTTAAAAACGTTTCTAAATGTTCAAGATGGAAACGTTTGGATCTAGAAACGTTTTTAAACATTCTAGATACAAACGTTTCCATACAAACCATATGGGAACGTTTCTGAACGTTTTAAAACGTGTTTTTTTTTCAACTAGGGAGACTATTCTGAGCTGCTTCACGGTTTGAGAGAGATTTGTTGTTACGGTGACCTCCTATCCTCACTTCCCTCCCAGTTGGTCTTTACTGGGCTTATAAGCCAAAGACTACATGCAATTTATTACAGTTCTCCTTAATGCCGTTGCATCAGGAAAGGTAGTAGGAACATACATGTATATCAGTTCTAATTTTTTCTTTTTTTTAATACAATCCACAGGCACAGATAGGCCTTCAAATGGTACCTCAGATCTGATGAACCAGAGAAAGTTATGGTTGGTCATCATAGGAAGCCTCTGTATAGCAGTTCTTCCCATTACCTTTGCCTCCATGAGCTACATAAGATCACGGAAGTTAAACAAAGGTAGGTATGCCTCCATTGATTTTATATGCATGTATATGAAAAAAGAAGACAGACTTCATGAGGGGCTCGTGGAGGTCCCTCTTCCCTTGATGAGCCATTACCCAGATTCCACTAGAGCCATATAGTATACTATAATCAGCGAAACGTAAAGCATTCTTCATTCATTGTTCTAAAGTGAATCGCATTATACATGGGCAACGACCACTGTAATCAATTTATCTCCAGACTTCCGGAAACTATAATTCGTCTAGTTAGGTAGAAGGGTATTTTTTTGCAGAATGTAAAGTTTCCCTGCTACCAGTGAGCTCGGGGTAATCACGTCATCCCCTCGAACTTTGAATAAATCAAAACAATTAAACTTATCAAAACCAAATCCCAGACCATGTGATAAATAAATTACCCCCTATCGATTAACTTTAGAATTTTTAACACATCCAGTTTCCATTGCAAACATGTCTAACTTTTCTAATCTTCAGTAAAGTGGACCGTTGTTACCAGTTGGGTTATTAATTTTAAGTATTTTAGGAAAAAGTGGTTTATCATAGTTTAAAGTTACTAATTCTTTCCATGGACAATGTCTATGAAGTTTGAAATAACATAGTCCAGTTTGGTGTCCCTAGGATGATTCCATGTATTTTTTTTTTAACTTTTTGATTTAAAAGGTAGGTACTGTGTGGTGATTGGGATTATTTTGGTGCATAGTGTGTTTTGTACACATCACTATGTCAAAATGGGATACCACCTGTAGGTAATTTTGTGATCAGAGTGTGCTAGAAGAATAGTAGCAGGTCTTAACATGTTCATATTTTATTACACTAGTCAGTACATAAAGGAGCCTAGTAGGCTTCTCTATGGTAAGTATCAGTAGTGATATAGCTGGCCACTTTAAGAGGATTGGCTTGCACTCATTTCCCATATGGATGGATGGATGGGTGGGTGGGACTTATGTCGGGACTTATGTTGCAATGATTTACTCAATATATGAAAGTAATTTACTCAACATTTGTCAGCAATGGTGCAAAGTATGTCCGTACTAACTCACCATTTCTCTGCAATTACCGGTAGCCCTTATATGCTAGTACTATTTGTTACCAATAAGTCAAGACTATGGAACTGGACGCGTTACTTTTTGAATTGGAGACAAATAGCTAAGATAAAGTTGAAGCAAACGCTACCTTATTTTTATCTACATTTGTCTTTTCCCCTCTCTCAGAGAAGACATCCTGACATTAGACAACCTGCAGCCAACATATATGGTAAAGAGATAATACTAAACTGGATCTCACAATTTTCAAACGTTGTATTGCGCCTCTAAGTTGACTTTTCCTTTTAACTGTTCTCGATGCTCGTTGGTTTTACATCATCTTTATACTTGTTCTTTTACAAATCGGCAGTAGGTAAGTTATGGACCTGATTGGGAATTGATCAAGTTTGTACGTGTAGAGCATTTCAATACCTGGGCCCTGTTTTTCCCTATGTTAAAATGAATTAAAATGTTACAAAATAATATCAGATACGGACATTACATAGGGACACGTCTGTATATCACATACGGACATCCGTATGTCAGATACGAACGTCCATATGTCACTTTTAGGATACCACCTGGTACCCCCCCACCCAGCCGTATTTGATTTCCCAACATATGGAGGTTCATATGTGACATATGGACGTCTGTATCTGTCCGTCAGATAGGGAAAAACAGGCCCCTGGTACATTATTTCAATGAGATCACCAGAAGTGACTCATACATAAATATATATATATATATATATATATATATATATATATATATATATATATATATATATATATATTGTAACGAATTTTCCTATAGTAAAAGAAGACTGAGAGGCAATAATAAGGTTTAACAAATAAAGGTTTGTATTCAAGAAGAGTCCAGTGTTTACTGTTCACTTTGTAATAATATGGCATAACATCATCAGATTCATCTATACGTCGTTCCTGCAGTTCGCCCTGCAGCACAGAGGTGTGTTCCCTTCAACAGGTGAAAGCGAACTGAATGTATTTTCCTTATATGAATGGTAAGGAGGGCTGTTTGGAAAAATAGAAGGCTTTTATAGCAAGTAAATGTATGGCTTCCTGATTTTTGCCCATTCCTGACTTACATTCCTGTGCAGGTTGTATTTATAGACAATGCACAGCCCGGGGCGCCCTCCAGTGCTGCGTGGTGCGGCAAAATATATATATATATCCCACTTGGCAGAAAAACGGTTATTTTTTTACGTCAAAAAAGTGTTTTATTTTTATTTTTTTTTAAATGTCAAAATAACGTTTTTACATGTACTCAAAAAAACGTTATTTTGACGTTTTTATAAAACTTTTATATCAGGTTTAGAAAAAAACGTTTTTTTTTTAACGTTAAAGAAACGTAAATAAAAAACGTTTTTATTTGGTTGAAAATTGGTTGAAAAAACTTTTTTTTTAAACGTTTTTTAACCCAAACCAAATAAAAACTTTTGCAAACTTTTTTGCCGAGTGGGATATATGTATATATATATTATATATGTTTTTATATGTATTGTCCAAATAGATCACACTCATTACTTTGGTCAGCAACAAGGTTACCATGCAGGCCTCTCAATGTTTTCAGAGACAAGCCTGAGATGGGCTAGCGGATGTGAATTTTTGCATCCATGTACACAATTGTGAGGAATTGTATGTTCTGACAGTGTGAATGCTTTATTAGCCATGTATGATAATTATGTGCCTTTGTGGGACTAACTATATTCATTAGATAGGCTTACGTGTGGTCCCCATCAACCTGGCGCAGAAAATCATCGCAGTGGAAACACTATATTGTGTTCTGTACTTGGCTCGGAGTGAGAGTTCTTACTACGGATGTGCTAACTATGACTCGTTACATTATGTACCTTTCTGACTGTCTAAGTTACAGCACTATTGATATGAGCGGAATAATTAACTTAAACCGCTATTTTGGCCATGAGTTGGGCTGGATTCACCAGGACTTTGCATTCAGTGCAGCGCTTCATGGGCTACGCAGGGTACTGTGCCATCCAGTCCCTATTAGAGTGACATATTGACATTCGCTAACTTGTGTGACATGTTCAAGAAAACGGATCTATCAAATAGTAACCATTCTGTTATGTGGGCTTGCATAATTTAGAGCTTTCGCTCATTACTGAGAAAAAGTAACTTGGTACCAAATTCACTATCTGACTTGTCAGGCCACTTCTTGAAAAGGAAATCAATCACCTTTCACCCATGGGGCAGGATGCTTGAGATTAGTAGCTCAAAAACAATTCAATATGGACAGAGAATGCCTCTAGTTCCCATAACCTACACTCCGGGTTCACCTTTCTGTGCAGCCTCCTTGATTAAAAAGCATATGATTGACACTCCTGCTTCACCTGACTCACCATTATTTGTTATTCATAAAGGAGGGCGAGAAATTCCCCTCACTTACTCGGTCCTGCTCAAGTTCATGAAGGAACTAATTAAGAGCATTGGGGTGAACCCTGAAAGGGCTGGAGTGCATAGTTTACGAAGAGCAGGTGCAGTTTTCCTCCATGAGTCAGGCATCCCATTGGAATATAAACGTCAGGCAGGTGATTGGGCAGGATTGACAGCGCTCATATACCTGGCAAAGCCAATGGTTACAAGAATCAAACTTGACAGTTAGCGACTTCTCAAAACTTTGACGAGTTAATGGTCCAAATAGATTACACGTGTGTGATCTATTAGCCTATTGATATTAGATGCTACACTACCACCATCTGGTGTAGAACAGTCCCCCTCCTCCCACATTGGGGTTAGCAGCATTCAGCAAGCAGCAGCCATGCATGGCATACAGCCAGTGCAAGACAAGAACTTTATTTTTTAATTTTTTTTTTTATTTCTTTAATAAAGTGCCGGGTCACTCTGTGACGGTCAGCAAAATGGCAGTTACTGTAAACGTAGATATTTTCGCGTGTATAAATTTTCGCGAATTTGAGAAAAAACGCAATTTCGCGTGTATTTGAATTCGCGAATTTTGAATTAAAAAAATCTATGGGAATATAAACAGATATATTATCAATTTCAATTTTCGTTGACCAGTACCCCAACAGAGACGCAAATACAATGTGTTACATGAATAACTGAAAGCATTTTAGCACCTCACTCTTAGTCTGTGTTAGTTGCAGTATGACAATAGGTGTGAAAACTTCAGCACAACACAATGCCCCTATTGAGGGTACTAAGTTTTACCTTTAAATATTCATGATAAGATTTGTTATGACCCTATGTGCTGTCAGTATTCCTAGCATTCTGATTGGACAAATTTTCACGCTGGACATAAATTCGCGAATTTTTAATTTCCGTGAAATTCGCGAAAATATGTACAGCGCGAAATAAAGTACGTTTACAGTAGCGACTTGGTGACTTGGTTATCCTTCCCAGAGCTTCGACGAGTCAATATATATATATATATATATATATATATATATATATATATATATATATATATGGAACTACACACTCGTGTATATATATATAATTAGCCGCGGACGGTTAGGGACTACTTGCAGCGCGTAGTGGTATCTATGATGTCATAGAGTGACGTCATGATAAATAATCCTCCAGTATATAAGGAGCAGTGTTGAAGTAAGTGTCAGTTGGCTAATCTCACCTGGACAGGTAACACCACGCTGGGTGTTTCCTTGAATTTTAATTGTTTTTCTTAGTTTACGGATTGATTTTTCAATCAAGATGGGTAGAAAATCAACAAAAGGTGCTGAATCAGCTGCTGCTTCAAAGAAATCGGCCAAATCTGCAGCAGAATCGGCCAATTTAGGATATTCGAGCGATGTGGATTCATCTTGCGGAGGTCAGGTACCTTCGCCACCCAACCATGTTAATGGGTTTGAAGATGATTCACTCGCTGACCAGACGGGCAGGATTAACTCGCTGGAGGGCGAATTACAAGAGATCAAAGGTCTTCTGCAAGAGGTAATCGCCACTAGAGGGGACCGGAGAGATGAGATGTTGGATTCGACCGAAGGGGCGGGGCGCCCACGTGCTGATGTTTACAAGCGAGCGATGACGTCAGGTTGGCAAGGACGCAGCCGCGTTTCCAGGGAGAGGCGACAGCGCTCACCAAGCGTCCATAGCAACGGTTAGAGATGGGGAGAAGTCACTCGCCGGGGTCGTCGTCGGAGGTCTAAATCGTCATTTTCTGCTCGTCATGGGGCGCGTAACTCCTCAAGAGGATCGTCAGCGGATTCTACTGCATCTAGGCTCCACGTTGGTACCAAAATAGGTGAGTTTGACCATGAAAACAGCGTGATAAGATTGATACGGTTGAGAAATTAGTTCTGGTCAACTTGAATTTTGTATTGAATGCCTATAAGGAAGGTGACGACGTGGAGGGTATGTTGAAACATTTGCAAGTGTTGGTAGAGAAAGCAGGAACAAAGATATATACTGTTGCAGCCCTGGTGGCTTATGACAAATCTGTTAGAGCTACAGCTAACAATGATGGTATCGAGGCTTTTGGTATGATTGAAAATTCTGATATTCTTAGACATCTTTCGTACATTGGTACAGTCCAAGCTCAAAGGGCATACGCCTCTAAATCAAAAAATGGGGTTAAGCCTGAACTTTCAAACAACTCGTGTTATGCCTTCAATAGAGCCGAGGGATGTTTGAGAGACCCCTGCAAGTATAAACACATTTGCAGTGGTTGTGGTGCTACTGGACACAGCAAGGCCGAATGTCAAAAATCTATAAATGATTAGGAATATATAGGTAGTCAATGTCCTATAGCTGGCAGTTATGTTCGTTTGGTGCCCGATCCAATTGTAGTAGGTCTGGTAGATGTTGGCTTACCTGCACGAGCAGCTCCAGTACAGGAGGTGGAAAACGCGGGTGGGGTTGATGAATCATTCATCGGCCTGAACCCGTATCAGAGCAGGAGAGTCTAATTAACGTAGTTAATCAAGGTGTATTCCAAGAAATTAAATCTTCTGAAAGTATAGAGGAGGTTAATTATTGTATTAATCCAAATGATATGGTTGTTACATGTAATGACCCAGTACAGGGTGAAGATGAACCACTATTTTCTGTGAATGTAGAAGGTTTACCTAGCATCAGGGTGTATGACAATTGTATTAAAGGTGTATGTATGTGTGTTCATTATATTAGTGGGAAAAAAACCCAAATTGCCATGCAGGGTGGCATCTTTTCTCCAACAGAAAGGTCTCATTAATATTAGTGATACTGAGGCTAATTTTCTATGGCATGGTTTCGTCCAAGGCTTCAAGATTGTAGACCCAAGCTGTAAAACTACCTATGACTGTATGAATTATAAGTCTATTCTCGAGGGAAAATTTTACAATGAATTTTGTGGTATACTATTGGACGAATTGGAGGCGGGTCTGGTCTCAAAATCTGATAGTAAACCTCAGTGTATCCATTCGCTTGGAGGGGTGGAGAAATCCAATGGTAGGTTGAGACCTATAACTGATTGTAGTATGCCTGAGAAAGTCTCCATTAATAATTTACGGATACTACCAGCTCACCTTTTTCCTATAATATTAGCACGGTGACTGCTCAGTTAGATAGGAATGATTATATGAGTGTAGTTGATTTAAAATCAGCCTACAGAACCATAAATGTCTATGGTCCCCACACAACTATGCAGGGTTTCAGGTGGAATTTTGGTCATGGAGACGAGTACTATGTTAGCAATAGATTAACCTTTGGTCTGAAATGTGCTCCATATATATTCAATAGAATATCAGATTTCATTGTAGAGGTGGCCAAGTTCTACGATGTGAGGAGGATTGTTAATTATCTAGACGATTTTAATAGTCATTGCTGATTTCTATGAGGAGTGTCTCAGTCAAAGAAATTTATTGGTTGAATATATGGAATACATGGGCTTTGTGATTTCGAAGGAGAAAGTAACTGAACCAGCATAGGAGTGCAAGTTACTAGGTATTATTATCAATTCTAATGATTTGGAGTTATTCTTACCTAGTGATAAAGTAGAAAAAATGAAAGGAATCTTATTAGACAATGTTAATAAGAAGTTCATCTCAAAAAAGAACCTAGAGAGAATTGGTGGACTCATGTCAGTCTGCTCTCAGGTGGTTAGAGGTGGTAGGACCTTTAGTAGAAGAATTTTTGACTTATGTGCTCGCGCTAAGCCTAGAGGTTACATTAGAGTTTCTGAATGTACTAGGCAGGACATGCATTGGTGGTTGGATTTTTGTGATACGTTTAACTGTAAAAGTTTAATCCTTAATCACTTAGTACACACTCCAATGTATTCAGATTCATCTATTAAGGGGTTTGGATCCTGGATGGGTGATGATTTTCTGTACAGAGACTGGACATCACTGGATAAATTTAATTTAGGTGTAGACCATTTTACTACTCCTTCAATACTTGATAATCTGAAAAATCACCACAGGAATATCAATGTGTATGAATTGTACCCTGTTATGATGGGCTTAAAACGTTGGATTTCTAGTTATAAAGATAAAAGAATCCATTGTATAACAGATAATATGCAAGTTCTGGCCATGATTAACACGGGTAGATCAAAAAACAAACTTTGCATGGGATGGTTGAGAGAAATTTTTGGTTGTGTTTCATCAATAATGTAGAAGGTCAGAAGATAATATTCTGGCTGACCAGTTCAAGGCTTGCTTACAAAGGTGTGCCTAAAAATGTATCACCACTCTACATGATTATAACGTGCTGTTTTGGTTCCAGAGTGGAAGAGGTTGCAAAAAAGAAAAAGGTATCTTTTGGACCAGGGTGTGTCAGAGAATACTAGGAGATCTAGGAAACAACAACTTAAAAGGTATAAGAAATTTTGTAAAAAAATTAGTTTAAAACCTTTTCCTTGTTCTCCATCACAGGGTTCAATATATGCAATGTATCTGTCTGAGTATATGAAGCCATCATCTGTAAAAGAATTACATGTCTGCAGTTTGGTACCAACAGAAATTAAATGTTTCGTTGATTACAGTGGTAATTTCATGCTAAAAAATACTTTGGATGGGATCGATAGACATGATACTAATCCTACAAAGGAAGTTCATCCTTTGACTCCTCAGGAAATGTTAAAATTAAGGTCGAATCTAGATCTTTCTAACAGAGCAGATATGAAATGTTGGTTGGCTATATTAACACGTTTTAGAGGTGTACTCAGGGTAGGCCATGTGGTTAGATCCCCTCACCCGTTGAAGGTAGGTGATGTTAAATTTGAAAGTGAATATGTTAGCCTACATGTTAAAACTTCTAAAACTGACCAACTTGGTAGAGGTTCTTTTTATGTATTCTTGGTTAGAAATGACAACTCCTTGCTGTGCCCATATAGGGGCTTACAACGTTTGTGTAGTGGTAGATATAAAAATGATCTCTTGTTTAATTCTAGAGGTAATGTTATGGAGTACCAGTATGTCAACTCTAGGTTGAGACATCTAGCCATACAATCTAATATAAACGGTTGTGTTTCTACCCACTCTCTTAGGCACGGTGGTGCCACCTTATTGAAGGATGCTGGCCTCAGTATAGAGGATATCAAAAGGAAGGTGAATTGGAAATCCAATGCCGAGTATGGTTATTAACATAATTACAAAGATGAATTAATACAATTGGATAGGTTGTGCCAATCTCATTTGCAATGTTGATTGGTATGTTTTTACATGTTTTTGGCATGTTTATGTGTGTGTTTGGCATGTATGGTGCTGATAGCCCCAAGGTCAGTAACCCACCAAACCCATGTGTTCCTGTGCTAGATCATTTATTATCATATATTCATTATTTTATTCATCATTTACCGTATCACCTATAATATTATATTATTGTTTGTATATTACCGGTATATTCTTCCCTGGCAGCGAGATAACTATATATATATATATATATATATATATATATATATATATATATATATATATATATATATATATATATATATATATATATATATTCATTATGTTTATGCTTTTCCTAATGCTTTTAGCAGATCATTGTACACATGTTATTTTGCCAAAATGACGACCACCTGCAATGAGAGAGGACGAAATGAATCATTATGAGATTATATAGCAGCAAAACTAGGTTTAAAAATGTGAAAGAATGAGTATTTATAGCACAATTCTTTAGTTTAATCTAGTATGGTTTAATTGATCCAAAGGGACTTCTGAAGAACAAGATTCACGGCAACAGTCTTCTGCAGTCGATACCCAGGGAACGCAATTACATCAGAAACCAGAGAAGAGAACTCTCCTTGAAGATCAAACCGTAATTGACATGCCAGACACAAGTAATGGTATAACAACAATTAAACTTTGACATAGGTGCCCTCAAATCAAAGTACATGTGCCGGTATTTCAAAGTTCTAGTGGCATCATCTCCCCTCACCTGGGGAGGATTTAGTTATATCACCCCCACCCACACACCTACAAGGCGCACCAAGAGTCCATCCTCCCATATAAGCTGCGTTTTAAACGCAGGATATTACGGGAAGCCCTTCCTCTTTATTTCTTGTAATCTTTTTTATATATACATATGTTATTCTCTAAGTCATGTACATTGATTCATATGATAGAGTGAAAACATACTCGCCCATTCATGTGTACCGTATTCAACCTAATTAGCGCACTGTGCACTTAAAAAATATCTAAACGTATGTCCAGTAGTTAAGAGTGTAAATCCAGTAATTATCTACCTGTGACACCCTACATATGAGCTACTGTGACCTAAAGATTTGGAGAGACCTCTTCATAGCTCACAATATAAAGAGGATTTGCTTCTATATTCCATCCTCTCATTGTATATTCTCATTATGTACACAACTCTGTTGTTATTGTTACTGTTACAGACAGAATTTACAGTGAAATGACGTGCATAAGGATTTTATAAGCAGGCTCATTTATTCAACAAAGTATTACAGCATAAAGTTGTGATGTTTTCACTGGTTAAATGTACGAAAATACTTCATGATTTAAAAATAAATGTGCTTATAGTCTGTGTGATTGACAACCAGACTTACAGACTGTTAACCACTAGATATGTAATCATCTACTATGAGAAGAGGTCCCTATGTCACCTGAAACTGTATATACCTAAGTGTTTGAAAGGCAAGAATACTACCAGTACTATAAATTGAGGCTATACTGACAATATGCTCTTCATGAAAGGTCTATGATTTAATGGCTGACTGAAGCGAATAATATGGACAAGAGTAAATAGGTTCACCCTCAGGGGAGACAGACCCCCCCCCACGTGTGGTACAACCACAATGTATGCCATGGTTGTTTAATTCTGTATTCATTTCATGTTACATCATTATAAAAATTCTTAAATGGCATGTGATCTGCAATGTGGATCGAGACATGTTATGCCACTGGGGGTGTGGCGTACGCCACTCTAGTGTTAAGTTTATGGACAGTTGCTGTTCGCATGAAATGAAACACAAACTCCCCACTTAGCAGAAAAACGTTTTTTTGACATAAAAAAAAATGTTTTAAAAGTTTGCAAAACTTTTTTCAACGTCAAAATAACATTTTTACATGTACTCAAATAAAAACGTTTTTAGGGAGTGATCATTTTTTAACAACAGGGGGGGCGGTGGGTTTGAGGGGGGGTCAGAATTTTTTCAACCCCTTGACCGGGGGGGGTCAGAATTTTTTCAATACCTGTGATGGGGGGGTCAAAATAATTTCACCTGTTTTCAGTGGAAAACCCTGCGCGTTACTATAGGCTAAAAGGGGATGTTCGCGCGCGATTTTTGTCCCTTATGGGGGGGGGTCGAAAAAATTTTACCCCCTCAAGAGGGGGGGTCGACATTTTTTTCGCGCGTCCGCGCGCAAAACCACCAGCCCCCCTGTTAAAAAATGATCACTCCCTTATATCAGGTTAAAAAAATGTGTTTTTTTTTTAATGTAAAAGAAACAAAAATAAAAAACGTTTGTATTTGGTTGAAAATTGGTTGAAAAAGCAAACCTTTTTATTTGGTTGAAAAAACGTTTTTCAACGTCAAAATAACGTTTTAAAAAAACTTTTTTACCCAAACCAAGTAAAAATGGTTGCAAACGTTAAAAAAACGTTTTTTGCCAAGTGGGTCATCCCATGCACTGGGTTTCGTGTATAAGCCATGAGTCCCCCAGATAATGATAAAAAGCCACAACATTTAACAGTTATTTAATGATTTGTTTGTGAGTGTCAGTGTGATCTCATAATTATGAACTCTAAGGATATGAAATTGTACTAGGATTAACCAATTACTTGGAAATAACTCTAAAACAACAGAGTGCCTTTATTTGCATTCTCCTATCATTGATGAGCTGCTTCCGGTTATCCTGCATCGCCTGTACTGCTTTGCAATACAAAGGAAATGATCGATTTAATTATTCGTGTACAGCATACATTAAAAAAACACAGGTTATGTTCTTATTAAGGGATTTTCAAAGTAAAGGAAAAATCTTAACCCTGATAGTTAATTCTAGCCGAAACTGTAGGTGTATTCAATAAATCTATGCCATTAACAAAGTTTGAATCTAGTTGTGTTGTTTAAATGATATAAAAACACATAAGAAAAAGAAAGAAGAAAAAAAAGAAAGCCATTCCTTAGTGACCACTAATGGTATTGTATGTAGATTGTATGTTTGGGATAAAACGAGACACAAAAGGCTAACCTCACTTTCAGCGTTGTTGAAATAGCTTAGGATTTTTGGCCAACAACCAACTGCATTATTTTGACACAGATTCACATACTAAGTACTATCTACAGGTGTCTAGTGCGAATTGTGTAACCTAGGATCATTAAGTAAGTGTATGGGAGTGTGGAACCTCTTTGAGATGTTGACGTTGGTGGGTCAGTTTAAGAACGACTCATACCTTCAGAAAAAGTGTTTGGGACAACAGCCAATCCCCCACAAATAAACCACATTTCATCAAGTATAATCCCTGCCTCATGTATAGGCCTTAGTATGATAGTTTCAGTCACCCCTATCCAACACAAAAATAGGATTACATTTTCTCATTGAATTTACAGACCTTAGGGAGTACCGTATCTCCCGTGTATAAGGCGCCTCTTATACGAGGGGTTTTAGTAAAAACAAAGGGGACATCAAGAGTTCTTTTGATATGTTACACTCCCCTCAAGTCCTGATAAGACATAAGGGGGTCTGGGGGACCCTATAGTCACATGGAGCTTTCTAATTTTTTAAAACCCATTTAGTAGAATAAAAGATGAATTCAAATTCTTTTTTTACCATATTCTAGGTGTGTCTTATACACGAGGTGTGCCTTATATGCGATTGCGGTAGACATTTTTGTAATAACGGGAGGGGTGGTGGATTTGGGGGAGGGACAAAAAAACTCACCCTACTTAACAAAAAACCTGCATGGTACTATAGAATAATGGGGGGGGGGCAAATAATTTCAGACCCCACCCATGGGAATGGTCAGAAAAATTAGTCAGCACATTATTTAGTACAAAGAGACCTACCATCAACCCACCCCCACCCCCCAAAAAAGCGTCAATTTCTCTAAATTATGAGACCCCATGTGTTCATACTCAAAGCCTAGGACCCTCTACGACACAGAGTGCAGGCATCATACTTTTTCCTATTTTTCAGCCATTTTTCCTATTTTTTTCCTATTTTTCAGCAAAATATTCCTATTTTCCAGAGAGGTAGGATTTTTTTTTCTCATTTTGAGTTGTCTGTGCATGGAAACTCAATAATTTCTTCGAAATCTTTCATGTCACTTTGTGATGAATATGTCAGTGACCCTGTCAATCAAGATGACATTTAAAGAAATCTGAATCGGGGAAGTCATCTGTGCAAAAGTCAGCAGAGTAAGCCTCAATTCAGTGCTCCCTTAAAGCACAAAAAAGAGCACAGGGATGGATTGGGGAGGGGGTCACTGCACACTGGAGAGATCTCCAGAGATGCCACCTTTCTTAACTTTTTATGAATTCTGAATTTTTGTTTGTTGTTCCTGTAGGTGTTTTGTATTGGAAATTGAGAAAAATTATGTGGATTTTTGATTTATTGGTGATCAGTGAGTGACATTCCTGGGTCTCTTTAGCACAATATTTTTTTCATTTTCCTGAATATTCCAATCAGAACAAAGTTATGAAGTGAATCTCAGAAGTCAACAGCCCTGCACCAAAACACTGCTTACAAAAAAAGCCAAAATGCCCGTTTTGATAATGATATTTTCTAAGTTTGCTTATGAAAATTGCCCAACTCATCCTCTGTATTCCCACAAAATAGCAACATGCTTGGGGTATCCAGTGGGGGGTGGGCAGTTCTGTAGCATAATTGTGCGTATACCTTTACTTCTCCCTCACATCCTTCCCTGCCATTCCCTTTCCCCCCACCCCTCCCTCCCTTTCTTTCTATCTGTAGTTTGCCTCTCCTGTCATTCACTGATTAACCTCTCCCCTTTACTTCTTTTCCTTCTGCCACTACCTTTCTGCCCTCATAACTAACAATAGAGGCAGATCCAAAAGACGTGATAAGGGGGTGGTGACATAGCCAGGAAATTTGGGGACATAGAGATGGTCCCAGGCTACATTTTCTATAGTCATACTAAGGCCGATTTTCAAGGGGTTTATGGGAAGGCAGATGCATTTGCTCGGTCACCCCCAGGATCCACTCCTATTTTGAACATGCCCAGCAAACAAAAAAACGTTAAATCACCTCAAAATAACGTTTCCTGAGAGCTTGGAAAACGGAATGGAAGATTTGATTAACGTAAAAACGTTGACTCTAAATAACGTAAAAAAAAACATTAATCAAAACCTTTTTGTATAACGTTTATAATCATTTTATAATGTTTTCTATACCAATGGCCCCTGTACTAGCCCTCGTAAATTCATCATATATATATATATATATATATATATATATATATATATATATATATGGGCAATTTTCATTTTAGGGGTCTCAACTTTCAGGCAAATCAGATGCATCAAAATAGTGTAAAAACAACCTCTTTTTGTTTCTAATACATAGGTTATATCATAATTTCTTCTGTGAGACATTTACTGAAGGTCTTTTAGGTGTAAGATCCAGCAAGTCCATTGTCCACATCATTTTTTGAGCTATGTATTGCACCATACAAAGCAAGGTAATAGGGATAGCTCTTTGAAAATTAAAATGGACAAAGTGTCCATGAATATTGAATTACTGGTGATTTTACATGGAATTTACACTAATATTGAAGGAATTATGGCCAAGTTGCTGGATCTTACATTGCCCTAAATTTATAGATACATGTGATAATCATCAAAAATCTAAATAAATGCTTTCAGCCCCATTTCATATATTTTGTCTGTGTCATCTAACAGCATCATATGATTAACTAAAACAATTACTGGGGTCTGAACTTGAGTGTGTATTGATACAAGGTAGATCAAACGTGAAATTTGGGTGTGTGACATAGTGAAAAGTCCAAATTTTAGTGATTTTTTAAGGATAAAACCACTAAAACTCATCCAAATCTGTAAATCAAAAAAAGCACTTGTAGATTGTGATGTCTATTGTACACCTATGACTTCTGAATTGATTAATTTGACATGAGGGATTTTCTATAACAGTGTGACATATGCAGTGAAAGTTGAGACCCCTAAAATGAAAATTGCCCATATATATATATATATATATATATATATATATATATATATATATATATATATATATATATATATATATATATATATATATATATATATATATATATATTAGATATGGGATTTTCTACACATTCAATAGTACCAGGTTTTTCATGTTTTGAATCTGCGACTGGGGGAGGGACATGGCATTATTTAAATGGACATTGAAAATCTTTGCCCATACGCACCACAGTAATATTCTATGTATGTGGCTAGAGAGACAGGTAGCCCATTTCAATTCATTTGCTCAGTGTACATGGTTGGAACTATATATATTTTTTTCTAATTCCTACAAAAAGGGTGGTCATCAATTCAATGCAGGGTTGGACATGTAATTGATGAAGTTATTAAATGAGCTATGGCTCTTACATCAAATGATAGTTTGGCACTTTAAGCAGCTATTAATGTTACCAGATTGTAAACATTTTTCTGGTATCATATCTCTATGAAGATGGGAGAATTCAGTTAAATGTCGTAATGGTAAAGTGCTTCCACCTAACAGGGCATGCAGGAATTACAGGGAAGGTTTAGTTACGTTATGAAACGTTTGAACGTTTTTGGAACGTTTCAATTTGGTTTTAGATAAAAATGTTTGCACCTAGAATGTTTAAAAACATTTTTAAATGTCCTAGGTAAAAACGTTTAAATTTAAATTTGAGGGGGGGCGTAAAAATTTCAGACCCCTCACGAGGGGGAGCGTAAAAAATTTGACCCCTCTTGGGGTCAAAAAACCCTGCACGTTACTATAAGGGGGGGGGCGTAAAAAACTTTTTCATCCCCCTGTTGATAGATAATGACCACTCCCTTAGTCTCATCCTCCCTGTAATGTTCTATGGGCTGTAACTCCTGGAGATACACACACAACACTGAACCAAAATGGCTGCCGGACTCAAACTCGTTATTTATTGAGAAGAGGTCACATGACCTGAATACTGGTCTGTGATTGGCAGATGGCTCAACACCACATCTCTCCCCTTTTAGAATAAACCTTGGGTTATTCGTAATATTGAAACACATATTTAGGATGAAAGTACTGTTCAAATGCTCAGAATATATACTGTGCGTGCACCTTTCACAACCTTGCCTAGATTCCTCAGGAATCGCTCACTCTCGCCATTCACCTAAGGCCATAATGGTGTGATCCTTCGATGATGGAAACCAGAGTATTTGGCAAAGTCCGCAAACTCTGCTCCTTGAAATGGAGGTCCATTGTCAGTCTTGAGTTCAACTGGTTTTTCAAGCGTTGAGAATAAGTCATCTACGACTGGTACGACAGCCCTAGCACTTGTAGAATACACCATCAACACTATTGGGAATCTTGAGTAATCATCAATGATGAGCAGCAGATATTCTACTGTCGGTAAGGTCCATAGAAATCTGCGCTCAACATCTTCCACAGTCCATCTGGAAGTAGAGTCATCATGAGTGGTGTCTGTGATTGTTTCTTAACCACAGCTTGACAAGGCAGACACTGATCGATTCTCCTCTTCATTTTAGCGTCAATACCTGGAAACCAAACTTTGGTGCGGATCAGTTTCTTTGACTTCACAAGACCTTGGTGACCCTCGTGTGCTAAGTCAATAGCTTTGTCTTGTAGATTTAGAGGCATTACCAGTCTTGTACCCTGAAGCATGACTTGTATGAGTTGTCATGAGCTACAGTAAGCTCATCCTTTACCCTGTGATAGGCCTCATATGTTCCTCGATCCGGACTTGGTCTCAGTAATTTGTACCACTTAGATATTAGTAGCAACTTTCTGAAGAGTATCATCTGCCAGCGTTTTCTCACATACCTCTTCAAAAGCTCTGTAAGCCTTGGCCGTCCGATTGGGATGCCGTGATAGATAGTCAGCTGGGTTGTCTTTTCCTGGTCTGTAGACAACTATCATGTCATTCCTCTGGAGTCTTAAAGTCCATCTCTCAATCTGTGCAGGTGGATTTGCATGAGGATTGTTATAAATGGAAGTCAGTGGCTTATGGTCGGTGACTGTAGTGAAAGGACTGTCTAGTACATACAGATGATACTGCTCACAACCGAAGACAACTCCAAGTGCTTCTCTGTCTGTCTGTGAGTATCTCTGTTCCACTGGAGACAGTGCTCTACTTGCAAAACTAACCACAACATTCTCTCCATTGATCTTCTGTGTCAGTATCGCTCCCAGACCAACCGGACCTGCTTTGACAATGATCTCAGTCGGTTTGTCTGGATCGTAGTAGCGGGTTACTGTATCCTCACATAAAGATTTCTTCAACTCCTTGAAAGCATCTTCCTGACGTTTACCCCAGTACCACTCAACGTCCTTCTTAGTAAGCTCTCTCAGAGGCTCAGTAATTGTCGCATAGTTCGGGATGAACCTAGCGCAGTAATTGGCCATACCAAGCAGAGAACGTACCTCTGTTGGAGTCTGGGGAGCATGAGCTTCGTTAAGGGTGGCAACCTTATCTGGGTCTGGTGACATACCTTCCTTGGAGAAGACATATCCTAGATACTTAAGATTGTCCTTGTTCAGAATACACTTCGCCCTATTCAAAGTTATGCCCTTCTCACAGAGTCTCTGTAGCACCCTCTGTAGACTGTCATCATGGCTCTCTTGGGTCTTGCCGTAGATCAGAATATCATCACTGACATTCAACACACCAGGAATACCTTCCAGGGCCTCACGGATAGCATTCTGGAATATCTCGGATGCACAGCATAACCAAAAGTTCAGCCTTTTATATCTCCACAGTCCGATATGAGTAGTGAAGGTAGTGATGTACCTTGACTCCTTGTCCAAGAGTAACTGATGATACCCCTGGTTCAAGTCCAATTTAGAGAACTTGACTGACCCGTTCAGATCACTCAATATTTCTTCAATAGTAGGCATTATGTGTCTGACCCTTAGAATAGCCTTGTTTGCACTCTTCATATCCACACACATTCTGATGTCTGTAGGATCATCGGACTTTGGTGGAAAGACAGATTGGGAGACCCAGGGTGTTGATCCCTCCGCACGTTCAATGATGTTGTCTTTCTCCAATTGTCTGAGTTTCTCTTCAAACCTTACTCCTCAGATTGATGGGGATCCTTCTGTGTGGTTTTGCCACAGGTGGAATACTCTCATCTGTATGCAGCTTGACAGTAAAGTCTTTCAACAGTCCCACTCCTTTGAACAGTGTATCTGAGTCATCAAAGCATAATTATAGCAAGGAGGCGTTCCATGTTTGCTTGTATGAGACCTAATGCCTCTCCATTCTCATAAGTCAGCAAGCTTCCTTCGTTTTCTTCTGTGACAAAGAATAATGCATCTGTCTTCTTGTCATGAACCTGAATACAAGCTCTAAATATACCTCGGATGTTGATTGGTACTTTAGATGTATAGGCTTTCACAACAATATCTGGGGGTTGCAGCGTCGGCTTTATCTCCATACTCTTGAATGCAGCATTGTCAATGATGTTGATACCTGCTCCCGTGTCAAGAATGAATGGGATCCTGGTACCATCAACCTCTGCCATCACCTTCAGCATGTTGCTGTTCTTAGAAGTTGTAGGCTTCAGTGTGTAGATGTACTTCTCACCAGTATCATCATTTGTATCCTCCTTGACCTCGTTCACACGTGCCTGTTTCTTCTTTTTCTTCTTCTTCACTTCAGCCTTCGGCTTAGGCTTTTCTTCTTTAGAAGGTAAAGTACAGCATCGTGCAAAATGATCAAGGTTACCACACTTCCTACAAGTGTTCCCTTTGGCAGGACACCATCGTTGATCATGCCGGAAATTGCAAGTACTACAGCGTGCCAGTTGTCCCTTGTCTGCAGGTTTAGGCTTCTGAGACTCTTGTTGAGATGACTTCTGTTGCTGTTTAAACTTGAGCCTATGTCAAGTTGCCATCAAATGAAAGCTAGTATTGCTGGTAAAATCCTTGATGAAAAATCTACATTCCACCTCTCAGGCGAAGAACCAGATTGAGGGTGGATTCCTTTTGGATGTTGTAGTCGCTCAGAGTACGGCCATCTTCCAGCTGCTTGCCGGCAAAGATCAAACGCTGCTGGAAGGATGCCCTCCTTGTCCTGGATTTTGGCTTTTACGTTCTCGATACTGTAACTTGCCTCCACCTCGAGGGTGATGGTCTTGCCTGTGAGGGTCTTGACGAAGATCTGCATACCACCTCTCAGGCGGAGAACCAGATGAAGGGTGTATAGCTGTGGTACGTCCGTGAAACTGTGGATTCTTTGCCATTGCTATGGCTGACTGACTGTCATCGAAGATGGAGGTTGCTTCTGTAATAGGGCCATCCAGTTCCTTCAAGAGCTGTCGTAGCCAAACTGCTTCTTGTGCTGCAGATGCCAATGCTACATACTCGGCTTCTGCTGTTGATAGAGCTACACAAGACTGTTTCTTACTCCTCCAGCTTATGGGAGCTTCAGCCAGTGTGAAGGCATATCCAGATGTAGATTTCCGATCACTTTGATCACCTGCCCAATCTGCGTCACAATAGCCTATCATTCCTTCTTCAGAATTTCTACTGTACTGAATACCATGACTACTGGTTCCTTTAAGGTATCGCATAATGCGTTTCACAGCTTTCCAGTGTTGTTCTGAAGGGTGACTGTTGTATTTAGCCACTTGATTGACGGCAAATGTAATGTCAGGTCTTGTCCAATTGGACAAATACAGCAGGCTTCCAACTGCTGACTGATACAGTACCGGATCAACAGAGCTGTCATCATCACCTACAGAGCTTGTCAGTCTAACAGACGGATCAACTGGGGTTGACACTGGTTTGGCTTCCTGCATGCCAAACTTCTCAAGGATCCTGGACGTGTATCCAGGCTGACTTATCCATATGCTCTCAGGTGTCTGTCTGATCTGAACTCCTAGGAAGGTGTTCAGTTCACCCAAGTCTTTGACATCAAACTTCTTTGAGATGTTCTTCTTGACTTTCACCATCGTAGCTGGATTCTCTGTTGCTATGATAATATCATCCACATGGACAGCTACGATTACTGTTTCATCTTCTTTACCTGTGTAGATGCATGGATCTGCTGTTGACTTGAGACCAATACTTTTGAGATGGTTGTCAAGTGTTATATTCCAGCACCTTGGTGACTGTTTAAGTCCATACAGGCTTTTCTTGAGCTTGCAGACTAAATGTTCTTCACCTTTCTTAACAAAACCCTTAGGTTGTTTTACAAACACCTCTTCCTCAAGTGTTCCATTTAGGAATGCTGTAGTGACGTCCATTTGGTGAAGTAGAAGGTTCTTCTTTGCAGCTACAGCAAGCAGTGCACGAACTGACTCTGTTCTTACAACAGGGCAAAACGTCTCATCATAATCTAGACCATATTTTTGATTGTACCCTTATGCCACAAGCCTAGCCTTGTACCGCTCTATGGTTCCATCAGGACTAAGCTTGGTTTTGAACACCCACTTGCTGCCCACAGTTTTTCTACCTTCAGGGAGTTTGACTAAGTCCCAAACATCATGCTTCTGCAATGATTCAATTTCTTTTTCCATGGCTGCTTGCCACTTTTCCTTGTCCATTGCCATGGCTTCCTTGTAGCTAGCTGGGTCCTTCACATCTGAAATCATGACCCACTCGCCATAGTATTCTGGTTGCTTTTTCGGACGGCTCGACCTCCTGGGCTGAAAGTTATCATGAATGTTAGGATTCTCAATGGGAACCTCCTGCGGCACTTCAACTTGAGCTTCCACTGGAGCTTGGGCTTGAACCTCATCTGCTTCTTCCTTGACTTCCGGTGATTCTATGATGACATGGTGACTTCCTTCTACAGTCTCATCTAGACTATCTTCATCAAATATAACATCCCGACTATATAAAGCTTTCTTGTGGTTCATGTCATAAAGACGATATCCCTTGACATTGTCTCCATAACCAAGGAAGATGCACCTTCTGGATTTTGAGTCAAGCTTACTACGCTCATCTTTTGGGATGTGTGCATAGCATGTCACTCCAAAAGGTCTCAGGTTAGCAACATCAGGCTTCTTTTCTTTGAAAGCCTCAAATGGTGTCATATCCGGAACAGCTGAAGTTGGACTACGATTTCTCAAATAAACTGCTGTTGACATCGCTTCTGCCCAAAAGGACCTGGACATATCTCCTAACATAGCTCGCCCCATCTCTACCAAGGTACGATTCATTCGTTCCGCTACACCATTTTGTTCAGGATTTTTTGGGACGGTTAGCTCATGTCGTATTCCCTCCTTCTTGAGGTATTTCTTGAACTTGTTAGAAGTATATTCACCACCATTGTCGGTTCTTAACGTCTTTACCTTCTGACCAGTCTCCTTCTCAACCAAAGCCTTCCATTCAAGGAATTTGTCGAACACCTGATCTTTGGTTTTCAGGAAGTAGATCCAAGTATATCTGGTCTTGTCGTCAATGAAGGTCAAGAAGTAGTCAGCACCACCAAGTGACGAGGTCTTCATCTTACCACAAACATCACTATGTACAAGACCTAAGCGTTCATTGCTTCTTGTACCCCCATCTTTTGGGAACGGAGTTCTGTGGTTCTTTGCTTCAGCACAAGGCTCACAAAAACTCAACTTCTTGGATGAATCATACTTGAAACCTTTCACCATAACATCCCGGGCCAACTTTTTCAGGGAGTCCTCATTTAGATGGCCATAACATCTATGCCATGTGTCCTCATGCTGGGTTGTCGCAACAGAATGAGACAAACAATCAACATAGTACAACGATCCTGTTCTAACGGCAGCTAACACAACGTGGCCATCGGGCTTCTCTATACGACACTGATTGTCCACAAATACAGTCTGTAACCCAGCTTCACTTGCCTTCAGGACACTAACCAAGTTGTACGCTAGGTCTGGAACATACAATACATCCTTAAGCACACACTCTTTCATAATACCGGATAAGTTCAACTTCACAATCCCAACACCAATAGCCTGCAACCCATGACCATCACCGAGAGTGACGTCAGATGCTCTGGTGTTGTGCAGCTCACTAAAGAGCTCCTTATCATTGCACATATGAGCTGTTGCTCCTGAATCTACTATCCAGTTATGTCCACCTCCTACAGAGGTCGAGAGTGCATGCTGTGCAATGAAACAAGAGGAGTCGTTATCATCAATGGAACTTGCTTGGTTAGCCTTCTGTCTACCATGAGTATATCTTCCTCCTCCTGGCTCCTTCTGAGCCTTCTGAAGAAGCTTTGGACAGTTCTTCTTATAATGACCAGGCTTTTTACAGTAGTAGCATATACCACTTTTGCTCTTACCACTGCTGCTATCACCACTGTTGGTCTTACCACCACTGCCATTACCACTGCTCTTACCACTATTTCTCTTACCTACACTGCGTGATGCTAAAGCAAAACCTTCCTCTGACCTATCCTTTATCTTACGTTCCTCATGTCTGAGTCGCTCTGTAACTATCTCCATGGATGGCACTCTATCAAGGGATTCAAATGCAGTTGTTAACATGTCAAAATCTTCTGGCAAACTTGCTAACAAATGGATCACACGGTCCTCTTCATCGAGCTTATCCCCAACTATTGAAAGTTCGTTGAAAATTTCTGTCATTACTCTAATGTGCTCATCAACCGACTGTCCTTCTGCTAATTGCATCGAGTAAAGTTTGCGACGCAGCACAAGTTTGTTCGCCCATGACTTTTTCTGGAACTGATTCCCCAAACAGTCCCAGACGACTTTGGGATCTTCTGGGTCCTCCCCAAGAATATACAATAGGGTTGGGTCAACTGATAAAACCAAGTGTGCACAGGCCTGGTCTTTATGTTGCATAAACTTACGAAGGTTATCTGGTTGATCTGCTGGTGGTGTTGTCTCTGTGCCAGCAACTATACCCCATAAAGCATCTCGTTTCAACAACATTTTCGCTTGGACCTTCCATGTGGCATAATTAGGCCCTTTCAATGGCACTATTTCAAACTTCTTGGTAGCCATTTTGAAACTTGAATTTACCAAAACAATTTCAAAAAGCAAGGGCAAAAGTCTCAAAACTGTCACTATGTAGTACGGAAGGCCAAACATAAATGCTAAATGTCTAGACAACCAGTGTGTGGTAAAGCAATGTCATGTTGAAGGTCACTGAGTGGTAGAGCCAAAAAGACCAAAGTCTCAAAAATGCAGTGTGGTAAACCAATAAATGTTACAATGTCCAAATGTCACTAAGTGGTAAAGCAAAATATCTCAAAACTAGCACTGTGTGCTAGGCTCACAACTAAACAGGCAAATGTCACTGAAAGTACTGTCACTGTGCAATGTCACTGTGCACTGACCATGTGCTGTCAACATAAAGTTTGTCAAACAATGTTACTGAACTGACAGATAGTGTTCCTCCATGTGGTAAAGTCAGTATGAAGAACTTGTGCTGTCAACATAAAGTTTGTCAAACAATGTTACTGAACTGACAGATAGTGTTCCTCCATGTGGTGAAGTCAGTATGAAGAACCATGTGCTGTCAAACAATAAAGTTTGTCAAATATTTCTACTTAGCTGACAGAAATACTGTGTTCCTCCATGTGGTGAAGTCAGTGTGCAGTGTGAAGAACTATAAATTACCCTTAGACTTCTATAGTTTTACATGTCTGTGGAGGAGGTGATAAGCCATGAGAATGCTAAATATTGTGAAGTTGGGATTTTTCCATCATTTTCTATTTTTTAGCTCAAAATGCGTATATTTTAAGCATTAAGAGGGGTGTTACATTCATCAGATTTGATTAAATGAGATAAAATTGTGGAAAAATGATTTTCAAACAATATACCATGATATATATTCACTGGAACCTGGTAGAGATGTATCTCTTCTATGCACAGAATATCATATATAAATTTTTCCTTCGTTTCCACATATCTTGTGTCATGCTTAAAATATCAGGTAAATTGAGAAAATGATGGATTTGCTCTAAGTTCATTTAAAAATTCTTGTAAACAAAAACAAAATATAAAATTGAACAATGTTCCACTAACTGACAATTGGAAATGATTGTATTCACTTTTATTAGCTATACCTAAAGATATTTCTTTGATCTACTTATGCATTATAAAGGATTTTATCTTTGATAAGTCATTAGCCTGAATCCGATGAACGTAAGGTCAAAAATCATAGAAAGTGTGCATATGGGGCCTCACATGTCATTCGCCCAGACATGTGCCCAGAATCATGAAAAATAATTCTTATAAGTATGCTTCTTTTATGATAGCAAGGACACATCTGACATAAATGATAATGTGATTTTCTTAATCTACAGGTCAAAATAGTCTGGACCTGGGATTTTCATGGAGGTATGATGATTGTTTCTGTAGGAAATGAAGCCCCCAACATGGCTTGTAACTTAGGCCCCTAAATGTCATTCGCCCAGACACAATTTCGCCCAGACAATTTTGGGCCCATTTTACCCCCTGGAGCCCAAAATATTCATATGGGACCATCAAAACCCATATGTAAGACAAAGATCCCATCCAGCCTGACACTTTGAGCCAAAAAAATAGAGGGGGAAACTAAAATTCAAAGAGTAGGGGCTGGAATACCTCCAAATTCGTCATATGCAAACCTTCTATGATTTTCGACCGTAACATTTTTGGGGAAAATCATGAAATATCTCCTTAAAGAATATATCTATCTGGAAAATTCATATCCCATGCTGATTAGGTTGATTTTCTCAGGTTTACTGGTTGTTTAAAATTTTCTTCATGGATGATTTATGCCATACATATGCTATCATCAGTTTATCCAATGAACGTAACAGTCTGATGAACGTAACACCAAAAATCTGATGAACGTAACATAAATCCGATGAACGTAACATAAATCTGATCAACGTAACATTTATGATTGCATTCCTATTACAGCAAAACAATAATCTACATTGAAAAAATTCTTACACTAGCTGGTGCAGTTCACTACTTGGGTACCCTATTGATATTTGTTTTAACTATTATTGAAGAATTAGGCAAATTAGAGGTAAATCATCCATGTGAATCCGATGAACGTAACATAAATCTGATGAACGTAACATTTTCAATTTTCTGTCTTTTATCATACTTTGAAGTGGAATTTCCGGAATCAAATGGCAAGATCCTTTCCAGGCCCCCACCACACACAGTGTCAACTGAATTTCATCTTTATATGCCTTATATTTATATAATAAATTATTCCCCAAAGAAAATAGCCTTAAAAGGGTCATTTTTCTACCCCTCTTTGGGCCTCATTTATGGAGAGAAAACAGTAAAATATTCAGATTTTTGCATATCTGCTCCAATATGTGGGTGTCAGACTTCTACATACTGTCAAAAAACTACCTCAAACACATTCTATTCATATAGATAACACATTTTTTAAATAAAAACATGATTTTATGAGAAAAACTATTTTTAAAGATTTTCATCAGATAATGAAAAAATTTGAAAATTTTCTTAAAAATTCACGGTGATGTATAGAAGTGTCTCTAAAATATGTTGTATTAATTGCAAAATGGGTTAATACAATGTGAATAGAGAAAGAAATTGAATGAAAATCATTTTTTCTCAGGGGACATGGATTTTTTGGTATTTTTCAAGCAAAATATGGGTAAATTCAGAAAATAACAGGGAAAATATAATTTATTCCTTAGTTATTACATAAGTACTCATTGAGATCTTTGTAACCATGCTGTTCATATCACCTGAAATGATCTTATTACAGAGTTATTAAAGAAAACATGACAAATTTGCTTAATGGACATTTTCTGGAGCCCCACCCATATATATATATATATGGGTCAATCCACTGAAAGTGGGCACTTGTCCATGGTAAAAGGTCATTTTTAAAAACTAAGAATTAGATCATGAAACTTAATTTTATTGATAGCCCTATATCTTGGCTCTTAGGAAAGGTTCATTCAAGTCACTAACTCCCAAGCGGTCAGTTTTTATTGCAAATATTCGTGAGCAAAATGAATTCTTCTCTACCTCACAGAAATATTTGTCAGAACTACATGATTTTCAGTTAAGATATTTGACAAAAGGTCCCAAAGACACACTATGACGAAAATAGGAAAAAAGATGGATATTTACAATACATAAGGAAATAATATGAATGTAATGGGCGTGAGCGTAATGGGCGTGAGCGAAACAACTTTCCCAGGCTTCAGACAGCAACTCAGCAATATAACATCACCCAGAATTAATCTAGGCAATAAAACTAATCTAAGAATACTTATAGGATGCATTTGGAATGCATCAAGCCTGCCAACATGCTTGCAGTGCATTTTACTCATGCCCATTACGCTCACGCCCATTACGCTCATGCCCATTACATCTGTCAGTTAACCCCTCTTTTTGGCATAAACAAGGTATGTAGTGACTCCAGTCTTTTTTTAAAATGACTTATTAACAATAGATCTTCAAGTTAGGCTGGTTGAAAGAAAGAAAACTTTGATAGTTTTTGTCCTGGATGCAGAAATTTGAATGTATTGGGCGTGAGCAAAATGGACTTGAAAATACTTGAATATGTACTGCACAGTCATGCCTGTACCAGAAAATCCCCTATGATGACCCTAATCTTGGTGGGAAATAAGAAGATTGAGGGTAGTGTTTTAGTAGGCCTACCAGTGTACTTTCATTTTGCTCACGCCCATTACAGCACCTGTATTTGGTTATAGAAATGAACAGGGGAAAAGGAATGCCAACCAGAGCACCTCCAAACAACATAAAAATGTTAGATAGGACCCCCCACTAAGGAACAGATAAAATTATATTGGTCTGTTGCTGTTTGGCTTGATGGTATAGACCCTGGGATGAGGTGGAAATTGAATAAAAAGGCAATTTTTGGCCATTTTTGAACTTTGGGCCACCATATCTAAAAAAATAGCAGGCCGACATATGTAAACTTGCCCTTCTTTTGAAGCCCAAAGTGTTTTCTTTTAAATGAAACCAGAAATAAGAAGAGTGGTTACTTACTTCTTATTTTACAGCCCCCTGTATCCAAAAAAGACCAAAAAGACCCAGGTGCCCACTTTCGGTGGATTGACCCATATATATACCCATATTAGACGATGTCCAATATTCTCCAAACATCAGTTTGGAATTTTAGGTCCAAGGCCTGGAGAGTGTCACTCACCAGCACCTGGAGGCACCAGCAACCAGCACTGGTGTCATGGTGACAATACATTATTGTATATGGATACAGCATGTACCATGGAGACCCCCGTTATCAACAGAAGTTGATGAGGTGAGGCGGGCATGGCAACCAAGCCAGTAGCATCAAGGTAGTGTTGAGGTGTGGAGGTACCGACAGCCGCGTCCTCCTAGCCCCTATAAAACACCCCAAAATTCAAAATACCTTAAATTCGAGCTAAAAAATAACCCCATGTGCGTACACAATGAGTATGCCAAAATGGACCAAGACCATTATATATATATATATATATATATATATATATATATATATATATATATATATATATATATATATGCTTTTGGCTTCACCCTCCCCCTTAATGCACACCAGTATGTGATTAATGGATGGTCCCTATGCAAGGTGTGCCTTATATGTGAGGTACGACAAATTCTTGCATAGAAACCGCACCCTCATATTAGGTTATTACAATTCCTATCAATGTTAAAATATCTGGCATCAACAAAATATTGATGCCCTCTTATATTGATCAACCAGAGGTACTCGACTATTGATTATACATCTATTTTACAAGCTTGGTGCTGGTACTGCCATTAGGCCCTAGTTTCTCTAGGGCCCCAGACGAATAAAATCGACAAGGGGACAAGGCCACTTCTTAAAATCGACAAGGGACACAGGGTTGAAAGACAAGGGACAAGGCACCTTTCTTAAAATCGAGAAGGGACATGGGCTTAGAGACAAGGGACAAGGCCACTCCTTAAAATTGACAATGGACATGGGGTTGAGAGACAAGGGACAAGAACCATTTCTTAGAATCGACAATGGACATGGGACCCCCCTGTCTAGGGCCCTCTCTCTACTATCACTATTAATGTCCTACACGAATATTATGTAACCCTTGGAAGCAGGTAACCTCCCCCCCCCCTTTCTCTTGTAGTTTATCTTGTCAAATTATGAACGAGACACATCTTTACGTGTTTTATGTAGTGTGTGTGTGTCTATATTTGTTCCATGTACTTGCTCTGGAGTGGTCAAAGTCTATAAAGAGTTGGTAATATTTTGAAATGGGTAACAAAGAAAAAGGAATTCTTATCATAGCGTGGAACATTCACAGTCTTGTTGGTAAAAAGGAAACAATGAAGGTTTTCTGCTATGATAGATCCCCAGACATATTAGCCCTCTCTGAAACCTGGTTAAAGGGAGAAAAAGACTTGAGTCCTACCTACGAACCAACTGGCTATACATTTCATAGGTGGGACAGACCTACAACTATTGCAAGGGGCTTAGGTCTCTTCGTGAGAGGATATAGCACATGTTAGACTCCAGGAGTCCTGTTTCAATCTTATGATGGGGGATTGCGAATTGATGAGTATAAAATTGATTAAAAAAGGTTGTAAACTTGAGTTTGTGTCTAACATATAAAGCATGGGGATTCATGGAAGGGGCTATTTTTACCATGGCAGACACGTTATTCCCTATCAAGAGGTTTAAGGTAAGGCAGGATAAACCAGCATGGCTGACACCCGAGCTTTTGGAATTCTATAGAAATAGGGACCATGCCTTCAGGAAAGCCATCAAAACTTGACGAGGATAAACAAGTAGCTAAACATCTTAAAAACCAAGCAAACTATGTCACGAGACATGTTAAGGCTACATATATCAAAGAACTTCTGGTTGAATTTAAAGGTGATCCCAAAAGATTCCGGGAGGTGGTGACACAAGTTATGCCCACAATGACTAGAAAAAGATGGATTAACCTTCTAGATGGGGAGGGTAATGCTATCCCCTCACTTGAAGTACCCTCAGTCATAAATTTCTTCTCCAAAGTAGGGGAGAAATTAGCTAGTAGACTGCCTGAAACTACAATTCCACATACACCCTTGGAAGAAAGCCCCTCCACTATTTTCAATATTAGACCAGTGACTAGGGAAGAAATAATCAAATAAAAAGATAAATTTGCCCATCTAATTAATGCCTCTATAGTGAGGGGGGTGTTCCCAGATGGGTGGAAGATAGCAGCCGTTACCCTTGTGCCTAAGGTTGTGAATCCTACTGAGCCCTCTGACCTTAGACCTATCTCATTGCTCCCAGTGACAGGAAAGATCCTAGAAAGATTTGTGCACAAGCAACTGTATACTTATCTGGAGACAAATTATTTTCTGAGTAAAGAACAGAATGGTTTTAGGAAAGGTAGATCCACACTGGATACTGTGTTCCAAGTTATGCATATATAGCACACCTAAATTTGGTAAACAACAAAAAGATTGGTATCGTCTATCTCGACTTGGCCAAAGCATTTGATTCCTTAAACCACAGACTGTTATTAGCCAAGCTGGAGCCCCTGGGTATAGGTATTGGAACTGTCAGATGGTTAACCAGCTATTTAGATAACAGAAAGCAGAAGACAGTTTGTAATAAGGCTGAATCTAGTTAAGCAACGGTGACCCATGGCATACCACAGGGCTCCATAATAGGCCCAATGCTATTCATAATTTGTGCCAACTCCTTGTCAAGCCTTGAGACAATCTCTGAATTGAAATTGTACGCAGACAACACATTGCTCATATGTCATGGTGACACTATTCACGATCTGGAGGTCAAAATGCAGCAAGATCTAGATAAAATTGTAGAGTGGTGTGATACCAATGGACTGACAATAAATTCTAGAAAATCAAAGTTCATGGTTATCTCCCACGATGATGCTGAATTGTACCTAGAGTTGCACTAGAGAAAGTAGATCAATATGAATACCTAAGTATCACAATGGATTGCAATCTTACTTTTGATCAGCAGGTTAAAATCATGTTTAGATCTTTATGGCACAAGCTATATGACTCCTGATCCAGATGAGATATTGCCGGGGTCAGGAGACAGCACTTAGGATCCTAAAAAGTATGGTCATGCCTTATCTTGATTATGGGCTGGTATTTACCACAGGGCAGCCGGTATCTGTTATGAAAAAGTTTCATGTACTTTATAACACTGGAATTAGGGTTTGCTTGTCTGTATGGGACCCCAGGTTAGTACCGGTGAAAGCACTATACATTAAGGCAAAAATGATGCCTGTTGATCTGTGACGCATCTACCTACAATTAACCCTATGCCATAGGCTGGTTTTCACTGGCCAAGTCTTAACCCTTCCCTCTATCGGTACCAGAAATACAAATGCACCCAAAATATTACAGGCAAGCCCTAAGTCCACAGCACTCATACGGGATCCTATTTACCAAGCATTTGCGCAATTTATTGCCATAGACCCATCTCTACGCTGGCTTGTATCTAAAGACAATTTTAAAAATGTCATAAAGAGAAGATTGGTGAAAAACTTTTATACTCACTGGCAAGCAGATAATCTGTGTTTATTGTATGAGGGCAGAAGCATACTTTCCGGGGATGCATAGGGTGAAATGGCTCTGTCATAACTCATCTTGCCCCTTGACTTGTAATTGTATACCCACTTCATATGTTATTGCCAAGATGTCACTCATTCTGAGCTATGTGAAATTTGTACCACTCTATTCATCTGTCCTGTAGTTTGTCCTGTTTGTCCTGTAGTCTTTACTTTTTTGTAAGCATTTATGCCCTAAGCTGTAAAACTGTTAAATGTAGTGTAGTTGATAGTGTCTTTCAGATTAATTAGAGCACCTTAAAAATGGGCTTTCCCCTATGGAATATAGTCAATGTGTGTTGTTTTGGATCAAACATAAATTAAATGTACCAGGTCGTAATATTGATATTTTGGAGGTCATGCCCTGCCTGCCATCAGTCGAGTGATGCAAGTAGATCATCGAAATGGTGAACTTCTGTAAACCTGACTGAAATAAAAACCCATTTGAACTTGAACTTGAAGCTGTACCCTGGGGGGGGGGGGGTAACGTTTAACTCCCTTCTGAGGGGGAGGGGGTAAACCCCTTTTACTCATTTTTTTTTGGGTGGGGTGGGGGAGCATAGAAATTTTAGCAAAAAAAACCTGCTTGAAAATCTTCTGTGCTTCCAGGGCAGGGGCGTCAATCTTTTTTACACCGCTGTTAAAATTTAACATTTCATTTTATGGCCAAATTGTGTATTTCCAGGTCTCTTCTTTGCCTTTGGTCGCTGGGTCTTTTCAGGGGCATTTTGAAAATGTTATGTACATGCATTTTTTTTTTGCCTCTGGCTGCCGAAATTATGAGCTCGAAAAGTCTGTTTTCCAAGTTATTATACTAACATTGCTTATAGGTTGTGTATGTGGCCATGGCAGTTCTGATCCCGGAACTTCTCATATTATTCTGATGGTAATCATACATGCAAACCTCAGGACACACCGGGAACAAGTCTGTTGCTAGATCTGATCTGGAGGTCGCTGATGTCAGCATGCATGTGGTGTTCCTAGGAACCAGTCCCATCCCGAGTCAGCGCTATAGAACTTCCAATATGAGGGGATGCACTCTAAAGGCAGGATAAATTGACATAAGATTTAGTACTAACCAATAGCCCCTAGCTGCACCTTATGGGGTTTCTTTCAACTCAGGGTGTGTCTTAGACGTGGCGTTGCCTTATACGCAAGTTTCTACAGTATTAACATAATCTCGAGAACCTGAAAAAAAGTTAAAAAATCGACCTACCTACCCTAATTCTTTTGGCTCTGTTACTAGAACACAACAATTTTTTTTAAGCCTTGCATGACGTCTCCTTGCTTGGTGGGGAGTACTTGAGAACTGTATGACAGGTTGGGGAATGGTCGATTTGCTCTACTGCCGGTAAGCAATACATGAGTATTTCATGTCCCTTTTGGCAATGCTCCTCATTGACCTACACGTAAGCCCTTTGCAGGGTCAGTTTACAACATAATATCCAGTACCAAATAAGTTCCAAATTTCTCCAATTCACATTATTTCATTATATCCTGTAACATGTCTGTTCATACAAGCAACAAGTCTACAGCTTATCTCCTCAGGTATGATTATATTCAGATTGGTCACTGCTGTGATGAAAACAAGACCCCAACCACCCCTCTAATCTAAATATTAAGGACAGGAGGGCCCTCAGAGTGAGATAGGATCCCTGCAGGCTTTGAGAGAATCCATAACAAAACTGGGACCTGTGAGAGAGCAGCGCTCAGTTACTAGTCCAGTAAGTAAAGGGCTCAAGATCAACAAAATAAATGGAAAAGGTTTCTCAATGGATTTCAGGTCTATGATACCTCCTCTTCCAAGAAAAAAAAAGTTGACCACCCTACCCTCTGGGGAAATGCCTCAAATCCAACATGGCCGCCATGGATATAGGTCAATGTTATAAATTGCCATAAAACATAACTAGTCAGAAACATAATATTTATGTAATACATCTATTCACATCAGCGTTGAACGATCTATCCATTAGAATTACTTTCAAAGGTCAAGGTCACCAAACTTCTAATATGGCTGCCATAAAATGCCGAAAAACTCAATTAATTGCCATAAAAATGGATAAGAAAATGTCAAAGTGATACAAAATTCATGGACAAGGTTTTTCCAGTTGTTCTGCACTCCTTGACACCTCCTTTTTTCAGGAAAAAAAAGTTTACCACCTTTTGCTATGGGGAAATGCATCAAATCCAACATGTCAGCCATGGAAATAGGCATATGTTGTATACTGTCTAAAACTGAACCAATTAAGGTGGAAACATATTTTATACCTTTACTGACATCAATATTCAAAGACCTATCTAATAAAACCATTTTCAAGGGTCAAGGTCACCAAGAATGGCTGCCATAAAATGCTGAAAATTCAAATGATTGCCATGAACATGGGTGATAGAATGTCAAAATAATGCAAAATCGATGGACAAAGCCTGTTAGTGATTCTTTAATACCTCGTCTTTTAGGAAAAATAAGGTTTACCACCCTCCCCTTTGGCATGTTTTCAAAATCCAAATTGGCCACTCTTGGAAATAACATAAAATTCTGCATATAAGCTATGGATTATGGACCCTTTCAGATCCCTTCCAGGAACTCAGGGTGCTCAGGAAACTAAAACTCTCATAGAACAGAACCTATCAATATAGAAACAGATCTAACAGCTTTATAATCATCAGCTATTCAATAGAACATAGCAACATTGTCACATTCTGGATGAAAACAAGTGAAGGAAAAGGAGAACTGAGTGGAGGAGGAAAGCGGTAAATGGAAAAGAAGACAGCATGTGGCACAGCCTATCACTGTTTGTCATTGAGCAGGTAATTCAATCCTGCATTTTGTGCAGGAATGAATACCTGAAGACAATTCTTGGTAGTCAGTAGTTTGTCAGCTATAGCCAATGTCCGGTGTCTTTATTTGTAATGACTGATGGTGCTGTATGCAATTATATGGGGGCATGCAGGCGGGGTATGGAATTTGATTGTGTTTCACCTGGTTATATCATTTGAATATTCTAAAAGTTACCCTATGCTAGTGGCAGACATGTTTGGTTTTTGTTAGAATACTCTCTCCCAAGTGTGTGGAGTATATGTTTTTTTTATTATTCTGTATAGAAATATATGGGCAGATATGTCAGATTCTTTGAAATGTTGTAAATTGTCTTTCTTTGAAAGTATAATATAATATGAAATACTTGCGAGACAAGTGAAAAATGTGCAAAGATATACATATCTAAGCCCTCAACTGTACACACAGAGACGATCTTCATGAAAAGTGGATGAAGAATCACGAAAAGTATGAAAACATTATTGAAAAATTACCAAAAATTCTCAGAATCAAAAAAATTAAAAATAAATTTTTTTGACCCTCTCTGCTAGGGTCGGTCGGGTAACTGGAAACAAACCTTTTTTTTGAAAGCCCAATCATTTTTAAAATTTCAGCCTTTTATGGCAGCCATATTGGTTTCTTGGTGACCTTGACCTTTGGAAATGGTTTCAATGGATAGATCTTTAAATGTTGATGTTAGTAAAGCTATTGAATATGTTTCTAGCTAAATTGGTTCAGTTTTAAGACAATTTACAACATTCGCTTATTTCCAGGGTGGCCATGTTGGATTTGAGGCATTTCCCCATAGCAAAAGGTGAAAAAACCTTTTTTTCCTTACAAAAGGAGGTGTCAAGGAGTGGAGGACCACTGTGAAACCTTGACGATCAATTTTGTTTCAGTTGGAAATTTTCTTATCTATTTTTTTTAGCAATTATTTGAGTTTTTCGGCATTTTATGGCAGCCATATTAGAAGCTTGGTGACCTTGACCCTTGATAGTGATTCTAATGATAGATCTTTCAATGCTGATGTTGATATATGTATTACATAATTATGAAGAGTTTGGTTCCAAAACGCAATAAACACCATTTTGGGAAAAATGGAGTTAAGATGAGAAAACAACAGGTTAGGGTAAGTAAAAAAATGTTGCAAACTCATTTTTTCCAAACTAGTCACCATTTGGCACCTAGGGGCCACATAAAATCCCATTTTTTCCAAAACGCAATAAATCCCACACTTGTTTTGTTCCAAAACACAATAAATCCACTCAGCCAGACATATTGTCATAACATATTTGTTCATTAATAGCCTTATTTCTATGGATTTAATGGTTTATTAATGTCATCACTATGTTTTGTAAGTTTTATATCCTTATTCCTAATAAAAACCAACTTTGCTGGTGAGGAGAGAGGTATATAGATGTGAAAACCATATTGATGGATTTATTGCATTTTGGAACAAAACAGTGTGGATTTATTGCATTTTGGAACAAAACAGGATTTATTGCATTTTGCAAAGAAATAAATGATAAATCACCATTTGTCTGTAAAAGAACCATCAGTGTAAAAAAACTACTATCCAACTAAATGACCAAAGTCAAATATAGAAGAGAAAACCAACTTTTGTGGTCATTATATGGATACAAAATGAGGCATGTTGGATTTATTGCGTTTTGTAACAAAACGGTTTGAGGATTTATTGCATTTTGGAAAAAAATGGTATTAAATCACTGAATTTATATGTGAAGGAAGACTCTAGGATTTCAAAACAAAATGTGGAGGTGTTTTATTTATGGTCTATTAGATATTGGAACTCACAAAAATTACCATCCCCCTCTTCAATTTTTTGGAATGATTAATGTCTCATTATCTTAAAACACTGAAAATGGATTTGTTGCGTTTTGGAACCAAACTCTTCATATGTTTCTAGCTTGATTAGTTCTGTTTTAATGGCAATTTACAACATTGACCTATATCCATGGTGGCCATGTTGGATTTGAGGAATTTCCCCAAGGGGTAGGGTGGTAAACCTTTTTTTTTTTTTCTTGAAAGAGAAGGTATCAGAGAGCTGAAATCCACTGAGAAACCTTTTACATGTGTTTTGTTGGATCTAGCCTATTCTTATATCTTTAATTACTGGACTATATATAAATGCCTACATTTTACTAGGCTAGGCCAAAACTTATTATCGGGCTTCCCTAGCCCACTTAAAAGGGTCTACTTCTCATCTTTCCTATCCCCTTAGGGTGTGTGTGGTGCACATATGCATGGGCACTGACACATTCCTCTGTGAAATGGGCTTCCCTAGCCCACTTAAAAGGGTCTATTTCTCCTCTTTCCTATCCCCTCAGGATGTGTGTGGTGCACATATGCGCGGGCACTGACACATTCCTCTGTTAAATTATCAACCTGTGAAGCACGGGATAGCCACTTAGTGCCGCTAAAGTGCTGTAAAACACAAATCAATCAATCAATCCTCTGTGAAATTGTGTAATGTTGTTCTTGCCATGAATATGACCTTAGCTGTCGAAATGGCGTTAAACATCTATTACTCACTCACTCACTCACTCACTCACTCAAAACTTATTATGAAAAAGTGTGTGATGACCCCCTAAGTGCCCTATTTTAATTAGTTAATCTTTTAGAATACCAATAGGCCTAAGCTTTTTAAAGATGTTAATACCAGTACATTTTATTCTGAAACTCCTACTTTGCCATTTTGGTGAAAATTTTTCCTCAAAATATGAATCATCCGGGATGTGATTTAATTTTGACCAATGTGTAGGAAATGAGATCAGATAATGTTGCATTGGCTCGATTTGTACTTTCAAACCTCAAAATTCCCAAGTCACCCCCCACCCTCATAAATCTTAAAACTTTCTCATTGCATCTGGGAAAATCATGAGGTAGATTAAGTAGATCAGCCAACTATGTCTATGAACACATAACACCATTTTGAAGATCACTTTGTCACCGTGAAACTTTGTGGTTCTGAGATCTAATTATATTGTAATAACCAGAGTCGACACCGTATATAAAGAATGGAATATAAAGTTACAGCCGTTGTTGTTGTTTTATTTCTTAGGAGCCTTAAGGACTAACAGTCACTGGTCATCAGTTACTTGCTTATACTGATACTTGTACTTGTACTTATTCTTGCTTAGAGACGCCACTCTGTTCGTGAACTAGGACTAGCCACCGAACTCCCTTAAGATAGCTTACACGTAGGCCACCTGAGTGTCTGATCGCGTCTCCTCTAAAACCACCGGACACCGCGTTTTATAGCCCCCGGCCGCCGACGGTGACGTCACAAGGCTGTGACGTCACCGCCGACGCGCCACCTAGCGGTCACCGCGGGAACCGGCCACCGAGCCTCGGTGACCGCCGCCGAGCCGCCGGCCAATGTTTATTACAATATCTAGAGATCTAGTCATCCATAAAAGTGGAAATGCTAATAAATGTGACCCGTCAAGGTAAAACACCTTTTTAATTCCCCATTTGAGCACCAGGGGGCGGGCATTGGAGGGTAAAATTACTCTAAAATCATTATAAAAATATGCTAATTTTTGATGCAGAATTCAATGGTCTCATTTAACTCTTCCTTTACCAGTGTATTTCGGAGCAAATTTTTGGGTTTTAGTTTATAAGATAAACTCTCAACAACCGTTGAAATTATGTGAATATTCAAAATATAAGGGAAATGTTGACCGGTTAAGCTAGGCTAATCAGTTAGATAGAACAACACCCGAGTTTCCTCTATCTAGTTTGATTAATGAGATATATCATCATAAATGTGATGATATGATGAGAAAAGTTGATCTCATGAGTTAACTTCAAACTGCAATATCTCAGCACTCCCTGTATCAATTGCAATGATGTAAAGTGCATATTGTAGTAAATATTTTGTTTTGTTGAAATTTTGGCAGATAATGAATTTTGGAAGACATTCTTTTTCGGTTACCATAGCAACCAAAACCATGAAAAATCATCATTTTTTTTCATACCTGTTGCCATGGTAACCAGCCAAAATGGCCAATAATGCATCAAAATATTCAAAACAAATATTTTCCATGCCGTTTTGTTGAGCATGAAAAAAATGTACAAAGTCAATTTTCACCAAAAAATTAATAATATTTGATTTTGTGTCAAGTTTGTAAAACTGCCATGCTAAAAGTATAAGAGATGGAGACTACCTCTTTGGACTCTCTGGAGAACCCAACTCAAGCTCGGTCTCACAAAAAATTCAAGGAATTTCAATGGATTTTGTGGAGGTTATAGTGTACTCAATATGGGCCAAGAATCGGCCAAAATCGGCCAAAACTACGCATTAATGCGTAGTTGGTAAAGGAAGAGTTAAAATGCACCATTTTCAGTAGAAATCGGCCATATTTGGATGGTAAAATGAACATGAAAAATGAACCTATATATGCCTGTTCCTGGTTGTCATGGAAACCATTTCAATAATCAAAATTTACAGATTTTTATGCCAATTTTCGGGGATATTCACCAAAAACCCAAAACTGAAAACAGAAATGAAAAATTACTTCTAGATCAAATTCTATGATATTTTATGTATTTTTCATGAAAAAGGCTGATTTATTGTGTTTTTAAACATTATTATGGTGAATAATGTATCTAGAACTTAATCCTCGATTTCAAATATGAATAATGACCTATGTTCAAGGAGGAGTTCTGACATACATACTGAGAATATTTAAGCCAATGATGTCTCATTTTAAAGATCTTGAGATGAACTTTGATAAAGAATTTCCCTGCAGAGGGGTCTTTTTGCTTGCCTGGTCACAAATAGCACAAATTATGCTTCTTCTATTCAAAACATATGGAGTGCAAAGTTCTGGTGCTTTTGGCAAAGGCACAGATCAGTACTTTGGAGATCCACAGGGATGAACCAGGGAAGGTGGCTCTTCCAGATGCTATAGAAGAGAGACTGGGAGACCTGCAAGTAAGGGTGCGTTGCCTCATACCTCTTGTGGAGCACATGGATAAACTCCCTGAGGTACATTTGCTGGTGCTTCACCTTCTTCCAGGTCTTAGTGTCTTTTTTACCAGGTCTCATTTCGGAGTTCTCCGGGTCAGACAAGAACTCCTGCACATTCTCTATCTTGTCTCTATCTTGGCCTCCTGGTTCACCATGCGTGCAGATGGCTGGTCTGAAGGGGTTTTGGTTAATGTCCACCTGTCTATGCCAAGGGTCTTTGCCAAGCACACAGTCATACACTGTTCTTTGATCACGGTGGGCGAAAGCACCTTGTTCATGATGGAGGCTTTGTCCTTGCGAGGAAGGTTGGCCAACCCTTCAAACACAGCCTTCACACTCCTGTTGTGCGCCGTCAGCTGAGCTGGATCCACCTGGTCCTGTGCAGCCACTGCAATGCGCTCCTCCATGTGCGCTAAAGCGGGTTCGGCATCCGGTGCAGCCGCTGCAACGCGCTCCTCCATGTGTGCTACAGTGGGTTCGGCATACGGTGCAGCTGCTGCAACGCGCTCCTTCATGTCCGCTACAGCGGGTTCGGCATCTGGTGCAGCCGCTGCAACGCGCTCCTCCATGTCCGCTACAGCGGGTTCAGCATATGAAGCCAATTGACTGTTAGTTCAAATGCTGGAGCTTATATACTGGAGGAAATGTTATGTGTGACGTCATCAAAATTCATGCGCCCTGGTGAAAAGTAGTACCAATGTATCACTCATTAATTATATAAATATACCTGGGAGTGTATAGTCCCATAATAGTGACTGAAAATATGGGTTAAGCTTAGGTTTTGATGCATTTTAAGATAATTTTCTTAGTCTGTGGGAGATAACACTGAGTTGTAATTAGCAACCTCCTATGTGGTATTCAGGCTTAGAATAGGCTTGGTGTAATGATTACCTGAAAATATTTTGCATGCTACCCAAGCTGATGTCATGTTACCATGGGAAACATGTAAGAATTCATAATATGAGGGTAATTCAAATGTTGTTTTGGGTGATAATTGGGGCAAAGTGCTTCACTTGAACAAGCACAGCAGGTTTTAACGCATGCATCAATATGCTTCACTATGTGTCAGTACTCACACTTATTGATGCATAATAACTCACAGTGACCCAGCCTGAAAGTTTCTCGCCAGTAAGTATCTGACACACGTGACCATGCTTCAACATCGCGTCAGTATTGTGTCTAATTGGTTGATTACAATCTCCTGCTACCTCATTGGTCCATTTCCCAGTTCCCTCCCTTTTCTTGGTTTCTTTGTTCTCAGTATTTGTAACGTAGGATTTCACAACACACAGAGACAGGCCATCAAGGAGAGAAGAAAAGGTGGGTAGTCTTACAGTCTTATCAGAATTTTGTTCTCAGAACTCCAAGTAACCTAAAGTTTTACAGTGATATATCATGGTATCTTCTTTTGTGCCCACCTTAAACTTTAGACTCTCTTACAGCCAATATTGGTACAGTTGATATAGCATATTTCATATCAGTAACTTCCAGGTTTGGCGGCCTAGGAGAGGGGTGACCTAAGTTTTAGTCAGTTTGATGGGCAAGAATATTTGTATCTTGGGGGAGGGGGTAATTTTGTGTGCAAATAATTTTCCCCTGCCCTGATTGAAAAACACCTTTATGGTTATGCAGTTGGCTCAGGTTGATTTGGGGTGGGGGGATACTGATTATGTTAAAAGTAATCGTGCAAAGCATTATTGAATTTAAATGTTTAATTTCTATTTGACTGGCATACAAAAGGCATTTTGAAGAATGGAAAAGGTGAATGAAGGAATCTACAGGAAACCCTTACATGGACATGGATAAGTAGCTCAATTGATGACATTGATTCAGAATAAAAAAATGAATGGAAAATAAAGTTATACCTCAATCCCCCACCCAACCCCCAAAACCCCACCCCAACCCCTACCCCAAGGAAAAAAGCCTACAGCATGCGTCAGGGTGAGTCAGTATGCATTATAACCCAGGTGTCAGTTTGAGTGTGCATGTGTCAGGATGCATGTGTTAGGATGAGTCAATATGCGTTATAGCCCAGGTGTTAGTATGAGTGTGCATGTGCCAGGACATGCGAGTCAGGCCTGAGTCAGTATGAGTCATTGCTCAGGTGTCAGTATGAGTGTGGATGTGCCATGACACATGTGTCAATATGGATCATCAGTCACACCTGGTGACACATTTTTTTTTCTATACAGCACCAGTGTGAATACTCACACACAGTGACTCAGAATGACACCAATTTGCTGGGTACATCTTAATCTGGTTAAACTTTGGACATTGCAGATTTATATCTATTTTTTGTCTCTTTGTTGTTGAAAAAAAATAATGTGTTACCAGTAACACTACAAATACATGTTTATTGAATAAATCAAGCATGGTAAATGTTACATGAGATATTCATGTCATCATAATGTGAATTCAAAGCTGTTGTTTTCTTTTAAGAATGTGACATCAATAATACATCACCATTATATTCCCTAGATAGTTCTGGTATCAGACACAGGGGGTTTCATCTAGCACTTTACTGACTTTCTGATCTGCATTGTCATATTTGCAATCAAAAGTTTGATCAAAATAAACCAATTACCTGCAGTTATTGGAATAAATGTAAACAAAGATCTTCTTCCATTATACTATGTTGTTTCTCAGTGGTTCCTATGATATTCAAAGGAGAAATACTGAATGAACAAACAATGCACTTGATGAACACGTTCTTTAGGCCTTTTCTTAATTGGGCAAAGAAATATACAGTCACATCGAAATATGTGAGAACTTCAATGCAATGTATCATTCACCTAGCCTTGGTGCATTGCCTTCTCTCAACTAGGGCCCCTATTATTCTCATAATATACCTGGTAAAAGTAGCATATTAAACGATATGACGGCAGTATATATAATACAGTACACTTGTTTGCAAAAAAAGGTAGTTGATCAATCTGACAGGCATTCGCTTACATAGGGATATTTAATTAATGAGATGAGATGATATGAAGTATGAAACAAACAGTGTGCGTTAATAAATTCTCAATTAAGTTAATAAAACCATTATATAAAACAAGAATTGTAGTTCTTCTCAATCTGTATTTTGAAGGTATTCAGATCCTCAATAACAGTATACTCCGGTTTAAGGGAGATCCACCTGGAGATTGCTCAATATATAGAGCTGATTTCATAACTATTGTTTTATTGGACCTGGGTACATTCAACCTTATACCTACATGTCTCCTCATATCCTTATTATCTACTAAGCTCTCTTTAGACTTTAATGTGAAAGCATAAAAAAGGAGATGCATGTCTCTTCTATCAGCTAATTCCTTGCATTCTGCCTGTGGTATGTAGCTGAGCCGTGGTGAAAGTGGGATTATAGTGCTCCATGGCAGAGGACCCAGGGAGTCCAGGGCTGTATACATAAACCCTTACATCACCACCCATGTTATGTACAGGAAAATGTCTAAATGACCTACATCATAACATAGATTAAGATAGTGTTTACAAAACCGGAATCAGTCATTCACTGACTTATGAGGAAATTAGCTAAGGAGGTTATAGGCTGCATGAGTACCAGCAATGTGTAGTAAACTCATGTGCAACTCTATCCATGCATTTACATACCTTACATATGCAAGTTACATTGCCATAAACAAGTAAAATGGCCTTTGCTAGAGAACAACACACGGAAGACACTGTTCCTAAACAACATATGTGGCATGATCTGCAAATAGGTTGCTTAGTGCCGGGGGTACGAAGATCTCTTCTCGCAGTACATGTCACATATTCTTCTTAGAGGACCACATGCAGAGAACAATTTGTAGAAATAATAATATTATTATAGTCATTAGGTTTAATTTAGGGAAGACAGTGCTTGTTTATCACCTACCCCAGCACTTGATATGCCTATTGCTATGCATTTGGTTGATTTATGGGTGTTGCTAAGTAATCAGGAGTCATTCAAAGTGCCAATATTTCTAGGCTTGCAAAAGTCAGATTCTGACTTACCATGCCCTTTTAGTCCAGGGTTCATCAAAACACCTCTGCCCTTCCTTGATACAAGGTACAGCACCTTTATAGCTTTCACACTGCAATATCTAGTAATATACACCATATAAGTGACTATTGCTATGGCAACCTATAAACAAATAGCCATTTCTAGGCCCTTCTTGATAATTGAAGAGATTTGGTGTTCCGAATAAAATCTAAAGAGTCAATTAATTTAAGTTTCCATGACAAGAAATGATGAACACTGCAGTAATACCTCGGTTGCTAGGGAAAATAATATAGAATCAGATTTTACTAAGCAACCAAGGCTTCTAGACGAGGCCAAATAAAACACTAGCATCCTCAGGTAGGTTTGGCAGGGTAGGGGGGGGGTTAGATACATAATTTGGCAATTGTTTCTTGTTAACTATACGCAGCTATAGAGGACAAGCAGGGTTAAATACCATTTTTGATTCAGGAGGTACAGGCCTTCTTCATTACCTGTCCACACCACTAGATATACTTGTTGCTATACATCTTTGTTGATTTATTTGTGTTGCTAAGCAACTAGAAGATATTCAAAGTGCCAATGTGTCCATGATCACAACAGACAGATTCAGAATCACTATGCCCTTATAGTTCAAAATTCCATGCCCTTATAGTAAAAACAACCTTTCTGCCTTTCCTTGATGCAAGATGTTGCATCTTGGCTATCTAGTCCCAGAATATATACCTACATTATATGAACTGAATGTTACTGTTGCTATGGTAACCTCACCATTTATAGGACCTTTCCATTAAAATAGGTGTGGCAGTCCTAATGATCTTTACAATGTCAATTAATTGAAGTTTCCATGACAAGAAATGATACAGTAATACCTTGGTAGGGAAAATACATATAAAATCAGCTGTTGCTAAGCAACCAAGGCTTCTGGAAGAAGAGAAATAAAAAAACTAGAATCCTTAGGTATGTTTTAAGAGGCGGAGTTGTGATTAGATATTTCATTTGGCAATCATTTCTTGTTGATTTGGGCTGATTTTGATCAATTTATGGGTTGCTAGGGAAAGTGTAAGAAAAAATGGACACAGTGATTTTTGGACTTGGGTGGGTCTAAGCTTCCCAAAAATGTATAGTGTCCACTTTGCCCGCAAAACCCCAACAAAACCTTTTCAGCTTCTACCCAACCATGCCAGAGACATAAAGGAAACAACTTGTAAAGACACAATATGGTCAAGGGTTCTTGATTATACCCTAAAGCCCCACTTCCATTGGCGTCACCCTATTTTGTCAGTCATGATTCTGTCATGATTCCGTCCGAAATTGTGACGGAATGGCGACAAAATCATGACTGAATTGCATTCCGTCACAATTCTGTCCAAATTTGGAATGGAAGTGGCCCTTTAATGGGTGGCCCTTTAATGGGTTGCACCCTTCTTTATGAGACGATATGAGATATCATTTGCTCAAGGTCGTCTACTCAGGGGGATGAACAATCAAGGAAATACGGAACCGGTATATTGCTATACATGATTTCACTTTCTCATTGAAGTGGGTTTTAAACCTGACAACGTAGAGGCTGTAATCAACACTTTATTTATTCCACAACAGTAATTACACAGTCTGCACAAGATTTCCAAATCCTTTAAATTATATATGCATAGTCTCAATGATTGAAAGCAGTACTCAAAATAACAATTTACCGACTGTTTCACAGTCCTTGTGCCATCCTAACACATCAAAACCAATACAAAGGGTGGTTTCAGCATGCCACCATGGTTATAAAGAGTTGATTTGATGAATATAACTATTATTGAGGACTAAGTCATCACAATATATTTCACAAACACTGTCTTGTCATAATGTTCGCAGCAGCCTAGCCACAGGGTACTGTCAATCTCTAGGTGGGCGTGGAAGCAATGTACATGTATTTATCCCACGATTCAGGCCGTTCTGTTATCAAGGTATAACCGCACTCTGAGACCTTTTCTTCGTCTTCAAGAAGGTGCTAGTTTCAACCTGGACATGTTAATAAATTGGCAAAGTATACAAAGTCAGCTACGCCATTAATTTCCTGGTAAAACCATTCAGGGTTGAACAGGGAATCGATCCCCGGCTGCTGTGGCAGGAGACGAGCTCGCTGTCCACTATACCAAGCCGACCGGTGCTAGAAACCCATGTGCATGAAAGATTTGAAAAAGTTTTCTGACATACCTGATGTTTGCACACCTCATTAGCATAGAATCCAATGGTGGAAGGTGGAGTTATTAACAGGGAAACATCCTAAGATATCCTAGATGAGCATGCCATGCCTAAATTCGCCATTTTGTTCGAAATAAATAAGAATCCATTGATTTTCCATAGCGATCCAACGTACACGGCTATTTCATCTTGGTGATGAAGCGGGGAGGTGCCCGGATGTAAATTGACATACTTTCGGCTGAAGAACTAGGTCAAATACGCATCAAACAAGGAATGGCGGGACGGGGTGGGTGCTGAGATGTATCGCTATGGAAAATCAATGGATTCTTATTTATAAGAAAATGGAGACAAAATGTAGGAGAACACCAACTAGAGATCATATATTTGGTGGTGCTAGAAGTACAGGACTTGACATGCTTGGGTTATACCCGAAAAATGTGTGTAAAGGTGGAGGTATGTCGGGCAGAGTGACAACATGGCCAAGACGGCTTGACAAACCGTGCGGATCATATGCACTTACAAAATATCTTCTGCTGGATTAATTCTGGGGGTATAAGGTAAGAGATTCATACATAATGGATGAATAAGTGCGATAAACACATTAATGTATTGATATTCTAGGACGAGGTGAGGTTAGCTTGAAATATTCACCCTGCTGCTCCGCGATCGGGCGAATATTTCAATCAAACCTCACCTCGTCCTAGAATATCAATACATTAATAGCTTAATAACTCCTACTAAATATCTTGCATAGAAATGAAATCATTTCATTGTCAATACTACATGTAACACTTCTAGGCATCAACACTATATAGCATATCAGCTTGAAAGCTCAACAAGGTACTGTACAGATAGTCTCAGCCGGGGTTTAGCGATATGCAAGGCAAAGGATATGTTTACCAATGAACCTCACGTTACACCTGTCAGGCTACAATGAAAGTTCTTGGTGCAAAATAAAACTCTAGAAGCATTTTGCACGGTCCCGTCTAGTCAGATGTCATTTCCCTTTACTTGGTCCGAACTTAAAATCATAGAGTATCCCAGCTTCTTGATATAGGAAAACACAAAAACATAGATGGACCAACGTATTGTCCAGAGTTAGAAGACATAGGTAACATATATGTTTGAACCTATTTATACACTGCAGCACTTTCTGTAGAGGAAGGGGGCTTCAGTTTATATATATTCGATTTCCCTATACTTAGATTCCGTTCTTAATTCTGTGGTGTTTTACAGAGATTCCGGGTTATAGGCCTATGGGGGCAAGAGGTTCATGTTTGGGGAAATCGTTTCAGAAAGAATATTCTGCACACCTGGTCTGTATGACTATCGTTGTTGGTACCACCAAATCATGTGATAGCAACATAAGGTGGCCTCTAATAGCACCTCTGAATGGCAATTCATAAGTTAAACGATTATTATGTATGAATTTTGTTTGGAAATGAGCAGCAAGGCGATTCATGAAAGATGACGATTTTTATACCTAGTATGGTCCTTAGGCTTTATGAATCACCTTGCAAGTCTGTCAGAAAATAATTTTTGATAATGTTGATGCGATTCACAACATCATGTAGGCCCCTATGCTGATGTAGGCTATTATTGTGCACCATCAAGGTAAATAAACAAAAAGCCTTGAAGCAGCCTCCCGTCCTTTAAATAAGTGTTAAATAAATACAGTATCCTATCTTTATTATAGCATATTTTGGTAGCCTTTGCATTAGATAAAAGGATTCCGACATGAAACATGTATTGTTTAAAGAAGCTTTTGTTTATTTCTTTCGAAAGGTACTTATAAATACCCCTACAAAAGGTTACTATGTAATATCATACCTCACTATAATAAGTAAAAAGACATTTTGCAACATCATCCATGCATATATAATGCAGCATTGATTTATTTGGCTCAAATGTAACGTCATACATTGCATCAGGTAGGTCTTCTATTCTCCTCTATAACGATACATGTTTCACTATTAAACTATGTCAGAATCCTTTTATTTGATACAAAGACCATAAAAACATGCTATCGATGGAATATGGTGCTGTCCTCTTTTCACACGTGTGGCAATATCTGGTACAAATGTGTCAGCACTATAATACCTACAGCACAACGTCAACGACAATACTCATCCATAAAAATTACCACACTCAGCACACTTTTCATAGCATAATGTATCCTTTAGTTAAGCTTATTTGATTTCCATTCTTGTTTAAGAATCCCAAATGACACTGCCTTGGATTTCAACCACTTCAAGACAAGAAATTTGCCAGGAAGGTAAAACAGTGCGTATTAGGTACTTAGCTAGCCTGACAAAACTTACATTTAGGCCTAATTCGAGTGTAGTTTTCTGGTTAAGGTTGATATGATTCACCATCGTTTCACTTCGTTGCCTCAAACGTTTCCCTGTGTTATTTTCAAATTTGATCCTGGCCTTGGACTCATGCCTTGGTTTATTTCATTTTTCAATATGACAAACATCTTGGCCTATGTTGATAGACTGAAACCGTATGCCACAGAACAAAGAGTATACATACTTACAGCATGACATTGTATTACATGTACAGGCAAATGAACAAATTAATTTGGACCACTCATATTGCTATTGCAAAACACGGCTGAAATCCCTTAGTTCCCGTCCCAACAAAAATGGAGAAAATACTAGATACTCATTGATTGGCAGATTTCTTGGACAAGACCTCACTTTTTCAGAAAGCGTACTTCTCCCTCCACAGGGTTGTCTATTTTCTAATTTAGGAGCACCCAAGAGCCCACTTCCGAGATGGTACCAGTGTGAACTATAGTTGTGTTCAGTCTTCTCATCAGCACAGCAGATGCAGTAAAATCATTCTTAACGCCCGCTCCACGGAAAGCAATTGTATCGATTCAACACAGCCCCATTAGCTCATTATGACCCCACCAAACCATGCAATTTTATCCATGCTCAAGTCACGACAAAATAAGTTAAAAGTAGACATCACACTAGACTGAGAAACGTGGTCGTGACTTAAGTTCATCGAATTTTGCTATGTGGCTCGTAACGCACGGGGTAGTAGGATCTTGGCGAGATCTAGTTATTTACAATTAGAGAGTTTAAGATTTGCCCACTTGTAACGTGTACGACAACGTCTAGCTTACCATTTCCTATTATTCTAGACCTACAGGTTGCCGTACCAGTCGTGATCTTAAACTCTCTATTAATATTTTTTGGCTTACAATCTTTGAGAATGATAACTTAAATGCCCAAAGTGTTCGACCACCTTGTGTAATCAACACAATCCATGTATGACAAGCAGCAGCCTAATTAAAAAATTAAAAAGTGAGCAGTTTGAAGTGCCAACATAGTGATGTGCGGGCAAGTCCAATCTGTCTATATCTGAAGGGCATCCATTGGCAAATTACTGCCAATTCTGGGTAGGTCTATATTTTCAGCTATGCTTTGGGCTCTCCCTTGTTTGCTCACACACAATCTATCCCTTGCTTGATGAGATACTAAGCAGCTGCTAAGAAGTCCAATACATAAATGATCTCAAAAGCTGCTCCCAAAGTCAGAACGAACTGCACTGTCCTCTCTTTGCTCTTGTAGGATCCACTCACTCTGCCTACTTCATCGTCGTCATGGTGATGTAGAAACCGGAAGTGAACACCTTAGTGCTTTCCCCTAACGTCAGTCAAAGAAGCGGCGAACTTTGGAGGTGAGGAGACGAATGAAGGACTCTGGGAACATGGATCGTGATTGGTTTGCATAATTAAAGTAGTTGTACGGCTGTGCAATCACTTCCAACAATGCTGCAAGCAGCTTCCGGTCCTGGATGACATCCGTGGGCAAGGCAAAGGGAAATGAAAGAGAGAGGTCAAAAATAGGTTACTACATGCATTTTCACCTTTATCTATAGGGATGGTGAAATACACAGAAATAAACGACCGTGGTGTACATTATGGTCGATCCAGCCCCAGGGGGAATGTCTCTCCCAAGGCCGAACCCCGAGGGAAAGACACCTCCCTGAGGGGTGGTGGAAGAACCATAATGTACAGCTAGGAATTTAGTTCTGTATTTATTTCATTTTTTAATGATTAAATTTAATGAAATAAACATGTAAATAAGTCACGTGACCAGCAATGTGGATCGAGACATGTTAGGCCACTGGGGGTGTGATGTACGGCCCTTTAATATCTCTATGCACCGTTGTATTATTCAATGGGCTCACATAGGCTATAGATATTGACATAGATGGACAATTGGCATGCTGTGTAATTGATTCTTTTTTTCCAAGGCCATGATGGGGGACTCCCTATATTAGGACCCCTGACTGTGCTTTTGGTTTTATTGGAGGTATATGAGGTATCATTTAGGCATGGGCCTATATTGCATTTCTGGGTAGGCATATGCTTCTCGGCCTTTAAGAATGACAAATGCAAATATTGAAAGGTTCCCCCATGTCCTTGTCACTATAAGCCTCTTGCAGTGACAGATCCAAGATTTATAGGGGAGGGGATCTGGAGTTCTAATGTTATAAGCTTAAACCCATGTCAGGGGTAGACATGAACTTTTTCAGCCATGGGGAACCCGGGCCCACAGCCTGAGAAATCTACGGGCCCACACTTAAATCTGTGGGCCCAAGCAATGTATTTAGCTTTTTTAAAAGAGAAAATGATTGCTCGCCTTACTTAATTCATACTTAATCCACATGTTAACTGTCGTTTTCCTGGTGATTTTCCCTTTCCAATGTTATATAACATGGCCATATTGGCAAGGGAAATTCCTCCTTAAATTGTCCTAACCAACTCTTATGGGCCATCCGGGCACACAGGAGGGTATTTATGATGAAAATTGTGGGCCCAGACTCAGGGCCAGTGTTAATGTCTACCCCTGCATTTATTCTTGTGTATTTTGGCATATGAAATTAGATATTAGAGCCAAACCTACATCAGAAACACGACGTGTACTGAGAGAAGGGGGCTTAGTACCTCCTGCACAAAGCCCCCTTTCTGCAGATCGTGCCACAATTATCTTAATCCCTGCCTCCCCCCTAGCCTATCGCCCATTCTCTTCCTTCTGAGGGGACGGGAAAGGCCGGAAGCCTTCACCCCTTCCCCTCCTGGATCCGCTACTGCTACGCCACTTATCAATTTAAGAGTATGCTAAATGGAACTAACTTATCTTGCCACATCCTTGTCATGATAGACCTGATGTCACATTTCGTTATTAGGAAAAAGCCACGTTACCATTTATCTAACGGGAGGTGAGTTATACTACATTTCTTCCTTGGTAAATTACCTTTAGGACTTCCTGGTGTTGGTGGGTGCTGTACAGGCGGCTGTCCCGGACTATGTCTTCTATTAACTCTTGATATTCTTCTGGAAGCAGAAACAGGGTCAAGTACCTTGCATATTAGTCGGCTAGCATGTGAAAGCGAAGCAAAGCCCAAAAACATAGGATCAACAGAAACAATTAAAAAGATTTGAATGGTATTTAAAATATACACGGCTGTATTTAGCACATATCAAATGGCAAGGCAGTGTCAATGACTAAATTGTTGAATGTACAAAGTATTACAGTATACTACTTCAAGCATGCACGCTAGATGTGAAAACTACCGTAATACCTCGCTCCCTGAGTTGAAGCCGAAGCTATTAGGCTGGGGGCTGATAGGGCCCACCGTGCACCCCCCACATTCTAATGCGACGATTCAGGGTCCCCTGAACAAGATTCAAGATGTTAACATTGATTATCTTGGGATGTACTACTGGTTTTGGCTCATTATCCATGTGTGGGTTCAGACCACTTTTGGGTCAGTTTTGGTACCATGATATTCAAAGGCTTTGCTCAATCCCCAAGCTATCAGACTATCTTACCTTGAATTGATCCTGAAGCTTGTTGGAAAGTAGACATAATAAGCTTTTGATAAAGCCCTAATACATGTTTTTAAGTTCAGATTTGAGTGTACCAGACAGTCGGGAAGACTGAAGATTGAAATTACAAAGTTTTTTTTTTTTAATTAAATGCGCTCCAGATACATGTATAAAACTTGCCCTATTCCCCATCTAAACACAATATCTAATATGATTTATGTAGACCAAACCTTTCTGAGTAATATGAGACATTTTGCAGAATTCCTTGATGACTATAACACACGTTATTGCCTTGGGCGCAAAGACACTACCTTGAGCCAATGCGATGCTGTTCCATTTCAATAATCTCCCTCTTTATGTAAATGGATGTTTTTCCATGCTAAATCTTTATCAATTCTCCTGAGTCTTATGCTAAAGAGAGTGCTGATTAAGAATATACATGTTTCTACTTCATAAAATTTAATAGCGAGGCTGTGTATGGCTGAAATTCAAAATGGCCGACAATAGATTCAGATGTCACTTTGAATTACATAAATTTGCAGTCTAGAAAGTATCTGGTGGGTCCTACCATCTATAAATCAGCTTAGTAGAATACCTTGCTGTTTTTGTTTTGTTGCTCAGTGGTGTGATTGCCTAGCATAGCATAGCAACCAAGCCTGAAAATATGCTTGAATGGTCATATCTGCATGGTTTCCTTTCAGCAACATACTCCCCTGTTGTAAACTTGTATATAACCCATCTGTGACTTTCATCATAGACTAGGAATATAGGTGATAAAAGGTTGCTAGGTTGTGTGGTGGCCTAGCAATAGCAGTTTTGCGTAGCAACAATGTCTAGATTCATACCTGTAGGCATATACTATGGCTTATGCATAGTCTCCCCTCAAGGACATAGTTCACGGATTTCAAATTGCATATAGCTCCCTTGTGCACATCACATAGTATGAACATAGGTAGAAATGATTGCTATGTCATGTGGGTGCCTAGCAACTGCAGCTTTACATAGAACCCCATGTCTAAATCTATTCCGATAGTTACATATAAGTGTATGATCTCGCCTCAAGAACTTGTATGTATAGCTCCCCTGTCCACATCTCAGAATAGAAGCACATATAACACATTGTAAGGTCATGTGCTTGATGGGAATCTATCTGTTAAAATCATCTAATTGACAGAGACCATATGATGAGATAATGATATATTGATAAAATATTTGCCACATCCACACCCTGTGTTATTTTGTATATACATATCTATGCATATGTATCTCAGAATTGTAATTCCTAACAACTGTCCCCTCCGTCCTCCCTCCAATATCAAATTCCTGTAACCACTGTCATATCATCAAAATTTACCATTGCTGGTACTGATAACACACATTTAGAATACAGAATATTGGCACTCAGCCTCATAATGTACTGCATGCCAAATTGATTATCTCAAAAGCCTTTGGCAGCCTACTTGTCTGAAAGTAGGTGCAAGGTGGAATTTGCATTGACCTAAGGCAGTGCTGGTTTTATTCACATATTGAGAAAATGAAAGAGAAGGATTGATATACTGAAGGCCACTGGCACACAGACCTTGTGTATCTTCTACCATTCCACATCACTCACAGTGGACATGGTGGTGGATTGGTCTAGCTTATAGAAGAGGGGGGTGTCATCCATATTGTACAAATTGCTCCTATCATATCTAGAAAGCACCTGAAGCTACTGTTGTGATTCTGTCACCATCACTATAACCTGCAGTCTCTCTCTCTCCATGGATCCTATGAAGAGAGATCATCTTTCTGCCTTTGACAATTGATAGCCATCTTTTAAAATTACCCAGAGTTTGGACATTTAGATGCTCACCACAGTGCCAAGTCATCTATTGCATCTTTTAAACAGCAATCACAGACTTGACCACTAACTCTGTAATTCATTTTTCAGGAAGGTTTAATTAATATGGGAGAGAAAGAAAGCATTGTATATTGAATAACTGTGATGGATACATAACTGCAAATGGACAGAATACTTAATAGGGGGTTTATTGAATGTGTGGCCACTATCAATGACATCTGACATATAGGCACAAATTGAAAAGTAGCTATTAAGATCAAGCTAGCCATCCTAGAGAACTGGCTGGCAACCTGCCTGTATATTGGAGACATGATACAAGATGTTACCAGTCAATCATCCCCTGTTTTCGCCCTAACTCACAAGGGGCACCCTATCACCCAAATGCCTTACTGTCTCTCCTATATAGATATTCAAAATATAAAGTGTGATTGGAGATCTCAAACTCCCACCTAGTGGAGTTCAAGTGAACTATTCAGGATCTGGGGGAAAATACCCCCCCCCCCATTTCTAACTTGAGCTGTCATAAAGTAAAACATTCCATCTTGGGAGTATGAATGCATGGGATAAATAAATGAATAACAAAAACAACAACAACAACCCTCACATCATCCAAAAACACATTTACTACCTTGTTCTATTGTGTTATTGTGGCCAACAATTTCACACAACTAGACTGATTTTCTGGGATGGATCTGATCTCTTAACCAAGCCAGACTCTTACTGATCACTTCAGTATCATAATACTGTAGGGTTACTTTAAAAAACTATCTGTCATTTGAGGTCTGTTCAATGATCCTAGCACTCATCATCCCCAGTAAAGGTAAGTAAGCCTGTAGTTCCTATCCAGATCTCTATTCTATTTGAACAATGCTCTAGCATAATCATGACTACGCCCTTTACCATTAAGGTTCACTTTCCCAACCTACGCTACTATTAAGAACTGTATATTGCAAAACATCCCTGAGGCGAGACCATACACTTATCTGTAACTATCTGCATAGATTTGGACATGGGGTTCTGTTTAAAGCTGCAGTTGCTAGGCTAACACGTGACATAGCAACCCTTTCTACGTCTGTTCATACTATGTGATGTGCACAAGGGAGCTATTTGCAATTTGAAATCAGTGAACTGTGTCCTTGAGGGGAGACTATGCACAAGCCATAGTATATGGCAAATGCAAATATATAGGTATGAATCTAGACATTGTTGCTATGCAAAACTGCTATTGCTAGGCCACCACACAACCTAGCAACCTTTTATCCTGTATATTCCTAGTCTAGGATGGAAGTCACAGAAGAGTTATATAGAAGTTTACAACAGGGGAGTATGTTGCTGAAAGGAAACCATGCAGATATGAGCATTCAAGCATATTTTCAGGCTTAGTTGCTATGCAAATCTGCTGTTGCTAGGCAACCACACCACTTAGCAACAAAACAAAAACAGCAATGTATTCTACTAAGCTGATTTATAAGGGGTAGGACCCACCAGATACTTTATAAACTGCAAATTTATGTAATTCAAAGTGACATCTGAATCTATTGTTGGCAGTTTTGAATTTCAGCCATATACAGCCTCGCCATTAAATTTGATGAAGTAGAAACATGCATATTCTCAATCAGCACTCGTTTTAGCATAAGAATCAGGAGAATTGATAAAGATTTAGCATGGAAAAACATCCATTTACATAAAGAGGGAGATTATTGAAATGGAACAGCATCGTATTGGCTCAAGGTAGTGTCTTTGCGTCCAAGGCAATAACGTGTGTCATAGTCATCAAGGAATTCTGCAAAATGTCTCATATTACTCAGAAAGGTTTGGCCTACATAAGTCATAATAGATATTGTGCTTAGATAGGGATAAGGGCAAGTTTTATACATGTATCTGGAGCGCATTTAAGATTTTCAGTAAAAAAAAGGAACTTTGTAATTTCAATCTTCAGTCTTCCCAACTGTCTGGTACACTCAAATCTAAACTTAAAAACATATATTAGGGCTTAATGAAAAGCTTATTATGTCTTCTTTCTAACAAGACCAATAGCTTCAGGATCCAGGTAAGATAGTCTTAGAGCTTGGGGATTGACCAAAAAGTGGTCTGAACCCGCACATGGATAATGAGCTAAAACTGGTAGTGCATCCCTTGATAATCAATGTTAACATCTTGAATCTTGTTCAGGGGACCCTAAGGATCGAAAAATAGCCGTTGCGTTGGGATGTGGGGGGGGGGTGCATGGAGGGCCTTATCAGGCCCCGGCCTATATCATATGCACCTGGGGTCATATTTTTGGTCGATGACATTATTTTCTTTTCTAATGGCAGTCATGCATGAGGACTGCAAGCTGTACATAGATAAGATAATCATTTTCTTTTTAATTGACAAAGGTAAGTCACTTTGGTCGCTCTCGGCTCAGCAACGCAGGTAATGTGCTCAGTCAACGCATTCCATTTCAGCAGGTCTATTTTGTCAGTAATAATGCTTAATTTATTTCAATGTAATCTATTGCTTAAGCCCCCTTCTCAGAAGGGGAACCAGATGCAACGCCTCTTTTCATGATATTTTACCTTACTTTTGGTAAAAAGTGGAATCATGATCTCACAACTGGAAATAGATAGTATAGATATCAAAGAAAAGTAATCTAACAACTCATATATAATATATGATTCCCCTGTATAAGGTGGGTAGTGTAACATATCAAATAAAAGGTCTTGCTGTTCCCTTTGAATCAACATGGAGTAGAAGTATATATACATGGTTACTAAGTGAGAATTTTCATTTAACGCAATACCCAGTGAACAAAAAGACGTTTTCTGACGTTTTTCAACATAATTTGAAAGTTTGCAAACGTTTGTTTTGAATGTTATTCTAACGTTAAAACGTTGACTCATTCTGACGTTTTTCAACATTCATACAAACATTTTTTTCTAACATTTTAAAATGTTTTCTAACATAATTTTCAACATTCACAAACATTAGAGAACATTCTTAAACGTTTCTACTAGCATAACCGCTTGGGTATTTTGACTTTGTATTTTGTATAGGTACCTATTCTCCAAACTATTGTGCCTGCCAAATTATAATGACAGAACATAATCATTTGTTGTGCACATAGAAGTATCTTAATATAGAATTCTCCTGAAGCACATTATACCTGTAATCCCTGAGCAAAAATCTCTAGGACTGGTGCAAGAGGACATTGTCCTCAGAGGGAATATGTATATTTCTTGGTAACAAGCAATGGGTGTCTTCATCAGGATTATTTCATTTAATCCAATAGAATATGATAATACCAGTCATATTCTATCAAGCATGACTTGGAATTAAAGTTTTGATCCAAGGATATATGAAGTAAGCAAAAATATGATAATGTATACATTTAAAGCAACTTTAGATTACAGAACATACAGGGAAAATCTCCCCATCGATTGGCCTGTCACCTTGTGGGGAAGATATGTATAACACAAACATATAAAAATGTTAGAAAACGTTCTATAAACATTTGTTGAATGTTTTATTATGTTTTAAAATGTTTGGAATGAATGTTCACATTCTAAATTACTGTTGATGTTAACAAACGTTTGTTAAATGTTTGTTTGATGTTATAAAACATTATATATGAACGTTTGTTTTAAAGCTTTTATGGAGATTAGTAAACATTTGCTGAACATTTCATTTATGTTGGAAAACATCAAAACCTAACGTTCACTTTCTAGCTTTAAAATGACGTTCACGAACGTTCTCTAAATGTTTGCTGTTCACTGGGTAACTGCTAAACTTTACATGCTTAACTTTAATTTGGACAATATGCACAATAAATGTAAGATTACAGATTTAAACATATTACTGTGACTCAAATAGGAATCTAGGTAATTCTTTATACTGCACCAGTACACTAAAGGCAGAGGGCTAATCTCTTGGTATAATTAGGATACAAAAGGGGGCTGGCTAAACTCTTGGTATATACAGTGCACAGCCACTGAATGCACCCTAAATCCAGGTAGAAAATTAAAACCCATTTCAGGCACGTTAACATGGTGCTGCCTTCTCATGGTTTAGGTTTCTTCCTTCCCCCCATTGCCTTGAAAGGACACATCTTTTACCTTTCTGTGGGAGGTAAGGGGTTAAACTCAAGGGCAGCAGGGGTTGAAGGGGGCTATTCGCGTAGTATAATATGGTCAGAGAGGGGGGCTAATCCCCTGGCACCTTTGTGCATCCTTACAAACAGGGCAAAATAGAATTTGAAATCAGTATGTATTACCCCAAAAAGACTCCAAGCCCATTTTTCTCTCCTCTCTTCCCAAAAGAGGCCCTTTTCCCGGGATCCTTCTTCCCTTGGATGTTTTAATATAATGGTTATAAAGGGTGGCATTTGATGTGTAGCATTTATATATACTACGAGTTTACCCCCTAGGGGGCTAATCCCCGGGCAGTATTGTGCACCCTTATTAACCCATTAAGGGCTGGCTATGAGGGGACTTTGGAAGGCTAGAAGACTGAATTTTGAGCAGTACATTTACCAGGGGGCGGGAGGGTCCAAAGTATAATACACTATCCATGACTTTGATATAATTTTTAACCATTTTACATTGTCTCTATCACTGTAAACTTCTCAGATTCGGATTCCTCAGCCTTAAAATAGGTAATAACCATCATCATACCAAAAATAGTAATCCAATTAAGTCTCTCTCAAATTTCCAAACATGGCTGCCACATAGAATATCTATGTCGATTATACTCAACATCAGGCCCCACATGGTGTTGAAAATACTCAACATCCGCCCCTACATGGATGTTGAGTATTCTCAACATCAGGCCTTAATGGGTTAACAGGGCAAAATAGAATTTGAAATCAGTATGTGTGACATGTACTTGGAAAAGGGGTCTTGGGCCCCCTGCACTAAGCCCCCTTTTCGCAGATCGTGTCACATGTATTACCCCAAAAAAACTCCAAGCCCCTTTTTCTCTCCTCTCTCCCCAAAAGAGGCCCTTTTCCCGGGATTCCTCTTCCCTTATCCCCTGGCACCTTTGTGCATCCTTATAAACAGGGCAAAATAGAATTTGAAATCAGTATGTATTACCCCAAAAAAGCTCCAAGCCCCTTTTTCTCTCCTCTCTCCCCAAAAGAGGCCCTTTTCCCGGGATTCCTCTTCCCTTATCCCCTGGCACCTTTGTGCATCCTTATAAACAGGGCAAAATAGAATTTGAAATCAGTATGTATTACCCCAAAAAGATTGCAAACCCCTTTTCCCGGGATTCTTCTTCCCTTGGATGTTTTGATATTCTATGGTTATGAGGGGTAGCATTTGATGTGTAGCACCTATATATACTGTATTGGGGAACTTCTTCTTTGTCCTTAACTCAATAACCAATGTTCTCCTTGTGTCATCCTTTGTGCTCAAAACAATCAGGATTAGGCTGTGTTAATTAAATATTGTGCATGGAGATTAGGTGCAGGTGCACTTAATATGGTTATTGAGTAAGTGCTGTATTTAATGTGTACTGAAAAAAAAAACAATTCAATAGATCTGATAGAGGCACGCTTTTATGATTTTAGCGCACATTTTCCATTTGCTCCATCATGAATCCATCTTTTCCAAGAGAGTTAAAGCAATATATAGCCGTAATAATTATAGTGGCATCCTCTATTAATGAGGAACTTGTCATTATTTTCCCAAATACAACCGACACATTAAAGGCAAACACATGCATTTTGCTAATATTTTGGATTATATAAGATTTAGGGTGCATGCCCAAGGGACAACCCGCTCCCCCCATTTCAACACCCCTAAATATCATAGGATGTGTGCAGGAATGTCTAGGTTGTTTACACTGTTGATACTTAAACTGTACGCATCTTCAATCTACTAGTAACTACCTGGTAACACCTTTTCAGTTATAAGCACTGAATATTCTCTCTATATAAATACGATATCTATTATGTAACCTACCATTATAGGTGACATAGGGTATGGAGAAGCCTGCTGCAGAATTCCTGCCATTAGTTTTAAACTGGATGAAGAGGCGTTTTGAGCGTGCGGTGAAGGCGATGGGCGTCTCTGTGGACTCACACGTCTCATATGTCGTCAATGAGTAGGGAGACTCTGATAGAAAGAATAGAATTTACATTTCATATGAACCAAGATGGAACCTTGGTGCTGACAATCTGATAACAGCAACACCGGCGAGTTCATCCTACAGCCAGGCTAAAAAAATAAATGTGTGTTTCTAGGAACATGACTTGAAAAGGTAGGGTGAGTAGGTCGGAATTTTTTGAAATTTTCTTTTTTTACCTTTATATAGGAAATGTTAGGGCACATATCAATGGGTGTATCAAATGAGTTCTTTGATTTCATTGTAAAATAATAATGGGAAAATGACAACTCTGAGAGTAGGGAAGAACCCAAAAGGGAAAGGGTCGGTCGGGTTACTTTTTTTTTATTTGGCCCCATCTTTTTCCAGGGATTTAGGCTTTGTTGTTTTCCCTTATTTTGGCTGCACCCTGGGTTACAGGGTTTAACACTATAGTTACCAATGGCCCAGTGGCCATTTATGGCCAGTAGTTTGAAACTGTGTGCCCGTGATAATTTTTTCTACAATCCTTTAAAGTTGATTATGTGTTATACACTACACTGCTGGCTCTTTTTCCCACAAGTAAAGTATTCTAATTAGTAAAGTATTCTAAGTTGTGTCACAGTCATTTGAGGGAGACTCGTGATGTATATGCCTAGGCCTAGTTTTTTTCTTTTTTTTTGTGGTGGGGGGGGACTTAGGGGACATGGGATATCCCTTAGGCTAATACTTGCCTGCTTACATTTGTTGGAATGAAGATCAACTCACCTGACTTCCTCATGGAGAGAATGTCACCGCACCTGTCTTGTGAGGCCAGAAAAATCTCTGGGATGACGATGAGGATCCTTCTGCCCTTCTCCCGCGTGATGCTCCATGTGCACTCAACATCAGCCGGGTAGTCGCCCGGCCAGTTCGGGCTCTGAATGTAGCCCTGAAACTGGCCGATGTGACCCCCGCACCGACGGTCTGTTACAGAAAAGGAAAGAACCATAAGCTCAGTTTATTTCTTCCCTTCATCCACAAATTTTCATTGAAAATCTTAAAAGTTGATAACTGCATATCTTTTTGCAAACTCCCAACAGTGTTCTGGAATTTAGAAGGAGTTTATTTTTTTCACCATTTTGAAATATCCTCCAGAGTCAATTATCACCTGACAGAAATCAGTCATTGTGCTACTCCCTTACAGCTGCTGTCTTAATGACAGCTGTAATCTTGATACATAACGATTGGCCTAGACCTACCTACAATGTCATAGTTGTAAACCAAAAGCCGCATGACCTTTTGCTCACCAAACAAATGCAAAGAGAAAAAGTTACTTTATGAAAGTCTCTGATATGACATTGCAATTGTCTAAACACTCTACCTACCCGGTACTCTTTTGCTCCAACTGACCTTACCTTTGCACTGGGTACTATTGACAGCTCCGGTGCCATCGGTGGAGGTGTTTCCCGGACACTGGAGGCAGTGGTCCTGTCCTTCCAGTGTCTGGTACTGGTTACGCGGGCACACCTCACACCGTCCACCAGTTCGACTCCAGAAATGTCCTGCCCGACATTTCACTGAAATTAAGATGCAATAGGTAAATTATTCACCATTCTCACCTTGATATTGTGTATATAGACTGTGCGTTCAGTTTTCTCATGCACTCCATCTGTTCCCATATTAAATGTGTCTGTGTACCATCACACTGTCCATTCACCTGATCGAATGGTTTTGTAGTCCTCCATGTCTTATGCCTGTTGTTCGGTACAGCTTGGGTACAGACAAGCTCTTGAAGGGAGAGCATTATTTATCTGCAATTCCCACCAACTGCTCACAGTTATTGCATTACACCAAGTTAATTTTGTGCAGAAACGGGTTTTGTTATAACAATATAACTTGGTGATAAATATACAATAATGTCTTAATCTTAATGACTCCCGTGAATCTTTTTAGATATCAATTTATGTACATGTATACTAACCAGTGACTCGACATTGGTGGAAACCAGTACTACCGGTGCTAGCTGTGGTGACTCGGTCCCCACATGGTTGACATGATGCTCGGCCATGGTCAGGCTGGTAGGTACCGAGGGGGCACGGTGAACAAGGCTGGAAACCACTCTCTGAGTAAGTGCCTGGTAGGCACTGACCTAAAGGGAAAAATAGGTGAGACTGCATTCGGCCAAACAATTTCAGACCTTATTTGGGTGGGAATTTCTTAAATAAAAAAAATGTGATGTCGGCTTCTAGAAATTGAATAAAATTTCTAGATAATACACTTAGAAATGGATTTATAACAGACTATAGTTTTTATATTACTGTCTCTGATAATCAAAAGGTGAGATATCCCTACTATATACATCTGTACATAGGCCCCAATTAAGAAGCATAAGTATAGCTTGCAGTTAAAACAATTATGCAATACTACCGATTTTCAAATTTTAACATTTCAGTCAAAACCGTATCTATAGATATCATGAAGATCAAGATAAAACACACCCAAGAAGCTATTTAAGTAGAATAATAATATAGAACTTTCAATATGTTGTCCTTTTACATAAATGCAGGTCTGTCAAGGAACTTAACAGGGCTACATTCATGCATCACGCCAACCTTCGTTGGCACTGCAATAGGCAGAAAAGGGACATAAATATAGAAGCTTCATGCCCCCCTTAGATGGTTGAAGGAGATGTAGTAAAGCAACAGCACGGAATGATATTTATGCAACACCTATGTCTAGTACGACCATAGACCCAGCAGCTTTCAAACCTTTATCCAATTGGCATAAAACAGTTTTTTAACGTTAAAATAGTTTTCTTATGTTCCTCAGTTTGCCAAACGTTTGTTAAAATGTGTTTTAAACATGTACTAAAAACAACGCCTTTTAACGTTCTAAAAATAGCTTTTAATTTAGGTTAGAAAATAATGTAACTTTATAATTTCCATTTTGTGATTTTACCTTCACATTGTGACACACGGCTGGCGCCTGGTGTGCCCACTCCCGGTCTGTTATGAGGACAGTTGCGGCACTCTGCTTGTCCCTCACGGTCCTGGTAGGTACCTGCCGGGCACAGCTCACACACCCCTGGCTCCTTGTAGAACGTACCAAGCCCGCACCCCACTGTGAGGAGCAAAGAAAATGGGAATTATAACAAGTACAGGCATGAGTCTCAGAGGGAAATAGGTGTTATTTAAACATAGGGGAATGAGCAAATACTCTTGTCTTACACGAACGTATTAGATAACGGGTTTAATTCATAGACCTTTTTTATGTGTAGCTGCCCTTATTTTGATAACACTTTTGACCCTTTACCAACCTGAAGTTTAAACGTCAAAGTCTATGGACGATTATGGTGAATACCTCCCAAAGTCTGAATAGAGCAGCTACACTTGGGTAATAGGGGTTTCACTTTAACACGTCAGGGGGCAGGGTACGCCTGTATCGTTCAAGGATGGTTATCCTAGTTATTAGAAGTTGTGCCAGGGGGCAGTACTTACCACATTTGTTGTTGGCCAGTATTGTTCCTGGTGCACAAATGTCAGCCGTCCTGAACAGCTTCATAGACCTCCCTTCCACAGTGTAGTCTATGCCATCATATCTGAGTATGAAACCAATCTCTTCATAAGTGTATTATTCATTGTATTAACAGTAGCATACCAGAGAGGTGAACAAAGGAGCAGTAAGCCCAATACTTCATAGATCAATGTAGCAAGAAAGGGTGTGTTTCACGATCTATATTTTTGATATAGAGGATAAAACTTAAATAGAACATGAAGTTCCGAGATTTTGTCTTTCAGTGTGTAAGTCACGCATTCAGCAATCTGAAAGTACCTTATTTTTCATATTCAGTATAAAAATTTGAACAATTATCCTATTTCAATCTTTCACTAATGCAAACATTAAATCACACTTATGAAATGGCTATAGGGGTCAATTGGAAATGAGTGAAGACATGTGAGGTTGAGTGAGAGTTGACAAGTATTAACACATGTTGACACTTGCTCACCCAGTTCCCCTCACATCTTAATAGAAATGAGTGAAGACATGTGAAGCTGTGTGAGAGTTGACAAGTATTGACACATGTTGACCCATGCTCCCTCAAGTCTTACTGAAGTAAGTGAAGGTGTGTCAAGCTGAGTGAGAGTTGACATTGTATCACACAAGATGACATAATTTGACATCACTCAATGAACTCACACATTCCTCATCCAGCATGACTCATGGCCACTCGGATTTGCTGGGATATTATTTCCCAATGTGAGCACTCAGTTCTTGATCTAGTATTGGCGAGATGGGTGCTGCTAACTGCTAGCACCATTGCTACTAGTTTCCTAAGAATTCATCAGTGAACGGAGATAATCATTTCATTAGTTGGAGATCTATCTCATCTGACCACTATGTGAATTTCCAAGTTTGAGAGATTTTACTTACCTAACCCTGAACTGGCCCTTGTTTATCTCCCGCCGGAGCCGCTTGGTGGCACGTTTCAAGAACTTGATGGTTCTCTGTCTGACACAGTTGACGTCGCACCGTGCTGGTATCAACCGTCCGTCAGCTGTTGGGCAATGATATCTTATATCAGAGAGACATCCTGGGGATCCGGTCACCTCTATTTAATTTCATCACGGATTTTTATCTTATTTCAATAATCTTACGAGGTGCTGTGCCGTTATAAAAAGGATCCCTGGTACTTTGGTGTTTGGTGCATCCACAATTCACATTTAGTGGCAGATTTAGAGGGGGCGTGGGGGCGTGCGCACCCCCTTTTCCCAGTACTTAAGAGTCTAGTAACATATTTTGGACCCCAAAATGTGCTCAAAAATAGGAGATACTCCCCCTCCTTTTGGGCCGTGCCCCCTCCTTTCCCAGATCCTGGATTTATTGCTAGGTCCGGTGATGTACATTTGTACTTAACCCATGGTGACACTTTATAACAAAGGAAACAAGCTGTGGTTATTTCATGTAACCGAGGTTTAAGCCAGTTAAGGTGGGCCATTGAATCAAAGATCCTAGAATATGAATATGAAAAGAAACGTAGGGGGTCCCAAGCTACTTTTCTTTCTACAGATTTTTGAAAATTATAAGTATTTTAATCTTCACCTAGAAATTAGAGAAAATATGTATCAGATTTGACAATTTTTTTCTGTCATAACTATTCAATACAGAGATATGAAACCTTGAATGGTAAATGGTCTGATATCCTTATTTATTAAAAATTTTTGATTTTAACTCCATAACGTGGCATTCTGGGTAAATTTCTCATTATTTAGAAAGGAGAAGGTAAAACTTTATATTAATTCAAAACAAAAACAAATAAAATTCATATTTTTCTTAAACCTTTTAAAAATATTTTTTCAGATAATTTGCCTTTAGATAAAATTACTTTTGATATGGGGTCCCATGCATGATTTTGGAGTTTTGGCCATTTGAAATAAAAAGGTATTGGAAAAACTGACAAAAATCCATATTCAAAGCACTGCACGATGGGTAAAATGTACACATACTTGGCATAAAATTGCTCTATCATATGCCCTTGGTCACTCTGAATAGCCTACCACTTCTATAGCATTGTATTGGTATTGTAAGTGCTATAATTCTAAGGTGCAAAAGAATTCGAGAGAATGATGAGAAAAATCTGGATGTAAATATGCCAAAATTTAAAATGGTCATAAAATTGGCAATTTTGATCAGAATCCCCCCAAACTTTTTGTGGACACTATGGATATATGTGCCTACCAAAGATGATCTCATTCTGATAAAGTCAACCTATATGCGCAGGGACCTGCGGAGTAGGCTCAAATCCAGTAGTAGCGACCCACCTTAAGGTGGCTGGCGGGGATAGAATCAAAGTAATTAGATTTTCGCCAGATTATCGGGTGAGACCAATCCTGATTGGTCTATGTATTGATACGGTCAGTACCACTACTACTCACCCACCTGCTACTCCTACACACACACACACACACACACTGCTACTCCTCCCTGAACATACCTGTGGGCAGTGACCCACTACTGCAGCCTGCCAGCCTAAGGGCACACACACATGGGACTCTTCCACTGCTTCAATTTTTTGTTTTTTTTATGCATCATGGTGGTCTGTTTGGTATGCCAACAGGCATACCATGGCAACAAAAAGCACTGCCCCAACTGTGGGGTACTAAACCACAAACTCACGGAGGAGACCAGGAGTAATGCAGTTTTTCATGAGGAAGAAGGGGGAGACCAAGGAGCTTCCAATATGGCCACCCCCTTGGGAGAGAGAAGGCAGAGTAATACACAGCCAAAGTCACCAGAAGCTATTCTCCAGGAGAAGATTGCTATAGCAGAAGAGAAGGCAGGACTACTCAGGAAAAAAGGTGACCTCTTAGCATTAGAAGAAAGGCTAGCCTTAATTGACTTAGAGAATGCAGAACTGGAGGAGGATTACAAAAAATCCCTCAAAGACATACAGCAGAAGCAGCAGAGTGCTGCACACAAGAGGAGGGGAGCATTCGTAAATTTTCATGATTTGACTGCACCTAACAGCAGCTATTACCAGGGAGAAACGTTTACGAACGCACCCAGGAGCAGCAGCAGATACGCCGACGACCGAGCGGAGTACACAACATTTACGAATGCAGCCAGCAGCGCCAAAGCCGAAGACGCCCGGACCTTGCCGAGCGCCTCCGAAGGCATATCCAACCCGAACACGGCCGGACACATACGGAGATACCCGAACGCCGCCGAAAACGGGCTCGGAGAGAGTCGGGGACAGTCGGCAGATGTACGGAGAATACCGAACGCCACTTCGGGTTTCTTCGGCGACGTAAACTCCTACAGCGGATTGAAAAAGAGTGGTCACGGCTTGGATTACGATACACACCAGAGAGCAAACGCAAGCGGCATATTAACCAACGAGGATATACCGAGCGCTGCCGACAGCCTAGGTCGGAAACTTTCGGATTACGTCGGCTCGGGCAAGCTCGGCAATGTTCGTGAACGCTCGGGAGTGCAAGATGGCGTTCCTTCCGCTTTCGCCGAGGGAGACAATTTGCAGCAGGAGTTTATGCTTTTTTTAGCTGGAAAACAGCAAAAATTGCTCAATCAGGCCAAGCAGAACCCAGTAGGCAGTGCTCCAGTCCCAACCACAGCAGCACAGGAGGTACCACAGCTGTATTACTTGGATGGGACACCCTACACTGGGTCTTTGCCTGACACACAACATCAACAACACAGGATCACACCACCCAAGCTTCCCCCCTCTGCTACCATCCAGGCTGGATTATCAACTGCAGGCCTGACAGCTGAGAATATGGGCGTGGAGGGGGACCTTGCCGGCTACCTGGATGCAAAGGACCAAGGTGACTTGTTATCCACTTTATTTAAGATAGGTGAAGCTTCTAAGAAAAAGAGGTCACAACACTGGTTAAGGCCAGATTACCACATTCCCACTGACAAAGTCTACTCTGATATGACATACAGAGAGCTAATATATGGTATGACATGTGTCCAGGAGAAGTTAGCTATTGCTAATTTACCACAGTGGTCTGCAAAAAGTTATGGTGACCATATGAGATTCGTAGCTAGGAAGGGTCTCAATGCCACTTATACTTCGAGTGCACTAGCTAAATATGAGCACGATCTCACTACTAGAGTGATTTCAGGGGAGTTACCCGGATTTCAGACAGCTGAGCACGCATCAGTCTCTGATAATTTGGGCTCCGATAACCTACAGGTGGTACAAGATTTGAAGGCTGAATTAGCCAGATTAAAAGCAGGTAACAAACAAGGCACTAAAGGTAAAGGCCCCTCTACTCAAAACAGAATCCATTGCCCTACGGATGTTTGTGCTTTGTTTAATTTCACTAGATGTTGGTATAACCCATGTAACAGGCAACACGTATGCGCGGTATGTAAGGGCCCCCACCCAGCAAAAGGGGGGTGCAAAAATCAGCCAACAACCACAAGCAGTGGAGCAAACAATAATGCGGGAGGGGGGTCAACCTTTTTCGCACCACCGATCCACCCCCGCGTATCTTGATGTACAAATAATATTGACGGTGCCCATGATATTCCGGATTCCAACGGTTCCGCGGTCAATGTAACAACCGACAATTTACCAGACATTTATTGTGATAGAGACTCGCTTGTGTGTACTTCGGACATATCAGAATTATTGTCAATTTATGTAAGCTATGCTCCATTGTGGGATATTAACTCCACCCATATCCTAAAAGGGGTCAGATCTCAAATGAAACCCGCAGGCTGGTTATCAATGCTTAGTGGAGGCCCTAATTCGGTTTATGGTACAAATGGTTGGGATTATGACGCCTCATTCCTAATGGACGGCATAATGCACGGGTTTAAAGTAGTGGACCCAAACACATATATTAGTGAGTATAGCACTAAGAACTATGTACCCCAAGAAGCAAGGAACTTCATTGATAACCTGCTAAAGACAGAAGTAGACCAAGGCAAATTGTCTATAGTCACAGCAGCACCTACTTGCATCCACGCCTTAGGTGCGGTTGAGAAAAGAGATGGCGGTTATAGACCGGTAACGGACGCCAGTAGACCAGAAGGTCTATCTATTAATTCACACATGAACGAGACATTCCACCACTTTAGTTACACTAGCATCGATGATGTGACCAAGGTGCTCCGACCCGGTATGTTCATGGCAGTCACAGACATTTCCGCAGCATACCGCTCTATTATGATTAGGCCAAGCGATAGGCAATTCCAGGGCCTACAGTGGACATTCGACTCACAGAAAGTGTATTTAGTGGACAACTTTGTGTCATTCGGCACTAGAATGGCTGCATTCCTCTTTAATAGGATTACTGACAGCATAGCTCGTTATATGAGAGCTAACGGTTATTATTGCTTTAATTATCTGGATGACTTACTTACTATGGGTAACTCATATGCGGAGTGCCAAAAAGCACAGTTGTTTCTACATAGCACACTCCACTCGTTGGGTTTTTTCTTATCCTATAAGAAGGTTCTTTCACCTGCACAAGTTCAAATTTATCTAGGGATAGAAATTGACTCACTACAAATGTGCCTCAGACTACCGGAGAGCAAGATCAATAAATTGCACAGTGAGCTACGTTTCTTTGTAGGTCGTCGAAGGGCAACCAAGAAACAGCTGCGCCGTTTATGCGGGATCTTAGCACACTGCTCTACTTTAGTCAGGGGGGGCAGGACATTCTCTCACAGAGTCATAGGCATGTTATCTGCGTTCACGAGCACTAAAAGGTACATAACCCTCTCTACCGGGTTCTTCAAGGACCTAGACTGGTGGCTAAGATTCGCAAAGTGGTTTAATGGCGAAGCAAAAATTGTCAGCACTCTACCGTCCACAAAAAGTGACTTATACATGAACGCATCAGACAGGGGTTACGGTGTCAGGTACGGCAAGGACTGGATATGTGCAGGTTGGGGATGCAGGATCAGTATGAACATAGACAGTCATGGACACTGCCTCCCGCCACCTAGTCAATTCGTGCCTGAAAACATAAACATCAGGGAGCTATACCCCATCTTAATGGCGATTAATAGGTGGGGACCTTTGTGGCGCAATAGGAAAATTGTCTGTTACACGGATAACACCCATGTAGTAAGCGCACTGAATAAGGGCAAAAGTACAAATACAAGAGCGATGGACTTCCTGAGAGAACTGTTTTGGCTTACAGCTCTTTATAACTGCCATATTGTAGCATTACATATCCCAGGACGACTTAATGTCCTTGCAGATGCTTTGTCAAGAGTGTTATATTACCCGCATAACCTTCCTATGTATCTATGTTGTAGCGGCGGCTAAGCTATGCGAAGATTTGGACATGAAAGCGGCAATAGCGAGAGCGCATGCTTGGAGCGTTTCCACCTGGAAAACTAAATGCAGCCAATGGAAAAGATTTATTGTGTTCTGTACCATCTCTGCCTCTACAGTCGTACCCACTTCGGTTCAGACCATGTGTCGATATTCAGTGTACCTGTCTTCGGACTTGAAGTATAGCACTATAGACAATTACATGAGTGCAGTGATAAGTTTAAATGCACATTATGGCTACGACGTAGCTTGGATAAGGACAAATTTTATGTTTAAGTGTACTATGTCAGGTCTGCGCAGGATCCTCGGTGACCCTATACCCACTAGAGTCACACTGTCAGTTTCGCAACTCTTGGACATGTCTACAAGGGTGAATCTAGCAGTACCTGACCATTTAGCTATGTGGGCATGCATCGTTACTAGCTTCAGGACCCTTCTCAGGAAGAGCAACCTAGTAGTAGACAACGCAGCAAAAGCATCACCACACTTTCTAAGAAGAAAGTCTGTATCATTCACTAGCTGGGGTATGATTGTCACGGTTTCAAGCTCAAAAACAATCCAATTTGGACAGAGAGTCCACCACATCCCGGTCGTAGGAGTCCCTAACTCACCACTTTGTGCAGTATCTTTACTCAAGAGACACTTTGACGGTACCCCCACGACAGACCCTGAAGCACCCGCCTTCCTAGTGCGCAAAGGGAATTCGCTGGTCCCATTACAATACTCAGCACTACTTAAGTTCCTGAAACACCTACTAAGTACTATTGGGATAGATACAAACAGGGCCGGAATACATTCTCTGAGACGTTCAGGCGCTGCCTTTATGCACCTGTGCGGTATCCCACTAGAGGACATCAGATACACCGGTGACTGGACAAGCTTGTCTGCTCTTTTGTACTTAGCCAAACCACTTGGTACCAGGATAGATATAGACAATATAGTCGCCACGGCACTGAAAGCTACTTTTTAGACATACTAATGTGTAGAGTATCAGGACTATATCATTGTTCTGGTGTTGCCGGGTCATTTGGACTCAGTTTAGCCCAGACCGCAGCTACTCGTCCTTCATTACTGTTCCAGAATCAATGGGTGAGACCAATCCTGATTGGTCTATGTATTGATACGGTCAGTACCACTACTACTCACCCACCTGCTACTCCTACACACACACACACACACACACACTGCTACTCCTCCCTGAACATACCTGTGGGCAGTGACCCACTACTGCAGCCTGCCAGCCTAAGGGCACACACACATGGGACTCTTCCACTGCTTCAATTTTTTTTTTTATGTAATTTCTCTGTATTAATATGTTATTACTTGTTAATAAATAGGGCCGGGTCATTTGGACTCAGTTTAGCCCAGACCGCAGCTACTCGTCCTTCATTACTGTTCCAGAATCAATACAGAATCCCAAAAATGATATGTACTATTGATATATGCAATAAAAATGTGGGGGTCCCAGGCATGTTTCTGAGATACAGAACTTTTACTATTATATAGGATTATACAGCAATATGCAACATAAATCCACAGAGTCATATCCAAATGTAATTAGATTTTCTTATAACTTCCTCATCACTTAGATTATACACATATCTTTGCAGTGAGTGTAGTTCTAACATATGGTCCCAGCCATATTTCTAATGTTTTGGATGATTGAAAATTTTCCTTAAGGGTAAAGGCTAGAATAAGTGCATCTAGATTATATGGTACATACCAAATTCCCTTCCCCTAACTGACTCTATGGCGCATGTGTTACATCTCTGCCTTGTACACAAGAGGTCTGGAGTTCAAATCCCTATTCAACCCATTCAGAATTTTGCATTTTTCGTTCTCATAATTTCAATAGAGCACAGGAGACGGTCCCCGCCAGCCACCTTAACCCACAGTTCTGTATATCCAGTGCTCATTGGTCAATCCAAGGTGTGAAACACCTTAGATTGACCACTTGAGGCCTTGGTTATACCCCGTAACCCTAGAGAACTGTGGCTTAACTAATACCTGTACATCGCCGGTATTCATACCTTATAGACAGTGACCCCCTATTGGGCTGATTTAGTCTGATAGTCTAGTACGAAGAGAGGGTCCCCATGCACCAGAAGACTAGATATTTGTTTAAAGGGCTGCGTCCACTGCGACGGATGGACCATCCGTCTCCCTTCATCCGTGTTTTGCTCCATAGAAAACAATGATAAAATCGACGGATGAAACCGACGGATAGTCCATCCGTCGGCAGTGGATGCACCCCTTAACTTACATTTTTGGAATCCTCAATAACTCTACTAATCAGATCTACTCCTTACTAGAGTGAAATTGTGTCCTATCATGCCTGTTTGTGGCCATCTTGTCAGCAATCTAGGTTTTTTCAACAATTGATGATATAACATGACCATGTTTCCTATCCTCTAGAGTTGGGATGAGCCTTTTTCTTCTACATCTTAGTATCTATATATTGAGAAGACATCCCTGTGATGCTATTTGATTGATTAAAGTCAAAATTTGATGATGAAATGCCTTAGTAATTATGCATTTTCATCTTTCGGCATGATTTAGAAAATTGTCCCTAAAAATATGTTTAGCGCTCTGTTATGCTAGGTAGTCATGTTTCATGGATGCTTTCCTACTCAGTGTAGATCCAAATATAAATTATGAGAAAAAGGTGTAAGTATGACCTTGGTCAAGGTTAAGGTCACTTGTTTGACCTAGATAATTGATAAATCACAAGTCAGCAGAGTGCAACTGTTGAGATGCCTTTTGACAATGTGAATGTTTAATCAAATAATGTCTCTGAGAATAGCATAGGCCCTTTGCCATGACCAGAGTCAAGGTCAAGGTCACTGGATGTGACCTTAAAAGCTGGGTGGCAGTGGAGGTTGAGTTGGAAGCTATCCTACCAGTACACTGCAAGAAGAGACTATCATTAACCAATGTGTTTAGCATGTTTCCTGAACAACTGATGTTGCATACATATTATCAGTGTTTCCCCCCACAGTGCCTAGATCATATTGGAATACAATTATGACCTTTGATGGGGTAAAGGTCACTTGTAAACTTTGGACCTTAGATTATGAATGAATTACCTTATCAGTGCTATGCAACTATCAGGGATGTCGTTTGATATAACTGTTCAACCAAATAGTATTCTTGACTATGAACAGTACCAAGGATAAGGCCACTGGAAAAGACTAGCAAAGATGCATTTGCTGGATTCAGACTTCTCACAGGTGATTGTTATATAGATATGTCAGCGCACAACATAGATGTACTCCATATCATCCATGCCTTAAGGGCAAGATACAATTCTTAGAACTCACTAACAAATAAATCTATGATAGTCTGCATGAAAGCATGGCAGGGAAAGCTTTTGTTGATTGATTACATAGACATTTATTTGGATGTTGATAGATAGAATATGTCTACCATTGAGTCCAGCTGGTTTTGAAACTCACATCCATTACTAGCATAACCAAACAATAACAAACATGGCAGATGTCTCACAATTGTGGTGGCTGAAGGGTGTAGCTAGCTACTATTGACTAGTCAACCATGAGGATGCAGTTGTTATGTATATTTATCTGCACCAAATCATCCATGGTTATGTCAACATGGGGGTTTCCACTCTTATATATGGCGAGATGTTCCTTCCACCTTTGACCAAGTTGAGAGATTTATCTAAATCAGAGTCATAGTTGCTGTGTCTACTAATAATCTTCAGTCAATCCTTGGCTACTGGTGTTAGGAAACAATGATAAAAGAATCTAGTTGGAAACTGAGTAGTGTCGAGTTGCTTTTCCAGTAAGATCACTTAGGGTTGAAACACTACACACTTATGAAACCCTGCATTCAAATTTATCTGTTGGAATAAAGTATATATTATGGTATAGCCATAGAATGAGAAGGGAACTGCCACTGTATTTAAATGTAATGTACCTTGTAGGGTGAAGTACCATGTAAATGCCAGGTCCAAAGCTGAAGAGTGCCTGGATGCTATGTCACAATCGTGCAGCACTTCTATTTTAGAGTATAGGTAAGGATCTCCTAACTGCAGTAATAAACTTGTGAACAGGTGAGGGAAAAGGGTACTCCGAGGTTAAATATGAAATTTAAAATTGATGTTACCAGCTTTAAAATGAGATATAACACTTTTAGATAGCCCTTCTGGTCGTGGAGATATTGCTTCACGGAAATGGAATGACATGACTGTATCAAAACAGCAAATAAGCTCCATCATTCATTGTTTTAATCAAATCAGGCATCTAATTAGCATAATAATTTAAATAATCAATTAAAAAATGACCATCCCTGTCCATACATTTGGGCATAACTTTCGATCTAGAAATTGTATCTCTATGCTTTTTTCAGCGTATGAATCTCCATAAATCATTCTATCAGTTGACATTATTTTTCTTCTATTTGGAATATAATTTTGGTTGCCATGGCAGCACATTTCTCTGAAAACCCTTATTTAGGCCTTGTTTTGTATTCAAAACGTTCCATTTACATTCCAAATATACAGGAAGTGCCAGGAAATAGTTTTTGAGAAAACCACCTTTTTCTGTGTAAAAAAGTACATGAAAGCTATTTTTGGTCTATTTTTCACACTTTTTGTCTTTCCAGCTCCCCTAGTGACCAAATCCAGTACTAAAAATCCCGCAGGAAGGGACCTTTCCCCTCATCTGCCCACACTTGATTTAGCACAGCTGCAAGGCATATTATGCTCACTTTCCTATTGATGATGCTTTTGGATATGAGCTGCTGTATAACTGCTTTTAGGTAGATCAGGTCTTTGCCATGTTCTTTTAAGGCAAGCACATTTTTTTCAGACAGCCAAAGCTGCAGAACAAACCTGTCTACATCACATACCTATCAACATCGCTCCCTGTACTGTTCTCAGAATTTATGTATCAGCGGAAATGTTCTCATATGAGCATATCATCTTGGTTGACCTCTCCAGTGGTGTGCTCCAATTACATGAGCAGCTTCTTGATAACTGAGCATAAGAGTACAATGGAGATTGATTTAGACTGATCCTGACGCCAGAGGCAGGTGACAATGTGTTCAGAGGGGACACCTTATAGTGAACTGTGTTTATTTAAGGTCAAGCCTTACGACCTTATCCTTGATCAAGGTCACCCATATAACATTCAATTATGAGGGTCATATAGCATTACCAAGTATCAAAATTTGATAAACCTAGGCTAATCCATTATTGAAATATGAAGTGATAACAATCCAATTAATATCTATACAAACTGCATACCTATGCATAGGAAACTAGACCCCCCCATCTTCCTAATGACCTACATGTAGGTTACTTTTGAACAATAGGCCATATCTTAGGAAGTTATGTCTCCATGACAACCAAATTTTTGGTTGCTTTCTAGGTCACATCCAGTGATCTTGACCTTGACTCTGGTCATGGCAAAGGGCACTCTGCTGACTTGGTGATTTATCAATTATCTAGGTCAAACAAGTGACCTTGACCTTGACCAAGGTCATACTTACACTGTATTCTAATAATCCATATTGGATCATGAAACATAACTATGAAGCATACCATAACTCTAAACATATTTTTAGGGATGATTTTCTGAATCATGCTGAAAGATGAAAATGCGTAATTACTAAGGTATAACATAATCAAATTGTGACTTTAATCAATCAAATAGCATCACAGGGATGTCTTCTCAATATATAAACACTAAGATGCAGAAAAAAACCTCATCCTAATCTCTAGAGGATAGGAAACATGGTCATAACCAGAAATCTAATGGCTTTCTATGTTTAAGGTCAAATCTGGTAACCTTGACCTTGGCCAAGGTCATAAAAGCTAATTTTTTTTTTAAAGTAGGATTATTCATGCGTCTCATGTTCAAATTTCATAAGTACACCTCAAACGGTTGTTGATTTATAGCAAAAACTATGTTATCAATTGCTGAAAATCCAAGATAGCTGACAAGATGGCCACAAACAGGCATGATGGGACATGATTTCACTCTGGGAAGGAGTGAATCTAATTAGTAGAGATATTGAGGATTCCAGAAATGTAAGTTAAAAAAATATAGTGTTAGGGTGCATGGGGACCTCCTCTTCCTACTCAACTATAACCAGGTCGTTTTATACATCAACACGAAACGTGATACTGTGTTGTATTATAAACACATGGATATCATTGCATTCATAAGTGGCCCCATAAATCCAATAAGAATGATGTCCTTTCGATTCCGTATACGTTGTGACCATGGTTTACATTGTTGCACATTGTCACTAGGTTCTTGAAAGCTGGTCCCGTGCCTAGGGGGCGGCAATGACTTTATGCACATATTTTGTTTGTGATTAAATGGAGGTCGGTCGGAGATGTGAACGTTGTTCACATGCTCGTTATTTTTTCAGTTTAAAATAATCTGTTCTTGGACGGTGTATATGGATTTACTGAGCTATCAAGTCAATCGGATATCCCACAATGGGATAAACCAAACAATACTGACGCCATTGAAGTAACAACGATGTAATGATACTATAAACTTATGAAAAATAACCCCCCCCCAAAAAAAAAAAAAACAACAAAACAATATATGACCCATCCTTACAAAATGAAGGACAAGTCGCAGGGGGTCTTTGTAACTTAGAAATAATCCTTGATTTATTTCTTATTTTTCAGTATTACTTCTCCTGATTTTTTTGAAATTTTTAGATATTTCTCTAAAATTGTTTTACAGCCCATAAATTTAGAGCCCCACTGCATCAGGCAGGAGAGGGTATCCACACAAGTGACCTAGGGGTGTAAAGTTGTTGCTGAAAAATATGACCCCAAATACCTTAAACCGAGAAAATGCTCCATAAAAGCACTGGTCCCATATTTACAAATCGATTAAATTTCCATGAAGGTCAATCATCTACTACACAGTAATCACACTGATATAATTTGTGTTATTGCTTAACATGCTCTTTTGACATATACTTCATAATTATTACATTTTATAAAAGCTGCTGGAGTGGCCTATTCAAAACAAATCTGAAGGAAATTGCAGATTTGGTTACTATGGCAAGGTGAAACACTCCATTTGTTGTTGTTAGTCAGTATGCCAATTTATAGCAGTATGATAGTAACATCCAGTATGCAATGATGGCATATACATGAATTGCTACATTAGGACTATCCAGAGTGAATTTCTGCCGATGCAGATTAGCTGACATCTAATTTAGCAAGAACTGCCCATAACTCAATTTTGGAGGAAACATCATTTTTACCTTTGAGGACCTGTATCTTTGTTCTAAAAGGAATGCGACTTCTCCCTGATTTTGTAAGGATGGCTCACCTTAATCTCTATATATCAACATAGCTTTATAGTTACCAGGGGGTGCGCGTGGGGCAACCACTAGATCAAATTCAGCTGTTATAATTTCCTGCCGGCGGGTTCTGGCCACCTGGCGGAATTTGCGCCTCTTGGACCCACACAGAATCCGAACATTGTCCACAGTACAGGAGTCCGTACAGCGGTATCTGTCTGTACCTGTACATGGGTAAAAAAGAGAACAATCAGACGCGCATTTCCTATTGTTGTCAGAGTGCGATATGAATCCCTGGTCAATAAGTTTAGCCCTTTTATGTTAATTCCGAATGTATGTATACATGTTTACTATCTACACTGCAAAAATCGTGTTTAGGTCTAAATATGTTTAAAATCTAATCATTTTGGTTCAATAGGTGTTTAACCAACCATGTACCATGTGTTTAGGATTTAAACATTTAAATTCTAAACACCTGAACAGTTACACTAAACATGCTAACATGTGTAGACTGTAAACAGACAGAAAAGTAGTCATTTAGCTTTCAAACACTAATATTTCTTGGTGTTTAGGCAGCTCTAATCTAAAGTTGACCTTCTGCATGCAGTCATCTCCCATTGCTTGGTACTAAGGTTACAATATGTCGCAGTATTAACGTAAAATACATGCTGTATTAGGTAAAACTGTGATTTAGGAGAATACTGCGATATATTGTAACCGTAGGGTTCTAGGGTTCAAGGCCCCTTTCCAAAAGGCCCCCGGACATTTAGCCCCCAGTCTCTTGGCCCCCAGGTCAAATGGCCTCCTAGCTTTTAGCCCCCCTGACATATGGCCAGAATTTGAATGTGGACATATGTACATCACATTGTGCATCACCTGTAGCTCATAGGACCTCACCTGTACGTCACAGTACATCACACAATGTCCCTGTACGTTACAGTGTGTCCCTGTACGTCACATGTACATCACACAATGTCCCTGTACATCGCAATGTGTCCCTGTACATCACATGTACGTCACAGTGTGTCCCTGTACATCACAGTGTGTTTCTACAGGTACGTCACACAATGTCCCTGTATGTCACAGTATGTCCCTGTACGTCACAGTACATCACCTGTACGTCACAGTATGTCACATGTATGTCACAGTACATCACATGTATGTCACAGAAAGTCACATGTACGTCACAGTATGTCAGATGTACACTCCTGTACACTCCCTGTACCTGTCTGTGCACTCCCTGCACCTCGCAGTATGCTTTCTGTATGCTCCCTTTACACTCCCTTTACACTTCTTTTAAACTCCCTGTAGACTCTCTACGCAGTGTGACGCCTGTATGCTCCCTGTACACTCTCGGTACACTCCCTGTGTTTCCCTGTATGCTCCTTATACACTCCTCTTACACTCCTTGTACACTCTCTGTACCTCCCTGTATGCTCCCTGTACCTCCTAATATGCTCGCTGTAGCTCGCTGTATGCTTTCTATATGCTCCCTTTACACTCCCTTTACACTCCTTGTACACTCCCTATACCTGCTGTATGTTCTCTGTACACTCCCTATACCTCACCTCATGCTCACTGAATGCTCTCTTTACACTCTTTGTACACTTCCTGTACCTCCCTGTACTGGGCTATAGGAGAGTGGAGGGTTTTGAGGTGTAGGCATGTGCAGTAATTAATCTGCTATGTAAGAATCTCCATAGTAACTTAAGAAATAGATAATAACTCCAAATTATCCACTGTACTTTAACTAATTTACTATATCATATGGCGAATTCACTAGCCTCAAGTGGTAAAGGCTTGTGTCTAAATCTCAAAGCCCAATACAAAAAGAAGACACAATGGGTAAAGTCAGCCCTGAAGTTTTATTAACACTCGCAGGTATATAGATATATATATCAAAAACAATCCTGATGGTTTTATTCCATTTTCATTGTCTTGGACCATGAGAACTCCAATTGACTTAGATATACGTTTCATTCATTGATCCTAGATTATTACTAATTCTTCACATGTCATCGTTTCTCATCACTTCTCATTAATATGCAAAACTCACGAATAAATCATTCACTGAATCTTCAAACATTAGCAATATTGTAAACTTTCATAACTTCGTTGAATAATCCGAATATAAAACTTCTAACAGGTATCCCTGGTTGAGTGAGGAAGAGCAATCTTTAACATCCAACGTGATGCAGGTGTAGGGGCCGGTATCGTCGTATATATATCAGGGCCGTTCATCCGAGAGACGTGTTCGTGTGGTGCCTGTTCCTTCTATGCCAGCTAGGTGTCGCTTTGTGATACCCCGTTGGTACAAGAGGGGGCGGCACCATGCCTCGCGTCCAGCTCCTACTAAGGAGCCGGACGAGCGGCAGAAGGCGACTGGACCTAGTCCAGTCCAGACGCGCAGCTTAACCTGTAGACTAGAGTGGAATAAAGTCCTACCCGAGAGGTAGGGGTTTCTGGGGCTTTGCCCAACCCGAACTACTCGTGTTGTGTTGGTGTTTCTAGTGGTAAGCGAGCCAAAGAGCCACCCAGCATATAAGTCAATACGAACCATTACACTGGTGCCGTGACCAGTTGGTTTGGGGGTGGTGCGCGGCCACATTAGCCGAAAGCCTCGGGAAACCCGAAGAGGATCCCCCCAGCCCTGGGCTAGAGGGATTCGAAGAGGATGACTTCACATCCCAGCATCTGTTGTTAGACTGGAAACCCAGCCAACAACAAATGTATAATCCAGCGGGTGTCCGAAATGTTTTCTCGACACCTGGTCTGATGGACGGTACCACGGGTGATGGTATCGTAAACTTGTATCCGGGTACACCACAAATGGGAGTACCGGATACAGGATTGTTTAAGGGAGTAATAAAACCCCCAACTTTAGACCTGAGTGATTGGTCCCAAGCTATAACTAGCAGACGCCAGCTGTGTCCTATTGTACCAGCAGGCTCGGCTAGTAACTTGGGTATGCCGGTAGCACGAAGCCCTGGAAAACGTACTGCAACCCCCCCAGAAGCAATACCAGATGGTGCAAACGAGGTAGCCCCATTAATGACATCGTCGGACCATGACAGCGACGATGGTAAAGCCATAAGGGATCCAATGGTCCTAGAAGTGAACGCGAAGATTAAGCCTAGGGATACTAAACCGAAAAGCTCGGAAAGGCATCACCTAGGCCGATCTCTAGACGAAGGCTTGTCTGACTCCATGTTTAATCCTGGAGGCAGCCGCAGGTCTATATACGGACGTCGGATGGGTCCCGGGTATAAAACTACACCGGCCTATTTGAAAGCCAAAGAACAGGTAGAGTTACAGGCTAAGAGGCAACATGAACAATTCATGGCGGCCCAATTAAAAATAGAAGAGGAAACTAAGTCTCGGATCGGAAAATTACGGTCCGATGAGCAGGAGGCGATTCTAAAAGAATCTGACCTAAAATATCGTCTAACTTCGGTAACCCATCGTTTGGAAAGGAAGGAGAGAGACGAACGCGAGAAAGAGAAAAGATTGGCCGAGTTAGAACTCGAAGAAGCCAATAGACTTAGAGCAATCGAAAAGGCTAGAGCCGAAGAGGTTGCTAAGGCCCGGGATGTAAGCAGATTACAATCCGAGTTGCATGCTATGGAGGAGAAGCTAAAGAAACTTTAACTCCGGAAGGCGGAGACAGAGGCCAGAATGGTCTCGGAACAAGCCGAGATAAGGAAAGAGACCAATGAGTACCAAAGGTCTCAGAAAGAAAAAGGTGAAAAGTACCGCTTACTAAAGGATACTTTTAAGCGAGAGGCTTTAGCCACTCAGGAAGAACGAAACCGAGCTGTGGCGGAAAATGAAAAGATTCGATCCGAAATCTTAGCAGAAAACGCACAGCTGAGGGAGGAACAGCGAAACCTGACCACAGATTTAGCTACCCTCACAATAAATAAGTCTGCCATGGAGAGTTATTTACAGGAGCAGGAGCAAGCGAATGCCCCTCCGGCGAGTAAGGATACAAACCCGAACTCGACTTTCGTTAAACAGGGTGACCCAGTCTCCTGTTCCACGCCGAAGCATCCGCCGTATAATCCTTTTATCAATGATAATGCGACGCGGAATGTAGATCAAGGGGGAGTTTATATCAGAACCCAAGATAAACATGGCCGAACTAGTAGAGTCCGGATAAGTGAAGTCCCCATAGTCCACAACTTGGACCTGGATTATGTACCACGGGACGCCTCTGACAGTAGTGTGGAGACTAGCGGATTCCACATACATGTGGATCCGAGTGACAGTGTGGGGTTGGGAGCTGGTAATGACAGCAGCCAACCCAATCCATCAAACGATGGCAGTCATCCGGCGGGAAACCAACCTCCCAGCGGCGGTTATCAAAGCGCACAAGGAGGGGGCGGTGCCCCGGGTACCACAGGCTACAGTGGTACCTCGGGTCCCGGCCCTAATCAGGGTGGTGCAGGTTATACGAACCACAGTGGTCCACAGTGGACGTACACACAGCCACCACCACCACCTCCACCGGGCAATACGAGCTTCGGTGGTATAGGGGGCAACCGAACCTTGAATGAAACAAAGGCGGTTGAATGGAGCAAACAGCAATGCACTAGATTGATGTATGCTCATAATTCTGCCCGAAGGGTAGCCGTTATTCCAAAAGAATATGACGGTACTCGACCATGGAAAGAGTGGTTTGAAGACTTCATCGATGTGATGAATTGTAATGGGTGGACCCCATACGAGGCCAAGCCGCATCTAGTAAGATGTTTGAAAGGCGGGCCGGGTCGCATGGCTGTAGAGCAATGGCGGACCTGGTATGGTCTCGTAGGAAGTTTTGAGCAGTTGGTAGAATCTGCTAGCGGACTGTTATGTAACATGGTCAAGGAGGACCCGATGGTCCGTTTTAAGAAACGTACTCAGAAGCCTCACGAAGCTTTCCGAGCATACGGTATGGAGCTCCATGCCCTGCTGAGCAAGGCTAGACCCGGTACTGAAAATCAGGACTGGTATATGGACGATTTGATTACACAATTCGTCAAGGGTCTGAGAGACCGAGATGAGCAGATTGCTGCCAGGGATGCCTGGAAAGAAGGCGTAACGCTTCACGACATATTTAATGGTATAGATATGGCCGTGAAGAAGCGAACGATGTTAGCTGGAGACATACCGAATGCCAGCAGCTCGGCTCCCCTGGTGTCAGTAGTCCAGCAGTCTGAGGTACAAGTTCCCTCAGACGATTTCGAATTGATTGAAATCGAACAGGAGGACGGTACCTTCTGTTCGGTTCAATTAAGGAAGAATACTACAGGCAGGAAGTATATTCCAAGGAAGGCGCTCAATAAGCCAAGGGACTCTAGACCATCACCCAAGGTCAAGAGTGACCTGAAGGCCAGTGAAAAGGCAGCCAAACCTCCCGTAAGCGCCGATAAAGTGAAGGGTCAGTCTCCAGACATGACCAAACTTATGGAGGACATGTGTAAGAAAATTACAGATGCCATCAAAGCCAGCCGGCAAAGACCCCGAGTGGATCGCCGAACTGTAAAGTGTTTCAGGTGCCAGCGCATGGGACACTATTCATCTGAGTGTACCGCTGCTAAGCCGGTAATGGCTGCCTTCTATGAAGCCGAGGACAATGGCGAAGGAAGGGAGAACACTACGGATTCCACTGACGTGGAAAACTAGTGGGGGTTGTATCAACGGCATCTGATACGACCCCAAGGAAGAACAAAAGCCAAAATGCTACCGGGGGTGACCCGGTGGAAGATTTCGAATCAATTACACCTGGAGGCCGGGTGGCCGGGGGTGCGCACCCCTGCACCTTGGCCGGGGCCGGGGACCCTAGTGCTTGTATGTATGGGAGTGAATATATAGAGGCGAGTGGCCGCACTAGGGGAGAGGAAGGATGGATCAAAGAGTTGATCCGAGTGTGTGGGACACGCCTTCCCCCAAGTCATCCGTGTCTGGAATTCCTGAGAGGACTCGGATTGAATCTTGGTGATTCGGGAGACTTTCGCCAGTTTACCAGTAACCCCTCACCCTTAGGGGGGAGACGGTGGTATGTACCCATATCTGTGGAAGGCCGGGTAGGAGAATTCTTGGTGGATACCGGAGCTAGCCACTCCTGTGTGTCCAAAAGGTTTTTCGACTCAGTGGCCAGCAGCCATGAGAACCTCAAAACGGGGGTAAATGCTTGCACGGCTGACGGAAGCAGTATGCGTACATTTGGTAGGACGTTTATGCCTATCCGTATAGGAGGCAAAGAATTTGTTCTTTCGCCGACTATAGCAGAGGTTAGTGATGACGGAATCCTCGGACTGGATTTTGCAAGCTTATACGGGGCCGTCTTGGACCCGAGGGACGGTATGATGAGTATACGGAACCCGTATGGCTTGCATGTCCAATGCGTATTGAGACAGGTGTCTTCGGTCGCATCAGTGGTACACACGGTGAAGATCCCACCAGGTACCACTTGCGATGTCCTTTGTGGCGGGTCCATGGCTCAAAGGAATGAAACTGGAGTCTATGAACCCGATACGGTGTATTTGTCGAGCATCGGGTTAGACTCAGTGGATACATTAGTGGCTAATGCAGCTTGGACTGTATTACCCATGACTAACCGAAGTGGTTCAGTGGTCTATTTGAAGCGAGGTGACAGTATTGGGAGGATGAGCTCGGTAGAACATGTCGCAGAGGCCAAATTCAATAAACCACTGAACCCTGTTAGTAAGCATCCTTTGGATGAAGAATTTCAAAAGCTGATTGATCAGTCTGATTTAGAGAATACGGAGGATAAGGATTGCCTATCGAAACTCCTACAAAAGTACAAGAGTGCTTTTGGTAGGGAGGGAGGACCGGTGGGTAGATCCGATAAGGTGTTGCACACCATAGATGTGGGCAACGAGAAACCTTTTAAAATTCCGTATCGTAGACTTCCTCTAAAGAAGAAGCTAATTTGTGAAGAGGAAATACAAAAACAGTTGGACCTAGGGGTAATCGTGCCTAGCTCGAGTCCCTGGTCCAGCCCTGTTTGTATGACCACTAAGAAAGACGGTACAATCCGCTTCTGTGTCGACTACCGGAAACTGAATGGTATAACAAAGAAGAACTCGTATCCTTTACCAAGGATAGACAAGACTTTAGATAGCTTGGGCGGAAACCAATGGTTCTGTACCTTGGATTTACAGTCCGGGTATTGGCAAATACCTATGCACCCCGATGACAAGGAGAAGACAGCGTTCTCCAGTCATATGGGGCTATTCGAGTATAATGTCTTACCCTTCGGATTGTGTAACGCCCCCGCTACATTCGAGGCTATGATGGAATCCTTACTGAGTGATCTTTTGTGGAAGAAATGCTTGGTTTACTTGGACGATGTGGTCGTGTTCGGCAAGTCGTTCAAGCAATGCCTGGCGAATCTGCAATTGGTCCTCGACCGGATACTATCAAACGGTCTTAAACTTAAACCCAAGAAGTGTAATTTGTTTAAGAAAACAATTACATACTTGGGAAGGATCATCACTCCTAACGGGGTGAGTGCAGATCCGGAAAAATTGGAAGCTGTGGAAAATTGGGAAAGACCCACGAGTGCTAAGGAGGTGAGATCATTTTTAGGATTTTGTTCCTATTACCGTGATTTCATACCGAATTACTCTCGTGTGAGCTTCCCCATGCAGTGCTTAGCTCACTGGACCCCGGGTAGGGCACGGGACCCATTCCCATGGACTAGCGAGCAAGAAGAATCTTTTAATAAAATAAAAGATTTGTTTAGGAATACACCCGTGTTGAAATATCCCACTCCCGAGGGACATTTCATCTTAGACACCGATGCGAGCAACGATGCGATTGGGGCAGCTCTCTCTCAGGTCCAAGAGGGGGTCGAAGTGCCAATAGCATTTGCTAGCAACACGTTAAGCAAGACACAGCGAAATTATTGTACCACCAAGCGAGAACTCCTCGCTGTGGTGGTGTATACGAAGAAGTTCAAGCATTTCCTTTGGGGAAGTGACTTTACTTTAAGAACCGACCATTCGTCTCTTAGGTGGCTCCTTAACTTTAAGGACGCCGAGGGGATGATTGGACGATGGTTAGCTCACCTATCCGAATTCGGATTAGAGCATAAGCAAATAGAGCACCGACCCGGTACTAAACATATCAATGCGGATGCCTTGTCGAGACGACCCATCCGAAGGTGCCAAAATGCCACTTGTGAAGACTGCGGGGCCCACAATGCTGTGGTAGCCGGGTTGGTATTTAATTATACCACCCCCCGTATCCCCTGGGAGGAGGCTGTGTGTAGCTATCTCGATTGGTCCCCGGAGACCATCAAGAAGTTCCAACAGTCGGATCCCACCACTGCGCGCATAATGGAATACCTACGGTCAGGTATTAAACCGGCAAGGCCGCTAGTATCCCTAGAGGATAGGGAGGCGAGGCGGTTGCTAGCCCAATGGACCGAGCTAGAGATCCGAGACGGCATACTATGTAGGTGGAAGACTACTCCCACCAATGGTAGGCTGTTGCAAATAGTGATACCCACCCCAATGAGGAGGGATATCATGTATTATTGCCACGGTCATCAAACGAGTGGCCATTTCGGTAAGAAAAGGTCAATAGAGCGCCTACAAAGGCGTTACTACTGGCCCGGTATGAGAGGCGACCTGCTTCGGTGGATCGCCACTTGCCCGGATTGTTGTAAAAACAAGCGGGGACCCGGCCTGGGTAAGCAACCCCTATCCCAGGAATTGTTTGGTATCAGATTCGCTCGAGTGGCGATAGATATCATCAGCGGAATCAAAACGACGCCCCGAGACAATACTTGTATGATGGTCGTAACCGACTATTATACCAAGTACACTCGGGTGTTCCCCCTTCCTAACCACAAAGCCGCCACGTGTGCGGAGGCATTTGTGAAAGGCTGGGTGCTACATTTGGGTGTTCCCCTTATGATGCACAGCGACCAATGAAGGGAGTTCGAGTCGGAGCTATGGCAGGAAATGTGCCATTACCTAGCCATTTGCAAGACCCGAACAAACCCATACCGACCACAGTCGGATGGGCAGGTAGAGCGTTTCAACAGAACCCTCATACAAGTGCTAAAGCCCCTGGTTAATACCCACCAGGACGACTGGGATGAACAGTGCGAGTTTGTGGTACATGCCTACAACAACACTGTCCATTCATCCACTAATTGCACCCCCAACATGCTAGTGTTCGGTGAGGACATCATAATGCCCGCCGACTTAGTGTATGGAGTGGTTGGTATAGACCCGGAGGCGCCCTGCACTGTGTTGTTTGTGGAGTCATTAAGGGACAGGTTCAAACAGGCATACGAGGCCGTTCGTAAAGAACTGCTGAAGAGTGCGAAGTGGCAGAAGGTGGGCTATGACACTAATGCTAAACGAATTCGTTTTAATGTTGGGGACAAAGTCCTAAGGTATTACGAGCCGCTAGAGAAGCTGAAGCTCGTAACGCCTTGGGAAGGTCCGTTTAAAATAATTCGTGTCATCTCCGAGTCCACGGTGATGATGGAGGACTGCCTAACTGGTAGGAAATGGAATTCAAATGTCGGAAAACTTCGGCCCTGGAAGGGACGCGAAGAGGCGGAGAGGGAGTTCGGTTACAAACCACCTGTATCTGTCCCTAGCGGACCGAGCGTGGTAGTACCGATGAAACGCCCTAGAGGCCGGCCGAGAAAGACGCCGGGAGACGAGGGTATGGTGAAAAAGAAGACGAAGGCCAGGAAACGACCTAATCGTAAGAAAAGGAAAAATGTCTCGCTGAGTGAAGGCATTACGTATGGGAAGGTGCCCGCAGTGGCTAAGCGGAATCCGGAAAAGGCCGTACGTAAAGCCGGGAAAAATAAAAGGCTAACCGAAGGCGTTAGACGCAGTCCCCGGTTGAGGTCTGCCGTAACCTAACTCAGTACACAACGAGCTGCTGCGTGTTGTCCGCCATAGGCGGGTAACATACGTCCCACGGCTGGAGATGCCGAACGTGCCCTCCCCGGGTAGCTGTATCCCGTGAGCGGCGGTCGGATTAACCGGTACATTCGCTTTGAAGCGTTGTATACACCGCCAAACTCCAGCAGATAGCACTCGGGTGGTAGGCCGCGTCTCGCATGTCGAGTCAAATGTTAGTTCGGATCTAGTTCCCTAGGTGGCGCCGCAGGTGCGGCGGGAAAGCTCGGAACTAGGTCACTGGATAGCCACGGCGGGATCTCGCGAGGCGAGATGTGTGACGTCATACTGGTCATAACTAGAGCGGACTCGTGGTGGTTAGACGCCACCCGTTTTTGCTCTAGTTAGTGTTGGCAGTTTACAGGCCCCTAGCTGTCGGTTAGCTTGCCTAACATCTACCTTTTGTTGGAAGAATCCTTCGGGAGGAGTCCAACACAGACGCCAAATAATTTGAAAGTCGCCCTCAGTGCCATGGCACAGGGGACGATTGACGCCGCGCGTCAGACTGCCAACGTTCTGTTGGAACTAGGCGAGGACCCGAAGGTCCCGTCTCGGGTCGAGGAATCTATGGATTCTTCGACAGAGGAGGCCGCCCGGACGCTCTCGGCTATGGCCGAGGCCACCGACTGGGAGAGGATGCCACCTCCACCACCACCACCACGCCCGGAGCGCTCGTCTGCAGCAGCCGCTTCGGGTAGCGAAGTGGATGTCTTGGACATTCCAATGTATCCCCCGGGATTCAAGACTCGGATCGAACGTATGGCACACGTCGATCGCGAGGCCGGTGTAGTTTACACTTCCTGGGGGACCTACATCCCTATGCACGCCTCCATGTTCGGATGCGGACCGTTGGCGGTGGAGCAAGGCGTGCCCGAGCCCATACCAGATGATTTCAAGACTGGTAATGGACTCGTGCAGTGACGAGTTGGCTGACAATATGCCAGTCTCTTGGCTTCGCAACTACCTGAAGTTAGCGGAGAAGATGGCGGTCAACGAGAGTCTGGCCCGAGCCGTGCTGATCTCCGAGGGCATCACCCGAAAGGCCTCGGAGTTAAGAGAGTCTGAATCCGACATGGATACAGACTCCACAGTCACTCTGTCCTCGGTAGAAACCGACCGGGTCAAGCGATTGACCCGCAAACCTGCGCCGAAGGGTCCTCTCACTGAGAGTGATCTGGAGGTTGAGGATGTTCGCATCGCCGTCGAGAGGTCCACAACCGAGACCGACCCAGCTGCCGACATTCCGGACGCACCTGGTGAGATCTCGGAAGAGGACATCTCGCTCCAGCAGGCTGCTGTGGAAGCCAAGCGAGCCGAGCTTGCCAAGCAGCAGAAGCAGCTCACCGCAGCTCGCCGGGCCCATCGCAAGCAGCAGGCCCAACTAAAAGCCAAGGTCTCTTCCGACTCTGACTCCCCGGTCAGCGGAAGGAGGAGCCCTCGTACAGAGGACAGGAATCCACGGGAGTCGGATTCCAGTCCTGAGATGCCGGCGCAGCCAACCAAGGTTCAGCGCCGGAAGAAGAAGAACGGAGCGAAAGCGTCTCCGGCAGAGCCTACGCCCCCCACCAAGCCGAGGGGTAAGGGCCAGCCGAAGGCGCCCGCCTCCACCACCACAACCTCGACCACCACAGTAACCACCTCGGTTGCTGCAGCTTCCACTGCCAGTATCAGCGGAAAAGGCGCCAAGTCCTCTACCAAGGCTTCGGCTGGTACCACCACCACCAGCCGAGCCAGCCGTAGGGGAGCCGGTATCTACACGGACAGTGAGGACAGCGACAGCGATCCAGAACTGCCCGAGTCGGCCAACTCTGATTTGGAGTCCGTGACAACGTGGGAAGAAATGACCACGGATGTCCCGAAGGACGACAATCAGAAATGGATGTGGAAGAATGCAGCCGAGGGGTTCAAGGAACGGACTCCCCGCTGCTTCGCGGACTGTGCCTACGACACGGTCCACTACATGTGTCCCGGCGCCGTCAATAAGGAAGGTGACAGCGATGACGAGGAGTGGATGAAATCCGGCCCCTCGGATACGCCTGTAGGTAAATTCTACCTCATTTGGATTGATCAGCTGAAATCCAAATTGGGGTCGATTTACAGCTACGAGGCCCGGACGAAAGTCCAGTGGGCAATGACCCAATGGGGACCAACCGGCAACCGCCGACGGTGCCCATTCGAGTCATGCCAGCTGGCTCTCACGGGTGAGAAGATGTTCGAGACGAAGCCTCGCTTCGCTCGCCACATCGTAGAACATCACATGCACCACAAGCCTGTGATGATGTGTGTGCTTGGAGACCGCCCGAGCAAACATTGTGATGGCTCGTTTAGCACTCACCGGCGCCGAGACATGGCTCTGCACTTGCAGAAAGCCCATGGTATCGGCCTGGAGAAAACCAGGAAACGAGCCATCAAGTGCTTCAACGAGCTCCTAGCTAACTGGGCCTCGTTGAGCGTGAAAGACGTCAAGGAGCAGGCATTCGAGACCGGATTCTGCTCATGGAAGAGCGGCAACTTGTTGACCTTCTTCCAAATCAACTTCTCGTCCACGAAGTTCGGGATGCCCAGTGAGGTGCACCTGAAGGTGAAAAAGTGGCGAGGGGACGATAAGCGGGAGAAGGCCAAGGCCCGCTCGAAGGGTCCCAACGGAGGCACAACAACAGCTACCGGTGCTTCCAAAAGGACCCGAGCAGACCGGTCCGTAAGCCCTTCGGGTAGCAAGGACCAGCCAAGACCAGCAAACCCAGCTGATCGTCGCGAGTCGGGACAACAAGTCTCGGCTCTGGATATGCCCAGCAACCAGGCCCGTAGGGCGGTTAGCCAGGCGGCCACACCGGCGACACCCACCACCTCTACACCTGCACCCGCGGAACAACGCCCGGGCAAAGCCTCTGGCAGCCAGGATGATGGGGGCGAACTCTTCGCTCCCCCATCCGGGTATTCATCTTGGTGGGCTGGAGAGGGATCTTCCGGCAAGCGCCCCACGTATAGTGAGTACGCGGCGAAGTTCCCTGCTATGGGACCAGCTGGACCCGAGTCGCAGGTCCTTACCTCCCTGGGCCAGACCAAACCCCGTGGTAGAGGCCGTGGTGGGCTGGAGTCCACCCGAGCTTCCCCGGGTGGTGGCCGAGGCCGGGGCGGGATAACGGTTGAGGGCCCGTCTGCTCTTCCAGCGGGTACTCCGCCTGCCTCAGTGGAAGCCACCGCGCCTCCACCAGTCATAGCTCCACCAACGGGCCCTCGGGCACCCCTGATGGAGCTAATTTCGGATACACTGTCAGGTCTTCAGGATCCGAACACGTTTGTTGACCACCGGGATGTCCAAACGGTTCAGATCCAGAACGAACTGATGGCAGAGTGGCAGGCATTGCACCGCCAGAAGTCAGTCGACTACTGGCGGGTGATGACTGAAGCCACCCTCAATCTGGTATACGAAGTCCAGAAGAGGGAGGAAGATAAAATCAGGCAGCTAGAAAAGGAGAGAGTCCAGGAGGCTCTCGAATCCTGCCGGCGTAAGCAGATGGAAGCTGAAAAGCTTAAGGAGTTCCACCAAGCTGAGAACGCCAGGTACATTCACAGGTTCAAGGAGGCTGACCTCAAATTTTTCCTGGCATTCGGGAAACATCTGGAGGAGTGGGACGGCTTACCGTCGTCCCTTATCTTCGTACCGGATATCCCACCGGATGCCCCACCGGTCCCGGCTACTCCACCGGTTCCGGCCACTCCACCGGTCCAGGCTGCTCCGCCAGTTCCGGCAGCTCTCCTGCTTCCGCCCCCTTCTGTCACCCGGACTGCTCCAACTGCCACGGTTGCTTCACCTGCATCCGAGGCAATGGACAGTCCATCCGCGGTGATGAGGGCCTTGAGCTTGGGGAGCGATACACCCAACGAGGCTTCCGCGGCGCTCTCTGCGAGCAGCTGTAGCAGCTCGGCTCCATCTGCCTCAGTGGAGTCGGCTGAGAAGATGGACACGGATCCGGAAGATCTTTAAGTGTCCATCTGACGGTGTCTTCCTTGTACCCGAGGGTAAAAGCATTTAATATGCCAGAGGCACTGTTCCTTACGCTGGACCCTTAATCTGGAACGGAACCTGCAGTGAAGATGGACGCTAACCCGACACGCCAAAAAAGGATTACCACACCTACCCGGGGCTCCATCTTCCCATCTTCATCAGGGCACATCATAACAGCAACGTGGCTTGCCACCACACATATGTCGCCGGATGGAGCTGCAGAAACCAGTCGTTCCAGATTCGCCGGAAGTCTGGTATATTGTAAGGGTGATCCTGCTACCCTGGTAGGACACCTATATTTATCAGTATTATTATTTTTGTATAAATATATTTTTATACCATATCTATATTCTTGTAATTAAAACAAACAAAATTTTTCTCGGATTATCTACCCCACCTCGGGTCGGTTAGTTAATACTGTAAAATTTTATTCATATCATTTGATTACTCGTCTACAACTTTTAAATGCGTCTCGTTTATAATAATAACATCATTGTAACACTGTTACTATATATCACCATAGGTCGATGGTGCATAAGGCGCCACTTCCTATTTGTTATTATTAATTATCATTACTTCGGGTTATATGCGACGATGCCTCATTATGTACATATTATTTATAATGCCCCTAAGTGTTCTATATCCTATACGAACTGTATATATAGACTTACCTATTTGTGTATAATATTACTGTATAAAGCTAACAATAGGTATTTGTTAATTACACCCAACCCTAGGTATAGTCTAGTGGGGGTGGTGTAGGGGCCGGTATCGTCGTATATATATTAGTGCCGTTCATCCGAGAGACGTGTTCGTGTGGTGCCTGTTCCTTCTATGCCAGCTAGGTGTCGCTTTGTGATACCCGTTGGTACAAGAGGGGGCGGCACCATGCCTCGCGTCCAGCTCCTACTAAGGAGCCGGACGAGCGGCAGAAGGCGACTGGACCTAGTCCAGTCCAGACGCGCAGCTTAACCTGTAGACTAGAGTGGAATAAAGTCCTACCCGAGAGGTAGGGGTTTCTGGGGCTTTGCCCAACCCGAACTACTCGTGTTGTGTTGGTGTTTCTAGTGGTAAGCGAGCCAAAGAGCCACCCAGCATATAAGTCAATACGAACCATTACACATGTATCTATATTTCAATCTTGCTGGTATTGGTTAGGCAGAGGGTGGGTAGAGCGAACTAATTCCTATTGAGTTCTTAAGTTCCCAGAGACTCAATTCACATATTCCGACTAATAACTTTCTTTCCATAATATATAAATTCTTCTTGTGAGCTGATGACTATACAATGTTCCCCTTAATTCAAGATGAACTGTGTTCCTGCTACTCGTTGACAATTCAAGCCCTTCCTGGCCCTGCACCTGCTTTATATACTCACCCCACACCGGCTACTTTCACCTGACACCTCCTGGACTTTGCTTCCCCAATAATATGGGATACCTTATAGGAGTGTATTCTGCTTATTCATAACTAATCACCCCATGGTAGTAAACATCTGATTGCACTTTGGACTCCACCCTGGAACATGGTCTTATTTATATACATTGGCTCTCTATGGGTCACCCATGGACTCTGATCCCCTAGTTCCTAAATGTTATTTCTCACTTGTTTTTGATTACTTTTCGAGCCCTTCTACTGGTTCTGGTTAGAACCGAATCCTTACGTACAAATATCACTCCCCCATGTTTCAGCTCACTATATCAACATTTTTTGTATACTTTTGTATACTTAAATAAAATATCTTTACTACTGTCTCGCCTTACATTTCATATTCTTTTATCTCCCCAATGCCCATTTTCCCGAAACTCAGTACATGCTCCCTGTACCTCCCAATATGATCCCTGTACACTCCCTGTACCTCGCTGTATGCTTCCTGTACTTCCCTTTACACTCTTTGTACACTCCCTGTACCTCCCTGTATGCTTCCTGTACTTCCCTTCACCTCCCTGTATGCTCCTTGTACACTCCCTCTGCCTCCCATATTCCTTCCTGTATGCTCCCTATACCTCGCCTTTTGCTCCCTGTATGCTTCCTTCACACTCCCTATACCTGCCTTATGCTCCCTGTATGCACCCTGTATCCTCCCTGTACCTCACTGTGTGCTACTTGTACCTCCCAATATGCTCCCTGTATACTCCCTGTACCTCACTGTATGCTTTCTGTATGCTCCCTTTACACTCCCTCTACAATCCTTTTACACTCCTTGTACCTCCCTGTATGCTCCCTATACATTTTTGTACCTCCCAATATGCTCCCTGTACACTCCCTCTACCTCGCTGTATGATCTCTGTATTCTCCCTTTACACTCCTTGTACACTCCCTGTACCTCTCTTTATCTCCCTGTACTTCTCTTTACCCTCCTTGTATGCTCCTTGTACACTCCCTGTACCTCCCTATTCCTCCCTGTACACTGCCCGTATTTTGCTGTATGCTCCCTTTACACTCTTTGTACACTCTTTGTACCTTCCTGCATGCTACCTGTACACTCCCTGTATATTCCTACATGCTCCCTGTACCTCCTTGTATGCTCCCTTTACACTCCCAATATGCTCCCTGTACACTCCCTGTACTTCGCTGTATGCTCCCTGTATGCTCCATTTACACTCCCTTTACACTCCTTTTAAACTCCCTGTAGACTCCCTGTATGCACCCTTTATCTCCCTGTATGCTCCTGATACACTCCCTATTCCTCCCTGTATGGTCCCTGTACCATCCTACATGCTCCTTGTACATTCTCTCTACGCTGTGTGATGCCTGTATGCTCCCTGTACACTTTCTGTACAGGGAGCACATGGTACTAGTACATGTCAAATTGTGGTAGATGTGATATGAAGAGGGAGCGTAAAGTAAGTTACAGAGATCATACAGGAAGCATACATGGAGGTACAGGCAGTGTACAGGCAGTGTACATGAGTGAGAAGGGAGTGTACAGGGAGGTACAGGGAGCATACAGGGAGGTTAAAGGGAGGCACAGGAAGTGTACATGGAGTGTACAAGGAAGTACATAGAGTGTACACAGAGGTAGAAGGAGTGTACAGCGAGGTACTGGAAGTGTAAGAGGGAGGGACAGGGAGTGTACAGGGAGCATACAGGGAGTGGATAGGGAGTGTACAGGGAGTTAGAGGGAGTGTACAGGAAAGTACAGGGAGTATACAGGGAGGTACAGGGAGTGTTCAGGGAGGTACTGGGAGTGTAGAGTGAGGGACAGGGAGGGGAGTGTACGCAGAGGTACAGGGAGTGTACAGGGAGGTACAGGGAGCATACAGGGAGTCTACAGGGAGGTACAGGGAGTGTATAGGGAGGTACAAGTAGGTACAGGGAGAGTACCAGTGAGGAACAGGGAGCTACGAGGAGTGTAGAGGGAGTTAAAAGGAGCATACAGGGAGTGTTTAGGGAGTGTACAGGGAGGTACGGGGAGTGGATAGAGAGGTAAAGGGACCATACAGGGAGTGTATAGGGAGAGTACAGGTAGTATTCCAGGCAGTGTACCAGGAAATGCACAGGGAGTGTACAGGGAGGTACAGGGAGTGTATAGGGAGTTGCAGGGAGTGCACAGGAAGGTACAGAAAGTTCAAAGGAAGGAACAGGGACGTACAGGGAGTGTACAGGAAGGTGCAGGGAGTGTATAGGGAGGTGCAGGGAGTTCAAAGGAACCAGGAGAGACCAGGAGTGTACAGGGAGGGACCATGAGTGTACAGGGAGGTGCAGGGAGTTTACAGGGAGGTACAGGGAGTGGACGGGGAGGTACAGAAAGTTTGCAGGGAGGTACAGGGAGTGTTCAGTGAGTGTACAGGAAGTGTACAGAGTTACAGGAAGTGTAAAGGGCATGTAACAGGGAGGGTGTAGGTAGTGTACAGGGAGCATACAGGGAGTGTACAGGGAGGGATTGGGAGTGTACCAGGGAGGTACAGAGAGTGTTCAGGATGAGTACACAGAGGTACAGGGAGTGTACAGGGAGGCGCAGGGAGTGTACAGGGAGGTACAGGGAGTGTACAGGGAGGTACAGGGAGTGTATAGGGAGGTGCAGGGAGTGCACAGGAAGGTACAGAAAGTTCAAAGGAAGGTACAGGGAGTCTACAGGCAGGGAGGTATAGGGAGTGTATAGGGAGGTGCAGGGAGTTCAAAGCAAGGAACAGGGAGTGTACCAGGAGAGACCGGGAGTCCACAGGGAGGGACTATGAGTGTACAGAGTTACAGGGAGTGTAAAGGGCGTGTAACAGGGAGGGTGTAGTGGGTGTGCAGGGAGCATACAGGGAGTGTACAAAGGAGGTACAGGGAGTGTATAGGGAGGTACAGGGAGTGTAGAGGGAGGTGCAGGGAGTGCACAGGGAGTGTACAGGGAGGTATAGGGAGTGTATAGGGAGGTACAGGGAGTGTACAGGGAGGTACAGAAAGTTAATTTACAGGGGGTTTACAGGGAGTGTTCAGTGAGTGTATAGGGAGTGTACAGAGGTACAGGGAGTGTACAGGGTGTGTAACAGGGGGTGTACAGGGAGTGTAACAGGGATGTGCAGGGAGTGTACAGAGAAGTAAAGGGAGCATACAGGGAGTGTATAGGGAGTGTACAGGGAGGGACTGGGAGTGTACAGGGGGCGAACAGGGAGTGTACCAGGGAAGGACAGGGAGTGTACAGGGCATGTAACAGGGAGGATTGCAAAAGCTCTGAAAAGGAAAGTACAAGGAGTTACCAGGGAGGTACAGGGAGTGTAACAGGGAGGTACAGGGAGTGTACAGAGAAGTAAAGGGAGCATAAAGGGAGTGTAAAGGGAGTGTACAGGGAGGAACTGGGAGTGTACAGGGGGCGAACAGGGAGTGTACCAGGAAAGGACAGGGAATGTACAGGGCATGTAACAGGGAGGATTGCAAGAGCTCTGAAAAGGAAAGTACAGGGAGTGTACAGGGAGTGAACAAGGGAGGTAAAGGGAGCATAACAGGGAATGCACAGGGAATGTACAAGGGTGGTACAAGGGGTGTACAGGGCGTGTAACAGGGAGTGTATAGGGAGCTACAGGGAGTTCAAAGGAAGGTATAGGGAGTGTACTGGAAGAGGGACTGTGAGTGTACTGAGAGGTACAGGGAGGTGCAGGGAGTGTACAGGGAGTGCACAGGGAGGTACATAAAGTTTGCAGGGAGGTACAGGGAATGTTCAGTGAGTGTAGAGGGAGTGTACAGAGTATGATCTACACCCGTATGAAAGTTTTCATTGTATGCAACCAAATGCCATTTCTCCTCCATCCCCTTCTATCCCCACTCTCTTCTCTTCCTCTTTAGCTTTTCCCTCTCATTCACATGTTTCTAATTGCTCCCACTTACTGTTTTTTCTCCATCTTCTGCCTTATCTGTTCAATCCCTTTAAATATCATCAGCAAAATTTGGGGGTCCACTTTATAGGCAACAATATGTCATACAATAAAGGACCACTCAGTCAAGGACCTAACTTGACTTTTCCATGTATATGACTTCGCTGATTGAGACCTCCTTTAAATGACAGTACGAAACTGTGTTCACTATGTTTTCACATCTCCACCATTAAATAATTTTCAATTCATGTTATGATGAAAATGGATACATAGCATTCATCCACTGAGAAGCTTATTCATGAATGGATTAGATATTTTCACTGGGTTTCCCAGTGAAAATCAGTGATATGTAGAAGCATTTATGTGAGACATGTGAGGAGGAATATTAGAACATTGGTGGACTCGGCATCCTGAAGCTTATTTAGAATCAGGTATCATATACCCTAATGAAAATATTTTGATATGAGTCAGGGAAAATATAGTGAGAGTGTGTACAAGAGTTTCATATGGCATGACTGGTTAAAACATTTTGGAGTGGAGAGGCATGACATTTTCATAAAAAAAATGAGTCGATGAAAATGTTTTCATACAAGAATGCACAATGAAATGTTCTCTAGGTAAGTGTTTCATATGTTCCTAAAAATATTTTCATACGACACAACTCAATGAAAAGGCTGATGTTTTTATGATAGTTTTTCACATGGGATGAGGGTTGCTGAAAATATTTTCATATAAGACAGATTAATATGGAAATGGTCACTGAAAATATTTTCATACAAGTCAGTTCGACGAAAAAGTAGCTGGTTTATGAAAGTTTTTCATATGGGAAAGATCACTGAAAATATTTTTGAAAGAGCTCAATGAAAGGTTTTTGGATGTGTGAAATCTTTTCATACGGAAGAGCTGTTGAAAATATTTTTCATATGAGACAGTTTGATGAAAATGTTGACGGTTGTACATGAAAGTTTTTCATATGGAAAGGGTCGATGAAAATATTTTCGTATGAGCCAGCTGGATGAAAATATTTTCATATGAGCCAGCTCGATGACAGGTTTTTGGCTCTTTGAAAGATTTTCATATGGGAAGGACCATAGAAAATATTTTCATGTGAAGACCCGCTAAAAATATTTTCATAAAATGAATGCTATGAATCCATTTTCATCATAACATGAATTAAAAATAATTTAATGGTGGAGATGTGAAAGCTCTTACCACCTAAGTATGCCTGTATATCCCAACTCAGACTCTTTCACTTTGTTTACAAACTGCTGCCTTTTTGAAACAATGTAGTTCGAATCACAGTGATAGGTATTGCCACTGTGAAAAGGGCACCTGGTGTGTATCCCATAAGTCAGATTGCAGAACCGATGACACCATAATGATGAAAAGAGAATTCTTAATGACACCAAGAGGTCTGTTGGTCACTAAGCATTGTTATCACAAGGCTAAACTATGAAAGGTGCACATACCGACGATGAGGTGGTTGAGGTTGTATTGGAACTCCTTCAAACTTCGTTTACGTGCCTTACAGTGGTCAGCAATAAACACAAACAGACCTTTCCGCTTGATGCTTGGTGCTGTAATGGCATCTGTAAAGAGGATACAAGGGGAAATCTTAGATATTTCTGAGTCCGATGTAGCAGGAGAGAAGCGGGCGGAGTGTGGGCAGATTTCCAGTGTAATCCTGCACTGCAAAAGATAAATGTTAAATCTACCACCAGGGGTCCTCGCAAAACTGAACAGTGAACCACAGTAATTGTATATCAGTGACCCGGTGTAGTTTGTACAAGAAGCCCCAGGTGGCAGTATAAAAGAATCTCTGTTGAAATAACAATGGATCCCTGGCAACAGTGGGACAAGGCTTTTTCCCGGCGACATTCTTTTTACAATGTGAATCATATTTTATTATTTTCAGTACAAAAAAGGTTTTTGAAAGAGATTTATAGACAGTTGTTGGACACCACTCTGTGTAGGCTGACAAAAGTTTGATTTGTGCTAACCAATATGATTGGTTCTAACCTGAGCAAGTAGGTAGTGTCTCATTGGCAGATTCAAACGACCACATATAGCTGGTGTCGGCGCTGCAGGTGTAGACGTAGTTAGTGGATGACGGTGATGTGAAGTGCGCAGTACCTCGACAACTTAACGTACATTGCTTCTTGTTCCCTAGATTCTGACATGCCAATGCAGTTTTGGGTGGAGCCACCAATGTCTGGCAGCGGACCGCCTCTGGAAAACGGCAACAATCAGGATTTTTTGTAGTTCTGTCTACGTGAACGAACGAAATGTCAGGAAGCAAGCATCATTATGACTTAACATATAATACCATCTAACTCAAGTCAAACAAGTTAATAATAATTATTATAGTATGAGTTTGGGAAAGTCAGTTGAATTGGTGCTGCCGGTAGACCATGCACATAGATTGGGCTTTCGTCATCAGACGTCCTCTCCATTTCAATTTGCTACAGAGATGCAGCCTCTGGAGGCCATTTCTTAAAGCACTACGATTGCACACAGCACTACGACTTGAAATTTCAATGCTATTCCTATGGGAAATTTGGTACGACCTGGAGGGTGCAGTCGTAATTTGTTAAGAAATGACCTCCAGCAGTGATTACCTCACAATAATAGATAATGATACACTGATGCATCTTTCTGCTACAGCAGTAACACAAATAGATAGTGAGATGATCCTACCTACACAGTCTTTCTTGTTGGTGTGAAGTCTGTATCCAGCACGGCATGAACACTCGAACCCTCCATCCAGGTTCCTACACACATGTTGACAGCCACCGTTATTGTCAGAGCACTCGTTCTTATCTATAGAGGAAGGTATGGAGAGGAAGAAGTATATAATACATAAATAACATTTAGAAAAGAAATGTTACAGAATTAAAAGGCTGATTTCTCATCCATTAGCAGGATAGATAGATAAACAAATAAAATATAGAACATAAATAATTAACACAGCCTGTACAATTAGGCCCTACTGAAATTATTGTTCGGTCTTAATACATTTGGAGAAACGATAACTGTCACTTGTCACTTTAATAAAATAATCTGGTAAGGTAGTGCAAGTGTGTAGATGACTGGTTTCTAGTAGATCTGTCTACTCAGCCTGGGATCAGCAAAACGACATGCATTCTGAGCTAGGACAGAATTCCTACTAAAATGGTCAGCTTCTGGTCTACTAGTATCAATATGTTGGGGCAATGTGATGCGATAGGAGAAACTATAGATGAAGCATACTAACCTGCGCAGTGAGTGAGTCCATATGACTGGTAGCCACGTCTACATCCACACCGGAAGTGACCAGGTAGGTTCAGACACACGTGGTCACATGTCGTGTTGACATAACACTCATCAAAGTCTTTTTGAAAGAGACATCCAATGCTATATTACACATCATGTATACCCGGGCATGTATATAGCGGAAGGGAAACATCCTTGTTCACTTGTATTAATTAACAGTATTCAATTCAGAAGATGCCCCGTGCATTGACCGATCACATTATATAAAAGCTAGGTAAGATGTTACTATGATGGCCTTCGATACAAATGGACGTATAGTGATTTAGGTAGAGTGATATAATTGAGCCTGGTGACCATTGGTGCATTCGGCACCAACTACGATTTGAGCTGCTGACGCTGATCGCACATACATGATTTTGAAATAACACCATGACTTACCTACGCATGTCTTCTCGTCCTCCTCCACCCGGAAGCCTTTAGGACAGATACATTCATAGCTGCCATGTGTATTCACACAGTCGTGGCTGCAGCCACCGTTCACGTTCTTACACTCATCCACATCTAAAAGGTTAACAACGCACGTTTAACTAAGCCTTTGAACTTTTGATGTCACATGTCGATTTTTAGAAATGCCAATGTCCCATGTCACTAAGCAAAAATCCATGTCTCTAGTGTCACTAATATAGCTAATCCAATTAGACCAATATGGGGCTTATTGTAACTTATAGTTTATAGTGATGTTCATGGATATTCGTTCTATCTAGACCATGGATCTACCCAGTGAAAGCCTGACCCGGGATACATTATCAACCAATGAGATGATTGCCTACATTCACTGCAGACCCGGGATACATTATCAACCAATGAGATGACTGCCTACATTCACTGCAGAGCCGGGATACATTATCAACCAATGAGATGATTGCCTACATTCACTGCAAAGCCGGGATACATTATCAACCAATGAGATGATTGCCTACATTCACTGCAGACCCGGGGTACATTATCAACCAATGAGATGACTGCCTACATTCACTGCAGACCTGGTGTAACGGGCCGCGGGAGGGGGGAGCACTATAGCGCACATAGCCATTATCAGCTGGGGGCCGCCATTAGACCCCGACGGCACTATGACTAACACCTTCAGCCCCCGACTCCGCAGTATATGCCAGGGATGCCTCCCATTGGTCAATAATACAATAGCCATGTGCCGTATACGGCACATGGCTATTGTATTATTGACCAATGGGAAGCATCCCTGGCATTTACTGCGGAGACGGGGGCTGAAGGTGTTAGTTATAGTGCAGTCGGGGTCTAATGGCGGCCTCCATAGCCTAATGTGTTAATGCCCTATAGGATTACATAATCCGACCAAATTAAGGGGGAGGGGCCAAGGGGTGGGTAAACCAATGGGAAGTCTCGTAAGCATGTGATTGACATTTTGGTCCATGTAAGCATGTGAGGTTACATGGTATATATACTTGAGTTGAAAACAAATAAAATCAGACTTGTACTGGAGCTGTGTTGTTGTCTTATCTTTACCACAAATACCAGCTTTACACTGGGATACATTATCGACCAATAAGACGACTGCCTACATTTACTGCAGACCCGGGATACATTATCAACCAATGAGATGACTGCCTACATTCAATGCAGAATTTTTGGCCGAATCTTTTGGGTACATTATGTAACACCTGGTACCCACCATGTGGGCTGTTATCAGTGCTTATCTCACCAGATCCCTGGTTAAGCAATAGCGGACACACTGGCCCTCAATACTAAGCTCTATATATTTTGTGTATAATGGTTAATGTGTAAAATGGTTCTGACATAGTCTGTAACACATTTGCTATTACAAAGATAAGTATTTCTGTTATATATCCTCACCAACAAAAAAAAAGGAATAACCGTACCCCTTTTAGTGGCCCCTCTATGACTATATTTGAAGAGTTTGGTTCCAAAATGCAACAAATCCATTCCAGATTTTCAGCATACGCCCATGTGTGTAGTGCTCTACTGAAATAAATCTTACTGCTATCATGATGAAATCTCTACTATATAGACTTTGGACAACCAAAAAATATATTTTTCAAAGAAAATGGTTTATTTAGAACAATTAAGCATTTCTAGCATGTAGGTTTTCATTTACACCTTCCCTTTTTGTTGCTTTATGCAGTTCCCAAAACATTGGGTTGGGGGTAGCCTAACTTTGAGATTTACAAAAGAATATACATGCAGACATGGACACAGGTCCTAAAAGAATTCATTGGATCAAGGGAAGTATGGGGGTCTGGGGAAATTTTGAACATTGCAAGGCCAAAAGGTGCTTTCTGAGGATAGATGAGATCTTTCCCAGGCCACATTTTTCCTGTCACTAAGCCCCATGTCACATGTCGATTTTAAGAAATGGCCCTGTAAAATGTCACTAGGATAGCCATGTCCCATGTTGATTCTAAGAGGCTACTAAAGCATTGAACTATTTTAAAATGTCGAATAGACAATGACCTTCTTCACATAGAGAATGCATCTGAGTGCATTATCGGACAACAGTCAGTCGAGATGTGAAGTTGTCTATACGGGTTCTGCAGAGTTCTATGGTGAATTGGCTCAGCCAAGAATCCATCTATAGTCAGGACCCCCCTCTAACACACATGATCTCTATAGTATATTGGGGGAGCACTTGAGATTTACATGACAGGTCTATTGTGTTTATAAAACAAATCATTCCAAACAATCATGAACCCAGTGAAGGTATGTTTACAGCACTGCTGATCTTACCCAGGTGTGCACTACACCCAAGGTCGCTTCTATTGTGCAGCAGAGCACTGCCAGCCGTTTCAGAAACTCATATTAAGGTTGGTCGCTACTTGTTGAAAATTAACCAACTGCCCAGGTCTCTGCGCATATACCTTATGTTGGTCAGAAGTGCACTACTTTTGTTAGGCACAAACTTACATTAGTCCTTAATACTCACAAGGAATTCCAGATCATTTTGATAAAAAGTGAGCATTTTATGACAATATGAAATTTGTGCACATTTGCATCTAGATTTGATTCAGATTTTTCCAGCTTTCTTCTATGGTACTTAAGGTACTTACACACCAAAAATGGAGAAATATCTACAACAGTCAACTGTTCTAAACAAAACTGTGGAATTGATAATAATGTTCAGAATATCCAAAGGTATAGATAGAAACCATTTTATATTATAATTGTTGCCATTTTACCCATAATGCAATGCTCCAAATATGAGATTTTGTTAATTCTGTGAGTACATTTTTATTTCAAGGGTCCCAAACCCTAAAAATATGCATGGGACCATATATGTCAAAATTAATTTCATATGAAAGGATATAAGGTGTTTTCTGAGAAAGTTTAGAAAAATTCTTTGTACGTTGAATACTGTTTATAGGCAAAAATGTTATAAAATTATGCCAAATTATTCCAACTCGTTCCTAAGACATTACTCTTTTACCCAGAATGCTATACCAGAGGACAAAAAGAATACTTTTCTAATCATTTTGCATAAAAATTCTTTCCATATGTGAGGTTTCTGGTTTCTGTGACGAAAGGTTGATATGAAGAAAAATTGCAAAATTTTTCACATGTTTTTCCCTTATTTCAAAATTCCATATTTTAAAACGTAACATGGGACCCCCCATTTTTCTTTTCATAAACCGATTCTACATGATTTAAGGTACTTACACACCAAAAATGGAGAAATTCTATGTACTTTCACTTAAGAGTAGCGACCAACCTTAAACCGAGACATGGTCTGTAGCTTTAAGCAGATCGATATTAATAAGAAAGATTTACTGTCCAGTCCAAACCATTATACATTTTGAGTTTCTCAGAATATAGTTGTACTGAACTGTCATTGTCATCATTCTCCTTGTCATAAGTACATATAGAGAGTGGAATGTCATGCTGAATGAATAAATGTAATTCAGGGTCGGATCCAGGATTTTGAAAAGGGGGGGCGCCCCTAATTTTGGCTAAATTCTAGGGTAAAAAGAGTTAGGTAAAGTCTTAAGTACAGGGAAAGGGGGGGGGGGGCGCACGCCCTGCGTCTCCTCTCTAAATCCGCCACTGGTAATTGTATCGGAGACAAGGGTGGAGGCGTGGGATGCTTGAGAGGTACAAGTATGCAGAGACACCAGCCAGACAAACAATGTGTGGTATATATATATATATATATATATATATATATATATATATATATATATATATATATATATATATATATATATATGCACACAAGGAAATATATGACATCGTGCAGGGCAAGGCAACTTATTGGATGCCTTTTTATTAGATGTCTAGCCTGCTTATTGGACGTCTAGTCTACCCATTGGCCCACTATAGCGTCTATGAGTACTGCAATCTTCAGTTAATAACATTGATATGCTCTATAATATTGCAGTAGGGACAGATGTAGAATTTGCGCAGGTGGGGGTACCAATATTGGAGGACTTAATACTTTGATTCATTGTATGACCCCTTCATCGTGTACTGCCATGTACATGTCAAAGTTTGACGCCTACATCGTGGCCACATTGGCATGTTGGCCGTTCTAGGTATGTTAAGGATAGGAAGCATCAAATTATATCAAGCTGCCACCACGTAATATGGTGTTTAAATTGTGGTAAAATGCATCATGAAAAGAAAGTCGTTCGTCATATCAATTTTCCTTCATATATTTCTTTAGTTACTCGTAGATCTAGGTAGATACTGCATAAATCCATTACCTTGACTATTGAGCACAACTAGAAATTAATCTGGAGGTGAGTTCCTCTGAGTAATAATTATATTCATATGGTATGAATCGTTCTCGATTGTCTGACTTTATACAAATGTTTTGCATTAGGACTGTAACGTTGTCAATAATTTAGCGCTTTCGGGACTGCATGCTGCCCCCGGTTTACGTTTCTTGGTATGAATGAGGCACCGTTAAGTGTAGCCCACAATCATGTTATCATCATAGCATAGCAAGATATAGGAGGAAGCCAGTAAACATATTACCTAGACACGTCTTGCCGTCCTGGTGGAGAATGTAACCAGGGGGGCAGGAACATACAGGTCCCCTCTCACTGTCCTCACAACGTCTGTCACAGCCACCATTACTCACGTTACATGTCGCTAAAGATGAGAAAATACGAGATGTAAGGCATACACGTTCCGATGTATTTTGTCAGCAATGAAAATGGAAAATAGAGACGTACAAACTTGTGATGGTTGTGAACCAGTGCATCATTTGGATTATATCCAGTAAAGAACAGAAGAATGTTTGGTGACGTTTGGTGCTTGGACGAGGACCTCATAAGCATTCTTTCAAAACATGAAAGTTTCTTATGGAGTTCTCTTTAGGCCTTATTTCATTGGCCAAAAACTCCATGAGTAGAGATATTATTATCAGTTTGCGAAAATTAAGTAACTCTATTTATTTGTGAAGAGAAGTGAGGTTATCTATAACACATAGAGATATACATAATTAAGGACCTGCATAACGGTAAACACCATTTTAAGATATGCAACTGGAGCGGAATCAAATTATTCTCTATTTATTCATCTTCCAATACATCAGTGTAATTCAGTAAATCGGCATTGATAATGATCAATGTTATACACAATGGCCTGCAGCAGATGGATTGGGCCTAGATACAGGATGTGAATGGTCTCAGGAAAATATCTAACCTTACTGTATACTTTTATATAGGCGCATGCGAATCTTAATCAAAAGACTGCGTCCATTCCCTTGATTAAATTGCCAAATCCTCTGATTAAAATTAATGGTCTTATACACCCACGTACTTGAATGTAGCAATATGAGGTATGACTGTTAACGTTTTCAGCATCGCTCTTCTATAGAAAATGGGATTGTGTTGACATGTGTGATAAAAAGAACTCCAATTGGGGTCAATGGTTATGATTCTACCACCCTTTTTACATAGAAGCCTAGTTATATTTCTGCATATGAACACACTCAGGTTGTCATCCATTAGCGTAATATAGTCTTGATGAATAAACACAGATTAAAGAGACTACAGTCTTCATAAGGGAACACACAGGGAAGTCAGTTATTGCCTCGCTAAATTGTTGTTCAGCTCAATGGAATGAAAACGGCCAGTTACATGTGTCCAAAAAGTGACCCACATTGAACAGACTATGCTAGCATATATATTTTGAACCCCCTAGTCAGATGACTATATGCATTAGTCACATATTAGCCATGGAAATAGTCATTCTGACTATGTGTAGAGCTCACTGATTGATGATGTCACAGGTTTCTGTGCACAAAAACCTGTGACAAAAAGATACAGTCACTTGCCTATAGAAATGTAGTTCCTACTGACTAACAATCCCAGGCCCATTTGTAGGATCTTTGACAGAAAATAATTATGCTGGATTCTATGTTTGAACCACAGCAAATTCTCAAAATATCAGAAATCTGAAATCAATATTTAAAAAAGGAAACATTATGAAGATATTAATCCTTTACGGTGAGAGGGACAAGGGAATAACGCAGTGATGGACTTGGGCCAGTTTAAACAGAACTACCAGCCTATTTATTGAAAAAACAAAAGAAAAAGAAAAGAAAAGAATTTTCCCAGCTATGACCAAGCACCAGACCCTCCAGCTTGAGGGTTGGTAGCAGCAATGCAGCAATGTAGGTCAGCACCTGACAGGTAACACACCTGTAGTGGAAGCAGTGGCTCCACCTGAGTATCAATACCGGTAACAATATAATCGTTCCCTTACATTAATCCTTTACGGTGAGAGGGACAAGGGAATGACGCAGTGATGGACTTGGGCCAGTTTAAACAGAACTAGCGGCAACTCCAAGTAAAGGAATATAACATATAACAGGAATATAATATATGCGTATTCGATGGTAATATCCTAAATAGACAACTCTTTTCCCAAACAGCTTGACACTACCAAGTCAGTCTCAATACGTGTGTGATAGGGTTTAGTCAGGTACAATAAGGCGGCCATACTGGCCCAGTCCCCGGCCTGGCGTATGTCCTCCAAGGTGAGCCCCATACGGTACATGTATAGAGCTCCCGCCCTCCTGAGAGAGTGCATGCCAGCGCGTTCTGAAGGTAAGTCAGCTAAAAACATTAACCTCTTCAGAAATTTAAGCAATTGACCGTATGTGACTGGTACCAGTTCTGAGAATTTTCCCAGCTGTGACCAAGCACCAGACCCTCCAGCTTGAGGGTTGGTAGCAGCAATGCAGCAATGTAGGTCAGCACATGACAGGTAACACACCTGTAGTGGAAGCAGTGGCTACACCTGAGTATCAATACCGGTAACAATATAATCGTTCCCTTACAATATGAGATTTTTTTTTATAAAAGGAAATCTGAGATTGCCCCCTTTTCCTCAGGTAGGTTGGATGACCTGAAACCAAACCTTTTTTGGCCCTATCTTATAAATGGCTATATCGTATTATAAGTGCTATGAGATTTAAACTATTTGAAGTATGAAGGATGGCCAGCTCTGGTTATATCTGGGAATTACCGTCCAAATGTGAGGACATGCTCCGCAGATTAGGTGATGAAATGATGCCATACTTATTACACCCCCTTCTCCCTTATTTGCTGGATGTAGATGTATGGGCTTAAATCAGATCCATTAGAATCACTATCAAGGGTCAAGGTCACCAAGCTTCCAATATGGTTGCCATAAAATGCTGAAAAACTCAAATGATTGCCAAAAAAATAGATAAGAAAATGTCAAACTGAAACAAAATTGATCAACAAGGTTTCACAGTGGTCCTTGACTCCTTGACACCTCCTTTTGTCAGGAAAAAAGGTTTACCACCATTTGCTATGGGGAAATGCCTTAAATCCAACATGGCCACCATGGAAATAAGCGAATGTTGTAAATTGTCTTAAAACTGAACCAATCAAGCTAGAAACATATTCATTAGCTTTACTAACATCAACATTTAAAGATTTAAACCATGCAGATAAATTGATAAATATGGGCTCAGTGATAGCAGAATCAACACAATGAAGACTCCTTCATTGTCAGTAACAAAATCAGCAGTGAGGGCATTGCCTCACTGTCAGCTACAAAATCAGGACAATGATGTATTGTACAACGACTATCTGTGTAAAGAGCTGCTATCTGCGATACTACTTTTAGAGGCTGACCATCCAACCGCTATCTGTGTAAAAATAATGCTATCTGTATCAAATTCAGTGTGTCAAACTGCTGATATCAGTATTAAAGACACATTAGATTCCCCTTACTTTAAGTGTATCAACATTGTTCATGTGACTTAACATGTTGGGGCTTCCCTAGCCCACAGGGGTCTATGTCTCATCTTTCCTCTCCTCTCGGATGTGTGTGGTGCACATATGTGCAGGCACCGACACATTCTTAAGGAAGTTCTCACCATGAATATGACTTTAGCTATCGAAATGGCATTAAACATCTATTACTCACTCACTCACTCACTTAACATCGCTCATTTACACAGATAGTGGTTGGATAGGTACTACAAAATTAATAGTGTTCACTTTTACACAAATAGTGGTTAGATGGCAGCCTCTATGTGTAGTTCATCAGATAGCGGTCGTTTACACAAATAGTGGTTGTACACGCACGCCTCATTGTCAGTAACAAAATCAACACCATTGCCATTGCCTTACTGTGAGATACAAAATTGAGCATGTGAAGCCTGCCTCGTTGTCAGTAACAACATCAACACAGTGGTCATTGACTCGCAGTCAGCTACAAAATTAACACTGCCACCTGTGCTTGACTGTCAGCTGCAAATGTTTCAATTAAGAGACCTTCTGACTTGGGCACACCTTATTATAACGACCAGGCAAGCAAAAATACCCCTCTGCAGGGAAACTATTATCAAAGTTCAACTCAAGATCTTTAAAATGAGACATCATTAGCTCAGATATTCCTAGTAGTTATGTCAGAAACCCTCCATGAACATTGGTCTTTATTCATATCCGATGATTAAGATCTAATTACATTATAATCCATAATAATGTCTAAAAACACAATAAATCAGCCTTTGTCATAAAAAATACATAGCAATGTGCTGATTTCTTCCATAGATTTTGAGCTAGAAGGACTTTTCCATTTCTGTTTTGGGTTTTTGGTGAGTATCCCCAAAAATAGGCATATGAATCTGCAAATTTTGATTATTGGAATGGTTGCCATGGAAACCATGAACAGGCATATAGGTTGATTTCTCATGAAAAATGTTTACTTTACCATCCAAATATTGGCCTTTTCTACCGAAAATTGTACATTTTAAATGAGACCATTAAATTCTGCATAAAAAAAAATAGCTTAATGTATTTTTGTAATGATTTTAGAGTAATTTTGCCCCACCAGTGCCCCCTGGTGGCCAAATGGGGAATTAAATGCACCTATCACACATACTTGAACTGTATAGGTTGTTAACCCCTGTTTATGTAAAAGATTGACTAAATGCAGATTGAGCAAAATTCTCCTTGTGCAGGGTATGCTAGGCTTTAACACAATACAAATGACATGCCTCAACTTAGCCTTCTCCTCCTCGTGTGCCCTTAGTTATGCCGTAGGCTAACTTAGGTGTGTCGAAAGTATGCAGGGGCTTGTAAGGTGTGGACGGGACCTGTTCACACCCTTCCAGACATGTGAGAGAGAGGGCTTAACTTTGCTGTTACATGTTTTCTCTATCTTTTTATTCATATCCTTTTCAGGTGGTAGTGAAGCTGGCTGCTACTAATGGATTATTTTTTCTTCAAAATAATCTAATTTATTCTATTAACAAAGACATCAAGGTACACATTCTGCTTCGTGCTTTAATAGTAGGATAATAGTGCAAGGTTGGTGCCGTGTCAAACTAGATCTTAAACTTTTTCAAACCCGTGAATAGCTAGGCTCACCCAATAAGATTTCTGGTTATCATGCTATGACATGACTCGTTCTAGCATCGGTGGAAAATATTATTGAAATATAGTATGCTACCCTTCCATGGGTGCAAGGGCGATACATTTCACAAAAGCACACACAGGGTTTTATACACCTTAACAGACTTTTGTGTTAACCATGCACCAACGTATCGATGGTACCTTACAAAGAAATTCAACCCTACACTAAAAATACATTAAAGCCCCAGATCAAAACATAATGCATAGATATTCTGTAATTACAGGAATTGACAATGGCTGCTGGTCAATGGTATGTAGCGATAGGCTATAGCTTTTGAAAACTTACTGAAAGTATGCTCACCTATGCATGTTCTCCTGTCAGTGCTGAGCCGATATTTTGGGTGGCAGCTACACACAACACCACTAGTAGTGTTAGCACACTTATGTTGACACCCGCCGTTACCAGCAGCACATGTTACTGAAATAGAGTAATAGAGATGATAGAGTAAAAGACCTTGAAGTTCTCGGGAGCCCACAGTTGATTTTATGGTGATATGTAAATATAACATTTGTCAGGCCTTTATAACACAAACTAGACAGCAATTTTCAGTGAAAGTAATCTAAATGGTAACCAGTTACCAGTATGGGGGGCCATGGCAGTTAGAGCTTTAACTATAGAGCTATGATATACACAAGGATTTGTGGTACTGTTGTTTATTGGCAGATTTTAACCTGTAACAAACCAATTTCAAGGTTTTAGGAGTTTTCACATAATAACTTTGATGAGAAATATAATCCAACTCTCAAAATTCACTTTTGACTAAGATTCAAAAAGTTAGATGACAAAATGCAAGCATAAGAGTGGAGCAGGTCGTGTTTATCTGTGGCTCTTCCCCTCCCACCCACACCAACCACTGCTACTCTGACAGACTCCCATCCACCCAAGAATGCTGAGGTGTGACTGAGTGCCCCCCCCCACCCTTTCCCCAACACCTTAGTGCAGCTGTGGCAAAGTAAAGGTATATAAGTACACCCCTATAATGATCCCTTTCAGGGACATCCAGACCCTCCCCCTACCCATGTCAATAACCACATACACACATACCTGCTTGATTGCCCCCCCCTCTCCCACTAGCACAAATCTGACAGCCTTTGTGGGCATCTACCAAGCCACTGACCCTACCCCTTCCCACCCAGGACTATTGAGGTATGACTGAGTAGAACCCCTCCCCCCATACACCAAGGACTGTTGAGGCCTAGCTGAGTGTCCCCCCACCTCCTACATCCAGTGGTGTGCCTACCTATCAACCCCTATGCCTCCCACACCCACTGGTGATCGTCTGGTGGTGTCACCACCTACCCACCCTCCCCTGCCTTCACAAACAACTACCTTGATTTGTGTGTTGTAATAAGTAGACAATTATAGCGGTGTCTAGACCAATCAAATATCAGTCATAGCTTTCCCTGGTCTTCAAGGCCAACCAAAGTAGCCATGCTGCAGCTCATGTCTACTTTTAACAACAATATCTCACTTGTTCCTATTCATATACTTATCACCCCTACATCTATTATAGATAAAAACATCGTAAGCAAATAACAAGTTTTTCACTTTCTCTAACATTTAACTACGCTTTTACTCAAGCAACCTAGTCCCTGTCTTTGAAACAATGCACTATTTCTTACAGCCTTAAACTGTAAGAAGACCTCCAGAAAGTATTCTGATAGGTTACAGTAGAATTACCCTCTTGTATCATTTTGGTTCTTCCACCTAGTAGCTTGGAATAGCATAACATCCCCGCAATGTTACATTTTCCTGTGTTGTGTCACACATTCATGAATAGGTGTGTTGGTTGTTTTGTATATGAAAGATGCATTATGGCACCTGCTGAAACACCCTCTAGATCTGAGTCTGATCATATTGTGTTTGGCCCCACCTGGGTGACCAGAACATGTGAGAGTAACATACCTATACAGTCCCTCTTGTTGGGGTGGAGACGATAACCAGTACGACATGCACATGCCGGACGGGAACCACGTGGTGAAGTGCAATGGTGGGCACAGTGTAACCGGTCCTGACAATACGTTCCCACTAAGGAACCAAAAGACATTAACAATTTGTTAAAGTATTACAAAATAAAAACCTCTATCAAGTTAAAGATGATTACGGTATTCTTTTTCTTTTTTGCAAGGCTCCTGCGAATTACACGTCTTTGCACTGCTTTATGACGTCAAAGGCATATTATTACCTTTTTAGATACTACTATACTAGGAATGACATCACTAACTCCTTTTTAGGTTATTTGTCCGTATATATATATATATATATATATATATATATATATATATATATATATAATTTTTTATATATGTATATATATATATATATATATATATATATATATATATATATACACGAGAAGGATGATGAGAATATGTTTCTTAACTCACACGAGCAGGTTTGTCCATCGGGTTGTAGGGAGTAGCCTGCATTACATCTACATTCAAAACTTCCTATCGTATTTATACACTGATGTTGACAGCCACCTTTATTTAGAAAGCACTCGTTTCTGTCTGTAAACAATGGAAAACAGGAAAGAAAAGAAATTCTAAAAAATTGTCTAAATCACCTACTACTCATATGATAATGGGCCTGCAATATCCAAGCTGGCAGCAATCAGCTTGTATTGACTGTTTCCCTCATTTTTATTTGTGGGATAGATTAGGTATGACGGCACCCATCGTTATTATACTATCTACACAGAAACACAATGGGTTTACCCATACACTTGTTGCTTCATTGCTTGTTGCTAACTCACATATAATTTCTATGTATGAGTTCTTGCTAGCAGTTGTATGTTACTTGTTAAAATATATACTTGTATACACTACGGTTATCAATTTGTGCGCTCCAATTATAGTAAGAACGACTAATTTCACGATTAAAGTTTGACAAATGGGTATGGTCACCAGGCTAGTTATTGGGGTCAAAATATGGTGGAATATGGTGATTATGAGTTTTATTGTCAGTGTAAATGAGGAGGGAGATAAAAGATTAAGTTAATTTTGGTTTTTGTCCCAGTTAGAAGATGTAGGGTGTTCCTTACCTATACAGTTGTGGCCATCTCTGTCCAGCTGGAAGCCGCTCATACAGCTACAGGTGTAGTTACCATTGGTGTTAGTACACGTGTGCACACAATCTCCATCCTCACACTCATCCATATCTTGAAGAAATTAGAGTCAGATTAGTGTATTAGCTAGAATCTAATGTAACCAGAGCTAAAATATAAGACTAATAATAATGGGCTTTCATATATGTTTATTTTAGGACAATTTCTAATAAGAGCATCCGTTCACACACTTACCAATGAAATGCCAGAAATTAGGCATCAAGCATCTATCTTATAGGATGACAAAAATACTGGCCACTGTCCATAACACACACCATGTGCGTTGGCATGTGTCAGCTGGCTGCAAAGCTGTTGGCTATAAAGGAACAGTCCCTGGACCAAAATCTTCTCTAGATAACAAAACAACAAACAGAACTCCTCTCAATCTCAATCAATCCAGAAGGAATCCCAAACAAAAGTAGGTTTATTATACTTTTTGATTGGACCAGCTTTAATGGTGGATTCCACCCACTAGCAAAGTCTCCTGTCATGCCAGCTGACTTTTCTACATCGATGTTTGTCTTCCTGCCTCCCGGAATGCAACTATTTGTCTTTCGTGAAACTGCTTATTTTTGAACACTATTTTCCTTTGGCCTCCCGCCCCCTGGAGACTGCCGGGTTCATTCATGGTTATTTGGATGCTTCCTTCAGACTACAGAGGGGTGGGGAAAATCTTATGGTATACATTACACTTATTGTGGAGACTTCCCAATCTGTTTCTTTACTAGCTTAGAAAAAAGGGGGCCTGTTTAATATTGCTTCACTTTAGCAAATCTTGTTACATAATTATCATCAAAACCTCTTTCGATCTCTACACTCAAACAAGAAAATAAAGTTTTGGGATTGTGCGTTTTCTTAATAGTAATGATGTTCTCACCCAAGCAACATATCGAACTGAGCCCCAACTGGTTTTACCTTGGGCAACCTTCGGCTGAACTGGGCTTTGTTTTAGGCTGAGGCGGCGCCCTACTTGAGCTCAATAGATTAACTACATGCTTTGAAAAAGTCACTGACACCATGGATCATGCTCCCTATTGATAAGATATCAAGGGTGAACATAATATAAGCAATATTTTGCAGAAAATCCATGATTAGGTCTTTCAAGGGCGAGGGCTAGGCTTATTGTGATTTGCAAATGAAATTTGAAATCATATATTGGAAGTATTGTAGGAAAACCAGAACTGGGATCATGGTGTGCAAATCGAAATCAAATTGTGAAACAAATGGGTTGCATGTACTAAAATCTGAAATGGTATTTCAGATTTTGGAAAATACTGGTACAGATTCCAATCAGAGCATTTTAAATATGCAGAGAGACATTTCATAAGGTATGTTACCTTGGATCAGATTTAATGTTTATGTTTTATGTCTTAAATGTAGATACAATGATGTATTCTTATGATTGTATTTGATTCCTTTGAAGTAGCTACAATATTCTATAAATGAATGCTCTCATGTACTCACCTACACATATTTTGCCCGTGCCGTAGAAGCCGGGCTTACAGCGACATCTAAATGACTTCCTTGTGTTTAAACAGCGTGCATCTCTGTGACATTGGTTACGACCCTGTTGACATTCATCCTCTGCAAAGCCATAACAATAACACATCACTAGCATACTCATGTTAAGCTACAAATGTATATGGGAGGGGGAGGGCTGGAGCTCTCAGCACGTGCTGAAGGTCTGGGGAACAGATGCCCAATGTGGTGTTGATATTCCACAGAAAGAAACCTGATGCTCTGTATTAACATGCATGGCACCTGACAGTGCTATGAGTATAGTAACAGGAAGGCAGTAGTTACTGTGTTGTAGGAGAACATCAAACTAGGAGAATGGTGGAAATTATGGGAGATAATCAATATCACTGAAGCATTTCAATTTTGTTTTGTAATGGCATATTGCTGCAAGCCTATACTTTGTTTGCCTCTTTTATCGAGGGTAGGGGGCACTCCTCCAGATATGGATACCATATTCAAACAGGATTTCAAGGAACAGGCCCTCGAGAGCTCTTGATTAGGGGTGCTTATTAGGCAAATTTGAAGGAAAAGGGGTATGATTTTGGACACTACCTGTGCAACTTGAGAGAAAACTCACAGCCTGGGGCAAGCAATTTGTGTGCAGTGAAATGTGAGTTTTCAGTTACAGTTGTAATTTTCCTAGTTTATTTTTCTACATGATACTACCTGAGGATATGGGGTGTTTTTTCTTTGGATGGTACCCTTAAGGGTCTATTATTTGGCCCAATGATTAGGGTATAAAATTGAAGGCCCCGTTAACACATGGAAACTATAGATAAGATAGGGAGTGCCCCCTGGGCAATTTTGCGACACTCTAATTCAGCATGGATATTTGGCGTGGTTCATGGAGACATTGACACCTTTTACAACCAATATGACTAACCCCCCGCCTACAGGATCCATGTGTCATAGTAAGAAAACACAGCCCCCATCATTGTCACAACAATTTATTATAACTGTGTGCAGAATGTCCATTCAAATGTAGTGCTGCTACCTGGTGAGTATTTGCAACGCAAGTATTGAATGATATTGATGTTTAAATCTAAACAACTAGTATTCAATATGTTTAACCTCTAAACATCTAAACATATTTATCAAAAATGTTTATATATTTAGAAAAAGGTGTTCAATTCCTAAAATGTGCAATGAGACACCTAACTGACCTTTATGTTTAGGTTTTAAACATTTTTAGACCTAAACAAGTCATGGTTTTAAAAAATCTAAACACCATTTTGCGGTTTATACAAGAGAGGAGTTGATCGACGATTGGTTCCAAAATTCAGTTTTCTGTCAACTAATTCAGAGTGCAATATTTTCAAAGCACTATGAGCTATTTGGCATTTCCCTGGACTGGGAGAATGTGTTTGATACTTCAAGTAATGCCATACCTCAAGCTCAAGCTGAAGTTCACAGAAAAATGGAATTTCTGGTACCAATGATTAACCCCTCCCATGTATACAGGTGCCAAAATCTCATAAACCAATGGGAGTTGGAAGTGGCAATTTCGCATGTGTTCATAATCTATATATTAATCTACTTATAGAAGGCAAATTATCCAAATTTGAGAGGACCATGTGGGCAAAGCTCTGAAGATCTGTCTGTTTAAAATAGAATGACCCAGTATATATAAAGTAGCGGAAACCTAATAGGAAGTCTACATTATGACCTTGAAGGTTGAGCTAAGGCAGGAGTTTGTAGTTGGCAGGGTGAGAAGTTGGCTGCAGGTTACAGAGCTGTGTGGTCTGTCAGTGGACCTGACATATGCCACTTGGTTCTACAGTTCTTGTGCCAACCTTGTACCAGCCATGTTTGCTGAGTCTGATGCCTTGATGGGTGGCAACAGAGACTAGAAAATGATTGCTAGATTGTTATGGTATAGTGCAGTACAGTCTCGGACTTGTCCAGACTGTACTATATAGTCTGAGAGACTTATTATAGATCCACTGACGTTGTAACAGGTTGAAGCATGTGTTAAAACCTTACCAATGCTATATCCTAACGACAATAAACACATGATATGATTGCTGTATGGTTAATGAAGACATGTACATCTAGAATACAATTATGACCGTTGATGGGGTAAAGGTCACTTGTTTTTGACCTTAGATTATGATGAATTACCTTATCAGTGCAATGTAACTATCAGGGACGTCTTTTGATATAACTATTCAACCAAATAGCATTCTTGACTATGAACAGTACCAAGGATACAGCCACTGGAAAAGACTAGCAAAGATGGGTAGAGACTGAATGAGAGTTATCCTACCAGTACATTGAAGGTAGAGACTTGCTAACCTACATTTTTCGTTCATCCAAATAGCATTCATACTGTTAGAACATGGCTATGACCTTGACCAAGGTGCAAATCACCTGTTTTAATAGACTCAATAAGTAATCCAAACAGTGTTTTGCATGATTACAAGCTGGGCCAAGCTATTTGAGTATACTATCTGCATGTCAAACACCTGTAAATCATGCTCTATGTGGTTCAGGACACTGTACCAGAAAAGAACAAATTATGCAAAGGTGGCCAGCATGCACCTATATCAAGAAGTTTAGATACTTACAATCCTTGCCTATATATCATAAGCAAAGTAGTGCTATTTTCAAAACAGCACTAATCTGAGCACTGTTCCTCTCTCAAGTCAAATGTGAAGTTTCAGACAATTTGCATTTGCTGGAGTCAGACCTCTCACAGGTGATTGTTATATAGATATGTCAGTGCACAACATAGAAGTACTCAATATCATCCATGCCTTATGGGCAAGATACAGTTCTTAGAACTCACTAACAAATAAATCTATGATAGTCTCCATGAAAGCATGGCAGGGAAAACTTTGTTGATTAATTACATAGAAATGTTTTTGGATGTTGATAGATACAATATGTCTACCATTGAGTCCAGCTGGTTTTGAAACTCACAGCCGTAACTAGCATAACCAAACAATAACAAACATAGCAGATGTCTCACAATTGTGGTGGGTGAAGGGTGTAGGTAGCTACTATCGACTAGTCAACCATGAGGTCGCAGCAGTTATGTATATTTATCCTCACTGAATCGTCCATGGTTATGTCAACATGGAGGTTTCCACTCTTGTATATGGCAAGATGTTCCTTCCACCTTTGACCAAGTTGAGAGATTTATCTAAATCAGAGTCATAGTTGCTGTGTCTACTAATAATCTTCTGTCAATCCTTGGCTACTGGTGTTAGGAAACAATGATAAAAGAATCTAGTTGGAACCTGAGTAGTGTCGAGTTGCTTTTCCAGTAAGATCACTTAGGGTTGGAACACTACACACTTATGAAACCCTGCATTCAATTTTATCTGTTGGAATAAAGTATATATTTTGATATAGCAATAGTATGAGAAGGGAACTGCCACTGTATTTAAATGTAATGTACCTTGTAGGGTGAAGTACCATGTAAATGCCAGGTCCTGGATGCTATGTCACAATCGTGCAGCACTTCTCTTTTAGAGTATATATAGGTAAGGATCTCCTAACTGCAGTTATAAACTTGATTTAGCACAGCTGCAAGATATGCTCACCTTCCTATTGATGATGCTTTTGAATATGAGCTGCTGTATAACTGCTTTCAGGTAGATCAGGTCTTTGCCATATGTGGGCAGATGAGGGGAAAGGGCCCTCCCTGCGGGATTTTTAGTACTGTGTTTGGCCACTGGGGGAGCTACAACAAATATAATTGTGAAAAATAGGCCAAAAATTACTATTATGTACTTTTTTACATAGAAAAAGATGGTTTTCTCAAAAATGTTCTATTTTCTGGCATTTCCTGTCTACTTGGAATGTAAATGGAACGTTTTGAATAAATAAAGAGGCTAAAATAGGGGTTCTCGGTTAAATGTGTTACCATGGCAACCAAAATAAATGTTCCAAATAGAAAATAAATAATGTCAATTGATAGAATGACCCATCATGATTCATATGCTGAAAAAAGCATATAGATACCATTTCTAGATCCAAAACTGTGCCCAAAAGTATGAAAAAATTTGGTCATTTTTGTTTGATTATTTAAATCATTATGATGATTAGATGTCAAATTCAATGCAAACAACGAATAATACAGCTTATTTTTTTTTTGTTTTAAAAGGTCTTTATTGCCGAGAAGAGTATGTTACCGGTACAAAAGTCATAATTTCTTGTTATTCTTATATACGATAGGTATCGAAATATATATATGTGTGTATGCAGTGATAAAGTAATGATATGATACGTAGAAGCTTCATCAAGTCTTCTATTTGATTTCATATCAAGATAAATATTAATGAAGACAGTAAGTACATAATAATAATTAAGACAGGTAAATTCATGTGGCAAAAAGACAGCTATGGACCTCATCCCCACTAGTTTAGTGTATTGGGTTGATCCTTCTGGTCCTAGCTAATTAATCATTTTACTAAAGTAAGAAAATATAGAGATTTGAGGGGTAAAGGAGAGAGTCTATAGAAAATATGTAGGCTATACAATAATCAGTTATATATTAGGTATAGGGTAGAAGGGATTTAAGATATATTCTAATGTAATGGTTCGTATTGACTTATATGTTGGGTGGCTCTTTGGCTCGCTTACCACTAGAAATACCAACACAACACGAGTAGTTCGGGTTGGGCAAAGCCCCAGAAACCCCTACCTCTCGGGTAGGACTTTATTGCACTCTAGTCTACAGGTTAAACTGCGCGTCTGGACTGGACTAGGTCCAGTCACCTTCTGCCGCTCGTCCGGCTCCTTAGTAGGAGCTGGACGCGAGGCATGGTGCCGCCCCCTCTTGTACCAACGGGGTAATACAAAGCGACACCTAGCTGGCATAGAAGGAACAGGCGCCACACGAACACGTCTCTCGGATGAACGGCACTAATATATATACGACGATACCGGCCCCTACACCACCCCCATTAGACTATACCTAGGGTTAGGTGTGATTAACAAATACCTATTGTTTTAGATTTATACAGTAATATCATACACAAATAGGTAAGTCTATATATACAGTTCGTATAGGATATAGAACATCTAGGGGCATTATAAATAATATGTACATAATGAGGCATCGTCGCATATAACCCGAAGTAATGATAATTAATAATAACGAATAGGAAGTGGCGCCTTATGCACCATCGACCTATGGTGATATGTAGTAACAGTGTTACAATAGTGTTATAATAATAAACGAGACGCATTAAAAAGTGGTAGACGAGTAATCAGATGATATGAATAAAATTTTACAGTATTAACTAACCGACCCGAGGTGGGGTAGATAACCCGAGAGAAAATTTTGTTCATTTTAATTACAAGAATATAGATTTGGTATGAAAATATATTTATACAAAAATAATAATACTGATAAATATAGGTGTCCTACCAGGGTAGCAGGATCACCCTTACAATATACCGGACTTCCGGCGAATCTGGAACGACTGGTTTCTGCAGCTCCATCCGGCGACATATGTGTGGTGGCAAGCCACGTTGCTGTTGTGATGTGCCCTGATGAAGATGGGAAGATGGAGCCCCGGGTAGGTGTGGTAATCCCTTTTGGCGTGTCGGTTTTAGCGTCCATCTTCGCTGCAGGTTACGTTCCAGATATTAGGAGTCCAGCGTAAGGAACAGTGCCTCTGGCATATTAAATGCTTTTACCCTTGGGTACAAAGGAGACACCGTCAGATGGACACTTAAAGATCTTCCGGATCCGTGTCCATCTTCTCAGCCGACTCCACTGAGGCAGATGGAGCCGAGCTGCTACAGCTGCTCACAGAGAGCGCCGTGGAAGCCTCGCTGGGCGTATTGCTCTCCAAGCTCAAGGCCCTCATCACCGCGGATGGACTGTCCATTGCCTCGGATGCTGGTGGAGCAACCGTGGCAGTTGGAACAGTCCGGGTGACAGTAGGGGGCGGGAGCAGGAGAGCTGCCGGAACTGGCGGGGCAGCCGGGACCGGTGGAGTGGCCGGAACCGGTGGAGTAACCGGGACCGGTGGGGCATCCGGGGGTACATCCGGTATGAAGATAAGGGACGACGGTAAGCCGTCCCACTCCTCCAGATGTTTCCCGAATGCCAGGAAAAACTTGAGGTCAGCCTCCTTGAACCTATGTATGTATCTGGCGTTTTCAGCTTGGTGAAACTCCTTAAGCTTTTCAGCTTCCTTCTGTTGATGCCGGCAGGATTCGAGAGCCTCTTGGACTCTGTCCTTCTCCAGCTGCCTGATCTTGTCTTCCTCCCTCTTCTGGATTTCGTATACCAGATTAAGGGTGGCTTCAGTCATCGCCCGCCAGTAGTCGACTGACTTCTGGCGGTGCAATGCCTGCCACTCCGCCATCAGTTCATTCTGGATGTGAACCGTTTGGACATCTCGGTGGTCAACAAACGTGTTCGGATCCTGAAGACCTGACAGCGTATCCGAAATTAGCTCCATCAGGGGTACCCGAGGGCCCGTTGGTGGAACTATGACTGGTGGAGGCGCGGTGTCTTCCACTGAGGCAGGCGGAGTACCTGCTGGAGGAGCAGACGGGCCCTCAACCGTTAGACCGCCCCGGCCTCGGCCACCACCCGGGGAAGCTCGGGTGGACTCCAGCCCACCACGGCCTCTACCACGGGGTTTGGTCCGGCCCAGGGAGGTAAGGACCTGCGACTCGGGTCCAGCTGGCCCCACTGCGGGGAACTTCGCCGCGTACTCACTATACGTGGGGCGCTTGCCGGAAGATCCCTCTCCGGCCCAATAGGACGAATACCCGGATGGGGGAGCGAGGATTTCGCCCCCATCATCCTGGCTGCCAGAGGCTTCGCCCGGGCGTTGTTCCGCGGGTGCAGGTGTAGTGGTGGTGGCTGGAGTCGCCGGTGTGGTTGCCTGGCTAACCGCCCTACGGGCCTGGTTGCTGGGCATATCCAGAGCCGAGACTTGTTGTCCCGACTCGCGACGATCAGCTGGGTTAGCTGGTCTTGGCTGGTCCTTGCCACCCGAAGGGCTCACGGACCAGTCTGCTCGGGTCCTCTTGGAAGCACCGGTAGTTGTTGTTGTGCCTCCGCCGGGACCCTTCGAGCAGGCCTTGGCCTTCTCTCGCTTATCATCCCCTCGCCACTTTTTCACCTTCAGGTGCACCTCACTGGGCATCCCGAATTTTGTGGACGAGAAGTTGATTTGGAAGAAGGTCAACAAGTTGCCGCTCTTCCACGAGCAGAATCCGGTCTCGAATGCCTGCTCCTTGACGTCTTTGGCGCTCAACGAGGCCAAGTTAGCTAGGAGCTCGTTGAAGCACTTGATGGCTCGTTTCCTGGTTTTCTACAGGCCGATGCCATGGGCCTTCTGCAAGTGCAGAGCCATGTCTCGGCGCCGGTGAGTGCTGAACGAGCCATCACAATGTTTGCTCGGGCGGTCCCCAAGCACACACATCATCACAGGCTTGTGGTGCATGTGATGTTCAACAATGTGGCGAGCGAAGCGAGGCTTCGTCTCGAACATCTTCTCACCCGTGAGAGCCAGCTGGCAGGACTCGAATGGGCATTGTCGGCGGCTGCCGGTTGGTCCCCATTGGGTCATTGCCCACTGAACTTTCGTCCGGGCCTCGTAGCTGTAAATCGACCCCAATTTGGATTTCAGCTGGTCAATCCAAATGAGGTAGAATTTACCTACAGGAGTATCCGAGGGGCCGGACTTCATCCACTCCTCGTCATCGCTATCACCGTCCTTATTGACGGCGCCGGGACACATGTAGTGGACCGTGTCATAGGCACAGTCCGCGAAGCAGCGAGGAGTCCGTTCTTTGACCCCTCGGCTGCATTCTTCCACATCCATTTCTGATTGTCGTCCTTCGGGACATCCGTGGTCATCTCTTCCCACGTTGTCACGGACTCCAAATCAGATTTGGCCGACTCGGGCAGTTCTGGATCGCTGTCGCTATCCTCACTGTCCGTGTAGATACCAGCTCCCCTGCTCGCTCAGCTGGTGGTGGTGGTACCAGCCGAAGCCTTGGCAGAGGATTTGGCGCTTTTTCCGCTGGTGCTGGCAGTGGAAGCTACAGCCGAGGTGGCTACTGTGGTGGTTGAGGGTGTGGTGGTGGAAGCGGGCGCTTTCGGCTGACCCTTACCCCTCGGCTTGGTGGGGGGCGTGGGCTCGGCCGGAGACGCCTTCGCTCCGCTCTTCTTCTTCCGGCGCTGAACCTTGGTGGGCTGCGCCGGCATCTCAGGACTGGAATCCGACTCCCGTGGATTCCTGTCCTCTGTACGAGGGCTCCTCCTTCCGCTGACCGGGGAGTCAGAGTCGGAAGAGACCTTGGCTTTCTGTTGGGCCTGCTGCTTGCGATGGGCCCGGCGAGCTGCGGTGAGCTCCTTCTGCTGTTTGGCAAGCTCGGCTCGCTTTGCCTCTACAGCAGCCTGCTGGCGCGAGATGTCCTCTTCCGAGATCTCGCCAGGTGCCTCCGGGATGTCGGCAGCTGGGTCGGTCTCGGTTGTGGACCTCTCGACGGCGATGCGGACATCCTCAGCCTCCAGATCGCTCTCGGTGAGAGGACCCTTAGGCGCAGGTTTACGGGTCAATCGCTTGACCCGGTCGGTTTCCACCGACGACAAGGTGACTGTGGAGTCTGTATCCATGTCGGATTCGGACTCCCTTAACTCCGAGGCCTTTCGGGTGATGCCCTCGGAGATCAACACAGCTCGGGCCAGACTCTCGTTGACCGCCATCTTCTCCGCTAACTTCAGGTAGTTGCGAAGCCAAGAGACTGGCATATTGTCAGCCAACTCGTCACTGCACGAGTCCATTACCAGAGTCTTGAAATCATCCGGTATGGGCTCGGGCACGCCCTGCTCCACCGCCAATGGTCCGCATCCGAACATGGAGGCGTGCATGGGGATGTAGGTCCCCCAGGAGGTGTACACAACACCGGCCTCGCGATCGACGTGTGCCATACGTTCGATCCGAGTCTTAAATCCCGGGGGATACATTGGAATGTCCAAGACATCCACTTTGCTACCCGAAGCGGCTGCTGCAGACGAGCGCTCCTGGCGTGGTGGTGGTGGAGGTGGCATCCTCTCCCGGTCGGTGGCCTCGGCCATAGCCGAGAGCGACCGGGCGGCCTCCTCTGTCGAAGAATCCATAGATTCCTCGACCCGAGATGGGACCTTCGGGTCCTCGCCTAGTTCCAACAGAACGTTGGCAGTTTGACGCGCGGCGTCAATCGTCCCCTGTGCCATGGCACTGAGGACGACTTCCAAATGAATTGGCGTCTGTGTTGGACTCCTCCCGAAGGATTCGTCCAACAAAAGCTTGATGTTAGGCAAGCTAACCGACAGCTAGGGGCCTGTAAACTGCCAACACTAACTAGAGCAAAAACGGGTGGCGTCTAACCACCACGAGTCCGCTCTAGTTATGACCAGTATGACGTCACGCATCTCGCCTCGCGAGATCCCGCCGTGGCTATCCGGTGACCTAGTTCCAAGCTTTCCCGCCGCACCCGCGGCGCCACCTAGGGAAGTAGATCCGAACTAACATTCGAATCGACATGCGAGACGTGGCCTACCACCCGAGTGCTATCTGCTGGAGTTTGGCGGTTTATACAACGCTTCAAAGCGAATGTACCGGTTAATCCGACCGCCGCTCACGGGATACAGCTCCCCGGGGAGGGCACGTTCGAAATCTCCAGCCGTGGAACGTATGTTACCCGCCTATGGCGGACAACACGCAGCAGCTCGTTGTGTACTGAGTTAGGTTACGGCAGACCTCAACCGGGGACTGCGTCTAACGCCTTCGGTTAGCCTTTTATTTTTCCCGGCTTTACGTACGGCCCTTTCCGGATTCCGCTTAGCCACTGCGGGCACCTTCCCATACGTAATGCCTTCACTCAGCGAGACATTTTTCCTTTTCTTACGATTAGGTCGTTTCCTGGCCTTCGTCTTCTTTTTCACCATACCCTCGTCTCCCGGCGTCTTTCTCGGCCGGCCTCTAGGGCGTTTCGTCGGTACTACCACGCTCGGTCCCCTAGGGACAGATACAGGTGGTTTGTAGCCGAACTCCCTCTCCGCCTCTTCGCGTCCCTTCCAGGGCCGAAGTTTTCCGACATTTGTCTTCCATTTCCTACTAGTTAGGCAGTCCTCAATCATCACCGTGGATTCGGAGATGACACGAATTATTTTAAACGGACCTTCCCAAGGCGTTACGAGCTTCAGCTTCTCCAGCAGCTCATAATACCTTAGGACTTTGTCCCCTACATTAAAACGAGTTCGTTTAGCATTGGTGTCATAACCCACCTTCTGCCACTTCGCACTCTTCAGCAGTTCTTTACGAACGGCCTCGTATGCCTGTTTGAACCTGTCCCTTAATGACTCCACAAACAACACAGTGCAGGGCGCCTCCGGGTCTATACCAACCACTCCATACACTAAGTCGGCGGGCATTATGATGTCCTCGCCGAACACAAGCAAGTTGAGAGTGCAATTAGTGGATGAATGGACAGTGTTGTTGTAGGCATGTACCACAAACTCACACTGTTCATCCCAGTCGTCCTGGTGGGTATTGACCAGGGGCTTTAGCACTTGTATGAGGGTTCTGTTGAAACGCTCTACCTGCCCATCCGACTGTGGTCGGTATGGGTTTGTTCGGGTCTTGCAGATGGCTAGGTAATGGCACATTTCCTGCCATAGCTCCGACTCGAACTCCCTCCCTTGGTCGCTGTGCATCATAAGGGGAACACCCAAATGTAGCACCCAGCCTTTCACAAATGCCTCCGCGCACGTGGCGGCTTTGTGGTTAGGAAGGGGGAACACCCGAGTGTACTTGGTATAATAGTCGGTTACGACCATCATACAAGTATTATCTCGGGGCGTCGTTTTAATTCCACTGATGATATCTATCGCCACTCGAGCGAATCTGATACCAAACAATTCCTGGGATAGGGGTTGCTTACCCAGGCCGGGTCCCGGCTTGTTTTTACAGCAATCCGGGCAAGTGGCGATCCACCGAAGCAGGTCGCCTCTCATACCGGGCCAGTAGTAACGCCTTTGTAGGCGCTCTATTGACCTTTTCTTGCCGAAATGGCCACTTGTTTGATGGCCATGGCAATAATACATGATATCCCTCCTCATCGGGGTGGGTATCACTATTTGCAACAGCCTACCGTTGGTGGGAGTTGTCTTCCACCTGCACAGTGTGCCGTCTCGGATCTCTAGCTCGGTCCATTGGGCTAGCAACCGCCTCGCCTCCCTATCTTCTAGGGATACTAGCGGCCTTGCCCGTTTAATACCTGTCCGTAGGTATTCCGTTATGCGCGCAGTGGTGGGATCCGACTGTTGGAACTTCTTTATGGTCTCATACACACGGCCTCCTCCCAGGGGATACGGGGGGTGGTATGATTAAATACCAACCCGGCTACCACAGCATTGTGGGCTCCGCAGTCATCACAAGTGGCATTTTGGCACCTTCGGATGGGTCGTCTCGACAAGGCATCCGCATTGATATGTTTAGTACCGGGTCGGTGCTCTATTTGCTTATGCTCTAATCCGAATTCGGATAGGTGAGCTAACCATCGTCCTATCATCCCCTCGGCGTCCTTAAAATTAAGGAGCCACCTAAGAGACGAATGGTCGGTTCTTAAGGTAAAGTCACTTCCCCAAAGGAAATGCTTGAACTTCTTCGTATACACCACCACAGCGAGGAGTTCTCGCTTGGTGGTACAATAGTTTCGCTGTGTCTTGCTTAACGTGTTGCTAGCAAATGCTATTGGCACTTCGACTCCCCCTTGGACCTGTGAGAGAGCTGCCCCAATTGCATCATTGCTCGCATCGGTGTCTAAGATGAAATGTCCCTCGGGAGTGGGATATTTCAACACGGGTGTATTCCTAAACAAATCTTTTATTTTATTAAAAGATTCTTCTTGCTCGCTGGTCCATGGGAAAGGGTCCCGTGCCCTACCCGGAGTCCAGTGAGCTAAACACTGCATGGGGAAGCTCACACGAGAGTAATTTGGTATGAAATCACGATAATAGGAACAGAATCCTAAAAATGATCTCACCTCCTTAGCACTCGTAGGTCTTTCCCAATTTTCTACAGCTTCTAATTTTTCCGGATCCGCACTCACCCCGTTAGGAGTAATGATCCTTCCCAAGTATGTAATGTTTTTCTTAAACAAATTACACTTCTTGGGTTTAAGTTTAAGACCGTTTGATAGTATCCGGTCGAGGACCAATTGCAGATTCGCCAGGCATTGCTTGAACGATTTGCCGAACACGACCACATCATCCAAGTAAACCAGGCATTTCTTCCACAAAAGATCACTCAGTAAGGATTCCATCATAGCCTCGAATGTAGCGGGGGCGTTACACAATCCGAAGGGTAAGACATTATACTCGAATAGCCCCATATGACTGGAGAATGCTGTCTTCTCCTTGTCGTCGGGGTGCATCGGTATTTGCCAATACCCGGACTGTAAATCCAAGGTACAGAACCATTGGTTTCCGCCCAAGCTATCTAAAGTCTCGTCTATCCTTGGTAAAGGATACGAGTTCTTCTTAGTTATACCATTCAGTTTCTGGTAGTCGACACAAAAGCGGATTGTACCGTCTTTCTTAGTGGTCATACAAACAGGGCTGGACCAGGGACTCGAGCTGGGCACGATTACCCCTAGGTCTAACTGTTTTTGTATTTCCTCTTCGCAAATTAACTTCTTCTTTAGAGGAAGTCTACGATACGGAATTTTAAAAGGTTTCTCGTTGCCCACATCTATGGTGTGCAACACCTTATCGGATCGACCCACCGGTCCTCCCTCCCTACCGAAAGCACTCTTGTACTTCTGTAGGAGTTTCGCCAGGCAATCCTTATCCTCCGTATTTTCTAAATCAGACTGATCAATCAGCTTTTGGAATTCTTCATCCAGAGGATGCTTACTAACAGGGTTCAGTGGTTTATTGAATTTGGCCTCGGCGACATGTTCTACCGAGCTCATCCTCCCAATACAGTCGCCTCGCCTCAAATAGACTACTGAACCACTTCGGTTAGTCATGGGTAATACAGTCCAAGCTGCATTAGCCACTAATGTATCCACTGAGTCTAACCCGACGCTCGACAAGTACACCGTATCGGGTTCATAGACTCCAGTTTCATCCCTTTGAGCCATGGACCCGCCACAAAGGACATCGCAAGTGGTACCCGATGGGATCTTCACCGTATGTATCACTGATGCGACCGAAGACACCTGTCTCAATACGCATTGGACATGCAAGCCATACGGGTTCCGTATACTCATCATACCGTCCCTCGGGTCCAAGACGGCCCCGTATAAGCTTGCAAAATCCAGTCCGAGGATTCCGTCATCACTAACCTCTGCTATAGTTGGCGAAAGAATAAATTCTTTGCCTCCTATACGGATAGGCATAAACGTCCTACCAAATGTACGCATGCTGCTTCCGTCGGCCGTGCAAGCATTTACCCCCGTTTTGAGGTTCTCATGGCTGCTGGCCACCGAGTCGAAAAACCTTTTGGACACACAGGAGTGGCTAGCTCCGGTATCCACCAAGAATTCTCCTACCCGGCCTTCTACAGATATGGGTACATACCACCGTCTCCCCCCTAAGGGTGAGGGGTTACTGGTAAACTGGCGAAAGTCTCCCGAATCACCAAGATTCAATCCGAGTCCTCTCAGGAATTCCAGACACGGATGACTTGGGGGAAGGCGTGTCCCACACACTCGGATCAACTCTTTGATCCATCCTTCCTCTCCCCTAGTGTGGCCACTCGCCTCCATATGTTCACTCTCATACATACAAACACTAGGGTCCCCGGCCCCGGCCAAGGTGCAGGGGTGTGCACCCCCGGCCACCCGGCCTCCAGGTGTAATTGATTCGAAATCTTCCACCGGGTTACCCCCGGTAGCATTTTGGCATTCGTTCTTCCTTGGGGTCGTATCAGATGCCGTTGATACAACCCCCACTAGTTTTCCACGTCAGTGGAATCCGTAGTGTTCTCCCTTCCTTCGCCATTGTCTTCGGCTTCATAGAAGGCAGCCATTACCGGTTTAGCAGCGGTACACTCAGATGAATAGTGTCCCATGCGCTGGCACCTGAAACACTTTACAGTTCGGCGATCCACTCGGGGTCTCTGCCGACTGGCTTGGATGGCATCTGTAATTTTCTTACACATGTCCTCCATAAGTTTGGTCATGTCCGGGGACTGACCCTTCACTTTATCGGCGCTTACGAAAGGTTTGGATGCTTTCTCACTGGCCTTCGGGTCACTCTTGACCTCGGGTGGTGGTCTAGAGTCCCTTGGCTTATTGAGAGCTTTCCTTGGAATATATTTCCTACCCGTCGTATTCTTCCTTAATTGAACCGAACAGAAGGTTCCGTCCTCCTGTTCGATTTCAATCAATTCGAAATCGTCTGAGGGGGCTTGTGCCCCAGACTGCTGGACTACTGACACCAGGGGAGCCGAGCTGCTGGCATTCGGTATGTCTCCGGCTAACATTGTTCGCTTCTTCACGGCCATATCTATACCATTAAATATGTCGTGGAGCGTTACACCTTCTTTCCAGGCATCCCTGGCAGCAATCTGCTCATCTCGGTCTCTCAGACCCTTGACGAATTGTGTGATCAAATCGTCCATATACCAGTCCTGGTTTTCAGTACCGGGTCTGGCCTTGCTTAGCAGGGCATGGAGCTCCATACCGTATGCTCAGAAAGCTTCGTGAGGCTTCTGTGTACGTTTCTTGAAACGGACCATCGGGTCCTCCTTGACCATGTTGCATAACAGTCCACTAGCAGATTCTACCAACTGCTCAAAACTTCCAACGAGACCATACCAGGTACGCCATTGCTCTACAGCCATGCGACCTGGACCGCCCTTCAAACATCTTACCAGATGTGGCTTGGCCTCGTATGGGGTCCACCCGATACAATTCATCACATCGATGAAGTCTTCAAACCACTCTTTCCAAGGTCGAGTACCGTCATATTCTTTTGGAATAACGGCTACCCTTCGGGCAGAATTATGAGCATACATCAATCTAGTGCATTGCTGTTTGCTCCATTCAACCGCCTTTGTTTAATTTAAGGTTCGGTTGCCCCCTATACCACCGAAGCTCGTATTGCCCGGTGGAGGTGGTGGTGGTGGCTGCGTATACGTCCACTGTGGCACACTGTGGTTCGTATAACCCGCGCCACCCTGGTTAGGGCCGGGACCCGAGGTACCACTGTAGCCTGTGGGACCCGGGGTACCGCCCCCTCCTTGTGTGCTTTGATAACCGCCGCTTGAAGGCTGGTTACCCGTCGGATGACTGCCATCGTTTGATGGATTGGGTTGGTTGCTGTCATTACCAGCTCCCAACCCCACACTGTCACTCGGATCCACATGTATGTGGAATCCGTTAGTCTCTGCACTGCTGTCAGAGGCTTCCCGTGGTACATAGTCCGGGTCCAAATTGTGGACTATGGGGACTTCACTTATCCGGACTCTACTAGTTCGGCCATGTTTATCTTGGGTTCTAATATAAACTCCCCCTTGATCTACATTCCACGTCGCATTATCATTGACAAAAGGATTATACGGCGGATGCTTCGGCGTAGAACAGGAGACAGGGTCGCCCTGTTTAACGAAAGTCGAGTTCGGGTTTGTGTCCTTACTCGCCGGAGGGGCATTCGCTTGCTCCTGCTCTTGTAAATAACTCTCCATGGCAGACTTATTTATTGTGAGGGTAGCTAGATCTGTGGTCAGGTTTCGCTGTTCCTCCCTCAGCTGTGCGTTTTCTGCTAAGATTTCGTATCGAATCTTTTCATTTTCCGACACAGCTCGGTTTCGTTCTTCCTGAGCGGCTAAAGCCTCTCGCTTAAAAGTATCCTTTAATAAGCGGTACTTTTCACCTTTTTCTTTCTGAGACCTTTAGTACTCGTTGGTCTCCTTCCTTATCTCGGCTTGTTCCGAGACCATTTTGGCCTCTGTCTCCGCCTTTCGGAGTTGAAGTTTCTTTAGCTTCTCCTCCATAGCATGCAACTCGGATTGTAATCTGTTTACATCCCGGGCTTTAGCAACTTCTTCGGCTCTAGCCTTTTCGATTGCTCTAAGTCTATTGGCTTCTTCGAGTTCCAACTCGGCCAATCTTTTCTCTTTCTCGCGTTCGTCTCTCTCCTTCCTTTCCAAACGATGGGTTGCCGAAGTTAGACGATACTTTAGGTCAGATTCTTTTAGAATCGCCTCCTGCTCATCGGAACGTAATTTTCCGATCCGAGACTTAGTTTCCTCTTCTATTTTTAATTGGGCCGCCATGAATTGTTCATGTTGCCGCCTAGCTTGTAACTCTACCTGTTCTTTGGCTTTCAAATAGGCCGGGGTAGTTTTATACCCGGGGCCCATCCGACGTCCGTATATAGACCTGCGACTGCCTCCAGGATTAAACATGGAGTCGGACAAGCCTTCGTCTAGCGATCGGCCTAGGTGATGCCTTTCCGAGCTTTTCGGTTCAGTACCCCTAGGCTTATCCTTCGCATTCACGCTTGGTACTATTGCGTCCCTTATGGCTTTGCCATCGTCGCTGTCATGGTCCGACGATGTCATTAATGGGGGTACTTCGTTTGGACCATCTGGTACTGCTTCTGGGGGGGTCGCAGTACGTATTCCAGGGCTCGGTGCCACTGGCATACCCAAGTTACTAGCCGAGCCTGCTGGTACAATAGGACACAGCTGGCGTCTGCTAGTCATAGCTTGGGACCAATCACTCAGGTCTAAAGTTGAGGGTTTTATTATTCCCTTGAACAATCCCGTATCCGGTACTCCCATTTGGGGTGTACCCGGATACAAGTTTACGATACCATCACCCGTGGCACCGTCCATCAGACCAGGTGTCGAGGAAACAGTTCGGACACCCGCTGGATTATACATTTGTTGTTGACTGGGTTTCCAGTCTAACAACAGATGCTGGGATGTGAAGTCATCCTCTTCGAATCCCTCTAGCCCGGGGCTGGGGGGATCCGCTTCGGGTTTCCCGAGGCTTTCGGCCAATGTGGCCGCGCACCACCCCCGAACCAACTGGTCACGGCACCAGTGTAATGGTTCGTATTGACTTATATGTTGGGTGGCTCTTTGGCTCGCTTACCACTAGAAATACCAACACAACACGAGTAGTTCGGGTTGGGCAAAGCCCCAGAAACCCCTACCTCTCGGGTAGGACTTTATTGCACTCTAGTCTACAGGTTAAACTGCGCGTCTGGACTGGACTAGGTCCAGTCACCTTCTGCCGCTCGTCCGGCTCCTTAGTAGGAGCTGGACGCGAGGCATGGTGCCGCCCCCTCTTGTACCAACGGGGTATCACAAAGCGACACCTAGCTGGCATAGAAGGAACAGGCACCACACGAACACGTCTCTCGGATGAACGGCACTAATATATATACGACGATACCGGCCCCTACACTAATATCTTTTTTGAAATTTTCTAAAGATTCAGCGTTCCTTCTACCACATGTTAAAGCATTCCATGTTATGGCACCATGAAACTCCACACTTCTAATATAAGAAAGACAGTTTGGAGTAATTGTTTTACATAAAGGGGCATGATGTTGTCTAGTTTGTAATCTATTTACAATCTTATAGTCTATGGACCTCGAACGGCTATACATATAATTTATAGTATGAGTAAATCTTCTGTCCTTTAATTTGTTACAGCCAGTCATATTGTGTATTAAATTTGTGTTTGTAATATGAGGTACTTTCAGGCATATTTTCAGACATCTATTTTGAGCATATTGTAATGGATCCAAGTATTTTCCATACGTTGTTGAAAAACAAATGTCTGCATAATCCATATAAGGAAGTATAGTAGTTTTATAGATTTTCACTGATAATTTGACATCTAGATATTTCTTTAGTAGACACAGTTTATATGTTTTATAAGCGATGGTCTTGATCTGGTTCTTTAAATGATATTTGTAGGAGAGGAGAGGGTCAAGGGTCACACCAAGATATTTGTAACTAGGGTCAATTTGCAAAATTTGATTATTCAAAGAGATGTTTGCTTCCAACGTTTTTAGTTTCTGGTTCGTTGATGTAAATAATATTGCCTATATTGATACAGTTATGTCATTCCACTTTTGTGAAGCAATATCTCCAAGACCAAAAGGGCTATCTGCAAGGGTGATACCTCATTTTAAAGCTGATAACTTCAATTTTAAATATCACATTTCACCTCGGAGGACCCTTTCCCCTCATCTGTCCACATATATGCTTTTAAGGCAAGCACTCTTTTCAGACAGCTAAAGCTGCAGAACAAACCTGTCGACATCACATACCTGTCAACATCGCTCCCTGTACTGTTCTCAGAATTTATGTATCAGTGGAAATGTTCTCATATGAGCATATTATCTTGGTTGACCTCTCCAGTGGTATGCTCCAATTACATGAGCAGCTTCTTGATAACTGAGCATAGCAGTACAATGGAGATTGATTTGGGTGAAATAGCCAATTGTTGATTCTAAACAGGGTATGGAACTTGTATCTGAAACCCAACAAACCCTGGCACAAGTGAGGTAGGTCTAGAGTGTCTATGACAGCTCACTTAGGAAACATTGCTGTAGATGGCAGTGTCATATTTATTATGACGATAAATCCAGCTTTGAGCTCCTAATGTTCAAAGCATACTGTAAAACTAGATGTCTCTGAGCATTGGATGCTCTAAGGTTATAAAACATTCTTCGTGAGAGCACATACTAATCAAACTGGAATAGGTGTATAGGTCAGGTTTGGCCAACACATGACCTATGCATCTTGTTATGAGTTTGTTCAGCCCTGTGAACACAAATCATGTGCCTCTGGCATCGGGATCAGTGCCATAGCGATAGCATTGCAAATGAGATCAGTGCCTCATGCTAGAAGCACCTGATCTCAGCAAGCCTCGTTTTCAGATAATGAGGTCATGACGTCACAGGCAGCAATGGCGCAGGCTGGCGGCTGGAGTTCTCTGCCAGTGTGCAGTGATAGTGGAATTAAAACAATTACGGATGAATAGTGAACGAAATAATCATACTCCAAGCTCTAATAGATCAATGCTATCACTATGACACTGATCCCGACCCTATAGGTGGGTGACAATGTGTTTGGTCACAAATCATAGAAAGTGTGCATATAGGCCTTACATGTCATTCGCCCAGACATGTGCCCAGAAAAAAGAATTCTTATAAGTATGCTTCTTTTACAAAAGCAAGGACACATCTGACATAAATGATAATGTGATTTTCTCAATCTACAGGTCAAAATAGTCTGGACCTGAGATTTTCATGGAGGTATGAAGATTGTTTCTGTAGGAAATTAAGCCCTCAACATGGCTTGTAACTCAAATGTCATTCTCCCAGACACAATTTTGCCCAGACAATTTTGGTCATTTTGGGCACATTTTACCCCCTGGAGCCCAAAATATGCATATGGGACCATCAAAACCCTATGTAACATGAAGATCTCATCCAGCCTGACACTTTGAGCCAAAGAAATAGAGGGGGAAACTAAAATTTGAAGAGTAGGGGTGGGAATACCTCCAAATTCGTCATATGCAAACCTTCTATGATTTTCGACCGTTTAGAGGGGACGTTTGTTTCATTTTATAGATAATAATGATCTTACAGGGGATAATCAACAAATTATTTTCATTGAAGGCATGAAGGGTCTAGGGTATAAACACCCTGAAAAAGGCGTTAAGTATTAGCTATAGTGAATGGGGTAAGGGACCCCCTAGACCAGATCTTCCTGGCAGTGCCACCAAGACCACCCTTCTTGATGAGCCCCTCGTCCATGGATATTAACCCTAATCATGTGCCTGTTCAATTCTCAAATGCAATATTTGGTAGAATATTGATGCGAAGGACTCCTCCAAAAGTCATCAAACAAGTGACCCTGACCATGCTAATAAAACTCATATTCTATTCTCATGCTACGATTAAAGATGAACATTGATACAGCATCCATGTAACATGAATTAACATGGAGACAACTAGGCCCGTTGGTTACCAAGAGTCTCTACTTCCAATGTACTGGCAGTATAGCTCCCACTCAATCCTTACCTACTCTGGTGCCCTGAGGATTATAAACCCTAAGGAGGCCACTGTAAAAGGACACCCAGGACATGCTGATTATTCCAGTAAGTGGTAGTAATAAAACTCAAGCAGGGACATGATATGATGCTCACTCATTAATCAGAGTTTCTAGTCAGAATGACGTGCTGGAAAGTGCCAAGTTCAGGGTTGTGCTAGTTCCTGCTAGTCTTTTAAGATGCTGTTATGTAAGAGTGTACCTCAACCCAGGTTTGCAAGTCATGTTCATTGACCTTGACCTTGACCTGGACATAGGCTTATTTGGTTTTCAAATATACTATTTGTGTGAACTTAGTACAAAAAGATTTCTGCAATAACTAAATACTGCAGACCTGGTGGTTAATCAATGATCTAGGTCAAATGAATGACCATGACCTTGGTGTTAAGGTCATGATTATATTATGATATCATAGGTACTTTTTGGGTCAAAAAAGGCATCCATGCAATATGAGTTGTCCAGAAGACAAGTTTTGGTAAGTGAGAGTCGACTCCTCTAACATACTAGAAGAATAAGACATCACTCAAGCTGCAGCACCACCTATCTTTCTAGGTCGCATCCAGTGACCTTGACCTTGACTTTGGTCATGGCAAAGGGCCTATGCTATGACATTATTTAATTGAATATTAACATTGTCAAAAGGCATCTCAACAGTTGCACTCTGCTGACTTGGTGATTTATCAATTATCTGGGTCAAACAAGTGACCTTGACCAAGGCCATACTTATACTCTATTCTAATAATCCATATTTGGATCTACACTGATGCAGGAAAGATTCCATGAAACATAACTATGAAGCATACCAGAACTCTGAACATATTTTTAGGGATGATTTTCTGAATCATGCTGAAAGATGAAAATGCATAATTACTAAGGTATCACATAATCAAATCCTGACTTTAATCAATCAAATAGCATCACAGGGATGTCCTCTCAATATATAATAACTAAGATGCAGAAGAAAAAACCTCATCCTAATCTCTAGAGGATAGGAAACAGGGTCATAACCAGAAATCTTGTGACTTTCTATGTTTAAGGTCAAATCTGGTGACCTTGACTTTGGCCAAGGTCATAATAGCTAATTGTCTGTAAAGTAGGATTATTCATGTGTCTCATGTACAAATTTTATAAGTACACCTCAAATGGTTGTTGATCTATAACAAAAACTATGTTATATTATCAATTGTTGAAAAATCCAAGATGGCTGACAAGATGGCCACAAACGGGCATGATGTGACACGATTTCACTCTGGGAAGGAGTGAATCTAATACGTGGAAAAAGCTAGGACATAGAGCCTATCTCACATTATATTTATTTGCTACAATCATATAATTAATAGAGAGATTGAGGATTCCAGAAATGTAAGTTAAAAAAATATTGTGTCTGGGTGCATGGGGACCCCCTCTTCCTACTCAACTATCTGTGCTTAAATCAACTTTCTAAAAGGAGTTATAATCTCTTCTCATCTAAAATATGGTAAAGGCGCTTTATAAACCATTATTGAGGAATTTCATATAAAAGGACACCAGATCTCTCTACCTACTATTAATAAAGTAAAATAATTGAGATGATCAACCAAATTTCAACATCCATGTATATCATATCTAAACACAATAGCATAATTCTAAACATGAACCTTGACCTAGAAACATCTAAGCATTTCATACCTAAACACATCGGCAAGCCTTAGCATAAACATAGTTAATACTTTGCAAACTTAAAAACATATCTAAAACATGGAAATCTAACCACAAAGGCTAATCACATTATAAGGCTAAACATGTTAAGGTTTATAAAGTGTGTTCAAAAACGGGAAAATGCAGTGGCGGATTTAGAGGGGTGGGGCACGGGGGCACGCGCCCCCCTTTTTGCCAGTACTTAAGAGTTTAATTACATATGTTCAACTCCAAAATTTGCTAAAAACCAAGGGGTGCGCCCCCTCCTTTTCAACAGCTGTTCAAAATCCTGGATCCGCCACTGAAATGTCTAACAAAGAGCTTAGAATCCAAACAATCTTTTTACAGTGTATGGTCCACATATGGACCAAAACTAAAGAGAGGTTAACATACAGGTTTTGGCTATGTCGCACCATATAATTCTATCTCAAGGTTCCCCTAATATATCCAAGACATAACATTTTAAGTTGTTTTAACGGTTGGCATGTGTTACGCTGGATAGAGTTTTGTGTTAACTGGGAAGAGGCATACATTGCATGCCCAGCACTATGTGGCTGTAACGTAGCCTACAGTGTAATTCCTGATTAAGTACCGCCTGTACTTGAGGCACTTGTGGCATCTAAGAGACTGGTAGAACAACAACTTAAAAGGGCCAGTCCCTCCTTAACCTTCTAAGGATGCCATGATGGTTCAAGGTTGGTGCCAACATGCAGTAGAAGTCGGCAAGCCATTGACGATTTGTTAGTGTCCATGCTTTCCTTAGTGGAATATATCAGCCCTATAGAGTTGCCATGATGCACAAAGAGTGTTATATGTCAAGTCTGAATTAGTTCAATATGGTGGCATGGTTTAATAGATATTGGATGGCAGTTAAAGGGTTAAAAGCTAGACCAGCAACACTGGTGCCAACCTGTCCCTCAGCAGCTTCAGCCATGTGGAGTGGGTCCCAGGGTATGGGTAGGGGCAGGAGCAGGTTCAACTATGGAACATACTATAGCCTATCCTATGGAGCACCGTATGGGCAAGGTTCATGATTCAACGCCTTGAGCCGTCGCGTAACAAGTATAGCCCAGCTTTATTTTCATCCAGTTTTTTTCCTGCATGGAGAGCTATTTGGCATATATTAAGTCAACAATAAATTTGCAATTTGCAGTAGAGCACCTTTGATCCCGTACATCCCGATTCAATCAGCGTTAGAGGAGATTTTCATTGCTATTAGTGTTAGTAACACTACTTTCATATATACTAATATGGTTAGAATGTTGGCCATCATCAATACTAAAATTTATAATGTCCAAACCTAGACAAACAGCACACCATACTAACGCCATTCCTTACCATGGTGCCCAACACACTCAACATGTGTGAGCAATAAGCAGACTTTTTCTTTGCTAATTAAAGGCTAAAGGTTCATGGGGGAAGTTATCTTTCGTAGAACCAATAAAAAACAATAGCATCCTTCCACACATAGGTTTTATTTACATGCTTTTGATTTAGAAAAGGCGGACCCTTGAGTCTTTGCCTGGAATCTCCCCCCAGTGTTTTCACTCCATCTATCCTAGCTGAGAGGCACGTGTGACTGTTTCTGGTTGCATGGGTTTGTCAGAATACATGGCCAGTGCCTAGAGTCTAGAAATGTCAACATACATGTAAGATAACCCACTACGTAAAACCCTATAGTGTCCAGAAGGTACTCAAAGGTCACTCAAGCTAACACAAGGTGTTAGACTCACAGTTACTCAAACTGGCACCAACTGTTAGACGCAAATCGACCCAATCTTACACTATTATTATTAGGTTGATTTGCGTGATTTATATTGCTGTAAATAAAGGGCCTGTTGGAGGGGGAGGAGAACGGGGCCTGATATATGAATCATAATTTATCAATTTTTTTTTAATTGAAACGTCAATTGGCTCCTCCTTTCACAGGTCCTTTTTCCCGAGTATCTTCCTGTTCAGTGTGAAGCAACTGTATTGTAATTCCAAGACAGCCATTTCTTTCTTAAAGGACCAGTTCCAAAAAAAAAGGAGTCAGATTCGATGTGCCATACACAGGCCGTGCCCAGCCTTCCCCACGGAAGGGGGGGGGGGTTGTTTGAAAGGTGACAGTGAATTAATGTAAGGTGTGCTGCAACAAATCCTCGCTAAGGAAGCATAGCAATATTTTGGAATCTGGAAGGCAAATAGCATGTTTTGGTGGATTTTGATGCACTACTGGCTCATCATTTTGCAGCAGCTACCTATAGTTTCTTTTATAGTTATTTCTTATTGAGTACAGGGATTACCCATAGCTCCCATACTCCCTACCTAGCATCTTATCTGGGTAGGGAGTATTACCTGGGTAGTACCTACTCCTGAAACCTTATCTATTGCCTGCAACCCCCCCCCCCCGACTGAGGTAGTTAATGCAGTCGATCACAAGTGTAACTCCTTGGCAACTTTGAAACCTTTAATGTATTTATTCTGTTGTGGTTTTGAGAGCAGTTCTGACGTGATTTACAGCCATAGCTTAGAGAGGTGGAGTGCTCTTCTGATCCCCACCTGGCCTGCGAGTTGAAAAATTGCATCAGTTATATGCTACAACCCCATAGAATTAGACAATTCTTACAAAATCGTGTAGTCCCACAACTTAAAGACCTTTATGTTAAAAGTCCCACAGAATTTAATATATATATATATATATATATATATATATATATATATATATATATATATATATATATATATAGGGGGAAGTGGCTTTTTTTAAAGTTGAAGTCATGTGCTTTAAAATGAGATAACTTGAGCTAAAATATTCCCGGTAGTTCTTCTGTAATTGCTTGCCAAACCTAGGTCGGTGTGAGCAATTGAAAAATGCAAATAAGCTCTAGATACATTATATCCTAGCTTAAATAGTGATAATGCAAAAAATACAGTTTTGTGAAAAAATATACAAAGAAATGTGATATTTTTATCATAAAACCGGTTCTAGAGGGAATTTGCTAGGTCTGTTTTTTAAGGTGTGAAAGTCTTTATTGCCAAGTCACAAATTATACATGAGTGATAAAATCTGACAATAAAGGTGATATCCTTAGGTTCACAAGGTTCTCAGTTTTCAACACATAGGTAATGAGATTAATGATTCATGTAAGATGATGACAGATGAGAAAACAGTAAATATAAGGGTAACAGAAGAAAAGAAGAAAAAAGAACTATATACAAAAGGAAAGAGAAATGTACAAGAAGCAATTGATCCATGTAGAGAAAAAAATACCATGAAAGCAGATTCGTAATCTGCACACTTGAAATTCACAATCACAAATTCAATAATTGGGCTTGATAAAGAGACAAAGGGAACTTAAAGATTTTGAGATTTAGAAAAAAAAACCCAAAAAACTCACAAAATACTGAAACTAACATTTGTATATCCAAAGAGGCAACCTGGCTAATTTTTAACTGATATTAACGAAGTACATTTGATTATATCAATTTTGTATATGTATACAACACCCATCTATACGCAGCAGCAAGTTCATAACATGTATCAATACACCCATGTATCAAGCTACAATTATATCAGATATAGCAGTTGGAGTAAGAAGGCGGTAGGTTAAGTCATTACAACCCATCCCCCACACCTTCTTGAATAGTCTAGCAGTCCAGAACAACAAAGTGAGGTACCTACAACCCATCCCCGTCTCCTGGCTGATATTTGACCTAGACACAATGAAGTGAAGTGCAGGTGAGGTCATTACAACCCATCCCCACATCGACTACACCATGAATAGATCAATAAGTTAGACACTTGTTTAGGCTATAATCAACACTACATTTCATATGTAGCACCTTCTGGTGGTGTTGTGCTTTTGGTCAAATCAGCAATTTTAGCTATTCTTTGCTTAAAAATGAATTTGTTTGGGCTATGCTGATGCCAGGCACTTAGACAATTCCACAGCGCTGCTCTTCTGCTCAGCGGGGAGTTCAAATATCCACCATTTCTGGCTCTAAGAACTCTAAAACGAATTTGGCCCTCCGACCTCAACCTCTCTCGCCTAGGAGCATCATCTATCTTTTCAGGACGTGTTGACAACTTGAACATATATGGCAATGTTAGTTGTTGCCTTCTCCTATTTAACTTACAAACATCAGCAGTTTAATACATATCATCTTCAGTCATATTTTTGCCACGGAAACAAATCTTTAAACCTCTTAATTGTAGCCTCTCCAATTTTTTCAGAAACATTTCATTTGCTCCATCATTCACAAAACTTGCATAGTCAATTAAACTGAGAACAGTTGACTTATAAACCTGTATACATACATTCTCTGTTAGTAGATGGCACAATTTACTTAGGGTAAATAGACGATAATTCACTTTAGCAATTTGTTTGTTCATCGCTTGACCAAAACTTAGAGCAGAATCAATTTTTAATCCCAGGTAAGGGTAACAGTTTACTTCCTCTAATTTTTCATTATACAAATAGAAGTTATGTGGTCATCTATTTTTTAGTTTTTGAGCACCACCTAGCCAGCACACTTTGGTTTTATCGGTATTGACGGTCAGCCTCTTCGAGATACACCATTTTCCTATATTATCAATAGCTTTTTGTAATCGTGAGGCCACTAAGTCCACTTCATTATTGAATGTGTACACTACCAAGTCGTCGGCATATAACAAAAATTTACAGTTTTTTATGACACTTGTCACATCGTTTATATATGTAATGAACAACAACGGCCCAAGCACAGACCCTTGAGATAAACCATACCTGACAGACTTAGTTGTCGGTTCTGAGTTCCTTATATAAATATCCAATACAATTGTGGCAAAAATCCCATTTAGAATAATGGGCTGGTTTCCATGGCAACCAGGAGTTGCCATGTATGACGTTTTCTCCAGATGGGTCACACACACACACACACACACACACACACACACACACACACATATATATATATATATATATATATATATATATATATATATGTGTGTTTTGAAGTGGACCTACGTACAGTGATGCATCCTAGGCATGAGCAGACTAAATACTTGGCTTTAGTATAAAATAATTAGCACGATATTAACTATTATTAGTCAATATAGCCTGACTAATAGTTGAAATGTGATATCTTTCAATTCTATTGATCATAATTGATGATGGGTTAACTTTGATTATACCCACTCTGGTGAGGGACCTACTCATGGCCATGTACCTACGTACGGTGATGGACCATAAATTCTGCTTGTCATGAGTAGAATGCATTAGGAAAGTAATTTGTTTTCCTGCACAAATTGATTGAATGGTCATCTGGCTATATTGAAAAAACATTGCACCATCATCATGATCATTTTTATATCAATTTTTAGCCTGAAACCAATCCATGGTGATGTACCTACGTACGGTGATGTTTCCATGGATTTGCTATATAATTTGTAGGGAAAGCACCCTTCATGTCTAATAATTTGCATATATATTCCCAAAACGATGTATAATTTTGGGCTAGAAAATCTTTCATTAAATATTAACAGCCTTTTTCTTAAAATAGCTTTAGTGTACCTACGTACGGTGATGCCAGTAGGTACACCACATGCTTATCAGTGTTATAAATCATAGACATGCATATGCTGGAAGATTTTCTGATTGACCCTATGTTCCTCCTATTAGATCTTTCAAATGTGACATGTACTGGGAGAAGGGGTCTTAGGACCTCCTGCACTAAGCCCCCTTTTTGCAGATCGTGTCACAAATTGAGATATTTATCTATTCCAAATAAGTATTCTCCCTGCTGTCATATCTAATACAGTGTACCTACGTACGGTGATGCAAAAATTACACAAATACATATTTCCTTTCAAGCCCCCCATAAATATATTGAAAAATGATTTTGAAGTCATCAAAATTTTCCTTTCATGATTCTACAATCATCCATACAATGTTTTTTACTCTCTACTTTATATTCACCTCACATATGAAATCACAAGTATTTTATCATTTTTTCCATGCATTAAAACATTCAAAATACACACATCTCACGCTATATTGGCATAGATATCAATGGTAGACATGTAAAAGTATGTACCCAAGGCAAGGCAATGCTAGTAGTAATGCAAAAGTGTGCATACAATAGCGATTTGCCCCCTTGTTAAGTGCGTGTGGCATAAGAATGATATTGTGACTCTGTACTCCATTTTCGAGAGAATTGACCATATAGTCTTTTCAAAACATGTTTACAGCTTTTGCCAGTAAAAGGCATTACGTGTGGGCGATAGTAGGGGAAGGCAGGAGAGACAGGGCACTGGAAGTAACAGGGTCCCTTGTTGGCTAACGCCCTACAGCGTAATGTGTAAGGAGATCCATAATTGGTTTAGGGCACACGATCCTAGAACATAGATGTTGCTGTGCAGGGAGGCAATGCCATTTATCTATGAGGATATCCTCCATAGACAACAGTCATGATTTCTTTCTTCTCATTTTCATCGATAATTCATGCTTTACTGGTTCAGTAGGCATAGGAAGTATGACTTTGGTTATCATCTGGTATATGTACTTAAGTGAAATTCCCCTGAAAAGGACTGCGATATATACTCCAAAAGCGACTAATTGGTGAGAAGTGGTGATAAATTAGCTTTTCTGTTATTCTACATCTCCTCCTCTAGAGGATCGATATTTCCGACGTCCCCCATCCCAACAATCGGATCTACAAGGTTATGATTGGATAGCTGTTGGGGAACGTTTGAAAAATTTACGTTTTTGGTAGATATCATTGCACCTCTGTTCACAAATATCAGATCGCGATGAACCCATTTGTCTAGAATAGGGGCAGGGGGAATTGGGATGCATATTATTGGACGAGATTTCAGGAAGGCATTTCAGAAGATGGTAGATCCCTTAAGATTGTCGTGGGATCCTCTAATGCTGCAGCTAGAGTGAGTGGTCACTAATGATTGCACTGGTACAACTGGGGTATGTTTCACGTTCACCTAATAGCCCTACGACCACAACTCTCAGATTCTAGCAGGTAGTAAGCCCTCTAGACAATCACCAAATATCTTGTACAAATCAAAACATATAGCTATTACTCGGCGATTGTGCAAATATTCCTACAAAATGTACGACAGCAATACTTAATCTATAGTTGTAGATGGTCTCTGGCACTGTAGAGAAATCGGTACAGTTTTGTGTGGTGTGATTGAAAACTACAACCAGGATTATGAAGGTCTCACAATTGTGATTGTACAAAGTCCCAATTAGGACCAAATTAATCTTAATTGTTCTCAATCACATCCCTGCCTTGCCAAATCCTACGCAATTACTACATTAGGTGCTGATCATACAAAGCAGTCGTAGTGCATTACCTATGCTCAGCCACTCTATGTGCAGTCATCCCATGTTGGGAAATGCCTTCCAGAAATAGATAAATTCTATGTGTGTATCAATCAGGGGTTGGGGTGTTGACGAAGATGATTTTATATATATATATGTATATATATATATATATATATATATAAAAGTTATCTCGCTATCAGGGAATAAATATATACCGGTAATAACGGATAATAATATAATACTAGAGGTACTAGCATGTACCGGTAATAAATGGACATTAATATAATATTATAAGTGGAGATATATCTGAGGAGTGTAACAAATGAATATATATGAAAATAAATGATCTATCACAGAACACATGAGTTTGGTGGGTTACTGACCCTGGGGCTATCAGCACCATACATGCCAAAAACACATAAAAACACGCCAAACACATGTAAAACACATACCAATCAGCATTGCAAATGAGATTGGCACAACCTGTCCAGATGTAATAATTCATCCTTGTAATTATGAATATAACCATACACAGCACTGGATTTCCAATTAACTTTCCTCTTAATATCCTCTATACTGAGGCCAGCATCTTTTAATAAAGTGGCACCACCGTGCCTAAGAGAATGGGTAGAGATACAACCTTTTAAATCAGACTGTAACGCTAGATGTTTTAACCTAGAATTGACATACTGATACTCCATACCATTAACTCTAGACTCAAACAAGAGATCATTTTTACACCTATCCCTACACAAACGATGTAAAGCCTTATATGGGCATAGTAATGAGTTGTCATTTCTAACCAGAAATATATAAAAGGAGCTTCTACCAAGTTGATCAGTTTTAGAATCTGTTGCTAACATAGTACTCCTCACCATGTCCAAAATCCCACCTGAAACCCTGCATCGTTGTATGGGGACCATATACATTTATAGACCTATAGGCTGACTTTAAATCAACCACACTCATATAATCATTCCTATCCAGTTGAGCAGTCACCATGCTAATATTATTATAGGAAAAAACCGAACTAGTAGCATCCATAAAGTTATTAATAGAGATTTTTTCAGGCATACTTCAGTCAGTTATAGGTCTTAACTTGCCATTGGATTTTTCCACTCCACCAAGAGAATGGATACACTGAGGTTTACTATCCGTCTTTGAGACCAAACCCGCCTCCAATTCGTCCAATAATATACCACAAAATTCATTGTAGAATCTTCCCTCGAGGATAGATTTATAATTTTTACAGTCATAAGTAGTCTGACAATCAGGATCTACAATCTTGAAACCTTGAACGATACCGTGCCATAGAAAATCAGCCTCAGTACCATTAATATCAATAAGACCTCTTTGTTTAAGGAAAGAAGCTACTCTACATGGTAAAATTTGAGCTCTCTCCCCCCCAATGTAATGAACACACATACATACACCTTTTATACAATTGTCATATACCCTGATGCTAGGTAAACCTTTGACATTCACCGAAAATAGTGGTTCATCTTCACCCTGTACTGGGTCATTATGTATCACACATATTATTTGGGTCAATATAACTATTAACCCCATCTGTATTACCCAAAGAATTAATTTATTGGAATACACCCTGATTTAAAACGGGTCGGGTGCATGAGTGAGATCATCCATCCTACCCACATTTTCCACCTCCTGTACTGGAGCTTGTGGAGGCAAGTCAACATCTACCACACCTACCATAACTGGATCGGGCACCAAACACATATAACTGCCAGGTATAGGACATCAACCACCTACAATTTCCTAATCATTTCTGAATTTTTGGCAGTCAGTCTTACCATGTCCAGTTGCATTACATCCGCTGCAGATATGCCTATACTTGCAAGGGTCTCTCAAACACCCCTCTGCTCTATTGAAAGCATAGCAAGAATTGTTTGAATTTTTGTGTTTGGTCCCATTTCTAGTTTTGGTGGCGTATGCCCTTTGAGCTTAGAGATTTCTAAGAATGTTGGAATTATCAATAACCCCAAATGCCTCGATACCATCCTTGTTAGCTCTAGTTCTAAGAGATTTGTCATAAGCCACCAGGGCTGCCACTGTATACATTTTAGTCCCTGCTTTTTCTACTAGAACCTGTAAATGCTTTAACATACCCTCCACATCATCATTCTCCTTGTAGCAATCCAATACAAAATTTAAGTTGACCAATACTAATTTCTCTACTGTATCAATCTTATCACGCTTCTTTACATAGATTTCATGGTCAAACTCACCAATTTTGGTACCAACGTGTAGCTTAGAAGAGGTGGAATCTAATGACGACCCTCTTGAGGAGTTATGCGCCCCGTGACGAGCAGAAAACAACGATTTCGACCTCTGCTGATGACCACGGCGAGTGACTTCCTCCCATCTCGATCCGTTGCTATGGAGGCTCGGAGACCGCTGTCGTCTCTCCTTGGAAACGCGGCTGCGTCCTTGCCGACATGACGTCATCGCCCGCTTGTATACATCAGCATGTGTATGCCCGCCCCCTCAGTCGAATCCAACATCTCGTCTCTCCTGTCTCCTCTAGTAGCAACCACCTCTTGTAACAGGCTTTTAATACTGCGTAACTCACCCTCCAGTGAGTTAATCCTTTCCGTCTGGTCAACGAGTGGATCATCTTCTAACCCATTAGCATGGTTGGGCGGCAAAGGCACCTGGCCTAAACAAGACAAATCTAACTCGCTCGAAAATCCTAAGTTGGCCGATTCTACTGCATTTCTAGCCGCTTTGGCCGATTTCTTAGAGACAGTAGCTGATTTAACACCTCTAGTTGATTTTCTACCCATCTTGATTAAGAAATCAATTATTAACCAAGAAAATCAGTTAAAAATCAAGGAAACACCCAGCGTGGTGTTACCTGACCAGGTGAGATTCGCCAACTGACGGTTACTCCAAAACTGCTCCTTATATACTGGAGGATTATTTACCATGACGTCATACTATGACATCATAGATATCCATACGAGCTGCAAGTAATCCCTAACCGTCTGCGGCTAATTATATAAATATACACGAGTGTATATAGTTCCATATATATATATATATATATATATATATATATATATATATATATATATAAATATATAATAATAATAATAATAATAATAATAATAATTATAATAATAATAATAATAATAATAATAATAATAATAATAATAATAATAATAATAATAATAATAATAATAATAATAATAATATGTGGCGTACCTCAAGGTTCCACACTTGGACCCCTTTTGTTTTCAGGATAATATATATCAATGATGTACAGAAATGTTGCCTTAACTGAAAAATCTACTTGTATGCGGATGATACACCTCTGGGGACAACTGCACTGCCTTGGCTCAAGAGCTTCAAGTTAATTTGAATAGTTTTTCAATATGGTGTACTCACATTGGCAGATTTAGATGTGGGGGAATGTGGGGTGACCGCCCCATCCTTTTGACATAGTTTATTTGCCTCCTTTATACCTCAAAGTTGACCAAAAATAGAGGCTAAAGGTCCACCCCTCCTTTTTAATATACTGTATCCGCCAATGCTGTAAATGTTAGTAAAACTAAATAAATGTTATTTAGACATAAATAACAACCTGTTACATCAATACTCAATGATCAAAAGTTGAACAAGGTTCCTAGCTAACATTCCTAGGTGTTATTCTTGACCCAAACTAAATTACGATAACTTTGTTAAGAACCAACTGCGTACTATAGGATATCGTTCATATACTTTTAAGAGGATTGCAAAAAAGATCTTGATGTGAAAACTTAGATCATTATTGATAAGTCATATATTCTGTCTTAGAATAAGCTGATGTTCGATTTTACAATATAACTGAGAACGTACTGGTCGCACAAGGTCGCAAGAATTAGATGTTTGAATGTAGCCTTATCCCTGCCAAGATCTACCAATACGGATTATATACACAATATGTGTAACATGACTTTATTAGAAGGTAAAAAAATGAACATGCCCATTTATTGATTGAAGCTTATGCACAGTCTAGAGATCCAAAACATGTATCAGGATGGTACAACTAGACCCCCTTCAAATTGTAGTGGGATCCTTCAGTCTTATGCCATTACAGCCCTGCATCTTATAGTCACTAATGATTGCACTGGTAGAACTCCTCTACCAAAACTCTATGTAAATACTACATTTAGTCCTGGAAGTTCATTAAAAAAAGACCCTACCATCAGTACCCCAGCGATGGTAGAAATTTCTCTGCCTTATCGATTTTAGTGGTGATAAAGTGTGACTGCCTTGCTTTAACACATCCAGACCTATATATTTTGTGGTGGTAGCCTCAGCCCTGTGTACACTACCACAAGCAGAACACACTGTGCACAGTGACAAGAGGGCCAAAATACACTCCTTTTTATAACAGGGATTACACAAGCATTCCCCTTCCCTATTATGAGCTACTTAGAGTACTATAAGAGGGAAAAGGGAAGCATGACATCACTGTGCACTTAATGCATGAGTAGCCTTAAGAGCCCTCAAGGACCCTCAGCATTGTCCTCCCTCCCCTATATATAATATATATATATATATATATATATATATATATATATATATATATATATATATATATATATATATACAGCAGGCACATTCATGGTTGAGAGGTGGAGTGTTCCCCATAGGTGCTCTTGTACTTAGGGGAAACCACTATGCATTGCTTTCAGCACCACGACTGGTGGGTGCAAGGCTGGAAAAGGAATAGTGAATGATCCACAGGACTTGCAGTGCCTGACTGGGCTACCACCATGAAAATACTTAGGGTAGACTGACTGGCTCTTATAAGATCTGCCTATGCTACCATCGCAGGGATAGCAATGGCAGGATCTTTTGAATTAATCTCCAGACCTCCCTGTCCATCTTGTGGAGATGTTTTGTAGGTAGGCCTATCTCTCAAGGTGGAATTCGGCCCACAAGTCACGGGCTGTTTTGTCACAGAACACATTTTTTTTTCTTTTCTGAGATCACCACTATTACCAGTCATGAAAATGTTTGGTTAATTGAAATCAGGCTTTTTTTCCCTGAAAATCAATATAAACTTGCCAAATTGCCGAGGACCAAAGAAGCATTTCCGGACATTGTCTATACCTTATACAGAACTGCTAGACGATTTCTGCAAAGGGTGTTGGGTTGGGGGAGTCCTAGGGTAGATGTCCCAAGCGAGGAAGGCGGAGGTTCTAGACGGTTGAGTGTTTAGCAAAGCATTTACATTTATTGTATACCCCCTTGAACCTCTGGAGGTCCCTCCTAGCCTCGTTCAACAATCTCAAGACGTATTCACTTTGGAATTCAACCAGTGCTCTTTGGTTTTTACACTTTCTACAGGACACTACCTACACATGTAGGGACTCTGTCAGTGACTTTCCCTCAAAAGTGGCATTAAATGACGAATGGCATTAGTTCACACATGTCATTGGTCCAGAAAATGACACAAATGAGTTGCAATCTTTCAATGTCTGCTTTTTTAACTCCTCCTGTTTATGTATGCTTGCCTTTTTACCTGATTTTGTTCTCCCTGTCTGTTCCCATCTCTGTATTTCTCTCAGATATTAGGCAGGAAGGCATTTCTCAAGATGGTACGACTAGATCCCCTTCAAGTCGTAGTGACATCCCTCAGTTAAATGCCATCACATACCTGCATCTAGTTGTCACTAATAATTGCACTGGTACGACTGCCCTACCAAACCCTATGTAATTACTGCCTTAAGTGCTGATCATACAGAGTAGTCGTAGTGTTTTGCCTACAATCATCCACTCTGTATATCAAGGATTTCAAGTTGTACTTGTTGTGTCTAGTCATACCATGTTCAGAAATGCCCTCCAGAAGTCAATTACATTATCGGAATTCAATCTATACTCGGCTGTTCCTATACAGGGCCGTGTATGCTACGTCACACAGGGAGGGGTGTATTGTGTACATAGACTGTCTGTGACTACAGCTGATTCTACCGTCCAGACTAGTCTCCAGACAGAGGGCCAGCCACCCCTGACCCCAGACAATTCCCTCCTTCACATCCCTCCTATGCCTCCCAAGTATAGACACTCCTTGATGCCCTCCTTGATGTTCATCCAAGACACACCAGCATGCATTATCCCAGAAGCCCTTCATCCCAGACACCCTCAATCATCCCTCCATACCAGACCCCCTCCATCCAGATGCTCTTTATATCCCTCCCTCCCACAACATCCTTCCCTTTTCAATCCCTCCATACCAGACACCCTTCACCCAGGTGCCGTCTTTGATCCTGCCTTTTAGCAACTGATTAACTCTGTGTGTTACTCACCCAACTACTGCATGAGCAATTTATAGCCTTTCTGAAATTAGCATATATAATTCTTACCCCTTCACCAGGATAATATCTTGTAACTGGAGATTCAAATTACCAACCATATTCATACTCCTATTTGAATAATTCCCCAATGCCAGTATCTACACTCTCAGCTGCAATTGTGAATGGGCTATACATACCGATGTAGTACATACAGCAGGACCCACATTGGGTCATTGGTTTTGTACCTACAGCAGCTACTACTGTATTGCAGAATAAGAAGACTGCCATACACTGTCAGCACTGGTGGGCTGACAGTGTATGGCAGTCTCTAAGAAAGGTTTTCAACTATGTAAGACAGACAGTCCTACATATTTCTTGATTATGCTGGCGGGACATTTTTACACTTCAGGAGGTCATTTCCTAATGCATTTTGATCGCACACAGCACTGCGACGTGGAATCTCAAATTTTGGTACGACTTGGAGGGTGAAGACGTATTCTGTTAAGAAATGCGACTTGGAATCGCAAATGTTGGTACGACTTGGAGGGTGCAGACATATTCTGTTGAGAAATTGGCTCCAGGACATTTCTTGTTTAGAAGAAAATGATAGAAAAAAACCCATGTGCACTTGTCTAAAACTTCAAAGCTTTTGTACATAGTATGTGTCAGGATACTATCCAATGAATGAGGCACGATCCCTCAAACAGGCACTGTTTGTGGCATAGTGTCGCATATTGGGACACTTTCAGTAACTTTCTCTCAAAAGTGGCATTAAAGTACGAATGGCATTAGTTCACAAATGACATTAATTCAGAAATGAGACGCTACTTCACAAACGAGACACTCTCTTTCAAATGGGCACCGTATGACGGATAGTGTCACACGTGCCACTGCCACCCAAAAGTGGCAATGAAACGGAAATGACTTTAAATGACAAATATAAATCCACAAATGAGATATACTACCCTTTAATTGGGATACTAGGCTGTCAATGCCAGTTTGATATCCTGAAGTCCCTGTCGGATGAAGGCCCTACATCGAACTAGATCTGGATTTCACTTATTCCTTCAATTACTGCTAATCATCTCCTTTCACACAGATATCATCTTCAAGAGTTAGGAGGTCATCTATGAGTTACAGTTAGCTAGGCTATTTGTGATTTAATGTCAATTGTGTTTTAATGCACCTTTCGATTGATAGTGTCACATGTCGAGGCACTATTTGAGGGATATTGTCTCGATTGGGAGACAATGTCCCAACAGCATGTACCAAACCATGTTTCAATTTATCTGATAACAATCGGATAATTATCTTTCACGACAACATTGATTTACCATAGAACCAAACCCAATTGCATGTCGCATTGGTAAAGCATATGCAAAGGCAGCCAAACAGCCTTGTACAGCCCTGATGAAAGAAAGTAATAGCTGGTCATCATCTAATGGTATTTGGATGGTAATTCACAACATCAAAGAGTCAAAATTCACGAAGAGAGTGAAAATTGCAATTCTTACCAAGATTTACTCTCCCTTTGAGTCTAGACATGCATGCCTGAGAATACTCCATTTAAATTCTCCCTTTAGAAAAGATTCTTGCAATTCATGAAACTCAACTTAGGATGTTACATTCTATCTATACCCTTTAGAAACTTGCAAGACAGAATGTTTGCCAGCGGTCAAGTCTGGCAAGTATTTGTTTTAGAATTGCACCAAATTTTTATACTCAGGATTCTTGCCTGAAAATTCACTGACTACACCTAAAATTCACAGATATTCACCAGACTCTCTGAATTAGCTTCTGATTTTACACGTGATTGCCTCTGGTGGCCCCCACCTAACCCAATTTAATATCTTATAGACCCTGATTGACACCTATAATTCCAACCACAGCGTTATAATCCTTCCAAACCTACGACCTATAACAGCGGATTCCACCTTTTTTTCAATATGATAGAACATGGGCCACTAAAAGTAAATGACATCAAATTGCTGGTGATGGCAACAACTGGATAGTTTTTCAGGATATCAAAGAGACCGAAAACTAATGAAGAGAGTGAAAAATGTAATTTTCATTAAGATATTCTCTCCCTTCTAGGTACATGCACGCCTGAGATTACTCCCTTCAAATTCTCTTTATCAGCTTCGAATACTAGTGCACCTCTTACAAAGCATATCTACATGCAGGATTTAATGCACCGAGGGGCAATATGTGATATAACCATATAGGCTAGGTATATGGCATTGATTCACACAGACAGGAGTTTGACAATCACAATTATGATATGACAACACTGACTCACTGTAAGTAGTATGAACCACGCAATGTGACCAAAGGGCAAGGCCTAGGGAGCTGTGTGCAGCCCACGTGACTACGTCTACTTCCGGGTGTCTGAGCGCGGTGTCTGAGGAGCTAACTCAATAAGCAGAGTACTTTATCAAAATAGAGACTCCCACACCGAAGGCCGACACCTATAGCTATTGACTGCCAAAAGAAAGAAGACATTTGGCCTATACAGATATTTCCCTATATGAAATTTTGTCTTAGCTGTCTTTCAATGTCTGTGTGTTTGCCCTTTTAACTCTTCCTGATTGTATATGCCTGCCCTTTAACCTGATTTTGTTCTCCCTGTCTGTCCCCATCTCTATAATTCATCTAGGATTAGGCAGAAGTCAATTACACTATGGGACTGCTGGGGAGGTAATATTCAATCTATACTCAGCTGTTCCTATACAGGCTGGTGTATGCCGAGTCACACAGGGAGGGGTGTATTGTGTACATAGAATGTCTGTGACTGCAGCCAATACTAATGTCCAGACTAGTCTCCAGACAGAGGGCCAGGCAGCCATCCCTGACCCCAGACAACTCCCTCCTTCACATCCCTCCTATGCCATCCAAGTATAAACACTTCTTGATGTTCACCCATCCAAGACACACCAGTGTGCATTATCCTAGACGCCCTTCATCCGAGACACCCTCCATCACTCCTACATACCAGACCCCCTCCTCCCAGGTGCCTTAATGTTAATCAGTCCCTCCATACCAGACACCCTCCATCCATGTGACCTCATCGCTTTCTCCATACCAGACGCCCTCCATCCAGGTGACCTCATTAATCTCTCCATATACCTGACACCCTCCATCCAGGTGGATTATTAAATCCATCCCTCTATACCAGACACCCTCCATTCAGGTGCCCACTTCGATCCTGTCATTACTTCCTCCTAGATACCCTCCATCCAGGTGCCCTAGTCGATTTATCCATACCAGATATCCTTCATCAGATACTTCCCTCTTCTATCCCTACATCCAATCCTCCAAGGTTTTAAACCCTCCATCTATGTCCTATTCTTTCCTTATCACCTCTTCTTTCCTATCCATTGGTGCTTTCCAACTTGCTTTATTCCCGCTGTGCTATTATGTGTGAGCCTACCCGATACATCCCACAGATCATCGACATTGTATCAGCCTCATCCACTGAGCTTACATACTGTCTGTGCCAATTACAATTAGATAGCCTAAATACCTCTAAATCTTCTCTAATTCCCATTTACCTCAGCACTTTAATTTCTTCTTTCACCAGCTCGAAGCACCGCCCCCCTCCTTCCATTCCACTTCCTTGCCAAACATGCCTCACCCCCTTCCAGTTGCTCATTTCAGTTCTCCGTCTGGTATTCTTTCTTAGACACTCCTGTATCCCTTTCTCACGTCTCCTGGGCAAAACACCACTTGTCGACAGATGACCCACCCAAGCCTCCATCCCTCCCTCCCCCTCCCATCCCAGGAACCAAGCCCCTTCATACACAAACTGCAGGTAATCCGAGCTGGTAACAAGGGTTAAGAGACACTCACCTGTTCGTGTTCGTACTTTCTTCCTTTTGGCGTATGCACACGTTATCATTAGGAGTAGAATTAACAAGTAAGCATAAAACCCTAGCTTATATATAGTCTTTCGTTTCATTGTCCTCTAAGTATCACCGAGCCGTAGTGAGATGGCAATGGTTGAAACGGGTAGAGGTGAGTAGTGGAGTAGCCTATCTAGTCTATGCAGATCACATGTGGTGCACTATGGATGTGAGCAGTGGGGTGATGATCTCTCTAGGAAGAGCAAATGTAAAATGAGTATATATGGCTTGTGCTGTCTAGCTGTTGGCTGGCTGGCTGGCTTGTTGGCTATGTCGGCAGAAGACCAGTATGCTGTAGTATATATATGATCATCCTATGTGAGGGGGTGTAGAAGTAGCAGCAGTAGTAGTCTTGTACCGGCGTAGTGGCCACTCTGCTGCAGCATCCCCCTAAGGTGTCAACTTAATAGCCCCCTTGGCCATCTCTCTGCTTCAGAAGCAGCATCGCAGTATCTACCCCTGTAGTACTCGACAATGCACGTAGAAGAAGCATTCCATGCCAGCAGTGCCCTCCTCCTGCTAGACGGCCATGCCACCCCTTCACCTTCCCATCTCCTGCTCCTGCTACTCTATCTACTGCTCACGAGGGCTGGGACCGGAGCAGCTCAGGCTGGGAGGAGTAGCTCGCTATGGTAATAATGAATGACAGGCCTTGGCCTCTGGCTCTGCCATCCTGGGGAGGACTTGGATGGGATGGGCCTGCAGGACTTGGGCGCTATAGCCGTGCACCGGGTATACTACTGCGGGCGTTATAGACCCCCCCCCCCCCACACCTCTCCATTGCTTCTTCAACCCCGCCCCACCCAGACATAGGATCACCCCCCCCCCCCACCAGTGATGTTCGTCTGTCCTTCTGCCAATTGAGCCTGTACGGCAAACTCCACGCCACGCGCCTACTGGCGACAGCACGACACAACCCGCAGTCACCCATACAAAGTATACTTCATGTACTCATCTGTAGATACAGCCCATCCCTGGCACTCCCGCATAGCCTTCCCCCTGTTTTAGACCGCCCACTTCACTTTCACTGATGAATAAGGCCTATCTTTTTGTTTGGTTTTTATTACAGACTAATTTATTTTAGACCCTTCCCCTCCTCCCCGTTTATTACCTTATCCCTTCCCCTTCCCATCCTTTCGATCCCTTTCGTCCCCCTCCCTTTCCATCGACAATCTTATCTCTTTCATGGACCTATCCCCTCTCCCCATTTTCTTTACACACCCACATCAACCGCTCACTTTCCAGTCCTCTTCTCATAAGCATTCCTCTTCCTTGATATACCTCCCATACCCCCCCCCCCCCCGCCACTCACCCATGGCTGCCCCCACCACTGCCCCCCCACCACTGCCCCGTCCCTGTGCCTATTGTGCCGGTGCTGTACACACGTGCACTATGGGCTGAGTGGCTCACCGTCTGGCCCCTGGACACGAGCTGCTCATTGAGACTATGGCGTCAAGCCACACAAGGTGGTATGCCAAGTACAGTCTCCGTGCTAATGTGGGCACCTTTATATAATTATATGTCTAATTCAATCATACAATGTGTACAGACCACTGTAAAAATCAGCATTATATATTCGGCAAATATACAATGTATATATATATATATATATATATATATATATATATATATATATATATATATATATATATATATGTGGATCAACACGGTAAAAGGTACGCCTGCGCACCCCCTCGCAGGCATACCTTTTACTGTGTTGATCCATATATATATATATATATATATATATATATATATATATATATATATATATATATATATAATTATGGACACCTTTATGGAAACATCACCCTATACATTTGGTACAGACTTTATCCGTGTATGGTGCTAAATGATTAAATAACTTCCACTAATTTGGATCCATTTTCGTGTCAGTAACGTTCACAGAGAAAAGAAATGGAGTCAACCAAATAGAAATAGAGTGAAGAAAGGAGTCAGTGGATCTGGACTCTATAGTGACTCTAGTAAGACAGGAGTCCAGGATGACTGACTCTTTTCTATTCTCTGTTTGACTACCCCTAAGCAGGAGGGGAGTCCCAGCCTGGCAGACTCCCTGTGTGGAGTCAGACTCTATATAGAGTCGAACGTGGTTGACCCTCTGCTATATAGAGTCAATCATGGTTGACTCTCTACTTCACTGTTGACTCTATAACAAAGGTGGCTGTTGCTTCTCATTACTTTCACCAGAGGGCCACACAATACATTAGATTTTGCACATTAGAACATGACTGTTACATTTAGTTTAATTGAGGGAATAATCTAGAGATGGCGGTGTTATATAAATACAAAAACCAGCAATTGTACACAACTGAACTAGGTGGTATGCTCAACTCACTGAAATAAACCAATAAAAGTCTAAATGCATCATAGACATTTCCTGGGTTATGTTTTTACATCAAAGTATTCTGAGTGCTAGGTTAGTTCATGAGAAAAGTTGATGATTGGTGCAAATAGATGCATCTAACTAATGTAAATTGATGCATCTCGGCATTTTGCTATATGGTGCATTCAAATAGAATAAATGAAGAAGACCCCAAAAGCAAAATATCCCAGAAATGATCTGCTGTTTCAATATAAAATGCAACCAATCCTGACTTCACTTCCCAATAGAGTCATAGTAGAGAGTCCTATAAGCTTGACTCTGTATTTGTAAGGAGTCAATTAATGACTCCCTACATATAAGGAGTCACAAAGGAGTCACAGAGGGAGTCACCTCAGTGTTAGAAGCTGGACTCCCAATTGGGAGTCAAGGTGACTCCATTTCTTTTCTCTGTGATTCTATTTCCCATTCACCCCAGCGTCACAGCTTTCTTATCTCAGGAATGAGTATGTTCCCCCTTTTTAGCCCCTATGAAGCATACATAATGTCTCATTTTACTTTGTAATCTAAATCCTTGAACATCGGGTAAACTATGATTGACATAAGGCAAGCCACCCCACTATTTGGATATATGTAGTTTTCTCGTTGCCACAACAAGGGGGTTGTTTATCATCTAGATTTGACAGGGGCTGTCCCTGCTGTCAGGGGTATAAAATGATTGAACACTACTCCAGTTTTAACACATTTGGTTGATGTTGAAGTAGGGAAGCCTGAGTAAAGTCCCCTTGTTGGCCACACTGCCACCTTGAAAACAAAAAATCATATTTCACAATAGACATATAAGATTATTCTATGTTATTTGTGGCTGTTGAATGTAAGCAAAACATGTTTTTCATTAAATCACCATGATCACATCCCCCAATGATTCACAGTCAAAATATACAGTGATTCTGTGTATATTCACCGGAATATTTCAGCAGTGCAGACCTTGTCCATCTATTCCCATCTGTGATTCTATCTACATGTGCATCATTCAAGAAACATATGTAGAAATGGTCAAAATATCAGAGAGAAAAAGAAGAAAGACATTCCCTATGTGAGGATTTGATGCATTGGTTGGAGTAATCTTTCTGACGCTCGGCCTATGAAACTGTCATGTAATTAAAGCATGATCCTTATCATGGGTTTTAAATGTTAAAACCCGTGAGCTTTAAGGTGGAGGGGTAGTTTCGGGAGAATCGAATACAGCAGTTCTCAGACCTAACCTATTCAAGAAATAGTCCATTGTATAACATTAGTTTCATTTGAGAACAAGCAGTAACATGTTGTAGCACATGTCCATGTGTCCTACCACTAATGCGGTGTATCTCTAGTCATAGAAAACATCCTGAATCAACTACCAGGCGTGTGGTGCTCCGAGGAGAGGTTTATTATTCTAGCTGAGGCCACTCCTTACTAGATCCTGGAGTTGGGAAAAGTCATAGTGATTAAAGGCCAATAAAAGTTATGTTTCAGTTTTCCCATCTCTTACCAGCAACATTTGTGATATTAGTGTTTCGTTCTTAAAGTTTATTCGAACTAACCTGAGTATCTATTATTTCTATGAGCATTTATTGTGTGTGAATCCACCTCTTATCATCAGTATACACTGTGGGGATAGCGATGGCTGTAAAGCATTTAAAAGATCTCCGTAACACAAGTGATAAACATACACAAACTCTACAATTATTGTTTTAAAAAGCCCAAGGGAATACAAAATCACAGAAACATTGATTTGATTTTGACAATTTTATTCAGTGATGTATATCCAACAAATAGAAAGGATGTTTACATAGCCCTTACCTAGTTGGAAGCTTTTGACAATTTACAGAGATCGCAATAAAGCATATGGTTGGCACTTAGTGAAAGTAAGCTTTACGGTATGTCAGTATACATGGCTGCAGTGATGGACACTATAATGCTGGCCTGGGGGGAATGGCCAGTAGTTTTACATGCTGACCCTTCCTATGGGCTGGGTGGCCCACAGAAATTCCTGATGAAAATTTTAGAAGTGTTGGCTAAGATACATAATAGTGGCATTGTATATTGTTAGAAAGAGAAACCATTGGAAAAATATATATTCTGTTAATGTTTAAATGTAATTCACTGGGAAATAGTCATGATCTTCATTTTGTGTCAGGAGATGTTTGTACAGGCCCTTATGTTACTGTAGTTTTTTGGCTCAGGTGGCCCGTGAATGAAAAAGTTATTGTCTACCCCTGCTACTGCATTTACTGTTCTAAGCAGACACACATAATGCACAATGCTATGATATGGACTGCATCACTACATGGTCTAATAGGCACATTTCATGATAAATAGGGAAAGGCCACTAAATGCTCCTCTAATAGAAGACCAGTAGGCTGTGTTCCTGGAATGTTATGGTAAAATCTTGGACAAAATGGCTGATTCACGGAAATCATCAGTAAAAATAGCCTTTCGCTGTACGGTGCATCACAGAAATGCTTTACGGTACATCAGTTGCAATGCTTAAGTATTGGAGGCCCAAAAGTCACTCAACCAAATCATATTATGGCCCTTGCTATCCCCACAGTGAGTATAGTGTTCATGGGAAACCACACAAGCACGACTTTATAGGAATATGTCTCACGTGCCTATCCTGTTTTTTTTTTCTGACTTTGCCATGTGAGAGACGAGTGTTCCTTTTGGTGCTAGGTACATAAGTACTTCATAACAATCGGCAAATCACAACTAACCATAAAACCAAAGTCAGGGTGACTAAACAATGCAGTAATTGGCACTAGTGCTATTATACCAGCTACTTGTTAACAGATAGAATAGCGGCACGTGGTAAGGGGGGATGGCCGTGGAATGTCTGTTAAGTCCCTCTTGCACACAAAAGTTGATGGTCTGAAACCGAGTGAAGAATTCACGAGACATGTACCACCTAGTTTCAATACCCATGACACCATAGGCCTGACAGATGCCATGGAACCAGCCCTTTAGGGTGGAATCTCCGATGACAGCATGGCCTTAGTTATATAGAACTTAGCCCCAGGGGTGCACCGTATATTGATAGCCCACAATTTGAAAGTCTACACACAAATGTATCTTAACAAGTGGTTATAGGTGATGAGCCATGGATACTCTGCGCAACCACCTATTATGAACCATTATGGATTCAATTTGGTGGTGCAGAAATGGACAACAGGAAATGAAGTATATGAAGCCAACTGCAGAACGGTGAAAATGTTATAAATAAACACAAACAGAAAAGATTTTAGTGTGTTATATTGATAATATCAAACTTCAATGCACTGAAAACATGGAAGATCCGAAACTAGTCAGCAGTGACCACTTTAGGTCCTCAAGTTGACGATACCTAAAACTACAACTTTAGGTAGTCAAAATGACGACTTTAGGTCATCATCCTGATGACCTGAGTCATCAGGATGACAATACTGACAGTACAGAGTCGTCATACAGATGAATCAGGTCGTCATATTGACGACTCAGGTTGTCAGGATGACGACCTAAAGTTGTCATTTTGACTACCTAAAGTTGTAGTTCTAGGTATCGTCAACTTGAGGACCTAAAGTGGTCACTGCTGACTAGTTGTAGATCTTCCATGTTTTCAGTGTGCCTGTATAAGTTTCCTTAAATATGAGCACTGGCCGAGAATATGAACAGGAGGTACATAAAAAGGTGCTAGAGGGCTTATTTTTACCCATTGCTAGTCAAATTAGCATTCAAATCTGCTGTTGCTAAGCAACCAATAGCCATAGCAACAAACCAACAATAGATATAGATTCCTTGCATCCAATTTCGGGGGATAGGAAATGTCAAAAGCCTTGTCGGATGAATATTCTTGCTGCAGAAGGTAGAAATCTGAGGATTTGGTGGCCATTTTGAATTGTGCACAATTACATCCCCTACGGTTGAATTAAAAATTTGGCAACATCAAAATTCTCAAAGAGGTTTAGGTCAGATTTGACAATGTTGCCAAACTTCGACCCCCAAAAAATACCCCCTTTATTTTGCTACACAGTAATATCAATCGAAATTGAAAGACAAACTATAAACCATATTCCTTGAATATAGTTTTGTATGAACTCCAGGGGTTTATTTCAAAATGGCCTAATATACCACCCCCCTGCAATATTACCATGCACATCACATGAGGCCTTACTAGTGTGTGGCTACAACTATTAAAATAGCATGCACTATTCGTGTAGAGGCAAGGAGAAAGGGTGCTCCGTGCTAAAAGTCAACTTTAAAATTCAGATCACTAGCTTTCCAGTGATATATTGCAAGAGAAGATACTCCTGTTAGCTTTAGGGGAATGGCTTGCTAAATATGGGTAGGTATGACCATTTCCTGAATGGCAATAAGCTCTATGCCTAATTGGTTTTGAGATACATCTATAATTAGCATTATTTAGGATAATTAGCTAAAACAGAAGAGCTGAGGTAACTGAGTGTCTGTGCCTGCCTGTGCAGGTGAGTGGAGTGACTGTCTGGGCCTGCCTGTGCAGGTGAGTGGAGTGCAGGTGAGAGGTGTGTGACAGGTAGGGCACTGGGTCACACAGGTGGGGGGCCCCCTAGTTACCAATACCCCGAACAGGGTATGACCGCTGTTCGGTACCATAACTTTTGATCTAAAAAGGGTATTTTAGTTCTGTTTTCACCATAGTAAACCTGGTGAAAAATTTATTCAAATGGGACCATTGATTTTCCTATTTAGAATGAAAATCATGTTTCCATGGCAACAGAAATCAACAAAAATGCCTATTTAGGCCAAAAAACCTTCTTTTTACAAGCCTTATTTGGAACCTTTTCACCCAAAATAGAACATTCTATCAAAAATCATTGAATTCTTCATAGAAAAGAACCCTATCATAGTTTTAGGCATATTTGTCCTATTCTAGCTCAAAGTGGTGCCCCCTGGTGGCTAAAACAGGTACTAAATCCTGCAGGAACCCCCATTTCTGCTTGCTGGCTCACATTCATTTTGCCTCTCTTAGCTGGAGCACGACACATCCTGACAGCAGCACACCCTGGGCCCAAAAAAGTTGGTCCACAGTGGGAGGCTTATGGTGGTAAAGCACTCCTATTTCATCGATTTATAGATGGAAAAGGCACATTCCCTTTCTAGTAGAGAAGTATAGTATATTTGTAATAGTGCATTCAGCTGGTCTTATCCCAACCCATTATTGATTTCTTTCACTAATGTAAACCCCCTGTATTATAAAATCTACAAGTTTTGCTACCACAACCATCGTAAAGGGGGTTATGTTAGCCCATTTGTGAATGACTACCAGGGGTACAGCTAGTCAGAATTAATAAGAGACCCTGGCACCTACACTGCTAGTCTACACTGACAACTTAAGCCTATACTAAAGTCCTCTGTGAAGAGGACTTTGGGTCCTCTTTCTGAAATAATTGTTACCAGGCAAGCAAAACACCCCTCTCCAGGAAAATTGATTATCATAGTTCAACTTAAGATTTTTAAAATGAGACATCATTGGCTTAGATATTCCTAGTAGTTATGTCACAACCCCCCCTTGAACATAGGTCTTTATTTATATGTGAAATCGATGATTAAGCACAATGTTCTACCATGCAAATCGTGATTCTCAAGAAGTCATCGTAGTGCAGACTCGCGACCGTCACTGTCAGAGCAAATTGCCTCGTTGCAATTTTTATAAACTGTGGGCAGATGAGGGGAAAGGGCCCTGTCACGCACAAATCACCAACTGGCGCATTTCGCAAATAGCGCAGTGCAATTTGCAAATTGCGCAAGATCGGCACCACGCAAAGCTCCAATTTTGCACAAAGCACCAATATCTGCATATCGGTAAGCAAGTCTACTGTCGATATATTTCATTATATTTTCCAATAGATCAAGATCCGAAATGTTAGATCAATGGTTGAAAAACATAAATACTTTACTTCTAAAAGTACCAAACAAATAGATTTTAGAAAATCTTTAATAACTTTATTGAAAACTCGCACTATTAGTGCATAGCGCAAGATGAAATTGGCGATCGGCGCAGATTGGTGAAATGCGCCTAACAGGCCCTCTCTGTGGGATTTTTAGTACTGGATTTGGCCACTAGGGGAGCTAGAAAGACAAAAAAAGTGAAAAATAGACCAAAAATAGCTTTTATGTACTTTTTTTACACAGAAAAAGGTGGTTTTCTTAAATTTCCTGGCACTTCCTCTATATTTGGAATGTAAATGGGACGTTTTGAATACAAAACAAGACCTAAATAAGGGTTTTCAGAGAAATGTGTTGCCATGGCAACCAAAACTATATTCCAAATAGAAAAAAAATAAGGTCAACTGATAAAATGATTTGTGGAGGTTCATATGCTGAAAAAAGCATAAAGATACAATTTCTAGATCCAAAGTTATGCCCAAGTGTATGGAAAGGGATGGTCATTTTTTAATTGATTATTTAAATTATTATGCTAATTAGATGCCTGATTTAATTAAAACAATGAATGATAGAGCTTATTGGCTGTTTTGATACAGTCATGTCATTTCATCTTTGTGAAGCAATTTCTCCACGACTAGACGGGCTATCTTCAAGTGTTATATCTCATTTTAAAGCTGATAACATCAATTTTAAATTTCATATTTAACCTCAGAGGACCCTTTCCCCTCACCTGTTCACAACTAATAAATTTGGCAAAAGTAGTTCTACTGCGTAGGGACAGTATCCTTAGCCCTTTAATTGTTTCTATTCTATTAGAGTTTGGAGTATGTAATCATGGTTTGTACAGCCTTACGTATCTGGTTCGAGACTAATGCTAGATCATGTGACCAGAAGAGCTGTACCTTGTGACTACACTGACTTCTTGAGGTCTCATGCTAGCCATTCTATCATAGTCGGCAGTGCAGTTCCCATAAGAAACAGTGGACCAACATTCATAGTGTTGGTCAGAGGACCAACACACTGTGATGACGTCATTCCCTCTCTCTTTCAGCAGATACTTTAATTCAACTACATGATACAGCTATTGAATTCAAGAACATCTGTAGGTTCGTAATATTCAGATAATGTGTGACAATGATAGAACCGTGTTTACACATGGGGTTGGAGTGTTGGTCTCCTGACCAACCCACAAGACCATGTTTTATTTCATGACTCAGCGCAAGTGAATTAATCTACTACAACTAAGACTTGAATAAGAGGGAGAGAGTGACACATGACACATAGCAGTTACAACACACTTTCAGAAATAAAAGCGATTGTACGGAGCCCCTAAAAGGACATCTGTTTTCTACACATTTTTTTTCTAGGGTTTGTTTCTGCAAGTTCTATTTTCGTTTCCACAAGTTCTATTTTTGTTTCCGCACGTTCTATTTTCGTTTCCGCAAGTTTAATTTTTGTTTCCGCAAGTTAAATTTTTGTTTCCGCTACTTTAATTTTTGTTTTCGCAACGTTTTTCTTCTTTTTTAGGAATGACTTCATAACTTTAGTTCTATTAGGAATATTTGAAAAAGTCTTTCGCCATTGGGAAGCCCAGGAAATGGGCATATTCTGCAACATATTTAGAGGGCAAATAGGGGGCATGCCTCACTTCTCCTTCTAGAGTTTTCTAGAGTTTGTTTCCGCAACTTTTATTTAATTTCTGCAGCTTTCTTTTTCGTTTTCACAAGTTATAATTTGAGTCTGGGCAACTACTGCAGAGATAGACCCCCTAGACCCAAAATAAAAGTTGCAGAAATGAATATAAAAAGTTGCGAAACCAAAAAAAAAAGTTGCGGAAACGAAAATGAAAAAAAAGTGTAGAAAACGTAAGTCCTCTCCAGGGCTCGGTACGATTGTCATTGAAACATGTGCTGAGATTGCATCAGTGCCTACCAACTACAGCTTGTAAAAGCTCATAATAGTTATCTTAACTGCAAGCTCATTAGTTGAAAATGCAGATGCAAGCATTCCCTATACCCAGTCATTGACAGGATATTTCTATCACTCATACCTCGTTTCCACGACAGAGACACTAACAGCACCGTGTACAACAAGCCCTCTTTAACATCAAGTACCCCCTCCCCCCCACCTTCTCCAACCAGCTCTATATCCTGTAGTCAGGGCTCTCAAGTTAATAATATTGTGGTGGATAAAAGATTCAACTTTGGTGTGGGGACAGGTACAACAAATTCCCTTGCTCCACAAAAGCAGTGCAGTTGTGTCTTATGAAAATAGCTAGTGGCAGGGAGGAGGAAATCAGCTTTATGATATACTGGCTTGTTATTCCTAGGGCAGAATCATGGCAATATAGCCCGCACCCAGAAAGATAATGCTGCTGATGGATTTTGTTGTTGCTAATTTTTCCAAACCTATGTCAAAATCCATGGTGACAGTTCAAATGTTGGACTTTAACCTCCCATGCCATAAATATCAACTTTACTAAAATCTTAATGACACCTACCCCCTTGTAAAACAGCACAACGAATATATTTTTGTCCCCAATTGGATTGTCACTCTCAGAATAATGGACCTCCTTGCACTACATAATTCTGCCTTGTTCATAAAATGCCTGATATAATGAAGATCTTTGCCATAGATTTCGATCTAGGAGGAATTCTCATGTGCAAGATTCTGATGCTATACCTTTCCATTCATGGACAAAGTCAGTGGTATGTTATGTGAACTTTTTGTGACCTACAGACAGCTCCTTCTAGCAAAATTAGCGAAATACTTTTGACATGGCACAGGTATTCACCAAATCACTCCTTTGGCCTGTTAATGCTTTCAAGCGATGGACTTGATCAAATAAATTGGAACTCGCCAATAAAATTACAATATCTTTATTGCATTAGTGACTCCATCGTTGACATGATTAATCTGCTATGAGCAGTACATGAGATTGCTTTAAATAGAATTAATAAATTTAATACGGAGCCCTGGAGGTGACATTTCTTATCTATATATTATACCTGAGTGCCTTATATATAACCTATGATGATTAGTTCATTTTACGTGTTATGTTTAACTACCCATCTTATATACATAACACAATTGGTGCTCATGGTAGTTATATGTATAGACCCATATTTAGGCATAAACAGACTCTCTGTGTTGGCTGTATGTGGGCCTTAAGTAAAACCAGAAGGTTGTATATAGATAAGAGACACCAAACCGTTACTATAAATAACCTCCTTTGGAGTGCTAGCTGCTATGGTCAAGAATTTTCATATAAACAGGACGTGATCATCTACAGTGTGGACCAGCACCTGCACCTCAGGGAAAGTTCTTCTAGGCGGGAAGTCTGACCCCCTGCATGAGCCCTGGATTATTGCACAATCCTGTACAAACTATGATCCTTTACACCCCTTCTACCCCCTGTGCTATCCCTGTACGACCCCTGTATGATCCTATATGATCCCTGAAGCACTATTGTGCATGGAGAACTATAGCATGGAGCTCCATGGAAAGTGTACCATGCAACTATATGGACCATGGAGCTCTAAGTCTAGCAACATGGACCATGGAGCACCATTGAGGTTGGAGCACCATGCAGCTTGAGCAGTATGGAGCATGGAACTCCATGGACCATGGAGCACCAGGGAGCTCTATGCAACAGGGAGCTCTATGCAACATGGAGCACCATGGCAAATGGTGCACCATGGAGCTACATTGTGTATATGGAACAATTATGAAGCATGGAGCACCAGCCCCATGAAGCACCATGGATCATGGTGCTTCATATTCCATGGAGCATCATGGAGAATGCAGCTCGAGCACTATAAAGCATGGAACTCCTTGGAGCATGGAGCACCATGGAGCATGGAGCACCATGGAGCTTGGGGCACTATGGAGCATGGAACACCATGGAGCTCTATGCAACATGAAACACGATAGAGCTCCATACCCCATGGGACATGGTGCTCCATGGGACAAGGAGCTTTATGGAACATGGATTATGGCATACCATGAAGCATGAGAGTCCATTTAGGTCTTCTGTATTTGGCTTCAGTTATCCATAGGAAAAATGCCAGGCAGAGAGATTGCTTTGTCTTATGTATGTAGCTCTGGTTGTACATAAACACACCAAGCAGAGAGATTGTTATGTCTTATGTATATAGCTCCACATATACATAAGAAAAGACTGAGCAGAAGGAAAGGATATGTGTCCCTATATAAATACATAACTAACACAGTGGTGGAGTGAGGGAAGGTTAGAAAGAAAGAAAGGAGGGAGAAAGGAGGGGTAAGGAAGGAGAGGGCAGGGCGAGAGAGGAAAATGGTTGGAGGGATGAAAGTATAGAAGGAAGAAGGAAGGATTTACTTAGCAACAGACCCATGATCCCACTCATGAATGAAGGCATGTAGCAGTGGTGTATGCAGGATTTTAGATTTTCATTTTTGCCCCTGTCTTTGCCTAATTTGAGACACAAAAGAGGCTATTAAACTTCCAACTACAGGCAAGAGGGAGGGAACGTACAGCCTTTTCTATCCCTGTCTGTTGTGGAGTATAATTGATCGCAGCACTGAATCAATTGACCCTTAACCGCATTAGAAAAGATACAAGGATGTCTTTGATGTCTTTGATGTCTTTGCATAGCAACAGATGTAGGAATAGACAGAACACCTTGCTCAGGAACAAAGGCATTTAGCTAACCAGTGTTATAATGAAGCATTGAACCGCAGTAAATGTGATGAAATGACTATAGTGGTGTAATTACTTTAATGCTAGAGTATGAACTGCTTAGCAACAGTACCCTTGCACAGCAACAGACTGGCATCCCAGAAGAAAGTTATGTGTGCACATACAAATTTAAGTGATTAGGAAAATGGACCAGAGGAGCAAATTCCAATGACATCTAAAATAATTAACATGGCACTTGAAACGTTTGGTTTTTTTAGTCTGTTACTAGAATTAGTAGCTATGACCTGAACGGAGACCTTGCTTGTGAACAAGAATGGTATGTATAGCTAGGTATCGAATAAATAGATGTATCACATTGTTAGACTATAGAATATGATAAATAATAGCTCAACATTAACCGCCTATCTAAAACCTACGATTATAATAGAATTGTGTACTTCATAATAATGCCCCATTACATAGGATAGTTATTGCCATGGAGGGTCCTCCAGCGTGGTATCCCAAGGATCGGATAGTGTTATGATACCAAAACCATAGATATCCTCCAGTCACTCACTGTAGCATTATAAATAGTAAACACAATAGACAGCCAGGTGTCTTTATCAGAGAGGAGCTAAACTACACACACCAGTGGTGTAGCTCTGAGAGAGCATGTAGTACATAGTAGTATCAACCCCTTTACTAAGGAGCAGTGATGGATTCTGTATATCTTGGGAGGTAAGGCCAATGTGAAAAGTGTATTAAGCTTGTCTCATCATCCGTATAACGGAGCCCTGGAGGTGACATTTCTTATATATATAACACCAAGGTGCATAAGCAAAATATAAGCAGACTTTCTGTTCTATCTGGATATGTGTCTTATGTATATATAACCAGAGTTATGACCATAAGAGACACTAAAATGCTACTATAAATAGCCAGTGTGTATACACCACTGCTACATGCCTTCATTCATGAGTGGCATCATGGGTCTGTTGCTAAGTAAATTGCTATCGCTAAGTAGGTCCTTTTCCAACCAACCAACAATACCAATGGGCTCCTTGTGCCCTATCTAGTGGGGGTTAATTGGTGCCATTGGAAACTAAAAATTCATGACACGGTTGTTTAAATCCCAACATTTTGGTAGCCATCTTGAAGAATGACTGAAATAAAGGTGTTCAACTCAAAAAGAGCAAGAGTAAAATAATCACTATACAAATTTTCCTATTACTGAGTAATGTTTTGCACTTTTCTCCAACACAAAACAGTATTTTCACTTAAGCTACCTGACTACTGTGTCTAGCCTAATCTAATTTGGAGAGCCAGATAAAACAGTGAGAGGTGGTGTACGTGCTAGCTTGCGTCGTAGTAATAGTCCTAGAAGCAGGCATGACTTAACACATGTGCAGTTCAAGCCAGAGACAATTTGTCAGGCATGTATCTGGGATGTACTTCATAGAAAATATAGAACTTCTACATTCCTTGCATGGGTGAGGCATGCACTATCAAGTGCATATGGTTCCCTGCCTCAGTCTGTCTGTCTCTGTGCCTGTCTGCGGAGGGGGGGGGTGTTGGTATGGTGCGCCCAAATCAGACAAACGCACTCACTCAATTCAATAAGGCACCTGCAGAGATCTATAATACATCATCATCATCATCGTCGTCGTCGTCATTATCATCATCATCATCATCATCATCATCATCATCATGATATAGGCCAGTAACTTTCTAATTTGCTTGTAAAGTTACAATAGTACCGTTTCATAGTTACGCAGCACGGTATGCTCCTATGTCCATATGATTCCTCCTAACTGGACGTTAATTGAGCTGTTTTGGACAGAACTTAGATTAGCATAATAATGAATAGCCGAATCACTTAGTCCTGAATCAGCGAAATTCGGAAAATAACGACCGTGCAGAATTAGAAAAGTATAAATTTGTAATCACATACTGTCTGGCACTAACGCATATTCGATATTTACTTACTGTGAACGGGTGCAAACTAATATATGGGATCTCGTTCCCAATACAAACAAACAAAAGAAAATACAAAAGAATTCGACTTTCTTTAAACTGGAGTGTCGTGCGAGAATAGACTACAAACAAAGTTCATGACAACGTAACAGAAAAAAAAACATTGGACAGTAAGTGGAAAACGTTTCGTGGATTTTAGATCAGCCCAAACATCCACCAGTTCAGTTCACCAGTCTTTGATAGTTCTCCACTGAGGGCAAATACAATGTTGTTGAACTAATGAAGGATTCCTTAAAGTTGTCAGAGACCGACCGTTATTTTAGCAGAGATTCCTTATACAATGTACCACAACATTGCCACCTGGGGCCTCTTGTAAAAACTACACTAGCTCCTTATTGGATGATTATGGTGGTTCATTCTTCAGTTTTACAAGGATTCCTAGTGGATTCAACAATTAGTTTTTACAGTGTAGACCTTCATTGGAGTAGTGCCATATACCAGGAAAAGACAATCAACCCACTCTAGATGTGTATCTAGAGTTATTACACGATTTCTGTGACTCAGGGTGCTTTTCCTGGATATCCCAGTTCTGATATTCCTGCATATTTTGCGACCCCTTATGAGCAGATCCTAGGTGGATATCAGCACTCTTTGAGGTGGATATCAGCACTCTTTGAGGTGGATATCAGCACTCTTTGAGGTGGATATCAGCACGGTTTGGGGTAGATATCAGCACTCCTAACATGTCATATGTTACATGTTAAAACACACGAAATTTTCATGGCCAGAGTAGGGGTCGAACCTGCAGTCTCAGATGCCTAATCCAACTCCCTATGCATTGCGCCACAGGGACTGACAAGAAATGGTTGGCTAGAACCAGATCTTGATATGATACAAAACCCAGGGAGGGTACTCATATATAACTTCTATACATTCAAAGTGTGAAAATCCCCAGCAGCCTGGGTTGTGCCCCCCCCCCCAGCTTTGTCGCTACTGCTCGCATAACGGCGAGGTGACGACTGCGGGCTGTCCGCTGCCATAACCAAGAGACGCATTCAAAACAATCCAAGCTGAGATGGGTGCTGAGGAAGGAGTGCGGCTCGGTGGTCTAGTGGTTAGTGCATTGCGCTCAACTGTAAGAGGTATGCGGGACGAGTCCCGGTCCGGGCGCATCCTTTTTTTTTTCGACTGACCCATAGCTACATACCATATTTCCCTGTTTATACGCCCAGGCTTGTATTAGTACTGTCTACTACCTAAACATTCTTACTAAGTGGCAAATTGACCAGGCCTTAACACGAGGATATATGGTATTGCTGGACACGTTCAAACCAAACCAGCAGCTGCCGGGCGCCGAGGTGTGTGTATCGATAGTTTACACACACTATGGCAGTCTGCGAGTCCAAGGGAAGGATTTTTGTTTTCAACTTGTTTTTATTGATATTCTATTGATTATCTATTGATTAATAGTGTAATAAACTTAGTACGGTATGGGCTAACAGGCACCTCATGGCTTGTATCGTTTGCCCATACATTACTTAGTTATTATTACACAACCTCTGTGATTTTGGATGCTTTTTCTGGATATTCCCATTCTGATACTTGTCGATATTGCAGGTCCTAGGAGTGCTGATATCCTTGATATTGGCACTCATAGGAGTGCTGATATCTATGATATCAGCACTCCTTACATGTCCTAACATGTCATATGTTACATGTTAAAACCTATGAAAGTTTTCATTGCCAGGGTAGGGGTCAAACCTGCAGTCTTCTGATCCCAGATCCAACTCCCTATGCATTGCGCCACAGGGACTGACGAGAAACGCTTGGTTAGAACTAGGTCTGTATAAGTCATTGATATGGCTGTATCCTACAATACAGTGAATGAGGTACCCGTTAGCCCATTCATTACTCTCATATTATAATTACGTTTCTGTTGCCCAGCGCTCTCATACCATTCCTCTACTGTGCATGTTTTGTAAAAGGTTCCAGCTAACTCAGCAGCAAGTGAACAATATAGCATTACCTCTACAAATGGTTGCATGACTTGTGATAGGTTGGTTAATAGAAAAAAAAAACAACAACATTTTGGTGTATGATTTGTCATTAAACTAGCCTCAAACCCCTCACTCAAAAGTGATTTTTTGGTCTTTTAAAACAAAAATCATTAAATAAATACAGAGATCCACTTGAATTGCTCCAAACTGAATATTTCTTCACTCATTAGCCTCAGAGCAGGCCTCGTGAATCCTTCGCCTCATCGAATCCTGCTTCTGGGCTAACTCATGAAGAAACACTCAGCTTGGAGCAATTCTCGTGAACTTCTGTCTATGTCCCTGGAAGTGGTTGTTATCTAGGGACAAGGTACCCATCATACTGTGTCTTATCTGGAGCGTGTTGCTCCTATGGTAAAAAGAGCTGTCAGTAGGTACCCTCTTTTGAAAAGAAGTCACGCTCTGCTTCACCATTCAACTTGCACTCACCACATTAGTCTGGAAAGTCACCTGCCTTGTAAAAAAATAGAGAGAGCTGCACTACCAGGTACCTACACACTCTATAGTATATTATACTGACTGACTTCTCCCAACTAGGTACCTACTCAAATCCCCCATTTTTAGCACCATACTTGAATGACCACTTGTGAGCAACAAAAGGTACAAGTTATAGCTACATGAAAAGAAAGGACTAGAAATGAGGGCATCTTTAGCCAGCTCTTCCTTTTACTATAGGAGCAACACCCTCCAGTGTGTTAACGTTTAGAAGAACCAGCAAAATAACTGAAGAATGGTGGATCCACTAGGTTACTCATTGGTAATAGTTCTGTCCGAGGCTGTTGCAAAAGGACATGAATTCAATTCTGTCGGATGAGCTATTTTCAAATCGGAACTGACTACTCTCAGACAATCACTTCTCCCTTGTGTTGCAGAAAGGTAATTAGTTATAGAAGTAGTTCTGAAGTGGTGATGAATTGGGGAATGCTTCCCACTATGAAAAGTGTTCAGATGGAACCAATTACAGAACCCACTTTTGGCAAAACAGTGTGACTCACATTGAGAGGATTGATTCTGAATGTAAGGCGGGAAGTGGGTTCTGAGCAGTCAGAATAACTGGTAACTGGAAGGTGAGTTACGACAGTTAGAATCTGGTTCCATTCTTTTTGCAATAGCCTCCAGGTAAGCTAGAACGATCAGGGGAGGGCCTATAATTAAATGCCCTTAGATGGTGAATGAAAATATATGATATATATATATATATATATATATATATATATATATATATATATACATATACATATATATATATATATATATATATATATATATATATATATATATATATATATATATATATATATATGATATAGCTCCACACAGAAGCATGTCAAATGAACTGCCCAGAGCAGGTCAGCAGGGCTCTGATATCGCTTCCGTGCTCAGTCCTGCCCACTTACTACTAATCAATCTGTAAGAAAAATGGAGAAAGCAAGGACCGAGTATTTTTCATATGCTTATAGAATGAGATATGTGCCTGGTTTTACCAATTTAATATTTTCTTCTAAAATCTATGACTTTCATTACAAGAATACTGTGGGTTACCATTCATTTGAACAGAATATGCAAATTTCTTTGGTTGTGTTCTTTCTTACAGAAAGGTGACTACCATAAAATCCCCAGATAAGCCATGGCTTATTGAACATTCCAGATCATAATTGTGCGGCAAATATCATTGCCCTGAGATGAGAGTGTGGCTTACATGAGGGGGATTGACGTGATAAAACAACAATCGAATTGAAATTGTCAAGCCCCAGGTGCGGCTTAGGCATATAGCTTCCCCCCCCCCAAATTGGAGATGCGGTTTAGGAGGGGTTTTATGACAGGTTAGATATGATTAATTAAATACTATAGATTACGAAGAACGAAAGGGGATTGGTTTGTTCATGTGTTATTTGTAATAAAGCAATTTGGTGCTATGATGTTCGCACCTTGGGCAAATTGGATTTTAAAAGCCCTAACTGTAAAGTTGGGGACAGGAATAATTTCCTGTTGTTGGTGTGCGAGACAGGCCCTTTCTTTCTTTCTTTCTTTCTTTCTTTCTTTCTTTCTTTCTTTCTTTCTTTCTTTCTTTCTTTCTTTCTTTCTTTCTTTCTTCCTTTTTTCTTTTTTTCTTTCTTTCTGTCTCTGTCCCTCCCTATTCCGGCTCCCCTTATATATTCTTTTTCTCCCCTGCCTTCGCCTTGTCTGGTCTGTCTGCCTCTCATTGATCAACATTCAATTTCATTACAAATGTGGATGGAGCGGGGGGTGGGGGCTCTTCTCGATGATTGACGTGACTACTGACATATTACCCGGATGTTCCGATGACGTCTGTCTCACAAACTGCGAGTTTTGGTATAGGTGTGCACGCGAGTATGTAACTGGTTGTTGGCAAATGTAGTTGGCGTGTGGGAGCTACTCGGTTCTTGGCACTCAGCCAATCGGTGAGGGAAATCACCCAGCGAGAGGAAACATAGGCTTCTGCGCCTTTCGGAATGGAACTGTGACGCTAGTAACAAAGCAACATCCCAATTGCTATGCTCAAACAGAGACGTTCCTAAGAATAGATATCTGTTACAGAATGACTTGAAAATATCGCCCTTACATGTCCTCCTACCATGTCGGTGTGTAGTTACATTTAATAGGATGTTCAATTGAAGGTTGACTGATAGGCTAACCTCAGATAGGATCTGAAAGATAGGACCAATGGCGAGGCACATACTGAACCATTAGAAGAAACATAACAAGTTGGAATACTCCCCCGCAATACTCACTATAGACGCCAGGAGGTGAAACCCTTCGCTAGCCCTCTCCTCGCCCCTTTTCCTTTTCAACTTCCATTCTTTTCAAATAAACACATAGTAGCCTTTCCCAACTTTTTTGAATGCCATACATATAAAGTTACGTACATCTACCTCCAAAAACGTATTTCAGACAACTACGTCTTTAGAACTTAACTAAACCTTAACGTTTGAAGGTCCATATACCATTGTGGCAAACAATACCTATGCCATTGGCTTTGGGCACGCGAAACCTGTCTCTAACTATTTGTTTGACTTGTCATGTGTGTTTATTTGCCTTCCTTAGTTATGACCTTAGTCTGTATATATCATGTGAGAGACAGTTACTTTACAACATAGAGAGTTTGAGGAGAAGGGGCAGTGGAAAGATGAGAAAACCCCACACTTTTTATGCTTCGCCAACAGTCATATAAATTTTATTCCAAGAAATACTGCACATGGGGGGCCTGGAGGCCGTTTTTCCACATAGGTGTTATATATCAACATATGGTGGGTCAGATACGGAAATCATATGGAGAAAATATTTCAAATTATACAGTGTATGGTCCGTATAATTTATAAAAGCTTAAAATACGGAAATTAATTGATATATACAGAATCTTTTAAGTGGAAGGCAGGCTTAATTATGAAAACAGACAGAATCCTGTCTATATTCCAGGAAAACCCCTAGGGAATTCCCTGAATGACGTCACACATGCGGCAGTGACGTCACACATACGGAAAATATGGTAGGGCAGGATATAATTTGGTACACATACAGAATTGATTGTTCTTGTCTGTTTCTTTGTTGTTGTTTCTTTCTGTTATTTTATTTTTTTTTTTGGGGGGGGGGCTAAAGTGGAGGATTAGACCACCACTTAGGTCAGATACATATTGCACCCTAAAAATAATGTTAAAAGTCTTTGTATTTTAAGACAAGGAGTGGGGATGGATGTACATTTCATCAAGGTCTTATCACTATCCCTCTAAGGTTAAAGCTCTAGAAATTTCAGTGTAACCCCCCTCTATATTATTTCTTTGGAATCCTTAGAAAAGCTGAGCAAACACTTAACAACAAGACACCACATTCAGCATACAATCATATGAATAGGGATCGATAGACACATCCCTGTATTTTCACTCTACATATAATAGACTGAGCTGGGAGTGCACCTTACATGCAAGGTAAATGTATATATCAATTGCTAAATCCTGCTGAGAAAATATCAATATTGGATCCAGTCATTCAAAGATGCAGCCCTTCAGTAGTTACAGCCCTTAAGGGGTTAGATAACAGAGCGTGGGAAAGTTGTTGGCCACAGTGTAATGTACATCTACTAGGCGCCTCATCGGAAGGCCGTATCCTCAGTGGATACGGCCTTCCGCATCCAGATACGGGCAAAAAGGTGTTTTTGGTTAAGATACAGAAAGTGAAAATCCACTCGAGGGCAGCATATCTGGATCCAATATTGAGCTTTTCAGCAGGATTACCAAGTTATTGATCCATTCACTTAACCTATTTATAAGGTGCACCCTCACCTGAGCTTGATTGGTTGTCTGTAGGTGGATGTTTAACAACAATAGCAGGGGGTTTTAAGAACCGCAGAAAAATCATTACAGGGGAGAAGGGGTACTTTGTCAAAAACTTTGTCATAAATCACATATATACAGGCTGATTCCAATGTTTCCCTCGAGCCTAAGTACACTATACATAGTTTGTACCCTTTAGGGTGTGGAAATTCTGATACAGATATGTCAGTCCATATTTGCCATGGGTGTGAGATCCAGAAATTACAGGGGAGACAAGGGACCTTTGACTGACCAACCCTATAACCAAAATTAGTTTGCGTGACCTAATTTCCCCCTCTTTTCAGTGTTCAAAATGGACTCAAGCAACAGACTTATCCTTAATCAAAAAGCAGTGGAGCTGGAGGTGCACCTCATATGCAAGGTACATTGTAAAATAAATTAGTAAATATTGCTTGAACTAGCTTGAAACGGGAGACATTTAGCATGCTACCCCTAAATGGCTAAAGTCCTTAAGGGGTTAGGTTGATGAATGGCCAGACTCTAAACCCTATAAGGGCTTTAAAACATTAATGGTGCAATATGTATGCTGCCATGTTCCCCCCTGAGCCCCCCCCCCCCAATAAACAACTCCGTATGTGCGCCATATCATCTCCTGACCTACTTATATATTTTCCGTATGTGTGACATCATTTTAGGGATTTCTCTAGTGGGTTTCCTGGAATATAGACAGGAATCTGTCCATTTTTCTCATTAAGCCTGCCTCCCTCTTAAAAAATCCAATATATATCAATAAATTTCCGTATATTTAGATATACAGACCCTACACGGAGCTCTTTTAAAAACAATTTTTTTCTTTTCAAATATTTTCCCCACATAGGTCCCGCATTTGACCCTCCATATGTGCATATATAATACCTATGTGGAAAAACAGCTTCCTGCTGGGTACCTCTTGTTTGGATATAATAAGAAGACTGGTGATATTCCCTAACCAGGATGCTGTTTTTCCATATAGGTGTTTTATATGTAAATGCGGAGGGTCAAATGCAGGACCTATGTGGGATTATTTTTTAATATTAATCAAACTGTTTTTAAATGACCTCCGTGTAGTTTCCATATATATAAGCATAATATATGGAAATTAATTTTTTTTAGTGGACTCAAGGCTTAATGATGAAAATAGTCTACATTCCAGGGAACCCCCTAGGAACTCACTAAAATGACGTCACACATACAGAAATTGTATAGGTAGAATGGGAGATGATATAACACACATACAGGACCATCCTTTCTTTTTTATTTTTTTATTTGGGGGGGGGAGGGGCACAAGCACCATGGAAGAATCCCTACTGGGCCTTTAAAGGTTTAATAGGAGAAGCCGGGACGGGTGTGCATTTTAGGTGCCTATTACCTTTACATTGTCATCAACCTAACCCCTTAAGGACAAGGGCTCCAGGTGACCCAGAAATTAATTGACAAAGGATTTTCTTGTAACTTGAAAATATTGTTCCTTACATGATGTGTAATTGAAATGTGGAATAAAAAGTTGGGGTAGCAACACTACTTTCTTCAGTACTAGCCATCTTTCGTAGGATGTTTTAGCTTTGAGTCCAATGGGCTGACAGCTAGACATTTGGGATTTTAGAGGAACTGTGGTGAATAATTCCCAAACTGGACAAACAATTCCTTTCAAAAACTACAAATATGTCCATCGACATGTGTTAATCAAGATGGAAATGTAAAATCATATGGTTTCAACACTGCTTTTTGTGCAAGATCGGTGTGTATGCAAGGGGATGGGAACCGTATTGCATAAGCCTATGGACCACAGCCAGAGGGGGATGGGGAGATAGAGGGGGTAGAGGGGGGTAGAGGGGGGTAGAGGGGGGTAGAGGGGGGTAGAGGGGTGTAGAGGGGGTAGAGGGGGGTAGAGGGGTTGGGGGTTTGTAGTCTTTTGGCAAAGTTTCTTCCTATTAAGAATAATGTACCGGAAATGGCCGCTAGGCTCCTGCCGCACTCGTCCTTAAGGCCTCTAGCCATTGGGGAATAGCATGTTGAAATGTGTCCCATTTAAAGCTATTTCAAGCAGTATTTACCCACTCCAACTCAGCCTGACCATTATAATCCATATACGGACCTAAATATTGATATATATGAAGGAAATAGTGCCCTAGAGCAGTTGGTATTCAGAGCTCCATATACGGACCTTATGTGGGATTTTCATTTTCCTTACCTTGACCAAAAACACCTTTTTGTCCGTATCTGGATGTGGAACTCCGTATCCACTAATATAGGATGGGGAAATTTGAACAAAAATGGTTTTTAGACATATGGGGGCCGTATGTGACATATGGACCTCCATATCTATGTGGAAAAATGGCCTCCAGGTTAGATGGACTATATCAGTAACGTTCCACTCTTGAAAATTCATAATTAAATGCATATAAAAAATAAATTATGCCCCAAGACTCACCCAAACCATATGGAAATCTTAGCTAATCCCCACTAAGGAATAAAAATATTATTGGTGGTGTAGAAGTGTTTACCTTGCTATTATATGCCCAAGGATATAATATATATATATATATATATATATATATATATATATATATATATATATATATATATATAAGGATCAAGGATTCAAGGATTCAAGGATCTTAAGATGACAGATTTTATCACAGATGCCTTAAAACCTACTAGAAAACATGTAGCGCTAATGGAAAAAATCTATGAAGTATGATTAACACCACTAAAAAATGCCCTATCACCACACAATTTTGTGTTGGTAGGACTTTATGTATACCAAAGAGCTAGAGTAAGGCTGGGACAGTTTTAAAATCATGCGTTGGCAAAAATATGGGAAAAACTGAAAATTTGAGAGATTTCATTCCTATTTCTTACCTTTACCCTAGCCCATTCAAAAACCCTTACATAATCATTATATTAACTGTCCATTGTCTCTAGTGTGCATGTGTATTCTATAGAATAATTATATATGCCTCCTCGGTTATAGTTGTACTACCTGGAGGTTGTTTTTCCACATAAGTGTTTTATATGTAAATACGGGGGGTGAAATGCGGGGCTCATGCAGGACATTTTTTTTGGTCCTTAATATCGTTTTCATTTGACCTCCATGTTGTGTCCCTATAATAAAACTAAAATTTAGCTCTTGCGGGGGTTCACATGCGGGATCCCGTATCCACATACGGGATTCCGCATCCTGTCCTCTACATACAGCTGTAAATGATAGAAGTCTTCGTTTGGTTTTATCTGCATACCAGGAAACCCCCCGGAATTCCCTATATGATGTCACTTCCTCCACCTTGTCCGCCATTTGTAAAAACCTTTTTAGACTTTCGCACAAGATGGGTCGACCGCCTAAGAAAGTGAGTAATAAGTTTTTTTCTTGCTTTAACCTGTAACCATTCATCTTCCTCAGTCTGCCTAGTTCCCTTGTGGTCATGTATGTGACCTGAACACCTCATGTCAGTTCAGGCTTCATTCATTCTCGTTGATTTGTCCATGGGGCCTGTCTTCGCTGGTGTCACTTTTCTGTGTTATTTCATATATATACACCTACCGGTAGTTAAAGAATGTCCCCCGTTAGGTTATTTTCGGGTGGTCCCTTCTTCTTTACCTTATCTGTGGCCTTTTTTTCTTTCGGGAGAATAGAGGGGTATGTCATAGGTATAAAAGTGAGCTCCTTAGCCCGTTTCAAACTTCTTTTTTAAATAAGGTGTCTTATTTTTTTATTTGTAGCCTGACAAGTGTACAATTGGGAAAGCTTTTCAGGGGCTTCAAGATCTGAGGAAACTCCTAATAAAAAACAGGGAGCTGACAGGTCAGGAAGCTGACCTCTACTTTGAAGTAAGTATTAAGCCTTCTACTTCCTTTCTTTGGTCTTTTTTATTTAATCTTTATGTAAGAAAAAGAAAATCTAAATATACATCCTCTCATACATACATTTTCTATTCTAGAATAATTATTCCTGTTTTCCTGATGCATCTTTTTTATTTTTACTCCACATTTAACTTCTTTGCCAGGTCCTCTCAACATACCAAAACTTATTTATTGTATCCTTTTCTTTGTTTTCGTGTTTTCAGAGTGGTCCAGACGATCAGGATGAGGACCTAGAGGTTGATGAAGAAGAGGTTGATGACATTAACCCTGAAATGTTTGATGGGGATGCTGGTGATCAAGCAATTCAATATATGGACTACTTAAACAAGAAGGAAAATATTTCTCAAAGGAGGGGTAAAGGTAAAGCACCATCATCTCAACATCCCTCGCATGAAAAAAAACCAAGAAGGAACCTGTTTTCAAGCCTCCTCCCCTAGATAATTCTTTCTATGACCCTTCCTATGTGCCCATATCACAAACACCTCCTACTAGAGGAAGAGGCAGGGGAGCTTCTTCACGGGGGAACAGATCTATTGGGCGAGGAACAGGGAGGGGAGCTTCCTCGTGCGTTGGAACGTCTTCTCAAAGGGGACAAGGAAGGGGGCGAGGCACAGCAAGAGGGCAAGGCCGAGGAGGAAATCCTTCTGACAACTCTACTCCACGTAAGGGAGAACACTGGTGTCTCAATGAGTTAGATGTGCTTTTAAAGGGTGCTAACCATTTACGTCCTGTGTTGAAGGGACATTTCAAGCATGTTACAGACGGCCACACTCTCAATAAACTTGCATGGTAGGAGCTGCGGGGTAAGTTGATTCTTTGGTCTTAATTATGTTATATGGGAAAACAGAAATACTAAATTTACTAAATTTGGGTATAAGATATATATTTCTTATGTCAAAGGGAGCGTAAATTAATCACATGACAACCATATCTGACCACATAAAAAAATAGTCTAGCCATCAGCCCTGCATATATGTTTCATAATGGTTAAGAGAAATCAAACAGACCTTAAAGTCTGCCTTCATTCATAACTTTTCCTCTTAGATATATTTTAACAGTTTCACAGCATATCTCTTAAAGTATATGTCTCTTGCAGACTATGTCAACGCTGCAGGTGGTAGAGACAGGTCTGTCAAACAGTGCGACGACAAGTTTGGTTATTTTTGCCAGAAGGCAAAGAAAAAGGAAATCTTTCTCACAGAAACAAGTGGCTTATTTCTTCCTTTTCACATGTATAGTCTATAACAATTTCACATCGTTGCCCTTATCATGCAAGAATTAAACAGGCTAAGTCACAAATGAAACAAAATATTTTAAAGTCTTTCTCTTGTCTCCGGTATGTATGTCATGAAGTATTCATTGTATTTAACCTTTCCATTTTCTTAGCGCCAACATATAGACGCAAAATACACCTCTGGATCAGGGCAGAGTGCTGCAGAAGACATACTGCATGAACTGGAGCAGGCTGCACTAGACTACTGCGGTGAAGAAGTTGCACTGGGTGAGTTCAGGAAAAGATTGTTTATATTTTTTTTATCAGGTCAACGATTAACTTTTAAGTGCTTCATGCTTTGTTTCACCAAAAAAAAATGGAAACTCCCTATGCAGTATCAATATATATGGCTCTATACACTATACTCTTAAGCTTACAGTCAAAATAAATGGTTTTGTCCTAAACGAGCCCATATAAGACATTCAAATTATAACTTTTTCTTGTCCCACGTTCTTTGTGTTCAGGTATATCAGCGATGAGGCCTGCGGACCTTAAGAGCGGGAAAAGGCCCTAAGGCCGTTGGTCTTGTTATGACCCAACACAGCCGGAGAAGGAGGAATACGAGAATTTGGGTATGCCAAGCAATGCTATGACAGCTGCAGTTGAGGGTGACCTGCTAGAGGAAGACGCAGAGACAGGTATGTATTCCTGTTTAACAAATTTTGTCATACCTTTTAAACTACTTATATCCTGAGCACATGTAGTATTTTACTTTTTTATTTCAGTGTACATAATATCTATTCAATAAAAATATATATGTATTAACCTGAAGTCAAATATAAGACACTACCTCCAGCTTTCTAAGCTGATGTATCACATACAGACAAATAACGTCCTGACTGTAGAACTAACTTATAGAGGAATGTCCCACATTCAGTTTAGAGGAATGTCCCACATTCAGCTAAATATGTTTATTTTTTGTTTTCAGAAGCAGTCCAGGACGAACTGGAACTCCGACAGCAGAATGGGGAGGACCCTGAGGTAGACGAAGATAAATATATGAGGACCCGGAGGAGGAGCACTCATCTACGTATTACAATGAGGAGGAGGAAGAAGCAGGGGATGAATTGTATGAAGACGTGCAACCCTATTCCAGTGTATCGAGACAAGACATGTTAAAAATCAACAGCAACTTTAGTTCCTCTTTGAAGTTGGCCCAATCCAAACTAAAAATTCCTAAAAGAAATGCAGCTGAAGTCCTCCTGAGTAAAGACACTACAAAGTCTGATCAGTCCCTCATTTTAATGCTTTAAGGGGAATGAGTGATGTTCAATTCCCAGAGTTGAAAACCTCAAATGATGTCCCAAGAAAAGATACAGGTGGAGGCAAGCCTCCTAAAGGTCCTCCCAGAAAGACAGATTCTGGACCTTCGCAGGAACCCAAACCTGGACTTTCACGTGAACGTGTACAGCGTTCCACATATCGAGCAGGTCCTGGACCCTCCACATCCAGACAAGTTGGTGAACCCTCCACATCCCAAGCAGGCTGTTACAGCTCAACCTCTTCCACATGTGGGACCCAGAGAGAACTGTCAAATAAAAGAAAAAAATGATAACATGGATTCAGGAATAAAAGTTTCCCCTCCCGAGAAAAGGACCAAATTACAGAAAAAAAAGAAAGACGCAGGGAGAGAAGGGCTGCTAGTTTCTCAGAGTTAATTAATGACAGTTTCCCTGACAATAAAACTCCCCCACCCTCTCCCGAGATACCCAAGAAGTTGGGAGGAAAAACCTACACAGAAGAAGAGGTGACAGAAATGATAAAGAAACTGAAAGCAAATACTTCACATGAGTTTACTACCAGCACCCCACAGGATCCATCCCCTATATTCCCTAAAACTGTGACTGAGAAAACTAAACAAGACAATCCTACATTAGACAGAATACATAGGGCTGTCAATGGTTCCTCCAGGAAGAACCTTTTTCCTGAAGCAAGCGCTCAAGTTATAGAAAAGTTAGCTTCCGACATGGAGAAAATGATGTCTGATGTGATTCAAAGAATGTTAACTTCAGTTTCTTCTTCCATATCTGAAAACATGGAAGAGCGTGCAAGGTCTGTATGTAGCGCTAGTCAGAAGTCGAACGAGGACTTAATGAAAGTAATAAATGAGCACCGAGAATTTACTTGTCGGGCTCTCAAGGAACACTGCCGAGACACCAGGGACAGGCATGAAGAAACCATAGAGGCTATACAGACTGTAGATGAAAAACTGACATCTGTCATTCTAAAAAAGTGTATGAACTTTGTCAAGAGCATGGATGACATAGGAACTACAGTCAAGAATGCTGCTTGCAAGGTAGGAGAGGCAAACCAGGTATACCTGGAGGACGCTGAGGAAACCGCAAAAAGTCTCTCTAAATTGAACTGTATGGTTGGGGCTTTGTCGGACAACTTAGCTGCTGTAGGTGTACATATGAAAAAACTGACAGAACAAATGTCCACTGCAGCACAGACGTTCAATGAGAACTCCACGGTCACTGCCACTAACTTGGACAGGGCAGACAGAGTTGTCGCTTCAATGAGTGCTATCATAGAGCATTTGGCAGAGACGTTAGAAAGACTATCAACTGGCCAAGGTAAGATATCTTTTAGGCTGTTCCATGAAATACATATGTGGACTTAATTTTCCTGACTTTCCGCTGTGACATGTGTATATAAGTTTCTCTTTAATTGGGTGAACTTGGTGACATCGCATGTAAACATTTATCCAATATATATATATATATATATATATATGTGTATGTATGTATATATATATATATATATATATAGATATATATATATATATATATGGAACTATATACACTGGTGTATATTTATATAATTAGCCGCGGACGGTTAGGGACTACTTGCAGCTCGTAAGGATACCAATGATGTCATAGTATGACGTCACAGTCAACATCCCATTGGTATAAAAGGGGTGGGTTCAAAGTAACCGTCAATTGGCTCAATTCACCTGGACAGGTAACACCACGCTGGGTGTTCCCTGGCAATTTTAATTTTTACTATTGTTAGTACTATTGTTATTAATATTGTTATTCTATACTATAGTTATTATATTGTGCATTTTTACTGACTTGCTTATTGTCAACCAATTATTATAGTTGTTTTAATAAAGGCATGTATGGTGCTGATAGCCCCAAGATCAGTAACCCACCAAACTCATGTGTTCTGTCATAGGTCATTTATTACATGTATATATTTATTAGTACCTATTTATTACCGGTATACCCTGGTATCTATTATTATCTTATCTATTTATTACCGGTATATTATTCCCTGGTAGCAAGATAACTTTTATGGTCCAAGTAGATCACCCGGGTGATCTATTGACTTTGGGACACTGCACCACCTCCACCTGGTGTAGTTTAGAACAGTTACCCCCTACACTCTCCCCCCACAGCAGGGGTGACAGCAGTTCAGCAAGCAGCAGCAGCACATGGCAGGCAGGACAAGAACTTTGATTTTTTGGTTAATTTTCTTCATTATGGGAGTCATTTGTGACTCCTGCGAGGAACAGTACCATGGGAACTCCAGATTGTGTCCTACGTGCAAGCACCCTAACCCTAAATGGGACCTCAAGCACAGATTGAGGTGGAAAAAGCCAGGGAAAAGCAGATACAACAATTAGGAGAGCAAAAAGAATTAGAATTAGAATTAGCATCTATTCATGCTCAGAACACACATATTTTGAATGATATTGCCCAGGGTGAAGTGCATGGAGTGGCCTCATGGCAGCGTTTGACTATTCGGAGTTACTGCAGGATGTACGGGGACCAGTGCATAAGTTGGCAGTAAGTGACCAAAAAGGGGAGTCAAACTCCCGGACTGCACAACAAGCAAGATGGCGGACCGAGCCTTATGGTTCATGGTCCTACGGCCTTTAGACATGGATTCAGACAATATTGGCCTCTTACAGACCCCCACGGGTAACAATGTTAATTTGCAAAATGTGGGGAATGATTTCCTTTCTGGGACCACGGAGTACCCGGTATAAACCAGCCGGCGGGCACGAACATTGTGAGTGCTGGTGGTGGTTTTGTGGGTCCAACAGCCATGTCCAGTGGCAATGACATTAATGTAGGTGCACCCCCAGGTACACGGGCATCTCAATCCACCTACTCCCAGGCTACCTTGAATGCAACAGCAGCAGGGACCTGCCAGCCAATACCCAGGTTGGTAATCAACATGTACCAGTCAACACCACTAACCAGGGTGGTCTACAGCAGCAGCTCTTGGATCTACTCGCTCAGCATGTACCGGTCAACACCACTGCCCAGGATGGTTATCAACATGCACCAGTCAACACCACTGCCCAGGGTGGTCTACAACAACTGCTACTAGATCTACTTAAACAGTGGACGCCTGTCGATACCAGTGTTCATGTAGGTTCGCAACAGCAGCAATCTCTCCACACCCTGCAGACAGGACTAGCTTCTGCTGGTCTAGGTCTAGGTAACGTTGGCACATTCCTATGGATAAATTCTATGACGAGATGAGTTACAGGAAACTAATGTATGGTATGCTTAATGTGCTTCAGAGTTTATTGCTTGCCAACAACCCACAGTTAACCGCCATGTCCTACCTGCAGTATATGAAATTTATCGCCATCAGATAAATTAAGCCCACATATTCCATGAAAGCTATGTGTCAGTATGAGTATGATGTGACGGATAAAGTTCTGAAAAAAGAAGTCCCGGGTTTTGTAGCAGCGGAGCATCGGTCTATGGCAGAGAATCTTGGTATTGAAAAAACATTAGCTTATATAAAAAGGCAACAAGAATAAGACAAAGCCACGAAGTTGCTGCAGCAGTTGAAATTCGCCAATCAGTCTCGCCAAGGTCAAGGTCAGGGTCGCTCACAGTCAAAATTCATGATCCCCTGTCTGGAGCATTTGTGCAAAAAATTTAATTTCACTGTCTGCGATTTTGTCAAATGTACCAAGCAGCACTCATGCACAGTTTGTGGGGGAAGCTCGCACCCGGCGAAAAATTGCTACCAAAACCCCCAAAACCAGTCTGCCAACCAGTATCAGGGCACAGTAGGGAACCAGACACATTATTTTGATCAGCAGCAAAATTACCATCAGCTTGGTTACCAGGCCTCCCCACGTTCCCAGAGACAAGCCTCAGTGGGGCTAGCGGATGTGGATTTTTGCCCCTTTGATTCCATCCATGTGCATACTTGTGAGGAATTGCTATGTTCTGACAGTTTGAATGCCTTATTAGCTTTGTATGATAATTATGGGCCTTTGTGGGACTGTAACTATGTTCTTGTGGTCGCAGGTGTCCGTTCCCAACTCAAGCCGGCAGGTTGGAGAGACATGTTATTATTTGATATGGACCCTGATATTGATAGTTACTTCATCCTGGATGGGGTCATGAATGGTTTCAAAATAGTGGATCCCCATGCAGAAGTGGACGGTTATGAAACCCCCAACTATAAATCCGCCACTGTCCAGGCTCACTCGTTTATTGACAACTTATTGCATGACGAGTATTCAAGGGGTTATTAGACATTGTGTCGGACAAACCCTTATGTGTTCACGCCTTGGGGGCGGTCCCTAAGGCATCAGGGGGCTTTCCCCCTATTACCGATGCAAGTCGCCTGATAGACAGATCGATTAATTCTTACATGAAACAAACTTTTCAACATTTTCAATTCACCAAAATTAATGATGTGTGCAATCAGTTATGTCGTGGCATGTTTCTTGCGATGACAGATATCTCGGCGGCTTACCGTTCAGTTTTGGTTAGGCTGTAGGACAGGAAGTTTCAGGGGTTGTGTTGGTCAATTGAAGGAAAGGACCTGTATTTGGTGGACAATTTTCTATCATTTGGTACCAGAGCTATCCCTTACATCTTTAATCGCTTGAAGGATTCTAATTCAAGATTCATTTGCAAGAGCAGCTTTATTTGTTTCAACTATCTTGATGATTTTTTATTAATGGGGCATTCATATGAACAATGTCGAGTGGCACAATTGACCCTACATTCTTTGCTACTGAAGCTCGGCTTCTATGTGGCATACAAAAAGGTGGCAAGCCTTTCTAGAGTTTAGCGGTACCTAGGAATCGAGATTGATACGATCAATTTGAAGCTTAGATTACCAGAGGACAAATTAGCGAAGTTGAAGCAGGAGGTTGCGTTTCTCAATGGTCGCCGCAAGGCAACATGTAAGCAACTGCAAAGACTTTGTGGCATTCTGTCACATTGCTCCTCTTTGGTAAAAGGCGGTCATACATTATCACATCAAGTTATCGAGATGCTGAAAGGTTTTCAGAGTAAGCAGTATATATCCTTGACTAAAGGTTTTCAGAAGGATTTGGACTGGTGGACATCATTCTCTAGATGGTTCAACAGGGAAGCCCGTATCATTACGTCAGACACTGAGCAGGAGTTAACTCTATCAATGAATGCTTCAGGCAAGGCTTTGGAAAATGTGGTAGACCTCCACGGTCATATGTGACTGGAACCGGATATGGCCATTCCAGAAAACATAAATGTACAGGAGTTCTACCCTTTAATTGAGTCTCTCTGGAGGTGGGGCCCTATATTCAGAGCTAACAAGGTCATTGTGAACTCAGACAATACCCAAGTAGTGGCAGCAATAAACTCAGGGCGCAGTGAAAATAAGGTTGCTATGGCAATCTTGAGGCGAGTCTTCTGGCTATCAGTGTTGTACAATTGCCATGTAGTGGCACGCCACATTCCTGGCTGCCTCAATGTGGTGGCGGATAAGTTATCAAGATTGCTGGATGGTAGCGCAGATTTTCCTCTATTTTTATGTTGTAGTGGTTTCCCTGCAGTGTATGAAGTTGGATAGGCTAGCAGCAGAGGCCAGAGCCTTCGTTTGGTCTCCATCAACCTGGCGCACCAAGTCATCTCAGTGGAAACGCTATATTGTGTTCTGCACTTGGCTCGGAGTGAAAGTTCTCCCTACGGATGTGCTAACTATGACTCGTTATATTATGTATCTTTCTGACTCTCTTAGCTAAAGCACTATAGATAATTATGTGAGTGATGTAATTAGCTTAAACCGCTATTTTGGATATGAGATGGATTCGCCAAGAATTTTCTTTCAGTGCAGCGCTTCACGGTTTGCACAGGATATTGGGCCATCCAGTCCCTACTAGAGTGACATTAACTTTTGCTAACTTGTGTGACATGTTCAGATCGGTGGATTTATCAAACAGTAACAATTGTGTTATGTTGGCTTGCATAGTTCTGAGTTGTCGCTCCTTGCTGAGTAAAAGTAACTTGGTACCTAATTCAATTTCTGACTTGTCAGGCCACTTCCTGAAAAGAAAGTCAGTGACCTTTCACCCATGGGGCATGTTGCTTGAGATAAGTAGTTCAAAGATGATCCAATATGGGCAGAGAGTGCATCTGGTTCCCATAACCTACACCCCGGGATCACCTTTCTGTGTGACCTCATTGATTGGAAAGCATATGATTGACGTTCCCGCTTCACCAGACTCACCATTATTTGTTATTCATAAAGGAGGGCAAGAAGTTCCCCTCAGTTACTCGGTCCTGCTCAACTTCCTAAAGGGACTAATTAAGGGCATTGGGGTGAACCCTGATAGGGCCGGAGTGCATAGTTTATGAAGGGGAGGTGCAGTTTTCTTCCATGAGTCAGGCATTCCATTGGAGGATATTCGGCAGGTAGGGGATTGGGTAGGATTGACAGTGCTCATATACCTAGCGAAGCCTATGGTTATGAGAATCAAACTTGACAATGTTATATCATCCGCATTATTGAAATGACCTTTGAGTTGTATATGCTTAACTTGGACTCGTCGAAGTTCTGGGTATGCTGGTCACGGCTAAACGGCAGTGGCGACTTTGTTTATCCTTTCCAAGAGCTTCGACGAGTCAATGGTCCAAATAGATCACCCATTTTCGACGAGTCAATATATATATATATATATATATATGTATATGGTGCAATCTATTTATCCAATATATATATATATATATATATATATATATATTGTAATAAACATAGGCCGGCGGCTCGGCGGCGGCCACCGAAGCTCGGTGGCGGGTTCCCGCTGTGGCCGCTAGGTGGCACGTCGGCGGTGACGTCACAGCCTTGTGACGTCACCGTCGGCGGCCGGGGGCTATAAAACGCGGTGTTCGGTGGTTTTATGGCAGACGCGATCAGACACTCAGGTGGCCTACGTGTAAGCTATCTTAAGATAAGTTCGGTGGCTAGTCCTAGCTCACGAACAGAGTGGCGTCTCTAAGCAAGAATAAGTACAAGTACAAGTATCAGTATAAGCAAGTAACTGATGACCAGTGACTGTTAGTCCTTAAGGCTCTGAAGAAATAAAACAACAACAACGGTTGTAACTTTATACTCCATTCTTTATATACGGTGTCGACTCTGGTTATTACATTGGTGACAGCGGTGGTTGTTTACATTAACGAACCGGGGTGTACCAGAGTAGAAACACAGGCATGGCAGATAGCGAATTAAAGATGGAGGAGGAGAGGGCAGCCCTGGAGGAGCAGTTAGGGGCGGGTAGGCGAGGAGAACTGATCCAGGTTGTGGATGAGGAGGTCTCTGTTAAAGTTAAAGGGCCGGTGGCTGCGGCGGCCGGCGCCACCGACGCCACCGGAGCAGACGACAGGAAGTGGGTGATGGAGGAGCGACCGGACAGGAGGGCAGAGGAAGCATCACCTGGGGAGGAAGTGGGAGTAAAGGGTGGCGTGGCTAGTCACCGGGCACCCCTTGGTGCGGCCGCTAAAGTGGACAGCGAAATGGGCCCGACTGAGTTCGGTGGCCGGTTCGGTGGGAAGGGCGGCGGTTCGGTGGTTGGCCAGTTCGGTGGCCCGGTGTTCGGTGGAGCGGGGAGTGATAAGGAGGATCACCGGAGGGAGGAGCTGACACGAGAGTGGGGCCCCGACAGGGCCCACGGGGAGGTCAGAGAGGGCCGCGGGACGATTGGAAGGGAGGGGACAGACCCGTTGGCAGAATGGCTGAGGCAGGGCAGCCCCAGAAGTAGCTCTAGGACGGAGAGTGTGGAGGGGGCCAGAAGCTCCACGCCCCTGGGGATAGAGCAGACGCAGGGAATGATGGCGCCAGGTGGCGGGATACGCCCGGGCAGGCCGGGGCCCGGAGGCGAGGGGGCCACCCGGAAGCCTATTGTGATGCCGGGCAAGTAAGACGGGTCGAGCGATCTGGAGGAGTTTTTGTCGCACTTCGACCTCTGCGTCATGGCTAACAGATGGACAGAAAGGGAGTCGGGGACGTTTCTGGGAATAAGCCTGTCGGGGGTCGCCCGGCGGCTATTGGCGTCAGAGCGGCCGGCTGCTCCTGGGGGATATAAGAAGTTGCGGGATGCACTAGTAAATAGATTCCAGCCGAAGAGTCAGGTGGAATCGTATAAGGCTCTGCTCCGCACCCGGGTGCGGAAGCCGGGGGAGGAGTTACAAACCCTCTCGGAGGAGATCCTGCGACTGGTGCGGCTGTCCTACCCCAATGCAGAAGCCCAGATGGTAGATGGCATGGCTAAGGATAGATTTGTCGAATGTCTGGAGGATACGGAGCTCCGACAGTGGATATACCAGGGCGAGATTCCCACTCTTCTACGGGCGGTGGAAAGGGGTATACGGGCGGAGACTTACCTTAAAGAGGAACGGGCGAAGGCGGTGAAGGTCAGGTCCGCCACGAAGTCAATGGCGGAAGAGATGGGGGAGCTGCGGGCGGCGGTCACCCAGATGAAGGAGTCCCTGGCCCGATCGGCCCCGGTAACCGCGGAGGGGGAGGGGGCAAGTAGGGGACGGGGCTGCTTCGAGTGCGGGGCGCCAGACCACTTCAAGCGCGATTGCCCTGTCTGGAGGAAGCGGGTCGAGGCCGCTCGGAAGAGAGAGGCGACGAAGAAGGCTTCGGAAAACTAGACGGGGTCCCCTCTTCCGGCCGGGAGGAGACCCATAGAGAGAAAAGGAGGAGAGAATGGCTGGGTCGGAAGGAAAAGAAGGGGAACGGCCTGGAGGTTGGAGGGAAGTTATGGGGCAAGGACATCCACTTAGTGGTGGACACGGGGGCCACCAGCAACTTGCTCTCCACAGCATGGTGGAAGGCGGAGGGGTCCCCTGGGGATCTGAGACCGGTGTTAACAGCATTCCATACGGCGGATGGGAAGCCGCTGCCGGTGGAGGGTCGGGTGACGGCGGAGCTGCAGTGCGCGGGCCGCGCGGAAACTACATCGTTCGTCGTGGCCGATATATCTACCCCGGGCCTGCTGGGTGTAGACTTCTTGAGGCAGACGCGGGCGACGATTGACATGGCCGGGGAGAGGCTGGTGTGGCCGGAAGAGGAGCCCGGGACTCAGCCCTGCCGACTGGTGAGCTCGCGGACGGAATGGGTGAGGGGGCGCACGGAGAGGGTCATACAGGCGCGTGTGCCGGAATCGGCCGGACTGATGGACATGCTGGTGGAAGGAGTGGAGAAGGTGGAGATGGCGAGGGGGATTCGGATAGGCAGGGCACTGGTGACACCCGAGAGGGGGGAGGTGCCGGTCCTGGTCTGTAATCCGGGCCCTAATCCAGTGGTCCTGTACGAGGGAATGCACGTGGCTGTGGCCGAGGCTGTGGGGGAGGAGGAGCTCCGGGGGGAGGAGTGCCGGCTGGTGACCGAGGAGGGGCCACGCGAGGGGTCCCGGACGCTCGTACAGCAGCTGTTGGGGGGAACCCAGGTCGAGGATGATCAGGAGTGGATCCAGCTCATTGCCCGGAATAAGGCAGCATTCCAGGAGGGCGATGAGGACCTGGGACATACTGACTTGGTCTCACACACCATAGAGACGGGGGGGGCGGCCCCTATTAAAATGGCTCCCCGACGACTGGCGCCGCATCGACGGGAGGTCGTGGACAAGGAAGTGGAGGAGATGTTGAGGAGGGGCGTCATAGAGCCGGCGACGGGTCCGTGGGCAAGCCCCGTGGTCATGGTAAAGAAAAAGGATGGGAGGGTGCGGTTTTGTGTGGACTACCGCCGCCTAAACGCGGTGACGGTTAAGGACGCCTACCCACTGCCACGGATAGACGATTCACTGGACTCGATGGCGGGGGCGTGTTGGTTCAGCACGTTGGACTTGGCGTCGGGATACTGGCAGGTGGCTATGGAGGGGGCGGATAAGCCGAAGACGGCGTTTGTGACTCACCGGGGCTTGTTCCAATTCAAAGTAATGCCGTTCGGGCTCTGCAACGCGCCCGGGACATTCGAACGCTTGATGGAAGTGGTGATGCGAGGGCTGCAGTGGTCCACCTGTCTCGTATACCTGGACGACATCATCGTGTTCTTGGCCACCCTCGCCGAACACGCCACCCGGCTGGAGACGGTACTAAAGCGGCTACAGGAGGCCGGTCTCAAGGTCAAGGCCAGTAAGTGCCAGTTCGTGAGGGAACAGGTCAACTTCCTGGGCCACCGCATAGATAAGACGGGGATCGGGACCGATCCCGAGAAGGTGGCAGCTGTCCGGGAATGGCCCACCCCGGTCTCGGTAACGGATGTCCGGTCCTTCCTGGGGTTGTGTGGCTACTACCGCAGCTTTGTGCCCGGGTTCGCGGCCATCGCACGGCCCCTGTCGGAATTAACCGAAAAGAGCAAAAGATTCCGCTGGGACAGATCCTATGCGGAGGCCTTCCATTGTCTGAAGGAGAAACTGAGTGAGGCTCCGGTGTTGGCATATCCAAGGGCGGAGGGGCGCCTTCTGCTGGACACGGACGCCAGCGATATGGGGCTAGGCGCCGTCCTCTCGCAGATGCAGGAGGGGCAGGAACGACCGTTGGCCTATGCCAGTAGGACGCTTAGCCGTTGCAAACGCAACTACTGTGTGACGAGGCGGGAATTGCTGGCGGTGGTGTTCGCGGTGAAAAAGTTTCGGCACTACCTGGTTGGGCGGCCGGTCCGGATACGCACAGACCATGCAGCCCTTAAATGGCTGGCGAGCTTCCGGGAACCAGAAGGGCAGGTGGCCCGGTGGTTACAACTCCTGGAGACGTTCGATCACGTGATCGAACACCGCCCCGGCCGGGATCATGGTAACGCGGATTACTTGTCCAGGCGGCCATGCACTCAGTGTGGTATGGAGGGGGAGGGGGGCTCTCCCCTGTTCGACCAACCGGGAGAATGTAGGGCAGTAACGAGGAGGGAGGCGGCCGCAGAGGCAGAGGCTGAGGAGGCCAGCGGGAGGCCCCGGACGGCGGAGGAGGACGGGGAGGAGGAGGGTCCCGTCTTGTCCTCCGCGGAGCACTGGGCGGCAGTACAGAACCAGGACGCCATTCTGGAGAGGGTCCGGCGGTGGGTAGCGGAGAACGCGGGCCCCGCATCGGACGAATTGGCCGGGGAACCCTACGCCGTGCGGGCGCTGGCGGTACAGGTGCTGCGACTGAGGCTAGAGGGAGGGGTGCTTACCCGGGTCTGGTGGGAGCCGGGGGGCCGATCCTTCGGCCAGATAGTCGTCCCGGAGGGGAGGGTGCCGGAGGTGTTGGCGGAAGTGCATGGGGCTCCTCTGAGCAGCCACTTCGGGAGGGCCCGCAGCCTACGACGGTTACAGCAAACCTATTACTGGCCCAGTTACAGAAGGGACCTAATACAGTGGTTGGAGACCTGCCCGCAATGCCTCAGCAGGAAGGGGGCCGTGCACCCCCCCCCGGTCCATGATGAGACATGTGCCGGTAGCGGCGACGCTGGAAAGAATGGCCATGGACCTGATGGGGCCGTTGCCGAGGACAGGGAGAAAGAACCGGCACATCCTTCTGGTAATGGACTATTTCACGAAGTGGGCGGAGGCTATCCCCTTGCCGGACCAGGAGGCAGAAACAGTCGCCCGGGCCTTCGTTACGGAGGTGGTCTGCCGACTGGGGCCACCGGGGACGATCCATACCGACCAGGGGAGGAATTTTGAAGCTCAGATGTTCCGGGAGGTGCACCGTCTCTTAGGGGTGGCACAGACCCGTACCTGTCCCTACAATCCGAAGTCGGATGGATTGGTGGAGAGGTGCAACCGCACCGTGGAGGCCATGCTCGCCATGACGGTGGACGATAACCAAGCTGACTGGGACTTACAGCTACCGTTCGTCATGGCCGCGTATCGGTCGTCGGTGCAGGCGTCAACCAACCAGACCCCCAACTTTATGATGATGGGGAGGGAGACACTGTTACCTGGGAGCCTCATCTACCCCCAGCCGGAAGGGGGCTACCCGGGGAGGGCCGGGAGCGGGGAGGGGTTCGCCGTAGAACGGCAAGTCCGGATGGCGAAGGGCCACGCTTACGCTTTAAAGCACATGGGGGAAGCGGTCCGCAGGCAGGAGAGGAACTATTCCACCCGAGTGAGGGGGGAGGACCTGGCCGTCGGGGACACGGTATACTACCTGCTGCCTAAGAAAGAGGTAGGCAAGTGTCCCAAGTTCATGCGGCCATGGTCGGGCCCCTGGACGATCACCCGGAGTTTGGGGGGGCCGGTTTGGGAGATCAAGAAGGGCCGGAAGGTCCGAGTGGTTCACTATGACTTACTGAAAAAGACCCAGGCCCCGCGGGAGGAACCTGTAGAGGTGGTACGGTGGGCGGAGTCGGCCACCGGTGGGGAGTGGCCACCGGTGGCGCCCTCTGGAGCGGCCGCAGGGGGAAAGCCACCGGGGCGGCACCTAGTGTGGTCGGTGGAAGGCGGGCCACATCTGGGTGTTACGGCGGTAACCAAGGCGACTCCCGCCGACCACAGGGACACCGGCGACTTGGCGGCTCCCATGGGTGCGGTGACTAGAAGAGGAGGGCGCTTGTGCGCGTCATATTGGCACTGGAATCTCGTAAAAAGAGAGGAAAAAGGTGGGGGTGGCTTACCTGAGAGAGAGGGAATCCGGAGGGAGGCTGGAAGGCGTGGAGTGAGGGTTCCCAGACCTGGGGCAACGAATTTCATCCTTCGGCCACCGGCTGGCCACGGTGGGGGGTGGCGCCCTGAAAACGAAAGAAAGGAAATTAGCACTGAGAGAGTGGTGGGGCGGGGGAAATTGTCTCGACAACAGAAGGACTTACCTGCGATCGGTCCGGAGGGAGAGATGAGTGACAAGGTGGTCGCAATTTTTGTGGCCAAGAATCGGCGGTGGGAGGAAAGGCAGAGGCAGGAAATGGAGGTGGCCACGGCCACACCCACCGACCGCCGAACACCAACGGCTGACACGGAGGCCGCCTGGTGTAGCGATCGGGAACTACACCGCGACCTCGTTAGGGTCGCCAACCTAGAAAGGCGAGAACGAGGCGCGACGTGGCCCGAAAGAGACACCGACACCGAATCCGACATCATGAAGAAGTCGTCGGTGTCACTCCCCTGTTCCATTTGTGGCCGCAAATTTATGCGAAAGGATAGCCTCTCGCGGCATGTGAAGGCTGTCCATGCGGAGAAGGGGCCGGGTGGAACTGCCCGGGGAAGAAATGCCAGGCGCAGGCAAAAGAGGGTCGGTGGGACGACCTCATGACTCACATGGCAACACAGCATCCGGGCCACCCGTGGCTGAGCCTGTCCAGGGCTGATCGGCCACCGTTGTCAACCATACGGTATATGGGGGTCGCCACCAGAGCGGCAGCCACCGCCACCGGGGAGGAGCCATCGCCATCCGGAGAGGGCGTTAGTGCAGACCCCGAAGGGGAGGAGGGCCACTCCTCGGAGACGGCCACCGACCGCGTGGAGGAGGCCGCCGACCACGGGGAGAAGACCGCCGAGGAGGCAACCACCAGGGAAAGGGCCACCGAAAGTGGGGAGGATAGCCCGGCGGCCAGCCCCGCCAGCGCTCAGGACTCGCCCAGGCCCCGCTCCCGCAGTAGCGCCCGAAGGGCGGCCCACCTGACCATGGAAAGGACTCCCGTGCCCGCAAGCCCGCGTCGATCACCCCGGCGGCTGCGCAGTGTAGTCTGCCCGGCTCCGCGGCCGAGAGAGCACAGCCGCTCGCCGCAGAGGGATCGAAAGCGGAAGTCGGAGTTGAGGGGGGCCGCGGAGGCGTGGGACGCCTCTCCGCCCCGGATCGAGTTGGGGGAGGGAGAGGAGGAGGCGGCCACACCCAGCAAGGTGGCCCGGGAGCCGGGGGCGACCAGGCCCAGGGCGTGGCAGAGCAAGGCCGGTCCCGTCACCACTCGGCGGAGGACCGGGAGGCCGCCAGGGTCCTGGTGGAGGAAATGGGGCGGTGCACACCCGTCCGGCCGACCTTGGGGGCGGAAGCGGAGGCCATCCTAGACCAGGTTCTGGATGCCCCCTCCGCCGGGGGAGAGGGCGACCCGCTCCTGCTGCGGTCGCTGCTCCGGAGCGAGGGGGGCGACCCAGCCCCAGCAGGGGTCGGAGAAGGTCTCCTCCGACAAATGGGCCAGATGGCCCAGGAGATGGCGAGGCGTTACCAGCGGCAGTTACTGGCAGAAGCCCTGCAACGTCGGCAGTGGCGGACCCCCGAAGGGGAGGTGGTGTCGCTGGACCGCCCCTCACCTGCCACGGTGGACACAGAAGGGGGGGGGAGCTGGGGGGTCCCCCCGCCAGGGCCTACCGCCGGAGCAGGTGCGGCGTATCCTACAAACTAAGCCGCCCCCCGTTCAGCCCCAAACCTCCGACAACAACACCCCGGCTCCGGGGAGCCACCTGGAGGGCCTCATCGCCGCCCGAGTGGTGGACGACAGCCAGGAGGAGGAGGAACTCGACTGGGAGGAAGAGGAGCCCAGTCTGGGGGCGGTGGCCTACCGCAGCGTGCCCCTGACTACGGACTCCGACGAGGAGGAGGCATCTCCGGAGGAGGCGGGCGACAGGCGGGTTATCACCCTTACGGGGCTGGACCGTGAGGACAGCCCAGCGCCTGAGGCCGAGGCCGAGATCCGCACGGTCACGATGGGGGGCGCGCCGCTACCCGTGGCCGCTGGTCAGGGAGCGGGAGAAAGAGAGAAGAAGGGAGGAGAGGATGTAAAAGCACCCCGAGAAAAGAAGGAGAGAGAGGGGGAGACGGCCACTAAAGACAGGAAAGAGCGGTGGGAGGATCCCCGTGGCCAGGACAAGGAAGAGACGGCCCCAATTCCTGCAGCTGTTTTACCGCGCCCTTCTAGACCGCAGATCTCCGGTGTTCGGATGTATATATTTCGTTAAGTGTATAAATGTAGATATAAGGTTATCACAAAAACCAAACTCGGTCAGTTTCTTATTAATAACAGTTTATTCCTAGAGTATGATAATTGATGTCACATTTGGTGCATAAGTAAATTAGGAACAGCCCACTGTTGGTGCTGGTAGTCCAGATTAAGTCATTGTAAGTCGTTCACGCGCTAGTCTGGTTATTACAATATTATATAGTTAGGGAGTTAAAGACGGGCGGTCCGCTGTTGGAGCCCAAAGGTATGGTAACTTATCATGATAATAAAGGGGGGATACTCACCTGGTACATACTACAGTAATTATAGGGGTAAAAAAATCTAGGTTAAGTAAAGTAATACGAGTCCGAGGCTGTACGGCCCGGGTGCCATTGTTGGACACTCGAGTAATGTTTATTATAAATGTTATACCCATAGAATAAAGTAAGGTGGGAGGGATGTAATAAACATAGGCCGGCGGCTCGGCGGCGGCCACCGAAGCTCGGGGGCGGGTTCCCGCTGTGGCCGCTAGGTGGCGCGTCGGCGGTGACGTCACAGCCTTGTGACGTCACCGTCGGCGGCCGGGGGCTATAAAACGCGGTGTTCGGTGGTTTTATGGCAGACGCGATCAGACACTCAGGTGGCCTACGTGTAAGCTATCTTAAGATAAGTTCGGTGGCTAGTCCTAGCTCACGAACGGAGTGGCGTCTCTAAGCAAGAATAAGTACAAGTACAAGTATCAGTATAAGCAAGTAACTGATGACCAGTGACTGTTAGTCCTTAAGGCTCTGAAGAAATAAAACAACAACAACGGTTGTAACTTTATACTCCATTCTTTATATACGGTGTCGACTCTGGTTATTACAATATATATATATATATATATATATATATATATATATATATATATATAATTCTTATCTGTCTTTTTTCAGTCCCTAAGAAGGAGGTCCCTACAATGGAGGAGACATGTAGGTCTAGAGAAGAAACTCCAGTTCTAGAGTCACCTGTTCAAGGAACTTCAACCGGTGCAACCATCCCTTCTGTTCCTGTCAACCCTGAGCTACAAGAAGAAGACCCTCGACCTGAACCTTTCTCCCAAGGAACACATCAGCATACTTGACCCATCCAGAACCTGCGCGAGGTAAGTGGTGTGAAGGCCGCATAAAAAAGATATTTTAAGGTTGGCATGGGTATGTATACCTTGAGCGCTTGGGGACAGTCTGTATAAGTTGTACTCGAATGTGTACAGCTGTGAAACTTTTCATGTATGCAGAATTTGGACATATGTTTTTATATATGACAGTTCGCTCTATTCTGAAGGTAAATCCAACATGAAGTTCACTTAAAGAAATATATATAAAATAATTTCCTCTTATGTATGTGATTTCCAGAGGAGGCACCGGTTTATTCATCTCCGACTGAAGTGCCCTTACATGAGGAACAGGATGAGCAGGAAGGCGCAAAGGAGAACAAAGAGGAAGTGTACCTCCTGCCAGCATCAGGTGAGGTTTGCTTACTTAAAAAAAAATCAGAAAATACTATCCAGAACTCGATAAAAAAAAATCACACTTTCAAAGATGTTTCATACATAACCATATGTTCATTCATCTTTTTATAAGTAAGCCTATATATTGGTTTCATGCCACAGCTATTCTAAGTACATGTGTCGATGAAGAAGGTGGCCTCCCGTCTTTTCCTGTCCTGAATAGAACTGAATTTGTCATATTACAAGAACCCATGACTGCAGCGAGATCGATGCTAAATGAGCTGGCAAATATGGCACTGGATGCAGCTTCTTCGGGGACAGATAGAGTGGACGAAACAGACACAGAACGTGAGACCGACCATGGGAACGGGAAGCCAACCCTCAAGTGATCTAAGAGGCTCTGTATCAAGAAGCAGAGAGATTGAAGAAAGTGATTCTGATGTTACTTGTAAATTAAAGTTCATGAGTGCCATGTTTAGCATTCAGATACATCTTTCATAACCGAAACTGTTGTATGGTTCAATACCACTTTTCTTCTACTCTAAGGCATTCTGTTTCAGGTGTATGAGAAGATACACTTTTATGATATTCTAGATTTCAGCCTATGTGGCATTTTCACTGTTATAGCAGAGTAGCTTAAAGTTCAGCTTTTAAGTTTGTTTCATGGATAGGATGTTAATGTTTCGAAAGTAGGACAGATTTTAGACAGGATGGGTGCTTACTACAGAGTAAATAACTATTCTGAGTCATCACATGGTGCCAAATCATTTATTTTAAACATGACAGTTTTACTGTTGGTCCTTACTGCAGAGTGACTTGAAAAAGTTAAAAACAAGATTCCATATATGTGTACATCATATATATATGGAACTATACACTCGTGTATATTTATATAATTAGCCGCGGACGGTTAGGGACTACTTGCAGCGCGCAAGGATACCAATGATGTCATAGTATGACGTCATAGTCAACAACCCCACTGGTATATAAGAAGTGGTTTCAAAGTAACCATCAATTGGCTCGATTCACCTGTACAGGTAACACCACGCTGGGTGTTCCCTGGAAATTTTAAATTTTACTATTGTTAGTACTATTTTTATTACTATTGTTGATTACTATACTATTGTTATTATTTATACTTTTTACTGACTATCTTTATTGTCAACTAATTATTATAGTTGTTTTAATAAAGGCATGTATGGTGCTGATAGCCCCAAGGTCAGTAACCCACCAAACTCATGTGTTCTGTCATAGGTCATTTAGTACATGTTATATATTCATTTATACCTATTTATTACCGGTTACCCTGGTATCTATTATTATCCTATCCATTTATTACTGGTATAATTATTCCCTGGTAGCGAGATAACTTATATATATGTATATATCTGTGATTTTGTCATGGAAGAAGTCAGACACTTTTTGCACACTGGTACAGACGACAGACTTAGACACCCCATGACAGTCACCTACAGAAGGGTAGGAGGCTCCAGTCGCGAAGTATCGCAGAGCTATGCAAAACTAAAAAAAAAATAGAACTTAAATACATACATACATACATACATATATATATATATATATATATATATATATATATATATATATATATATATATATATATATATATATATATATATATATGTGAGAATGCAAGAGGGAGGGGTATTTAATGTAAAAAAATAAGGGAACACATACAGATGACAAGACATGTATCAAGAAAGGCTTCATAGACTACTGTGACACACAAATGTGTCAGTGTCATCTAACCTGCACCCTGACTTAGGGCTTTTCCTGTTAGCCTATGAGCCTATTTGTAAGTGTCAGCCATGTGTAAGACAAAAACACATACAGCACCAAAGATAAATAAACATGTATGGTAAGAACTTACTCTGAGACTGTGTGGTATAGCATACCGACCCCAGAAAACTTTCTTCTGCTGGACTGAGACATAGTTCTTTATCAAAATATGTGTCACGGCTTTACTTAGTCTGTAGCGCTGCTGAAACTTTCTCTCTGTGAAAAAAGAGAGAGGGTGGATCCTTTTGTAATACTCCCGGTGGAGGTAAAGAGACCCGTACACCATTTTGATGTTTGTATGTCAGGCGGCCGGAAGTAGAAAAAAAGGGTCAAGAAAGGTTATGACCTACATGATATAAAACATATGGACCAAAAAAGAGACATGCGGGGGTACAAAAGGAGACATGCAGAGAAAAAAGGCCCGCATGTGACATACCACCTCCCCTAGGGCAGGTGGCATTTGAAGCACCGCATGCGGAACCTATGTGGAAAAATAATTTTCCATATCCTGAGCAAAAATGCCTTTCGGGCCATATGCACATATGGCATCCCATATGTGAGCTTAACAGATAAGGGAAAGCGAACAAAAACGCTTTTGGCACATGAAGGGTCCGCATGTGACATACGGACCCCCGTATCTATGTAGAAAAAAGGCCTCCTGGTAAGTGCCTGCATAGAGACCACCGAAAATTCCATTAGCGTTACACAATCATTAACCTCTCAGAAAATACCACAGCTAATCATAGACCATTTAGCTCACTGACAAAAAGAGAAAAGAGGTTGTACTAACTATCTAAAGTCAGCTATTTAGGACTACATCTATATAGTGTCTACCCTCACTTTAGAAATAAAATTTCTCATTTTTTCTATACTTGGTGTGTCTCGCGCATGCTATATGGCACAAAAAATATATTTTTACATACCTTAAATAGACTTTGCTGATCACCCACACATATCTTCTATTGAATAAAAGTGATACAAACACCATACAAGATGTGATGATGACTTAATAACTTTTTAACTTAAAACATCTCAAAAGCCTCAAAATTCCATTAGCGTTACACATTCACTGACCTATCATAGAATGATCCAAGCTCACCTATACATCATCATATACCTATGGGATCACTCACATGAGGAAAGATTCACCATACAAGATGATGGTTGACATTATAACCTTCAAAGTCAGACAACTCAGAAAACTTTATTAGCATTACAGGTCAAAAAGATTTCTATGAAAGTTTACCCACTAGGGTACCTGTTAATTGCATATAATAAGAGCACTCATGCTGTTCCTTAACTAGGCTAGATGATCACTTAAAAATATTCCATTAATGATACATGGGTGAAAGTTCCTCTTTGAATGCTTATAGAAATTAAAATTATGCCTCAAGACTACACAGAGAGAAGAACACTGATCGCTTTGACGCATACTGCACAGGTCACAATTTGTCTCCCACATGACATGCATGAAGGCATGTTGAATGAGGTTGACCCTCTCATATTTGGTTCGTCAACTCCACTTGACATGCGTAATGAAGACACGTCACATATTTCTGATCCATTCACCTGAGTGCTAGGTAATACTGTGAGACAATTATGTAAGGGTCAAGAGCAGTCAATAACTATGTACCAATGGTTCAATCAAAGCAGGCCTATAATAGAAGGCAGGGGATACCATAGTCCCACAGGCCTGCAACACTAAGGCACTTTTTCCTATCTACAGAACTTCTACTTGACTGAGGCCTTCTATGCACTCCATAAGACAAGGCATGGAGGTGCAAGGCAATGCCATATGTCTCCCTGTACTGTAGATACTCAGATTATTGATTGTGGGTGAGAATACAGTCCTTTGGTATTTTCACTGACCCACACATATGGTGTCTAACCTCTCCAGTTGAAGTATTCAGGATGGTGGGTGTCTATTTTGATATTCAATAACAAATGCAAATTTAACAATGACATAGAATTCACTACCATTCATTGATAGTATTTACAGACCTTAGTGATCTATTTTTCATGAAAACAAAATGGCACAGATACATCAAATGTCTCAAGTGTTGGTAGTACTTCTTGGTACTGATTAATCCTGGTACCAAAATAGTTGTTTGCCCCATCTAGTGGAATATCCTAGAACAATTATGTATGTCAAACCATCACATGTCAAGTGCATTTGACATGGCCATGACCCTAGTCAACTCACAGATGACATGGCATTTTAAGGCATGTCAAATCATATGAGGATTACTGTGTGCTACAGTTGTCATGGTGACATATGTGCACATGTCCCAATGACGTGTGCTATCTGTGTCAAATCAAGTTGACATGGGTATACATGTCACTTTGTCAGGAAGACTTTTTTCAGTGTATAGCCCAAACCACATAGAGATCTCAGCTATGACCCCACACTAAGGAATAAAAATGTTGTTAGTGGTGTAGAAGTGCTTTCCTTGCTTACCAGTTGTACATGATTTCTTGGAATGATCCATGATATATATATATATATATATATATATATATATATATATATATATATATATATATATATATATATGAAGAGTTTGGTTCCAAAACACAATAAAAGCGATTTTGAAAAAAGAGACCAATATTTCAAATGCCTCCATATTAAAGAATTGTTATAAAGAAACCATTTTCTTTGAAAAATATATCTTTCAGCTATCCAGAGTTTATTCATTAAAGATTTTATCATAATAGGACTAAAATTCACTTTAGGGGAACACTGCAAACATGGGTAGATGCTGAAAATCTGGAATGGATTTGTTGCGTTTTGGAACCAAACTCTTCATATATATATATATATATATATATATATATATATATATATATATAAATATATATATATATATATACATATATATGGAGGATTTCTCCAATTTTCAGCAGGCGCCCCATACCGAGTGTCAGACATAACGAGATATGATATGGTTATGTCTGAGGCTGCCTTGAGAGGGCAACACCAGAGAGCGCTCCTCAGAAGAGCCGCCGACCCTGGGGATCGTAAGTTCATGACCGCAGGTCAAAGGTCAGATGACTGTAGTCTCATCACCTTACCGAGTACCAGCAGGGAGTTGGTAGACATAGAAACAGAGACTGTCTTATGATGTCTGTGTAGTCAACGCTACTATGGTTCTTCAAGGTGTTGGTATGGGGATCTATCAACTACTGCAAAAATAAAGTCATCCCTTTATTTTTCCGTGAGACATAGATTTTTGTATACTTATTTATACGAAGGAGTTACGGTGTGTCCTTTGACTGTTTGTATTTCTTTGTCCCTTACATGGGTCATGTGGTTAAGCTATAATGCTGTGCTTCAACCTGTCTGTCTCTCACCGAGATTCTCAATACAATATATCTGTTACATCTCTCCATAGTCCTGCACTTGCCTGTCCTTGTGCGTCTATATCTTTTCCGGTGACCTCTGTGTCTTTCACCCTCCTCCCATCCATCCTCCTTAATATCTCCCACTGTCAACTCTTTCTGTCTCTTTCTCTGCCGTATCTCAGGAGGGTCTTTAGCCCACCCCCTCTCTACAAATTCCTTTACCAATCACCCAACATGCAGTATTCCCGTGCCCGTGTCCAACACAGCAATGTCTGATGGCAAATTGTGTATGTGGCTCCACCTGTCATACGTTATTAATACTATTCCATTTCTACCAGAGGGCTACACTCGCAAGCACCAGTGTTTCTCAAAAATAATAGTGCATCAAAAGTTGGGACGGGTTTCCTCTGGGGTTTCCTCCATAGCTGTAGCAAGATCACTGATTCATCTTACTCGCATCTTATTAGAAGCACACAAGAGAACACCTTAGTAGAGCCTTTGCCACGATGATTGCACGTTGAAAATCTTTCGTTTTTTTTTCTAATCTTTTCTTCCAGAGTTATGCTGTCATATTCTCAATGGACATCCATGAGCCAGACAACAACATTGGGACAACATTAGGAACAACTGAAACGTGATGAAAAAATAAATGATAAATGCTTCCCCCTATCCCTCCCCTATCTTAAAAAAAAACTCACTTTTAGATTTACACACTTTCATGGGAATATGCTTTACCCATGAACACAATTTAGATGTACACACATTTCATGTAGCATTCAACCAAATCAACATGACAATATCTCCTGCCCCCTAGTGAGACATATTGGAATCATGAAATGGTCAATTCCAGAAAATGGTCGTCATAGCCATTGGAATGACTAAAAAAATTAAAACGTCTGCTTCTGATGATTTTTGAGACACAACAACGTATGATGCAGAGTAAATCATGGGTGAAATAGGAAGGGCTGATTCTATATATTACTCAAGCTACATAGGCTCAAGCATTTGAAGCATTTTAGCCATGTAAACAACCGTGGGCTGCTTCGATAGATAAAAAGAAATGCATTCAAAATACATGGATGACCATCTGTTATATGCCTATGTGGTATTGAAGGGGTGCTTTACATGGCAGTATAATGCATTTTAATAAGAGTTTTAATAGATACAGTCATGACTGTGAACTGCCCCACCTCAGGGGGTGAATATGACAAACTCAGCATTACACATTAAGACTTTATTTTATTGATTGCCCATATCTTGGCTTTATGTATAGGTTCATTAAAGTCATTAACTACCAGGGGGTCAGTTTTTATTGCAGTTGCAGTAAAATCAGAAAATTGATTGATCACACCCCTTACACATACCTTATGCAACACACTAAACCTTCAAAAATCATCCTGTCATTACCAAATGTCTGAACTAGTACAATCCCCAAGAATGTTTGTACAAAGAATTATAACTGTGGCTTGAAAACTCCCGAATTTGTCCAATATATCATATAGCAGAGTTTGTAATTTTTATAATATTTTTTACACACAACCAGAACTTTGGACTCAATGACATGTAGGATAAGCATAAAAATAAATTTATTTATTTTAACTTGTACACATCTTACCACTCTCTAAAAATAATGGCCCTCATTACTCTGTAAGGGGCATGATGAATCGTCTACACATATTAATATCATGGCTACTGTGCCAATATAGCCAAACCCAGCAGTGATCTAACACACTAAAACAGTGAGATACATAAGGAGGATATAAAAAAACAACAGAAAAGCATGTAAATGGTGAATAATTGGCCTAAAATTGATTTCAAATTATTGAAAACAAGGGTGGGCCTACCGAAAAGAGTGCTTTCCAGGGGCTGGGGAGTAGCAGAATGGCTGGGAGTGCCCCAGAAGTGCTTAAAATCAGAGCCAGAGCCTTATTCTATCATATAGACCACAAATGTGCATGCATTTGGGTGTAACAGGGTAGCTATAGGATCAGGAATCATCACGCCCCTTACACAATCAATCACGCCCCCTACATCAGGCAAGCAACTCTGGTTTGGGGCAACCAAGGCATGTACAGACTAATTTTTTTCTTTTTTAAATACTATCTCAATAGATATTTACCATATGATGGGTTAGATAAGCCAGAAATGATTATTATAGGCTATACATACACAAGTGCTCTTTAAGGGAGTTTGGGGTTGACTTGAAAAATACTTGAAAGTATATTGCTCGCAAACGGTGCGAGGTATGCAAAAAGATTTTTTACCAAAAAATCCCCTATACAAACCCCCTTGATAGATAAGAAGCTTGAGGATAATATATTTATGACTAATCTTATGCCATAAATAATTCATCATGCCCCTTACATTACTATTTTTAAGTTATAAGAATGGCTAGGGCAAAAGAAATTTGAGACATGACTCCTCCAAAAAACATGGAAATGTTAAATAGGATCCCCCTTCTAAGGATTAGATGAAATTATCTAAAAAAATATTGGTCCGACATATGGCAATTTGCCCTCTTTTTGAAGCCCTAGGTGTTTTCTTGCAAATGGGTGGAGTCGCTAAGTTATACGGATTGACTCCTGTATTAATTGTCACCACCTGACTGGGACACCTGACTGAGACACCTGAACTAGGTCACAGGTATACATACCTCAGCAGGCAGGCAAGCAGGCATGCAGAACAGACTGTTGTTTTCTTTTCTTTGTTTTTTTCTGTTCAGTTGTTTCAATTTTTTCGATAATGCCTGTCTGTAACGCATGTGGTGACGAGTACCACGGTAAACAAAAGGTCTTGCCTGGGCTGTACCTGTCCGAATCTGCGCTGTAAAACCGGGAGAGGAGATGATCGACCACTCAGCACCGGTGACTGGGAATCAGCCAGCCATGGCAGCCAGGAGGCCACGCAGGACGCCGAAGCACCCAGGCAGGACGATAGTAAACAAAATCATGCCCAAGGTACAGATATTACTGATTTGGATGCGGCCTTCCAAGCCGAAATGGACAAATTAGAACACGACTTGAAAACGGAAAGAGCCAGGTAGAGGAAAATCAAACAAATATTGAAGCATAAGGAATTGGAATTTGAACTTGCATCTATGAGAGCTAATAACAAGCAGACATTGTTGGACATTGACAATGGAGAATGGACATGGAGTGGACTCATGGCTGCGTACGATCCTGGTGATCCCAGTAAGCAACCTTATAAATTTTCTCTCCTTTCGGGTGAACATGCGGGCAAACTTGAATCACAGGAGGATGCAAGTCATAAAGAACCTTATCCAAATGCAAACACATTGCATAGACTGGAGAATGTTGACATCGATCTGCCATCCTCGCATTATGTGACCGGAGTGCAGAGAAAGGACCTGAACGCGCCAAACAGGGACAACAACCAAAATGACTACACAGGCCTTCCAGAGGCGGCAAGGAGGGCCTCCATAAGGGCTATTTCTGCAAATTATGATGTTTTTGGTCCCTCCGGGGTCAACAAGCTCCTAATTCTTCAAGATATGGTATGTCTCAATCCAGTTCTACGGTAGTTTCACCGCTGGGGGTGGGAAAAGCCCACCTTAACCAGTTGTTCACTCACGGTAACCAGACCGGGACTCAGAACTATCACCCGGGCCACCAGCCACATCAACAGGTCCATTTGCATCATTTTGGAGAGCAGGGCCTACCTACCCACTCTCCGGGCTTGCCTCGGGCCTCCCTAGCCCACTTAAAAGGGTCTATTTCTCCTCTTTCCTATCCCCTCGGGATGTGTGTGGTGCACATATGCGTGGGCACTGACACATTCCCCTGTGGGCCTCCCTAGCCCACTTAAAAGGGTCTATTTCTCCTCTTTCCTATCCCCTCAGATGTGTGTGGTGCACATATGCATGGGCACTGACACATTCCTCTGTGAAATTGTGTAATGTAGTTCTTGCCATGAACATGCTTCCCTAGCCCACTTAAAAGGGTCTATATCTCCTCTTTCCTATCCCCTCAGGATGTGTGTGGTGCACATATGTGCGGGCACTGACACGTTCCTCTGTTAAATTATCAACCTTTGAAGCACGGGATAGCCACTTAGTGCCGCTAAAGTGCTGTAAAACACAAATCAATCAATCAATCCAGGCTGGCCTAGACCACGCGGGCTTGTCACCTACTGCAATCGGAGTAGCGAGATTGATAACATTATCAAGGGTGAACTATCCAGCGGAAAGCTAACCAAGGTTGATAGGCAACCTCATTGCATTCACGCATTGGGTGCTGTTCCAAAGACGTCTGGCAATTATAGTCCCATAACTGATGCAAGTTTGCCGGACAGAAACTTAATCAATAATTTCATGCATCAGACATTCAAGAGTTCCGTTTATAACTTCATTGATGTAGTTTCCGAAAAACATGTCGGAGTTGTGTTATTTTGGGGTGACGGATATTAAGGCAGCCTATCGTACCATACTAATTCGCCCATGTGACAGGACACTTCAAGGCTTGGTATGGCACTTGGATGTCATGGATGAATTCATTCAGGATAACTTCCTAAGTTTCGGCACAAGAGTTGCCCCTTATGTATTCAACTCTATCACTTACTGTATCGCTCGTTTTGTGAATGCGAGTGGTTACTTCTGTGTCAACTATTTAGATGACTTTCTCGTCATGGCGCCTACTTATGATGATTGTAGATCATCACAATTGTTCCTACGTAGGACACTACGGAAATTAGCTTTCTACATATCATATGAAAAGGGGCATTCTCCTAGTCAGGTCCAAATATATCTGGGGATTGAACTGGACTAATGCAGCTAAGGTTACCTGAAGGCAAGTTGGCAAAACTACACGTGGAGCTAGCCTTTTTTGCAGGTCGCTGCCGGGTGACCAAAAAGCACCTTCAGAAATTATGTGGAATTTTGGCTCACTGTGCCACCTTGGTCAACGGCGGCCAAACATTCTCACACACAGTCAGGGGTATGTTGAAATGCTTCACTAAATCCCGCAGATATATAACCCTGACACGCAGCTTTCACAAATACATAGATTGGTGGCAGTGCTTTGCCTAGTGGTTCATTGGTATGGCCAAGGTGGCTCAACCACCCCTACATACTTCGGTGGTAACCTCTGATGCATCGGGTAGTGGTTATGGCGCTTTCTATAGTGTGGACTGGATAGCTGGTCAATGGAACAATGATCTATACTTGGAGATTGATAAACACAAGCACTGCCTACCTTCCCCCTCTGACATTCCATGTGACATAAATGTTAGGAGTTATACTCCATCTATTAAAGCGTCAAGCGATGGGACCACTTGTGGAAGGACCACAAGGTTCTATGTATGACAGACAACACACAGGTGGTGGTGGCACTAAATTTGGTCAGGGTAGCAAATGATCATAGTATGGCCATACTCAGGAAGATATTCTGGCAATCAGTGCTCTATAACTGTGATCTCGTAGGAATATACCTCCTTGGGAAGGAAAATGTAGTGGCTGACGCAATATCCAGACTCACCTCTGAGTCTGACCTCCCGGTGTTCTTATGTTTCAGGGGCACTGGAGAAGCGCAGGCAGTTAGACCTAAAAATGGCAGAGTTGAGGTCTCATACATGGTCAGTTAACACTTGGATGACAAGAACCTCGCAGTGGAAGCGATACATTACTTTTTGCAGCTCTATACATGTGGCTGTGCTTCCTACTAGTACCAATCTAATGTGCAGATACATCACGGATCTTTGTGGTTCTGTCAAGTGCAAGACTATTCAGAATTATTTCAGCGGAGTGTTGTCACTTAACAATTACTTTGGACATGATGTCCGTAATATCAGACAAGATTTTGGTTTCATCACTACCATAGCTGGTATTAGACAGGTGCTCGGGGACCCTAGCCCAGTCAGGCCTTCTTATAGCTTTCTGACCTCCTGAAGATGTATTCCTTTGTGAACATGGACTCCCCTTCTGAGCGAGCAAATTTTGGCATGCATTGCCCTCAGCTTTCGCTCTCTTCTACGCAAAAGTAATTTGGTGCCAGACTCTCCTACCAACCCTACAGGTCATTACTTGTGAAGGGGCGCCTTACAATTCAGTTCATAGGGATTAGAACTCAGTATCTCATCCTCCAAGACGATCCAGTATGGTCAGAAAGTGTTCAAAGTTCCAGTCACCCTAGCCCCGAACTCACCGCGATGCGCAGCTTCACTGATATGGAACCATCTTAATGACTTTCCATCTTCTGATCCCATGTCTCCAGCCTTCATGATTATGAAGGGGATCTAACTGGTTCGGCTGTCATACTCTGTCCTGCTAGCGTTTCTCTTATAAAATCAGCTGGTCGCGATCCGGATCAAGCCGGGATGCATTCTCTATGCAGATCGGGAGCTATCTACATGTATAACTTAGGGCTGACGGTTGAAGACATTCGTCAGGCCGGGGACTGGGCCAGTATGGCCCCCCTCGTATACCTTACAAAACCCTTCCAGTCAGGAGTGGACACTGACTTAATTGTATCAAAGGGTCTCAGGTGTCGATGGGAAGTTTAAATTTGGATGACCATCTGTTATATGCCTATGTGGTATTGAAGGGGTGTTTTACATGGCAGTATAATGCATTTTAATAAGAGTTTTAATAGATACAGTCATGACTGTGAACTGCCCCACCTCAGAGGGTGAATATGACAAACTTAGCATTACACATTAAGACTTTATTTTATTGATTGCCCTATTTCTTGGTTTTATGTAAAGGTTCATTCAAGTCATTAACTGCCAGGGGGTCAGTTTTTATTGCAGTTGCAGTAAAATCAGAAAATTGATTGATCACACCCCTTACACATACCTTATGCAACGCACTACACCTTCAAAAATCATCCTGTCATTATCAAATGTCCGAACTAGTACAATCCCCAAGAATGTGTGTACAAAAAATTATAACTGTGGCTTGAAAACTCCAGAATTTGTCCAATATATCATATACCGGAGTTTGTGGTTTTTATAATTTTTTTTACAACTTCAACTTGTGCACATCTTGTAACAATCATCATTTATTGGCTACTGTGCCAATATAGCCAAACCCAGCAGTGATCTAACACACTAAAACAGTGAGAAAAATAAGGAGGATATAAAAAAACAACAGAAAAGCATGTAAATGGTGAATAATTGGCCTAAAATTGATTTCAAATTATTGAAAACAAGGGTGGGGCTACCGAAAAGAGTGCTTTCCAGGGGCTGGGGAGTAGCAGAATGGCTGGGGGTGTCCTAGAAGTGCTTAAAATCAAAGCCAGGGCCTTATTCTATCATATAGACCACAAATGTGCATGCATTTAGGTGTAACAGGGTAGCTATAGGATCAGGAATCATTTCATCACGCCCCTTACACAATCCATCTCGCCCCTTACATCAGGCAAGCAACTCTGGTTAAGGGCAACCAAGGCATGTACAGACTCATTTTTTTCTTTTTTAAATACTATCTCAATAGATATCTACCATATGATGGGTTAGATAAGCCAGAAATGATTATTATAGGCTGTACATACACAAGTGCTCTTTAAGGGAGTTTGGGGTTGACTTGAAAAATACTTGAAAGTATATTGTCCGCAAACGGTGCGAGGTATGCAAAAAGATTTTTTACCAAAAAATCCCCTATACAGACCCCCTTGATAGATAAGAAGCTTAAGGATAATATATTAATAACTAATCTTATGCAATAAATAATTCATCATGCCCTTTACATCACTATTTTCAAGTTATAAGAATGGCTAGGGCAAAAGAAATTTGAGACATAACTCCACCAAAAAACATGGAAATGTTAGATAGGATCCCCCTTCTAAGGATTAGATGAAATTATAGTGGTTTGTAACTGGTTTGATTAATAATGTAGTGCCTTGAATAAGGTGGAAATTGAAAAAAAATATTGGTCCGACATATGGCAATTTGCCCTCTTTTTGAATCCCTAGGTGTTTTCTTGCAAATGAGACCAGAAAAAGGAAGAATGGTCAGATAATTTTTATTCTAAGACCACATGTATCCAAAAAGACCCCCAAAAACAGAAGGTGGGGCAGATGAGAAGAATCACCCATATCTAGGGTATGAAAATAGTAATTTACATGCCCATGGTCGCTTTCAAGAAATATGGTCCATCTCATAACCACTCAAAAATGTGAAAATACATATGAAATCATAGAAACAAGGCTATTGATAGTCAGATTATGTCCCCATCTAAAACTGACTTTATTCCTAAATGTGTAAATTTTGGTGGGTTAAAATTCGCATATCGCATATTGCCTGCCCATGGTCACTTACATGCCCATGGTTCCTAACATTAGACCTGAAATTACCTCCTGAAAAACCCTAAGATGATTGTATCATTCCAAGTAATTTTCTAAATGAGTATTGCATGTCTACTCCTTAAGAATACATACGAATCAGCCTTGTCAAAAATCATTTATTATTTTATATATGGCTTGGAGACTAACCCACGGATGCTTACATATAAGAAAGCTGCACCAAATCACTTAATTCAATGCCACACAGTTAATATAGGGTTCACAGTGAAGGTAATATTTTCACATTAAAGCTCATCAAGTATACTCTTGATTCATATCTTAAAAAAACTTGATGTGTTTTTAGACATTGTTACCCCATATTAAAATCGGGGTTGTTTTGTTGCTGGTAGGTCTACTGCAGTCATTATGGTAGGATTAGGCCTTGGGCTTGCTGGTACCAGATAGGCCAAACGAGGTTATTGTATTTCTCTTGAAGTTAACTCAATTTTCTTCGTTATCTATTTGAATGCAAATTTTTTTATGGTTCAGTATGAAAAATTCTAAGTATCTGTGGAGTTTATTCTCATTATCAGAGGTTCTTAAAGAAATTTTGACATTGGATAATCATAATTACGATGTCACATGCGAAAACTGGTTCGTGAGAAATATGGTCGCTCACTCTTCTAACAGACTCCTTACAGTAGAATCAAATATCAACTAATTCAGTTATCTGTTTGGAGAGTGATACATCTTTGATAGCCTCAAAACGAATCACATTTATTTTTTTGAAGGGAATGAACCATGATTACATCCTCCAAGATCTAATAGAATTTGAATGCACAACAACCCTATGGATACTGTCCCTATTCATAGAACTAGGATTTGGGAAAAGTGGGATTTTAGAAATATATAGGCATTTCCGAAATGGAAACTGTGCAATCTTTATATGATGTGATAGCTATATATCGCTCCCACCACCCCCTTAAATATAATGCCATAATGAATCAAAATAATTTAGATGTCTCTCTTCAAATTTCTGAAGAGAACCCCTCCGAGAGAATCTGCTTGGAGAGTGGCATTGCTATCATGATTTTTGGCGCTACATCACATCACTTAGCAACATCATCTCACCAGGTAACGTCACATCACTAGGCAACATCATTGGCGTTGTTAAATAGCCCACAGTTTGTCGTGAACACAGGCCACAGTTTGCCATGAACACAGGCCACAATGTGCCATGAACACAGGCCACAGTGTGCTGTGAACACAGGCCACAGTTTGCCATGAACACAGGCCACAATGTGCCATGAACACAGGCCACAGTGTGCTGTGAACACAGGCCACAGTTTGCCGTGAACACAGGCCAAAGTTCACCATGAACACAGGCCACAGTTCGCCGTGAACACAGGCCACAGTTCGCCGTGATAATATGCTAAAAATGTGCATTGACACTGACAGTGCCCCACCCACTAGTGCTGAAGGCACTAGTTATGGTTAAAAATTTATATTGAGCTTAATCCTTGATTTCAAAAACGAACAACGACCTATGTTCAAGGAGGGGTTCTGACATAACTACTAGGAAAATTTAAGCCAATGATGTCTCATTTTAAAGATCTTGAGATGAACTTTGATAACGAATTTCCCTGCAGAGGGGTGTTCTTGCTTGCCTGGTCACAAATGTTAGTCCAACTAACCATTCGTGAACACCAAACAACGTTCACTTAAAGTTTCTTGGTACTTGGGATATAATCGATCTTTGGCCAAAATCTCATTGTGGAAATACCTTGTGCTGTTATTCCTCCATCTCAGACTCTCACCTGTTCTTTTAAATTTGATGCATGACAAAATATCATATTTGTAAACCCCTCGACTGGAAGCCAAAATTCAATTGTGGTAATTAGGGTTCAGCAGCACATTACATAAATTATAAAAGATTATACCACGATTTTGGCACTTCCGGTGGGTTTATATGCAGTTTAGCCGTGCATTATTCTGCATATACATTTTTGAAATTTTTGGTATATACTTTTTCGGGGTCAAGTTGGACTTAGAATATTTTTGGAAATGTGTGGCAGATATACAAATTCAATCTGGCCATGTTCCATTGTGAAAAATCGTCCAAACTCGTATGAGGATTGAACCCCGGCTGCAGTGGTGGTAGGCGAAGGCCATAGCCATAGCGCCACACTGAACGGTGATGAAACCCAATGCGAAGGTAAATAAGTTCTCACCTGGAGTCCTAGTCGTATGTTTTCAATCAGTTTTCGTCATGAATCCAACCTTTTCATGTTATAATATTGAAATCCCAAGAAGTATTCGATCCATAGACGAGGAATGCGTGCTAATTTTCTCCATTTTCTTCGATATAAATAAGAATCCATTGATTTTGGCATCGTACGCGAGTCGCAGCCTGTGGCCGCTCTGCGCGAAGCCATTGTTTTTGTTCCTTGCCGGGAGAGGTACCGCTGTGTATACAGTCACTTTTCGTATGGAATCCAGCCATGACACGTCTTCAAATTAAAACATACACATCCTTAGATATTCTAGATGAGTACTCCATGCTTGATATGTCATATATATTCGAAATAAATAAGAATCCATTGATTTTCCAAACAGGTCCGAAATTTTCGGCGTCTTCCTCGTACAGCGAGCGGATGACCTATATCTACATCCCGGCCACTGACACACTTTCGCCGGACAAGGAGGTGGGTGGGAATGGCCATTCTGCGACTCGCTTACGATGAAAAAATCAATGGATTCTCCTTTATTTTGAATATATCGGACATAATACGTATGGAGGGATCATCTAGACTATCTAAGGATATGTATGTTTTATTTTGAAGACGTGTCATGGCTGGATTCCATACGAAAAGTGACTGTATACACAGCAGTACCTCTCCCGGCAAGGAACAAAAACAATGGCTTCACGCAGAGCGGCCACGGGCCGTGTCGCTAGCACTTACAAAATGTCTTCGCCTGGCTATATTCTTTGGATTTCAGGTAAGAAATTCATACAAAATGGAGGAAATGGTGGTATAATCCTTTTAGGTGATGCATATCAGGGCCCCACGGGCTATATATGCTGTATATACAGGATATACAGCCCTAGGGCCCCGATATGCATCATCTATTAGCTTAATATGCAACACATAAACTAAAATACAAATAATGTGGTACAGCTGGAAAAAAAAGTATAGCAGCAAATGCTTGCAAAATAGCTGATTTACTACTTTAGTGCAGCTAACAACACTTAATAACAAATTGTCCACAAGGGCCTATCACAAGGTGTACACAAAAATGTACTGTCCACTAACTATTGTTAAAGGGCATATATAAATTACAATTTGTCCACAACCAACAATCACAATGTATCCACAAAATACACCCTGTCCACAACTCTCATCGCACAGTGTCCAAGAAACACAGTTTGTCCACATACTCTGGTCACAACATGTACAAAACACCATTAGTGCGCAAGATTTTTCCACAGAGTATCCACTAACAAAACACTGGCCACAGTCAACTTGAACAAAGTGTCAACAAATTACAAACTGTACATAATCCATCATCCCAAAGTGTCCAAAACATAATAGTTTCCACAGGTTAATTATATAGTGGTCTGGGCGTTAAGCGCCTCCACTATTGTTTGCTCTTCGACAACTACAGACCAGTATACTTACTATGTTGATATCATGTACCGACCGGGTGTATTCCTGAACTCACATAGTTCCTTGTTGTTCACACTACACAAACTTTAATCTTATTATATTATAACTCATTGGCGCTTTCCCGCCATGTGCGGACAGTTTCCATGTTTATTTCTATGCTAATTAATCTTGGTTAATTAGTACCATATATAAAGGTTCATTTCTAGGTACAACGTTAATACGCCTTAGACTCTAGGACGACTCGCATGTCTGACTTTGCTATGATGTAGGTTCATCTAGTTTTAGGTGATATTGAAGATTCATGCAATTATCAATACGCATACCGACAGTTGTTTGTTAAAAACTGTAATAAAGTCATTTTATTGGGAAACTCTATTTGCTTGTGTGTGTTGTCTCTTATAGTATCAATATCATACCGATAGTTAACCTAACAGGCCTAACCAACGGGCGATCCGACGGTTACAATTAGGATCACAAAATACATTTTGTCCAGAGCATATGGTGACAAAGTGTTCACAAAATACATTTTTGTCCACCAGATATATTCACAAAGTGTCCAAAAATTACATTTTGTCAATAAGTGACGTCACGGTCACCCTGAAGAGCTCTATTTGTTGATATGCTACTTTATAAGGTCACTTTTTCAAGTAACGACCAGTCGACTTCTCATGTACACACAGTAAACAGCCTCAGGGTGGCCGGACAACATTAGGGTGTTTATTGTGAATTTTCCGCCAAATTAATGTTTTGTGTCTTCCTTGTCATACACAACTTCTAAATAATTAATTAATTAATTAATATTAACTTGGAGTCCATGTAGCGTTCCCAGGGCTTTATACTGAGTAGTTGTCATGGTAACACAGAAATTATATATTGTGCCTAATTATTATACTTTCTTTATCAACCGCGAGTTTATGTATGTATATATATATATATATATATATATATATATATATATATATATATAATGTCTTCTTTCAGCTAAAATAAGTCATATGATGTACAAAAAGAAGGTAACACAGGGAGTTTCAGGCAGACTTTAAGTGGAACCAGCCCATTGCAAGGTGAGTAGTATAAAACCAAGCACAGAAGGTGAACTCCTTGGCTATTTTTCCAGGGCTGGACACTTACCTGTTCAGCCATGCACCACATGGGCACACAGCTTAGGAAACCAACAGTTCAAAACCTATATCTACGGGAGCAGGATAACTGTTTAAAGACATTTTAGAGAAAACATTATAGCTACCCAAGCAGAAGCACTTGGCCCCTCCTTGGACCAATGCTAGTCAGTAGAAAGACCCAATTTCGGGATTTCTCTACATGTATTGGAAAAAGCAGGCTTGACCACTGGACCTCAATTGACCCAAGCTTGAAATGCCGATATTATGTTGGCAAAATGTTTACCAACATTTTGATATACCAACATTGGTTCCAAAATTGGTTCCTGAGATCCTAAAGGCAGGGTTTTAACGTATCATCAGTTTAGAAACAGCCATTTCTGACTTTTATATAGTAGCCCTAAAAGGGTAAGAAATGATATGAACTACTAGGCTTTAGGCCTTAATCATGATTTCATTACCACGCACCAGTGAACAATTTCTTTTCAACTTTTTTCTGATCATTATAATCCAATGTAAGGTATTTATAAGCCATTTGAATTCTAGTAATTGCTAGACTACCATTCAGCTTTGAGAATTGCCAGGACAATACATTTGAGGAAACAAATTAGGTTCCAGCACCAAATTTTATGTATATGAAAAGGCCAGTGCACAGGTCCCTGGCCAGTGCATGGGCCTCTGTCTTGGAAACCGACATTCCCTCTATCATGCAGTGTAAATAGAACAGAAGAGTAACTCAAATCTTCTGGCACTATTGACAGTTCCCCAGAGCCTTAATATGGCCAGAAAGTCTTTGGCGGCCATGGTAACACCATTATATATGACTAGTCATTTCCTGAAAACCCCCATCAAACCCAAATGTCTAGTAAGGGTTAGACCCTGCAAATGAGGGGTCTACAGGGATATATTATGCCTGACGAATGATACAACTTATGGCCTAGGTGGCTCTCTTTATGGCCCCATTGGTCAGTTCAAAACATCAGTTTCTTACTACTGTAGGTGTTCGTTCCCTCCTCGGGTGCGTTGAGCCTCCAGAGGCCAGCTCACTTGGTGATCACTCCCCCTATGTATACCATACCGATCCAGAGGTAGGTGGAAGGTTGAAATGTCAGTGGGGCCATGTTGGTGACAGGGTATGTCAGGCCAGCTGAAGTAGCTCAGAGGTAGAACTTCCGCTTCGAAGTTGGAGGGTCCCGGGTTCGAGTCCCGGTTTCTCCAAGAGACATTTTTGCCGACCTCTATACTGGTGGAGAAACTGAGTGGCGCTGCCCTGCAAGGGGGACTAAGATACTCGGGACCTGGGCCGGTATGGTATAGACAAGCGCTTCAACTTGCTAGTGCTGGGGGACTTGGAAACAGGTGGCACCCACAGAAAGTCCTGGGAACAGGAGATCACACCTAACTGTGTGTGACTGAGTACTGGTACCGTTCAGACCTGAACTGGAGGATCGGGTCTGGCGGGATACGGTTGAAGCTGGTTGGGACGAGTGTAGGGGTTCGTTCCCTCCTCGGGTGCGTTGAGCCTCCAGAGGCCAGCTCACTTGGTGGTCACTCCCCCTATGTATACCATACCGATCCAGAGGTAGGTGGTAGGTGGAAATGTCAGTGGGGCCATGTTGGTGACAGGGTATGTCAGGCCAGGGGAAGTAGCTCAGAGGTAGAGCTTCCGCTTTGAAGTTGGAGGGTCCCGGGTTTGAGTCCCGGTTTCTCCAAGAGACGTTTTCGCCGACCTCTACACTACAAATAGTTTTTGATGTACACAGCCAGACCTTTGGCCTGCAATTTCTGCCCACCTGGCAGACATTTTGCCAACTATAGCTAGTGTCCGACAGGTTTAAGTATTGGTCAAGGCCAAATACACTGGGTTTCTATTCTATGAAGTAGTCTGGCATTTCTATAATTTGAAGTTAGTCCTAACCAGGCAATTGGAAATGAACTCGATGATCCTTGGGCTGAAAAAAGGTTGGTTTCTGGTCACCCAACCTACCTCAACTTAACCGGGGCTGACCTCAGATTTTCTTTTAGGAAAATTTTCATAATTTTTTCATATTATTTTCATGTTGCTAATATTTTGAAATATCCTTGGTTTCAAATATAGAATTTGAGCATTTCAGCCAAGAATCCAACATTTTCGCTGGTGCTAGAGATGAAATCGATCATCTGTAGGTCAATTATCAATGAAAAACAATTCAACTATGGTTCAGTAAAGACAAATTAATAATAATAAAAAGAATCAGACCTACCAACCTCTACTTTTTGGACCATGTTACCAGAAGCTTAAAATATTTCTTTTGGCCTTAGCTAATAAATATTTCTTAAATGATTGCTGTAACGTTTTCCATATAAGCCTGCCTATCAGACTATTCTATTCTGCCATATAATACATTCTAAATTATATATACTATTCACTTCGAGGTATGCAATCATGAATCACCTGGCTCATATCTAACACATTCTCACTCAAGCACATCTCAGTGTAACTCAACATTTGAGTAAGGTAGTGTGAGGATGAGTGCCCCTGTACATTCATTTATAAATCATGGACAAATGCTGATACTAATTCGCTGGGAAGCAGCTCCACTACAGTTTGGGGGCACTTTGCACCTGTTTTGACATTGACGAACCATATCTTATTGAAAATAAGGTGGTCCCAGGTGCCCCAAAATAGGCCTCCTTCTTTCATCGCTGTTCATCTGTACTCTCCTTATTGCCTCTATTGAAGTTCTAAGACATACCTCTGCCCTTAAGAAGGGTGATGATGACTCGACAGAGTCCGGAGCCCTGTCGGTAGCGTCCAGCGATGACTCTGTTGAATGCTGCATAGACGGAATACTCAGTGTTGCCATAAGTGGTGTTCTGGCCACTTAGTGTGAACAAGAACTTGGACTCTATATGAGATCTCTTCCCCTTCTGTGTCCAGTCTACTCTCTCATCACTGATGTCTATACTAGCGTCCTGGCCCTTCTTGACGAAACTATCAACCACCTGCAGAGAAAAGTGGCACTTTAAGTCTAATGCAGATGATATTTTCAGGAGCATCAATATGCATTAAGGATGAATATGTATATATGTGGGGGTCTGTTCCCAATAACATAGAAAACAGATCTAGCTACTCGGTTGATAATTTACTTTTTATAAGCCTTCATTCCCTTTACAATTCTGCCAAAGTGGATTCCAAGTTTGGGTTGGTGAAAGTGATACCATGGAAACCGACAACAAAAATAAAAATAAAACAACAAACATCAATAATGTCAACCAAATACCTTTAGCAGTAGTCCACCATCAATAGCATGGTCTAGGTGTCCAGGGAGGTTGTTACCATAGATACGGAGCTGTTTGTTATACACATGGGCTTCCGCCATATTGGACGTCGTACCATTGTCACCCCCATACCCATCGCCAAAGGGGGAGTCAGAGATGTCCAGGGTCCACAACCGGGGTATGTCATAACGCATATGAAATCTTGCTGACGAGAAAGGCCCTGAGAAGTCAATCTTGACAACGGCTTGTTTAGTGCATTGTCGTGCTGAGTTCGAACTGCGTGATCTGTTGGTAAGGAGAGGTTACTTGTAGTTCCTTTAGACTACATTTCAGAAGACAGTACAAGACACTTTTAAACGTGAGTAAGATCTGTATTGTAAGTCCATTCCCATCCCATGCCATAATGTCTCCCTCACACTATGCTGTAAGTCCACTTTCACCTTATGCTGTCAGTCCATTTCTACCACATATGCCATAAAGTCTCTCTCACACTATGCGGTAAGTCCACTGTCACCTTATGCTGTCAGTCCATTACTACCACATGCCATAACGTCTCCCTCACACTATGCTGTAAGTCCACTGTCACCTTATGCTGTCAGTCCATTACTACCACATGCCATAAAGTCTCTCTCACACTATGCTGTAAGTCCACTGTCACCTTATGCTGTCAGTCCATTACTACCACATGCCATAAAGTCTCTCTCACACTATGCTGTAAGTCCACTGTCACCTTATGCTGTCAGTCCATTACTACCACATGCCATAAAGTCTCTCTCACACTATGCTGTAAGTCCACTGTCACCTTATGCTGTCAGTCCATTACTACCACATGCCATAAAGTCTCCCTCACACTATGCTGTAAGACCACTGTCACCTTATGCTGTCAGTCCATTACTACCACATGCCATAACGTCTCCCTCACACTATGCTGTAAGACCACTGTCACCTTATGCTGTCAGTCCATTACTACCACATGCCATAAAGTCTCCCTCACACTATGCTGTAAGACCACTGTCACCTTATGCTGTCAGTCCATTACTACCACATGCCATAACGTCTCCCTCACACTATGCTGTAAGTCCACTGTCACCTTATGCTGTCAGTCCATTACTACCACATGCCATAAAGTCTCTCTCACACTATGCTGTAAGTCCACTTTCACCTTATGCTGTCAGTCCATTACTACCACATATGCCATAAAGTCTCCCTCACACTATGCTGTAAGACCACTGTCACCTTATGCTGTCAGTCCATTACTACCACATGCCATAATGTCTCTCTCACACTATGCTGTAAGTCCACTTTCACCTTATGCTGTCAGTCCATTTCTACCACATATGCCATAAAGTCTCTCTCACACTATGCTGTAAGTCCACTTTCACCTTATGCTGTCAGTCCATTACTACCACATATGCCATAAAGTCTCTCTCACACTATGCTGTAAGTCCACTGTCACCTTATGCTGTCAGTCCATTACTACCACATATGCCATAAAGTCTCTCTCACACTATGCTGTAAGTCCACTGTCACCTTATGCTGTCAGTCCATTCCCACCCCATGCCATAATGTCTCTCTCACACTATGCTGTAAGACCACTGTCACCTTATGCTGTCAGTCCATTACTACCACATGCCATAAAGTCTCTCTCACACTATGCTGTAAGTCCACTGTCACCTTATGCTGTCAGTCCATTACTACCACATGCCATAAAGTCTCTCTCACACTATGCTGTAAGTCCACTGTCACCTTATGCTGTCAGTCCATTCCCACCCCATGCCATAATGTCTCTCTCACACTATGCTGTAAGTCCACTTTCACCTTATGCTGTCAGTCCATTTCTACCACATGCCATAAAGTCTCTCTCACACTATGCTGTAAGTCCACTGTCACCTTATGCTGTCAGTCCATTACTACCACATGCCATAAAGTCTCTCTCACACTATGCTGTAAGTCCACTTTCACCTTATGCTGTCAGTCCATTACTACCACATGCCATAAAGTCTCCCTCACACTATGCTGTAAGTCCACTGTCACCTTATGCTGTCAGTCCATTACTACCACATGCCATAAAGTCTCCCTCACACTATGCTGTAAGACCACTGTCACCTTATGCTGTCAGTCCATTACTACCACATGCCATAACATCTCCCTCACACTATGCTGTAAGTCCACCGTTACCCTGTACCATCAGTCCATTCCCACCGTCAGTCCATTCCCACCTCATGCCCTAAGGATGCACTGCACACTATGCTGTAAGTCTACTGTCATCCTATGTTGTCAGTACATTCCCACCACATGCCATAAAGTCTCTCTCAAACTATGCTCTAAGTCCACTGTCACCCTGTACCGTCAGTCCATTCCCACCGTCAGTCCATTCCCACCTCATGCCGTAAGGAAGCACTGCACACTATGCTGTAAGTCTACTGTCATCCTATGTTGTCAGTCCATTCCCACCACATGCCGTAAGCCCATTCCTACTCTCTGCCTTACCTCCTGCTCATCCCCTTTGATGCAAGAGAACCGTACAACCACTATCTGTGTAAGCGACCGCTATCTGAAGTAAAACACATAGAGGCTGACCATCTAATCACTATCTGTGTAGAGGAAAACACTACACAGATAGCGTTTGGATGGCCATGGCCTCTAACTGTAGTACTGCAGATAGTGGCTCTTTATAAAGATAGTGGTTGTATCTATTTGTAGCACCCATCCAACCTTTATCTGTAGATATTGTAAGAGTAAAGGGGAATCTAATGCGACTTTAATACTGATATCAGCTGTTCGACCCACTGAATTTGATACAGCGTTATTTTTACACGGGTTAGATGGTCAGCCTCTAACTGTAGTGCTTACTGCAGATAGCGGCTCCTTACAAAGGTAGTGGTTGTACAAGAACTGACCTGGGTTTAGGGTCCTCTATGAAGGTGATGTACTGACTGAATCCCCTGACTATCCCATGTTGTAAGTCCAGCTCCACCACCTCCTTGTCTACAGCATTGCACTGCGCCACTAACACACCTGCAATATAGGAGCAAATCCAATAAAATTACCGTTGAAATCTTTAATTCTAGATGAAAAATGTATAGTGTCTACATCCTTCTGAACGCTACCACAAAGTGACGAATTTAACAGAAACCATCCACTAACCATGACAATTAATACACTGACCAATCAGGTGGCAGTGCATTGTTCATGTGACATGCACACAATTTCACGATGGGACTTGGCACCAACTAAATGGTGGGAGAGTGACCTGCTTCTTTCTGAAGTTCCAATCTGATGTCTGGGGCATTTTTTGGGTTGAACTAATAGAAATGATTATGCTCTTAAAGAGGAGGATTCGTTAGAAATAGTTCAAGAAACGATGTTTTAGAGTGAAGGTCGTTCTCTCATGATCTATGGATAATTAAATTTGAAAATAGTCTTTTTTTATGTTATGTAGATTAACCAATATAAGTGGTAAAGCACTCTCCAATATTGAAATGTGATGGGCAAAGAACTACTGGGGTTGGGTGACTCCTGGGTCTGGGCCTGTGGGTGGAGCCTTATGCTTTCTGCACCAGTGGTCTTTGGGTTTTCGGAGAATGTCTGAACAACATTAGGGTTATTTTATTGTGCTTCGGTTGGCCAGTCTGGTCTCGTAGTAGCATGTTTGTAGAGCAGTTTTATCCCAGCAAATTGTCGTGACTCCTCGTCAACCTGTGTGAAGTGGCTCACACATGTCGCTAGATGGAACACGACGTCGCTATAGCACAAGATCACCAGGAATAGCAATGGTGGTGATCACATGGCCTCACCTCAGATGGCGAGGATGGTGGTCACTCAGACTCACCAGGGATGGCGACACAGGTGATCACACACCTCGCTAGATGAAACACGCACCTCGTCATAGCACATGTTCACCAGGGATGGCGAGGATTGTGATCACTCATCCTCACCAGGGATGGCGACATGGGTGATCACTCACTTTGCTAGATGAGACGCACACCACTTCACAATGCACATTCACCACGGATGGCAAGGATTGTGATCAGTCACCTCGCTAGATAAAACGCGTACCTTGTGATAGCACAGGTTCACCACAGATGGTGAGGATCTTGATCACCCACACTCACCAGGGATGGCGACACGAGTGATCACTCACCTCGCTAGATGAAACGCACACCATGCCATAGCGCATGTTCACCACGGTTGGCGAGGATCGTGATGACTCACACTCACCAGGGATGGCAAGGCGGTATCTTCCCTCTAACCACAGACAAGGTGTTCATGTTGATATTTCCCTATGTATTTTTCCTGTAACCAGAGAAAAGGTGTTTATGGATAGTTGCTTTCATTTTAGAGATACCTCTATCTAAATTCAATTGATATACTCTCTATATTATCTTGTTTGATTCAACTCTGAAGTATTACATGGAAATCAGTGTGAAACAAAGCACATTTGATACGTATGGGACTTATACTTCATACCCACACTTCCTAGATAGGCTACATGTTGAACAGTGGTGCTGTCTCAACAACTTTGGCAATGGTGGTGATAAGTTGCCACTGTGAGTGAGAGTGAGTGACAGATGATGCAATCCTCAGAGAGCATTGACTTGGAGTGACACAAATTCACATATTGAGTGAGACCAATGTTGGCAATGGTGGTGATAAGTCGCCATTTTGAGAGAAGATTAACTAGGAGTGATACAAACGCACACAGTGAGTGACAGCCATGTGGCAATGCAGGTGAAAAGTTGCCATTCTGAATGAGAGTTGACAAACAGTGGCACATATTGACGGAGTGAGTGAGATCCATGTTGGCGATGGTGGTGATAAGCTGCCATTCTGAGTGAGAGTTGACTGGGAGTAGCCCATAATCACGCAGTGAGTGAGATCCATATTAGCGATGTTGGTGATAAGTTGCCATTCTGAGTGAGAACTGACTGGGAGTGACACATAATCACACTATGAGTCAGATCCATGTTGGTGATGGTTGGGATAAGCTGCCATTCTGACTGAGAGTTGACAGGCAGTGGCACATACTCACGCAGTGAGTGAGATCATGTTGGCGACTGTTGTGATAAATTGCCATGCCATGTGAGACTGACACACAGTGGCGAAAGATGACACAGTGAGTTATCACTCAGAAAGGAGTCACCATTGATGACCAATCATGGCGACAGATAACGACAGTTTGCTGGGATGTGACCAGATTAGCTATTCTGAACCTTTAGCCAAGCAGATTTAAACCAAGAGGGGTGATGGTGTACAAAGGGTGTATCCATCTTTTTTCATCTATGTTCCTTTCAAACCTGCCCTGCCTTCTATTGGATGGTTTTTTTTTATGAAACCTAGAATAAGAATTATTGGTCCATCTTCCAAACATTCCTCAGTTGTCCTGGTACATGAAATATATCAGGACACAATCTGAAATGTCTAGCTACTATTGTGTAACGGCTCACGTTTTTTTTTTATGTTGCCCATGTGCCCTTTGAAATGTTCCAGTAGAGTGTCTCTGTTTGGTCTATATATTGTATGCCACAGTGTTTGAAGGTTATTGCATAGATTAGGTTGGCGGTTTTAGGCACATGTGTTAGGACGACTGTATGGATTGCATTGTGTGTGTGATTTTTGGGATAACCAGAGGATCTGCTAGTTCTTGCCTGGACAAGGTCCTCACCCAAGGATTGATTGCATTGCTTACCAAAGGTGAAACCGCTATGGGTAGAAAATAATTTTATACTGAATCCTTTTTCTTCTTTTACTAAATGGGACAGGTATTGACAGCACTAAGGGCAGATTTTTGTGTCAGTGACAGCCCTATCATGCCCTCTAGGCCATGCAATGATGCAGTACAGAACAACTAGCAAACTCACTGACTCAAAATCCCTAGAGTTAGCTTGTAAACCACATTCAGTTCTATGGTGATTCACCCTAAGAGGAAGAGTAATAACAAGAAGCTAAGAGCCTTGGTAATAACAGTTAAGTGGTCCCCTGAGATCTCCTTTTTTAGAATGGGTTACATATTATTTCTACAGTGAAACAACCTAAATTGTAGTTAGTTTGTATGTCACCAAATGACACTTTATGTATAAAGTGTCGGTTGGTGACATACAAACAAACTATATAACCGAGGAACCACAAAGGAACAACTGATAAAAAACCAACTATGTTGGTCAATTCAAGGGTGCTGAATTCAGGAATCATAATTGAATTGCTGGGTTTCTTCTTATTTCTAAGCTATTTGATGAGTAAGTCTGTCATGTTCTTATAAAACAGCTAGCCAATGTCATAGAATCTGAAGTTGAAAATTGTTATTCTATAGGCAATAAATAGGTTCATAGTGACTATATATATCACATATATCACATATCTTAATGTTGAAGAGATGTATTATCCAGAATACAATAATCTAATGATGGACAAAATAAGCTTCCTGCAAATAATACGAGTGAAAGATTTTGCAGGAAGCTAGAGTGCCATGCCAGTTGTCCAGAATTACTCCAAACACTTAGAAATGTTGGTTCCTCATGTTCATTGCTCTCTCAACGTTGAGCATCTGAGACACAGTCTCCTTGTCTGATAAAGCCTGCTGCCTTAGAGCTGCAGCTTCCTGCTTCTCTTTCACAACATTAGCCTTTATCTGAGCAGAGATATGTCTTATCTCAGATTTCTGGATAGCATCAATACACTGTAAGGTGTTTGATACTGTCAGATGGGAGGTTCTCCATATGGTGCTGCAACGTCTCTCTTTCTTGAAGAAAGTGTCAGCCGTCTGGATGACCTTAGGTCGATGTACCACAGCATCAGGAGGAGGTACCTGATTCTGTGGTATCGGATTCTGGTGCCCAGACCCACTAGCAGTGACAGACACCTGTGGATAAGAAGAAGCAAACACAGTTGTCGTCACCCTGGCAGAGGACGTAGAAGGTCCCTGGTTTGGTATTCCCGGGGCTAGGGGCAACCAAGCTAGCTCCCTTCTAAGCTGCTTTGTAGTAATTAGTGCACCCTGACACTGCTGCACCACAGCACTCAGAGTTGGTTGTTGGCCTTGACCTCCTCCAGTCGGCAGTTCCTGTTTGACCCTACCGTATTGATCAAAGACTTGCGTCTCTGGTCTGGCTGGGCCCATATGAGGAAACTGCTTAGGATCCCTCGGGTTCAACTTTGGTTGTGGGCGAGAGGCATGGCCGCCCGGTCCACTGACACCAAAGAAGGTCGGGTTATGAGCACCACCTTGCGGTGCTGCTGCTCTACCATAGTTTGAGTGACTTCCAGTGGGGCCTGAAGATGTTGCTTCTTCCTGTTCGACCCATTCGACTGATTCTCCAGCGCATCCAGGGGTGATCTGGATAGGCTAGGAGAAGCAGAAGCCTGTCTTTTTCTTTCTGCAGCAGAGAGCCCATGACGGTAATCCCTGCGGCTACAGACTTGTTCTCCAGATTGATTAACATAAGCCCAAATATGTTTGCGGGCCTTATTGCTCCTCCACTCGTTCAGCAAGTCATACTCCTCTTGAGCATACTCAAAATTACCTGCTCCAGGAGACTGGGCAAACCGAGCCTTCAGCTTCTGGTTAGAACCAGGAACCATTGGCACAAACTGCTTCGTGCTTGGGGTGAGGGAAGACAGTTTCTCGGGGATCAGTTTGTGAAGGTTATTGTAGAGTTCAGAATGTACCTTCATCACTCTATCATTAGCATTCTCCATCCCCTCTCCATGGACAACTACCCAAAGCAGGATCATATATCTTCTCTCCGAGGGGTGACACATCCTGCGCATTTAGCATATTTCTTGCCAGCCTCTGGGTCAAAGACCTACTTTGGCCTCTGGTGCATATGGAACTCTACCAGATGGCGCAAGAATGTGTCTTTATCCGGAAAGAATTCCACCTCACCCTCTATCTGAGCACAATGTTGGAATTGGCAATCCTTATGCTCATCCCTGTAATACTGTACCAAGGCGAACTTTAACTTCGCCTTCTGGTCGCAATTGTACAGGCTGTTAGAGGAATTATTTACGAATTCCCAATACAACCAGTACATATTGGCCGGTTTGCTCCTCCATATCTTCAAACCCTTCCCATGTCTTCTTAGGGGAGAGTCTCCAGACAGACTTGCTGTCCACGGTATCTGGGAATGAAGTCAGAAAGTTGTGATTGGTGTTTTCCCAAATAACAGCCTCTTGCTTGTCGGTAGGAGTAGCATCCAAAACTGGGTCACCCAGATCCTCCGGTTCTTCTCTGGATGGTCCAACCACCGGTTGCACAACAGGTTGTTAACCTGCGAGGACCTGGGCTGCTACATCTTGAGCATCACCACTCACATTGGCCGTAATGTCCTGGAGTTTGACAACTGGCACGCCAACTTCTACTTTTACAGTAGCAGCAGGTGTAGGAGGAACAGCTGGTGGAGTAGGTGGCCGAATCTCTACTTCAGCAGTCTCGGCTTTCTGTTGAGAAACCTTCTTCTTATTCCTCCTCTTGGCTTTACCAGTGGAGGAGCCTGATTCCGATGCATCAGTCTCATTGCCGGAAACATCCAAACTTTAGCTGCCTTCCTATTGGCTGCTCGCGAAGACATAAGACAGCATTACCTGCTGCTTCGTATTCATCCGCAGTTTCTAAAAATAAAACCTGGTCACGGTCAATGTATCGAGTGACCTCATTGGCCTTTCGCCAGTGTAGCCAGTCGCGTCAGACACATAGGATGGTCTATCAAACCGATTCCTTCTGAAAGCCATCTCCGCATCCCAGACAGCTCTGTGGAACCAAAAATGGACCACCAACCCTTTAGCCATCTGATGGTAATCCATCAACCAGGCTTCAGGAAATGTGTTTGCCCATTGGGGGTGCACACATTCCCAGATTGCATTGACCACCGTCCATCGTATGGACCTGCTACATCTGCCCATTCTGGTCTTCTGGGTGGTGGCATCTCGATGTGCCTAGGCCTCTCTACCGGAGATGTACCAACACTCAGTCGTGGAGGTGCTACATAGGGCATTCCTGGATCCGTAGAGGGCTGACCCCTGGGGCGTTCGGAGCTTGTCTGGAATGTTCAAACGCATCCGCTGCATGACTTTTGGGTTTTATAATCCCTTTACATTAGGAGTATAGTCTGTATTTACAGATATTTATAGGCCATTACACACAATTACAGCTGAATTGCCACCATCTGTAAAGCTGATGATGATTGCTCTTTGCATGGGCTTTAATCCGAGATCAATGGTCATAATAGCTGTATTTACACTCAATATAAGGCTCAGTAATGCCCATGTAAATACCAATATTACACATGGTATAAGGTCCAGTGAAACCCTTGTAAGTACAAATGTTAAACATGGTGTAAGGTCAGTAAATCTCATGTAAATACCAATGTGACACATGGTGTAAGGTCTGGTAAAACCCATATAAATACTTATATTACAATTGGTGTAAGGTCCAGTAAACCCCTTGTAAATACAAATGTTACACAAGGTGTAAGGGGCAGTAAATCTCATGTAAATAGCGATGTTACACAAGGTGTAAGGTCTGCTAAAACATATGTAAATACCAATATTACATATGATGTAAGGTCCGGTAAAACCGTGTAAATGCCAAAATTACACCTGAGGTAATGTCCAGTAAAACCAAGTAAGTAGCAATATTACACCTGGTGTACATCACAGTAAAACTATTACAGACATATCATTATATTTAGGGGATCATCAATTATAGGGATCTCTGGAACATTTAATCGAGGATACACACTGCTTGTTTTATTTATTTTAAATCAAATCAATCATCAGTAAGGGTGAGAAAGTAAAGGGAACAGTTCCCTTTACTTTCTCACCCTTACTATAGCATATGGATAACACCTACACAGACTAAATCTGGTAACCAGTCCACGCCCATGGGTCTAAGGGTCCATATACATAGGTTCTAGACATGGTAATGACGGGAATAGAAGGGGTATAGGCCGGGACAGGTACCAGGGAGTCAGACAGACTGCATACATGGGTTCTAGGCCTTATATTGACAGGGATAGATGGGTTAGGGCTTGTGATACTGATCACGGAGTTTTTATGATAGTAATAAAGTTGTCCTATCTTTAGAACCTATGATATACTGCCACTTGGAGCCAGCTTTGTCCTGCAAAATCAGATTTCATATGATTATTATAAAAGGTGATATACATAAATGGTATAGGAATAGACAAATACAGTCAGTACATGGTATAACTATAAATGATGATAATTGTTGATTTGTTAAACTACACTTACATTTTCTGTATAATAATTCTCCATAATATATCATATAAACTATGGGTGTTACCCTACCTGTGTTTGTCTATGTCATCTGTCTGCTGCCTGGTGCTGTACTGGCCACAATGCTTAGAATTAACCCTAATACATGCAGCTCTTCACCCCAATACCACAGACAATATGATGTCAGGGTGGGGCAGGGGTGTTGGTGGTAGCTATACAGTTTAAGATAGCACCACAGAGAGAGTGGCAGCAGTAAGACAATGGGGGGTGTCTACAGCTTGTAGTTTTAGCCAACCAGCATGTTGAGATTAGTCACACCTCAGTGACCCTGAATGGGTACACATTGTAGCTTTATATGCTGGTATTTTCATAACTCTACAAACAGTCTAAGTTCTAATCATATGGTACATTACATGAAGCCACTAAAAATAATGAAATGAATCTCTAAGATGTGTCCCAGATGAGAAGGAAATTCAAGCTATTCTTACATCAAAATCAGATCCTGCTCCCTGTCCTAGCCACAACATGTCTGCAACTCCCATCCCCTTCTATTCTAGTCATAAGAAGCCCTGTCCCGGCCTCTGTTCCCTCTATCCCCGTTATTATAAGGCCTGGAACCAGTGTATATGGTCCCTGAGAGCCCCTGCTCACTGTTACAGCCTCTAGCCTTTCTATCCCCATCATTAGAAGGTCCACAACCCGTGTATATGGACCCTGAGAAGCCCTGCTCCCTGTCCCGGCCTCTAAATAATCCTTTTATCCCCTACATTAGAAGGTCTAGAACCCATGGAAATGACCCCTGAGAGACCCTGCTCCCTGTCCCGCGGCCTCTACCCCTTTCATTCCTTACATTAGAAGGTCTTGAACCCTGGTCCCTGGTACAGGAAAAATGCTGGGAAAAGAAGAGTTAAGCTCGATGAAGATTGCACACTTGGGATTTACAGATGGGGAAAAACCCTGGTAAATGAAAAGTAAACTCAATGAGAATTCCACACATTTACATGCATGAGCTCTACTTGGAATCGACAGATGGGGTAAAACACTGGTAAATTGAGTGCAGGTTTGATGGCGTTTACCTGGCATTTACATGACTTTTAAATCTAAATTACAGACCTTGTAAATATCAATGGATGTAAATTCCAAGTAAAGGCTGTGTAAATCTTCAGTTGTATCTTTACACAGATTCTGATAGAAAATTGAATACCATTACATGGCCTTTTCAGAATGTAAAGTTCGTCCAGTGATTGTATAAAGATTCTGCATCGCCGGTTTCCATTCCAAAGAAGTACTTGTCAAAGTTCATGCGTTGATCCATCTGATCACAGTCTTCATCATACTGGTGATCATCATATGCGTAGGTAGGGCTTTTTGGAGAACCACTACCATACTCAGGCAGAGTGCTGGCACCGGCACCGCCGCCAAGGCGAACGGCCTCTTCTGCCATTGGCAGAAGTGGCTTCTCAGGGATTTAAGATCCCTATTCACTGGATAAGCAGTATAAACTGCTCTCCCAGTGAAAATGTTCTGTGCCTTTTAACAAGGCCACTGCTTTGGCTACCAAAGAAAAGGCTTCAAATTCAAAAAAAAGAGTTAGACCACCTCAGGCCACGTCTGCTTCCTTTGACAATATGGAGAGTTCCTTGAAACTTGAATCGCTGTGCACGATCAAACTGGCACATCACCTGACTGTCCTAAATAGGTCAAGTCTTTCCCATGCGCCCTTAATCAGGTCATGCAATTTACACATAAATAAATACCAAGTGGTCATCTGCTTATAGTCGTGCTTCGACTGTGACAACTCACAAGGTATTATGGAGATTATAGATAGCATAAGCATATCCACCGGATTATCCAGCCATAACCATAGGTACATTGTAACAGGTCATTTTCCATGAACTCATGATTGGCTCGGGTATACATTGAACTAAGTCACATCATATCACAATACACAGTACACGACACCACACTCGTTGTGTTAATGGGTTAGGTTATAGCAGTCCCCAGCAACCTAGGACTGTCAAAGAGGTTTTGAGGTCTCTTTGATTGACCCGGTATCCATTTTCCAAGCCTTTTTATTCACCCCTGCCAGATGTAATGACAGGAGGGCACCACTGTCTTCTGGTCTACAACCTTCCATGGCCTCCCGGGTCCTCTCTTCTGGGTGAGAGGCACTTCGAGTTGCCTTACACGGTCCTGTTCAATCACTTGTTCCAGACCATTGCCATACATTTCGGTGTAGGTATCCCTCTCCCTTCATGGACGTAGTCTGGCTACATTTGACTTGTCACATCTTCCAATCTGTGATTTAATTATCACAGTACAGTCACTTATAATCTGAGCTAAAGTGAAGGGTCCATCCAAATTACTAGCCAATTTCAGGTTGGCAAGAGGTTGATGTAGATGTAGTACTCTATCCCCCAGATTGAAGTATCTGGCTTTTAGACCTATATCATACTCAACTTTCTGCCAACACGCAGTTTTCTGCGACTCTTCCCTTACCCTTTGGTAAACTTGTTTGAAGTGATCCCTCTGCAGATTGCAAGGCAATTACACATCTCTTGCCACAAACTAGACTCAAATTCCCTGCCTTGGTCACTATGCAACATTAGTGGTACAACTAGGTGTAATACCCACCCTTTCAAAGGCCATAGCACAAGTAGCAGCTTTGTGAGCCGGTAACGGATACAATCAGGTGTACTTGGTATAATACTCTGACACAACCATCATACACATGTTTCCATTAGGAGTGGTTTTCATACCACTAATGACGTCAACAGCCACTCTAGCAAATCTGACTCCAAACAGTTCATAGGATAAGGGTAATTTACCCAACCCGTGTCCTGGTTTATTTCTACAGCATTCTGGACAGGTCTCAACCCAATGGGTGAGATCTGTACCAGTAGTAATGCCGGGCTAAGCGTTCTAATGACCTTTTCTTTCTAAAGTGTCCACTAGTTCTATGTCCATGACAGAAATACATAATATCCCATTGCATGGCACTAGGCATGGCAACTTGCAAGGACTTCTTCCTATTACAATAGTTCTTCCATCAAAACAGAATACCATCCCAGACTTCTAGCTCGACCCATTGAGCTAGGAACCGTCTCATTTCCTTGTTCTCCAATGACACCCAGGACAGGACAGATACCCTGATTAAGAAACTTAATCAAACATGATCTGACCATATCAGCACTCTGGAACTGTTGATTAGTCTCATGGACCAATTCAAAACATGTTCCGGTTGGGTATCGAATGGAATCCAAACCCCTGCTAATACAGCATTGTGGGCTCCACAATCAGTCCACTCAGCGTTTGCACATTTCCCCACTGGAATTCTAGACAAAGCATCCACATTTAGATGTTTTGCCCCTACTCAGTGTTCAACCTGGCTGTGATTTAGACCGAATTCAGATAGGTGCGTTAATCAGCGACCTATCATCTCCTCCGCATCTTTAAATTTCAATAACCATCTGAGGGAAGAGTGATCAGCTGGTACAGTGAAGTCACTTCCTCACAGAAAATGCTTGAATTTGTTCTTATAGACCACCACAGCCATCAACTTCCATTTGGTGGTACAATAATTTCTTTGAGCTTTGCTCAACTCGTTACTAGTGAAAGCAATAGGAACTTCCACCCCACCCTGGACCTGGGATAAGGCAGCTCCTATGCTATCATTAGTAGCATCAGTATTTAGAATTAAATGATCATTCTCTGTCTGATATTTCAATATAGGTGTACTGGCAAACAATTCCTTTATTTGCATAAAGGCCTCATCTTGCTTGGATCCCCAGGGAAAACGCTCTTTCCTAACTCCAGGTGTCCAACTCTGTATAGGAAAGGCGACCCTGGAATATCCTGGTATAAAGTCCCAATAGTAGGAACAAGAACCAAGGAAGGATCAGACTTCTTTAGCATTTGTGGGTGCCTGCCAATTTGACAAAGCATCCAGTTTCTCCTGATCGGCTTTAATCCCCTCATTCGAGATTCTTCTTCTTAAGTTGTTAATTTATCCTACCTTCCTGAAGGGGAGCCAGTACACACTATAAATAGCTCATGGAAGAAAGGGGAATGATTATGTATGCCCTTGAAAAGGAGTGTTCCACAGCTATTGATTTATTTTGTCGCTCTTGCAATAGGCTTGGCACTGTGCACAGTATGTTTTTTTTTGGTGACAGGTCTATGCAGGGCTCAGCCTACCAGCACCTAAATCAAAAGTACTGTCTGTTTCAGTGCCTGTGAGTCACACACTACCATCATATAAAGCAACAGGGCTGTTTTTTTTTCTACCATCAGGCCCCCAGTGATGGTAGGAAAAAAAAGTTTTGAATTAACCTTCAGCCTTCGTGTAGAATTTCTAATATTAACATTCTTATGGAGAAGATTTGATTGATATGGTGGCAGATTGAATGTTATACACTATCATTTGGAATGAATCATTAGTCTCTGCACAAAAAAGGTTCAACATAGAATTTGTATTACTGTAAATAAGCAACCAAAAAGAGTACAGCATTAGTCACTTTTTTGTCAGTTAGTGTAGTCAAGGTCTCTAACACAGATAGCAGTAAGCATAGTCATTCAATTAGAGTTAGGCTGATTTCTCTCTAATTCTGTCAATTTAGACAACCCAGTCACTTTCTACATAAGCACACACACTTTAACAATAATTGTGCCGCTTCTCATGCCCATCAAGTATGTAGATCACAAAATAGACTAAAATCAACTAACTTCAGTTAATGTAGTCGGTGTCCTGACAGTGTCCATGCTGTTCTTGTGCTGATGTAAACTATGCACAACAGTAAGTGGTTATTTTAAAATACTATGTTACAGGTTAAGATTTATCGGCCTTACTCTAACCAGCCAACCTTCTTTTCTGCCATTTACAGATACTTATAAGTTTTGTGTGATTTGGATCTTCATCGCATAAAACCTGGCTCTCAATACTGCATGCTTTGGGGCTTCAAACCTTCAAAATAAAAAAAAAGAAAGAAAATAGTTTATTATGGAACATGGACGGAAGGGATGCTCTGTAATGAGGCACGTTTAATGAAATGTGCTGGCAAAAATAATCTTATGGTGATGTAGAAACTTTTACATGGTCCCTCTTCATCTGTCGCCATGATTGGTCATCAATGGTGACTCCTTTTTGAGTGATAACTCGTTCCGTCATCTTTTGCCACTGTGTGTTAGACTCATGTGGCATAGTAATTGCTATTCCTGGTGATCTTGTGCTATAAAGACGTCGTGTTCAATCTAGAGACATGTGTCAGCCACTTCACACAGGTTGACGAGGACTCACGACAATTTGATGGGGTGGCAGATGCCTTCCTTCTTGGCCAACAGCTTTAGCAGTGGGCCAATAGAATTCGAAGGTTATTGGCCCGGATGGCCAATGGCTAAAAAGGTTAGTGTCTACTCCTGGTAGAATCATATACCCTCTCCTCTCTTCCTGCATGTATTTTGAACTCAGTCCATACTCCCATTCGCATATGCACTCTCCCTACCTAAAATCATGTACCCTGTCCCCGCTCCCAGTATTTGGTATTGTAGCTTTATCCCCTATTTTACACACCCTGCCTTTGCCGCCACCCCTAGAATCTGAGGACCATATTCCCTGTCTCCAGCCTCACATTTAATACCTGCCTCGATCCATAAAGCATCCTCACTGCGCTTCACATTTTGTAGAATCCTTTGAAGTTATTGGATTTAAGAGAAAACATTAAAACTGGCACGTAGGTAATAAATCACTGAATACAGGGATTGTCGCAGCGTCAGCCCCCCCCCCCACATCTGTGCCACTGCTTAGAGTAAGGGCCAAATCCGCCAAGACTTACAGCCAAAAATCTGTTTTCCAATGTTAGCCAAAAGTTAACAAAAAATTTTGAACAAAACATGTCTGCTTTGATTGTGTACCTAACCATAAATGATTGGCAGTGATTCATTTCACATCATTTGAGATAGAATTCGTCTGGGCTAACTAACCTTGTATTTTACAACCAATAGTGAATGTATATATGTCTCGTCATATTTGTAGGTAGGTTCTTTAAGGATAATGAGTAGTTATAATGTGAAAAAGGCACTTGGCCATGATCGTGACTACACTCTGCCCTTATAAGCTTGAAAATATATCTAGACAGTCTAGAGCACAATCAGGATCATGTCCCATACTTTATTCCCTATCTAGGTCTACATTAGATTTGTACAGACCATCCATACCAAGGCAGAAGTAATGGGATGGGGTGAACCAAACCACTGTGGTCAAGGATAGTTACCAAGGGTATGATATGACTTGTCAATGACTTAGCTATGATTTGGTTATGAATTATGACTTGGCTACAACTTGCCTATGCTGGATCTATCACTTGGTTACGACTTAGCTCTGACTTGCCCATGACTTGCTACAGTCGTACCAGTTCTTGGTCACACTGTGGGCATACACAGGTCATATATGGGTTATACTATGCTTAAAACGAGTCTTATACCAGGGTACCTTGGTCATACCAGTGTCTTACTGAGGTCATACCACAGTTGTATTATGGTCATACCACAGTTTTCTCAGTTGCATCATGGTCAACCAATTTTTTGTTCAGTTTTACCATGGTCATAGTAGAGTTGTACTGTGATTAATACCAGGATTGTGCCATGGTTATATACCATGGTCATACCATGGTTGTACCATGGTTGTACCAGTGTCATAGTGAGGTCATACCACAGTGGTACCATGGTCATACCACAGTTTTACAGTTTTACCATGGTCATACCAGGGTTGTACTGTGATTGTCATACCACGCTTGTGCCATGGTCATACCAGAGTCATACCATGGTTGTGCTCAGGGTTGCATCATGGTCATACTCAGGGTTGTATCATGGTTATACCAGAGTTGTACCATGGTTATACCAGAGTCTTACTCTAGTCATACCCATGGTTGTATCATGGTTATATCAGAGTTGTACCACGGTTGTACCTTGGTTATACCAGAGTCTTACTCTAGTCATACCAGGTTGTAATATGGTCATACCAATGTCTTATAAAGGTCATACCATGATATTATGAGGGTCGTACCATGGTTGTACCCTGCTCTTATAGACCCATAGTCCATACCCTTATAAGAATATCAAATATAGTTTGATATTTCAAAAGGCAGTCATCAGTGAGTATATGGGACAAAGGTTGACTCACTGATGGGGAAAACAGCTTCCACTGACCTTACATTCAGCAGTCAGTTGACTGTCTTACAGGAAGGTGGTTGGTGGATTCAGCCTTTGGTCCAAAAGTCTGGTGAAAACTGACTTTTGAGTGCAAGTCAACTGATGAAAAGTGATTCCACTGCCAACTTTTAGGTAAAAGTTGGCTCAAAGGTCGGCCAAATGTTAACTTTCTTACAGCATCTTCATCTCATAAGTCTTAGTGGATGTGGCCGTAGCTACCCAGCACTGTCTAGATCTGCTCATCAGCAATGTGTTGAGCCGAGCTAGGGTCTCGTTATAGTTATATCAAGCCACTCAAGCCCCACCCCTGGGCTCCATTCGTCAATCAACGGGCAGTTCCCAGGCATAGCAGAGCGGGGCACACCGACACTTTGAAGGGGCTGCCCCGTGACCGATAAGCATTGGTATGGTTGCCCCAACAGGCACAGATAATGCCAAGTGTTGTCGGGGCTGTCTTCCCTTATCAGCTGGGACGCGTGCCGCCAGACAGTAGCAGATAAAAGGTCAGCTTCTGGCAGCTTGATGGATGAGGGGCAGGGTAGGAGGGTGCATAGGGATGGGGTAAATGTAAGGGGGTTGTGAATTGAGGTGAAGGGTTGAATTAAAATGTCCTTTTTTGAGAGACAGAGTGGACAACCGTGGAGGAAAGAAGGTTTTGAGAGAGAGAGAGAGAGAGAGAGAGAGAGAGAGAGAGAGAGAGAGACAGAGAGAGAGAGAGAGACAGAGAGACAGAGAGAGAGAGACAGAGAGACAGAGAGAGACAGAGAGACAGACAGACAGAGAAAGAGACAGAGACAGAGACAGACAGACAGACAGAGAGCGAGAGAGAAAGTGTGTGTGTGTGTGTGTGTGGAGAGAGAGAGAATAGATAGGGGGCTTGCCTGCAATTTCGATATTCATCCATTTTAACATAATTCTTAAAATAATTCTAACATTCTATCAATTTTATGGGCTATACAAATGTGTGCATTTATATGATTATAAAACCAGAGAATAATGTTGGAATGCGCCTGCTGTTACACCCCACCTGGTTCATGGACATGAACTATTATGTACTGAGCCCTGTGGCTCCATCTAGTGGACACTGTCAGTACTGGTTTTGTGTTTTGTGAAGAACATGTGTTGCAAGTTTTTTTACATTCTGATATTTCGTCAATTGTAATACTCAGGGCCTGGGTACTGGTTACAGGTCTGTAGTAAAATACGCCCAAACCTTAGGCTAATTCTTATCCTTCTTACTACTACCTTTTTACCTTACATAAATGGACGATGGTTTTATATACAATTTAGTCCAGGAAATATGAAATATCCATATTTTTATTGAATCTGGATTTTTTCAGGCTTCTGAGATAAAATTACTATCAGTTGACTGTGTAAAACATTGCTAAATTCTGTTAATTAATTGCAATTATACTAATTAGGAATTTCCTTGATCTATACAATTCCAAATCAAAAGAATTGTTCATGATGAAAAGTACCCCAGCAAATTGTCGTTATCTGTCGCCATGATTGGTCATCAATGGTGACTCCTTTTTGAGTGATAACTCACTGCGTCATCTTTCGCCACTGTGTGACAGTCTCACATGGCATGGCGAATTATCACAACAGGCGCCAACATGATCTCACTCACTGCGTGAGTATGTGCCACCCCTTGTCATCCCTCACAAAGCATGGTGACTTTTCACCACGATCGCCATCATGGATCTAAATCACTGCATGAGTATGTGCCACTGCCTGTTAGTTCTCTGTCAGAATGGCGGCTTATCACAACCATCGCCAACATAGATCTGATTCACTGTGTGATTATGTGCCACTCCCAGTCAGTTCTCACTCAGAATGGTGACTTATCACCAACATCACTAATATGGATCTCACTCCCTGCATGAGTATGCGCCACTCCCAGCCAACTGTCACTCAGAATGGCAGCTTATCACCACCAGCGCCAACATGGATCTCACTCACTCCGTCAATATGTGTCACTGTCTGTCAACTATCACTCATAATGCCACATTGGCTCTCACTCACTGCGTGAGTTTGTGTCACTCCTAGTTTATCTTCTCTCAAAATGGCGACTTATCACCACCATCGGTGACATGGATGTCACTCGCTGTGTGAGTATGTGCCACTGTCATCAACTCTCACACAAAATGGCGACTTATCACCACCATTGCCAACATTGGTCTCACTCAATGCGTGAATTTGTGTCACTCCAAGTCAATGCTCTCTGAGGATTGCATCATCTGTCACTCATTCCCACTCAAAATGGCAACTTATCACCACCATTGCCAAAATTGTTGAGACAGCACCACTATTCAACATGTAGCCTATCTAGGAAGTGTGGGCATGAAGTATAAGTCCCATACTTATCAAATGTGCTTTGTTTCACACTGATTTCCATGTAATACTTCAGAGTTGAATCAAACAAGATTATATAGAGAAAATATCAATTAAATTTAGAAAGAGGTATCTCTAAAATGAAAGGAACTATCCATAAACACCTTTTTTTCTGGTTACAGGGAAGAAACATATTGCAATACCTTCTCTGGCAAAACATACTTTGATCTGGCAGATGTGAGGCTGCATGATTACCAATGTTGATGATCCTTAGCTTTTCATCTAACAAGGTGAGTGATCACCAGCGTTGCCATCACTGGTGAGTCTGAGTGATCCCCACTCTCGCCATCCATGGTGAACCTGCGCTATGACATGCTGCCCGTTTCATCTAGCGAGGTGAGTGATCAACCGCCTTGCCATCCCTGGTGAGTGTGAGTCATCAAGATCCACGCTAACCATGGTGAATGTGTGCTATGGCATGGTGTGCGTTTCATCTAGCAAGGTGAGTGATCACTCGTGTCGCCATCCCTGGTGAGTAAGGGTCATCAAGATCCTCACCATCTGTGGTGAACCTGTGCTATCACGAGGTACGCTTTTCATCTAGCGAGGTGAGTGATCACCCAAGTGACCAACCCCCGTGAGTGTAAGTGATCACGATCCTTGCCATCTGTGGTGAACGTGTGTTATGACGTGGTGTGCGTCTCATCTAGTGAAGTGAGTGATCACTCATGTCACCATCCCTGGTAAGGATGAGTGATCACTCATGTCACCATCCCTGGTGATAATGAGTGATCACTCATGTCACCATCCCTGGTGAGGATGAGTGATCATGATCCTCGCCATCCCTGGTGAACAAGACGAGGTGCGTGTTTCATCTAGCAATGTGAGTGATCCCCCGCGTCGCCATCCCTTGTAAGTCTGAGTGATCACCATCCTCGCCATCTGAGGTGAGCCCATGTGATCACCACTATTGTTATTCCTGGTGATCTTGTGCTATAGTGACGTCGTGTTCCATCTAGCGACATGTGTAAGCCACTTCACACAGGTTGACAAGGAGTCACAACAATTTGCTGGGACATTTTAGACATTTGAAACAGCTAGGAATATTGGTTTCGTACAAAATTATCATCATAATTATGAAGGTCTGTAGACTTCATTCTCAAAAGCTGTGATATGCTAATGAATGCATGCTAATTAGGCAATGTTCCCCCTCCTGGATTCTTTTGGATTTTAGTATGTCATTCAAGAGACCTTAAGGAAATGCATTGTGGTAAACCTTTTGTTGCAATTTGTTTGAGGTGACCCCCATATTTCAGCCAGATTGCTTGGACCAATAAGGTTAAATGACATTAGCTTTAACGGGCCAAAATAATTATGAAAATATTCCTATAAGAAGGGAAAGCATGTCCCTATGTCACAATTCGAGTGCAGTTGGCTGTTCTAAGAGGCTTATATTCAGGGTCCAGCTTCAGAACAGAATAAGGGACAGAGGGAGTAGGCTTGATGAGTCAGGAGGAAGGGGAATGTGGTTCTATTGAAAAGGACAAAAGGTGTCGATTGGAGTGAGAAGGATAGGGCAGTGGGAGTACTGGGGAGGGCTGGCTGTATCAGCAGGATTGTGTTGCTCCTATTGTAAAAAGAGCTGTGAGTATGTGCCCTCTTTTCTAAACAAGTCGTGCACTGCTTCACCTAAGTACTTGCACTCACCACATTAGTCTGAAAAGTCACCTGCCTTGTTAAAAATAGAGAGAGCTACACTACCAGGTACCTACTCATGTCACACACTCTATAGTTTATTATACTGACTGACTTCTCCCAACTAGGTACCTACTGAAATCCCCCTTTTTGAGCACCGTACGTGAATGACCACTTGTGAGCAACAAAAGGGACAAGTTATAGCTACATGAAAAGAAAGGACTGGAAATGAGGGCATTTTTAGCCAGCTCTTCCTTTTACTATAGGAGCAACACCCTCCAGGATTGTAAGGCAATGGGAGACAGAAGTAGTAGTAAAATACAGGACTGAGACCCTCCCTATTGCTTCCACTCCCAACTGCTCCCTCTTATTCTCATTGTTCTATGCAATGTACGAGTTATCTGGCTCCATCTATCTCTTTATGCTAGGGGCTACAGTATATACACACCTTATACCTCAATTAGGAAAGCAATTCCCATACATTTACCTTAAATGGGACTGAGGAACAGATTGTTGGAAGGATATGAGCATTTGAGGGAAAATTAATGAACAGATGAATGAATGAATAAATCTAGAATACATTTTTTCCCGACAGTCTCCTATCTATAACTCGGGACTTGGTAGGCTCTGACTATTCACATCAAATGCATTCTAAGTGGAAAATTTTTTATACCCTAGTCCATTGTACCTATATGATAACGGAGTGAGTATCATGTATGCAAGTAAAACACACATGCTGCGTTCTATGAAGTGGGATACAGTGTGGTCTGTAGTCTAATCCTAGTACCAGAGGTTAACCTGAAGATGTCCACATACCTTGATGCTTCCACTCCACAAAGTGACCATAAAAATGGCTTTGCTACCTGGATCAACATTGTTAGCTTATTGGTGAGCATTGTATCAAATAGCTGGTAATGTTGATCGAGTCATTCCCATGGTAATTTTGTTGGTTAGACATCTCAATATCCTTAGGACTGCCAGTACTTTCTGTCAGGGCACAACCAAAACGTATTGATGTGGGTAGTAAAAAGGGGGTCTCAAAATACCAGTACTTTCTGGTGGTTCACTGCCAAAACGTTTTATGTGTAATGGATTTTTCAATTTTTTGGCTACCATACAGTAATAATGTGTATTCAAGGATGGATTTCTCTCTATTTTCAATATAATTTCCGGTTAGTAATACACACTATCCAACACTGGTAGTTGCACTCACAATGGAAAAACGTTTTAAAACGTTTTGGCATCCCTGCTATGAAGAGAGGTGTCATGTAAAGCAAAACGTTTTGATGTGTATTGTGAAGTAAAATCATACAGCTGTCTGTGTGCCAAAACGTTTTGGAGTGTTCTGTGGAGAAACATGGTACCAGTACACATCACATGGTGATACATGGTACCAGCAATGATTGTACAGTATAGGATAGGTCAGTCCATACAGTCCTATAGTGAGGGCCAACCCCCCTCTACCCCCCCATGAAACTAGGTGACCTTGTGTGTTCAGTATTGGGCCCTATATAGGATAAGGGGGTTTATGGAGCTATCATGTATCTTCCTGAAAGGGATACCAAATGAAATGAAGAGACCATCTAAGCCAAAAAATCCTGCTGAATCCAAAAATGTTGGTCTTTCTTATCAAAATTTGACCAAAAGTACCAGAAAATGATGTTTGATGAGGGACATACTTTTAAAAATGTACAAAAATTATATTGAAAATGATTGCAAATCTTTAAATATAGAACACATAAATCAGAGGTAATACCTTAATCCACATACCCAAATGTCTGCCTATCTCTCAGTCAGGCAAGTTCTGGGCTTGTGCATTATTCTGCCTATCCCACATACAGCATATCAATTGTGTACCTATCACTCATCCTGCCTATCTCTTCAATCTGAAACATTGACAGTTCAATCTGGTTATCTCTTAAAAGGCCTAACTTATAATGCTTATCCCTCACCTTACCTTATCTCATTTGTTCCTTCTTTCCTTTAGTCATGGTGACTATCCCTCAGACCATCATGTTTAATCTGCGCTGTTTGTCTGCTATATAAGCCTTTATTGTTTAACGGTACATTCCTTACCATGTCTACTATTTGAATTTTACCTATCCCTGATAATGGCTATCATGTAGCCTACCTATCCCTCATTGTGCCTATCCCCCAACTCTGCACATCCCTCATATTTGACTTGCATATCTGTCCCTAGGATGCATGTTTTTTTTAACGTTTGCTCATCTTACAAGGTACTATGTGCCTATTCCTTAAATTGCTAATTGCTCATACTGCCTATCCCTCTTGCTACCCATCCTTACCTATCCCCCATGCACTCTATACAGCTCTCTTACCTATCTCACCTCTCTTTACCTACCTATGTCACAACCAACCTTCATTATGATGACCATTTCTTAGTCACCCTATCACCTAACATACTGGTTACAGTCCACCTTATTCATACATCTACCTATCATTCATGCGGCATATCTTTCAATTCACCTATATATGATATGAATGGAGGATAGGCATAATGGGGGATAGGTATATTTCACAAGGCATAGACCTGGAGACAGGTGGAAGAAATTGAACACAAGCTGAGATATGTATAGAGAGAGCAGGTTAGATTGACTGAGCTGACATGGTAAGAAAACCATATAGAGAGCATGAGGGATAGGTATTCAATAGGATTGGTAGCAAGGGGGATAAGTAGCATGTGCAATATCTAGTTTAAGGGATAGGCACAGAAAGTACCTTGTAAGATGAGCAAATGTAAAACAAGAAAACATGGGTGCTAGCAACAGATGTGCAAGTAAAATATGAGGGATATGCAGAGTTGGGGGATAGGTATAATGAAGGATAGGTAAGCTTTATGATAGGCATCGTTAAGGATAGGTAGGATCAAAATAATAGACATGATAAGCAATGTACTGTTAACCATTAGGGCCTAATTAAACAGATGAACAATACAGTTTAAACTTGGTGGTCTTAGGGATAGTCACCATGAGGGATAGTAAAATGAATGATAGGAAGATTGAGGATAGGCATACTATGGGAAACTAGGACCACAAAATATTAGCTAAAGTAAGGAGTAAGCTTTAGTATCTAGGTGTTTTGGGAGATAGCCTTACTTCAAGATGCTTTGGATTTAAGAGATAGGCAGTATGAGTGATAGGTAGACTAAGGGATAGGCAGTATGTGTGATAGGCAGAGTAATGCACAGTTAGAATACTTGTCAGATTAGGAGATAGGCAGACATTTGGAAATGTGCATTGAGGTACTACCTCTGGTTTACATGTGTCTATAAAGACTTCTCATCATTTTGAATATTATTTTTGTACATCTTTCAAATATTTTTTTCATCAAACCTCATTTTTGGGTACTTTTAGTCAATTTCTGAGAATCATGAACAGAAAATTTGGATTCATCAGGATTTTCTGGTCTAGGTGGTTCCTTCTTTCCCTTTAACTCTTCTTTTACCGATTACGCATTAATGCGTAGTTTGGGCCGATTTGGGCCGATTTTTGGCCGATTTTAGATAGCCTGTATCTCTCTTAATTTTCAATAAAATGCCTAGATTTTTCTCATAGTCGTAGAGTCAGTCGGGTTCTCTGGAGACTGCAAAGATTAAGTCTCTACCTCTGATACTTTTTACATGGTATTCTTGCCAACTTGAGAGGAAATTTTGAAATACCCTAAAAGTTTTCCATAGATTTTATCAGTATATAAGCTGAAAAATCTTAAAAAATGTCAAATAATATAATTTTTTGGATGAAAATCGATTTTATACATTTTGTTATGCTCAACAAGATGGCATCAAAATTTTTACTGAATTTTAATCCATTTTTGGCCATTTAGGGTGGTTACCATGACAACAGATATGTCAGATTATGCTAAAAACATTGATTTTGCCTAGTTCTGGTTGCCATGGTAACCTGAAAGAACGTTCCTTGCAATGGATGTGTACCAAAAATTCAAAAATATTCTCTATTTCCTACAATATGCACTTTATTTCATTAAAATTGATAAAGGGAATGCTGAAATATGACAATTTGAAGTTTCTCTAAATTATCAAATTTTCTTATCAGAGCATTATCTTTATGTTAATATTTCTTATTAAAGATAATAGATAGAGAAAACCGAGATGGTACATTTTGAGATCAACTGACCTAGCCTAAACCATCACCATTTCCCTTCTAATTGGAATATCCACAAAATTCCAACAGTTTTTGAAAGCTTATGTGAACTTCTACAACCCAAAATTTGCTCTGAAATAGGCTGGTAAAGGAAGAGTTAATATCACCCTGATAAAGGAATACCACAGCTCCATAAACCACCTTATCCTCTACAGAAATCAACAATGAAGACACAGGGGCACCTAGTTTCATGGGGGGTAGAGGGGGGTGGCCTGTCACACTCTACCCATAGACTATGCTCTCAGTGACCTCTCCTATAGTATAAGCTTCTTGGTACCAGTACACATCACATGGTGATACATGGTACCAGTACACGTCATATGGTGATACATGGTACCAGTACACATCACATGGTGATACATGGTACCAGTACACATCACATGGTGATACATGGTACCAGTACACATCACATGGTGATACATGGTACCAGTACACATCACATGGTGACACATGGTACCAGTACACATCACATGGTGATACATGGTACCAGTACACGTCATATGGTGATACATGGTACCAGTACACATCACATGGTGATACATGCACCAGTACACATCACATGGTGATACATGGTACCAGTACACATCACATGGTGATACATGACACCAGTACACATCACATGGTGATACATGGTACCAGTACACATCACATGGTGATACATGGTACCAGTACACATCACATGGTGATACATGACACCAGTACACGTCACATTGTGATACATGGTACCAAAACACATCACATGGTGATACATGGTTCCAGTACATGTCACATTGTGATACATGGCACCAGTACACATCACATTGTGATGGCTGGCACCAGTACACATCACATGGTGATTCCTGGCACCATTACACGTCAGATGGTGATACATAGTACCAGTACACGTCTCAAGGTGAGACACGGCAGCAGTACACGTCTCATGGTGGTAACTGGCACCAGTACACGTCTCATGGTGATACATAGCACCAGTACACGTCCCATGGCGATAACTGGGACCAGTACACGTCACATGGTGATAACTGGCACCAGTAGACATCACATGGTGATACATGGCACCAGTACACATCACATGGTGATAACTGGCATCAGTACACATCATATGGTGATAACTGGCACCAGTACACATCACATGGTGATACAAGGCACCAATACACGTCATATGGTGATACATGGTACCAGTACACGTCACATGGTGATACAGGGCACCAGAACAGGTGACATGATGATACATGGCACCAGTACACGTCACATGGTGACACAGGGCACCAGAACAGATGACATGATGAAACATGGCACCAGTACACGTCACATGGTGATACATGGCACCAGAACAGGTGACATGGTAATACATGGCACCATTACACATCACATGGTGATACAAGGCACCAATACACGTCATATGGTGATACATGGTACCAGTACACGTCACATGGTGATACATGACACCAGTACACGTCACATTGTGATACATGGTACCAGTACACATCACATGGTGATACATGGTACCAGTACACATCACATGGTGATACATGGTACCAGTACACGTCATATGGTGATACATGGTACCAGTACACATCACATGGTGATACATGCACCAGTACACATCACATGGTGATACATGGTACCAGTACACATCACATGGTGATACATGACACCAGTACACGTCACATTGTGATACATGGTACCAGTACACATCACATGGTGATACATGGTACCAGTACATGTCACATTGTGATACATGGCACCAGTACACGTCACATTGTGATGGCTGGCACCAGTACACATCACATGGTGATTCCTGGCACCATTACACGTCAGATGGTGATACATAGTACCAGTACACGTCTCAAGGTGAGACAAGGCAGCAGTACACGTCTCATGGTGGTAACTGGCACCAGTACACGTCTCATGGTGATACATAGCACCAGTACACGTCCCATGGCGATAACTGGCAGCAGTACACGTCTCAAGGTGAGAAACGGCAGCAGTACACGTCTCATGGTGGTAACTGGCACCAGTACACGTCTCATGGTGATACATAGCACCAGTACACGTCCCATGGCAATAACCGGCACCAGTACACGTCACATGGTGATAACTGGCACCAGTAGACATCACATGGTGATACATGGCACCAGTACACATCACATGGTGATAACTGGCACCAGTACACATCACATGGTGATACAAGGCACCAATACACGTCATATGGTGATACATGGTACCAGTACACATCACATGGTGCTACAGGGCACCAGAACAGGTGACATGATGATACATGGCACTAGTACACGTCACATGGTGATACAGGGCACCAGAACAGGTGACATGATGATACATGGCACCATTACACATCACATGTTGATAACTGGCAGCAATACACATCACATGGTGACATATGGCAACAGTACACATCATATGGTGACATATGGCAACAGGACACATCACATGGTGACATATGGCAACAGTTCACATCACATGGTGACATATGGCAACAGAACACATCACATGGTGACATATGGCAGCAATACACATCACATGGTGATTCAGGGCAGTAGACATCATCAGTAGATACATGTTACTAGTACACATCATATGGTGATACCTGGCACCAATACACATCACATGGTGATACATGGTACCAGTACACATCACATGGTGATACAGGGCACCAAAAACAGGTGACATGATGATACATGGCACCAGTACACGTCACATGGTGATACAGGGCACCAGAACAGGTGACATGGTGATACATGGCACCATTACACATCACATGTTGATAACTGGCAGCAAGGCACATCACATGGTGACATATGGCAACAGTACACATCATATGGTGACATATGGCAACAGTACACATCACATGGTGACATATGGCAACAGTTCACATCACATGGTGACATATGGCAACAGTACACATCACATGGTGACATATGGCAGCAATACACATCACATGGTGATTCAGGGCAGTAGACATCATCAGTAGATACATGTTACGAGTACACATCATATGGTGATACCTGGCACCAGTACACATCACATGGTGATACATGGTACCAGTACACATCACATAGTGATACATGGTACCAGTACACATCACATGGTGATACATGTTACCAGTACAGATCACATGGTGATACATGGTACCAGTACACATCACATGGTGACACATGGTACCAGTACACATCACATGGTGACACATGGTACCAGTACACATCACATGGTGACACATGGTACCAGTACACATCACATGGTGATACATGGTACCAGTACACATCACATGGTGATACATGGTACCAGTACACATCACATAGTGATACATGGTACCAGTACACATCACATGGTGATACATGGTACCAGTACACATCACATGGTGATGCATGGCACCAGTACACATCACATGGTAATACATGGTACCAGTACACGTCACATTGTGATACATGGTACCAGTACATGTCACATGGTTATACATGGTACGAGTACACATCACATGGTGATACATGGTACCAATACACATCACATGGTGATACATGGTACCAGTACACATCACAAGGTGATACATATTGTGACACATGGCACCAGTACACAATTCAACATGACTGCCTAGGCTAATGATTTCTAGATAAAGGTATGACACAGTGCAGTTGCATGTATAAGAGGACCATGCAGGCTAATGATGCAATACATGGCATAAGATAATTTCATACGATGATACATGGTATCAGGTCATAAAATTATCCTTCTAAATTTGTACTGAAGGCACAATGGTCTTATATGGAAGGACATGCCTATTTATTACACATCAAAACGTTATGGCCACTGTGGTAATCTTTCTACCAATGTGTTCTAGAACGTTTTGTATTGAAGGAAATACCTGTTTATTACACATTAAAACGTCATGGCCACTGGGGTTATCTTTCTACTGATGTGTTCTAAAACGTTTTGTATTGAGGGAAATACCTGTGTATTACACATCAAAACATTATGGCCACTGTGGTAATCTGCCTGCCAAAACATTCTAAAATGTTTTACTTTAAAGGAAATACCTGTTCAGTACACATCAAAATGCTATGGCCTCTGGACTAATCTTCCTATCACTGTGTTCTAAAACGTTTTGTATTAAGGGAAATATATGTGTATTACACATCAAAACGTCATGGCAACTGTGGTAATCTTTCTACCAATGTGTTCTAAAACCTTTTGTATTGAAGGAAATACCTGTTTATTACACATTAAAACATCACGGCCACTGGGTTAATCTCTCTACCAATGTGTTCTAAAACGTTTTGTATTAAGGGAAATACCTGTGTATTACACATCAAAACATTATGGCCACTGTGGTAATCTGCCTGCCAAAGCATTCTAAAATGTTTTACTTTAAAGGAAATACCTGTTCAGTACACATCAAAATGCTATGGCCTCTGGACTAATCTTCCTATCACTGTGTTCTAAAGTGTTTTGTATTGAGGGAAATACCTGTGTATTACACATCAAAACGTCATGGCCACTGGGGTAATCTTTCTACTAATGTGTTCTAAAACCTTTTGTAATGCAGGAAATACTTGCTTAGTACACTCTGATACGCTATGGCATTCAACCATTGTAGGCATACTCCTCTTGAATTCAGCTTGATACAGAAAAGCCAAATCCTCCTAATACGTATTGCAATTGATTAGCAATTAGGTAATTAATTAAATACAAATCCTGTTATATTGGATTATTTCAAGGTTGCTTATAATATTTTAAGCATTGTTCCAATAAGTAGTCATGTCATTGGAGACCTTGACAAAATATGTCGTCATATTAATTGGTCCTGAATTCAACATGATTTTTCATTTTTGAAATAATTAGCTAATCATCCATTTTCAAGGTTAATTAAAGTATATATGCATGTAACTGATAGATAAAATTCCTTTCTTGGCATAAGTCAAAAGTATGTGACATCTTAAATAGAAATGTGTTTCATCCCTGAGTTCTTCCTCCAAAGAGATATTCTACATCGAAGTTCATGAAATGTGCAAAAATCACTGGCAGTTTGGGGCTCTCCAACCTCAAGATTACTGGCATTTTGAAGGGCCCTTTTTACTACCCACATCAATACGTTTTGGAGGTCCACTGACAGAAAGTACTGGTATTTTTGAGGGCCGATTTTACTACCCACATTAATACGTTTTGGTTGTGCTAAGGATATATGTGGACGTCTTTATGTTTACGCCGGGGGGTAACCTACCCCAATATTGGTGTTAACCTAATGACGATTCAGTGGTAGGTCCCCTTATCACAGTGCAGAAGGTACACTTGTACTAGGGTAACTGGCAGTTACCTCATCCAACATGTTGGATCCTATATGTAGTAGAGAGAGCTAAAAGAGGAGATTACACAGTAATTCTACGATTTGATTAATTCGAAGTTGTTTTGATATGGCGTACAACATGCACAATCATCTCAACTAATAACTGCCGCCTGCCATTGTCTAGAACAGTAGTATATATACATGTTTTTCTACTTGCTATTTGTCATGTTAGATGGGGTTACCCCCAATAGACCTATAGTGCACCCAGGTAGTAAACACGGTGTGGTCCCAGTCTGGGCCACAGTGGGCATCTGATGGACACCGGTTTAACATAATGGGTACCCAAAGATTCTTGTTCTCAGCAAAGTGCCTTGGCCACACCTGGCTAACCCATTCAGGCACAGATCTATTTGAAAGTGGGCTAGCCAATTTGGGCTCAAATTCCATTCAACACAGGCTTCTGGCATGGCCCAAGGTAAGCTGACCAGTTTGACTAAAAGTAAATGGTGACACGTTGAAAATTCCAATGATCACATATCTTGCTGCTAATCTCCCCACCAGTTATTCCAACATACAGTGATAGTTATCGACCTCACTGGATTGGCAGTGTAGAACCATCAGTTTGAATCAAACTCTTTCAGCCAAATAAAGGTGCATTGATACAGTAAAGTGCAATCTGGCCTTAATCTCCCCGTACTATTTTCCCACATGGGCACAGAGAAGAAAGCTTTCAAGTTCATAGTGGCTGTATGTAGCATATCTGCTCTTGTTCCAAGTTTAATGCAATAGAAATGGTGTTGCTACTTCATTGCTACTGGGGTGGTCTAGATCTGCACATTTGACCAGGAACATCCACGTATTTCCGAACTATTAGAAAGTCTATATCTAAAACATTGATCCCATCAAATCCCACACTTGCAAATAAAATGACGGTTCGGCCCTGCAATTTGGACTAAATTTGTGTTATGAATTAGGACCACAAAAACTTTTCAGGGATAGATTGCAACGTGGAATTCGACCTTAAAGGTCGAATCCAAAGATGCAATTTTCACAGAAATGTTTCTGCAATAAAGGAATATGTTGGAATTTGATGTACTCCCTGCATAATGCAAGAGGTATAACAGCAACATGGAGGTATAATGGCCAGGAAACTCGTGCAGATTGGTAGACAAATCAAGATCTACTCTGTAAAGAGTTGGGGTTATATAAAAGGATCGTTCTATGTAAATCAACAGGGGAAAGAGCAGTATTCTCAAATACACTGAGTGTCACTGTTTAGTGACAAGCTTCTACCTGTAGACACATGTGTCCAGTGAATTGTCTTGTATAATTACTCTGGTATACCCTAGGCTAGCCAGTCACTCTGCACCAGAGTGACACACAACAGCTTTACCCAAAAAGCCTTACCTGTAGGTTCTGTCACTTGGGGGCAGCAGTATCCACCATTTGTTAAGAATGTATATGCTCATAGTGCCACCTCAATCCAACAATGTCCCCAGAGTTTATCAATTAATTGTAATAAGGTCAAATCACACGATGCAATTTTGGCTGAAAAGTTTCTGCAATTTAGTCATCTGTTGCAATTTGGGGCTCTCTCCTTATATTGCAAGACCTATAACAGCTACGGGGGGCTTTAATGGCAAGGAATCCCTTGTAGGTTTGCACTGAAGTTATAATCTTTATATTAAGATATTTTCCCTTGCTTAAGTGAAAAGTTTCTGCAATTTACAGAATTTGCTTGCAATTTACAGAAATGTGGATAAAATCATTGACAAATAGGGGGGTGTGTTCACTGCAACCCAAGTCCCACTTTGCAATCTAAACTTGACCAATACCCTGCAATTTGTATGCAAAATGTCTGTATAAATTACACACAGAGTTCAATTTTGGTCTCATTCTGCACTGTGCTTACCTACAACAGCTTGCAAATTCAATATCAAGGAGAATGGCATTGCAATTTAATGCAGCTTACAGAAGGTCAAATCCCACGGTGCAATTTTGGCTGAAAAGTTTCTGCAATATAGTCATCTGTTGCAATTTGGGGCTGTCTCCTTATATTGCAAGACTTATAATGGCTACAGGGGGCTTTAATGGCAAGGAATCCCTTGTAGATTTGCACTGAAGTTACAATTTTTATATTTAGATATTTTCCATCGCTTAAGTGAAAAGTTTCTGCAATTTACAGAATTTACTTGCAATTTACAGAAATGTGGATAAAGTCATTGACAAATAGGGATGAGTGTTCACTTCAACTTGCAACCCAAGTCCCACTATGCAATCTAAACTTGCCCCATACCCTGCAATTCATATGCAAAATGTCTGTATAAATTACACACAGAGTTCAATTTTGGTCTCATTCTGCACTGTGCTTACTTACAACAACTTGCAAATTCAATATCAAGGAGAATGGCATTGCAATTTAACGAAGCTTACAGATCTACATTGCAAGGGTGAGGGGTCAGTTTAATTGCAACAGTCGGATTTGTAAAATGCAATGGCATGTTAGAAGCCTTGCAATTTGCAGTAAAGGCAAGTCCCCCTATCTGCAAGAGTTCCCAATTTGCAAAAACTTTCCAGGGTTAGATTGCATTGTGGGATTCGACCTAGAGCTACATTGCAAGGGTGAAGGGTCAGTTCAATTGCAACAGTCGGATTTGTAAAATGCAGTGGCATGTTAGAAGCCTTGCAATTTGCAATAAAGGCAAGTCTCCCTATTTGCAAGAGTTCCCAAATTGCAAGAACTTTCCAGGGTTAGATTGCATTGTGGGATTCGACCTATACAATAGTAACTTCAATGGGTTCAATCTAACATTGTGCACAATAGATGAGGTATTTCTACGGTTATCTGAGAAGAACCAGTAATATACACCAAAGACACCACACCTGTGTCTTAATTGTATATACAAGTGCCTGGACTCTGAATTTGAAGCTAACATATAGGCCAAATCCCACAATGCAATTATGGCTGAAAAGTTTCTGCAATTTAGTCATCTGTTGCAATTTGGGGCTCTCTCCTTATATTGCAAGACCTATAATGGCTATGGGGGGCTTTAATGGCAAGGAATCCCTTGTAGATTTGCACTGAAGTTTAGATCTTTATATTTAGATATTTTCCCTTGCTTAAGTGAAAAGTTTCTGCAATTTACAGAATTCGCTTGCAATTTACAGAAATGTGGATAAAGTCACTGACGAAAAGGGATGTGTGTTCACTTCAACTTGCAACCCAAGTCCCACTATGCAATCTAAACTTGCCCCATACCCTGCAATCTGTATGCAAAATGTCTGTATAAATTACACACAGAGTTCAATTTCAGTCTCATTCTGCACTGTGCTTGCCTACAACACCTTGCAAATTCAATATCGAGGAGAATGGCATTGCAATTTAATGCAACTTAAAGATCTACATTGCAAGGTTTAGGGGTCAGTTCAATTGCAGCAGTCAGATTTGTAAAATGCAATGGCATGCTAGAAGCCTTGCAATTTGCAGTAAAGGCAAGTCCCCCTATTTGCAATAGTCCCCAAATTGCAAGAACTTTCCAGGGTTAGATTGCATTGTGGGATTCGACCTTATAGGCCTACCTGCCTTTAGGTTAGTCCAGTGTTAAAGTCTGACTGACCATGAAATGGTTTGGGAGAGATGTTTGTTTACTTCTCTCGCTCTCAGTTATGGCACTTCACTGGGATTGGAGACATTCTTGTCTTCATCAGGATTGCATGGTTTATATCATCAATGCATGCACAGAGTGCATACATAAAAAAGATATTATAGGGATTGTGTCATGGACTCACCTCACTGATAACGTATTATATAGCAGTGCCTATAAATACTATACAATACAGTTCCTGTAGATTAACAGCACCTCTTGCTGTAATTCTACACTCCTAGTGTAAATTTACCGCAATAGTTGATGGAACCTCAGTTGCCAGGAAAAGTTTCTGTAAATTTACAGTATATTCTGTTGTTCATTTACAGCAAAATTTGCTGTTCATTTACAGAAAATATTGCTGTTATTTACAAGACATATTTATGTAACTCTACAATATATTTTGCTGTTAATTTACAACATATGTTTCTGTAGATCTTAATGATCTTGCTGTATGGTTACAGTGGTTATTACTACATGATTACTGTGGATTGTGTTGTAGAATTACAGCAACTCACCTACTGTAGATTTACAGCAAAATGTAATGGAACCAAAGTTGCCAAAGGCTTTTGCTGTAAAATAACCCTGCCTACTACTAACAGTGTAAATATCTAGATATTTGCCCTTGCTACAATTTGCCAGATTCTGTTACAAATTCCAGAAACTTAGGGAGAATCTTTGACATGAAGGTATGCTTGTACACTTCAATTTGTAATCCAAGTTCCATGTTTCAATCTAATCCCTTATCCTATGTTGCAATTTCGTCTGCATAAAATATACACAGGGTTCAATCTTAATCTACTTGTACAATGGGCCCCCATTAGCTTGCAATCGCAATATCAAAAAGAATGAGATAGCAATTTTTTCCTGGAGCTTACCCTTCTCATAGGGTCTATAAAATTATTGCAAGGCTGGGAGGGCATTTCTATCGCAAAAGTGGGATTTGGAAATTGCAATAGTGTGCTAGAGTCCTTGTAATTTGCAGTATAAGCAAGTCTCTTAATTTGCAAGAGTTCCCAAATAGCAGAATCTTTTGAGGGATAGACCTTATAGTGAGATTCGACCTTTAGTGATTTATTAGTTCTTGGACCCCTTCTATGATACGGGGTTGTGGAAGTGTAGAGAACCACTCACCACACATTGTGCAACTATTATTCTCCGACTTGAATAGAGTGGAGCTATGATTGTTGCTCTACAACTCTCCCCTAGCACAGTTCTCAAACATTGTAGACTAAGTTTGTTAGTTTTAGGATCACTTCGACGACCAACTACTGTATATATACAATGCATTGACTGGGATTAAAATTAGGCATGGTCGGTATAATGTTTGTGTTGCCATTATGCAAACCTAATACCTTCATGCATTTTTGCATCTACTATCATTTTAAAAGGTTTCATTAAGGAAATCGCACCCCCGTCTTTCTCTCTTTCTTTTTATTCTTCTTTTTGTTCCTTTTCATATTTTTTTATTGTGATGTTTCATTGTGATCTCAAATGTTGCCCCCGCACCCCTACTTCCCTCTTACTTCGTCATTTGTACTTTTGTCCAATACAATATGTTTATGATTATTGGAACATGTATTCATATATGCTGTACTTCTGTATTCCCTTTTTGATAATAATATATACTAGCCTTAGGCTTGAAATAGAACATATAAAATTTCAGTCTTACAATTTCTTATCATTTATTGGGACAGCAGCTGAGAGTGTGTGTAGCATTAGGGACCGACCCCCTCTGTTTATACAAGATACACCCCATTCTTTATCCCCTAACCTTGTCATCGAAGTGACCCGGTACCGTTTGTTAAGGTTGAATCCCACAATGCAATCTAACCCTGGAAAGTTCTTGCAATTTGGGAACTCTTGCAGATAGGACTTGCCTTTACTGCAAATTGCAAGGCTTCTAACATGCCATTGCATTTTACAAATCCGACTGTTGCAATTTAACTGATCCCTCACCCTTGCAATTTAGATCTGTAAGCTGCATTAAGTTGCAATGCCATTCTCCTTGATATTAAATTTGCAAGTTGTTGTAAGTAATCACAGTGCAGAATGAGACCGAAATTGAACTCTGTGTGTAATTTATACAGACATTTCGCATACAAATTGCAGGGTATGGGGCAAGTTTAGATTGCATAGTGGGACTTGGATTGCAAGTTGAAGTAAACACACATCCCTATTTGTAAATGACTTTATCCACATTTCTGTAAATTGCAAGCAAATTCTGTAAATTGCAGAAACTTTTCACTTAAGCGATGGAAAATATCTAAATATAAAGATTGTAACTTCAGTGCAATCAGTCAGTGTTATAAGTCTTGCAATATAAGGAGAGAGCCCCAAATTGCAACAGATGAGTAAATTGCAGAAACTTTTCAGCCAAAATTGCATCATCGGATTTGACCTTAATCACAGCCAATTCACTACCATCCCATGTTGTGGTAGGTACAACTTGCGATGTCAGGACCTGGATGCAATGTAGGCTCCCGGTGGTAGGGGCACTCAATATGTGTTGGTGTGCGGCTGGCTAGGGCAGTTTTCCGCTGAAATCCCTCTCACCCAGGGTCTGATTTTTGGATAATTTCACCTGCCATCAATGGTCACTTTTGGTAAATTTCCTGTAAGCAAGGGTCACTTGGCAAAAATCCCTCTCACCAAGGGTCACTTTTAGTGAAAATACCTCTCAGCAAGGGTAAGGGTAGTAGGTCAATCCAAAACCAAGTGCTTCCCCCCAGGCTAGGCTTCATTGGAATATCCTCTATCACTAGTAGACATGTCAGCTGTTCTGTTTACCTTGTTCGAATTGGAGTACTGTAAGCTGGAGGTTTTGCCATAAAACCTCCAAGGCGAAGCCATGGAGGTTTTATAGCAAAACCTCCAGCTCTAGGGAGGTTTTCTGACTTATACTCCATCCACTGAAGTTTATGTAACAGTAAAACCATAATTATAAGCATATTTTGACATAAACTGTAGAGGCCTAAAAGAGGATTTGAATCTTCTACACTGGATGTGATACAAAGCTATAGTAAATATATGGTGTTCAAGGCTCCAATTACCAGCAATCTCAATAGTATAATGGTTAGCATGGCTGACTTTGAATCACAGATTGTGGGTTCAAGACTGCATGGGGAAACCCTTTTTAACATACATATACAAGGCTAATGGGGTCTTTGTAAAAGCCGCCTCTGAAGCCCCTTTTATACTATTGGCAATGAAAGGGGGTATTGATTATAATACATCATTTTTAGAATGTGTTGCAAAAAATGACAGTGGCCAACTGAGAAGAAAAAATAAAATCACACCAGGGGTTTGACCCTGTGTGGTCTAGATTTATAGTCCCAGGCCTTAACCACTACACTACATTAACCAGTCAAACTTTCAAAGTGAAATTACCCTCTTTATCGATAATTGATTACTCAGTCATAGTAGTAACATATCTCCATTCAATAGAAGTTCTAACACCCACAGTATAAGCTGAGGACTCATGGTGTAATGGTTAGCACATGGGACTCTGGATCCCAGCACTGTCTGATGCATGGGTACGAATCCCATATGGGTTAGTATTTTCCCTGCTGTTCAAAAATGACCTAATTCATAAAACCTCCTGCTACGCTTGACCTATTTCACAAAACCTTCTCCCAGGCCTCACCTGATTCACAAAACCTCCTGCCAGAACTGACCCAATTCATAAAACCTCCTGCTGACTGTAGAATGTGGAAAGAAACCTACAGTAGGAACAATGAGGTACACAGCCAGGTGGAGTATAACAGTGGTAAACCTTTAGTCACACCAAACAAACAACCCACATCTGCAGGAGGCTACCTACATTGTCCCTGGGACATTGAGTACTATGTGAGGATGTGTGGTTCTTGTTTTAACCCTAATTATCAGTAATTGATAAATTGCGGGTAATGAGACTTACAGACAAATTCATACTCCACATTACATTAATGCGTCACATAGACCTGATGTAATTGCATAAATCACTATTATCAGTGGATACCACTCCCAGTTCTGCTACTTACCCTCTATAAAATAATATATTTTGCCACGATCACGTAAGGTAAGATCAGGTCTAAAACTGTCTAATGACACACTGAAAACCTGAGAAGCCCATAACTCGTCAGTGGAGGCAACTTTAAATCCTCAGGTTGACAATATCTAAATCTACAGCTTTGGTTGGCAAAATGGCGACTTAAGGTGGTTATCCTGACCACTTAAGTCGTCAGTATGACGACTTTGTATTGTTAGTATGACGAGTTTAGGTCATCATTTGACCTTGACCACCCTAAACTACTCTGTATTGACGAGTTTTAGACGGTGCAGCTAGCATCTCTCAATCATCAAGGCATCGTCTATGTTCTGTGAAATTTAGGCCTACATCCTCGGCCTACATCCCTATATTTTCTTGCAGCGCTTGCAGTCTCTGCCGACAGGATTGCTTGGGTAAAATATTGTCAGACTGCCAGTGGATTCTGCGATAGGTAGGGCTGGTCCATGAATTATGGAAAAGTTTTTATGACTTTTTGAACACCCCCTCTCGTTTGTCACACTATTACTATTGAAATGTATATGAGCCATAGAAACCCCCCTTCCCCTCCCGCCCCATCCGTTGTGGCATGATTTATGTATTGGCCCTTAGGGAACGTTCAACAATTATGTCCCTGTTGTTTAGGCATTCGTTAGGACCACCTAGTCCCATATCACTATTTTGTATGGAACATATAGAGGAACCCAAAGACCCCCCCCCCCACCCCCACCCCCTAAGCAGTGACGTAATTGTTGAACGTTCCCTTACCTATGTTATACCAATAGTCCACTGGGCCTATTCGGCCGACTTTTGTGTAGGAAATGTCGGCCGAAGGTGCCAAGTGGGCTATTTGTCTTATATGGAAATGCTCTCATGGAATCAATAGCATAAAAGGTAATGACATGCACCGGTTTTGAGAACTAACAACGGCTGACGTGTGGCAGATGATCAAGTCTGACAAGTGCACAGCGAATAATAAGAATGTTGACTTTGGAACAAAGGGGTACAGATTATTAAAATTTAATGGTGCTAAAAATGCAGCTTCCACTATCTGACTTTTATCAGTTGCGATAGCCTCTGTGTTTAACATTTTGGTAATACTTTTGAATAATGTAAATAGAGAAATAGTGAGGCTAATATCAAATTAAAATGAAAATAAATAGACTGCATCTGATTGTATCGAACCCATGGTATCATAGTCACCTTTCACCGGCAGAAAGGAAGTCCATATTGCAAAATCATATCAGGTCGAATCCAACGAGGCAATGTTCAGAGAAAAGTTTCTGCAATATAGAAATCTGTATCAAATTGGTGTACTCCTTGCATATTGCAAAAGGTTTAACAGCGACAGGGGGGTATAATGGCAAGGAAACTCTTGCAGTTTGGTAGAAAAATCAAGATTTAAATATTTAGATATTTGCCCTTGCTTACATGAAACGTTTCTGCAATTTGCCAGATTCTGTTGCAAATTCCAGAAACTAAGGTAAACTCAGTGACATGAAGGTATTCTTGTCCCTTCAATTTGCAACCCAAGTTCCACTTTGCAATCTAATCCTTTATCCTATGTTGCAATATTGTCTGCATAAACTATACACAGAGTTCAACCTTATAATCTAATTGTACACTGGTATTGCCCATTTAGCTTGCAATCTCCATATCAAATAGAATAGCTTAGCAATTTTCACAAGCTTACTTGTTGCAAAGGGTCTATATTGCAAGGCTGAGAGGCTATTTCTATTGCAACAATGGGATTTGTAAATTGCAATAGTGTGCTAAAGTCCTTGCAATCTGAAGTAAAGGCAAAGCTCCCAATTTGCAAGAGTTCATAAATTGTGGATCAACACGGTAAACACATTGATCCACAATTGCAGAATCTTTTAAGGGATAGATCTCATCATGGGATTCAACCTATCCGGCGGGAGATTCATTCATTTTAGCAAAGTACAACAAGATAAAACAGCAGCAAATGCCAATAAAAGACAGGGAGAGAGAGAACTTGCTGTGCCCTACTTTGATAACTATACATTCTACCCAGGTGGCCTAGAGGCCACATAATAGAGACACTGTTCTCTGCTAGTTAGAGACAAAAATAAAACTAAAGGAGAAGGTTACATAGACTAGAAGAAGAGACTCCCTTTGTTGGACACCAAGGTAAAGGCCAAAACCCACGATGCAATTTTGGCTGAAAGGTTTCTGCAATTTGGTCATCTGTTGCAATCTGGGGCCATGTCTTTAAATTGCAAGACCTATAATGGCTACGCAGGGCTTTAATGGCAAGGAATCCATTGTAGATTGGCACTAAAGTTAAGATCTTTATATGTAGATATTTTTCCTTGCTTAAGCGAAAGGTTTCTGCAATTTACAGAAATCCCTTGCAATTTACAGAAATGTGGATAAAGTCACTGACAAATAGGGATGTGTGTTCACTTCAACTTGCAACACAAGTCCCACTATGCAATCTAAACTTGCCCCACACCCTGCAATTCGTATGCAAAATGTCTGTATAAGTTACACACAGAGTACAATTTCAGTCTCATTCTGCACTGTGCTTGCCTACAACAGCTTGCAAGTTCAATATCAAAGAGAATGGCTTTGCAATCTAATACAGCTTACAGATCTACATTGCAAGGGTTAGGGGTCAGTTCAATTGCAACAGTCAGATTTGTAAAATGCAATGGCATGTTAGAAGCCTTGCAATTTGCAGTAAAGGCAAGTCCCCCTATCTGCAAGAGTTCCCAAATTGCAAGAACTTTCCAGGGTTAGATTGCATTGTGGAATTCGACCTTAATATAGGTAACAAAGAGTGGGGAACATGGGTGTGTTTCATAATTTCTTTATTAGTGACAGGTACCGAAATGACTATAATGGACATTGTAACAGTTACCTGCCATAGATCGACCTTCGAGAAACATTTACTACTGCCATCCATCATACTATACCATCCACGATACCTGCATTTATATTTTATCATCAAAAATCCGTAGGACAATTCATTTGTTAAAGTGAGTACCCGGTTTAAATGACTACCACTTTCCAAGTTCTACCACAGATGTACATGGAATGTACTATCAACCATTCAGAGCATCGACAGAACCAGCAGCTGGGATCTTGTGAGAAACACCAACTGAGACACGTCGTGACAATATCCACAACCTCAATGTCAGAAGTGCAACAGTCCCTTACAAACATAGGTAAAAAAGAGCTACAGGTGATCAAGGGAGGGTGTTGCTCCTATAGCAAAAGGAAGAGCTGGCTAAAAATGCCCTTGTTCCCAGTCCTTTCTTTTCATGTAGCTATAACTTGTCCCTTTTGTTGCTCACAAGTGGTCATTCATGTACGGTGCAAAAAAGGGGGATTTGAGTAGGTACCTAGTTGGGAGAAGTCAGTCAGTATAATAAACAATAGAGCAAGTGACATGAGTAGGTACCTGGTAGTGCAGCTCTCTCTGTTTTAAACAAGGCAGGTGACTTTTCAGACGAATGTGGTGGGTGCAAGTACTTAGGTGAAGCAGTGCACGACTTGTTTAGAAAAGAGGGCACATACTCACAGCTCTTTTTACAATAGGAGCAACACCCTCCTGAGGTAAGCGTGTGGAGCTGAGTCCCCTTGGACTAAGTGTCATTAGTGGAGGCATTCAAGCATCCATCTTAACTCAGACACCACAACCACTGGCATTCACCACGAGCATCCTTTAATGTGCAGACTGAGTGCACATAAAGTGTCGGGTTAAGTGTCAGAAGTCTAATGTACATAATGTATCGAACAGTATATGGGCTCCAAAGCTTATCGAACCGTATATGGGCTCCAAAGCTTATAGGTTTCAATGGCACTGACCCGCTAGCTTACATGAGACTGGGGAACTACCAAAAACGGGAATAGACTTAGGGAGTGATCATTTTTTTAATAACCGGGTCTGGTGCTGCTGGGTTTGGGGGGGGGGGTCAGAATTTTTTCGTCCCCTTGACCAGGGGTTCAAAATAATTTTACCTGTATTCAGCGAAAAAGCCTGTGTATTACTATAGATTACAAGGGCACGTTCACACTCGATTTTTGGCCCTTCAGGAGGGGGGGGGCAGACCTTTTTTTTCATGCATCTGCACACAAACCCACCAGCTACCCTCTGTTGTTAAAAGAATGATCACACCCTAACGATCTTGGGCAATTCAAGGGTGCTGAATTCAGAAATTATAATCAAATTGCTGGGTTTCTTCTCATTTCTTAGCAATTTGATGTTGAATTTGCTTGAAATGCGATAAAACAACTGATAAAAATGAAAATTTTGACAGGAAGCTTTTTTTCGTTTATTTTATGTATTCTGGATATTACATGTTTTCAACATTAAGGAAATGTGTTATAATGCTGTAGCAGAATTCCCCGCAAAGGGGGTCTAGTACTTTTTGTTGTGTTCTTAAGTAAAAGGTAACTTGAAAAGGGAAAGTTCGGACCACTAGGATGGCATTAACACTAGGTCAAGGACAGATGACGACAAGGAAAATACAGTTCAATACATTTTATTAATAAAAGAAGGCTCAGTATTTATCTATAAAATCTATGCAATAAATGAAGTTAAAGTTGAGGGGGCCAGGACATCGCCAAGCCCACGTGTGACAAACTATAAGGATAGGGGCTAGGTCTCCGCTAAGCCCCGGGCTTCCCTAGCCCACTTAAAGGGGTCTACTTCTCATCTTTCCTATCCCCTCAGGATGTGTGTGGTGCACATATGTGCGGGCACTGACACATTCCTCTGTGAAATTGTGTAATGCCATTCTCACCATGAATATGACCTTAGCTGTCGCAATGGCGTTAAACATCTATTACTCACTCACTCACTCTCCGCTAAGCCCAAACATAGATAAAGTTAAAGTTGGGGAGGCCAGGACATCGCTAAGCCTAGTGTACAGTGTTTACAGTGTGGTGTTACTCCATGCCTGGAGGTGAGAACTGCTCCTAGTTTGCAGTGAGGTGGTCAGCTGGTGATGATTTGCTCCTAGTTGGCAGTGTTGGTGAGTTCCTCCTAGTTGGCACTGTGTGGGGTGAGAGCCAGTTTGGTTCTACCTGACTGGACAAGTCAGACTGCTTATATTTGGAATGTCATTGATTATCACGATTTTTGGTGTCGATATTCCGATATTCCGGCTATAAGTTTGGTGGCATAAACTTACGAGGACAAATCAACAAATTATTGCTCTTATTAAATTGTGAGAATGTAGATTAACCCTACCCCATTGCATTCCTGAAAACATAATCCTTAATTTGATACCAAATATGTCCATAGCCTAGGGGCGTGAATATGACCAAAGGTTCAGTCCTTCTTTTATATATATATATATATATATATATATATATATATATGTATATATATTTATATATATATTACCCTGGTGTATATATCGATATAAGAGCAATGTCGATACGATATTCACTATTTCAATAATGACGATACTGCGATATTGTGGATATCGATGACATCCCTAGCTTATACAGAGCTTGACTGGGCCTGACCACCTGACCAGCCCCAGCCAATGGGGGAGGGCCTTACATGACCCAGTAGGGCCCTGACAGGGCTGCCCTGATTGGCTGGAATTTCAGTCTGAATTTATGGATTGATGAGACGATTTCTTAAAAATACATCAATGCCATGTTAGTCTATGGCCAAAAATGAGTGGGAATCATTACCTGATTTGGGTAAAATGGCCCCGTATTGGCCACACAGGGAGCACACGGATTTTGGGTTGGCGTCAAGGTACACACACGTTTTCCGTGGTTTCCCAGATCAGGCTGCAAGTGGTTTACAATTGAATATTGTCAATGAATCTAACCAGCCTACTTCAATAAAGACCCTATCTAACTAGAGTGCTACTTTAATAGGGGTGACTTCGTGTCTAAAACCTGTATTTTTGAAAAGCTTGGGTTGGATAAAGTCTGGGGGCCATAGATTTGCGCACCGGAGGCTGCCTCCCTCAGTCCAGCCCGTTAGTGGCTGGGTGAAGATGGGAGCCAAGGTGCTGCTGGTGTTTCATCAAAATACAGCCCTAAACTAAAGAATACAGACTAAACAAAAGTTGGTAGAGGTGACTAAACTTCCAGTCCACCTCCTTGACTATAACATAAAAGTTGTCTTTGTGTAGATTTGTTAGATTGATGTAGGAAAGAAGGTCGCATCATAAGCGAAATTAGGAGTAACTGCCGACAGGGCTCCCGTGAAGCTACGGGGGGAGAGCTGGGGCAGCCCCGCGAGGTACGGCAGTGGGGGGGGGGCGATGTCATCTTTTCGCCGAATGCCACAGTCCTATGAACCTATTCATTGCCTATGAAATAACGATTTTTCAACTCTAAGATTCTTTGATATCGGATAGCTATTTAATAACACACTTAAGCATGTATATGCTGAATATTTTCAATGATATTAAAATAGGCTTGTTCAAGTTCTGTGTTAATGTATCTGCATCTATGTGATACCACTGAATTATAATTGAAAGAAAATTGGAGGGGCAGCCACTTATATGGATATTGGACAGGGGATGCAAGCTCAAGTCATCTATAGGTCAGTCAGGTGAAAGCTCATTAATATAATGTGAAACAGGGCACTGTGCCTAGTTATCCCTTTGTAGTAGGGGCATGTGGGAATAACCTAATCTGAGGTATAACTCCAGTCTGCGATACCTTGTTGTGTCTAGGAGCAACTATGCAGGTGTCATGGAACCCAGCGGAACATTAAAGACATTGTGAGCACATAAAACATAAGGCATCAAGTGCAGACAGCTCGCTCTAGGTATTATCTACATAGACACTCAGACATGGTCGCAGTATAGGGAAAACATAGACTGACACTTACCACAGAGTAGCAGAACAGACAGCAGGTAATCCATGGTTCCTCCAGCTGTGAATCCTCCACCAGTCATTCCAAGAAATAAGATGGTATATCCTGGGTTAACCTATGACCAGAATACTTGGCAACCTCCTGGTGCAGTATCCCAGTGTGTAGGTTACTAGTGAATATGGTAGGTAGGTTCTGTGGTAGTGGTGATAGTGGTTGTACTTAGTTATAGAGTAGCAACAGCACTACTAGACAACATGGTGTGGAGGTGATGGGCACCATATTACTCCTACCCACCTCAGTTGTAGTATAGTAAGTCCAAGTGGTAGCCACTAAGTACTCACACACACCCAGCTTTACTCCTGCCCTTACACCCTGCCCAGTTCACTCTGCTCCCCTCTGTCTAGGTACAAGCTGCCTGTAATATCCACATGATGCACGTCCAAGATAATGAGATAATACACACAACTAAGTCTTGTGATCAGGCGACACAGGTAAAAAATGAAGTGTGTAAAGCTTTAGGAATGACCTTCCAAAATAGCAGACGACAATCTCAGAACTAAAGACCACAGGGACTGTGAATAAAACCTGATGTCAATCAGAGAAGGTGGTGTCCTCCTTACTTTTGCCTGTCCTAGACCCTCCTGTGAAGATGAGGCGGGTCGCACTTTTTATGGCAGACGTCCAAACGTCAGTTCTTCTTGCAGGGTTGTCGGGTCCGAGTAGTTCACCCCCTCTGCTGTGGGTTGGATGTGGGTGTGTGGGTGTGTGAGTGAGTTGGTGGGTGTGAAGGGAGAGTGATGAAAACCAGGAGAAGGACTCTTTTCTCTTTAGTTTTAGTTTCAGTGCAGCACAGTGAGTTGGTGCACTACACAAATGGGGTCAGCGTGTTGGTATAACCCTTGAAATAACCTGCTGCCTGTTAAAAAAGGAATCCGTTGTGCATTTTCCTGTGTATATTGAATATATTTGGTCGTATTTCTGGCCTACTCTTAGCTGCTTTAGCGCAACTTCATAATATCGATGTTTTTAGAAACATTAGATTGAAAAAAGTCCTACTTACAAAGTTATTGTACCTTGCCTTCAAATAACCGTTTAGGTCAAATATCGGGTACATCAAGATCGTCTTAAAGTAAATTAATGCCCTTGACTCAAAGATGGTGAGGGAGTGATCATTTTTTAACAGCAGGGTGTGGGGGGGGGGCTTGAGGGTTAGAGAGTCAGAAATTTCTCGACCCCATGACCGGGGGAGGCCAAAAAATTTCAACCCCTCTGAGGGGTGGTCAAAATGATTTCATCTGTTTTCAGTGAAAACGCCTGCGCAGGTTAAAATGGTGACTTCATGCACGGTTTTCGTCCCATATGGGGGGGGGGGGGTCAAGGGAATTTGACCAACCCACCAATGATCACTCCTTTAAAAACAAATGCGACCACTATCACAGAAGCCACCTATAGTGGTGAAAATCAAAACCTTTCAATTGTACTTTTTTTTAACTTGATTCCTCACTCAACATGGTCTAATCTACTCTGGAGAAATGTCTGCAGTCAATTACTAATTATTGTCCCTTTATAAACAACATTTATTATTGATTTTTTAAATATGTATTGGGTGCTATAGTTAAGGGAATATTTTTTACATTTAAAAATTCAGAACCTTTGCATTTCAACAGTGACCCCCCATTTTTCTCTTTTTAAGATGCTTGTATAGATTCCCTTTATATATCCAGAGAATCTTAAAGACAAATCAGTAGAGGGACATTATAGATATGTAACATTATAGACAAATATGTTTTGCCCATTAATTTCTATAGTCAAGCCATTTATACTTAAAATTGCCATAGTATAATGGAAGTTAGCACTGTTTTTTATTGTTAGTATATCAAACTAATACGATCCAGAGCTGTTTGAGATTATCAGTAGCAGAAGCAAATCCAGGGATGTGGTCGCATTTGTCTTTAAAACTGCTCACAGTTTGCGTATTCTGCATCTCATATAGATTTCTCAAATTGTCAATAAAAGGTGTATGGCCGGCCCTCTTTTGTTAGCTACGGTCCGGTACGGGAACGTTCAACAATTATACCACCGGAATTTAGGCATTTTTCAGGACCCACCCACCCCTTTGTCACTGATTTTGTATGGAATATATAGAGAAACCCAAAGACCCCCCACCCCCTAAGAAATGACGTAATCGTTGAACGTTCCCTAACCTGAAACATTGCCCCCCCCATTTGGTCCTATGGTAACCAATAATTGTAATGATAATGAGGTCGCTTCGAACCCTTAGAACTTCGAACCCTTATCCGCCATGGAGTATGCATATACTCCAAATGTAACAGTTAGTCCTATCTTGTAGTATTTATGTAACTTCGAAAGTGTTCAATTCCCACTTTACTCGGGATGGCAAGCTATACAGCGGCATATTTATTCTTCTAATAACGGAGAATATTTATATGCCTCTATGGGTCACGATTCATGAATCTGTGGTTTGTGGTTGAAAATTTGGAATGACAATCTCTATTTTTATGTATGGATGATGTGGGATTGTTTGTAGAGTGTGGGGGTGGACACGTTGGGGTGTGGTTAGGAGTGATGGAGCTGTCAGTACTTGAGTATATAAGTGCCTTTGTACACTGCGTGTTCATTTACAGGGACGGGTGGGGATACTATACTTGTCAGTCATCTCCCAACACGTGGTATTTGCTGATGTTGATTCAAACATGGCCAAGTATATACCAAACACTACGCTGTGATGGAAACACATGTTAAAAATGCTTACGCAGTGGTTTGTGAACCCTTTAGCTTTGAATCAAGCGTAGGACATTCAGCCTTGTAAAATATTTATAATCCTCCCAGAATACACTGTTAAAAATTTTCCGTAAAAAAAACGAAGAATCATTGGCAACAATGGCTGCCAATCTTTCACCGTTTTTTTAACGGTCACCGTTTTTTCAATGTCACCGTAATTTTTACGGAATTTCACCGTTATTTCTAAACAATAATTAAAGGTAATTAATTACACATTGTTTTGGTTTCAATGCCATACACCATTAACCTTTTATAGCAATATTCAGCCTCTGTCTTGACATTTTAGAAATTCCACTGTAAATTCACAGTGGACTAGGTTATCTTTATACATGGGTTGGTTGCATGTACAGTTCATCTGGACATCCTAGTGTAAGGACATTCTAATCATTATAATTATAAATTAGTCCTTGAGAGGCACATCATGCCCTTCATAACTTTGGAGGAATAATCTAAGTACATAGACTACTTCAGAATTGTGTTGAATTAAAAACTGCAGTGATATGCCTATGTATTTTTTTTCTATTACCACATAATGGGTGCTTATGACATCCCTGCTACTCCTCTTTGCCACACAAAGTTGGATTATTTTTTGAATATCTGAAATCTATGAAACTACAATGTAGACTTGCATTTTGATGACATGGTGCATAAACCAAAGTGGATATGCTTTGAATTTTGTGACAATTTGAGCTGTTTAGGGTGCAGGGCATTGAAGAAAGTCTCAAAGTGAGCCCCGAGGCCACCTAGTGGGAAGATATGAAACTTCCAAAAGGACAAAGATTCACCGTAAATAAAATAGCGGTACTTTTCTGTAGTGTTTTACACAGATTCACTGTAACATCACCTAATCTAAGGGTGTTTCATTTTAATAAAAATAACGGTGAAAACCCGTAAAATTTAACAATGATTCTCTGTAAAATCTACGGAAATTTTTAACAGTGTAGGAGAGTGTACCTGACTCCCTGCTGCTTTCTATTTTATATGGAGCTATTGTTTTTTTTTCTTCGAATCTAATTGATTGATTCCTTTGAGCTCACAACCAGAAACCGTTCGTACCATACATACATACATACATACATACATACATACATACATACATACATACATACATACATACATACATACATACATACATACATACATACATACATACATACATACATACATACATACATACATACATACATACATACATACATACATACATACATACATACATACATACATACATACATACATACATACATACATACATACATACATACATACATACATACATACATACATACATACATACATACATACATACATACATACATACATACATACATACATACATACATACATACATACATACATACATACATACATACATACATACATACATACATACATACATACATACATACATACATACATACATACATACATACATACATACATACATACATACATACATACATACATACATACATACATACATACATACATACATACATACATACATAGAGCTAAGAGACCAGATTTACTATGGGGTAAAGAATAACTTTTCCATGAAGCTGTAGTGCAAAAAGATGTTTCTCATGTGGCGGAACTATTATCCCCAAGATATCATTGGCCAAGCTCAATGTAGCAGGAGCCCTGAAGCGAACATACACAAAAATATTTCAATAGGGGAGGGTATTGGAACCTAGCTTTTTATTTTATTTTGTAAATCCATTGATTAGAACAAAAGTTATGCCATTTTGAGGTATTATTGGAAAATAAGTCTTGAAGTACAAACAAATGTTTTTGCGGCTCCAAAAAATGAGTTTGCGGCCACAAAAAAACGTTCTTAAGGGTGCAAGAACATGAAATATTTTTCGTGCAATGTCCGTTCCAGGGTTCGGCAATACAGATATGTATACTGCTTTACAAGGAAATGTAATATTCCTTAGTATCTCCTAGAGATTTAAGAAAAAAAAGTGTGTAAGTGTGTTACGGAAAGCGTGATGATACTCACAATGTAAGTAAATCTTAAAAAAGTGGATTTCCATGTGTGTAGCAATTGTCCGTGTTTCCACAATATACATTTCTTACAGCTAGCTAGTGTAATTGCGCCAAGTCGCAACGATTTTGGCCTCATTAATAAGACTCAACTCCTCCCCCCGTCGATAAAAGAAATAAGCACTTCCTTATAGGCTATAATTATAGACGCATCCTGAGCCACGGTCCTCGGGGCCGGTATCAGTACCCCCTCCCCCCTTAATGGGGTCCCATCCCTCTACAGCCTCCACAGTGATTATCTTTAACAGCGAAGGGAGGCCCAGGGAGTTTAAAATGGACAAAAAAATTTGTCCGGGGGGGGGGCTACATGGGGCCTTCCATAATAGGTTTATGGGCTTCTATCCTCTTTCCATATTTCTATTAACTCTACTAAAGAAGGGAAAGGGGAAACAAAATAGATTCCAAAGAGATTGCACGGAGAAAGAATCGGGGGGGGGGGGTTGAAAGATTCTCATGTGATTAGACTAGGTAGGTAGCTGACAGGATGAGGATGGGGGGATGATGGATTTATTTGCCAGGGGGCGCCGAGGTGGTGTTTGATCATGTGACTAGTGGAGCCCCGTGATGGCAGATGTACAGGTGCCGGGGGCTGATAACACCACCTGGCGGTGCTGTGTGTGTGTGTGGGGGGGGGGGGTAGGGCAAGGGTGAGGGAAGTGAAGGCTTTGCATGGCGGCAGTGCATATAACATGTCTTCAAGAATATGGCATTTGGTGAGCGTTTTCCAATAATATAATGCTTATTACCGTCATTGGATAATGCAGAAATATTTCAATATGGGATCCTACAACATATATGCCCTGGAGGGTGTTTCACCACATAACATACGGCCCCCATATGTCACATACGGCCCCCATATGTCACATACGGCCCTTTATCTGTTTCTGTTCAAATTTCCACATCCTAGAATCATGGATACGGCCCTCCACATGTGGATACAGACTTTTACCTGTTTCTGTTCAAGATACGGAAATTGAAAATTCCACATAGAGGCCACATATATCCTTCTGAATGTGGAGGGGTAAGGGGGTACCCTGTATGTTGTATATGGGGGAAAATCAGCTATGTGGAGATATTTTATGCCCACATGTCAGAAAAACAAGGTATATTGGGAATGAAGGGGGGGGGGTTGGGATGATTTACATGGTGTCAAGAAGACCACCCCCCCCCCCATGAACTTCTCATTCACGAGCCTCTCCCCATTTCTGCCTATAGGAGAGTGTACACTTGGCTGAATGTTACCATGATACCCCATGTAAAGTGTGTACCCTAAAGTCTAAAGAGTCTATTAGAATCGCAGGCCCTATATCTCAACTCCCCCCCCCCACTACTTTTTCTTGAGGGGGGGGGAATGGTTTTGTAGTATGCTACAGAAGTGTTTTATCATCTCTATTTTATGTGGTCATTACTGTTGGTATAATCCTCCTTTATTGCATTGTCATGCCTCAAAAGTATATTTGGCCCTTTCTTTGGGGCTTGCCTTTCATATTATCCCACCCACTACCATTTCCATAATACAGCCCTGAATGTCTTTGCACTCCCACTTGTGCCTATATACACAAGTTTACCCTCCCCCCCTTCACTCTTTCTACCAACATGTATACGGCACTTTTTTAAGATTATTTCCACATAGATCACATGACCCCGCATGTGTGACATCATATAGGGAATTCCCAGGGGGTTTCCTGGAATTTGACTGGAATTTGCCCATGTTTACCTTTAAGACAACAATATAATCCGTATGTGGAATTCAAGATACAGAAATTCCATTATAACATACGGACAGGACACGGCCACCTATCTGAAACACTTTTTTAAATAATATTTTCTTTTTCCACATAAGGGCCGTATCTTATGGCCGTATGTGTGTATATATATAGCTATGTGGTGAAACATCCTCCTGCGTACAAGACGCACCCGAAGTTTGTGGATTTATTCAGAGAAAAATTTAAATGATAATTTCTGTTCTGCTCAATGAATTAATGGAAAAAAAACTGGAAAAGTTTCACATATGTATCAAATGAAAGCCCCGCATCTAACCACCATCTTGTACGCGGAATATACATCATGTAGGTTTGTGATTATACAGTGGAAACATTTGTCAATCACTCTTCTGACGACTCTACTAGAGCGACTTTGGCATCAGAACTTCCTGCAACATTAAAAATCCTTGATTTGTTGTTGTTAACATTTTCTTCCACAAAGCCTTCACGGCGGCCCTGTATGGCTCCCCTGTGGATCCACGGATTTACAGAACAGTGTAGGAGGTTGAAGAGGCATCAGTGTACGGCTGGTGGAGCTCTGGCTATACAGCTAGAAAAAAGTATCGCTATTTGTCAATAAAGGCCTAGTAATCAATGCCTAAATTGCTTACTCTGCATTAGAGTTAATTCCGACCGGTCACTTTTGAATTCTACGGAGAAGTGAGCTTTCTTCTCAAGCATAGAACATTATCCAATGACTTTTGACCGAAAGCATGTCTGTCTTGGCGATTCGTTTTACCAGGATATCGTTACTCAATATTTACCGTGACAATATTTTGAGCTTTGAACTCTATGAAATTGTGGATTTCATGGCGCTCTTCCATTGCATATTATATAAACCCCTCCGGTCTACCCTCCGAGACATACTCTATAATTCCGCAGATAGGCTTTAGTACTCACTAAGTTACTTTGATGCAGTTCCTCTGATATGTCAACGTCACATAGGGTGCTTGGTACTTAGTGATAGGATGGCGATAACAGCTGATAGCAGCAGCTGTGAGGAAGGACTGAATACCTGAGTATGAAGTCACTTTCAATAGTGTGGAGACCTGTATTGATTTTTTTAGAGTTTGTCTTTCAATAACACTAAGGGTAGGGTCGAAACAACATGCCAATAGTGGAAATACAAAGGAAAAATCGAAGTATTTGCAAGTAGTTGAACACGTTGGTTACTTTGGCGCGATCAGTTTTTTTTATTGGCAGAGCACATAGGTATATGACCCAAACACATGTCGACTATGACCATACATTATCAATCAGTTTAGGCATGAGAAACCTAATAAATGCGATGTCACTATAGAATAGGTAACCTCAAACACACTCAGATTTCCATGACTGTCACGGTCAATATGGTCAATACTAGCCACATCTCTATCAAACCCGATTGGAGTTCCTGATCTACACAGTCAGACCCAATGCATCATGGGTAGGCTGTCAGTCATTTGCCACCAGCCTTTCTATCTCCTATCACATCTGGACGCTGCATTGAGTGTACTGTGTCAATCTTGCCTCATGGTCATATCCCAATAAGGAAAATACTAGGTAGTAATTAATGGCAGTCATGTTTTACTTAACGGTATTCAATTTAATTGAACATACCACAATTAGTACCATTCCCCTCTCCCTACACTGCGCATTATCGCCAATTATAAAAACCTCATTCAGGAAGGCAGCCACAGCCTCAATATCTAAACTGCAAGTTACAGATGAAATGGATGGATTTGGATTAAATTGTAATAGACAATATGTCTATGCCACTCAAACTTTTTTCTTTTAACTGAATAGAAATATTTAACACATATTCTTTTTGAATCATTTTGGAATAATATAGCTCTTTCCCTGAAATTCAATTTAAAGAAGGGTAAATTTAATCAAAATAGATAAACTCAGGAAAAGATAGTTTTATAATAATCCTAGATGCTGCCTTCCTTTACACCGCAGTATACTTACTAATTTGATAGCTCTATGTTGTGCATCTATTATCACAGAGTGTGCCTTCAGTATTTTAGCTCAATTAAAGTAACACAGTTTCAGCAATATATTCTATGTATACTTGTGTTCTTCTATGTCTACAATGAACAAACAATTTGAGTGTTCTTTCAATATTAGGGTATGTCAGTGCTTTGATATGATAGCGCTCTCTATGCTATTTCTTAAAGATCATACATGCATGTATGAAATGTCATAAGACAAAGGAAATTAGAAAATCAATTTGTCCGTACTCATAAACTGATTAGTTTGACTTTTTCCACCTGCATGAACCCACCTCACCATCCTCCATAACCCTCCATCGACAACACACACAGTCTGTACTTATTCGGATAGAGGTTTTTTACCCAAAGAGGAAAAGTGTTTTGGCTGTCAATGTAGTTTTCATCGCATCAAGTACTACTCAAATTATAAATAGATAAGACCACTTGTGAAATACGTGCATGCCAATAACATTGTATAGAGCAATGATGCAACCTCTCCCCTTTACCCTAATCTACGATTCTAAGTGCAGGGACATTTACCCAATCAGTCACCCATCTGTTTTCTAGTTCTCTCTCCCCCGGACATGTGTATCATAATATTATCATGGTCATATACATGGACAAACCAAAATGGAAAGTCAACATGTGATAATTTGAATCTACACCGTTACCGTAAAGGACAGCGAACCAGACTGCTTTGGATTGCAGATGTTTTAGTCTACCAAAAACAATAAAAAGATTTTGAGGTGTAAAATGTGGAAAAAAACAAAGAAGTTAGAGACATTAAATTTTTTATCTGGGTTATGGTTATGGACTTTAAAGAATATGTACAATACTTCGACATATCAACGGGTAATGGATATGTAAAAATACATTGGATTATGTCTTTTACCTTGTTAATCGAGAGCATGGGATGAGTGACTGATTAGGATGATCACTGGGGCTTAGATGAAAATACCAAAGATTTTAAAGATAAAAGGTAAACACTTCTAGTTGATCACAATCAAATTTAAAAGAGAGTTGAAAAGCGCATAGAGAAAACATTGAAACAGGATGACCGTGATGCTGTCCTTATTTGGTACTACAGGTATGTATATATACTAGTGCTTATAAATCAAAGATGATGCATAACAAGCTGAAGCTGAGGAACGTCATTCCACTTGTCACTGTAGCTCGATAGGCTGTGGACCTGTCGTAGTACCCGATTGATTTATTATTACAGGCAGATTGTTCACAGCAGTCCTCACACAACTACAAAAGAAGAAAACACACAAAAACATAAATTCAGTTATTTCCTAGCTACAGCACACACAATTAGCACTAGTTATCCCATGATACAACTACAACAAACATACTGAACTACTCCTTCACAAAACTACAACAAACCCACTCAGTTATTCCTTCACCCAACTACAACAAACACACTGAAATACTCTTTTATACAACTAAAACAAACACACTGAGTTATTCCTTCAGGCAACTACAACAAACACATTGAGTTATTCCTTCACACAACTACAACAAACACACTGAGTTATTCCTTCACAAAACTACAACAAACACACTGAACTACTCCTTCACACAACTACAACAAACACACTGAGTTATTCCTTCACACAACTACAACAAACACACTGAGTTATTCCTTCACACAACTACAACAAACACACTGAGTTATTCCTTCACACAACTACAACAAACACACTGAACTACTCCTTCACACAACTACAACAAACACACTGAGTTACTGAGTTCCAACAAACAGACATAGTTATTGCTTCTCAAAAGTAAAACGAACACCTTTATATGTTATGCACATTGCTGTTTCAACAAAAATGTAAGTCACATTGATGTTCAATGTTTGGCAAGGGATCTATCTATTACTCTATACAGATTGATAGGAAGCAAATCTTTGTTGGGGGCACAAGGGCTACGGTTCAGAAGGGGCACAACACGGTCTAAGCGGGACTGGAGCTGGTTTCTGGCGACATGCACTGATAATAGCTGATAATATGGAACAAGCTTGTTCCTGGAAGTGGTTCCAGGGACAAGGCACCAATCTTGACATGTCTGATCAGTCAGCCTTTTGAACAGAAATCGCCCGCCTCTGGCTAGCACATTTTTGGACCATAATGCTATGGGACTTTGGTCGCTGTGCAGGCCAGAGGCAGAGGTGATTGTAATTGAATATCAAACCTAACAATGTGTAGTTTAATATGAATTATTCCTAAGAATTATGGCATTAAGCCATAGGGGTAGCTATGGTTTATAGCAGGACCTTGCTTGCAGGTTGTCATGTATTCCTCATAGCTGTTTTTGAGTTAGATTATCCCGTGAAATAGGGCGGGTAGAGAGTATAGCGAACAGATGGGCTATCCCTATGGCTTAATGCCATAACTCTTAGGAATAATTCATATTGAACTACACATTGTTAGGTTTAATATTCAATTATTTCACAGAGTGGCATTTAAGCCAGGGGTAGTTATATTTGTGGGACACAGTGTTTCCAGTGTTGATGTCTCTCCCCCCCCCCTCTAAGTGGTCTAAGAGTCTGTTTCAGGGTTCATGATGGCAGTTATAAAGTTAGCCTCATGTGTGTTGTCCTCTATATCTTCCAGTAGGGTTCTGTTATAGAACCTGGCAAATGTATAGGTTCTTGCCCATCCTGCCGAGCTGAGTATGTCATTTATTGGTACATTTAGCCTGTCTGCTGCACTGGTGGCAGCGTGTCTTATGCTATATGCCCAAAGTGTTCCTGTATGCCTGTGTCTCTTAGGGTCACTTTAATGTACCTTGACAGGGTGACATAGCTGGCTGGGGTGGAAGGCTTTTTGATGGTGCCAAACACTCTGGGGTGTGCTCCCTATCCAGGTAGGCCTTCAGGTGTGAGTAGACACATATTCGTGTGCTCCATGCTTATCAAACTTGAGCAGTAGTGGTTTCTTGGACTTCAGTTTCATGGAGTATTTGATCCTGATTATGTCATCTGATAGTCTGAGGTCAGTTCTTAGTAGGGCATAGGCGCTCTGTATTCTCTGACCTGTTGCTAGCATGAAGAGTAGTAGTGTTCTCCTTGTTAGCTTAACCAGAACTAGCTCCTCTATGTCGCCCCACCGTGGATCTCATATGTATTCATAAGGTACCTGTGGTGGATTTAGGGCTTTTGTCCCTCTTATACATTTTGGGTCAGTGCATGTTCCCCTAACTGTCTGCCTCCTATGTAGGTGAAGCAGGACATCAGGGACCTGGTGATGGCTACTGATGAGTGTCCCACCCCACTGTTGGAGATCTCTGTTAGGAAATCTACACATTGGTGTATTGTCGGGTGGGTGACACTAATGTTTTTGCTGGTGTGTTTTAGCCACTTCCTTGCTGCTGTTGCATAGCTGGCTATGGTAGATTTTGACCATGAAGCCATGAGGAGCTCCCAGAATGCCTTGGGTATTCCTATATCATCACACCAGATGATTTCCAAGGGCTGCTTGTCATTTATAGGGGCAGGCATAGGAGTCTCATCCTGTTGGCCACAGGGGGGGGGATTTTCTTCTGGTCCCCTGGCCACTGCAGCGTTGATGTGTTGACCCTTAGGGTCCATCTGTCCTTGAAGGTGGGCAGTCTCTTGAGGTTGTGGTACCAGGGTTGTGTCTTCCACTCTGGTATGAGTAGCAGCCCTCTGGGTTTGTCTTCCTCCAGTTTCCTTAGTGTTCTGCCAATGATACGAAAGGGTGGAAATACGAGTACAAACAGGCCTGACCAGGTTATAGAAAATGCATCAGTTGCATATGCATTTGGGTAGTGATGTAGAGATACAAAGTGTTTGCATATTGCATTGGAGGGTGAGGCAATTAGGTCAATGTCAGGTTTTGGGAACTTTTTGCATATGTTCTGTTGGCTTTCGGGGCTCAGTGTCCATTCTCCCACTGTGGAGAAGGCTCTTGAGGCCCTATCTGCCTCAACATTGTCTTCTGAGGGAATGTATATGGTTTTGAATGCTATGTTCATTTCCCAGGCCAAGCTGAAAACACTTTCAGTGGCTTTGTTGCAGGGGGTGGATTGGCTAGATGCACCTTTGTTGAGACAGCTGATGGCTTTGGTGTTGTCTATGAACATGTGTTTTCCAGTTAGGGGTTTTCTGAAATGTAGCAGTGCCCTGTGGACTGCTAAGATTTTTCTTATGTTTATGTGGGGGGTTTTATTTCTCCACACCATTGTGTCTGAGGAGTCTGTGTATAGGGTTATTATCTGTGGGCACTTTTCTGTATGTTTTCTTCGTGAGTGGCAGGTTCTCTCAAGGTTGGTTTTATAAACCCTCTGAGGGGAATGAATTTATCGTAGGTACCCTATGTCATTATTAAGGCCTTTTATTTTGCAATGATGAGCGTTTTGGTAAGTACCTTTGCTCTGTCATTTCGTCGTTCTGTGGCTGCCAGGGCTCCTAGAACCTGCGAGAATTTCCTTATGGTACATATGGATATCCTCCACTTTTTGTGAGATATCGGCCTGTTTTTTGTTTGGTGAGTGTTAGTGTGGGTGAGTGCAGTGTGAAACTCAGGTACTCAATTCGTTGTGTTGGTTCTGAGACTGATTTGTCAAAGTTAATTGTAAAACCTGCATTCTGTAGCACCCTGAGTGTGTGTATTGTGGCTGTTCTGACTTCCTCATTTTTGTCCTCATAAATTAATGTGTCATCTATGTAAAATATAAGGTTTACCCCATGTTTTGTTCTCAGCTGTGCCATGAGTGCTTTCATGATTTTTTAAAAGATTCTAGGCCTTGGGGAGTATCCATTGGGGAGGCAGGTGAATCTGTATCTCTTGCCATGGTGTATTAGTTGTAGGAGGTCCCTGTCCCTTAATTTTACTGATAGTGAGAAGTAGGCCTGGGTTATGTCTATGCTGGTTAGGTAGCTGTCTTTTGGTACCGTATTCATAACTACTGACAGGTGGTCCATCTTGAAATGCTTATATGATGTGTATACATTTAAGCTTGACAAGTTTAGTATGTGCCTGTATGTTCCATTAGATTTTTCTTTTAGGAACATGTGTGAGACAAAGGTTCTAGGTGATGGGAAGGCAGGTTATTCTATTATGCCTCGTGATAGCAGTTTTTCACTCATAATTCTGTCTTTCACTGGGTCCAAACACCTAGAGTCAGGTTGTCTCACCTGGAAGGGAGCAGAGCCTTATTGGTAGGCCTTTTACCATGTCCAATACCCATCCATCTGATGTGTATTGTGACCATATGTCTGCTCCCCTGCCCAGTCCACCTGCTTGGAAGGTGGGACTTGTATATGTGTAGGAGGTAGGTGAACTTACTTTTGCTTTTAACGCCTGTTGTTGGTGCTGCCTCCATTGAACTAACGTTTGTCTCGGTTGTTTTTGTCTTGTTTGTTGTTGTTGTATTGGCCTCCGTTGGTGTATTGGTTCCTCTTGTCATCATATCTTCCTTGGTGGCTGTTGTTTCTGCGTGACTGTTGGTTGTTTTGGTGGTACTTGTTGTTTTGTTGCTGTTGATGCCCTCACTGTTGACCCCGGCCCTTGGCTGGGCCCTTGCTGGAGTTTCCCTGGTTAGTAGTCTTCCTTTTGTCTTTGGGTGTGACGAAGACTTCCTTGAAGGTGTCATGTAGCTTACTGTGTGTGATGACTTCCTCTTTTAGGTTGTCACTCATTAGGTATTGGAAGCCTTGGTTATTGTTGTCTTTTGGCAATCAGGGTTAGGGAGTCAGATATTTTCACTGCCATTTCCTTTTGGGTCTGTGTTTTTGCGTCCAGACTGTTGAGTGCTGATATCAGTGGTCTGGCTGCAAATTGGAGCACCCATTGCATAGACTTACATTTGGTGTCCTTAGCTTCCAGGTCGTCAAGGATCTCTTGGTTTATTCTCGTCTTGTGGAGGCTGTCCAGGTTGTCTGGTCTGGGGTATTTCTCATACAGCGTTGCTCTGTCCATCTTCCCCTTACAGTACCTGTAGTCTTGTCCTTGGGCTCCTCTTTAGGGATTTTTATTGCTGTTAGTGGTGAGTCCAGCACTTCCCCCTCCTCCAGCTCCCCTGTGTCCATGTCCTGAGTGGGTGGGGCTGGTCTGTTGGCTGGGGCATCGGATTCGGCTCTGTGTGCCATCAAGTGGCGGTTGAGTGCCTCCAGGTGGTGTGTCACCGGACCTGGCGTTGCGTGCTGTGGAGGCGGGTTCTGGGGAGGTAAGGTCCTCCTGTGTGTGGCGGTGTGTTCCGCGTCCACTCTGTATCTGGGGTGCTGGATAGCCATTTTGTCTGTGGTCGAAGGTGATGTCTTTGTAACCCTGGAGTGGCATCCTTGGGTAGTGGTCCCCAAATGTAGGTCACCTCACCTGGTAGGCTACCCTGCCTCTAGGGTCATTTGGTGCCCGTGAGTTGGGCGTGTAACTGGTGTACCCCGCTCTGGTGTGGTGGGGTTGGTGCTGTGTGAGGTGTAGATGCCTGGGCCTCTTCCATTATACTCCAGTGCTCCCACCTCCATCTCAGCTGGTCTTGGGTAAGGTCGCACTTCCTGTGGCCCTTTCACAAGTGGCTCACGCTGGAAGTCTATGGAGCCCTGCAGTGAGGATTTGTATGTGATCCTCCACCTGACCTGACCTACCGGCGTTAGGTCGCTCAGTTTCTGGTTCTATCCCATCCTCAGATATTGAGTCGAATTGTTGTGTTGGGATGTCACTCTGGGCGTCAGCACTAGTGCTGCTGTCAGATGTAAAGCTGGATTGGGTCGTACATGCCATATTTACAGCTATAATGTCCTCCAGGATGCTCTGACTGGACGCTGTTGCTTGGATATGATCCCCCTGGGGGTACCCTGTTCGCAGGTAATGGTGGAGTCTGAGCTCGGGGTGGCAGCTTGGTGCTCCATTTTTGAGAAGTGATGCTGAGCGTCTTGTGCTCGGCCTTTTATACATCTTCCCACCCCATTCATTGTTTTAATTGGATTCCTCACCCTCCAATCAAATAGGTTTTTACATATCTGATCTGATCAGGAGGGAGAGGGGTGGGGCCTTAGGGCGGCATGATGGGCAGTTTTATGGCCCTTCATCTGTTTTCTCTGATCCTGGGATCAGAGGGGGAAGCTTGCTCACTCTGTTTGCTCAGAACAGCGGCTGTTAGTCACTCTTGGATGCACATACAGTGTGTGGAGACGTTTTATGGCCTCCAGGTGCTTTGAAGCCGGTCCCCTTGGTTGTAGGGTTGTATAGGGCTAGTCCTCATAGTTCCCTGACCCCGGGGCCTGGCCCCTACCGGCCTAAGGCCATGTATGTTCTGTTGAGGCCGCCTTGTATGGCCGGTCTCCTGCAAGCTTTGTGCGGTGGAGGGGGAAGGAGCCTAGCTCCTTCCTCCACTGCACTTGATGTAAGAATGACAATCTGCAAGCGAGGTCCTACTATATACCATAGCTACCCCTGACTTAATGCCACTCTCTGAAATAATCAAGCTGCAGCTACAGGTAGGTGATTTCTGCGAGCCTCGTTTTCAGGTCCAACTATTGGTGCCCGTTGGCCCATTGGCCACCTGTCGGCGGTGATAGTGGAATTAAAAAGATTAGGGATTAATAGTGAACCAAATAATCATACTCCAAGCTCTAATAGAACTAGAAACGATTAAAGGGCTACGGATACTGTCCCTAGGCCATCCGTCAGTGACTGACGGCCGTCAGTTGGCCGTGAATCAGTGGTTTTGCTGTGTATACAAAGAGGAAAGCATCTGCCTCTGGCCTGCACAGTGATCAAAAGTCCCATAGCGTTAAGGTCCAAATATGATCAGTGGTGCTAGCCAGAGGCGGGTGACTAAGTGTTCAGATGGGACGATCAGTGTGTTTTGCCAGTTTTAGAAGAATCGGCAAAATTCAAATTGTTGGATCCAATGGGTGTGGGTCTAGAATCCTTATTGAAGCTCATGCAGAACGTCCTCTCATTATCAAGGGGTGGGCAAGGGGGGAGAGCTCGCTTCCCTTTCCCTACGGCAGTGTTAATTGTATGAGTTCCTGTCCAATGTATCTTCTCTTTTTTTTCAGGCTCATCTGCGCTGTCTGTCTATAAGTTCTTGTGTTTATATCATTGCAACATACAATACACCCACAACATACTGCCAAGCATGAATTATGTACAAAACGACCATAATGATGAACACATTAAACAGACAAACCTTAGTTTGCTGAATGCTGTATGGAGTAAAGCATTGATCCTCTTCATCAATAGGATAGGGGGCTGGACATGGCGCTTCACTGTACTTGGCACACCAACGAGTTAAAACCAGGACATTTTTATCCCAAAAGATCTTTGTCTGGAACAGGAAACATAGGACGTAGTAATCCAATAATAAACGACAGCTCATTTGATCATTATATTGATGTACCTAATTTCAGAGTTGGGGAAAGGCCACTGAGAATGTAATAGAGCGGGCAAGTAGTGTAAGGCACTCACAGCCATACTGTTTTTTAATTACTATCAAATTTGAATGGTCTTTTAACAATTGATCAGTGTTATACTTTCATTCTTTATTGAACTAATGATTTCTACAAAGTTTAGAAACACGGCAATTTAGGCATACAACGCACACATTACACATCTTTTTACATATTTTTTTTTTATCAATACTCCATTGCCATGATTAATTGCTGTCTAGTACTCACCCTACAGAAATGTTCTATGCCCAGGTTAGGACAGGGGATGAGGTGGTGAGGCTCGGGCTTTATACACTCATACCCAGTGCAGTTATAGCAGGCATCTGGAATACGAGAATATTAAGTTTTGTGTAAAGACGTCTAAAGTCGAATGCTCAAAGGCAGCAGTCTTGCATATTCAACCAATCATAATATATCTGTGTCCGGGGAAAGCTTATTAGTAATCTCTTTAGGTTTCCAATCTGCCAGATTCAACCGTATTCAGCCCTTTTCCCTTGAACTGAACTTCAGTATCTTTATGAAACTGGTTTGCTTATACATGTATATGTGTGCACTAGTTGTTTTATGTATGTCACAATAGTTATATGCCTCCATGACACAAATGTAGAACTTACCCACGCACTCTTCAGATCTTTCATTGATAGGTATATATTCCCCTTTACATTTCTGCTTCTCACATCGCATTGGGCGCTGCCTAATCACATTGCAATTGTCCAGGTTGTTTGCTGTTTACAATATCAGAAAGACAAAATGGACTCTAAAGTAATGAGCCGGTATTTTGGTAATTTAGGATTTAGGCCTAAAATGGATAAGATCTTCACATTAGGCCCAAAAGCTCAACCTTTGGTTCTAATATATGAATTATGCACCAGATTGAGAATAATACCAATTCAAGAAAAAATATTTTCTATAAATTTTAAAACTGGCATCGTCGAATGACACCACAAGTGCCACAAAGTGGTCCTCTAAGAGAGATCTCCGAGTAACACTGCATTCACTCTGAGAGAGCAATCGATTAACCTCTGCTTACTCCAAGAATCCAGCCTCAGGCACTAAAATACATATTATACTCTATAAAATCGTATTGAAATAGAAAATATATCGTAGGGAATATGGGTTGCCCTCTGAGCTCTTTTTTTTATTGTGAGGCCAAATAAATGAACACTAAAGCATGAAGGAGGGTTACAGAGAAAAAGAAACACACACACTTGTGTTTCAACTTTACCTAAGTAGGCTCCCACTCACCTACACATGATAGTTTATCCCAACTAAGTGAGTATGATGACTGACATTGTTTACACTTGGGCTTGGTCTCATTCGGTGCCGGGTCATCACAAGCAGCACAATTTCCAACTCCAACAGCACACTCTAATGTAAAAAAGAGACGGGTTATTTTTTTTTTAGCTTATCATCATTAAAACAAGGAATCCGAAAGAAAAATAACAATTAGTAGATGACTTAATGACTGATGAATATCAACAAAGGAGATCACATACAATGGAGAAATTTAATAGATGGTAATATTATCAAGAAGCTTATACATGTACTGTACTATCCTTGATATTACTCGGTTTAATCAATATCAACACCTTTCTTCACTGGTTATGCCAATGTTATTTTCACATACAAGAAAGTTATCTTTTATTTATTTTCATCAAGTATTTATTATGCCATAATAACTCGGAGAAAGCTTCTAGGGAAGCTCTCAAACTGTAATTGTACTCACCAAGGCATTGCTGTCCATTCGGTGTCAGGTAGTGCTGGTCATCACATCGTTCACATACAGTGCTGGTGTGGCACTTAGCACAGAAATTGACGCACGCTATATAAGACAAAGGTATGTTATTGATCTCATCACTAAACTTGCTTCAAATAAGGCAGGTGTCACGGTCGTCACTTCTATTTCATATAGCAAATTTACAGGCGTTCACACTTTATCCAACCCATGGGTTCGCTGCTGGGAGGGAGGGGGGGGTATGAAGCACCTGTCCAATATGTGGAAATAGGCCGACTAGGGTGTTATCATAGACATAATCATGATAAAAAATCAAGTTTATAGAGATATAGACTGAGAACTTAAGATTTACAAAAAATCTTTACGGGGGGGGGGGGGGGTCGACGTTTAGTGAATCTACCCTAGGGGGTTTGCCTAAGGTTGCATCAGATTAACTAACTTGGGTTTTTTATTTTTTTTTTTTTTGTAAGCGACCACGTTTCATAATTCTGTCATTGAAATCTCTGCTGAGACTTCTGGGCGTCAATGCCAATGATATATCATCTATAATACATGTTATAGTCGAAATTTCTCACGTACCTGTGCAGAGTCCACTGGGGGTGGGTTGGTAGTATCCTACTTTACACTGCTGACAGCTGGTGAGGGACTCACACATGGCACATCCACCAGTACAAGCTAAAATTGTATCAATGTTTGAAAATGCACATTGCTCGATTTTAATTTGATTCAACGGGAAATTAGAGTTGTCAATATGTATTTAATAGGGGTGCAGGGAATATACAATGTGTATAGTGTAGCCCTTGGAGACTACTTAATGGTCTTGACTAAAACTAAAACTGAATGGCCGTATGGACATGTCCCACTTACCAAGGCATATGGTGGCGGCAGTGGTGCCTAAGTTATTCTTGTAGTAGCCTGGCAAACACTTTGTACAGCCCGATGTTGATTGGCACGTTTTACAGTACGTACCACATGCTGAAATATAAAGTCATTAATCTCTCTCTGTCTCTCTGTCTGTCTCTGTCTGTCTGTCTCTGTCTGTCTGTCTCTATTATTATTATTATTATTATTATTATTATTATTATTATTATTATTATTATTATTATTATTATTATTACTACAATTATCATTATTATTATTATTATTATTATTATTATTATTATTATTAATATTATTATTATCATCATCATTACGGGAACTGTACTAATGCTCTGTAATTATGACTACAGAGATAATTATATTCTATACGGGGCATATTGCATATACTCTAGTTCAACACCACCTCCTTTCAGGCAAGTATAAGTTGGTAACATTAAAATACACATACTGCTGCATCCACCGTCTTTAATGTAATAGCCGGCCCTACAGCGCTTACAGCCTGTGTTGTCTATACAGATATCACAGTTACTATGTCCACAACCTGAAAATTAAAACATCAGGAGTTAAGGTTGAAGAGGTGGATAGTTATTTGCTCACATCAATATTCAATTTCGTAATTTTGAATAATGATAAAATCGTTGAAACTGACAAACAATGAGAAAGCATACCTAACATAGGGGCAAAGTACGTATACTAAGAATTGAACGGATTAGATATAAGTGACACTTATGATCTACTTTTATTATCTTTTTCTCCTTCTCCTAGAAGATAGAGCAGTGTATTGAAATGTTTTATAAATTCTTCTTTAAAACTAATATTATGCATATTATAAGCAAGGCATGTCACATGGTCAATATTAAATGATAATGTTGTTATCACATATAGTAATAGATCAATGAATCGTCCTTACTGTCACATCTGTTCTCTTTGGCATTATAGTAGTATCCACTTTTACACTCTATGCACCGGTTTGGGTCATACCGACATACTCTGCAGTTGGGCACTAGGCAAGCTGGGAGAAACCAAACCGGGTAGAATGATTCATAATAAAACGTGAGAAAACCATGTTGGTAATGTCTCGTTCAATAAAATGGACTTTGGAAAATAATGTCACTTGGATTTCATCATAGTGATTTAGTGATTAATATAGCACAGGGAAATTAACCTACATGATTACATGTAGATCTATACATGTTCAGAAAATGTGTACAACATGCAGCATATTGTATACCAGCTTGCAAGGAGACATTTCATATATTATTTGAGAGTGTTTGAACATGAGAAACCCATCCTTTGGAATTGGAGATAAACCTAGTCTCACCTACACATGGATGTAGATAACGTTCTGCCTCACAGGTCAGACATCGGGTAGCATTGGTTCCATCTCTCTCGCACCGGTCACAGTTGGAGCTTGTAACTGGCAACATAAGCCATTGTGTTATTGTTGGGCCTCATGGGCATTCATAACATAGGAAATGGAATTTTTTTTAAACCGATAATGAATATGCAGCATAGCTAAAGGCTACATGAGGACACGGTCATTTCTAAAAATCGAAAAAGGGAAGTAGAACACCCCCATCCAGGAGTCAGTAAACCGATCTATGATAATCTAAGTCAGAATATCATAGAGAGAATTATTCATCTGATATATTAAATATATGTATATATTGTATATATATGCATACATAATTATATATATATATATATATATATATATATATATGTGGCCCAACGGGGGAGAACGTGCCTCCGGGGGGGATTTTTAGTACTGGTTTTGGCCACCAGGGTGTAGTATATGGGTAAAACACTGACAAATATGCTAAAAATAGCTTTAGACCAATTTTTTTATAAGGAATCCAGTGGTATGCTTAAAATCATTCCATCTCCACTGAAAATGTTCCACTTTTTGGAATGTTGGTTGCCATGGAAACATAGGAAATTGGTAGATAAGGCTATTTCTGGTTGCCATGGAAACCACTCCCCTATTCCAATAAGGAAATTTTGCTCAAATTTTTTTTTGAAAATCCCTCAGGAACCCAGAACCGAAAACAGAGCTAAAAAATTCCCTCTAGAACCAATTTTATGACAAAAACATCACATTCCTTTGGTTATTTTTTCGCAAAACTGTATATTTTGCATTATTAGTGTTTATGTTAGGATATAATGCATTTAGAGCTTATTTCCCATTTTCAGTTGTACACACCAACCTATGTTTGACAAGCAATTACAGCAAAACTATTGGGGATATTTTAGCTCAAGATATCTCATTTTAAAGCCCATGAGGTAAACCTTAAAAAGCCATTTCCCCCCAGGAGGCATGTTTTCCCTCACCTGGCCACATATATATATATATATATATATATATATATATATACTTTGAGTTTGGATGTCCATCCATGTAGCATGAGGCCGTAGGCCGAGTGTCTTCTTATCTCCCCCTAGAATCCCCTAAAATTGTGCAAGAATGTGATAGCCATGGTATAACCAGAAATAGAACCCTATTAACATTACACTGTAGAATATAATTCTGACAGTAGTCTCATGGGACTGCCTCAGAATATCATATGCCTTTAGGAAAAATTGACTTACGTAGACATTTGCCATTTTTCTCATCGTAGCATCTACCTAATACACACTTCTTGCAACTTGTTGGACTGTCATATTCAAAACATCCAGGTATAGGGTCTGGTAAAGAGAATGGCACAAGAATGAATCACTCGCGAGTAACTCATGGTAAGCTATCTAAGTGATGTTTATGGGGTGGTATAAACTCTGCTACACCAATGGTGAATTAGGTGAATAGGTATATTGAAAGGCATCGATTCTAAGGGCATTATGGTGTCAGACTTCATGATTGTACAATTTTCACATTTACATTAAAAAGCACCATACTATTGCTCGTAAAAAAAATAAAAGATAATATCTTGTTCCTTTCTAATATCCCATAATTAAGCACAGTAAAACAGTTCCATATCTTAGTCAAATATTGGTCAAAACGTCTAACTTTCTACCAACATTTCTTCTTAGATTTTGGTCAGCTCACATCAACTGAACAGGGAGACCTCTTGCTGTGATGTGTGAATAAAGCTCAAACTCAATATCAAGTCAAAATGCCATCTCAAAATGTCCCTCTTCTTCTCAGTCCAATATGACTAACCATTAATCAAAGTGGCCAAGTTGTAAATGGTGTGTGTAAGCTCTATATAGGATTAACACACCACAAATCAGAGTCACATAATTTAGGAAGCATGTGGAATTCCACACAATGTCATTTGGAGGCCCTGAGCCAAGTTACGGTGCTCTGGGGTTTCCCACAAAGAAGCAATTATGAAGATTTGAACTGTACACTGTAAAGAATAACTGTTGAATCTCCCAGGGATCCTTTTAAAACTGAACAGTGAACTGCCATAATTATATTGCAGTGAACCAGTGTAGTTTTTACAAGAAGTCCCAGGTGCAGTACCGCTGTACACAAATGTACAGGGAATCTCTGTGAAAATAACAACTGATATCTGGCAACTTAGGGACAAGGATTCCGCCGTTATTTTGAAGACATTTTTCTACAGTGTATGTCCTTATGGGTACAGATCCAGACAAAGTAGGAGGTTCAACTGTGGGTATTGTATCTATCTAGATCAAAAACAGAATGGGTCATTGTATAAGATGACTATCTGACAAATGCGCTAAGATACACAGAAGCCACCTGGTGGCAAGAAACAAAACCTGTCAATGACACAATCTTATTGTTATTTCAGTCTCTAAATGGACTGTTTTACTTGTACATATTTTTTCAGTTCATTTCTGATTACTTTTATTATGTTAAAGACATATATAAGCTGTTTGTTTCCCTTAGAATGTGATTGTTAAGGGAATATTAATGTTTTAATTCATAACTTTTTCTTTTCAACTGTGACCCCAATTTTTCTTTTATCAAAATGTTTGCATAGACGTCCTCTTTCTATCCAGAGAGTCTTGATGAAAAAATCAGTAGAGGGGCATGACCTATGGGACATGATAAAAAAAAAACAATATTTCCATTCGCTTCTATAGTTAAGGCATTTTACACTTAAATTGTCATGATGTAGATATGAGCACCGCGACATATTGATATTTTTTTTTTTGCATTTTGTTACTGTCAGTATATCATACTGATATAATCCAGAGTTATTTGAGATTATCAGTAGCAGAACCAAATCCTGGGATGTTGTAGCATTTGTCTTTACGTCCATAACAAGCTATTTGATATTGTTTTGCCAACCCTAATGTTAAATTGAATTTTGAAAGCCTCAAATATTTACAGTATCTGAAAATCACCATCATTTTGACATCCATGGAATCATTCATGGTACTCATCCACCAAATAATTATCATCATGTTTCAAACCAGACTGCCACCAGGTGTGCAAAATGATGATGCTATCCATTAGTCAAAGTAACTAAGGGATCTTAGTTTAAGTGACTAAGATCCTTAGAGAAAGTGGCTGAGATAAGTTGGCTTGCCTGAAACTCCCCGCAGATACCCTGTTATAGATTGTGCATGAAGAGAGGAACTGATTAGGGTAGTCAATATGACTAACATAAGTTAGATATTGCTAGTCACACATTAGTTTCTTTTTGTGGGAGGTAACAGACACACATAGACAGCATTATACCTATACACTTCTTGTCATGTAGTAGGTAGTTATCGGCACATGCAGTGCAGCCTTCAGGATTGTCGTTTGCTGTACAATGAGTAGGCCGCTCTGTTAAAAAGGAAATACACTGTAAAATCATATGTATAAGCTGCCCCTTATACACGAGGATCAAAGGGTGTTAGCTATAGACCCATACACTTGTAATGGTCAAGTATTCTGACTTGGGGTTCGTATGTCTAATCCGGAAAGAACTACCGAATGACAATCTCCGGTACAGAAGAGGCAACAAGGTTTATTCAGAATCCTGCTTACAATCCGACTAAGGGCTTCCGAGTTCGAGTGTATTCATATCAGGGTATTCAGACAATCAGACAATGAGTTACTAGGTAAGTTCTTGTAACCAGAGGAGGGAAGTGCTTACTGACCGTACAGAGCCCGCGAGGGTTCTCCCTCCGGCAGCGACCGACCTGGCCTTATATAGCCTAAGGTTGGGTGGTGACCTCTCGAGTCTAAGGCAGGAAGCTCGGAGAGCAGTGCTGCCACCGCACGCCCCAGCATACCGTTCTCAGACCCGAGTGTACACCCCACTCGGGAACTGCCCAACTCGTACCTATGTGACGCTTATTATAAACCGTGCCCCTACACTACCCCCACCAAGACTATGACAAGGTGCTACACAACTGGGTAGTAACTAAGTTATAGTATTAACACAATTATACCCACTAGGGCAAATGGCTAGCGTACGAGTTGCCTGGTTACCAATCTGGTAATAATTATATTAGATGTATATAAACATAATACCGAATGATCATAGTAATCATGTTACATCTAACCAGATACTGAATAGTCATATATCCGACTCACAATGAACAATGAACACAATATACCCAATAACAACATTCGGGAATACAGAAATTAAGGTTATTATACATAACAACCTTGAAAGATACATAGGAGTATTCCGAATCAATATCAATGTCTTTACATTGGTATCGTATAATTTCAGATACCCATTACTTGTAATAGTAGCGATTTGAGAACCTGATAATTATGTTACCTCAAGACCTCGTAAATTTAAAAAAAAACACAATTTACTGTACAGACTATAGTTTATATACCATACATTATATATATATGAATACATGTAAGGTCCTTAATTATTTTCTTACTGAACCTGAAAGAAAAAAACAAAACAACATGAACACACACATGACTTGAGTCTGGTCTTAACAATTGCCAGATGTACATATCTGTTGGTAAACTACCAGGGTAGTAGAATACCGTACAAATATCAATAAAATAATATAGGCTTTGTGTATATTAGAACAATATGCAAATTGTTCATAGAGTCTATATCCCGATGTGGTGTTCCGAGCCTTCCTTCAGACAATGGTAGCAGGGTAGCTGTGTAAACGTATAATTCAATATTGTCTCTATCAGGAACTTGAGTTGTAATGTCCATTTATGTAATCCTATTAGCAAGACTCGAATTGCAAGTGTAGAAACAGTTCACTTTGTAGATATTGTTCTTATTCCAGCATTCGTAATCACTACTGGGTATAAACTGATGGTGTCCTGATGTTGATAAAGTATGCAATAGTCATCATGTATGCTTTAGCATTCATATCATGTGCTTTAGCAAAAAACTCCAACATATGTAGATTGATGTATCTGTATATCATCACATCACACGTAGTCACTACACATCAAATCAGCTACCACAGATCCAACAGTCACGGAATCCATCATCAACGATCAAGATGTAGGAGTAACTCCATTCAGGATACGGTCACTCGGCATCAGCATGCTCGGGAACACGTCTCGTCTCCTCCAGGTAGGTACTGAATTCATACATCTTAACATTTCTCATAACCTAATCTTCCATACCCTCTTCATCTGAATAAGGTGTTTCCGGTTTTGGTTCCAGACCGTACTCAGCAATCTGTTTATCCAACAGATACTTAGCATGGCATCTGGTCCCATTCCAACTTGCCATGGGCTTCCCAAAGGTGTTCATAAAGCGAATACTCAGTGTATCTGTTTCTGACCTAGCTCTGGCTTCCATCTTCCAAAAATCATTGTTCTTATTTGCCTTTTTCTCCTTATTCAACATTTCCTTCAACTTACGATCAAATTCTTCCTTCTTATCCTTCTCAATTCTGGATATTGAATCCCACGGAATACGTACATTCCTTGCGGGTAAACCCTAGATTGTTTTGCACTACTGGCTCTGTAGGCTACATCGCCCCGGTATTTTCTCATCTTCTCAAAGTGTTCTGACTCAATCCATAGTCTTCCTGTCATCATTCTCAGTTCAAATCTGGCCTCAAACTTGGACTTAGGGTTCTTAGATACCTGACAAAACTTTGGCAGTCAGACTACCAATACTCGCCAGGTGGGCAGTATTCGGCTCAAACAAACTCTCCTGTCCCTTCGGAGCCCTTTCAGTGGTACATAACACATCACAGGAGACCCCCGGAGGGATCTTAACTGTGTCTACCACACTAGCCACTGAACTGATCTGTCGGAGCAGGCATACAACCTGGATGTCATACGGTTTCCTGATACTCAAAATACCCTGACTTGTGTTCAACTCAGCCTTGAAGAGACTAGCAAAATCCAATCCGAGTATACCATCATCCTTAACCTCCGCTATAATTGGACATATAACGAATTCTCGTTCTCCAATCTCTGCCTTCATAAATGCTTTACCAACAACCTGCATATCTGATCCGTCGGCCGTACAAGCCTTTACCCCTGTTATGAGGTTCTCAGTCTTATTCGGCAACTGGCTGAGGAACAGCTTGGAAACCAATGAGTGACTAGCCCCCGTATCGACCAAGAATTCCCCAGTCCTACCCTGAATCGTAACAGGCACATACCATCTCCTACCTCCCAACGGAGATGAGTTCCCAGTAAACCGATCAAAATCTTTCGAAATGCCAAGATCCAACCCTCGTTGTCTTAAATGCTTCAAACAGGGATGATCTGGGGGAAGGTGTGCCACACATACACGAGTGAGTTCAGAAACCCACAGCCCTTCCTCTTCCCAAGTGGTAATTGGTACACTCTCAATCCTCCGATTAACTGACTCACTAGGTTCCCTGGCCCCGGGAAGGGAGAGGTGATCAGCCTCCTCACTTGCCCTGCCAGAGGTACTCATTCCGGATTCTTCCGACGATTCACTGTTGACAGTACTTTGGCTTACATTACTTTTACGGGTTGAGTCTACAGCCACAATCTCAACCCTTTCTAATTTTCCGAATTCTCAATCACCTTCTCAATTCCTGAAACACTTCGAGAAACGGGTTCGGACGCTCGGCAATCATAGGCAATGTGCCCCATCTTTTGACACCTATAAAATCTTACCCTGGATTTGTCAAACCGAGGTCTTCCCCACCTGTGACTCTCCAACTCCTCCCTAAAAGACTTCATCATACCTTCCATCATTTGCTTCATATCCTGAGAAGAGTCCTGGGTCTCTTTCTTCTGATCCTCTGGCTTAGGTACTGGAGGTTTCCCTCTATTATCTTCCGACTCTCCCTAAAACTACGCCGAGAAACAAACTTCTTACCATTTCCCTTAGGGAATCTAACAGCAGAGAAGCTGCCATCTTCCTCCTCAAACTCAATGACCTCATATTCATTTTCTACTTCAGACACAGGGGCAGCCGCATCCTTCTCTACCGGTTTCAAAGTAGGCATTACGGAACTGCTACTTTCCTGAGGCATGTATCCAGTAAGGAATGTCCTTTTCAGATTCAAATCCTCAATCGCATCAAACAGAGTATTCATACTGGCTCCACGCTTCCAAGCCCTATACGCACAACCCTGATGATCCTTCTCTCTCAACCCCTTAATGAAATGAGAGATCATTTCACTATTCGTGTTGTCATCATCTAGGGTTACGTTAGGCCTAGCCTTCCTTAACAGGATCTGAAGTTCCAGTCCGTATACTCTTACCGATTCCCCTGCTTTCTGAATTCTTTTCTTATACTGAGTCATCGGGTCTTTAGACACTATACTTCCCAAGTATCCACTACATAACTCTACCAACTGGGCATACGTCCCATTTCCTTGATACTGGACCCTCCATTGGTCAAGAGCAATTCTTCCTGGTCCCTTCTTAAGACATCATACTAGGAGAGGAGCTGATTCCTCATCAGAGTAACCATCAACCTCCCTATCATCCGTAAAATCTGAAAACCAATCCCTCCAGGGTTCTGATCCATCAAAGGGTTTAGTTTCAATCTGATTTCTCTTAGCAGAGATTTCTTTGCTTCTCAACCTAGTGCATTGTTCCAAACTCCAATCCAACATCTTTTGCTCCTTACTCTTCCTACCATCACTCACACCAGACCTTGAGGTTCCAAAGCATCCCAAATTAGAATTGTTCGTATTGCCCCAGCTACTATTACCATACATATTGGGTTTGGTTCCCGAGTTGGGTTCAGTTTCCGGATTCGGGTGGGTTCCCGGGTATGGCTGATTCTGAATGGGTTTATTCGTTATCAACTGAGGTTTCAGAGTGTTATTGTTCTCTTCAGCTGTACTGAATCCTGAATCTCTAGAGATCTGATAGGTTCGGTAGCCAACAACAGAATCCCCTTGGCCGTCACCCTGGCCTTCATTATATACTTCCCCCATGACGCCATCTAGCGTACTATAATCGACACGGGTCGAGGACATAGGTTGCCCCCTGGTGTCTATGTACTGATACTCCCCATCCGTCGTAAAGGTGGTATCCTTCTGACCTACACTCAAACGGACATTCCGATTTCTATCCGGTTGATACCGATTACCTACCACATTCCTGTCCGCCTTGTCGTTCACAAAGGGACTATATCCTTTCTTCAGGATAGGTTTAGGCGTCGACGAACAGACGGCCGCCTTAACCTGATTCCCATCTAGGATACTACTTACATCGAGGCTTTCTATTTCCTCGCTTCCTTCACTTCCAATCCCTGTCATCTGATACCGTATCTGAGTAATTTCGTAAATCAGATCCTCTCGTTCTTTGTATAGAACCTGGTTATTCTCCTTAATGTCCTTAATCAACTTATCATTTTCCCGAATATGATGATCCCGTAACTGAACATGCTCTTCTGTTTGTTTCCTGATAATTTCTTTGTTCTTGTCATACACTTCTTGCTGGACTTGGACTTGTTTGTTCAAGTTGTTCAGGAGACTCTTAGAAGCTTCTATTCTTATCTGATAGTGTTCTGACGTTTCATCATGTTCTCCGGTTCTTTCTTCTAGTGCAGCACTGATTTGATTCAACTGTTCATTGGTGTTCTCAAACCTCTGTGCTACCAAATCATATTGCGTTTCCTTCCCTCTTATCTGATCATCAATTTCATCAAGCCGGGACAGCTTAGTTACCCTATTGCGTTCCAACTCTTCCAAAACTCCTTCCAATCCATATTTCTCCCTTTGTAACCCTTCAATTTCAGATACAAATTCCTTTACAGAAGTTTCCAATTCTAATAATTGAGTTTTCTTCCATTCACATTCCTTTTTCTGAAACTCAATCATTTTCTCATTCCTGACCTTTTCCTGATCACACCTTCTTTTCTATTCCAGATGAGCCATCCGTTCAGCTTCGAAACCACTCCTCTCCTCGGGTATCTATCCAACCCTAACATTCCCATGGAAGCAGGCTGGCTTGATCCGCCGGGATTAAAGACAGATTTTGACAACATAGCGGTACTCAACTGATTAAAAAAAAACTCCTTGGTTGGCCAAAGGCATGATACGGATAGACTCCCTCCTCCTCCGAGGTTCAGTCACTGGTAGCTGGGCTATCAGGATGGGACTACCGAAGGCCCCATCACCAAGCAATTCTGAATTTCTAATATTCGGAACCGTCTGATTGACTGCTAGAGTCACATCCGGAACCAAGGATGCATCCAAACCTACTTCCGAATCAGTCCTTTCCGATTCCTCAACATCCTGAACTGGAGTCCTATATTCCATATAGGCAGCTCTTACACTTCGCGGCGTAGTAGAGACTGCCTCATTCAACTGAATTATCTTGTTCAGCCACAGCTGCGTACTCTTCCTCAACCAATCCTGGTCACGGCACCAGTGTAATGGTCAAGTATTCTGACTTGGGGTTTGTATGTCTAATCCGGAAAGAACTACCAAACGACAATCTCCTGTGTAGAAGAGGCAACAAGGTTTATTCAGAATCCTGCTTACAATCCGACTAAGGGCTTCGGAGTGCAAATGTATTCGTATCAGGGTATTCAGACAATCAGACAATGAGTTACTAGGTAAGTTCTCGTAACCAGAGGAGGGAAGTGCTTACTGACCGTACAGAGCCCGCGAGGGTTCTCCCTCCGGCAGCGACTGACCTGGCCTTATATAGCCTTAGGTTGGGTGGTGACCTCTCGAGTCTAAGGCAGGAAGCTCGGAGAGCAGTGCTGCCACCGCTCGCCCCAGCATACCGTTCTCAGACCCGAGTGTACACCCCACTCGGGAACTACCCAACTCGTACCTATGTGACGCTTATTATAAACCGTGCCCCTACACTCTTGTAGTGAGTCCCAGTTATGGAAAGACAACTGAGACAGGGGTCCAAGTGTATACCAATGGTCTATTAGTTCCAGATGTCTTACACTTCCGCGGCTACCCGAAGGCAACTAGCAAACTGACACACAGGTGATAGTGGTTTCAACCAGCTATACTGCAGAAGACTAAAGGGCTTCTGTTGCCGCAGCTAAGCCCGCAGGGGCTTATAGACCAGGCTGACACATGTCACAAGATGTCCCCACTGCCACCTACCTGTTGCCCGAGGAACATCCGGACACTGACTTACCCGCCGCAACAGACCCTATTATGTACTATACATAACATTTTACCTCTACATACTTTTAAATAAAAAGTCGATTAATCAGAATTGGAGATAAATCAATTTCACAGTATTATCAATAAAGCCCTAAATTACACTGCAAAATAATTTCATAATGATTTTAGCTTAAGATAAAGTATACAAGATGGTCAGAATTTATTAGGTCACTTACGTCTGCATGCGTTTATGTTGGAATCGAACCACATTGTGTCAAGTCTGCATTTGGTGCAGCTGTTTCCACTGGTGCATGCAGCACAGTTCTTTGGACATTCTAGAGGTATGAACATGGTACATTAGCACGAACTGGTTAAATCTATAATGCATTGGGGTAGTCATTTTCCATAATTATAATATAATTTCAGTTCGAGCAATGCATTAATTTTGATTTTAATTAAAAAAAGTAGCATAACCCCATAACAATTTCGGTAAAAGGGGTATATTTCTCTCATAAAATGAAACAAATATTTGAGATATGTACCGGCACAAGGGGGGAAAGCGTTCTCATCCCAGTAGCTGTTTCTGGTGCAGGCTGTACACTTGGCTGCTGTGTCATACTGGTCAATACCAGCACAAGCTGCGGTACAAAAGGTCAACACACACTGAAAACATATGGAAGCTTGAAATATGTCAGTACTGATAGCTTAGGTAGTAGATGCAGCTATTTAGAACCCCATATGATGGAACTAAAAAGCTTTGGCGTGACCCCCAACTGGACCTCAATGCATAACCCCAAAAGAGGCCTAGACATTAAGTAGTACTCAATATGTTTTCTAATTAAGATATAATCATTTTGTTCTCATTGTGCATGACTTCCTCTCATTGTGCATGACTTCCTCTCATTCCCCAAAAAAAGTTACAGATGGGGTAAGACCTCATTTGGCTGTAATGGCTTTCCATGACAAGCACCCCTTAATCCTAGATTACGCTCTAAAAACTGCATTTTGGATGCCTTAGCGGCTTTTTGACCACCATCTATACTCCCTAAATCAACTACTAGCTTTTCAATGGAATTTTTGTTGTGTTGCTAGGTTAAGTGTTTGCCTAGCAGTGGGCATTCTAGGTCATAATTCAGAAACCAGGCAAAAAGTCATAGTAATCAACTACTACCTAGTCCATTCAAATTAACCCTCATCGTTTGTATGGTGATGGCTGTGTTGCCGTGGTTCATTGTTGCATAGTAACCAATGCCAATATATCTACCTAGCAACCAATGAAATTTACCAATATTGCTGTGAAAGCCTAATTTCTCTTTACCAATGGTCATGCTATCAAAAACAAATTCTTTGAAAGACTTTAGGTGCCGTCAGCTTTTGTTGCTAGGGTAGGTTTTTGCTTAGCAACAGCAAGTCTTGTTACAAAATCTTTAAAAACCTGTTGTCTGACAATATGCAAAGGGTTATATGAGGCTGTGTTATGGTTACTAGGGGTTATATAAAGCTGTATCATGGTTGGTATATGAGAGTTTCTAGGGGGGTATGCATGGTTGGGTTTTGTATGTGATGCTGTCTGGGGGTTACTAGGGGGGATAAGAGTCTAGGTGGTATGTGAGGATGTCTGACAGTAGCTAAGGTAGCTTACAGGCTGCATTATGGTAAGTAGCTAATATTAGGATAACTGAGGGTTACTATATGGGGTATGTGAGACTGTTTGATCATAACTAGGGGGTATGTGATGCTATCTGAGGGTAACTAGGAAGTATGTTAGAGAGTATGATATGTGTGAGGATTTCTGAAGGGGCAAGTTTCTATATGAAGGCATTTTGAGTGTATGTAATGCTATAGCCAGTGGGTTAGGTATCAGGATTTCCGACGGGAACTAGATCTCCCATTGTATCTAGGAGTTATGTGAGGTGATACAATGATAATTAAGAGACATGTTAGGCTGTCAGATAGGAACTAAGCAGTTTGCGAGGCTGTCTGATAGTAATAAGGATGTATGATGGTATACATTTGACCTGTAGGTGCAGCTGCCTAAGAATAGTTAATAACCTATAAACTAGTAGGTATGCATGCCTTTCTTTTGCTTTCTAATAAGTATTTGGTGTTGTGAGAGGTGGCTTTGAGTTTGTGCCCCCCCATCCCATACCATGACAGGGACAATATGTTTGCCATGCCCCCCCATTTGAAGAACATTCTACAGTAACATCATGAAGTCAGACCCTTTATTTATGAGTTATTCAGATACTATGCCCATAGTAGTAGCATTCAGACTGCCAGCATCACAAGACCCCTAGTATCCACCTGACAGCCTTACGCACCCCCTAGTAACACTCAGACAACATTACATTCTCTGAAGTAACCATAGCCAAGCCTCACATACACCCTCATAACCATAACACATCCTCATAATATACCTGTGTATGCTCCTCAGGCCTCGGATAGCCCTTAGTAACCATAACACAGATGCACATACCCCCTAGTAACTCTCGGACAACCTAATATACTGAACAAGTAACCAATGGATAACTGATGACGAGTGGGGGTTATCGACGGATAATAACACGAGGCCGTAGGCCGACGGTTATTCTCGTCGTTAACCCCCACGAGTCATTAGTTATCCATTGACTACTTATTTTATACCACGAAACCAATAAATAATCAATAAATTCAAGTTGAAAACAAAAATTATTCCCCCTTCCCGGGACTCGAAGCCAGCCATGACAGTGTGTGTACACAGGTACATACACCTCGGCGCCCGGCAGCGGACAGCGGCAGCGCACACGGCGAAAAAAGATTTCAATGCATCTCGCTGTTATGTTTGTGTATAATACACCTCCTCGCCCGGCAGCAGACAGCGGCAGCGCACACGGCGAAGAAAGATTTCAATGCTTCTCGTGGTTATGTTTGTGTATAGTACTACGGAGCCCCTAAAAGGACATCCGTTTTCTACACATTTTTTTTCTAGAGTCTGTTTCCGAAAATTTTATTTTCATTTCCGCAAGTTCTATTTTCGTTTCCGCAAGTTAAATTTTCATTTCCGCAACTTTTTCTTTTTTTAGGAATGACTTTATAACTTTGGTTCTATAGGAATGTTTGAAAAATTCTTTCACCATTGGAAAGCCCTTTTATTTTCGCAACTTTTATTTTCGTTTTCACAACTTCTGTACAAAACAAAAACTGTCTATTCCTTAAAAAAAAACGACCAAGTCATGGAAGTTGCGAAAACAAAAATCTAACTTGTGGAAATGAAAATAAAAGTTGCAGAAACAAAAATAAAAGTTGCGGAAACGAAAATAAAAAGTTGCAGAAACGAAAATAAAAAGTTGTGGAAACGAAAATGAAAAAAAAAGTGTAGAAAACAGATGTCCTCTCCAGGGCTCGGTATAATACAGCTCTGCGCCCGGCAGCAGACAGCGACAGCGCACACGGCGAAAAAAGATGCGCCCGGACCGGGGCGCGATCCATGTACCTCTGACGGCTGAGCGCAACGTGCTAACCGCTAGACCACCGCGCCTTCTCCGTTCACTGCGTCTCACGGTTATGTTTGTGTATAATACACCTCCTCGCCCGGCAGCGGACAGCGCCAGCGCACACGGCGAAAAAAGAAGCTTCTCATGGTTATGTTTGTGTATAATACACCTCCTCGCCCGGCAGTGGACAGCGACAGCGCACACGGCGAAAAAAGATGCTTCTCGCGAAATGTTTGTGTATAATACACCTCCTCGCCGGACAGCGACAGCGCACACGGCTTTGTATCATATCCAGACCTGGTTCTAGCCGACCACCATCAGTCAGTCCCTGTGGCGCAATGCATAGGGGGTTGGACTAGGGATCTGAGAGTTTAGGTTCGAGCCCTGCCCTGGCCTTCAAAATTTCATGTATTTTAACATGTAACATATGACATGTAAGGACATGAGAGGCGTGCGGTTATCCTGGATAACCGCACGCCTTACCTGGATAACCGCACGCCTTACCTGGATAACCGTACGCCTTCCAGAATTGATGTTACAGCCTATAGGGTGTGCAATATCGACAGCTATGTGGATGGGAATAGACACCAAAAAGCACTGTGTAACCCACAAATCGTGGTTTAAACTCTAGTAACCATGAAACAGCTTCATATACTCCCTAGTAGCTCTCAGACAGCCTCACATAGTCCCTGGTGACCCTAAGATGGACTCCCATACGCCCTAGCATTATAGTAACCATAAGACATCCTCTTATACCAGCTTCTGCCCCTCAGATAGCCTCGGATAGTCCTTAGTAACCAAAACACAGACCCATCTACCCCTTAGTAACCCTCAGATAGTTTTATATACACCTAGTAACAATATTACAGCTTCATATATTATCATTTTGTGACCCGCACTGATAAAGTGAGGGACAAGTCGCTGAAGAAAGGATATAAATCCAGATTTTAAAGCTGGTATAAAAGCTAATATAGTGTTGTCAGATATGTATTTCAGAGGATTATATACCCCTTCCCAAGTCATAGGGTGCCACTTATTATGGCACGATATGGCTCATTATGTGTACATCATTGGACTTAAGTTTCAGCTGGTCTATCCTCTTTGATGGGAAGGGAAACCACTTGGTTAATTAGTTCTGGTCACAGCCTCATGGCAGCAGCACTGAATGGTGTCTGCTCTGCTGCCAGGCATCCAAATTGAATTCACCACCATTAACTCAATCAGGGCAGAGCAAAAATTGTTGCCCTGGCCATGGGGACGGCCTCTGAAAAAAGTATAGTTCCTAAAGGACGAGCCTATTTTCAATTCCTATACTAATCCTATATAACTGGCATCGACTATAGTCGACGCTAGGCCTACCATGGTGTCGACTATAGTCGATGCTAGCCCTTAATGGGTTATAGAATACTCTGCTTTATGGCTTCAGATGGAGCCACTGTGCTGGTACAATCAAGACTGCTTGTTGACATAAATAAAATGCTGGAAGCAATTTATTTCTACACACATATATGCTTGAATTTGACGTGGTTTGAATGCACTGAATAGATTGAGATTTTGGCAGGACATTTTCACAAGTGGGGTGATGATAGATATGCAGAATTTGGAAAATCTATATATTTCAAATCTTGTCCCAGCTTTAATAGAGGGTAGCATGAGCTTTCATTTAATATGTTGCACTTGTATATATGAATGTGGGAAGTCTGTTCAAATTGTTTGTTGCAGAAAGATATATTTATAACTAAGTCTAAACTATTTTTCTCTTTATCTTAATGTAAATTAACCCCTCTTGCAATAAACTCCAAGCTCTTATTGAACTAGAAAGCCGGGGACCCTTAGGATACTGTCCCTACGCCGTCAATCAGTGACTGATGTCCATCAGTCCGCAGTTTATTAAAATCTTTGGTGGTGTCCGATGGGTTTTTGTATTGACTGGTTGCTAGGGATTTTGATACACAGTCACTGTTGCTAAGCAACCACTTACCCTAGCAACAAAATCTGATGCCACCTAAAGCCTCTTGAAGAATCTATTTTTGATAGCAAAACTTTAAATGACCATTGGAAAAAGAGAAATTAGGCCTTCACAGCATTATCGGTAAATTCCATTGGTTGCTAGGTAGATATATTGGTTGCTAGGCAACAATGAACCAACACAGCCAAATCACAATTGAAACCATGAGGGTTAATTTTAATGGCATGGGTAGGATTAGATTACTGCAATAAATGTTATTTTTGCCTGGTTTCTAAGGAATTATTCAATAGAATGCCTGTTGCTAGGCAACCACTTACCCTAGAAACAGAACAGTAATTCCATTGAGAAGCTAATAGCTGATTTAGTTTTTTTTTTATGGGCAATATCTGGTGGTTTCCATGGACACAGCCCAAATGAGGTTGTATCCCATCTGGATTTTTTTTTGGGGAAAGGAGAAAGTCATGTAAAATAATAGAAATTATAATATCTTAGCCAGTTGAGTTAAACTTAAGTTTTGGGGATTCATGCATTGTGGTCTAAACCAGTCACTCCACAAGCACATATGTGACATGTACAGGGAATAGGGGCCTTTTTCGCACATCCTGTCACATAATATTGTCTTTTACCAAAATGAAACTGTGAGGAAGGACACTTATAATAGCTCACATGAGGTAGTTGAGTATATTATAGGGAGTTCAGTCTAGGCTCAGAGGGCACAGATATTCAGCTGTTCCCCCTGCCCCCTCCACAGACTAAGCCTCTGTTTATGGGTACCGTATTTCCTTAATTAAAAGCCCGGGCCTATAATGATTTTAAGGGGCAAATTGACCAGGCTTATATTCAGGGCAGGCTTATATTCAAGGCAGGCTTATATCTATTTCACTAGGAAATTGACTCTGTTTCTTTGACATATTGCTGAGTTTTAATCCATGATAAAAACAAATTTGCAGGAATTTCCTGATACTAGGGCTCATGATAAACTTTATGGTCATTTATATATCTCTCAGTGGTCATTTTACAACTAATCTGTGTAAGATACATGAAAACTTTTCACTTTAATGTCAAATTATGACAAACTAATTGATTTCAATTGTGTCCCATCACCATACCCAGGCTTCTATTCGGGGCCGGGCTTCTATTGGACCTAGTGACCCTTTTGACTAGGCTTATAAACGGGGCAGGCTTCTATTTGAGGCCAGGCTTATATTCGAGGAAATACAGTATTTAACTCAAATATGCAACATGCAGATGTATATACATACATGTCACTTTCGAAAAGGTTTATAAAAGTAAAGTCATGGTTTTATATGAATGAGTAAAGTGAGAAGTGACCACTTTGTATTGCCTGTTAAATCAAGCACTTTTGGCACTTTATAATGAAAGGCAACTGTGTACTGGTGTTCTATACTTCCTGCTTTATTTACATCTGGTGCGATTTTGGAGAATAACTATCGCAACAGGGAGAAAATCACAGATATCTGAACCCTAAATTGACATATGGGATTCAGCCTAATTCAAGGGATCTTGAGGGCAATCCTTACAAATACTGGTAGTCATATTGGGTTATCAATTAAGAACAGGAACACTGTATACTGGTATATGTGCAAACCCTCATTTCATGCATTATATTTTGTTGATAACCATTCTCCAGAGTCATTTTAACAGGCGGAGATGACAGTCATATGATACTGCTATATGAGACAGACATTTTGTTTTCTGTTGAACATGTGTACATACGTCTGCAGTAGGAGTTGGGTGAGTCAGTCTCTTTGTAGTAGTTAGCTGCACAGACTGTACACACATTATACTCAGTACACGCTAGGCATCCCACAGGACATGCTGTAAATGGTTAAACAATTGTCGTTATTTCAAGTTGAATACAACAGCCCCATTCATAGGTTGAGATGAGAAGCCTGTGTTGCCCTAGAAAAAACGAAGAATCATTGGCAACAACGGGTGCCAATCTTTCATCGTTTTTTTAACGGTCACCATTTTTTAAAAGTCACCGTAATTTTGACAGACTTTCAACAATATTTCTAAACAATGACTAAGGGTAATTAATTACATATTGTTTTGGCTTAGATGTCATCCAAAATTGGCTTTTCATATGAATATTCAGTATATGATATGCCATTCTAAGGATTTCACTATAAATCAGCAATGGACTTTATTATCTTCATATATGTTTTGGCTCCACATTCAATTCATCAGGATATCTTAATGCCAGGACAACAGAATCATTATGATCATGAATGAGTCTTTGGAAAACACATCATTTCATAGAGTCACAATCTAAGAACATAGATTACCTCTGACTTGTGATATAGTTTAAGAACTGCAGTGGTATGCCTATGTATTCTTTTCTATTCTCACTAAATGGGTGTCTAAGATACCTCTGCTACTCCCCTTTGCACCATTGAGATAGATTGTAGTTTCACAGATTTCTCATAATGAAAATAATGAAATATACTTGCAGTTTGATAACATGGTGCATGAATCAAAGTGAAAGCTCTTTGAATTTTGTAACAGTTTGGTCTGTTTAGTATCTATGACATTGTAGAAAGTCTCAAAGTGAGCCTGAGGCTACCTAGTGGGAAGATATGAAACTTCCGAAAAGACAAAGATTCACTGTTAAAGAAACAATGGTATTGTCATGTAGTGTTTTACACAGATTCACTGCACCATCACTCAATCTAAGGGTGTTTCATTGTAATAGAAATAACAGTGAAACCCGTAAAATTTAACAATAATTCTCTGTAAAATCTACAGAATTTTTTTTAACAGTGTACAAGCAAACCAACAGAGTTGCGTCTTATATATATACCAGGCGGGGACACCAACGAAAATCACGCAGTTTGGCCACTTACGCTGGGTATTACATAATACATTGTTATAGGAATGTAAACTTACAAATATTGCTATAAAAATCTTATTATTGATCACATTGATCATATTGACTAACCAAGCACACCTACAGATTCGTATTGATGAACCCCATCGGATGGTTATAAAAAAGTAGACTGCAATATAAATATGTATTCGATTTTCTGCTCCTGCAATGGTAAAGAACAGGGAAATTGCCCACCGGAAGTGGGGAGTGTTGGGGTTTTTGCATGGATTGTAATGGGTCCCCTGTATCCCCCAGGAAGATTTTGGAAATCCATGAAGGTGAATGCTGCATTCTGGTGCTGTCCAAGGATACTTTCAGTCCAAGGATACTTTCAGTTCAAGCTATACCAAGACACACCCCCAATAGGTCTAGTGCCTTTAAACACATACATGAAGGTTAATCCCCCCTTCCACTTCTACAATAAAAGGTATGCCCCTTCCACCTGGGTGAACCATAGTACTAGGAATAGCCATGAGGTAATACCCTTTACTCTTTTCTTTTCCCTCTCTTTTCTCCCTCTTTATCCTCCCCCCCCTCCATTTTTGTTGTTGGTTGGATGCCCGCCCCCAACGGGATCCACCAATGCTACGCTATATATTTTTTTACAACATCCCAAATGGCCAGATACCTATGATTAAGTCATTTTTGTATGTCAGATAAATGACTCAAATCGGTCTGCCTGAGGGTCATTTAACAAGGCAGAACCGAGTAAAATACCCCTCAATCAAAACACCAGTTTGAGTGACCCTTCACCATTTCCTTTTGAGTCTGATGAGGGCAAACCTCACGATGGGCCACCTTGGATTATGTTATATATTGCTATGGTTATGACTAGATTTTCAGAGAAAAATCTGAATGCTGAAATCTATATGGCATGAATATTTTCCTTTTATCATGAAATCGCAGATAACAGATTGCTTTCCAGATATATATAAACAAAACAACGTTTACCATAACACTTTAAGGAAGAGAAATAGTTTCCACGGTCTGACATGCGGCAGCTCTCACACTCGGTCCCTGAGTTCAATAAACAATCTGTACAAAAAAAATGAAGTACAGTAGTTTGTATGAATTATTATGGTTAAAACTCACAACAAGTGGGATATCATGACAATATGCAGGTGCAATATGAGTGAAAGATCTACATTTTTACTATGCATGGTTAATCTCTTAATTCATTTATTGAGTAAATTACTAGTATTTAAGATGAAATTTCATTCGAAAAAAAACTCTTAAGAATAATTATGATCTAGACTTTACCCCATATTCTATTGAAATGGATAAAAGCATGCAGTCAGTATATTATAGCCCTGAGTCCCACTGATACACTTGACGCACATCTAACAGATTAACTTTTGTACAAAATGATGTTCTGTACCTTCTGAAAATATGACACGATCCACTTTAATGTACATTCATACAGTAATCAAACTAAAAGTAATACGCAGCTACATACCAGAGCACTTCATCATGCCTGCACGGCCATCCCATATGTAAGTGTCCTCACACTCGGCACATGTTATCGCATCATAACACGTTTTACAGTTGGCAATACACGCTACCAAAGGAGAAACCAATACAACCCCTCAGCATGGATAAAACATTTGATATTAGGTCTGAATAGTGTAAAGATAAATGAATGAACTTCTGGGATGATTATGTCGATCTATATAAAAAGGTGTATACCATTGACTTCAATATTATACTTTTAAGGGCCCCAAATGCTACATTTATTATTCTCACATGTACTGCCCTCATTATTTTGGCTTCTAAACATCCAGCTAGTAATTACATGACCAATCATCAAATGTGACCGAGTACCTACCGTCACAGATTCCCCCTTTCCAGAACTTGCCTGGACATACATTACATTGAGCTGCTGTTTTTGGTAATGTTGAGCAAGCTGAATTTGTGAAACAACAATTTGAAATGAAAGGTTACTCATTGTTTGCATAGCCAGTATATGCATATCCCATTAGAGCTGGAGGCTATTTCTTCAGATACTACGACTACAAACAGGCACTCCGATTTGAGACTTCGAAGAAATAGTTGGCAATTGCTTTAACCCCCTAGGAAAACACGGAATGTTAAAGTTGTAAACGGAATCTATATAGTTCATACTATAAACACTAGGGGGTGCTACTAAATTTAAAGTGCAAAATTTGAGTGTTAGCACTGAAATTATTTAAAGTGCACGAAATGACTATGCTTAAATAAATTCTCCTTTGTTAGGTACTATAATAATCTGATTAGGTTGGTTATTGAGAAACACTTTTGTTACTCCATAACCATGCTTCTAGAAGTATATTAAGGAGGGGGTTAAAACAATAGTATATATGGGGACAGCCCTACCCACCACTCCCACTTTTAACCCTTGTCGCACCTTATATAGAGTTACACTTGAAATCAGGAGGGGGTTAAAACAATAGTATGTATAGGGACAGCCCTACGCACCACCGGCCCTTTTAACCCTTATCCCACCTTATATGGAGTTTTACTTGAAATCAGGAGGCGGTTAAAACAATGGTATATATAAGGGAACAACGACTGTAAGTTCCACCTAAATAAAGAAACTAAAAACATCCAAAGAAGTATGGACCTGGGAAAAGGGTCTCTTTTGGGGATAGAGGAGAGAATAAGGGGCTTGGAGTCTTTTAGAGGTAATACATACTAATTCCAATTTTGTTTTCACTCAAATTTGTTTGTGCCGAAGGCGCCAAGGGAATAACCCCCTCCTGACCACCAGCACTTTTATTCCCTTCCCCACCTTGTTTAGAGTGTCACCTTATAATTACTCTGTTTAGGTAGGGAAATCTCAAAATGACACTCAAAATGACACTCAGAATCCTGCATTTAACCTTTTTGTGCCCAGAATTATTTGAAGAATTTTATTTTACATTATTTTACATTATTTCATGATTGTATCATTTTGCTGATAAGACCTTGTGTTATTTCAATCTTCTTCTTTGATATGGGCTCGGCATTAGATTTTCTTAATACTCATAACCCAGTGAAGACTTTCAGTTAAGGACATGGCATTCCTGGTCAGGTATGGTAACCATAGTTACCAAAAGATTCCATTTGTTGTCATTTACTGGTATTTGGTCTCTCTTGTGCTATATACACCCATATTGCCTGCAGTCCTAAGACCTTACATAACTTTCAAATCTGATTCTGTCTGCATCTGTTCTGTTACACAGGAAACATTATATGTTATAATACTAAAAATGCATGGCTTATCTTTATGGATATGAACAGTTATTGTAAAATATGATTGGAGTATGTGAAACTGTGTGTGTGATTCATCATGATTTTAGTACCTGTCAGATTTTAGCTTCTTAGAGGGTAGCCCCCTTAATGAATCACATAAAATGACTGCTCATTTTCAGGTTTTGCCTGCTATAATGGAGATAAAGCCAAATGAATGGTATGTATCGTAATTGGGGGGGGGGGGTCATAAGCATTCCAAAGAGGGTCTAACTTTGCAGATTGGACCAGTAGAAGTATCTGGATGGAAATTTCTTTCGATATACATGCATTTAAGCCCAAAACCACACTTAAATGCGCGCTTGGGCACCTAAGGGTTAAAGTTCCTTCCTCCCCTGCTCCGAGGTCTTCATGTTCTTCCCGACAGTCCAACCCTTCCCCTGTTAGGGCTCGTTGTCCTACAACCCCTAAGAAAACTAAACAAACCAAAAAACCTAGGCTGAGAGGGTTTGGAAACACCTCATTGAAAGGATTGATGTGCAGCCCTGAATTTTCCCTTACCACCATATCTTAGTTTGTCAGTTCTGAATCAGGCTGTGTAGGTCCCTCAAACTCTGTGCACTCTAATTCTGGACCTTCCCACCATAAAGAGACTGCAGTTTCTGCCGCTATCCGTTCTGAAGTAGAGGATAACGATGACTCGCTGCCTTCTATCATGTTGTCCAAGGCTTTGGCTTCTGATTCAGACAAAGAGGTAGGGCATAAAATACCCACCTTGAACAAACATAATAACAATAAAATAGTTGACAAATAGTTTTTGTGCCCTAATCATGAACTGAATAATCATCCTTATACTTGTATTTATCCTTGATTTTTAATGTTGCAGTGATATGATAAAAGTTCCTATGTGTAATACATCATAATTATATATGTGGATCAACTCGGTAAAAGGTATGCCTGTGAGGGGGTGTGCGGGTGTCCCTTTTACTGTGTTGATCCACATATATATTTGTAGTGCAGATTATATCATAAATTCTTCCTTAAAAATTGCATTTTTATCTGTATGTCTTTTAAGGTGTCAGAGGAAAGGCATGAGGAAGAGGGGGCCGAGGATTCTATGCAGTTTTATTGTGAGATGAACGCTTAAGGGCCTAAAGTATGTGGCGCTGGAGCATGTCATCCCAGGCACGTCCCTGTCTATGAGAAGCCAGTCTACAATAAGAAGTCTAGTCAGAAATGTAAAGAAGGGACCTCTCCGATTTCTTGTGCTTCTGGGCGTATGGCGGAAGGCAAAGACTTAAATCCCATTCCTGTTTCCAGTGACTCTGACACTGAAATCAAGGCACCTTTGAGGAGGCCTTGTTTGTCTGCCAGAAAGTCACACTTAAACAGACTGTCTCTGTCAAAAAGTAATGAATCAAGTATGAAATGCCAAGGTGCATGTAATTTTCCCTCTCGTGGTTGTGTAAGCAAGACTGGTTCTGAAGTGTCAAAAGTAACTGCTGTAAGTAGAAACACTCAAGGTGAAATAGAAAGAGTGCACTTTCCCCCAAGAGTCTAGGTGCACTGTCCCCCAAGAGTCTAGGTCAAACACTTCAAGGTGTTCTACCAAAGAAATCAAAAAGTTCTATTTATTCTGTCCAAAAGTTGCCTGACGGTAAAGTTGTGCATACTATGACAAAAATGGATACCTCAGAAAACAAAATCCAAGAAATCTATTCTGTTTAAAGTCTAACAATTGTCATCTTTTCTATTCATTTTATCATATACACATATAGGCCATAACTCAATCATGGTTATTCAGTGAAAGCACAAACCCCAATAGAAATAAATTACATTTTGAATGCCATAAAATTAAAGGGGTCCCACAATATAATAAATATATAGGACTCCAGCTGGTCCCCAACCCTCACCCTTTCTATGACTATGAGTGCATATGCATCAGATATACATCAGTCGGCCCCAAGCCTAACTCAATTGTATTAGCTTCAATGCTAAAGAATAGCTAACGACATGTGAATTTTGCTCGTAAAACATCGAGAAGGAACTATAGGTATTTTTTATATGTCATATGTCTATCAACATAAATAAAACACAACACTAACCTTTATTTCAATAATTTCATTGTCTATTTTAAGAGTCCACCCAAATCTCACATGTGCACAATAACTGTGACATCACACTAATTGTGCACATACTACTCTGTTCGACCAATAACAGACCCATTCTCTACACACACTCATTATAAGCCAATGAGAGAGCTCCTTTCACAGTGTTATGGTTTTATTTCCCGCAGTTTGGCAGAACACACAACTTTCGGGAGAGAGAGGAGTAATCAGGGCGTAGGTAGATTATAACCTTATCCCATAATGTTTGAGTGCAAAATTTGCGATTAAATTTTCAAGTCAACAGGAGAAGGGAAAGACCACTTCAACGATGTACACTTAAAATCTTTAGCTTGGAAACTGGAGGAGAAGGAAGCTGGACATGGACTGGGTTCGGGCTCTTAGAGCTCCACCATGGCGTCGTCAGCAGAGTCCACAGAAACAGTACAAGGAAGAACCAGCCCCAGACCATACACCTAAATATAACAGTAACAGTCTGAAAAAGTAGACAAAAAAGGGGAAAAGAAAAACAGGGGAAGTTCGAGTGCTGGTACGCTCCCCACTGCCATAGCCTCCACCTCTGGCAAAGAGAAATATACTTCATCTAAAGCCTTCTATTGCAGTTATTGCTTTAAAAGGTTTAGTAGGGAATCCAGTGTCAAGCTACACTACAACACTTGCCCAGTGTATTTGATTTACGGTGGGAAAGACGTCCAGCCATCTAAGCTAAGTGCAACTTGCACTCCTTCACCCTCCCCTCAGACTACCATGGCCCCAAAGCCTAAGACTCCCACCGTCACAACTGAAAGTGGGGGAAACAAAAGGGGGGAGACCTATGAACGTCCAAAGACTTCTGAAAACTCCAGGAGAGAAAATGATTGTTAAGATGCCCTTTCAAACTAGAGCCAGATGGCCAGTTATGGTTCAGACCACTCGAATAATAACACCACAGATGAAGAATCTTCCCTCCTGCCCAAGTTATTAAAGTGAGTATATAGATTGAATTGATTTATTTCACTTTATATGTTATCCATATCACATAAAAATAAACTTATTATTTTGTGTTCTATATCGGTGCTGATATTTATATGTGACATACTAGAAAACAACACTCTATATCCTGTGGTAAAGTGTTTGGGGTTCCACATGTGTATGAAGTGAAGAACTTTTATTTTTCAATTTTTAAGAGAGAACAGGATGAGCACAAAGAAGTAGGCACCACGGTGGAGTTAGGTGCAGACGCCACAGATGGATCTGAAGCAGAAGACACCAGACAGGGGACGGGCCACTCTAATGTAAGGGAAACCAATTTATTTCTTAATTTTCTGCTGAAGAAATAACATATTTGATCGTTGTAGTCTTCTTCTCCCTTATTATTTTTCTCTTGTAAGGAAATCAAGACATAGTAGTGTAGGGGCTCGTAGATCGTGATATAGTGTGAGCGCCTTCCTCGAGAGGGCGTTTTGAGCCGTGTGCCCATCACCGGTAGTCACTAGAGGTCCTTATATGATATACCATTTTATTATTCCATAAATTGTAACATATTTTGTATTAATCAAAGGATATCTATGAAATTAATACATAGGTTGGTTCTAAGAGCTATAAGAGCGCTCAAACTTTGTATAAGAGCGTTCATGCCCCACTGCACACCAGCCAGGTCAGTTACAAACACACTTTCTGACATCAAAGGGTCCGACCTAATGGTTCACTGCCCAATATAATAAAAATGAGGGTCTCAGTGTGCGACCTCATGGTTCAGTGCACAAACTAATAAGTTGTAAGTGAATGCAACCGGCCGTCACGGGTGCCTGAGCACCGCTGACGCCGTCATGAGTGTCTGAGCACTCTAATAACTGAACAATGGGTTACATAAGCACGACGTCATAACCGTCCGGTCGCTCTAGCGTCGCTCCTGAGCAAGCTAGGTCAAATATCAAAGCATCTATGGAAAGCCCATAATTAGACGGTCAAAATGAGCCCAAGATCAAGGCGGAACTTCCATTATTAAGGAAGTTACGCCATGGAGACTGAATGGAGCTCCGAGTGCACTACAGACAAACCGGCGCGAGTTATGCGTCTATCCAGCGGGCAGTTTAAACTTGGCATGTTCAACTCCGCGCATGCGCAAAATGGCGGTTGTAGCTGCGTAAACGACCGAGTTATGAGGGTCTGAAGTTGCAAAACCGACCAAGACAATGGGGGACACAGCGGCGCCCATGGGGGTCCTTTGTGCACCCAGTGACACATGAAAGACTCCCCTCAAACAATTGCAGAGTTAGGCAGATGCTACTGGCCCCAGTCAGTCTGGAGGTGCTTTTCCAAGATTTGCTACAAATAGCCTGTCTGCACCTCCAAGAGGACAGAACACCAAGAACCGCTCTAGAGGTAACATCTCCAGTCATCTCCTGCTACCTGCTATACCACTGCACTATGGTGAAACTATGCTAGACAGGCATTGGTTTCTATCATTAGTGGCCAGGGGGTATCTTCCTCAAGACTTCCACCAGAGGGTAAAGTTATTCATTATTACATTATTCCTCTAAGCAGCAGGTCAGGAGCTAGGTGTGGGAACCCACCTAGAACTATGCTGGACATTGTATTATTATTACCTCACAGGTGGAGTGGAACAGAACATTATACTTTATAACTTACTGTATATTTACTGTATGTACAAAATACCTACATACTAACTACTGTGTGATTGATATTTCTTACATGTTGCCTAAAGCTGAATAAACCAGTGACAACTGGAAATAACACTATTTTATGAGAGCTTAATGTATTTACACTATATACCACTAGTCTTATGATATTTCTCATATGACAACTTGATCATGCACAATTATTAGTATGACAAAGTGGTGGAGAACATCCTACTAAGATCCCAAATTACCCAATGCTCTCTAAAAATTAAGCTGGCAACATTACTGAAAACAATCATACACACAGTAAAACCCACTCCACCCACCCAGTGACCTTGACACCATGCCCACCAAGGTCACCAGTGAGATCTCCCACATACCAGTGAGATCTCCCACACACCAGTGAGATCTCCCACACATCAGTGAGATCTCCCACACATCAATGGGATCTCTCACACATCAATGAGATCTCCCACACGTCAGTGAGGTCTCCCACACGTCAGTGAGGTCTCCCACACGTCGGTGAGGTCTCCCACACGTCGGTGAGGTCTCCCACACGTCGGTGAGGTCTCCAACACGTCAGTGAGGTCTCCCACACGTCAGTGAGGTCTCCCACACATCAGAGAGGTCTCCCACACGTCAGAGAGGTCTCCCACACATCAGTGAGGTCTCCCACTAGTCAGTGAGGTCTACCCCACACATCAAGGTCTTATCAGTCAAGCTGGCAGAACAACACACAAAGACCTTACGTAGTCAGGGGCCTGTTGAAGAGGTCTCCCTCCCACCTAGATCTAGGAGGCCCACAGGAGGCAAACCAGCCTCCAGTACAACAGACCCACACTCAGTAGACCCCACACCACCCACCCTGTCTACTCAGGGAACAACCAGTTCCCAGGGATCAAACAGTTCCCAGGGATCTCTACAGGACGCTCAACTCACGCTATCTACCTCAGGGGAAGAAGGATCTGCCTCAGGGGGTGGATCCACACCCTCATCTAGATCCTCCACCCCAGCTCCGGCCTTTGACAGCCACTCCTCCAGAGACACTTCTCCCACACCCTCCATCATGGACACCGATGAAGGCCCCCAACCTAATCAGACAGCTGAGAGGATAAGGGCCTATGAGAAGGCCATCCAAGATGCAGTTACTGCCCTAGAGACCAACAAGTCCCAGCAGGAGGAAAGGGAGAGGATCCTCAACCAACAACTGGCAGAGAGAAATGCAGCAATAGATGCTCAACAGAAGGCCATGGAAGATCAGCGGAAGTCTCTAGAGAGACAACAACAACAGATAGCAGATCTCATGAAGATGGTATCATCCCAGACCCCACAGCCTCCCACACCTGCCATCACACCTCTTGTCACACCATCTGCCTCTGGATCCAAGGATGACATCATAATCTCCATGGTGTCCAACATGACCAAACTCATAGACAGAAAACAACAGGACGACAGAAAGATCAGGCTACATGAGGTAACAAAACCCAAAACTTTCTCACACCCATCACCACTCATGTCAACAGCATTATTTATTGATCACAAATTCCCAGAATATCTGAAGGATAAGTACAAAGTAACAGACAGTGACACCATGGTAACATATTTACCCAAGTACCTTGAAGGACAAGCACTAGCTTGGTTTGAATCCTTCAGGGAAAGTGCCACACCTGATATGTTGACATGGACCAATGTAGTGAATAAATTAAAAGAGTATTTTGCTACTCGAGACAATATCATCTCAAGGACAGCACTCCGTGCACAAAAGATAGATGAACCTGTCCTAGACTATGCATGCCATCTCAGGAAAGTGTGTAATGCCCAACGCCAAAGCGATGAAATCCTAAGCAAGGCATTTACCCAAGGCATGAGGCCCTGGATCTCTGTAGCTCTTGAGAACAAGAAAATAGACTCTTTTGACCAAGCCCTAGACCTAGCCTTAGATGTTGAGACCCAAGAAAGATCTAGGAAGATAAGGGAGGCAGAGTCTAACCCACAGCCTACTAAGAAGAAGGTCCAGGAAATCAGCACTAGTGCAGATGAAGATGTTAACCTAATGTCTAGTGCCCATGTAAGGCAACAGGAAGCTAAGGTTACATCAAGAGACCCTACCGGTAGATATAGAGGAAACAACTATGACCCCAACTACCAATCCAATAGAGGTAGAGGTAGAGGGGGCAACAACAACAACCGGGGGGGGGTCACAACAGTAGGAAAGACAACAGCTCTTCCAACTCCAACAATGGTAACTCTTCATACAGTGATAGGAGAGACAGAACCCCAAGTAATGGCAGATCCTATAATAATCAAGGATCCAACAGTAGGAGCCATAGTCCACATAGGAACTACAACTCTGGATCCTACAACAACTCTGGATCCTACAACAACAGCCAGGGTTCAAACAACTCTGGATCCTATAATCAAGGATCCAACAGTAGAAGCCATAGTCCACATAGGAACTACAACAGTGGATCCTACAACAACAATGGTGCCTACAACAACCAGAGATCCAACAACTCTGGATCCTACAACACCCAGGGATCCACCAACTCTGGTCAATACAGCAACTCTGGTCAATATAACCAGGGTTCCAACTCACGTCAGGAGGATTACAAGCCTGACACAAGAGGTTATCAGGGGAACCAACACAGTAACCCCCAAATACCACCTCACGTAATGGATCAAATCTCCAAGCTCCTGGTGGCAAGCATCTCAACCGCCCCACAGAATCAGGAAAACTAGGATGTCACAGTGCCGATGGGCCAGTGCGCTGTGACACCCCAAATACAAACAATCAACCAGGATTAACAAAGATCCAACCAGAGACAATTGCTAGTGCCAATATACCATCTAACAGACAGAGACGTCCATCAGTGATACACATCACCCCACCAGATTCATCATCAAAGGATACAGGTGAGAGTACCAAGCTTTCTATTGTACTTCTTCAAAATGGCTGTATCAATGCAAATCTATATGATGTTTCAGATGTACAATGTTTGGTTGATACAGGTGCTACTATCACCTGTGTCAGACAATCATTCCTCATGGACCTCCAAAAGAGGTTCCATATCCAACTGAGGAAATCTAAAATCAACATCCACTTGGCAGATGGATCGGTGTGTCATGTTAGACATTCAGCTATGCTGAACTTTAGAATCCAAGGTGTCAGATTCCAATACCAATTTGCTGTAATACCCAACCTCACACAGCCCGTTGTACTCGGCACAGATTTCTTAAGCACTACAAAATCTCAAATTGAATTTAATGTTGATCCTGAACAAATTCTCAAACCCATTAGGGCAGTGAGGGATTTTACCATCCCTCCATTCTCTGAACTTGCAGTATTGGGTAAGGTCACATCTACTCAATCACTGCAAGGCAAAACTGGAGTAGTAGATAACCTCCAAAGAAATAACAATGCCCCATATCTAGTTCAAAGGGCAGCAGTAACCCCCAGGGAAAATAACAAACATCCCCTAGTGTTACTCAACACCAGCAGGCGCCCACATAAAATCAAAAAGGGTGCCATCATAGCTCTATTTCAGGAAGTCAAGGAATCTGATTTAGAAAAACCTCAACAGGTGTCAGACACTACCCCACACACTGATCAATCCATCTCAGCCATACGGACTGAGGATGTAACTCAATTCAGTGACACAGACTCAGACTGTGAGTCCACATATGCTGACCCTGAACCCAACTCAATCAGACTCTCTGAAATAGCTGCTATACGTAGTGAGGCACATGACCTCGAGCCAGAATTGGAAGAGAATGTTCCACCAAAATCTGTGCTCACATCCAAAGATCAGCATGATAGATTAGAATCACTGCTGACCAAGTATGATGATATATTTGTAGGAAAAGATGGAGACATTGGTGCCACACACCTGTATACCCACTCAATACATGTAAAACCTAAGGCAGTACCATGTCATTTCCTACCATATAGACAAACACCAGAAAAACAGGCCGCAATAGGGGAAGAGTGTGAAAGGCTAGTACAACAGGGCATTCTGAGAGAATGTGCTGAGGGCCCCTGGGCTTCCAGATCCTTTTTAGTACAAAAATCATCGGGAGGCCATAGGCTCGTCACAGATTTTCGTTATTTGAACCAGAACACGATAAATCAAGCCTTATCTACACCCCGGGCCGATGACACTCTAGACATGATAGGGTCACTCAGACCAAGAGTATTCAGTAAGCTAGATGCCCAACAGGGATTTTTTCAAATTCCTATAAGACAGGAGGACCAGCATAAAACCGCATTCATAGCAAATGACAAAAAATATGTCTACGAAAGGATGCCGATGGGTTTAGCGACCGCACCTGCGGGATTCTGCCATCTAGTCACATTAATTCTGAACAAACTCAAATACAAATGTGCCCTACCATACCTAGATGACATATTGGTATTATCACCATCAATCGAACAACACTTCCATGACCTGGAAGATGTGTTCAACAGCTTAAGAGTTGGTAAACTCAAACTGAAGAAATCAAAATGTGAATACTTCATAGACAGAATAGACTTCTTGGGAATGAGAGTCACACCCAAGGGACTGCAACCATCTCCCACAAAGGTGGAATCAATCAAAAACTTCCCAACACCAAAATCAGTCAAAAACGTCAGATCCTTCACAGGCCTATGCCAATACTTCAAAAAGTTTATCAAAGGTTATGCCCAAATTGCTAGACCATTATATGATCTACAGACACATCTCAAAGCATTTGTCTGGACAGAAGAGGCAGATAATGCTTTCAAAACATTAAAGCATGCCCTCTGTACCAATGCTCTTCTCAGATATCCAAACTATGAGAAAGAGTTCAGTTTGGCAACTGATGCTTCCAATGTGAGTTTAGGAGCTGTACTCTCACAGAGAGATAATGAAGGAGTGCTCAGACCAGTAGCCTTTGCAGGTAGAACCCTCTCCAAACATGAGAGAAATTACAATACCACAGAGAGAGAACTACTGGGAGTAGTGTATGGAGTATTACACTTCAGACACTATCTAAAGACTAGACACTTCCAATTATATACAGACCATGCAGCCCTAATCCCACTATTAACCAATACAGGACTCACACATAGATGGGCCAGATGGGCTCTAGACATACAACAATTTTCATTCACCATCCAACATGTGAAAGGTGATGATAACATACCTCCAGATGCTATGTCTAGAAGAGAATACCCGGACTCTGGACCCATGACTAACCCTCCACCCCCACCAAGGAGAGTTAGAGCAGCCAGTAGAACCAAGTTTGCAAAAGTAACAAAGAAAGTACCATTCAAAAGGGATGATCCACCCAACACCATCGAAAGGCCAGAGACACCCATTAGGGGTATCTTAAAGCAATCTACACATTATGTGTTTTGCCACTGTGAGAGAGAATACTCACAACTCTTTCCAGATAATGACTTCGAGCCTATTGAATTCTCATCACTCAATCAGATGGTGAAGGCAACTCCTAAGGAGCCACCCTTCACCCCACCTGACTCAGACGATGAAGATTCAGAAGACACAATATATGCTATTACTCAAGCAACTTCCAAATCAGTCAGATTCTTTGAACCAATGCAGGGAGAGGAAACATCAAACCATTTGTGTCCTATGACCACACGCTCAAAGACTAGAGAAATGATTCAGGAGGGCACACCAAAACCCCCCACACAATCACAAACTATTCTAAATGAGAAAAAGGTCACAGGAAACAAACCTACCAAAACCCTACCTGCCAGGAAAAATGTCACAAAAGACACTGCATCTACTAAGTCAAAGAACTCTGAGACAAAGAAGATTGACAAAAAGCAAATTGTGCCTTTAGAGAAAAAGGTTGCCACTCCCATCAAGGCGAGAATAGGCCCTCCAAAGGAGCATACACACCAAAACAAGAGTGACACACCCCAACAAAAGGCACAAGATAGGCCAATAGTCGATGAAAAAGAAAAAGAAAGAGACAGAATAAAACAACATGTGCTAGATATAAATCAATTACTGGATCAGATTCCCGACACATCCATCTCAGGTACAAACCTTGGCTTGGAACAAAGGAAGGACAAGGACCTATTGCCCCTCATACAATATCTTGAGGATGGGACCTTGCCTGCACCAAAAGCACAAGGAAACAGGATCATCAACAAAGGCCAGACATACACCTTGGTAAATGGTACATTAGTCCATATATGCCCCATAAATTGGAGAAAAACCAATACTGTGCCACTTCAAATTGTTATACCACAGCAATGGGTAACAAGTACATTACAGTATTTCCATGACTGACCTACTGGCGGCCATCTTGGTTCAAGTAGGATGCTGTCAGCACTCCGACCTAGGGTATATTGGAAGTCTATGCTAGCAGACACAACAAAATATGTTTCCACCTGCCACACATGCCTCACAGCAAAAAGGCAAGTACACTCACACAAAACACCAATGACAGTAAGAGAGTACATGGCTTCACCAATGAAGTTCCTAAACCTCGACGCGGTGGGACCACTTCCCACAACTGCCAGGGGAAACAAACATATACAAGTCTGCATAGATTATGCTACCAGATATGCAACAGCTTGGGCTACTACTGACTTAAAAGCTGAAACAACAGCAGCAGAGTTCTACAAGAATATAATTTGTCATCATGGAACACCAGCCACTCTTCAAACAGACAATGGGACATGTTATACAGGTGCAAAGTTCACAAAGTTAACTAAAAACCTCAAGATCAAACATAAATTCTCCTCACCATACAGGCCACAATCAAATGGGCTTGTAGAGAGATTCAATGCTAGCATAGGCACAGCACTCAGAGCATTCTGCTCAAAGCACCAAAACAATTGGGATTCATTTATTGAACCCATAACCTTTGCATTAAACAACACTGAATCCCAAACCACAGGATTCACCCCTTTCTTCCTACTCCATGGAAGAAACCCAGCCACCCCAATGGACTTAGGGCTGGGAATACAGGAAGACATATCCACCGTAGCAGACCATGTAGCTAACATGATAACAAATCAAGATACCTCTAGGAGGAAAGCTATAGAAAGGGTCGCCAAGCTACAAAAGGAAAGGAAGGATAGATATGATAAGAAACTTAAACCACAGGAAATCAAGGTCACCGACATGGTGTACCTAAACATACCAAGAATCCTGACCAATACAGAGTGTAAGAAACTTCAACCCCTTTTTATGGGACCATATGTTGTAGTAGATAGACCTAGTTTGACAAGTGCCAAACTCAAAAACTTGGACACCAATCTATTGGTGGCCAGACCAGTGCACATAGACAGACTGAAAAAGGTTGTGGCTGTCAGAAACAATGAATTTGCACACAGGCTTATTCCACATGAAGCCAAATACTACAACAAAATTGTAAGGAACAAAAATGATATCACCCTTACAAGAGAAACCACAGGCATAGGCCCTATCAAGCCTAGGCCTGCACACCACATACTAAGAAAAACATCTAGGTGTGGTGCAGTTTCAAGAAATTAGAAACAGATTGAGATACTAAAAGAACATAAGATTTTCAAAATGTATTACAAATTCTCTTCATCCACACATAAGACATGTGTGACTGATAATGAATTACTTATATGTATATAAAGCCAATCAAATTTGTAAATATATCAGTAGGTTATTGCCTCTGAATGGTCAAAGACTGGGACCCTCCAAGTAAAGCAGACATGAAGTCTAAGAAGAGTAAGGGTAACACAATGGAGTGTCTAAAGCCTAATCCCCACATGAAAGAGCGCGCTATGCCAACACAGCAGTCTATAGAGATCAATTGACCTTATAAGCTACCCTCAGACAACTGTCTAGACGGTCATGAATGGCTGTCCTGGATGACAGGAGGAGCTAATTACCAGTACACAGATTACACAATAGACCCCCACAGTAGCAGACACTGGAGATTAGGTGCACCTGCTCCAGAGAAACAATACCAGGCCCACAATGGATGTGGGTAGGGTAGGCTACATAAGAAGCACTGTGGACCATAGCCCACCATCAGTCTTCATCCAGCTGCAGTCTGGAACACAAGTCTACAGGACCCCACTTGGGAATTAGCCAGCCCACTTCTCCATTAGGAGAGACTGCACTAGGATAAAGAACACACCTACTTTACCTTCAACCTGACCTTACCATTTATTGGTCAATCTCTATAGACTCACCGGACATATTGCCAAGACAGCTCAATCTTGCAAAGGTACAGTTTGAACCACTTCATTTAAAGTGTTACACCATACACTTAGACTTTACTAGCACCAATTCACTACAAATTTGACTAGACTTTAAACAGCAAACTTGCTTTACACAAGCACCATGGGGAGACTGAGAGTTTCACCCATACTGCTAACTATGCTGTTATTATATACTATAGAACCACTTACTGCAGGTTATACACCTGTGGTGAGACAAAACATAGGAGTAGTATTCAAACCTAGCCCTCAACCATTGGTCAATGGACATACAACCACAACACTGTTGTTAGCTATCCCCTACAAGATACCTCGGGCACGCGTTACCCAAGGATCCATAAGGGATAGAATACTCCATTTGACCACTCCTACTCTACAAGATCATACCTCTGGTCAAATTATCCAACAAGCCAAAGAGCTTGACACCTTGCTGGAAATTGCAGACAAGGAGATAAATGAAACATTAGCCTCCATCAAACTGTTCCTATCCAACCCCATAAACACATTGGACAAGGCCAAAAGAGAGGCCATACTGGGTTTTCTAGCACCCCTGTTTCGCGGTGTGCTAGGTCTAGCCACAGTAGAAGATGTAAACCAAGTAATGGGACAGCTCAAGAACATAGATGAAATACTAAGAAAATTTGCTAAACAAGATCAGGAAGCAGCTAGTCTCATTGAAAAGATCACAGACAGACAAGATAAGTTTGTTAAAGCATACATCCAAGATAAGAAGGTACTGGACAGCACAATCAACACCATAGGTGACACCGTCAACCTGTGGGCCTCTAACATGTCCAGGTCACTTGACTCATATTCAAGGCACGAGAAAACTCAAAGGGAAAAAATGCAAGTATTAAATGATGCATTAATTATCATAGCAGCAAGAATGAATACAGTTCAATCACTGCAAAGGACAAATGCAGCCCTGAGGATGCTATCATCAGGGATCCTAACCCCTGATATAGTACCACCCTCAGACCTTGCTAGATACTTAATTGACATTAATAACAAACTTAGGATTACACACCCTGGAGCACAAGTCGCAATTAATGACTTAGATTTCTATTATTCACAGAAGCTGACCTCATACACTTACTCAGCTCACCATATATATATTCATCTGGACATTATAATTCAATCTACCACCTCTACCTTCAAACTGTACCAAATGATTACATCACCCATGCCTATAGACACACAGGAGACCCCCACCAGAGGAGTCACCAAATTACAAACCACAACTGAGTTTCTAGCAGTATCTTACGACGAATCATTATTCATCGAATTGGACTCAGCAGATATGCAGGCATGTGAAGGTACTACAGTAAAGGTATGCAGAGATGTAAATGGTAGAATTTATAAACACAGGCCTACATGCCCTGTAGCCATTTTTACTAACCAGGCTCAACAGATTAAGGAACATTGCAAGTTTACAGTTTCACCACTGCAAACACCTACCACCCATGCTATTTTCATTTCTGAAGATGAGTATCTGGTCACTACTAATGAACCCCATTACTTTATCAACTGCCATGGTAAAACGTCTGAAACTCGAAAAGCCCAGTCCTACTCAATCATAGGGGTACCCTGTGGGTGCACAATCAGTGTAGGAGAATTTTCTCTTCCAAACACAAGATTGCCCTGTAACTCAACCTTATCATTTCACTACATTCTCAAGACAATTAATTTACCATTCATGGCAGCACTTAACCAAATTTCTGAAACCAAACCAGACGAAAGAGAGAATCTTCCAAATTTCCCAGTAGTAAACCTTTCTAGAACCTTAGAAAAACTACAGGAAAATCCAATCATGGATGATATTACTCAACTAAATTTAGAGCCCTTTGCCAAAACATTATTAAAAGATGCCTCCAACCTTGATAAAGCAATGGAAACGCGCTACGTGGAATCATACCTACTTCGAGTTACAGAGCATCCAATCTTCCAAAGCTTAGGACTCATCCTAGGGATATCAGCTCACATTTTTATAGTATACATACTACTCAAATTACACAGACTAGGAGGGACTGTAGCCTACCTGCCTACAGCCAAAGCATTCAGACTAGTCACCGAGCTGCCCCTACACAAATTGCTCCCAGATAAGAATCCTACCAAATTAACCCCTACAGAGGAAACCCACACCCCTTTCCTCACAATTCAGGAAACTCACACCCTGATAATTGCTATATTATTCACCCTGACCATCTACTCAGCCTACAGAATAATGAAGTACCTTAAGAAATTTGCACAGACACACTGTGGCAAGAAAAATGTGGCCAAGCGCACAAATCCCACAATATATTTTAAAATATATTGTGGAGACTCAAACTTCGCGCTACCCCTGAGGCCAATACCACATGAATTTGATGAGATTAAATCAGCAGCTGCCCCGACCTATAAGGATATAGTGGTTAAAACCTTCCCACTACCTAAGGCTATATTTACCTGGAATGGACCAGCAGTCATAACAACACAGAGAGGAGAATTTGCTTATCACCTCCCTCAGGTGATACACCTACCTTGGCGCACTAGGTTCAGTACCATACCAGCCCTTAAAAACAAAGGACTGTACTACTCCATGCTTCTCCAGAATGATTGTGGCACTAGCCCGGTGACCATGACAGCACTGGAAAATACAACAGATATAATTATTGACGAACAACAGGAGGAGACCGCAAGGTCAAACATGCAGACTATTGCTAATTTTCTAAACCACCAGCCCTCCCCGGTGACTGTGGAAACAGCCTAGACTGCCCACAGCCTAGACTGCCCCCAGTCCACCACCAGGAGACAAGATATCAGAGACAGTATTCAGAACTTTTCGGACAATTTGCCGGCCCTGAAAAGGGCCTTTGGGATGGCGGGTTTTTTCACCCTAGGTTTCAGTCAGTCGGGATCCTACCACAGATCCTCGGGTTCAACATCGATGGGAGAGTCCGAGTCCGAGTCCGATCCATACATATGGCCGTGGTCCTGTTCCCACTCAACGAGCCGGGCCTCCATCATCCCCAGTGCATACTCGGCGGCCATAGATGGGTCCCCGGATGCCGCGAGATCGACGAAGGACACTGCCAACAAATAATCCCACAAGACTCGCTCCCGCGGTCCGAAGTTCGAGTCCATGGGCCAGAACCCTAGATTACTCAAGGCCCTAGCCAAAAGGGCCACAGTGGCCCCCCGACGCAAGGCTGAGCCCAAGAAATATTGGCAGGAATACATGTCCACCAACACATCACCATGCTCACTAATCTCTCTAGAATTCCTCACTATGTAGCCATAGTGTATGGTCTGGTTGGCCTCCACCAGGGCCCTAGCCGGACTCCCCACCACCATCACCTGGGAGACAGGCAAAGCAAAGATAGCTTGAAGGTGGGCCATGGTGTTACAGCAGAGGTTTCCAGAGAGGAAATGATACTCCAATACCAGCCACCCACTCCTTAAATGGACACACACACACACCCCCCCCCACCCTGAACTGTCCACTGACACCAAGCTAGGCACTGCCACAGACACATGCCAGAATCTGGCACCTAACACCTCAAGTGCCACCACTGCATGAGCACATCAGGGAGGAGACTCACATCTCACTCCTGACACACCTCCACTGTCAATGAAATTATCAAAGTATTAGAAAAAATTTTAGAAAAAATACACAGCCACTTGTTGATGTATAATATGAAAATCTATGGTATTCTCACAAAATCGATGATTAATGCGCGCATTTACGCGCAAAATTGCGAAATTGCAATTTAAAAATTGTAAATTGTACAAATCCAACACAAATATACATGAATGCAGGTAGATAACTAAGACAGTTTTTGTACCCACTAGCACTTGTATACTATACCAAGGTTTACTTAAAGTAACACACTTTAGGCATCCAAGAAAATTGTTGAAAAAAAAAAATGAAAAAAAAAAAAAAATTGTTGAGAAAAATTGTTGACATGAAAAATGTTTACTTAAGATACTCACCAAATAATCTCTTTCAGGGACACATACTCAAGGCTAGGGAAAAGTCAATTAAGCAGCGGCCCACTGCCGAAATTGCCAATTAATACACCCATATAGCAAAATCAAAGAGTAACTCAGAGACAAACAAGCCTATTGTACATGAAGTATTTGTTTTTCCGGTCCTCGGAAAAATTTGTCTCAAATCCCAAAAATTGTATAGTGTAAACTAGATTGTACGCTTGTACCCAATTTGCACACTAAAATTGTATGTTGCACACCAGATTGTACGCTTGTACCCAATTTGCACACTAAAATTGTATGTTGCACACTAGATTGTACGCTTGTACCCAATTTGCACACAAAAATTGTATGTTTGCACACTAGATTGTAAGTTTGTACCCAATTTGCACACTTGAATTGTATGTTGCACATTATACTGTATGTCTGTACCCAATTCATACACTGAAATCAGATTTTTTTTACAAAAATCAACATTTTTATGTGTATCCAAGCTGTACGCAAAATTATATATGTACATACAGAAATTATCAATTGAACGCAAAATTATATATTGGCATACTAAAAATTGCCAAATGTACGCGAAATTATATATTTGCATACTAAAATTGCCAAATGTACGCAAAATTATATATTTGCATACTAAAATTGCCAAATATACGCGAAAATTATATATTTGCATACCGAAATTGCCAAATGTACGCGAAATTATATATTTGCATACTAAAATTGCCAAATGTATGCAAAAATTATATATTTGCATACTAAAATTGTCAATTGAACGCAATTGAACGCGAAATTGTAAATTTGCACACTAAATTGTCATTTATGTCCAATTTGTACGCTAAATTGAACATTGAATGCCAAAATTGCACACTATTTGCCAAATTGTATGTTGTACATAAAAATGGAAAATTGTACCCAAAATTGATGTTACATAAGCAAATAAGCTCAGGTATGGTAAGAGATAGAAACTCGGAAATGTACTTATACCCAGGAGAAAATTGTTTATACTGACAAAGCTCTACCACAAAAATTGCATTTGAAGCACTCCCCATTACTTCAAATCCTCTTACAAACAGTATATAACTCCAAAATAAGGTAAAAATTGTATAAATTGTACATTCCCTCGGCGAAATGGCGGAGTTTCGCATTCTCTCGGGGGAGAGGGAGTATTCTATGATATACCATTTTATTATTCCATAAATTGTAACATATTTTGTATTAATCAAAGGATATCTATGAAATTAATACATAGGTTGGTTCTAAGAGCTATAAGAGCGCTCAAACTTTGTATAAGAGCGTTCATGCCCCACTGCACACCAGCCAGGTCGGTTACAAACACACTTTCTGACATCAAAGGGTCCGACCTAATGGTTCACTGCACAATATAATAAAAATGAGGGTCTCAGTGTGGGACCTCATGGTTCAGTGCACAAACTAATAAGTTGTAAGTGAATGCAACCGGCCGTCACGGGTGCCTGAGCACCGCTGACGCCGTCATGAGTGTCTGAGCACTCTAATAACTGAACAATGGGTTACATAAGCACGACGCCATAACCGTCCGGTCGCTCTAGCGTCGCTCCTGAGCAAGCTAGGTCAAATATCAAAGCATCTATGGAAAGCCCATAATTAGACGGTCAAAATGAGCTCAAGATCAAGGCGGAACTCTCATTATTAAGGAAGTTACGCCATGGAGACTGAATAGAGCTCCAAGTGCACTACAGACAAACCAGCGCGAGTTACGCGCCTATCCAGCAGGCAGTTTAAACTTGGCATATTCAACTCCGCGCATGTGCAAAATGGCGGTTGTAGCTGCGTAAACGACCGAGTTATGAGGGTCTGAAGTTGCAGAACCGACCAAGACAATGAGGGACACAGCGGCGCCCATGGGGGTCCTTTGTGCACCCAGTGACACATGAAAGACTCCCCTCAAACAATTGCAGAGTTAGGCAGATGCTACTGGCCCCAGTCAGTCTGGAGGTGCTTTTCCAAGATTTGCTACAAATAGCCTGTCTGCACCTCCAAGAGGACAGAACACCAAGAACCGCTCTAGAGGTAACATCTCCAGTCATCTCCTGCTACCTGCTATACCACTGCACTATGGTGAAACTATGCTAGACAGGCATTGGTTTCTATCATTAGTGGCCAGGGGGTATCTTCCTCAAGACTTCCACCAGAGGGTAAAGTTATTCATTATTACATTATTCCTCTAAGCAGCAGGTCAGGAGCTAGGTGTGGGAACCCACCTAGAACTATGCTGGACATTGTATTATTATTACCTCACAGGTGGAGTGGAACAGAACATTATACTTTATAACTTACTGTATATTTACTGTATGTACAAAATACCTACATACTAACTACTGTGTGATTGATATTTCTTACATGTTGCCTAAAGCTGAATAAACCAGTGACAACTGGAAATAACACTATTTTATGAGAGCTTAATGTATTTACACTATATACCACTAGTCTTATGATATTTCTCATATGACAACTTGATCATGCACAATTACTAGTATGACAGTTACGACCACTGGTCGCTGCGGGGTGGTGGCAGCACTGTTCGCCTTGTCCCAGCTCCTACCTGGGGCCGGGGAAGGTGTTAGTCTGGCTCTGACTGTTGACGGAGTCGGACCACCTTTTACTGAGCTTAAGATACCATCAAGCGATACATATCGAGGTAGATGTAAACCATACACCGAAATAAATATGTGCCAGTTGCACTAACCCGAGATCCCTTGTCTGGTCTTAACTTCGAACTATCCAAGACATGTATTGGAACCATTACACTGGTGCCGTGACCAGTTCTTGGTGTTAGTGCGTGGCCCTGGAGGCCGAACATGCGCACTATGGATCTCGAGATGGAAGTTCGAGTATCTCGGGATCCACAGCGAATGACACTGCTCATGCTAACGATACAAGCCGAATCCAAATGAAAGGGTACACCTCTATAAGTGGACCTAAAGTAGAGAGGGTAGTTCGTAACCTCAAGTCCGGAGAGATGCCCGCTCCAGTGACGAATTCTACATACAGAATAAGTACTGATTCCATAGAACAATTGACACCAATTACGATGATGACTTTAGATGCTCAACGAGCAGCCTTGGCTCGAGCAGAAACCAAAACTGTGGACCCCTGTCGATCCTTAGATGCTGTTAATGTTTCGGTATTTGACATAAGAGGTTCGAGAAACATTAATGAGTCGGCAGCTGAATACTTGCGCGAGCAAGCCAAGTTAAGCATCGACGCCATGAACAGAGTCCGCCTGCACCAAGGTTTACCGAGAGTAGAAGACTCTGAGCGAAAAGTCTTGAGACTTAGGAATCTGGAAAAACAATGCGACCAGTATGAAACTGATCAACAACGACTGATGGATAACAACGACCGTCACTGCCCTACCACCGACTACCACCACGGTTAAACCAACCGAACCTTCGAACCCCACCCCTGGAGCAACCACTGCGGCTACAATCTTTGATCCAGCCCCAGTGGTCCACAACTTGATAAGTCTGAACTCCGATCCAGAAATCAACCCAGGTGAGACGGTGATGGAGACAGACTTATAGGCCCCCGATGTAGGTAGTTACAATTATCGACCCTACCCTCTATAGGGGACCATCGAATACCCGTACTGTGCCCCACCTTCGAAGGATGCCCGGACGGATGCAGACCCATGAACCCCAATGGACGAATCTACATCTTCCCATCTTGATCAGGGCACATCACACAGTGACGTGGCTTGCCACCACCAAGTCCATCGTTCGTCGATTGGATCTGCACACAAGCAGTGAACACCCCGAAGACATCCCCGAAGTTTATTACTATTGTGCAGCAGTCCCACTACACTGGTGGGCTGCTATAAAGTTATATATTATATATCGTATAGTTAACCACTATTTCTCCTACCTTACGCATAGTATTAACTCTATTTAAATATCGATCCTAACGTCATCCACTAGGTTCGATCTCATAAAATATGTCTATTTATCACTAGTAAAAAGTTACTTGGTGTTATAAACCCACGAGATCTGTTACTCGAAATGTTCATAATACTTCTCAGGCACCAACCGAATGTGTTCATAATTCGAGGTTAATAGTGGTATATATATGTATAAATATAAATGTAAAAAAAAACCACAGTTACTGTAAACTGTGCTAAAAAAAACTATTATATAGGGTTCATACGTGAACTGTAAAATTTCTCTTTTCGGGTTATGTAACACATATTACCATATATAATTACAAACACAGTATGTCATTAATAACATACGTTAAATACTCTATGTACGGATTCGAACATTTTCTACCGAACTTGTCTCAATCCATCTCCTTTGGTGTTTATAGTGTATAAATATGTTTAATTTACCTAATATAATTTTATGTGGCCGACTCCTATTACTAAGATGTCACACAAATAACATATCACGTTCTACTTCGAACTCTCGTTCATCACTTCAAGCTCCTTTATTTTAGAATAATGAAATTGTTTCACTGTTAAATATGTTCTTTTTTACACACCCCTTTCCTTATTCTGGTGGGGGTAGTGTAGGGGCTCGTAGATCATGATATAGTGTGAGCGCCTTCCTCGAGAGGGCATTTCGAGCGGTGTGCCCATCACCGGTAGTCACTAGAGGTCCTTACGACCCCTGGTCGCTGCGGGGTGGTGGCAGCACTGTTCGCCTCATCCCAGCTCCTACCTGGGGCCGGGGAAGGTGTTAGTCTGGCTCTCACTGTCGACGGAGTCGGACCACCTTTTACCGAGCTTAAGATACCATTAAGCGATACATATCGAGGTAGATGTAAACCATACACCGAAATAAATATGTGCCAGTTGCACTAACCCGAAATCCCTTGTCTGGTCTTAACTTCGAACTATCCAAGACATATATTCGAACCATTACAGTACTTTATTGTAAGCCTTTAAGTGGAGTTTCAGTGCACCTCATCTAATGATAAAACCATATATAGGGAATAACATTAAACATGAATTAAAGTGTTACATATATAACAAATTTGTGCACCCTTTATAGGATGAAGGTGTAGAAGCCGCCCCACTCACAGGAGAGGAAGGGCAAGGCGTTGGGGGTGGAGTCCGTGGTGGATCTTCTCAGGCCTTTTCTCATGCCGTTACACCATCCAGCCAACAATCCTTGGCCACAGCTGCAAAAACATTTTCTGCATATGAAGTTCCCGACCACATTTTAGTTGCCGCTGCCCAATTGATGGGATTGTTTCAAAGGGTACATGTTTTGGTGCCCATGTGTTCATGTTTATCTTTTCATAAGGCACTTCCCCAAAGAATTTATTTTTTATTTTGAGTCCTATGATTTAGTGCCATATACTGTTTGTCTTTAGTGAGGCTTCTATGTATAGGAAAGTAGGGAAATATTTCCTGAAATTTATCTGTAAGATAGTTCAGTCCCCTGAGTATAAGAGTGCATTCCATATATAATAATACCTGTTATATTTCAGGCCCCCTTTCCATGGCCAGTTCAAACTGGCCACAGGTGTTCTCATTTCAATAGGAAACAGCACCTTAAAAGATACACTCAAAATACAGGGGTGGATTTTCTTATAACATGATCTAGTCCGTCCTATACATGTACTTTATATATGTCTTGTGTTAAGACATAGAAAAGGGTACCATGTATATATTTTGATGTTCATGTTCAGAGAAGCCAAAGACCTGTCTCCAGTATTACAGGTACATTTTGAGTGCCCTAATTTTTTATTTTTGTTTGTAGTATGAAGATTCATATGTTAAATAGATTTTTTTTTTGTTCTAGCATGAAACCTTGAAAAGAATAGGTAAATACCATTATCTCCTACGTATAAGGCGCACCTCGCATATAAGACTCACCTAGAGTTGAAGAATATTGTGAAAAAAATCAGGGGGAGTGTGAGACATCAAAAGAAAGCTCTTGGTGTCCCCCTTGAGGATCCAGGAAGAACTAAAACCCGTTTTATAAGATGTGCCTTATACACGGGTGATTACGGTAGTGAGTTTATATTGTAAAAATATGATTGCCTTTGTTTCAAGTGATAATTATATAAAAGAGCAGAGCTCTTGTACTTAGTTAGAAGGAGACACAGTAAAATGTTATTTATTTATTTTTGGGCCGGCGTTTGGCCCTGTTCTTAACTTGTAAGTCTTAGCTGCAGATGTTTATTTTCATGCATGAATGTATAATATATTATATCACAGATATTTATAGAGATGGGTGAAACAAAAAATAATTTGTATTAGAGTTTGTTAGAATTAAAGGTTTGTGGATTGCGTGTTACTGTAAGGAAAAAAAGGATTTTCTAGTTTATTTTTAGGAAAGTGTGTGCATGTTGTTTCAATTAGTGTGAGTCAAGCGCCCAGGAAGAATTGTGGAGTGTAAACAATAAGATGAGAGGGAAAGTAAGGATAAGGGGATAAAAGGTTTTTAACCCCTAGGTGCCCAGGCGCGCATTTAAGCGCGGTTTTGGGCTTAAATGCATGTATATTGAATGGCATTTTCACCAAGAAACTTCTACTGGTCCAATCTGCAAAGTTAGACCCTCTTTGGAATGCTTATGACTTCCTAGTTAGGATACAACCATCCATTTGGCTATATTTTTTATTATACCAGGCACAGGGAATCAAAAACTGAAAGTGAGCTGTCATCTTTTTGTGATTTATCCATGGAGCTAACATCTGACATATTACCAAAATGATGATGGGTCATACACACACAATTTCCCACACTCCCATTAGATTGTACAACAACTGATAATATCAGTAATGATATGCCATGCAGTGTTACTAACACATTATGTTCCCTAATTGGCATGCAGTACCCATGCAGGAAGAATTTGCTTCTTTAAGCTCTCAGGATTGTAGGGATTATGGCTATAATATATGATTATATAGCACAAGAGAGACCATATACTAGAAAATAACAACAAATGGAAGGTTTTGGTAACTATGGTTACCAGACCTGACCAGAAATACCCTGCCCTTAACAGAAAGTCTTCAGCATTGATCACTGGGTTATGAGTATTGGGGAAATGTACTGCAGAGCCCATATCAGAGGAGAAGATCAAGGTAACACATGGTCTTATCAACAAGGTGATACAATTGTGAAATAGTGTAAAAACTTCAAATAATTCTGGGCACAAAAAGGCTAAATTTGGCACCTTCAAGCATATATCAGAGGCAAGAGACAATATCCCAACAATATATGGTTCATCTATAGGCCCATCTATATTTAGTGTGATTCTGTGTTTATGAAAGATTGTATGCACTTTAAATCAGAAAAAAGATTTTTAAGTATTAAATAAGAGAGGAAATTATGTTAAGGGGAAATATGGTGTCTTAAGTATGGAGCCTTCAAGCTATAAGCAATATATGGTCAATGTATACCCCTCTGTTTAATTAGAGAGAATACTTTAATCCATAAAAAGACTTTAAAGTGAATAAAAGAGGCCATGTTAGTTCAAGGGTGAATAAGGAGTTTTAAGTATTGTGCCTTCTAGTTTATTTCAGAAACAAGGGACAATATATGGATAACGTGTAGGCCTTCTGTACTAAGTGTGATTCAGTGTTTCCAAAATAGTTGTTGCACTTTAAGTCAGAACAAGTCATTCTCTGTCCACATGTAAGTTATTAGACATCTACATTTAAGATATCATATAAACGACATTGAATGAAGATGTGAAATAAAGTATCAAGTTGAATTTTAATATATTTAAGAGAGCACATAAAACCTACACAATAATTTTATTAATTCCGTTTACTTGTTTTACGTTCCACTTTTTCTTAGTTTAAGGGTAAAAGATGTTAAAAAGGGCCGTTGTATCTGGTTTCAGCGAAAAGAGGGGGTTAAAGCAAGGGATAGCCCAATAGGGCGCAGGTGATCTTAGGTGCAGCCATTCGACTGCTCTGTACTACTAGTACCTTTGCAGTAATTATATTGTTTGGTACTGGGAGTCATTTCTTAATAACATACTATTCAGTCCATGGTGATGTCCCTACTATAGGTTACTGTACTAGAGGTCCCACCTATATAGTAGGCATGACCGTTTCACAATGAGCAATAGTAGAGATCACTTTTTATACCTCTAGTAAGAGACTCTACTATTTACTGGTAATCTTTTACCTGTAGTAGGCTACTAAGTAGATCGTACAGAAGTGAATAGTACAGGTGATCCAGCCATAGTAAGAACATTTGAAAGAAAGGTGTGTACCCCTCACCTCCATAATCAAGGTCTATACATAGCAAATAGAGCTGGCAGAGGGCAGCACCATTCCTTTACTTTCTCACCCTTACTATATGGATAACACCTACACAGATTCAACTTGGTAACCAGTCCACGCCCGTGATTGTACCCAATCCTAGAATAATAATGAGTCCATATAAAATGCTGGATGGCACCAAAGGTTTAAAGACTTATGCAACAAAGCCTTTAGTTGATTCTTTTTTTTTCACAAAAAGTGTTTATTGACTGAGCCACTACTCGAGCAGGTGATAATAATGCAGTCAAATTTGATTTATTCAGTTTTCCTTGGTTTCCAAAAAATAGAGATTATATTATAAGAAGTATGATCTATATTTGATAGATAATATATTGATAACTTGCTAATAATCAAGGAACTCTACTATCACACACAGTTAACTATAACTGCATTATATGTATGCTAGTTGTAGTTATTTTCAACAATGGAATTACCTTCTGAAAATAGCATGCATCACATCGAATTTCATATTTTAAAGAACAATTCTTACAAACAATGTTGATGAAATACATAGACATGCACTTGGGAGGGATAAAGACACATTACAGGAGTTTGAGATGACCTCTCAGGGTGTCTCAGCTAAGTGCAGTTGTAGGCGACTTACTAGAGGTTAGATAGAAAAGTATATAGTACAATGTTGTACTATTTACCCCTACTATTACATTATGAAATGGGTAAGTTTTAACTTTACTAGAGGCTCCAACTATCATCTTTGTACTAAGGGTGGGGTCCTACTATTCACCCACATTTGTCTACTAGAAATGCAAATCACCTCTAGTAGAGACTTAAACCTCTAGTTGGCTATTAAGAAACGCCACCCTGGTGTAGGTATTAGCCAGTAGTGTATAATACTGTACTGGCTATATTAAAAGGCTCCTCACTACGATTTGAAGGACAGCAGTAGTAGTGTATTAAGAAATGGCCTCCTGATCAAAATAGGACAGTACCAATAATGCTTAAATTCTTTAGATCAATACTAATTGGGAAACCTCTGCCCCTTTAATGGAAATTATTTCCATTTCTATATCCAGTATTATTATAATGCTATGTTTATCATTCATCACCTACTTCTAATATAAACGAATAATGCACGTAGGAAAGAAAAAAAAAACTCAACAAAATACTATTTTACATGGGGATGCTTGCTTCGATCGCCAAAACAAAAACACACCTGGATGTGTTGCAGAAGGTACCAACCGATTGGGAGAGAGTTTTCTTATACACATGTAGTAAATCGGTTTCAGGTGTGTCACGGTCACAACAAGCAAATTCGCTGAATAGAATGTGATAAGGATCAAGACCTATAGGTAACTTACCGACACAATCATCGCCACTTGGATAATATCCTGACACACATTTCGTGCAGCCACTAGGTTTACAACTGAGACAGTTCTGCTGACATTCTGTTAAAGTGGACAAAGAGAGAGACTTTTTGAAAATGAATTCTGAAATTTACATTGCCCAATAACCTATGAAATGACACCATAACTAGGGGCCATCCACAAATGACGTCATGCTGGAGGGGGAAAAACTGGCCTGGCATGACGGAATTAATTTTCCATATACCTTAAGCACTGCAAGGCAAAAAAAAAACAAAAAAAAACATGAGGGGGAGGGTTAAAAAATAGTCAAATTTTGCATGACGTCATTTATGGATCCATGGCCCCCTCTAAGGCCTTGGCCTTCACTCTTTTTTTTCTACCTTTTATGTTGAAACATGACAGAATGAGGGACACATTCACTGTAACCAGCATGACAGTATTGAAGCACGGTTAAGGTCAAATCCCCCAAGGGAAAAAAATGCATCTAAAATCCTTGTGAATCGGGACCTTAGCAAACCTTAGCTTGCAATTATTGTAAATCACACGTGTAGAATAGCCCCCATTACTTTCTCCCAAATCCCACTGCTAGCCGATATAGCTTGATATATCTCTGTGTTTTTGATTCTTATGCCGAATTTGGGCACTCTGTTGCTGTTATTTTGATTCTATTGTCGATATTGGGCCTTGGATCTTTGTGGGTTACAGAGTAAAGCTGGAAAATCTCAAGAATACAGTTAATAGCAGAGATTTCCAGGTTCTTCAATAAAAGATTCTTTTGCGATTTAAGCCAGAGAAAATATAATACACAGAGACATAAATATCAACATAGGCAAAATTCCAAAGAGTACTTGATAAAACGCGGTGTCTGGACATTTCCCCCCTGCCATTCCCCTTGGTCATCTCCCCCTGTAGGCCATTTACCTTCCCCCCCCAAGAATCTTCCACCTATTTCCCCTGACCGATATCCTTTCCTTGGATTCCATAAAGTATGGACGCTGTGTTAGGGCTAGGGCTGGGTTAGGGCTGGGGTTAGGTAAAGGGATGGGATTAATGTTAGGTCTAAGGTTAGGGTTAGGGATAGGTTAGGGTTAGGGATATGGTAAGGGTAAGGGATAGGTTTAGGTTTAGGGTTAGGGTTAGGGTTAGAGTTAGGGTAAGGGTTAGGGATAGGGTTAGGGATATGGTAGGGTAAGGGATATGGTTAGGGTTAGGGATAGGATAGGGTTAGGGATATGGTAAGGGTTAGGGATAGGTTAAGGGTTAGGGTTAGGGTAAGGGTTAGGGATAGGGTTAGGGTTAGGGATAGGGTTAGGGATATGGTAGGATTAGGGATATGGTTAGGGATAGGTTAGGGTTATGGATATGGTAAGGGATATGGTTAGGGCTAGGGTTAGGGATAAGGTTAGGGTTAGGGATATGGTAAGGGATAGGGTTAGGGTAAGGGATATGGTTAGGGTTAGGGATAGGGTTAGAGTTGGGGATATGGTAAGGGATAGGGTTAGGGTTAGGGTTAGGGCTATGGTTATGGATAGGGTTAGGGTTAGGGATATGGTAAGGGATAGGGTTAGGGATAGTGTTAGGGTGAGGGATATAGTTGAGATAGGGTTAGGGTTAGGTATAGGGTTAGGGTTGGGAATATGGTAAGGGATAGGGTAAGGGTTACGGATATGGTTAGGGTTTAGGTTTGGGAAAGGGTTAGGGTAAGCATTAGGGTTAGGGATATGGTTAGGGATAGGGTTAGGGTTATCGATATGGTTAGGGATAGGGTTATCAATATGGTTAGGGATAGGGTTAGGTTTAGGGTAAGGGGAATGACCAAGGGGGAAGATGTCCTGGGGGAAAATGTTGTAAGGGACGAAATGTCCTAGAGATGTCCAGGGGGGAAATGGTAGGGGGACATGTCCTAGAATCATAAAACGCAACAGTGTCCTTGTGTTCTATGCACATTTCTGTAGATATATCCATTGCAAAATTTTAGTAGGTCCCAAAATCACAACAGATTCAAAATCGCAGAGATATTTGAGTCATTGTTTTGCCACGAACATCAACAAAGGCAAAATATCCCATCAAGTACATGAAGAAATGCAACAGTGTGCTTGTGTTCTATGCATCCTATTACAGTTATGATCCTTGCAAATTTGAGGTGGGTTATAAAATCGCAACATATTCAAAATCATAGCGATATTTGAGTCATTTTTCGCAATGTGGGATTCGACCTTTCTGGTAGGGTATGGTCGATGTGGTTATAGGTAGCAGCTCTGCTGCTCTAGAACAGTGTAGGGATGTCACCATGGAAATTCCGGTGTCTTAATGACAACGTACCCATGCACTGTCCTGTACCCGATGCAATCACCATTGTTGAACCAGCTGCATTTTTCTGTTTTGCACACCCAGCACATTTATATTTATCGATAAGCAGAGCCGTGGCACACGCCAAACTATCTGTAGGAATATAAAATACAATCCAACATGATCATATAATATAGAATTTTCATCACAGTGGTGTATTGTTGGCAGATCTATCTTTCAAGAAACTATTCTTACACTGTACGTAACATTTCCCTTGATTATTTTGTATTGGCTTCAGTAACATTGTCATGAATTCTGCAGTTTTATCAGTATCATTTACTGATTTGATCAAGAAGGCCTTAGACTGAACCATGAAAATGTGGCGACATAGTCTTTAGGGAATTCTATAACTATAAAGTATACCCCTACTGCCATGGGACTTGGTCCTTTCTATAGTCTGTTCACCTGTCAGCAGGTGTGCATACTCTTGTAGAGGTTAGCAGAAAACGTCTTTGGAGAAAACGGGACTCAAACCCGGGACCCTCCAACTTCGAAGCGGAAGCTCTACCCCTGAGTTACTTCCCCTGGCCTGACGTTCTCTACCTTCCACCTAAACCTGGATCGGTATGACACACACTAGGGGAGCAGTGAAGACCAGGCAACCAGTTCCTGAGAGTCGGTCTACCGGGTAGAGGGATTTCCCATCCCCTACACTCCTCCCAACCAGCTTCAACCTATAGGGTTCCTGCAGACTCCCAGTACCAGTACTGAGTCACATCCAGGTCCTGATGTGTTCCATTGCTGGAACCATCTGGAGGTGTCCCCTGTTTCCAAGGCCCCCAGTCCTACTAATTTTTGGTTCACGTTTATTATTTGGCAAGACCCTCCTGGTAGGAGTGCCAGCATAACCAGATAGCACACATTCCCCATATTTGAGGTGGTTTACTCAACTGTTTTTTTTTATTGTGTTAGTTAATAAACTGAGGGTATTTGGAAGACCATTAGTGAAAAACTATTATGCCATATTGTAATTTAAGCTACGTAAGAATAGCGGTACATTTACAACGGAATACTATAACTTATCCATTGTAAACCAGAATTATTTTCTCATACATTTGTGAAATCTTTGATTTGTTAGTGAATTTCCTAAAATGCAGGGATCATCTTCACCTTAAACTACTCAAAGGATCAATATTGTATATGTCTGTGGATTTTGATGTTATATGTTTTATGAGAAATCACGCCTTAATTCTAATATGGATACATTAGCTTATTTGCAGACGAGACTTCAATCGTAAGTAATCTGTGCTCCAAGATAATGGTATAACTATTTATTTGATCGAGTCCATGGTTGTATACGTACGGCACGGCCCTCTGGTAGTCAGGAGGTGTTTGAAATTGAAGTTATTTATATAATCTATGTTACTGAATTTACCTTTACATTGGTAGCCATCCCAATACTTTGAATCACACTTTTCACACTTGTCTTTTCTCCAAGGAGCTTGACAAACTGTTGAAATAGAAACGAAAATGGTAGTCAGATCAAATCTAGAAAGAAAAGAGGACAATCAAAGTGTCGGGTAGCAACTTTTGATTTTATGTAATAGTAATTAAGATTTTAAGGGTTAACCTCGTTATCCAAAATGCATAATCACTTCTCAGAAATGCTATAAGGACACCCTTTTTAAATATCTGTTCCCGGTCATCATATTATGTCTTTTCCTCTAATCACGTGTTATCTAATGTTGTGAAAGGTGGACGACTGTAATGTACACAGCTCAAGACTTAGGCCTCTGCTCCTCTCTCCTTTTTGGTGGGAACACCAGCTAAACCATGTTAATTATTCGCATCAGGTGGTAGCACCGAGTAGCCCGGAGGCTGTTGCAAAAAGATTTGGAATTCAATTCTCACTGTAACTAATGCATCTTCCAGTTCCTCCCGATTCTCCACCTAGGGAGACCAATTCCCACCTTATACTGTAATGGAATTGACTTACTCTGAATTAGACTGCATTGCAAAAAGTTGAGGAACTGGTTCCATAATTAACTCCACCTGAATGCTTCCCATAGGCGAAAGGCCAGGGAATTGGAGAAAGGAACTGGCTGGGAATTGCTTTTCGATTTGGAAGCATTCACCAGTTCCTGACCACTCCTAAACTACTTCTATGACCAATTTCCTTTTGGCAACCCAACAGGGAATTGATTCCCTGAGGTCAGTCAGTTCCATTTTGGGAATACCACCTCCGACAAAATCGTTTCCAAATCTTTTTGCAACAGCCTGCCGAACTCCAACACATAGCTCGTTTGACCATGCAATACCAGTATAATTTCTGCTCACAGATAGGACTACTTGTAGCTGTTTGTCAACAAGGATAAAATGCTGGAAGCATTCCATATTTGCAAATCTGTATCCTTGCTATTACAATGGTTAAAGATCACAGAATAGAACGAGAAATTACCAACACATTCTTACAACTGTGCTGATAAAGTTTCGAGTTTGTCTTTGAATTTAGGAATATTACAATGTATAGTTGGACCATTTTGACAAGATTTATTGACCCGTATTTGATCATTGACTCAACCAATCGATCGAACAAACTGTGAGGTTTTGGTGGTTTATGAATAAATAAATGTGGGTACCACTGTGAAGAAACCTGCTGATACTGCACTTAATTTCCTACAAGTTTTATACCAGGAATACCAAACTGACACTCTTAATATCACACCTACCAAGAGTCATACAGTGTTTCAATGCGAAGTCCCATATGGTATTCTGGCAGGCCTCACACTCCTTCCTTGAGTATCGTCTGACATCGGTGCTGGTGCATCGAACTGGATTTAGAGACAACTTTAATATATTGAAACATTCAACTGGTTTCCTCAACGGCTTTGAAGTAGGAGATTGTAAATTGACGATCGTAACTAAGGTATAACACCCAAGAAAGGATGAAATTGTCCTTTGATCCTGACAAAGGTAACAAAACGATACTGTAAGTTCCTTTTACGAATCACCCTACAAAGACCAATGTTGTGTCTACTTAGAAAACTTTGTAAAGCTAGTGCCTCTTACCAGAGGCAGCTGTAGTCCATTCCCTCTCCCGTAGGTTGTGGCACCCAGACTCCGATTCAGGATCCTCCAGGGAGTCTGGTGCTATAATAAAAACCATTGATGAGAACATAGAGGCTTGTCTACAACCTTCTTTATAATGTGCAATTCCTTGACACAGCATCGACCCTAAGGGATGCTTCTTGTAGCTTCTCTGATCGCAGTAGGTGAGGTTTCTAAAGTCTATTGTTTGGGGTCTCAGAACACTGTTGATATTTTGTAGCCTACAATTCGGTCAAATTGTAGCCTACAAATTTTGATTATTGGAATGGTTGTCATGGCAACCAGGAACAAACATATAGATTGTTTTTCACGAAAAATGCTCATTATACCATCAAAATATGGGTATTTCTACTGAAAATTGTGCATTTTAAATGAGACCATTGAATTCTGTATCAAAAATTAGCTTAACATATTTTGTAATGATTTTAGAGTAATTTTGTCCCTCCCATGTCCCCTGTTGGCCAAATGAAAATTAAAAATCCCCCGCGGAGGGGTGTTTTACCTTGATGGGTCACACTTTTCTGACATGTAGATCAGTACAGTATTTCTGTCTAATTCTGAGAGCTGATACATTAATTATTGATTTAGTTGTATTACTACTCGTACATGGTTACCGTGGATATAAGAAATGTGCTTCATTAGTTTTTTTATCACCCAGTAAAAATCTTTCAACAACAATGTTCAACCCTATAAAAGTTATCCTAATCATGTCATATGTAAGGTGAATCCACCGCATCATAAGAATATTCGAATGATGGATATAAATGCTCACGGTCACTGATCGAGGGTGGATCACTCGATAGGCTTCCCCCTGGAATGAAATTGTTACACGATTATCACCTCTGACAAAGTATTGTTTAAATTTCAATTAGAATTTATAGCTAAGATTGAACAGTCAGCGAGGATTCAAAGTAAAGGCCAAATCCCATGATATGACAGTGGTCAGGAAATCATTTTGGTTTGGGGATCAGGGCTCCATAGCCGGTATTGGAAGGGAAATATCGTCTAAGGATGGCCTATAGCAGCAAAGGAGTCTTGGCAAAGTGCTGCCTTTTTTATTGCGGTGGTGCACACCAAAACATTTAGATATTTTTTTTTTGTCACAGACCCTTGAAATCTCTATAAATTAATTGATTGTCTGGATTTCTCAGCCAAAGTGATTTACTGCTTAATAACGTCAATAAAATCAAATTCATAAGGATTCAGTGCCCGGTGTTGAGAATGGAATCAAAACATCATAGAGATCTACCGTCCAAAATTGGCAAGAGAATCAAAATCACAGAGATGTATCATCCAAAATTGACTACCAGTGAGATTTTAGTATGGTAAAGGAGGGTAGGCTAACCTTGGTGTGATTCACAATAATGACAACACCTTAGGTTAAGGCCAAATCCCACTACGTGAAAAATGGGTCTGAAAAGCCTGTGATTCTGGATATCGACAGCCTTGGAGTCTTGTTAATATCCAAAATCGCAAGGGTCCCCATACGACCCATACCATCCTCAAATCCCACTGCTATCTGGCATTGAAAGGGAAATGTCTGTGAAATTCATCACTGTACTGATTAACTGCTACTTTGATTCACAAGTACAACATTCTTATAACTACAGTGTGTGGAACGTGGATCCTGATTAATGAAAAAAGAACAGACCTCTTGTGATTTACTAGAGATTCTTGTTTTCCTCCAAATCACAGGGAATTTTGGTATATCACAGACATTTCTTGACTCTTGTAAGAAAAATATCAAAAAGTTTTGATGTATTGCACTCTTGGAATAACAACACTTTGGCAATGATTCTTAGTCGTTATAGGACTTCCTTAGATGATATTAGTACCCCAACATCTGCTAATGAACAACATACAATATATCACAAGGATTTTCTAATCATTTTCACGTTGTGGGATTTGCCCTTTAGATGATTTTTCAATTCACATATATTTTAGACTCAATTTTAGTGGGATTTAGCCTGAAAGGAATGACACAATCTTGATCGATAATTGCCTTAAGCCTTATCAGTAGCATGCTGTGAATCATTAGTATTTAAATGATCTTTGACACATACCCTTACATGTATCATCAGTGATGTCCCATTTCCTCATTTTGTAGTTACAGGCGTTACACTGTTCCAATGTAGTTAGCTCCGTATTGGCAGTGCATTCTGGGCGGTTTTGCCGAAGGATAATGAGAAAGAACCTTTGTAAATGTTCCCAGAGAGCACTGTGGGTAACATGTATAGCCTAACTCGTTTTCTTAGTATTGGCAAATGATATACAGTAAGATGCATAAAAAACTACTTTTGAGTTGCATGTGATGTACATTTTAACTGAACGAGGTAAGGAAAAAAAGATTTAGCAATACAAAAATGTGCACATTTTATTGATTCTTGTTTACCTTTTGGCAAGACCCTAGTGAAAAGGGAAAGGGCATGTTTGAGATGTACTAACAGGATGGGGATCCATAAGTTAAAGAACTATATATGGTATATATTTTGTTTGAAAACGATTAGGATTGTGAGAAAATAACTCTTGATCGTTTAAATGCAATTAACAACATGCTGTACTGAATTTTACCATGGAAGTCATAAACGATTTCCATGAAAGATTTTCGTTTCAATGACAGTATATTTCTTAGCACGAAACGATCATGTTTAATCTGATCGTTTCAATGAAAGAAAATTCTTTTAAACTTATGAATTAGCCCACTGGTTCCAAATTTATAGGCATCAAATCAACCTGTTGGATCAATGCCTAGACAAACTAAAACACGATCACCAATCACCAGATTGTATTTTGCATTGATCAACAGGATGCCTACAGGTTGCAGTACACCAATTGACGGGAGGTGGCAGCAGGAGACACTTTGTAACTCCGCACTGAAGGGTGTTGTACAATGATTATTGGTCTAAAATCTGACAGTGGGTAGGCAAACCAGGCATCAACTTAATCCTTAGGATGTATATTAATCGATTTGAGTGTTATTCAGGCCAATATTTGATGGTAAGTTGAAGGGGATGCACTCCATTTAATTAGGGAATTGAAAACATTCACTGCAAAACCCTCAAATTTGGGTATGTCCGCACTCTACGGCCGATAGCGGAAAAGTTAATTACATTGTACCACATCTCATGGCCCTCAATTAATGGGAAAAATGTGTGCCTACAAGAAAATAATAGTGGCTAAGCCTAGAAATGTGCATGAATATTTTATTTTTGCCAATATGCTATATAGGCCAACAGTGGAAAAATAATAAGTTTTTTGCAGCCTACAATGTTTTCCTGCTTGAGGGCAGTGAAGGCGGAGAGCCTAAAATAAACAACACACAACAGACAGATGTCAGTCACTGATGGACGGCGTAGGGACAGTATCAGCCGCTGCTATTGCTGCTGTGACGTCATGAACTTCTGACCCAATTTCACCAAGAGTGAGGCTCTCCGCCATCACTGCCCTCAAGCAGGAAATCAGTGCATAATCACCCACCTCAAAGCAGGTGATTTCGCGCTAGAGGCGGGTGATGTGTTTATTACTTCGCATCTTCATACAGAATGCGCAACGCTGTTGTAAGGATATTACTAGTGTTGGTGACTTGCTTCATTGATTCCATTGCAGACGAGCAGACATATGTTTCTTTCATTGATTTATTTTTAAGGCTGCTAGTGCTTCAGTTATAGATTGGATCACAGTACCTCTTGTTTTGAGATTTGAAATTGGGCACCACACCAAGGAGAAATATCAAGCACCACTTGAGAATGGGATCTCAAGAACCAGCATTTCATCTATGTTGACATTTGTAAGATCGTGGTTTATTTGAATTTTCAGAGGAGCTCTTGAATAAACCGCTTCTCTGGTGTAAAGTGCAGATGGTTTGTATGCTTACTAGTTGTTGAGCACTTCTATAGTACCATGCTTTTAACAAACTCTCCTTCTACTGGGAGCTCTGATATCACCCTACCCGTGTATTGCTGACCTGAAGATAATATTATATCTGTGTTTCAATACTTGTACATACCATGGCAGGCACTTCCATCCCAGTATTTCCCACAAAGTACGCATTTTATCTCAGTTGTCAGAGTTGTTGCCGTACAGTCGATAGCTGAGAAACAAAATCGGTCAAAAGTAGAGAATCCCTTAATATTTTGATACGATATCTATTGCAAAGTCAAACTGGATTTTCGGTTTTCAAGAAACATATACACATGTAGCTTTAGCCAGTTAGCCAAACATTAATTTACACGTAGATAACCCGGTATGTCTCTACTGCACAAGTCCAAGACTCGTGCAGTAGGGGTGGCAAAGTAGAGGGAATTAATGACTGTGGCAGTGGATGTGTTTTTCACCTACTTGCTGTGCACGTTGTACCATCATCTTCTTGCTTACACCGCCAACAGGAGCCTGTGCTGCACGTGTCTGAACCACCTTTGGTACCACACACGCCTGTACTCAATTCGTTTTTATAGAAAACCATGTTTGAATCTTCTGTTACTGCCATGCAGGCTTGGCAGAACGCTCTGGTGACCTGTCCAACTTCAGGTGTTGACGGAGAAGTCGGGCAGTCACTTAGTTTCACTGACAAAGTCGGGGAGAAAACGGGAATATATATGAATATGTGTGTATAAAAAAGAATTACTCACAGTCTATCATAATTTTACATTCAAAAAACGCTCTGCAAACCTATATCGGGTACAACCCAATCAACAAAACAACGTTACAAAACGTTTCAGAACGTTTCGCTATGATGCAGGTCCTTATCATGGCTAGACGTTTTAAAAGGTTAACAACGCTTTTGGTGTTAAATAACCCTTTTGTTGTTGTTGACTGGGAAGGACTTTATCTCATTCTTCACAGCCATAGTATCAACTGTCATGTGTTCACAATCACAACAGTCCCTTTCTTAATTAATGCCTACTCTTTTTCGAAACATGCCGACGCCAGAATCATCCAATTTAAGCAGGCTCCTATGTCTTTGAAATTTCTCATACCTTTTTTGCAGGATCCACTGTCGTAATAAAAGCCGGCTGACACAGCACATGCCTCACAATCTGCTTGGGAGTAGCCTGTTGGGTCTAAACAACTAAGTGCTGCAATGAGAAATTAAAAAGACTGTGAGCATTCCTCTTATTAAACAGGCAATAACTAAAAGCGGGAATCAACAGTAAGTAGTGTGCTTAAAGGTTTATAAATGCAATAGGATAATGGCATTTCACAGGTCAGAAAACGTTTGCATTGTATTCTGTTTGTTTATAACCTAAAACCTCACCTATAAGTCGAATTTCTCCTTTTGTGTTTTCTTTTTATATTAATCAAATTTTCAGCTCTAAGTTGGGGGTCGACTTAAGTGGTATCAGCCGTTCCTTGGAACTTGCTAACGCTGACAGTAACATTAATTAAGAATTAGTGACACTCAGTACATTTGATATGTACACCAGCTTTTCCTCAATTTCCATCATGTCAAAAATATGTTTTGTAAAACCAAGGCGAATTGTATTGCCTGGTCTGGACTTGATGGCTGAAAGTTGATACTTTGTAAAGCCCTGCAAGACAACCACTAGATCTGCACCAGCTGGCCATGGACTTCGGTGGAGGCTTTGGACCCTATAGTGCCGCTCTGGGGTCTGTTACACAAACGATGCTCGTAAAATTAGTGTTCATAAGGAAATAATTAAAAAAATTTACGAATGAGGGGAAGATCAATAAAAAAAGTTACACAATCATTACTCGTCCAGGTGAATACGGAAAAAGTTGGTGTTCGTTAATTTCGTATTCGCTATTTATGAAAATAAGTATAGGTATTCGCAATTCCGTATTAGTTAATTATGGTACTCGTTAAAAGTTGGTCAGGTACGAGGTAATGTACACAAATTTGTGTACTAGGTCATAACCGGAAGTGAGAAAAATAATGAGTATGAAACAGGAAGTTGATAAATTAGCGAACACAGTTCATCAACACTTTTTCAAGACGCTAAGATGACAATTCAAAGTAAGTACTTTTGAGTCTAAAAACCTTATGAGGTCGCATTTTTACTTATGACATAATGAATACTATAGTTTAAGGGTTATATAAATATGTTCAATATTATATATACATTCATGTATTTTCCCTTTGAAAGGTGAAAATAGAAATCTGCGGTGAGCGATAATATGTGAATTTACATGTCAAGTTATTAGCGAGTGCCAGTCATGTTTGTTAAATATGCATGTTGGTGTTCGTAAATATATATTGAGAAATCTTATGCCCCTACATACTGTCAACAAGTCGTTACATGTCATGAAGTGTGGTAACAGGAGTCCAGACAATTCAGTTGATGATCCAGCTTTATTGTAAGATTGGCATGAGAGTAATCAATACGGTACACAGTATAGTACTCGTCAGTCTGACCAAGCTATATCCTGGGGCCAAGGCACCTGAGTGTCTTAGGGTCTAGGTTGGAGAAGAATAAGATGTCCTGAGTGGGGATCTGCCTGTTTATAAAGGGAGTCCCACTCAGTGTACGTCATATACTATTTCTGGAAGTGCTCAGTAACTCAGCCTGGGGAATGAGCAGCTCTGCCCCTATCTGTTTGGATCCAGTCCAATCCTGATTAGGAGGGAGGGAGCTGCTCTCAGGAGTGAGTCATCTGGGCAGGTGAGGCTAAGAATAGCATATGATATCATGTCCTCCAGTGGGGGATCCGCGGGTAGGACCTGGGGGTGCTCACTGGGGGAAGACGGGGGTGAGTGAGTAAGACCGGGGGGAATGAGTCACTGACCCTGTCAGGTTAAAAATAGGTGAACCTTGGGTTATACAGGGGGAAGCTTGGTCAGCTTGGTTTGAATATGTCTTTGATAATTATAATACATAGAATAATCCACTGACATATCCCCACATTCCCACTTCGTCTCTGCACGAGGTTAAAGGGAGGATAATAATGAGGAATGAGAGGCTATATCGAGTCCACTGACATATTCGAAAATAGAAAAAAGTAAAAAGGTGGTACATGATGCAAAAGGTTGATTCATTGATTCTTCGTCAATGTGGCCGTTAGACAATCATTGAATAGGTCAAGTTAGAATCGGTGTACCGGTAGTGGTTTATATAATACTTGTACATGAGATAACAACTGTATTTTTTTTTTGTCTAGAGAAAAATCTACATGAAAACATATATCCTCAGAAAAGGTGAGGCAAACTTTCTAAAAATACATGGTAATCAGTGTGAGGTAATAAATACTAAACTTTGGTTTGCTGATGGCATATAAGTAGAAAGAAATATTCTGTATGTGAAGTGTGTCACTGAAGGTTATACAAAAATATATATCTTGAGTAATGTGGGCGGCAGTGCTACTTGCTGCTGTGTGCTGCCTTGGGTAATCAGGGCTGCATCAGCATTAGCTAATGATTGATAAAAAAAAACAGAAGTATGTACATGTTAACTTGATATACAGAGAATAATAAAAAAAAGGTGATTAACAATGATGATCAAGATAAGAGTGGTACTGCTGCTAATTTGTTGCCTTGGGTAATCAGGGCAACGACAGCAGTGACATAATCTGGGTTCTGATTCTTGAACTTCATGGACTAGTTTTGTAAAAGAAATAAATGCATGCACAAAAATATTGGTCCACCCAAAAGGTTATGACAAGTTCCCAGGGGGCAAAAAGAAAAAAAAATTGCATTCCGTGAGGGAATATGAATTTTAGGCTCAAAGATAGTGTTCTTTGGAGCTTTTAAGTTGCTGTTTTGTCAGGTATGGTGTTCTCTAGGGTATTTTGACAATAAGGGCCTTTTGGGTGGCGTTATATATGTAAAAATGATTATATATTTTCACACAGAAATGTTTTCTAATATGACTAAAACCCATAAATACATGAACATGGTTGGGTTTGAATAAAGGTGAATGATGGGGGCTCTGTGGCACCTTAAAGAATTTGGGACTGGGCTGTCAGTCAGCTCAGCCCCAAATCTTTCACAGAGTAATAGAGGTAGGAGTTGTGATCGGTGTTCAAACAAGAGTACAGTATATGATTTCAAAAATTAAATTGACAGCAGCTTTTCATGGGAAACTCTTTGAAAATTGTCTAGCACCTTAGGGGTAGCCTTGGAGGGGCGTCGGGAATAATTGTGTCCCAGCAATGTTAGATCATAAGTTACATAATGGTGCGGAAGAGTTCATGTGGGAAAGGGTCTGTCTTAATACTTTGGTTTGGTGAAACTGGCACCGATACTGGCGGGTGGTAGGTTGCAGTGGCCTCTGGGGGTTCTGTCATAGAACCTTCCTGCTGAAGATTTTCTTCTAGTGTCTATTCTTTTAACTGTTTTTGTGTACTGCGCTATATTAAGGTCTTTGAAGTCCTCTTCCACTGAAGCCAGGTTGCCTGGTTCGGCTGAGGTGGAGGAGTCATCATCTTCAGTGTCTGAGGGTGGTGACGCTGGTTGGTGCCAGGAGGGTGCTGACTGTGGGGGGCATTGGATTTGGAGGTTGGTTGTTGGGGGTGGGGGGATGGGGAGAAAGGAGGTGAAATCGGGGTATGGTCTGTAGGATGTTAGGGGTTTGAACTTAATCTTCTTGGTTGCTATTGTCAGGAGTCATATCCAGGGGGAATGGGCGTTCCTGCCCTCTTGGGTCGCCTGATGGTTAGGCCTTTGTTTTTGGGGCGCTCTGGGTTGTCGGTTCGGCTGTTGCTGAAGCTGTGGCTGCACCTGATGGTGTGGGCCTGTTGTTAGTTCTGTTGTGAGTCGGCGTGGGGCGCCACCAGACGGGCGGAGGACCGGTCGTCAATGGTTTAGGACTTTAGTTCTGGTTTGAGACACCATGCGGCGCCACTGAGTCGGCGTTTCTGCGGTGTTCGTGTTAATGGTATGAGGTGAATAGTATGACTAAATGGTGTAGACTTGCACCATTCCTTTGGTACGTCTTGGCTAGGGGGCGGGTCTAATTTGTGTGGGCCTGGGAGGGGCTGGTTTGGTGGCAAAAATTAGGAAAAAACTGGAAAGGTTTGGATTTTTGAGGTTCGAAAAATGGGCCAAAAAATGAATGAAGGTTTCTGCGGTAGGGTCTACTATAAGAGGGGTGGACCGCGTTTTTGATGTCAAAACTGCAGAGATTTTTGGGAGACGAAACAGACGGAGCTTTGTCAGATTTCTTTGGATTGTACAGAGTTTTGGTCGACATGGAGGTCTTAATAAGTGTGCTGCTGGTGGACTGTACCGTCTACTGGGTGTTTGTCCTCATCGGGGAGTGGAGGTGAGTGGATTTTTCGTTGGTGGGGGGTGTCGGTTTTTTTCGATTTTGGGTTGTAGCGGTTGCTGACCAGGTCTGTGTTATTTTTCAGCGTTTACATGATTTGGGTGTGGGTCAGTCGGATCCAGCACTTGTGCCATCACTGTTGGGGCCGGGACGATGGGCCTCTTGGGGGTTCCAGTGGGCCCTGCACCCTATGGTGGTAGAGGAGGACTTACCAGAGGTATGTATCAGTTTTGAGGGGGGGCGCTGATTTTTATTGTTTGCCGCTTTGTTTGTTTTTTGGGTTCTGTGTCTGTATTAAGATCTGGCTATTATTTGGTTGCAGGGTAGATGGTTTGATGCTGAGGTAGGGGCCAGGATTGGCGGGAGGTGGAATATGTGATGCCAGAAAATTTTTGAAGGTGGCAGAGATCTAATGATTGACTGTGATTCCTTGTGATTATGGTGCTGACGGCCAGAAGGGTCCTGATTGAACTGTGATAATCGTGCAATATATTTTGATTCCCTGTGATTTTATGTGATTGACCTACCTCTGCTAGAAAGCCCGATCAATTTGAAGGTATTCGCCAATAATATAGAAAGTCCACCTGCTTCTAAATTGGGTGCCGGTGTTGTCTGAATTAGATTGGTTCAGTGATTGGGGAGTGGTAAGTCGGAGTATGTTGCAAGTCTACAGTCAATATAAACACGTGCTTATGTTATGTATTGATGTGTGTGCCACATGCGAAAGTCGGATTGGGTGTTGATATTGCCGATCCCACATTATAACGTGCAAAAACTGACGTTTTGGAGTTGTATTGGGGATGCTCAGGTGATGTCATGACTTTGCGTTTGGCGCGGAAACGCACAGACGCAGCGTCAGCATTTATCGTCTGTAATCCACTATGCAAGGTTCAAACTGGGTCAGTGGGGCTGCTATTGCTATAGGTATGTGGCGGTATGTTTGTTTTAATTGGGTTTGTTTGTCAGCTGATAAGGTATGGGGGTCAGTGTGTCCATGGTAAATGCAGTTGGGGTGGCTTGGCATGGCCGGGCAGGTGCAGTTATTTGGGTGAAGTACATAAGCCCCACAACCACACATAAGGCTTATGTGTGGTTGTGGGGCTATCCGGTGGGATCCTGCAGGTGAGGCGGTCAGGTCCATTATTCTGGTGAAGATTGGGGTGACGGGTAGTGAGTAGATGCTATTTAGGCAGGCATGTAGTTATCCCCACATGAGGTCAATCATGTGTTAAAATATGAAATAAAAACCTACCATCAGCCTGGAGGAATTTGGTTACTTCATCAGGTAGGGTTGGGTCGAAGAGGAACTTGTCTGTTAAAGGCTGGAGTTCTCTGGACCTGAAGCTGGTTAGCTCCACCAAACTCCTTGAGGCGGGGGTTGCTCTGAGCCGGGAGATGGGGCTCCTGGGTCAGTGAATCTCTGATAGCTCTGGCAGGTTGGCAGACTCCAAAAGATCCAGGGCTGGTGACAGCTGGAAGTCTGGCTGGTCTTTTGATTTGATGACAAGGGTCATAACATGGAGCCTAGAGTTCAGGATTGTGTAGAGAGGTATCCTCCAGAATAGGGGACATCTTGGGTATCTTTCTAGCTGAACCACCTTGACCTGCCCTGTGATGATGAAGCTTTCGCTTTCCAGTTTAGCTCCAGGTGGTGGCCAAAAGGTCGGGTCAGGCGGGGGCTTGGAAATTTTGGGGGCCTTGATGAAGGGGGGCCACAAGTTGGGGCTGAAGATCATGGTCCCCACCACAGATTCGAAACAGTGTCCCTCGGAGTGAATCCTTAGGACAAATTGAGGCAGGCCGTCTGAGTCGTCCTGTTTGAAGTACGGCCAATGTCTCAGGCATCTCATCACAAGGACACGTGCTATATACAGGGTCACAAGGACCACAGCCGATATCCACAAAGCATCGTACCGTCCTGTGTCCGACACCTATCCACTTGTGCTGCTGCATGAAGTCTGTGTTGACCACGCTAGGAATTGCGGTAGGAGGCAGGGGCCATTTCTCATTGGCCTTGTTGATCATGTCCTTGAGGTTGTTCCATGCTGCTGCGTCTGCCATGGTTGGGGTGTTAAGCACTGAATGGATGGTGACCAACTGTGCCAGCCGAGTCACGCGCCTGTGGGTATGACATGTGATTGCACAACACAGAGCAGCCAGCAGCGGGGTCAACAGGTGTAACCAAGGTGAGTACTCTAGGTGGAGGCCGAGGTGGGTCAAGGAGCTTGCCGATAACAGGGCGGATCAAATCAGACAGGGCGGATCAAATCAGACAGGCTCTTCTGAGGGTGAGTACTTCTTTAATTAAAGGTACTTTTTCTGATTGTGTAGGTATCTTAAGCACTGAAAGTTAGGTAGTTCCAGGGGCCGGGGTGTGGTTGTCATGGAAACGCCCGATACATTGGCTGGAGGGGACCCAAAGTGTCGCCATCGGGGGAGGTTAATGGGACTCATGGCTAGAGGATCTAGGGTGATTCTTTGTACACAAGACATGTTTGAATTTATCATGATCATACCAGCATTATTAATGGAACATAGGCATGGTACTGTTATTACTGAATAAGCTGCAGTTTTGATTGTAATTTGTCCTGCATTGTGGCATTGTAGGTGGGATGGTGAGTAATGCTGGTAATCAAAAGGTATGTGTCCCTAGCTATCGGTTTAATTAGATTTGGAATGGGTGCAGCCATGTGTGCAGTAAAACTGCAAGTGTGATGGACTGCATCAGGTAGATCTAAAAGTCGGGATAGGGTGCATGTGGGGTGGAGTGGTGATAACAGGGGTAGGGGTAAGTTACAGCTGATAAAGGAGTCTTGTATACACATGTCCATCTCAGCCTGCTGCAGCTCTATGTAGTGGGCGTGGCTGTTAGACATGGCTATGAAAGGGGGTAGGGTCTGTACTAGTGTATGGCCTTTGGCCTAGTGTATGGACGTTGGATGTGTGGAAGGGGCCTGGGAAGGTTTCAGTTCTAAAAATAGAGTAGGTGTTATCCCCTAGGCCTATGGGTATTGGTATGGTTATAAGCAGGGTGGCGTTGTCGCTCCAATGAGCGCTCACCCTTCTTTTATAATAAAAACCTACCGGTACGTTTAGGATAGTGATACCTTGGTGGGCGCTGCTTAAGGCGCTGGATAGGTTGTTTAGACCTAGCCTTAGGGTATCATGGGGAATTAAGGTAGGGAGTAACTCGCCTTCCATTAAGTCATTAATGGCTGTGAGAAGTGTGTCCAAATCATCTTGGAGATCAATGAGAGATTCAATTTGTGCATTGGCTGCTGAGAATAGCATAGAGTAGAAGGTGTCCTGTCTGGCCTGGGTTTCTAAATTCAGAATAATTCCTGAAAAATTTGAGTTTAAATTTTGAAGCTTGTGGGCCAGCAGGGATAGTGCGTCATCTGTACATTTTGAAATTCTGAAAGTGTGTTTAAGGATTTATAATTGTATTTTGAAATATTGAGTAGAAAGTGGGTCGCCCATTCTACAACATGCATTTTAGTAGCTATTCTTCTATCTATATCTGACACATCTGAATTTAAAAGGTCAATTTCAGGTTGGGTTCCCAGGCCTATAGTAGCTCTGAGAATGTCACCAATGATTTGGCCAGGGGAATTTCTGCTCAGACAGGTCTTGGGGGTAGATATTAGATTAAAAAGATCTAAAGATTTTTGGGATTTATCAAAAAGGTTGCTGATCATTAGGTCCAAGTTGCTGGCTGTGTGTGTGATGTAAGGCGAGGCATTGGGTCTGACAGGGGTGTTACTTGGTCAGGTCTTTGGAGTGTGGGGGAGAGGGAGATATTTAGACTGAAAACCAGGGGGTAGTCCATGAAGTTTGACAGTAGGGGCTCAGGCATTTGTGTGAAAAGAGCTCCATAATTTGGTCTGAATATGATCCTTGGGGGTAACTCCTGATGTTATAATCCACTGGTAATGGAGATGGGGATGAGTGTAACCACCATAGGGACTGCAACCCTAAAAAGGTAATGGGAATTATTTTAGAAAAATGAAGGGGAAAAATCCTTGGTGTGGGAGTTTTTAATTTTTGGTCGTTGTGTGGGGTATATCCCTGTTTTAAGGCTTGTACGTACACCTAGGTGAGTGTGGGTGTGATGTGTGTGTGGGTGGGGGGGGGGTGCTTCGCTTTTATGTGAGGTAAAGGTGTGTGATTCAATGTGACGCGACCTGGAGTGTTAGTAAGCTAATGCTAATTTGGAGGGGGGTGTTTTTGAGTTGTAAAAAGTGGTAGCTTACCCCTTTGGGTTTTAAGTCAGCGCTGGTGGCTGGTGTGAGGAGAGTAGATTACTTATTGGATCAAGCGTGGGCTTCAAAAATGGCCTGCTGGAAGGTGAGCTTTATTGTGTCTCTGATGACCAAAATTCTGCCTATCCCGGTGAAGTACCTGGGAAGGTCTTTAAGGGGCTTATCAGAAGCGAGTTGTGCGCGCGCACATAACAGCACAATGTAAGCAGCTGCTTTGGGGGAAAAGTTGTTCCAATTTGGAGAAGTAGGGACGTTACTAGATAGGTAGTACATCATTCTTTTGATGAGTGTGGAGACCAATGGGTCATGTAGGGGTAGTTCTTTGAAGACTGCCGGGTCATTCAGGTAGCTCAAATCTTTAGGGGTCACATTGATTTTGGTGGTTTACAATAAGTTGCCTAGTATCTAAAATGTGTCTTCTGCCATTCAATATTCCAATGGGTCCCAGGAGGTCATGAATTGTCCAATCAGATTGTGACTTCCTCCTGAAGAGAAGAATTTTGTGTAAGCTACTTTTTGAATAAACCGGTAATTAAATGGAGGGGTGAGTACAGAGGGAAACAGTTTAAGTCAAGTGTGGGTTGTGAAGAGTATCAGTAACTTCTAACTTTTTACAGGTATTCTGGTGCTCATACTGCCATTGGTTAATAGAGGTACCTAGGTATCATGGCAACAAACTTTGCCATTGACGATACAAGAACGGCTGATAGTCTAGTACTAAAAATGGGCACATAGGACAGGCCTACCTGGGCTTATTGCATGCTGTGGATGCCATGTTGCTCCTAATCCAGGGACTTGTTCACTTGGTACGGTGATGTGGTTGGATTTGGTGTTATTGTAAATTTATGTGGGTGAGGTGGGTGTGGGCTAAGGCTTATAAACCCATCCGTGAGGGTGGCTATTTCTCACTTCCGGATTTCCATGTGGTGGTATGTCTTGCCCTATAAGGCCCTGGCCAAATTTTATTGGATGGATGCAGTTTGGGCTGTGCTGCCTTCTATGCAAATTTTGGTACCTATGCCTAGGTAATGAAGGTTCATAATTGGTACCTTGGGGTCGGTTGTATGATAAGGCGGGAGTGGGTAAGGTCAGTTGTACGTGTGAAAAACTGCTGACCAGGGGATCATGGATGTGCGGAACGTCATGCATGAACTGGAAATCTGCCTTAACTGACAGGCCATAAATATTAGGTTCTACCTGCATCACCTCCCTCATGCTAAACAGATGTACAAACATGGATCTGGCATGGGGGAACACATGCACCTATAATAGACGTGTCACTGGTAAATAGGAGCCCTGAAAAGCTAACAAGCCTGTGTATGCATACTTTTATAAATAAAAGTCATGTACCAGAGGATACACAGCTGCCATGGGCAGTTTAGGTGGCTACCAAACCACACTGATCAAAAATTGGTTACATATGCTACCCTTAAGTGGTTACCAGTGGTTTAGAATTCGGTGTGATAATTTATGAATAAGGTTTGTTTTTGATATAAAAGAAAAAAATATAAATGACAAGATTATATACAGTGAAAATGAAGATAAATGGCACAAGGGTTAATAATTTGGGAATTTTCAGGATGCTGGCATTTTAAGGAGCCGCTGGAGTTGGGTCGGTATCGCCAGGTTGTGTTGCAGGTCGGGATGTTGAATTCCTGCAGATAGCAGGGGTCTGGTGCATGGCTCGTGTGTGGGCCGGCAGCGGGGGGGGGGTGTATTTGATAGTGTGTGGGTGTGTATGTTGGGGTGGGGTGTTTTAACAAATTTCTTTTGAATTTTAACAAGTAATTGCTTTTTTTTTTCTTCTTTGCCTTTTTGAGTGGAGACGGGGCAAGGTAACAATACCTTTTTTAGCAGGCCGTCCTCTCTTCTTTTTGAGAGAGGGGGCTGGTGTGTTGGTGTCAGGTATTGTGCTTAAGTCAAGGTCGAAAAGGGTTGTCACAGGACCGGTTTGAAGCCTTTTTATGATGGCTTTGGCGCTGGCCTTTGTGATTGGTCTTCTCAACCTGGATACATGTACTGCTTTTTTGAAAACTTTTCCATCCTGCAATCTTTTTATAATTGCAGTCACTGATGATGTCATTTTGATTATGATGTATGGGCCAGAGTAGGTAGGTTGCAGCTTTTTGGTCATGTGTTTCACCAGAAGGTTAGGGATGTGTAAGTACACCAATTGACCAGTGTTGAAGGTGCATACCTCTGCTGAGGCATCATGCTTGGCTTTCATCTTTTTATGAGCCTTAATCATGTTTTCTGCTGCCTTCATTTGGATATCATCCCTGAGATTTAGTAAGTGGGTGGCTATATCTTCCTTTTGTTTAATTTCATTTGCAGAAGTGTTCAGCGCCAATGCAGCCTCTGTGGGTAGATGTGTTTGTTTACCAAAGACCAAGAGGTTGGGTGAGTAGCCTAGGGCACTGGAGACTGTATTATTCATGCTGAAAATCACAGCCTGGAGGAAGGTTGACCAATGCTTTTGTGACTTAGATACAAAAGCTCTGAGGGATGATTCTATTGTCTGGTGTTGACGCTCACAGAGGCCTTGAGACCTGCTCCAGTGTGCGCTCCCTGTAACATGTTTAATGCCAAACTTGTTGCAAAATAATGCAAAGGAATTTGAGGTATATTGTTTGGCATTATCAGTATTTAGGACTGAAGGTGTTCCATGGATACAGATCACTCTTTGGAAGAAACCAAGGGCTACATCGGCGGCTGTGTTTTCTTCTGTGCACCATGCTGTGACATGCCTGGTGGCATGATCTGTTACCACATGTATATGGCGGGAGCCATCCACAGCTTGGTTAAAGGGACCTATGGTATCCATGGTGATGTGGGAGTATGCTGTTAGCACTGGTTTGCAGAGTGTCATTGGTGATTTTAGATGCTTTGGCCTCTTTTTGATATTGAGACATATGTGACATGTGTTTGAACATTGAGTGCCAATAGTATCTTAACCTGACAGCTGCATATGTTTTGACTGAACCCAAGTGTCCACCTAATGGGGAACAGTGTGTGGATTCAATGATGGATTCTGCCCATTTTTCAGGTATCACAATTTGAAGGGTTGGGTCTAGGGATTTACCCATGACTGTATCAGTGATTCTAAAAAGGACCTCATCTAGAATAATGAACTGATCATGATTGCTCAAGATTTGGTTAGTTAAACCTGAGTCGCTTGGCAATTTTCCAAATTCAATGTAATTTAGCATTGATGAGGCAAAAAGGTCTTCTTTTTGTGCTTTTATTAAAAGCTCTCTAGAAGGTGTGGCGGAGGTGTGCTTGCAAAGTTTCATAATTGCCCTTTCAGCTTTAGGTAGTGCCTTTTGTGAGAGCTTGGCTCTTTTGGCATTGGCTGCCCTGACTGATACCCTTGGTGACCTTGATTTGGGGGTCGACCTCTTGACCTAGAACCAGCCGGCTTGACCTTTGTTGGTCGGCTCTGTTTATTTACAGTGGTTCTGGTCCGTGATTGGATGGGGGCTGGGGGTGTGTCTTCCTGGGAGTTTTGTGACTGCGCTCTGGTTAAGACACATAGCTCTGGAGCTTAATTCAAAAGATCCTGGGATCACGACCCCAGTGATTTTAGGAATGAATCAGCCTTATCCTATTAAGCGATCTTAAGAGTTGACTGGGTTCACATATCCTAGCCAGCACTTAGATCACATCGATCTTAGCCTCAGCCCTCCTACACTATTCCAAGAAGTACTGACTAGGCACAGGGGTAAGAGTCCCAAAAAAAAGGAATAGCTATGGAGTCACTCTTCTTCACAAGAGTGCTTATACCATCATTCCCCGTCCCCATATGGGCTAACAAAAGAGCACAGGGTGCAGTTGACCCCCATACAGTATTCAAGAGTTGTTCCCATGAATGTATGATTTATGCTTGCCTATTAGAAGCATTGTGCCCTCCCCCCAGAACAAAGAGAGAGAAGGGAAGAATTAACTTACAGTGCACTTAACGCATGAGTAGCCCTGAGAGCCCTCAAGGACACTCAGCAAACATCCTCCCTCCCCTCTTTATGTATGCAGCAGGCTATTCACTCTTTCAATCAGGAGTGTTTCCTGTAAGTGCTCTTGTACCCTGGTGAAACCACTATGCATTTCTTTCACTAAGATCGCAGTGATCTTAGTGGTGGAAATGGAATAGTGAAGTGATCCCAGGACTAGCTATTCTGGACAGGCCTGCAACCACTGCATTACATAGGGTAGACCAGCCAGTTCTTATGATATGTGCCTACACTAAGATCGCTGGGGTTGGGATCCCAGGATCTTTTGAATTAAGCTCCTGATTGCGCTGTAATTGAAGCTATGTAATTTCTTTCAGAGCTATTTTTCTTTGCAATGACACCCTTTGGTGGTTTGCCTGTGTTTCCCCAGATTTTACCACCTTTTAGGATTGATCTTGGAGGTCCCATCTGGATTGGGTGATTGGGTACTGGCTCATTAGATCCGAAAACCTTAGTCATTGGGGGGAAGTATGATTTTCCCTTGTGATCTGATGGGAATTGGGTCGTCAGAGCTTGGTGGGTAGGTCCTCCTGGAGAGGAAGTCTGCCACAAGATTGGCTCTGCCCTTCAAGTCCACCCACCTGGCTAGTCTCCCATTTGTGATATTTTCCTTTTTATTGAAGGGAAACTAGGGCAGTGTTGTCAGAGTAGACCTTGAAGTGAGTTCCATCCATGTAATGGTGGAATTTTTTTACTGCAAAGACTATGCCCAGTAGTTCTATGTCTGTTATTCCATATTTGGTTTCCTGTGGCGTCAAACCTCTGCCTGCAAATTCAATGGGTCTGTAGAAACCATAGTCATCCACCTGTGTGATTACAGCTTCCAGGCTGTACTTACTTGAGTCAGTGAAAATGACAAAAGGTTTGCTGTAATCAGGGAATTTGAGTACAGCTTCAGTGCAAATCGAGGATTTGATCTTCTCAAAGGCTTGCTGACAGCTTACGGTCCATTTAAAGGTGCTTTTAGTAGCCTCATATAGGGGCTTCATGATATGAGCAAAACCTTTTATGAACCTTTTGTAAAACTGTGCCATACCATTGAAGCATCTAAGATCATGAATGTTCTTAGGTGGGGGAAAGGTTTTGACTGGTCAGATTTTGTCTGGGGAAGGTGACACACCATGTTGGTCTAGAGAAAATCCCAAGAAATCCATCTTGGTGGTGCCAAATTCACATTTTTCAGATTTCAATTTGATATTTCCTTTAATGAAAAGTTTGAGCACTTCATCCAGGTCCTGCAAGTGTCTTTCCCATGTTGGGCTATAAATAGCCACGTCATTGACATATGCTACTGCATTTCTATATTTACATGTCATGAGTAGCTGCTCCATGACGTTCATGAAGGATAGACCTGAGGTTTTAAGTCTCATAGGGAGGACTTTGGCGATGTACCTGGTTCCATTGGCCTGGTTATAGGCCTAGATTCTTCAGCCAAAGGAATTTGGTGGTAAGTGCTATAGACGTCCAATTTTGAGAAATTTTTGGCACCTGTTCTGCCAATTTGTTGCATGACGTCGTCTGCCCTGGGGAAGGAGTACGAAAAGGATTTGAGGTTTTGATTGACCCATCTGTAGTCTACTACAATTATCCATCTGGAGGCTACAGATCTGTCTCCTTGAGGTTTAGGCACTAGAAAGGCTGGTGAATTCCATTCACAAGGTTTGGTGCATTCCTCAATGATTCCCTGCTCTAAGTGTTTATTTAAGAGCTCTTTTTGGAAAATTTCTTTGTGGGGGGATATTCTGTATGAGGGCCTGTTACAGGGCTTGTGGTCTGGGATTAATTCCAGTTTGACCTCATTTTCTACATTGGAGCCAATGGCGCTGTCATCTATCACAAAAGCTTGTGTATTCCCCTCAACAACTTTACGGATCTGCTCCTTTTGGTTGTCATTGAGCTGCTCACAGATTTCATACTTTAGGGGCTTATTACCCTTTGGGAGTTGCTCTAAGGGATCTTCACCACAATTGATTGGGAAGAGCTCTTGGTCAGGGGTGACATGGTTGAGTGAATGGTGACTATGTAAGAGGCCAATTGGTATTGCCTTTTTGATGTTGAAAGGCTTTAATAGGCCCAAAGCCATGTGCTTCTTTAACCTTTTTGTGCCCAGAATTATTTGAAGATTTTACATTATTTCACAATTGTATCACCTTGTTGATAAGACCATGTGCTACTTTGATCTTCTCCTCTGATATGGGCTCTGCTGTACATTTTCCCAATACTCATAACCCAGTGAACAATGCTGAAGACTTTCTGTTAAGGGCAGGGTATTTCTGGTCAGGTCTGGTAACCATAGTTACCAAAACCTTCCAGTTGTTGTTATTTCTTAGTATCTGGTCTCTCTTGTGCTATATAATCATATATTTTAGCCATTATCCCTGCAATCCTGAGAGCTTAGAGAACTTGCAAAGCAAATTCTGCCTGCTTGGGTACTGCCAATTAGGGAACATAATGTGTTAGTAACTGCATGGTATATCATTATTGATATGATCAGTTGTTGTAAAATCTAATGGGAGTATGGGAAATGGTGTGTGTATGACCTATCATTATTTTGGTAACATGTCAGATGTTAGCTCCCTGGAGGTTCCCCTTTAATAAATCACATAAAATGACAGCTCATTTTCAAGTGTTGACTCCCTGTGCCTGGTATAATAGAGATAGAGCCAAATGGATGGTTGTATTGTATCTAGGAAGTCATGAGCATTCCAATGAAGGTCTAACTTTGCAAATTGGACCAGAAGTTTCTGGGTAAAAATGTCATTCAATATACATGCATTTAAGCCCAAAGCCGTGCTTAAATGCGCGCGTGGGCACCTAGGGGTTAAAGGTAGAGGAAAATCATTTGGGTTTGCCATGGTTACCGGTATCAACTTTTGAGCTGTTTTGGGTTTAACCAAAGCATGTTTGATTAAGAAAGGTAACCTTATGTCAACATTTTCAGTGATGCCTGTAAGTCTAAATACCTTGTCTGGGCCAATGCCCATGGCGTTCAGTGTAGTTTCCAAATTAGGGGGTATTGTGAAATTTTCCACCGGCCTAATTGTGAAAGCTGTTGGTCGCTTGGGGCCAAAACTGAGTTTGGCCTTGTATTTGGTCATGAAGTTTACTCCAAGGATGAAGGGGTGATTTAACTTAGGTATTACATGGAACCTGGTGATAAATTCTACTCCTTCTATCAGAAAGCTTAGATTTAATGCAGTGGTCAGTGAAAACGTCTCTGGAGACACCGGGATTCGAACCCGGGTCTCTCGCTTGCAAGTCGAGCGCTCTACCACTGAGCTACATCCCCTGGCCTGACATACCCTGTCACCAACACGGCCCCACTGACATTTCCACCTTCCAACTACCCTGGATCGGTATGGTATACATAGGGGGAGTGACACAACCAAGTGAACAGTCCCTCTGAAGGCTCTGCGCACCCGACGGTGGAACGAACCCCTACACATGGTTTACCTGTACTAAGGATCTGTCTGCTAGGAGGACGGTCATACATGATCTTCTTCCATGTCTAAAGTTTGGGGTGTTAATCACTTTATCGGCCATTTTCTGACTGATAAAAGATAAGGAAGCACCCGATTGTACCAATGCTCTGTAGGGGTGGTCATTTATGTCAATAAAAACTGCACCTCTAGTTAACTCGGTATTAATGTAAGAGACCTTACCTCGCTGCCCATACTTATCTGACTTGATTCTCAGTTGGAGGCACGCCACTCTGCTGTTGCTTTCCTCATAACAGTCCTCACTGTCTGAGGAGCTGTCATCAAGGTTTAATCTGCCGTTGATGTCAGGCTGTTGGAGGGAGTTGACTTCAGCATTACTTTGAACATTACTTGATTTATTGGCTGGTGGGGGGCGTTCCAGATTTCTTGTCCACTTGGGTGGAGGCGGGGTCACGAGGTGCCTGGTGACCTTCCCCAGAAACCTATTCTTCATGGTCGTATTTCTCTTCATCATCAATGAAATCTTCATCACCATCATTGTGATCAAAATCATCATCATCAATGTCATTGAGATCAGCGTCATTTTCAGATTCAGTGGGCTCATTGTCCTTATTACTCCAAGAGTATCTGCTGGGTGTTGAGTCCCTGGTCCTTCTCTTGATGTATGAGGAGTCATTAGGGGCTTTGGAATCAGCAGAGGATGTGAGCTTCTCGAAGGAGCTCTGCTTATTGTCAGCTGGGGCCATGGCCACAGTTATGATGATTTTATTATCATCTGTGTCTGAGTTCCTGAGGGTACCTGGAGGCCTCTTAAATTGGGGTGATTGGCTCTGTTTATTTCCAGGTGGGTCCAGGAATCTAGATCTGCCTTTGTACCTCCTGTTGTTGTTGTTATTAAAACCACTTCTGTATTTGGCATCATACTGCTTGTTGTAGTTGCCATTTGGAAGCCTGTCTTCCTTTTTGTTGTCCTGATAATGGGCTTACTTTCTGGATCTGCCATTATTTTTATTGTTGTTAAAAACGGCACAGAGGTCTGCTTGCTGGGCGGAGGCCAGGGAGGTTCTGTTGGCTTCACGGCTGAGCTCCTGTTTGAGTGCTAAGCGCTCTGCCTCTACTATAGATTTGGGTGCCTCGGGGAGGATTACTGTATTAATCTCAGGTTTTAGACCATTGATCAGATAATCCACCTGCACGGATTCTTCTAGGCTGCTATTGCCCAGGAGGAGAGTCATGTCAGCCAGGTATTGCTTCATGGTTTCATTTGGTTGTTGCTTTCTATTCCTGTAACCTTTAATGATGGTTGCAGGGTCGGGGGTGCCTCCAGACTCCAGACTCAAAGCTTGAGGACAGGGTGTTTGGTGGTGTTGGGGTTGCCTCAGCAGTGGAAGGACTTATGTATGATCTGAAAGGATCACTAAAGGTTGTAGCGTCAGGCCACTGTTCCTCCAGTATTCTATTGACACAATGTAAAAAGGCTGAGGGGCTCTCACCACACTGTGTGTCCTCGGGTTTGCAGGTTGGTGCCTGCTGAGCTCTGTTGGTACTATTTGAGTTTGCTGATCTCCACCTGGCAATAGCTGATCTTATTCTTTGTCTCCAGAGATCAGAGGTAGGTGGTGTATTAGTAGTAGAATCTGGGACAACAAAATTATCCCAAGTGAGCTCAGAGGGGTCTGGGTGTATAAAACCCGCTTGACTGGAGGTGGGGTGTGTACCGGTACTGGGCTGCTGAGTGGGAACTGGTATGCTCTGTAAGGCAGCCTGTAGTTGAGGAGACCTGGGCTCTAAATGTGAGTCTAAGACCAGGTGACTAGGAGAGTTAATTACAAGTGTGTAGACTGTATTTCACTTGGCAGACCAGCAATCTCAGTACTGGGGACTCAGCGTCTGAGAAACAAGGTAACGTCAAATTAATACCTGGTGCCTGTGATGTGCTAGGTGTGCTGGTCTGTGTACCGATATTAAGTTTTGTTCCTACTCACAGGTGTTGGCTTAGGTGTTAATAATGATGCTGGCAGGAAAGGATCCAACAGGAAGGCGTTAGGTGACGAATCAGCTGTTTGAGTGGGCTGGTTTTTTATCTGGAGCTGCTGCTGCTGCTGCTGGTTGGGGCGCGTTTAGCCCTGGGGATGTAACGGCGCGTTCTGAAGCAAACTCTTTAGGCGTCGTCTCACTTTGGTTCATGGCTCATGAGAGGTGGAAACAATGGGATTGTTACAGTGAGGGTTCTCCACCATTGTCAACAGGTCGTTACATATCATGAAGTGAGAGACAATTCAGTTGATGATCCAGCTTTATTGTAAGATTGGCATGAGAGTAATCAATATGGTACACAGTATAGTACTCGCCAGTCTGACCAAGCTATATCCTGGGGCCAAGGCACCTGAGTGTCGTAGGGTCTAGGTTGGAGAAGAATAAGAATGGGGAATGGGGAATAAGCAGCTCTGCCCCTATCTGGTTGGATCCAGTCCAATCCGGATTAGGAGGGAGGGAGCTGCTCTCAAGAGTGAGTCATCTGGGCAGGTGAGGCTAAGAATAGCATATGATATCATGTCCTCCAGTGGGGGATCCGCGGGTAGGACCTGGGGGTGCTCACTGGGGGCATCCGAATATTCAGAACTACAACTATCCAATTTGTTAACAACAAATTCATCATCGCGCATATCACAACCCACAACTGGGTCACCGACATCACAGACCGAGTCTGCTTTGTTTACATCAATTGTCAAGCACTCAACTGCCTCCTCGCATACCTGAGTATAATTACTGTAGTCCAAACTATCTCTACTTGAGTTAACAACCTCATTATTGACAATTTCACAGTTTGGACAGTCCAAATCAAGTCATGCTGTATTATCGCCCGCACCGCCACCTGTACCACCGCCACCACCACTACTACCACCCCCACGACAAGGGCAGCTGAGCATACCATGGTCCGAGGCCCCACAGGAACAGTTGTGGCGGTACTGACAATTATTGTTACATGAGTAGCCCTGGGCATGATTATAACAAATCCCTCTGTCAGATGCTACACGTCTCCAGCCAGACTGGGCTTGATTGCCATAACCTCCCCCTCTGCCACGGCCTCTGCCACGACCTCGGGAGTTGTTATTGCCCCTGTTATTAGATTGAGATGATTTGAGACCTGTAGCACCCAACCACATATTTGACAGATTCGTATCTACTACAGAGAAGGCACCCACACCATTTTCTTTAGCTCTCTCTCTAACTTCACCATCATATGTGGATCAACACGGTAAAAGGTACGCCCGTGAGGGGGTGCGTGGGCATACCTTTTACTGTGTTGATCCACATATCCCACCAATGCCTCCGTTGTATACAACCCAGTTGATGCTAGAAATGTCAAATAAGCAATGTGAGATAATAATCCTGTAGTGTCCAAGCCTTTCTTTGCCAAGTCCTCTACAAGGCGAGCCAATAAATAAAATAATTTATCAGGATTTTCAAGAGTTAATGTCTTTTTCCTTTCAGCCACGGGTAGAAACCTCCTGATATCAAACTTACTGACTGTAGGGGTGCCAGCTCGTACAAAGAATTCCTCACGTCCAAGCTCCGGTTCAGCTCCAGTTGAAGACTCAGCACCATAGTTTAATGGTGTCTCCCGGCCATTGCCATCAACGACACTTGCGGCCTCACGTAAGATCTCACTATTACCAGTAGCTCCAACAGTCCCACTATTACCGGTAGCTCCAGCATTGGTAGAATTTGAAGCATTCACTGGTTGTGCAGGATAGTTGACCGCCTCACTGCCCTGAGGAACAGGGGGTGAAGGACTCCTGAAGTTGAACTTAGTTGTATGAACTACACTTCCCTTGTCACCAGAATGGACGCCATTTTGAGTTGCCGGCTTCACCACCAACTTCTCCTCAATAAGTCTCTCTAGTCTGTCCATTCTCTCATTTAGACCTTGAGATAATTTTCTAAACTCAGCCAGTACGTCATCATTAGTAAGAATATCCAGACTTCTATTTAAGTCTTGCACGACATTTGAGGCTCCCGACGGCTGGCCTGCCCCTCGAGCCGCCTTTTCTGCTTTCACCCTATCCTGCTCAAATTCCGCTTCAATTTGGCTTTTCCTCCGCTCTTTACGAATCTCATGCTCTTTGTCATCTGCACAGAAAGGGCACTCCTTGCAATTTCCATGGTAGGTATTACCACATGTAGGGCACTTCGCCATGATAGAAAAAATGAACCGTCACTGACTGAGTTTACACCTCGAATGAACAAGAACCCCACCAGGGGAGAAGGGACTGGCCAGTGAGACCCCTGGTGTGGGAACATGTCAATACTGAATATACCCAAATATCATAAGTGATATTTGTCTCATATAATCGATTCTTTTCAATTCTCTTCCCATCCTTTTCCCACCCTAGTGTGGTATAAGTGTGTATACTGTTCACAATAAATGAAATGGTTTAATGTTATTTTTTTAGACCTGGTTCAAGCAGTGATGGATAATGAAAGTAAACGTGATGCTTGCAAACAGAAGCTACAGTACTTTTCAAGCGATTGTCGAATTGAGGTACATATTTGCATGTCTATTATTTATTTTGTTTATCATGTATATTATAATAGTACCATATCTAATTTGTGTATACCAGATAAATAATGCCAATACAATAGTGTATTGGTCTGGTAGATGAAGATTTTTTTTACGGTATTTGATATATTCAAGACAGCCTGTTATTATTATACATTCCCTTTAAACCCAATGTTTGTAGAATAATATATATTACTTTCTTTTATTTGAAGAATGAAAGACTGTTCAAGGAAGACATCAATGTAAGCAAAGAGATACCAGATGATTGTGTTTCTGGTCGGCTTCAGGTTAAGGCAATGATATATGCCGGTATACCAGCAATAGCAGGTAATCTTCCTTTATTTGTGTATTTTCTTTTTATGGAATATGTAATAGAAGTATATGAGTGAGTCTCATGAGATCCGTGCATTGTCACCTTTCTCAGCGATGAGAAGGTTTTTTTTTTTCTTTTCATACTGAAGAATAAAAAATGGTTCAGATGTGTCCCCTAGATTCTTTTTCCTTAAATATGTATGTTTTCCCTCCAAATCCGTTGGAACTGGTGCCACTAAGAAAGGTGACATAGCTGTGATTTTTTGATCAGCAAACAGTATAGCTAAGTACTAGAACTTTTATATCTGGCATATATATGGAGGGTATGGTTATCTATCAAATGTATGTATGGTAGATAGTTAAATAAATGCTGTATTTGAAAAGAATAGATGTAAGCTGGGCCAATGTGTGACATGTTTAGGAAATGTAGATTATGTCTGTAAAATGGAAATTATAAGCGATATAGAATGGAAAACTCTATAACATGGTAGATATAACATTGGGCTTCAAAATGATAAAACTAAGATACTAAAATAGGGATTTTTTCTTTCAAATACGCTGAAAATTGTGCTGCTGAGAAAGGTGACAAAACCATTTCTCAGCACTGAGAAAGGTGACGTAGGGTAAAGTGACCACTTGGCCCTCTGTGCAACCTATGAATTCTTCTAGGAGCTGTGCTATAGTAGGTTAACCTGTATGGAGCATCAAAAAAGGATAATGAAAATTATCCTGAAATGTTTGTCTTTCCAGTAAATGAGGTTACAACTCTTATGCCCATTTCTATCAGGCCTTATAAGCCTTCATTACCCAAGTGGTGTGTATTTCTTTTCATCAGTACCATGAGTCGGCCACCAGTACCTTGAGTCGGCCACATCATATAATGAATCAACTAGTGTGTAGGGGTTGTCTATTATGCACTTGATGCACGGAGAGGACAGATTTCCAGTTTACTGATAATTTAGAGAGTGTAAATGTAATCCACATACAATATTTAGTCAAGGTTAACGCTGTTCCTTGACTACTAGGACATTATTTCAAGTTTATCCTCATTTATTAGTTGCACTTCAATAATTATATATAAGTGGCTTAAAGGTCATCAGAAACCTATCCCTATTTGCATGCATGTAACCCCATACATGCTGTCATTGACAGCCTGTTGAAGGTAATAAACTCAGAAAAGCCAGAGATGGAAGGATGGCAAGTGCTGCATCTTCCCATCTTCTATAAATGTAAATGGCTTAAAATCCTCTAAGGTGGCCATTGATAATAATAATTTGGCACTATATACATGCAAAGTGGCCGACTCAAGGTACATGGACGACTCAAGGTCACTCTACCCCAACTGTTTCTCAGCACTGAGAAAGGTGACAGTGACAAATATAACAAATCTCTTCACCCTTCCAAGAATATATATCTTTAGTGTATCTAATTTACATCACTTTGAAGCCCAATGTTTTGTTTAACAGGTAAAACTGTTTTCCATTCTATGATGTTAATGACATCTGTTTTATGGGTTGACATCCAAATTTTCACCTTTCTCATTGGCCACCTTACATTTATATCTTTTTAGATTGTAGCATTCATTTAACTATCTGCAATACATGCATTCAAGGAATACCTATATCCCCCATGGATGTGACAAACACCACAGTTGTAGTACATAGCTGTAACTTGTAAATACCAAAAGAATCATAGTTATTTCACCTTTCTCAGTGCTGGGAAAGGTGACATAACTGTGATTTATTGATAAAATCATGGTAAATCATTGTAGTACATATTTGATACATGGAATATGCATGAGAGGTATGATCACCTATTGAATGGGTGCATTAAAGATAGTTAAATATATACTGCATTTAATTTATTTCAATATCAAGTGGGGCGATGAGAAAGGTGACACATATAAAAATATGGATTCTACGCATAAAACAGAAAGTGTAGCTAACCTTGAATGAAAAGAGAGTATTGCTGAGTAGAAGAAACATTGGGCTTCAAAATGATATAACTTAAATAAATCAAAGTAATTCTATTATTAATATAACAACTATATCATAACCTTCACCTTTCTCATTGTTTCTCAGTGCTTAGTTAAGTAGTAATTGCAGGACAAGTATACATATTTAAGGAAAAAGAAGCATCGATTATTATACCCCAGCACCTAGGGGATCTCATGAGACACACCCATATAATGTCTCAAATTTCATTCTTTGGAAATAGTGTCTTAAATAAAACAGAAAGTGTAGCTAACCTTGAATGAAAAGAGAGTATTGCTGAGTAGAAGAAACATTGGGCTTCAAAATGATATAACTTAAATAAATCAAAGTAATTCTATTATTAATATAACAACTATATCATAACCTTCACCTTTCTCATTGTTTCTCAGTGCTTAGTTAAGTAGTAATTGCAGGACAAGTATACATATTTAAGGAAAAAGAAGCATCGATTATTATACCCCAGCACCTAGGGGATCTCATGAGACACACCCATATAATGTCTCAAATTTCATTCTTTGGAAATAGTGTCTTAAATAGGATTATTAATGCCTTCTCCTACTTTTACACATCTAAATTCATTGGAGTACTAAGTATAATTTATTGAATTTCTACTGAAATTTGTTTTTTTTTAAGTTGATGAACCCACTTTCAAGAAAACTAGGAAATCGTCTACCAAAGAAACTCCCAAAGAGACTCCTAAAAGTGAGTGAGTAATGGTTGTTTAACGCCAAGCCGACAGCTAAGGTCATATTCATGGCGGAAAAAGTACATTAGACATCACGTCACAAAGGAATACATGTGCCTGTGCCCGTGCATATGGACACCAGACACATGTAAGAAAGAGGGAACAGGAAAGAGGAGATTCAAGGAACGAATATGTGCCAGTGCCCGCGCATATGGACACCACCCACACTCAGAGAGGATAGAAAAGCAAGACATAGACCCCTTTTAAAGATGGCCTGGGGCTGGGGAGGCCCGACTCCTAAAAGACTATGAAAAGTACTCCCAAAGATACGAACAAAGAGACTACAAAAGAGACTACCCATACTACCTAAACTAGTAAGTATTATTGACCCAAATGGAATAATACCTCTTTTTAATAGTAATGACATATTAATCATATACCTTTTTTTCTTTTACAAATTAAGTACAAAATTACAATATTCTTTAGCAAAAATCTACTTTTATATACCTATATGTTGGTAGATATTTTGGTCTTTATCTTTATATGTGGCCAGGTGAGGGAAAACATGCCTCCTGGGGGGAAATGGCTATTTAAAGTTTAAGTCATGGGCTTTAAATTTAGATATCTTGAGCTAAAATATCCCTGGTAGTTTTGCTGTAATTGCTTGTCAAATATAGGTTGGTGTGTACAACTGAAAATAGGAAATAAGCTCTAAATGCATTATATCCTATTATAAAGACTAGAAATGCAAAAAATACAGTTTTGTGGAAAAATAATCAAAGAAATATGATGTTTTTGTCATAAAATTGGTTCTAAAGGGAATTTTTGAGCTCTGTTTTTGGTTCTGGGTTCCTGACGGAATTTCCAAAAAAATGTTTGTGATAAAAATTCCCAATTGGAAGAGGGGAGTGGTTTCCATGGCAACCAGAAATGGCCTTCCAATGGAGATGGAATGATTTTAAGCATACCACTGGATTCCTTATCAATGTCAGTGTTTTATCCATATACTGCCCCCTGGTGGCCATACCAGTACTAAAAATCCCCCCCCCCCCAGAGGTACCTCCTCCCCCGTTGGGCCACATATAGCTTCTAAGAAGGTGTCTACACCTCAAAATCCTGCACAAATAGTTGAAGAAACGGAAAATGGTGTTGGTGACAGTCGTTCCCTCAAAGAAATCCTGAAGTATGAGAAGACAACCCAAAATACTCCACCTCCAAATAAGGCCACTCTCAACGAGCAAGGTCTGAGAGTGCATTATGGCTGGATAAGGAACTTGGGTTATGAGCAAAAAAGCACTGTCCAGGCCCAAATCGTTAGATAAAGACCCAAATTTAAGCATAAACAGACTCTCTGTGTTGGCTGTATGTGGGCCTTAAGTATAACCAGAAGGTTGTATATAGATAAGAGACACCAAACTGTTACTATAAATAACCTCGTTTGGAGTGCTAGTTGCTATGGTCAAGAGTTTTCATAGAAACAGGATGTGATCATCTACAGTGTGGACCAGCACCTGCACCATGGGGAAGGTTCTTCCAGGCAGGAAGTCTGACCCCCTGCATGAGACCTGGATTATTGCACAGTCCTGTACAAACTATGATCCTGTACACCCCCTCTACCCCCTGTGCTATCCCTGTACGACCCCTGTATGATCCAATACGATCCCTGGAGCACTATTGTGCATGGAGAACTATAGCATGGAGCTCCATGGAAAGTGTACCATGCAACTATATGGACCATGGAGCTCTAAGTCTAGCAACATGGACCATGGAGCACCATTGAGGTTGGAGCACCATGCAGCTTGAGCAGTATGGAGCATGGAACTCCATGGACCATGGAGCACGAGGGAGCTCTATGCAACAGGGAGCTCTATGCAACATGGAGCACCATGACAAATGGTGCACCATGGAGCTACATTGTGTATATGGAACTATTATGAAGCATGGAGCTATTATGGAGCATGGAGCACCAGCCCCATGAAGCAACATGGTGCTTCATATTCCATGGAGCATCATGGAGAATGCAGCTGGAGCACTATAAAGCATGGAACTCCCTGGAGCATGGAGCATCATGGAGCTTGGGGCACTATGGAGCATGGAGCACCATGGAGCTCTATGCAACATGGAGCACCATAGAGCTCCATACCCCATGGGGCATGGTGCTCCATGGGACAGGGAGCTCTATGGAACATAGAGCATGGCATACCATGAGAGTCCATTTAGGTATGTCTTATGTATATGGCTTCAGTTATACATAAGGAAAATGTCAGGCAGAGAGATTGCTTTGTCTTATGTATGTAGCTCTGGTTGTACATAAACACACCAAGAAGAGAGATTGTTATGTCTTATGTATATAGCTCCACCTATACATAAGAAAAGACTGAGCAGAAGGAAAGGATATGTGTCCCTATATAAATACATAACTAACACAGTGGTAGAGTGAGGGAAGGTTAGAAAGAAAGAAAGGAGGGAGAAAGGATGGGTAAGGAAGGAGAGGGCAGGGCGAGAGAGGAAAATGGTTGGAGGGATGGAAGTATAGAAGGAAGAAAGGAAGGATAAATGGACCCTATACCTCCCTCCCTCCCTCCCTCTCTCTCACTTTTCCCTAAGCTCTAGTCATTCCTGTGCCTCCTTCTCTCTCTCTCTTTCTCTCTCTTTCTAGCTCTCTCTGCCTGGATCCTCCTTGCCTGTTTTCCTGGCGACCTGTTTGTTTAACTATCCCCTCTCTTCCTTCAACCTGCCTCACTGTTTCCTCCCCTCTATCTGCCCACCTGTATGTCTCCCTCACCCTACCTGTCTGCCTTCCAAGCCTTTCCCTGTATGTATGCCTCCCTCTTCCCCTCCCTTCCTCTTCCCCTCCCTTCCTCTGCCCTGCCTGGCTACTTCCTGCCTGCCTGCCTATGTGCTGCCCCCCTACTGATGTCCTTCATCATTTCATGGCCTCCATCTCCTCCTTCAACACTCTCTGCCTAGCTTACTCCCTCTATCCATCCTTCACCTGTTCCTTCCAAAACATACTCTTCTCTCTCACCAACTCTATCCTATCCTTTCTTGATTAATTCAATCCTACCCTCCTTTCTGTCTACCCATTTCCATCTTTCCTTATAGCCGCCTGCCTTGTGTCTCTCCTTCACCCACCCTATCCCCACAGATAGAAGTGGGGAGAGCATTGTGGGGAGGTAGAAATAGAAAGAGAGAGAGAGAGAGAGAGAGAGAGAGAGAGGGGGGGGTGGGGCAAGACAGAGAGTGAGGGAGAAAGGGGAGTGTGAAGAGGAAGAGTTCACACAGTGGAAGTTGGACAGAGTGGGAAAGAATGTCAGATTTCCTTGCTGGATGGACTTTCCCACGCTGCAGGAGCTGTTCCACACTGGCTATTTATAGTAACATTTTAGTGTCTCTTATGTATATAGCTCTGGTTATATATATACATAAGACACACATCCAGACAGAACAGAAAGGCTGCTTATGCTTATGCACCTGGATGTTATATATATATATAAGAAATGTCACCTCCAGGACTCCGTATTACACAGACCTTACTTGCCATCAAAATACCTATAAGTACCTTTGGTAGGACCACATTGAAATGAACATCAAACTCTGCTTAATTACGAGGCTAATGGTAGTTTCAATAGCAATATGCAAAATATCTTTTATATTGTGAACACAAAGGTCATTTCCATGACCTAACTTGACATAATAATAGTGATAACTACCTTAGCTAGTATAACATTGAAATAAACATAAATCAATGCTTAGATACAAGTAGAATGCAACTTCAACTTGGTACGGTGCCACGATATAAGAAAAAGTTTCACATAGCATCTTCCCGTTTATTTCTTGTATGTAACCATTAATTCTGTTGATATTCATTTCAATGTGCTCCTACCAAAGGTACTTATAGCTATTTTTATGTCAAGTGAGGTGAGGCAAATCACTTTTTTCACAAAAAATTGGACAACAAGTTATACTACGATACTACTTGTATTTAATCTTTATTTCGTGTTCCTTTCTAAGTAGTCCTACACTATGTGAAATAAGGTTCAAATTTTGTCCTTTATTAAGTAGGACTGTAAGGAGATATCTAAGATGGTATATTACACTGTGGTTACTGTCTGATATTCTTGGTAACTTAGTATGTACCGGTATCATTTGTTTGGAAGTAAAGGCTATTAATTAGCATATCATATGATTTTTGGAATAACTAACTACCTACCTACCTTATTAATTAATGAATTTATAATCTATTAAAGTATTCTGTCCCTGTCAAAATTGTACAGTGTATCATAGTAGGGAAAGTTGACCCTGCAGCGACACCGTGTTGGTAATTTGGAAATTAACATGCATGATAAATTGAAGAGTACTTTTGGCCACCTAGTGTTTTACTATTAAAGTAAATTGAGACTACTTTAGTTGATGCTGGTAGTGGTGTGCCCTTATATTTCCTTTGGTTTGCGGATGAATACCCTGTGTCTCATACACAAAATAGTTCTTTCTCTTCCGGTTTGTGTCAGCAAAAGGCGGTGCGATTTTCCACATCATTATAAAGGAATAACTTGCCTGTCCGTAACGAGTATGGTATGTGGTTTTAGAGCTGTGTCATTATATTTGTATATATATGATTTGGCGAACATATATGAATGAGTATTTAAGAGTGTATCTTTTCATGCAATTTGAACTAATTTTAGATGATAGACCTTACTTTATTTTATTTTAAAGGGAACTACTTTGATTTTTGGTTTATATCCCATTAAGACATTTATAGCAGTATTATTTTGTCATATATTTTCAGCCCAGAGCAAGGTCAACTCTGAATGAGGTTGGTGGGGGGCAGGTTCCTAAGAAGAGGAAGGTATGTGCCAAAAAGAAAGCAGACCCTCCTAAAGAAAAGAAAGTAAGGACCTACAAGGAATCCCCTATAAAGTTTGATGAGTTAGAAGTAGAAGGGGACAAAAAGGCAAGAAGTCCTATTTGGACCTACTTCGAGAAGATGAGGTTATTCATGGCTTCAAATGCACACAAAGATGTTCTCAGAAGTCCCTTCTCTTCGGCTTCTATACTCATATTCCAGGCAAGGAAAATGAGGAAGCAGATAGAGAATCTAGAACAGCAGGCACACTGAGCGGGAATTACCTAACTCAGCCTTTTAACAGATTCTAAGAAGGTGGGGAAAGCATAGCATAGACCTATCTGCATTGAGACTAGCACATAAGCTAGATCACTACTACAGCTGGCTGCCTGATCCAGGGGCAGCTTAAACAGATGCTTTGCCTCTATCATGGCATAATGATTAATATGCATTTCCTCCTTTCAGTCTGAACTGGAGGGTTGTACAGAAAGCCCTAGCAGAAGGCATGGAGGGAATGCTGGTGATGCCCAATTGGGCACAGCCCTGGTACAGCCTCATGAACAGGACCGCAGGAGGCTCCCGAAAACACTGCGGTGAAAGCTGGTGACAGAAGGTCTGTGGCACCTAGATCTTGTTGCATGGAGGATCTAGCATCAGCCCTCTGTGCAGTGGGTGCAAAGCCCACTACAATACATATGCATATAGCGTCATGGAGCAAGGGCGCACACACACAATACAGTGTCTATTTGTGCCCCATCCTTAAAAGTGAGGGATAGTTCACATTTTTAAGAATTTTTGAGAATTTACAGGCCAATAAAGATAAAAATGCTGTTTTCGTCAAAAATAAGTTGTGGTAAATTTTTTGGTAAATAGATGTCAATAAGCTGAATCAAACAGCTTTAGGCAGATGTTCACTTTGGATAGTGCTAAAATAGCCATAGAATTATGTATAATGCCATCATCGCTTACTGGAAGTTGATACCATACTGATATAAATGGGGATATTACCTATTGCCAATGAAGGGAGTGTTGCAGGTTGCCATGGTAACCAAAGGTGGAATATTCTTAATAGTTTTATTTCTATTGAATAGGCCACTCCAACAACTTTCAGAAAATATAATAAGAGCTATATATCAAAAGAGTGTGTTCAGAAATAAAAGAAAGTATATCAGTGTGAATATGGGGCCAGAGCCATTGAGGCATTTTCTCTGTTTAAGCTATTTGGAGTTATCTCTGAAGAGTTAAGTTGCAAAACACAATAAATGCCGTTTTTAAAAAAAATAAATACAGTTGAAAACTCAATGTTTAACTGCTTGCTGCATTGGTGGGATGGTAAACTGCTTTTGCTAATTAGTTCTCATCAAAGTCCCTGCGCGGCAGCACTGAGCAGTCTGCAACCCTTCAGGCTTTCCTTTGGAGGGTGTCATTTCCATAGACCACTACAGTCTGATCTCCTAACTACAGGTGGCACCACTGAGCTGATGTAATTAAGTGTTTGTCAACAGAGATTAAATGCTGGAAGCATTTTATTTCTAGGCATCTATTTCTTTGAGATTAGCATGGTTAAAACTCAGAATTGGTTGAGCTGTCAAAAGTGCATACAGGCAGGTGGGCTGATTGTAGATATACATAAATTAAAATATCCATATACTTCACGTCTTGTGCGAGCTTTAAGACAAATATACAATAGGTTGGGGAAAGTAAAAAAAAAATGTGCAAAATCTTGTTTTCCAAAATAGTCACTATTTTGCACTTAGGGCACCCCTAAAATCCACTTTTTTCCAAATTGCAATAAATCTCACTCCTGTTCTGTTCCAAAACACAATAAATCCACTCCAGCAAACATTGTCTTGACATGTATGTTTATCGATAACCTTATTTCCATGGATTGAATGATTTATCAATGTCATATCACTTTTTAACAAGTTTTATAACCTTATTCCAAATAAAAATGTCTGCGAGAGTCTAAATAAAGTACTTGTAAATATTTCATTTAAATCCAACTAAATGAGGAAAGTTAGAATAAAGGCCAAGAAAGTTGTTTCAACAGAGTAATGTACATCAACCAGGCGCTTATCGCTAAACCTTGAGGGCTCTAACCACTCAAGGGCAGCATTTTTAAATGCATGGTGGATCCGATATTAAGCTGTTCTCAGCAGTATTTATCCATTTATTTATCTATTTACCTTGTATATAAAGTGCACCCTCACATCAGCTCATCCTATATTTTTTTTTTTTTTGGTTTGAAGCCCCCCAAGCGGGAAGCGTTAAAGGGGACAGGTGTTTTAGTCGGAGTAGACCGTCACACCGAACAAAAAATAAAAAAAACCTGTAGTAGGAGAAAAATAAGATGGAGTGTTGGTTTGGAATTTATGTGGTAAGAAGAAAATGTGGGAGATTTGGAATTTGGTTGGAGTTTGTTATACATTTTAGTAAGGTGGTAATAGGAGTTTCTCGAATTTGGGTAATTTGGAATAAGGCATCTATGTGGGACTTTAGCATGTAGCTGACACAGCAGGCCTTTGGTAACCCAGTTTGCAGCACTGGGGTTTCTGGGAGACGGGCCTAAAGTCTGTTACCGAGTTTTTCAGCCAATAATTTAGAAAGGCCACGCCCGTAGGCGTTGATGCCTTTGCCATTACTGTCCTGTCCCCAGAAGTCGTCATTCACTTTGTGAATGATTGGACAGCCCCTGGTAAGCAGCAGAGCTTTTTTGAATTGCTTCTGCTGTATTCAATGAGCGCCCAGGATCAGTTGCATCAATTTGATCATCTTATTCTGTAGGGCGTGTGAGTTGGCAATCTTACCAACCGCCTTGGTGGCTGCGGGGTTTTGGCGAGTGCATAATGCGTCTGGCAGCATCAAAGAAGCCAAATGCCATGCATTTCTTTCAAAATTCCGAAGAATGAGTATTTTGTGGCAATCTAAACCTTGATTACCAGATGTAGAAGCTTCGGTTCCTTGGGTTTTCCCCCTTCAGACCGGGGTGGCTAGGTTGCTTAGCAACCCCTTTAGAACAGTCCTCTTTTTCAAATTTGTGTTATTATGCAATGGGACTGTGTGTCGGATTTTGTAGAGGTAGTAATCACGATATGAGTACCAAAAATGGGTTAGACTTTGGGGAAAGAGTTGAAAATCACTCCATTTCTTACCGGCACAGTATAATGCAAGGCCCTGCTAGAAAGTCAGGGATCATGCAAGAGTGGTTAGGCACTGGAGAAGTGTATTTTCTCACTTCTCACCCACATGTGTTAGTTTTATGGTGGCGATACCATGTTCAGTACTTAACTGGGGCGGGGGGGGTGAAAGGTTGGTGTACAGCTCGTCTAGGTGGGTAAGGGTTGTTTGTGTGTAAAGGATGCCGGGCCTCACCATCGGAGTGAGGATCTGGCAAATACCTCGTAACTGAGCTCAAGGGGGGAGGGGGGGAGTGCTGGTTACTTTCCATGGATGCCAGGCCCCAACATGCGGATGGGGATATGGCAAAGGTCAGTAACCTTTCTCCTTCTGTGGTCTCACGGGGGGGGGGAAGTGTGGGAGTCCTTCATGTGTTATAGTGCTGTAAACCCTTGTCCTTTCTCCCGGTGGTTAGTATAGTAAGTCTTCATTTAGTGTTTATAGAAGCTGACCAAGGGGGAGTAACCCTGGTCCGCAGCAAGTTTGACCATAGCAGCAGCACGATGGCTAATGAGTGGGATGTGTTTAGTTATTTATAGTGTCTATGAGGGGTTCATAATTAATGTACTTGCAGGACGTTAGAATGTGTGGCATACTGAACTGTTTGTCCCAGCAGTAGCAGTGTGTATACCGAGGTATATCTACCCACCTTCTATGCCCCAGCCTTAACCGCGTGGCCACGTATTGGACCTTGGGAGAGAGGTTACGTGGGGGGGGGGTTAGGGTGCACACTAATCTGTACCATTTGTTAGATCTGGAGATTGGGGCTAGTGCTCTTTCTTTGGTTTTGATAGAGTCCCAAAGTTGTTTGGAATATTTTAAAATTTTGCTGTTGGCTTGTGTACCCTGGTGAAACCACTATGCATTTCTTTCACTAAGATCGCAGTGATCTTAGTGGTGGAAATGGAATAGTGAAGTGATCCCAGGACTAGCTATTCTGGACAGGCCTGCAACCACTGCATTACATAGGGTAGACCAGCCAGTTCTTATGATATGTGCCTACACTAAGATCGCTGGGGTTGGGATCCCAGGATCTTTTGAATTAAGCTCCTGATTGCGCTGTAATTGAAGCTATGTAATTTCTTTCAGAGCTATTTTTCTTTGCAATGACACCCTTTGGTGGTTTGCCTGTGTTTCCCCAGATTTTACCACCTTTTAGGATTGATCTTGGAGGTCCCATCTGGATTGGGTGATTGGGTACTGGCTCATTAGATCCGAAAACCTTAGTCATTGGGGGGAAGTATGATTTTCCCTTGTGATCTGATGGGAATTGGGTCGTCAGAGCTTGGTGGGTAGGTCCTCCTGGAGAGGAAGTCTGCCACAAGATTGGCTCTGCCCTTCAAGTCCACCCACCTGGCTAGTCTCCCATTTGTGATATTTTCCTTTTTATTGAAGGGAAACTAGGGCAGTGTGGTCAGAGTAGACCTTGAAGTGAGTTCCATCCATGTAATGGTGGAATTTTTTTACTGCAAAGACTATGCCCAGTAGTTCTATGTCTGTTATTCCATATTTGGTTTCCTGTGGCGTCAAACCTCTGCCTGCAAATTCAATGGGTCTGTAGAAACCATAGTCATCCACCTGTGTGATTACAGCTTCCAGGCTGTACTTACTTGAGTCAGTGAAAATGACAAAAGGTTTGCTGTAATCAGGGAATTTGAGTACAGCTTCAGTGCAAATCGAGGATTTGATCTTCTCAAAGGCTTGCTGACAGCTTACGGTCCATTTAAAGGTGCTTTTAGTAGCCTCATATAGGGGCTTCATGATATGAGCAAAACCTTTTATGAACCTTTTGTAAAACTGTGCCATACCATTGAAGCATCTAAGATCATGAATGTTCTTAGGTGGGGGAAAGGTTTTGACTGGTCAGATTTTGTCTGGGGAAGGTGACACACCATGTTGGTCTAGAGAAAATCCCAAGAAATCCATCTTGGTGGTGCCAAATTCACATTTTTCAGATTTCAATTTGATATTTCCTTTAATGAAAAGTTTGAGCACTTCATCCAGGTCCTGCAAGTGTCTTTCCCATGTTGGGCTATAAATAGCCACGTCATTGACATATGCTACTGCATTTCTATATTTACATGTCATGAGTAGCTGCTCCATGACGTTCATGAAGGATAGACCTGAGGTTTTAAGTCTCATAGGGAGGACTTTGGCGATGTACCTGGTTCCATTGGCCTGGTTATAGGCCTAGATTCTTCAGCCAAAGGAATTTGGTGGTAAGTGCTATAGACGTCCAATTTTGAGAAATTTTTGGCACCTGTTCTGCCAATTTGTTGCATGACGTCGTCTGCCCTGGGGAAGGAGTACGAAAAGGATTTGAGGTTTTGATTGACCCATCTGTAGTCTACTACAATTATCCATCTGGAGGCTACAGATCTGTCTCCTTGAGGTTTAGGCACTAGAAAGGCTGGTGAATTCCATTCACAAGGTTTGGTGCATTCCTCAATGATTCCCTGCTCTAAGTGTTTATTTAAGAGCTCTTTTTGGAAAATTTCTTTGTGGGGGGATATTCTGTATGAGGGCCTGTTACAGGGCTTGTGGTCTGGGATTAATTCCAGTTTGACCTCATTTTCTACATTGGAGCCAATGGCGCTGTCATCTATCACAAAAGCTTGTGTATTCCCCTCAACAACTTTACGGATCTGCTCCTTTTGGTTGTCATTGAGCTGCTCACAGATTTCATACTTTAGGGGCTTATTACCCTTTGGGAGTTGCTCTAAGGGATCTTCACCACAATTGATTGGGAAGAGCTCTTGGTCAGGGGTGACATGGTTGAGTGAATGGTGACTATGTAAGAGGCCAATTGGTATTGCCTTTTTGATGTTGAAAGGCTTTAATAGGCCCAAAGCCATGTGCTTCTTTAACCTTTTTGTGCCCAGAATTATTTGAAGATTTTACATTATTTCACAATTGTATCACCTTGTTGATAAGACCATGTGCTACTTTGATCTTCTCCTCTGATATGGGCTCTGCTGTACATTTTCCCAATACTCATAACCCAGTGAACAATGCTGAAGACTTTCTGTTAAGGGCAGGGTATTTCTGGTCAGGTCTGGTAACCATAGTTACCAAAACCTTCCAGTTGTTGTTATTTCTTAGTATCTGGTCTCTCTTGTGCTATATAATCATATATTTTAGCCATTATCCCTGCAATCCTGAGAGCTTAGAGAACTTGCAAAGCAAATTCTGCCTGCTTGGGTACTGCCAATTAGGGAACATAATGTGTTAGTAACTGCATGGTATATCATTATTGATATGATCAGTTGTTGTAAAATCTAATGGGAGTATGGGAAATGGTGTGTGTATGACCTATCATTATTTTGGTAACATGTCAGATGTTAGCTCCCTGGAGGTTCCCCTTTAATAAATCACATAAAATGACAGCTCATTTTCAAGTGTTGACTCCCTGTGCCTGGTATAATAGAGATAGAGCCAAATGGATGGTTGTATTGTATCTAGGAAGTCATGAGCATTCCAATGAAGGTCTAACTTTGCAAATTGGACCAGAAGTTTCTGGGTAAAAATGTCATTCAATATACATGCATTTAAGCCCAAAGCCGTGCTTAAATGCGCGCGTGGGCACCTAGGGGTTAAAGGTAGAGGAAAATCATTTGGGTTTGCCATGGTTACCGGTATCAACTTTTGAGCTGTTTTGGGTTTAACCAAAGCATGTTTGATTAAGAAAGGTAACCTTATGTCAACATTTTCAGTGATGCCTGTAAGTCTAAATACCTTGTCTGGGCCAATGCCCATGGCGTTCAGTGTAGTTTCCAAATTAGGGGGTATTGTGAAATTTTCCACCGGCCTAATTGTGAAAGCTGTTGGTCGCTTGGGGCCAAAACTGAGTTTGGCCTTGTATTTGGTCATGAAGTTTACTCCAAGGATGAAGGGGTGATTTAACTTAGGTATTACATGGAACCTGGTGATAAATTCTACTCCTTCTATCAGAAAGCTTAGATTTAATGCAGTGGTCAGTGAAAACGTCTCTGGAGACACCGGGATTCGAACCCGGGTCTCTCGCTTGCAAGTCGAGCGCTCTACCACTGAGCTACATCCCCTGGCCTGACATACCCTGTCACCAACACGGCCCCACTGACATTTCCACCTTCCAACTACCCTGGATCGGTATGGTATACATAGAGGGAGTGACACAACCAAGTGAACAGTCCCTCTGAAGGCTCTGCGCACCCGACGGGGGAACGAACCCCTACACATGGTTTACCTGTACTAAGGATCTGTCTGCTAGGAGGACGGTCATACATGATCTTCTTCCATGTCTAAAGTTTGGGGTGTTAATCACTTTATCGGCCATTTTCTGACTGATAAAAGATAAGGAAGCACCCGATTGTACCAATGCTCTGTAGGGGTGGTCATTTATGTCAATAAAAACTGCACCTCTAGTTAACTCGGTATTAATGTAAGAGACCTTACCTCGCTGCCCATACTTATCTGACTTGATTCTCAGTTGGAGGCACGCCACTCTGCTGTTGCTTTCCTCATAACAGTCCTCACTGTCTGAGGAGCTGTCATCAAGGTTTAATCTGCCGTTGATGTCAGGCTGTTGGAGGGAGTTGACTTCAGCATTACTTTGAACATTACTTGATTTATTGGCTGGTGGGGGGCGTTCCAGATTTCTTGTCCACTTGGGTGGAGGCGGGGTCACGAGGTGCCTGGTGACCTTCCCCAGAAACCTATTCTTCATGGTCGTATTTCTCTTCATCATCAATGAAATCTTCATCACCATCATTGTGATCAAAATCATCATCATCAATGTCATTGAGATCAGCGTCATTTTCAGATTCAGTGGGCTCATTGTCCTTATTACTCCAAGAGTATCTGCTGGGTGTTGAGTCCCTGGTCCTTCTCTTGATGTATGAGGAGTCATTAGGGGCTTTGGAATCAGCAGAGGATGTGAGCTTCTCGAAGGAGCTCTGCTTATTGTCAGCTGGGGCCATGGCCACAGTTATGATGATTTTATTATCATCTGTGTCTGAGTTCCTGAGGGTACCTGGAGGCCTCTTAAATTGGGGTGATTGGCTCTGTTTATTTCCAGGTGGGTCCAGGAATCTAGATCTGCCTTTGTACCTCCTGTTGTTGTTGTTATTAAAACCACTTCTGTATTTGGCATCATACTGCTTGTTGTAGTTGCCATTTGGAAGCCTGTCTTCCTTTTTGTTGTCCTGATAATGGGCTTACTTTCTGGATCTGCCATTATTTTTATTGTTGTTAAAAACGGCACAGAGGTCTGCTTGCTGGGCGGAGGCCAGGGAGGTTCTGTTGGCTTCAAGGCTGAGCTCCTGTTTGAGTGCTAAGCGCTCTGCCTCTACTATAGATTTGGGTGCCTCGGGGAGGATTACTGTATTAATCTCAGGTTTTAGACCATTGATCAGATAATCCACCTGCACGGATTCTTCTAGGCTGCTATTGCCCAGGAGGAGAGTCATGTCAGCCAGGTATTGCTTCATGGTTTCATTTGGTTGTTGCTTTCTATTCCTGTAACCTTTAATGATGGTTGCAGGGTCGGGGGTGCCTCCAGACTCCAGACTCAAAGCTTGAGGACAGGGTGTTTGGTGGTGTTGGGGTTGCCTCAGCAGTGGAAGGACTTATGTATGATCTGAAAGGATCACTAAAGGTTGTAGCGTCAGGCCACTGTTCCTCCAGTATTCTATTGACACAATGTAAAAAGGCTGAGGGGCTCTCACCACACTGTGTGTCCTCGGGTTTGCAGGTTGGTGCCTGCTGAGCTCTGTTGGTACTATTTGAGTTTGCTGATCTCCACCTGGCAATAGCTGATCTTATTCTTTGTCTCCAGAGATCAGAGGTAGGTGGTGTATTAGTAGTAGAATCTGGGACAACAAAATTATCCCAAGTGAGCTCAGAGGGGTCTGGGTGTATAAAACCCGCTTGACTGGAGGTGGGGTGTGTACCGGTACTGGGCTGCTGAGTGGGAACTGGTATGCTCTGTAAGGCAGCCTGTAGTTGAGGAGACCTGGGCTCTAAATGTGAGTCTAAGACCAGGTGACTAGGAGAGTTAATTACAAGTGTGTAGACTGTATTTCACTTGGCAGACCAGCAAGTCTCAGTACTGGGGACTCAGCGTCTGAGAAACAAGGTAACGTCAAATTAATACCTGGTGCCTGTGATGTGCTAGGTGTGCTGGTCTGTGTACCGATATTAAGTTTTGTTCCTACTCACAGGTGTTGGCTTAGGTGTTAATAATGATGCTGGCAGGAAAGGATCCAACAGGAAGGCGTTAGGTGACGAATCAGCTGTTTGAGTGGGCTGGTTTTTTATCTGGAGCTGCTGCTGCTGCTGCTGGTTGGGGCGCGTTTAGCCCTGGGGATGTAACGGCGCGTTCTGAAGCAAACTCTTTAGGCGTCGTCTCACTTTGGTTCATGGCTCATGAGAGGTGGAAACAATGGGATTGTTACAGTGAGGGTTCTCCACCATTGTCAACAGGTCGTTACATATCATGAAGTGAGAGACAATTCAGTTGATGATCCAGCTTTATTGTAAGATTGGCATGAGAGTAATCAATATGGTACACAGTATAGTACTCGCCAGTCTGACCAAGCTATATCCTGGGGCCAAGGCACCTGAGTGTCGTAGGGTCTAGGTTGGAGAAGAATAAGAATGGGGAATGGGGAATAAGCAGCTCTGCCCCTATCTGGTTGGATCCAGTCCAATCCGGATTAGGAGGGAGGGAGCTGCTCTCAAGAGTGAGTCATCTGGGCAGGTGAGGCTAAGAATAGCATATGATATCATGTCCTCCAGTGGGGGATCCGCGGGTAGGACCTGGGGGTGCTCACTGGGGGCATCCGAATATTCAGAACTACAACTATCCAATTTGTTAACAACAAATTCATCATCGCGCATATCACAACCCACAACTGGGTCACCGACATCACAGACCGAGTCTGCTTTGTTTACATCAATTGTCAAGCACTCAACTGCCTCCTCGCATACCTGAGTATAATTACTGTAGTCCAAACTATCTCTACTTGAGTTAACAACCTCATTATTGACAATTTCACAGTTTGGACAGTCCAAATCAAGTCATGCTGTATTATCGCCCGCACCGCCACCTGTACCACCGCCACCACCACTACTACCACCCCCACGACAAGGGCAGCTGAGCATACCATGGTCCGAGGCCCCACAGGAACAGTTGTGGCGGTACTGACAATTATTGTTACATGAGTAGCCCTGGGCATGATTATAACAAATCCCTCTGTCAGATGCTACACGTCTCCAACCAGACTGGCCTTGATTGCCATAACCTCCCCCTCTGCCACGGCCTCTGCCACGACCTCGGGAGTTGTTATTGCCCCTGTTATTAGATTGAGATGATTTGAGACCTGTAGCACCCAACCACATATTTGACAGATTCGTATCTACTACAGAGAAGGCACCCATACCATTTTCTTTAGCTCTCTCTCTAACTTCACCATCATATGTGGATCAACACGGTAAAAGGTACGCCCGTGAGGGGGTGCGTGGGCATACCTTTTACTGTGTTGATCCACATATCCCACCAATGCCTCCGTTGTATACAACCCAGTTGATGCTAGAAATGTCAAATAAGCAATGTGAGATAATAATCCTGTAGTGTCCAAGCCTTTCTTTGCCAAGTCCTCTACAAGGCGAGCCAATAAATAAAATAATTTATCAGGATTTTCAAGAGTTAATGTCTTTTTCCTTTCAGCCACGGGTAGAAACCTCCTGATATCAAACTTACTGACTGTAGGGGTGCCAGCTCGTACAAAGAATTCCTCACGTCCAAGCTCCGGTTCAGCTCCAGTTGAAGACTCAGCACCATAGTTTAATGGTGTCTCCCGGCCATTGCCATCAACGACACTTGCCGCCTCACGTAAGATCTCACTATTACCAGTAGCTCCAACAGTCCCACTATTACCGGTAGCTCCAGCATTGGTAGAATTTGAAGCATTCACTGGTTGTGCAGGATAGTTGACCGCCTCACTGCCCTGAGGAACAGGGGGTGAAGGACTCCTGAAGTTGAACTTAGTTGTATGAACTACACTTCCCTTGTCACCAGAATGGACGCCATTTTGAGTTGCCGGCGTCACCACCAACTTCTCCTCAATAAGTCTCTCTAGTCTGTCCATTCTCTCATTTAGACCTTGAGATAATTTTCTAAACTCAGCCAGTACGTCATCATTAGTAAGAATATCCAGACTTCTATTTAAGTCTTGCACGACATTTGAGGCTCCCGACGGCTGGCCTGCCCCTCGAGCCGCCTTTTCTGCTTTCACCCTATCCTGCTCAAATTCCGCTTCAATTTGGCTTTTCCTCCGCTCTTTACGAATCTCATGCTCTTTGTCATCTGCACAGAAAGGGCACTCCTTGCAATTTCCATGGTAGGTATTACCACATGTAGGGCACTTCGCCATGATAGAAAAAATGAACCGTCACTGACTGAGTTTACACCTCGAATGAACAAGAACCCCACCAGGGGAGAAGGGACTGGCCAGTGAGACCCCTGGTGTGGGAACATGTCAATACTGAATATACCCAAATATCATAAGTGATATTTGTCTCATATAATCGATTCTTTTCAATTCTCTTCCCATCCTTTTCCCACCCTAGTGTGGTATAAGTGTGTATACTGTTCACAATAAATGAAATGGTTTAATGTTATTTTTTTAGACCTGGTTCAAGCAGTGATGGATAATGAAAGTAAACGTGATGCTTGCAAACAGAAGCTACAGTACTTTTCAAGCGATTGTCGAATTGAGGTACATATTTGCATGTCTATTATTTATTTTGTTTATCATGTATATTATAATAGTACCATATCTAATTTGTGTATACCAGATAAATAATGCCAATACAATAGTGTATTGGTCTGGTAGATGAAGATTTTTTTTACGGTATTTGATATATTCAAGACAGCCTGTTATTATTATACATTCCCTTTAAACCCAATGTTTGTAGAATAATATATATTACTTTCTTTTATTTGAAGAATGAAAGACTGTTCAAGGAAGACATCAATGTAAGCAAAGAGATACCAGATGATTGTGTTTCTGGTCGGCTTCAGGTTAAGGCAATGATATATGCCGGTATACCAGCAATAGCAGGTAATCTTCCTTTATTTGTGTATTTTCTTTTTATGGAATATGTAATAGAAGTATATGAGTGAGTCTCATGAGATCCGTGCATTGTCACCTTTCTCAGCGATGAGAAGGTTTTTTTTTTTCTTTTCATACTGAAGAATAAAAAATGGTTCAGATGTGTCCCCTAGATTCTTTTTCCTTAAATATGTATGTTTTCCCTCCAAATCCGTTGGAACTGGTGCCGCTAAGAAAGGTGACATAGCTGTGATTTTTTGATCAGCAAACAGTATAGCTAAGTACTAGAACTTTTATATCTGGCATATATATGGAGGGTATGGTTATCTATCAAATGTATGTATGGTAGATAGTTAAATAAATGCTGTATTTGAAAAGAATAGATGTAAGCTGGGCCAATGTGTGACATGTTTAGGAAATGTAGATTATGTCTGTAAAATGGAAATTATAAGCGATATAGAATGGAAAACTCTATAACATGGTAGATATAACATTGGGCTTCAAAATGATAAAACTAAGATACTAAAATAGGGATTTTTTCTTTCAAATACGCTGAAAATTGTGCTGCTGAGAAAGGTGACAAAACCATTTCTCAGCACTGAGAAAGGTGACGTAGGGTAAAGTGACCACTTGGCCCTCTGTGCAACCTATGAATTCTTCTAGGAGCTGTGCTATAGTAGGTTAACCTGTATGGAGCATCAAAAAAGGATAATGAAAATTATCCTGAAATGTTTGTCTTTCCAGTAAATGAGGTTACAACTCTTATGCCCATTTCTATCAGGCCTTATAAGCCTTCATTACCCAAGTGGTGTGTATTTCTTTTCATCAGTACCATGAGTCGGCCACCAGTACCTTGAGTCGGCCACATCATATAATGAATCAACTAGTGTGTAGGGGTTGTCTATTATGCACTTGATGCACGGAGAGGACAGATTTCCAGTTTACTGATAATTTAGAGAGTGTAAATGTAATCCACATACAATATTTAGTCAAGGTTAACGCTGTTCCTTGACTACTAGGACATTATTTCAAGTTTATCCTCATTTATTAGTTGCACTTCAATAATTATATATAAGTGGCTTAAAGGTCATCAGAAACCTATCCCTATTTGCATGCATGTAACCCCATACATGCTGTCATTGACAGCCTGTTGAAGGTAATAAACTCAGAAAAGCCAGAGATGGAAGGATGGCAAGTGCTGCATCTTCCCATCTTCTATAAATGTAAATGGCTTAAAATCCTCTAAGGTGGCCATTGATAATAATAATTTGGCACTATATACATGCAAAGTGGCCGACTCAAGGTACATGGACGACTCAAGGTCACTCTACCCCAACTGTTTCTCAGCACTGAGAAAGGTGACAGTGACAAATATAACAAATCTCTTCACCCTTCCAAGAATATATATCTTTAGTGTATCTAATTTACATCACTTTGAAGCCCAATGTTTTGTTTAACAGGTAAAACTGTTTTCCATTCTATGATGTTAATGACATCTGTTTTATGGGTTGACATCCAAATTTTCACCTTTCTCATTGGCCACCTTACATTTATATCTTTTTAGATTGTAGCATTCATTTAACTATCTGCAATACATGCATTCAAGGAATACCTATATCCCCCATGGATGTGACAAACACCACAGTTGTAGTACATAGCTGTAACTTGTAAATACCAAAAGAATCATAGTTATTTCACCTTTCTCAGTGCTGGGAAAGGTGACATAACTGTGATTTATTGATAAAATCATGGTAAATCATTGTAGTACATATTTGATACATGGAATATGCATGAGAGGTATGATCACCTATTGAATGGGTGCATTAAAGATAGTTAAATATATACTGCATTTAATTTATTTCAATATCAAGTGGGGCGATGAGAAAGGTGACACATATAAAAATATGGATTCTACGCATAAAACAGAAAGTGTAGCTAACCTTGAATGAAAAGAGAGTATTGCTGAGTAGAAGAAACATTGGGCTTCAAAATGATATAACTTACATAAATCAAAGTAATTCTATTATTAATATAACAACTATATCATAACCTTCACCTTTCTCATTGTTTCTCAGTGCTTAGTTAAGTAGTAATTGCAGGACAAGTATACATATTTAAGGAAAAAGAAGCATCGATTATTATACCCCAGCACCTAGGGGATCTCATGAGACACACCCATATAATGTCTCAAATTTCATTCTTTGGAAATAGTGTCTTAAATAAAACAGAAAGTGTAGCTAACCTTGAATGAAAAGAGAGTATTGCTGAGTAGAAGAAACATTGGGCTTCAAAATGATATAACTTACATAAATCAAAGTAATTCTATTATTAATATAACAACTATATCATAACCTTCACCTTTCTCATTGTTTCTCAGTGCTTAGTTAAGTAGTAATTGCAGGACAAGTATACATATTTAAGGAAAAAGAAGCATCGATTATTATACCCCAGCACCTAGGGGATCTCATGAGACACACCCATATAATGTCTCAAATTTCATTCTTTGGAAATAGTGTCTTAAATAGGATTATTAATGCCTTCTCCTACTTTTACACATCTAAATTCATTGGAGTACTAAGTATAATTTATTGAATTTCTACTGAAATTTGTTTTTTTTTAAGTTGATGAACCCACTTTCAAGAAAACTAGGAAATCGTCTACCAAAGAAACTCCCAAAGAGACTCCTAAAAGTGAGTGAGTAATGGTTGTTTAACGCCAAGCCGACAGCTAAGGTCATATTCATGGCGGAAAAAGTACATTAGACATCACGTCACAAAGGAATACATGTGCCTGTGCCCGTGCATATGGACACCAGACACATGTAAGAAAGAGGGAACAGGAAAGAGGAGATTCAAGGAACGAATATGTGCCAGTGCCCGCGCATATGGACACCACCCACACTCAGAGAGGATAGAAAAGCAAGACATAGACCCCTTTTAAAGATGGCCTGGGGCTGGGGAGGCCCGACTCCTAAAAGACTATGAAAAGTACTCCCAAAGATACGAACAAAGAGACTACAAAAGAGACTACCCATACTACCTAAACTAGTAAGTATTATTGACCCAAATGGAATAATACCTCTTTTTAATAGTAATGACATATTAATCATATACCTTTTTTTCTTTTACAAATTAAGTACAAAATTACAATATTCTTTAGCAAAAATCTACTTTTATATACCTATATGTTGGTAGATATTTTGGTCTTTATCTTTATATGTGGCCAGGTGAGGGAAAACATGCCTCCTGGGGGGAAATGGCTATTTAAAGTTTAAGTCATGGGCTTTAAATTTAGATATCTTGAGCTAAAATATCCCTGGTAGTTTTGCTGTAATTGCTTGTCAAATATAGGTTGGTGTGTACAACTGAAAATAGGAAATAAGCTCTAAATGCATTATATCCTATTATAAAGACTAGAAATGCAAAAAATACAGTTTTGTGGAAAAATAACCAAAGAAATATGATGTTTTTGTCATAAAATTGGTTCTAAAGGGAATTTTTGAGCTCTGTTTTTGGTTCTGGGTTCCTGACGGAATTTCCAAAAAAATGTTTGTGATAAAAATTCCCAATTGGAAGAGGGGAGTGGTTTCCATGGCAACCAGAAATGGCCTTCCAATGGAGATGGAATGATTTTAAGCATACCACTGGATTCCTTATCAATGTCAGTGTTTTATCCATATACTGCCCCCTGGTGGCCATACCAGTACTAAAAATCCCCCCCCCCCCAGAGGTACCTCCTCCCCCGTTGGGCCACATATAGCTTCTAAGAAGGTGTCTACACCTCAAAATCCTGCACAAATAGTTGAAGAAACGGAAAATGGTGTTGGTGACAGTCGTTCCCTCAAAGAAATCCTGAAGTATGAGAAGACAACCCAAAATACTCCACCTCCAAATAAGGCCACTCTCAACGAGCAAGGTCTGAGAGTGCATTATGGCTGGATAAGGAACTTGGGTTATGAGCAAAAAAGCACTGTCCAGGCCCAAATCGTTAGATAAAGACCCAAATTTAAGCATAAACAGACTCTCTGTGTTGGCTGTATGTGGGCCTTAAGTATAACCAGAAGGTTGTATATAGATAAGAGACACCAAACTGTTACTATAAATAACCTCGTTTGGAGTGCTAGTTGCTATGGTCAAGAGTTTTCATAGAAACAGGATGTGATCATCTACAGTGTGGACCAGCACCTGCACCATGGGGAAGGTTCTTCCAGGCAGGAAGTCTGACCCCCTGCATGAGACCTGGATTATTGCACAGTCCTGTACAAACTATGATCCTGTACACCCCCTCTACCCCCTGTGCTATCCCTGTACGACCCCTGTATGATCCAATACGATCCCTGGAGCACTATTGTGCATGGAGAACTATAGCATGGAGCTCCATGGAAAGTGTACCATGCAACTATATGGACCATGGAGCTCTAAGTCTAGCAACATGGACCATGGAGCACCATTGAGGTTGGAGCACCATGCAGCTTGAGCAGTATGGAGCATGGAACTCCATGGACCATGGAGCAAGAGGGAGCTCTATGCAACAGGGAGCTCTATGCAACATGGAGCACCATGACAAATGGTGCACCATGGAGCTACATTGTGTATATGGAACTATTATGAAGCATGGAGCTATTATGGAGCATGGAGCACCAGCCCCATGAAGCAACATGGTGCTTCATATTCCATGGAGCATCATGGAGAATGCAGCTGGAGCACTATAAAGCATGGAACTCCCTGGAGCATGGAGCATCATGGAGCTTGGGGCACTATGGAGCATGGAGCACCATGGAGCTCTATGCAACATGGAGCACCATAGAGCTCCATACCCCATGGGGCATGGTGCTCCATGGGACAGGGAGCTCTATGGAACATAGAGCATGGCATACCATGAGAGTCCATTTAGGTATGTCTTATGTATATGGCTTCAGTTATACATAAGGAAAATGTCAGGCAGAGAGATTGCTTTGTCTTATGTATGTAGCTCTGGTTGTACATAAACACACCAAGAAGAGAGATTGTTATGTCTTATGTATATAGCTCCACCTATACATAAGAAAAGACTGAGCAGAAGGAAAGGATATGTGTCCCTATATAAATACATAACTAACACAGTGGTAGAGTGAGGGAAGGTTAGAAAGAAAGAAAGGAGGGAGAAAGGATGGGTAAGGAAGGAGAGGGCAGGGCGAGAGAGGAAAATGGTTGGAGGGATGGAAGTATAGAAGGAAGAAAGGAAGGATAAATGGACCCTATCCCTCCCTCCCTCCCTCCCTCTCACTTTTCCCTAAGCTCTAGTCATTCCTGTGCCTCCTTCTCTCTCTCTCTTTCTCTCTCTTTCTAGCTCTCTCTGCCTGGATCCTCCTTGCCTGTTTTCCTGGCGACCTGTTTGTTTAACTATCCCCTCTCTTCCTTCAACCTGCCTCACTGTTTCCTCCCCTCTATCTGCCCACCTGTATGTCTCCCTCACCCTACCTGTCTGCCTGCCAAGCCTTTCCCTGTATGTATGCCTCCCTCTTCCCCTCCCTTCCTCTTCCCCTCCCTTCCTCTGCCCTGCCTGGCTACTTCCTGCCTGCCTGCCTATGTGCTGCCCCCCTACTGATGTCCTTCATCATTTCATGGCCTCCATCTCCTCCTTCAACACTCTCTGCCTAGCTTACTCCCTCTATCCATCCTTCACCTGTTCCTTCCAAAACATACTCTTCTCTCTCACCAACTCTATCCTATCCTTTCTTGATTAATTCAATCCTACCCTCCTTTCTGTCTACCCATTTCCATCTTTCCTTATAGCCGCCTGCCTTGTGTCTCTCCTTCACCCACCCTATCCCCACAGATAGAAGTGGGGAGAGCATTGTGGGGAGGTAGAAATAGAAAGAGAGAGAGAGAGAGAGAGAGAGAGAGAGAGGGGGGGTGGGGCAAGACAGAGAGTGAGGGAGAAAGGGGAGTGTGAAGAGGAAGAGTTCACACAGTGGAAGTTGGACAGAGTGGGAAAGAATGTCAGATTTCCTTGCTGGATGGACTTTCCCACGCTGCAGGAGCTGTTTCACACTGGCTATTTATAGTAACATTTTAGTGTCTCTTATGTATATAGCTCTGGTTATATATACATAAGACACACATCCAGACAGAACAGAAAGTCTGCTTATGCTTATGCACCTGGATGTTATATATATATATAAGAAATGTCACCTCCAGGACTCCGTATTACACAGACCTTACTTGCCATCAAAATACCTATAAGTACCTTTGGTAGGACCACATTGAAATGAACATCAAACTCTGCTTAATTACGAGGCTAATGGTAGTTTCAATAGCAATATGCAAAATATCTTTTATATTGTGAACACAAAGTTCATTTCCATGACCTAACTTGACATAATAATAGTGATAACTACCTTAGCTAGTATAACATTGAAATAAACATAAATCAATGCTTAGATACAAGTAGAATGCAACTTCAACTTGGTACGGTGCCACGATATAAGAAAAAGTTTCACATAGCATCTTCCCGTTTATTTCTTGTATGTAACCATTAATTCTGTTGATATTCATTTCAATGTGCTCCTACCAAAGGTACTTATAGCTATTTTTATGTCAAGTGAGGTGAGGCAAATCACTTTTTTCACAAAAAATTGGACAACAAGTTATACTACGATACTACTTGTATTTAATCTTTATTTCGTGTTCCTTTCTAAGTAGTCCTACACTATGTGAAATAAGGTTCAAATTTTGTCCTTTATTAAGTAGGACTGTAAGGAGATATCTAAGATGGTATATTACACTGTGGTTACTGTCTGATATTTTTGGTAACTTAGTATGTACCGGTATCATTTGTTTGGAAGTAAAGGCTATTAATTAGCATATCATATGATTTTTGGAATAACTAACTACCTACCTACCTTATTAATTAATGAATTTATAATCTATTAAAGTATTCTGTCCCTGTCAAAATTGTACAGTGTATCATAGTAGGGAAAGTTGACCCTGCAGCGACACCGTGTTGGTAATTTGGAAATTAACATGCATGATAAATTGAAGAGTACTTTTGGCCACCTAGTGTTTTACTATTAAAGTAAATTGAGACTACTTTAGTTGATGCTGGTAGTGGTGTGCCCTTATATTTCCTTTGGTTTGCGGATGAATACCCTGTGTCTCATACACAAAATAGTTCTTTCTCTTCCGGTTTGTGTCAGCAAAAGGCGGTGCGATTTTCCACATCATTATAAAGGAATAACTTGCCTGTCCGTAACGAGTATGGTATGTGGTTTTAGAGCTGTGTCATTATATTTGTATATATATATATATAAATATATATATATATATATATGTCACACACACACATATATATATATATATATATATATATATATATCAAGAAACCAAACAATGGTTACCTGTTATATGATGTGATGGAGGGACAAGGCGATTGTCAAATTTACAATTTTTGCCTTTATTGGCACCTTTGCAATGTATATACAAATAGGTTTCTGTTTACAGTCATCATAATCACATGTTGTGAAATTCCATTTGAGGCATTCGTTAGTAAAATCCCGCTTGCTAGAGTCCACTCCCTCCCCTGCAGCCCTGTTCTTGCGACATCTGCTCTTACCAGGATTACTGGTAGAAGAGGTGGATCCCTGACTGCTATTAGCACTACGCATAGACATGTGTTCTGCACTCAAGTGGGCTTCTACAGCACCATTTTCACCCGCAACAAAATCAACCAGGCAACCATCAATTACTTTATCTACTACTAAGTGGTTGTATTTTACTAACTGAGTCGCTTCAAAAGCACCTAATTGACCTTTGAGAGTGATGAAACTCAGGTGTTCTGCATAGCCTTCGATAGTAATATTTTCGAAACCCTTAGCTCCTACTGCTTTAGCTCTCTCAACACACTGCCATGCATTAACTCATTGAAAGACATTTCATTAAATTTCTTATCATGGTCAATATGATAATCGGGTCTTAACCAATTGTTACAGCGTTTTCTCTTGGAAGATTCCCCCGCTAATTTCATCCCCAATAACCAGTCTATACCTTGTTGTGTACCAGCAGCAGACTAAAAATCCCCTGCTACTCCCATTGCAGTAAGTGATAAACCTGCACGGTCTAGGCCTGCCTGGAGAGTGTGATAGGAGTACATGGGGATCGGGTCGATGCCCGGCCTGCCTGCCGCCTGCAAAGATACGGGCGGTGTATACAGAGTGCCATCCTGATAGTACAGCTGTGGTGTCCTTGGCTGTGGTGGGGGTGGTTGTGGTGTGCCCCCACCAAGGTGGACTGGGGGATGGACAAAGCTGCAACTTTTGTAGTTGCTGCTGCATTGATAATAGCTGCTCTTGTTGTGCTGCAATCAGCCTTTGCATTGACTGCAAGTTAACTGCCTGTTGAAGCTGTTGTGCAGGTTGCATGGGTGGATGATGAGGGTTTTGCTGTTCTACCCACCTCAAATAAGCTGTATATGAAATATCCACAGGTGGTTGAGAGATTGAACCTGGGGGTGCACTGACACTACCTTGGTTGGTGTTGGTAGGCCCTGGCCCTTGACAGAGTTCATATTACCACCGTGAATATTAACAACACTTGAGGGTGCACTGACACTACCTTGAGATGAGTGAGTAGGCCCTGCTACCTCCCCCAAATGCTGCGAATGGACCGGTTGACCATGAGTGAACGACTGGTTGAAATGGGCATTTCCCACCCCCGGCTGTGAAACTACAGTAGAATTGGATTGAGACATACCATATCTTGAAGAATTGGGGGTCCAAAAACAGCATAATTTGCAGAAATATCCTTTGCGGAGGCCGCTCTCTGAACTGCAGTCACATACTGTGAAGACGGCAGATCGATGTCAACATTCTCCGATCTATGCATCGTGTTAGCCTTTAGATATGGTCCTTTATGAATTTCATCATCCTGTGATTCGGGTTTGCCAGCATGATCACCCGAGAGGAGAGAAAATTTATGAGGTTGCTTGCTGGGATCACTGGGATCGAACACAGCGATGAGTCCACTCCATGCCCGTTCTCCCCTATCAATGTCCAACAATGTCTGCTTATTATTAGCTCTGATTGATACAAGTTCAAGTTCCAATTCCTTACGCTATGCTATTTGTTGAACATTTTTCTCCCTTTCCATTTTCAAATCGTTTTCTAATTCATCCGAATCCGTAATATCTGCACCTTGGGCTTGTCCTGCCCGGGAGCTTTGACATCCTGCGTGGCCTCCTGGCTGCCATGCGGGCCAATTCCCCAGTCATCGGTGCTGAGTGGCTGATCATCTCCTCCCCCGGTTTCCAGCGCGGATTCGGACAGGTGCAGCCCGGGCATGACCATTTGTTGCCGTGGTACTTGTTACCACATGCATTACAGACAAGCATTATGGAAAAAAATTGAATCTAAAAAGAAAAAACAACAGTCTGTTCTGCCTGTCTGCCTGCCTGTTTAGGTATGTACACCTGTGTGACCTAGTTCAGGTGTCAGAATTATATATACATATATATATATATACATATATATATATATATATATATATATATATGTATGTATGTATGTATGTATATATATATATATATGTATATAACGGGTAGCCATTGTTTGGTTTCTTTATCTTTACGAATAAAAAATAAGCAACGTGCATGGGCGATATTTGGGTGATTTGGCGAACATATATGAATGAGTATTTAAGAGTGTATCTTTTCATGCAATTTGAACTAATTTTAGATGATAGACCTTACTTTATTTTATTTTAAAGGGAACTACTTTGATTTTTGGTTTATATCCCATTAAGACATTTATAGCAGTATTATTTTGTCATATATTTTCAGCCCAGAGCAAGGTCAACTCTGAATGAGGTTGGTGGGGGGCAGGTTCCTAAGAAGAGGAAGGTATGTGCCAAAAAGAAAGCAGACCCTCCTAAAGAAAAGAAAGTAAGGACCTACAAGGAATCCCCTATAAAGTTTGATGAGTTAGAAGTAGAAGGGGACAAAAAGGCAAGAAGTCCTATTTGGACCTACTTCGAGAAGATGAGGTTATTCATGGCTTCAAATGCACACAAAGATGTTCTCAGAAGTCCCTTCTCTTCGGCTTCTATACTCATATTCCAGGCAAGGAAAATGAGGAAGCAGATAGAGAATCTAGAACAGCAGGCACACTGAGCGGGAATTACCTAACTCAGCCTTTTAACAGATTCTAAGAAGGTGGGGAAAGCATAGCATAGACCTATCTGCATTGAGACTAGCACATAAGCTAGATCACTACTACAGCTGGCTGCCTGATCCAGGGGCAGCTTAAACAGATGCTTTGCCTCTATCATGGCATAATGATTAATATGCATTTCCTCCTTTCAGTCTGAACTGGAGGGTTGTACAGAAAGCCCTAGCAGAAGGCATGGAGGGAATGCTGGTGATGCCCAATTGGGCACAGCCCTGGTACAGCCTCATGAACAGGACCGCAGGAGGCTCCCGAAAACACTGCGGTGAAAGCTGGTGACAGAAGGTCTGTGGCACCTAGATCTTGTTGCATGGAGGATCTAGCATCAGCCCTCTGTGCAGTGGGTGCAAAGCCCACTACAATACATATGCATATAGCGTCATGGAGCAAGGGCGCACACACACAATACAGTGTCTATTTGTGCCCCATCCTTAAAAGTGAGGGATAGTTCACATTTTTAAGAATTTTTGAGAATTTACAGGCCAATAAAGATAAAAATGCTGTTTTCGTCAAAAATAAGTTGTGGTAAATCTTTTGGTAAATAGATGTCAATAAGCTGAATCAAACAGCTTTAGGCAGATGTTCACTTTGGATAGTGCTAAAATAGCCATAGAATTATGTATAATGCCATCATCGCTTACTGGAAGTTGATACCATACTGATATAAATGGGGATATTACCTATTGCCAATGAAGGGAGTGTTGCAGGTTGCCATGGTAACCAAAGGTGGAATATTCTTAATAGTTTTATTTCTATTGAATAGGCCACTCCAACAACTTTCAGAAAATATAATAAGAGCTATATATCAAAAGAGTGTGTTCAGAAATAAAAGAAAGTATATCAGTGTGAATATGGGGCCAGAGCCATTGAGGCATTTTCTCTGTTTAAGCTATTTGGAGTTATCTCTGAAGAGTTAAGTTGCAAAACACAATAAATGCCGTTTTGAAAAAATAAATACAGTTGGAAACTCAATGTTTAACTGCTTGCTGCATTGGTGGGATGGTAAACTGCTTTTGCTAATTAGTTCTCATCAAAGTCCCTGCGCGGCAGCACTGAGCAGTCTGCAACCCTTCAGGCTTTCCTTTGGAGGGTGTCATTTCCATAGACCACTACAGTCTGATCTCCTAACTACAGGTGGCACCACTGAGCTGATGTAATTAAGTGTTTGTCAACAGAGATTAAATGCTGGAAGCATTTTATTTCTAGGCATCTATTTCTTTGAGATTAGCATGGTTAAAACTCAGAATTGGTTGAGCTGTCAAAAGTGCATACAGGCAGGTGGGCTGATTGTAGATATACATAAATTAAAATATCCATATACTTCACGTCTTGTGCGAGCTTTAAGACAAATATACAATAGGTTGGGGAAAGTAAAAAAAAAATGTGCAAAATCTTGTTTTCCAAAATAGTCACTATTTTGCACTTAGGGCACCCCTAAAATCCACTTTTTTCCAAATTGCAATAAATCTCACTCCTGTTCTGTTCCAAAACACAATAAATCCACTCCAGCAAACATTGTCTTGACATGTATGTTTATCGATAACCTTATTTCCATGGATTGAATGATTTATCAATGTCATATCACTTTTTAACAAGTTTTATAACCTTATTCCAAATAAAAATGTCTGCGAGAGTCTAAATAAAGTACTTGTAAATATTTCATTTAAATCCAACTAAATGAGGAAAGTTAGAATAAAGGCCAAGAAAGTTGTTTCAACAGAGTAATGTACATCAACCAGGCGCTTATCGCTAAACCTTGAGGGCTCTAACCACTCAAGGGCAGCATTTTTAAATGCATGGTGGATCCGATATTAAGCTGTTCTCAGCAGTATTTATCCATTTATTTATCTATTTACCTTGTATATAAAGTGCACCCTCACATCAGCTCATCCTATATTTTTTTTTTTTTTGGTTTGAAGCCCCCCAAGCGGGAAGCGTTAAAGGGGACAGGTGTTTTAGTCGGAGTAGACCGTCACACCGAACAAAAAATAAAAAAAACCTGTAGTAGGAGAAAAATAAGATGGAGTGTTGGTTTGGAATTTATGTGGTAAGAAGAAAATGTGGGAGATTTGGAATTTGGTTGGAGTTTGTTATACATTTTAGTAAGGTGGAAATAGGAGTTTCTCGAATTTGGGTAATTTGGAATAAGGCATCTATGTGGGACTTTAGCATGTAGCTGACACAGCAGGCCTTTGGTAACCCAGTTTGCAGCACTGGGGTTTCTGGGAGACGGGCCTAAAGTCTGTTACCGAGTTTTTCAGCCAATAATTTAGAAAGGCCACGCCCGTAGGCGTTGATGCCTTTGCCATTACTGTCCTGTCCCCAGAAGTCGTCATTCACTTTGTGAATGATTGGACAGCCCCTGGTAAGCAGCAGAGCTTTTTTGAATTGCTTCTGCTGTATTCAATGAGCGCCCAGGATCAGTTGCATCAATTTGATCATTTTATTCTGTAGGGCGTGTGAGTTGGCAATCTTACCAACCGCCTTGGTGGCTGCGGGGTTTTGGCGAGTGCATAATGCGTCTGGCAGCATCAAAGAAGCCAAATGCCATGCATTTCTTTCAAAATTCCGAAGAATGAGTATTTTGTGGCAATCTAAACCTTGATTACCAGATGTAGAAGCTTCGGTTCCTTGGGTTTTCCCCCTTCCGACCGGGGTGGCTAGGTTGCTTAGCAACCCCTTTAGAACAGTCCTCTTTTTCAAATTTGTGTTATTATGCAATGGGACTGTGTGTCGGATTTTGTAGAGGTAGTAATCACGATATGAGTACCAAAAATGGGTTAGACTTTGGGGAAAGAGTTGAAAATCACTCCATTTCTTACCGGCACAGTATAATGCAAGGCCCTGCTAGAAAGTCAGGGATCATGCAAGAGTGGTTAGGCACTGGAGAAGTGTATTTTCTCACTTCTCACCCACATGTGTTAGTTTTATGGTGGCGATACCATGTTCAGTACTTAACTGGGGCGGGGGGGGTGAAAGGTTGGTGTACAGCTCGTCTAGGTGGGTAAGGGTTGTTTGTGTGTAAAGGATGCCGGGCCTCACCATCGGAGTGAGGATCTGGCAAATACCTCGTAACTGAGCTCAAGGGGGGAGGGGGGGAGTGCTGGTTACTTTCCATGGATGCCAGGCCCCAACATGCGGATGGGGATATGGCAAAGGTCAGTAACCTTTCTCCTTCTGTGGTCTCACGGGGGGGGGGGAAGTGTGGGAGTCCTTCATGTGTTATAGTGCTGTAAACCCTTGTCCTTTCTCCCGGTGGTTAGTATAGTAAGTCTTCATTTAGTGTTTATAGAAGCTGACCAAGGGGGAGTAACCCTGGTCCGCAGCAAGTTTGACCATAGCAGCAGCACGATGGCTAATGAGTGGGATGTGTTTAGTTATTTATAGTGTCTATGAGGGGTTCATAATTAATGTACTTGCAGGACGTTAGAATGTGTGGCATACTGAACTGTTTGTCCCAGCAGTAGCAGTGTGTATACCGAGGTATATCTACCCACCTTCTATGCCCCAGCCTTAACCGCGTGGCCACGTATTGGACCTTGGGAGAGAGGTTACGTGGGGGGGGGGGGGGTTAGGGTGCACACTAATCTGTACCATTTGTTAGATCTGGAGATTGGGGCTAGTGCTCTTTCTTTGGTTTTGATAGAGTCCCAAAGTTGTTTGGAATATTTTAAAATTTTGCTGTTGGCTTGTGGTAGATGCCGTCTAATGTTCTACTGAGTATAAGTCGGTTGGGTTGATTAAGGTTTTTCAGTACCTGTACTGGTACTCTGTCTGAACCTGGGGCTTTGTTTTTAGTGTTATCTAAATGTCTATTAACTTCATGGATTATGATGCTGCTGTCTAATTCCCCTAGACTGGGTGTGTGGGTGGCCTCCCTGATAGCTCTGACCCTCTCAGGCTTGAGCTTTTCTAGGATGCGTAGGTGTCCGAGTTAAAGATTAGTTTTTTTAGTTCTGTTAGTGAATTCTAGGGCCAGCTTCTCAGCTTCCTTCTCTGGTTGAGGGAGAAGGGGTTGAGGAGTTTTCCCCTTGAGGATACTGACTTTCTGCCACAAGGCATTAAGTGAAGTGTGTTCATTCATTTCAGAGATCCAAATGTTCCAGATTCTGTCTCTTTCTCTGGCATAATAAATTTATGCATTTTTAATGTTGGTTTGGAAGATCAAGAAGTTTCGCTCAGTTCTAAAATTTTTTAAGGTTCGATGTGATATATTAACTAACCTGGATGCTTTTTTACATAGAGCTGTGTTAAACCTTTTGCTGGATTTGTGATTGGGGGTAGATTTTGGGATGGCTTTGGCCATAGCATAGTCTAGAGCTGTTTTGAACACTTCATAGGTGGGGTTTATCTTATTTGTAATTACATTTTGAAATACCTCATTAAAAAGGTCCCAGTTAGCTCTTTTGAGATTGAATCTGGGTTCAGGTTTGGGGTGGGGGGGTTACTTGCTTTTCCTCAAGGGTAGTGACAAAGGCATAGTGGTCAGACATGAGTCTTTCATCCACCTCAAATTTACTGTTATCAGCAAGATCAGAGGTGAGTATGCTGAGATCCATGGAGTAACCACTTTTTCTAGTAGGTTCTCTGTTATTTATAACCTAAAGGGTGTCTGTTTGAAAGATTGCATTAATCAGTGCAATACCATCTGCTCTGTTGGTGTTTAACCTCCCCCACATTTCGTGATGGCAGTTAAAGTCTCCTACAAAGAGGTGCTTTGTGGGTTTTTTTGTTAAGAACTTTTTGAAATCTACTGCATTTTCACCACTTGAGTGGTATATATTAGTTAGAGTGATGGTTTGTTCAAGTAGCGTTAAGCCACAGTGATAGTTTCCGTTTGGATTTCGAGGCGGGGAGATCTGACTCTTTTAGATTTTATGGAATTTCTGACAAGAGTAGTGATGCCTCTGGTACCTTCCCTTTTATAGAATGAGTACGCAACAAATCCCGGAATCTTCACTGCCTTTTGGGCTGTGGCTAACGTCTCCTGCAAACAGATGACGTCTATGTCATTCTGATGGACATAAGATATGAGTGTCTCTTTTCTTATGTCGAATGAGAAGATATTCCAGGATAAAACCCTTAGGTTACTAAAGTCCCTTCTGGTTGTATTTTCCATTATGTTAATTTTGTGTTGAATTACATGCTAAATTTAAAAGAAGGATGAGTTCCACCAGTTGTTGTGGCTGGGGGGGCCGTTCCACCACGAGCTATGTCCTTGTGCCATTCTTTCCATGATACTTTTTTGAGCGAGGTGCATTTGTTTCATGGCTTTAGCTAATTCGAAGTCGGTAGGTTCCTTCTGTACTGGAGGGTTTTGATTGAGAGACTGAATTTTGATTTGTTTTTTGAGTGACTCGACTTGCTCCTTAAGGGAGGGTTCTTTTACTTGCTTTGGCATGGGAGCACCTTTTTTAAGATTTTGAAGTTTATCTTTTAGCAGGGCAACCTGTTGGGTGAGGCTTGGTTTTTTCCCCTGTTTAGGTTGGGGATTTTTTAGTTCATTTAGTTCAGCTTGGAACTGTACCAGCTGATCGGCTAGAGTAGACTTGCCAGGGTTAGTGTTAGTATTCTTATCATTATACCCTTTGGTAGGAGGAGATTTTGAGTCCTTGCTGACTAGCTTTCTGGCTCTCAAATTCTCCTTGTACCTGCGATTCTTCTCATGGTTCTTACCCTTGGTGGGGGGCTGAGATGTTTCGTTCTGGGGTGGATCAGGTTTCTTGTTGGTAGGGGGGTCAGGGTTGGGGTTGTCCTGCTTTTGGGGAGGGGGTGGAGTTTTGTTGTCAGTGGAGCTGGCAGGTAGAGAAGGCTGTAGGCATTTCTCAATGTCTTTGGGGGCAGATTTCCAAACCTTAGCCGAGAATTTGTCCCCATGGGAGACTTTCACAGTCTCAGAGAATTTGATTGAGAATAGTGATTTAGGTGGCTGTGCATGTTTGCCATTAAGTAGAGGAAATGCTTCTTCATTTGGCACGACAGGCGGAGAAGATTTGCCCTGTGGTGGTTTTTTGACAGTTTTGGTCAGGTTAGGCCTGAAATTGATGTCCGAATCTTTTTTGGATTTCTGATTTTTGGCATAGGCTGGACGGTATGAGGGATTGAGAGCTACAAAGTTTCTAACATATAAGGGGCAGCATCGGTCAGTGGCAGAATGGTCGCCCTCGCAGTTGAAACAGAGGGGCTGTTTGTGCCTGACTGAGCATTTGTCTGTTGAGTGAGCCCCTGCACACCAGTTACATCTTGCTGTGTTGGTACATTCCTCCGCAATGTGATTGAGTTCACAGCAGTTCTGACAGCGGGCAGGCCTCCGGGGGGGCAGGCCTGATACGCAGAACTCCCTGTACAGTTTGAATTCTGTCAGTGGAAATGACTCTTCTGGATAGGAAGATTTGTTCCTTCTTATACAGTGGGGGGAACAAAGTTCTCTCCACTGAGATTAGGTGGACATCAGAACGCTTGAAGTTCATCCTATAAACCACATATGGACTTATAAAATGACACATATGGAGGAAAAAGGGCCGTATGTAGTGGTCTTCAGGGTCCCATATACGGACATGATGCAGAATTCTCACTTTCCGTATCTTGAGCAAAAATGCATCCAGATGCGGAAGGCTGCATCCACTGAGGCAGGATGCGGAAATCTGAGCAAAAACGGTTTTTAGACATGGGGGCCATATGTAACATTTGGACCCCTGTATGTATGAGGAAAAACGGCCATCAGGTGGTATGCTACATACAGCCCTTTTTCCTACATATGTGTCCGTGGTTTAAAAGTATGGGACTGCACCTTATATGCAAGGTAAATGGAGAAATTAATTACTTAATCCTGGTGAGAACAGCTTAAGTGGGCATGCATGGTAGAAAAACACCGAGTTTGGTCACTGTATTCGCTATACAGACAACAGGCTGGCATACAGCCTGTTGTCTATAATATTATACTGGCTACACTGCCCAACGAGGTGTTTATCTCACTTATGCCACACTTGTCACCCACTCAAAACCATTCAGAAACTGGGTAATGAGGTAGGGTGTATGCACTCAGTGGACTGCATCAACTTTCAACAGTATGGAGGCCTAGTGGAGCCGCCATTTAGAATTTCGCTGGTTGAGGTGCTTTTCCCTTGTCTTTCCACCCAAGTGTGGTTTAATACTAGATCCACCATTCAAAGATTCTCTCCTTGAGTGGTTAGCGGACTTTAGGGGTTCGGGATAAGCCAGGCAGATGTACATTACACTGTGGCCAGTCACAATCATACTTACCTTCACATCGATCATTACCAACTCCTCCTACATTACGCCATATTTGAGCAAGACAGCGTTCACAGACCATTTTTCCGGCTGATATAGACTGATCATTACATGTCACATCTGAAAGAGAAGGCTTCTTTAGGTGACCAATTGATGAGTAGGGGGGATATACTGTATAGGCCTTCAGAATGAGAAACTTTCTACATGTACTTGTAAAGAGATGATTTATTGAATGTAGAAGGACATTGTTTCTGCTTTCTCGTTAAGACTGGGATATGGTTTATGGATACACGTAATGCATTACTTACAGTCACATACGTCTTTCAGATGACTTCTGCATTGTCCATGATCCGCTGTGGTAGTAGATACAGTTGACGCAGTGCAGCCTGCATGGCAAGGAGCAAGAGTAAATGTGTGGGAATGAAATGACTGTTACAAAAGGTACATTTTTATGTGGACTGGACCGTATTTATCACATCCTGGTCTTCATAAATCATTACAAGTTGATTCAGCAAGTCAGAGGTACATCCACATGGCGATGTAGGGTTCCAATATCTCTTAGATTTAGGCTTTGTTTTCAAGAGGTTATAAATGGCCATAGGTTGCATAGATTGGTGATACTTTTACTGTTGAATTCAGGTTGAGTTAAAATGCATTATTATTTTGCACTCTAAGGGCTCTCCAATGCAATAGACCGAAATTACAGAGATATTAGAACCCTAGACCTTATTAAGATTGGGACCTATTGATGAGATAGGCTCCAGTACAAGACACTATTCAATGGGCCATACCATACAAGATATATAGAGTATTTCAAAAATAATTATTAGTGAATTCAAAGTGCAACCATGTTTTGAAGTATTACCCAGATACCTCGAGGTTTTTCAAGAGTTTGTTGAATGTCTATTATTGCTTGCTTTCCTGAGTGTTAACTGTCCACTTATACAACTTACCTGTGCATATTGCACCATCCCAGTAGTGGTCTGGGCACGTATCACACTGTTCATTATCAGCATTGCTACAAAGTATTTCTGAAACAAGACAAATCACAATTCAATTATTAACTCATAGCAGCAAGATTCAGACTTAATACTGCTGCAGCATAAAGGCCCCAAAAGGTGAACACCCATCACCAAGAAAAAAACATTATACACCATACACCATTGGAAAGCTCTAAACTTGTAGATTTCAGATATGGTAGGTGTAATAAAATCAAAAAACAGTATTTTTGGTGAATTAGATCATAAGAAAAAAGTTTTTAATTATTTTTAATTCAAATTGAATCATTTAATTTTCAGAAAAATTGTTTTACCACAAAAATAATGCGTCTACCTTTGTGTCCTATGATTTAAAATATAAAAGGCATCAATGTTACATCTCAGACTAATTAGATCTAATAAGTGGCCAGGGCACTGACAATTCTTTTACTTCGGCATCATAACTAAGAGCAACTTAGTCATGGAACATGGTCCAATCAAGAGATAAAATATTTGAGTCTAATTAGGTCAGTATGTTGACTTTCATATTGAAAATATAGGTAACTTATAGGGAATCAGTACCCTTTTTTCATGATAGTGTTTTTTGATAGGATTTATATAAATTGAAAAGAGTGTGCTAGTGAGGTAGTCCTCCTGGAGCAATGCACCAGACTCATCTGATGCATTTGATGACATCATCATACTATGGTGTCACTCAGTACGACAGAATATTGCGCAATACAATATTATTATGCAAGGTTCTGTTCTATCAAATGTGGAGAGTTTCAACTATCTGGGTGTAATTATTGATAATGACTTAAATTTTAAGGTGCACTGTATAAGGTTGAGCTGATGGGTATATCAAAGTTGAAACAGTTGCGTAATATTGTAAAATATTTGAATCATGAAAATGCTCTATGGATCTACAAACAAATGGTTTTGCCCATAATAGAACATTGTAGTTTTGTTCTAGACTCTAGTCAAAAAACCCTGGTAGATCATATAGACATTGTACACAACCACTGCCTTAGAGCTTGTGTAAGGGTGAAAAATGCCCAGGATGTTGTCAACGAGTCCGTAAATGATGAATAAGGATGAATACAGACGAATCAGGAATCCAGTTTGATATCCACTTTATTCATTGAAGTCCACGAGGTATAGATGGTGATACAGTATGAAGGTGCCCAACAGTGTCCAAGCCTAGCCCTTGAGCCAAGGGCTTTGGTCTCACGTGAGTGTGTGAGGTATGAAGTATGAAGGTGGAAAGATAAGTGAGCTGCTCCCTCTACAGGTATTTATAGTAGGAGCCGCTCACCCAGCTCATCCTAAAAATAGTATCAGGTGAGCTAAATATAGTAACTGGGGAACTCCAGTGCAGGTATGTAGGGGAGATCCTAAACATAGCACTGGGGTTCACAGAGTTCAGTATGGTTCTAAATATAGCTGCTGGGAATTCCCGGTATGCCGTGAGCTGCTCATGATCAATGGGCATGTCCTCCAGCAGGAGGAGTTGGTCTAAACATTGGCTGCTCGGGAATTTCCAGCATGCAGCGAGCTGCTTGTGATTGACAGCTTATCCTCCAGCGGGAGGAGGCGGGGTCACTGAGTGCAGTTGACACCGCCAACCTTTGGTTTATGGGTATGGCTTGGCTTGTGGGTAGACTTGGACACTGGGTTACATGGTAGAGTCAGAGGTGAAAAATACCTATAACGGTCTACTGACAAATCCCCACATTCCTACTCGATTCCACGCGAGGTTTTAAGGAGGAAGTTTGTGAGAAAAGGTCTACTGACAAAAATCTGATGTGTGATAATAGGTATTACATCTTATCATTTAAGTTAAAAATTTGTAGTATTGAGGAGATATTTAATATGAATTTTGGATAAACATGAATAAATTATAAACAGTACAAGGGAAAACTGTGCCAAGGAAGTGTTGTTTGTAATTCTTGGCAAGGGAAAACATGAATAATTCAGGTCGTGGTAGGATACAAGAGCTGGCTAGGTATCTAGATCTAGGGTTCACACAAAAATAAAGGAATAAAAACTATCCTAAAACGTGCAATTATTGGCTCTAAAGCAGACCTTGAGGTAGACAAGTTATTATTGAAGTCTGCTGTAGTACCGGTAGGCACTTGATATTCAGGTCTTGAGCCAATATATAATACGACATAAAAACAGAAGTAATTGATGACTGGTAATGTCTATCAATCAATCCTTGTAATACTGATAAGGCTTAGGGAGTCTGAAGGCTCTAGGTAATATTATTAAGGGATTATTTCTAAAAAAAAATTTTTGGATTTATGGTCTTGGCTGATTTACTTGTAGAAACATCTGTTGTTCAGAAAAAGGTTTATTTTGGTCAATGGAGAATTTAGCATGTTTAGCCTTCAGTCTACCTGGGGTGATCATTGTTTATGAGTGACAAGATTAATACAAAAATAAAAGGGGTGGCTCTGGCTGGTATTTAGACTGGATCTCAGTTGATCCTGCAAAAATACTGGTTGCCATTGCTTCCTTGTGAAATTTTGGAAAAATATAAACTAGCTAAAACCCATAAATATTTTGACATGGTTGGGTTTGAAATGGTACAGTGTGAAAGGAGAAGAACCTTATGGCATCTTAAGATCACAAAACCTGCTGCCTGGCTTGTGGTCTTCATAATGTTCTTGAAAGGAAAAATAAATGTAGAAATGCAGCGTGTCTTCATGGTTATGTATCATAGCCTTATACAAACAAGAAAAACTGGCTTTAAAAATCAGTTGACTAGGCTGACTGAGTCAGTGTTCATAGTATCATGGGCGGTCGGTGAGTGAAGTGTGTCTCTACACTTTTAGTCCATAATTTTAAAGACAGTTTCAAAAATAAATAAAATAAATAAAGGATGGTTATTGAAATTATTTTCTTCTTCTATGGCGACTTTGGTTTACAAGACCTTTTGGTGGTGGGTCTTGGTGGTTAAAGACGTTTGGGTTGAGGAAGCGACCTAGTGAGGGTCTTCTCCTAGATCTGGATTTTTTGGTGTTGGGGACAAAGTCTACAATTTTGCTGAGATGCATTCTGCTAGGCTTGCCTGAGTCAGGCTGCAAGTTCAGATCGGAGCTGTATACAGGGTCCATGTTTATTGGTTCTGCTGAGAGGGAGGTGCTAGAGTCACTATCCTCCTCAGATGAAACTTGGGTTGTTTGGGGTAAGGGTCTCCAGACCTGGGTCGAGCCAATTGTAGTGAAAGTTTCTGGTCTATTGTCTTTGCTGATGCTGCATGGGCAGCTGTAGCTGTACATTAGGTGGGGACATCCTGTTCCTTGGGTGGCAAATTTAGTGGGAGGCCCTATTATAGAGCAGACTCGTGTGCTCCAATGGGGCAGGCCGATTGGTATGGGCGTGCCTGCTCTGTTACTGGAAGCTCCTGCTGACCCGTCAATGCGGTCTCCGCCTCCTCGATTAGGTCGTTGGCCTCTGTATAGAAAAACAGAACAAGAGAAGGGTGGGAGTTTTAGTTGTAGGGTCGATCATAGTGCATGGATTACAAGGCGACCAACAAAAATACCAAATTGACAGGTAAGGCAGTGAATTAGGCAGTGCATATTGATGTGCAGTGTCACCGAGCCGGTGTGAACTCATAGCCAAGTGTGAGCGGGAAACTGGAATGTCCAGGGTCCAGATTAGTTCTACTGTGTGGCATGGGTAGCGCCACTGCATGGGGACCTGTTCTTATTTAGTTCATGCGATAAACATTGGCTGGCGCCACTGAGCTGGCGTTTGTCCAGCGGTCGTGTAAGGGCATGGTCAAACGGCATGGTCAATGGTGTAGACTTGCCATGGCCTCATTGGGTCATGTGTAAGGGTTGTCTCAACTTTGGGTTAGGTGGTTTGGGGCCTGAAGGTGGGTTTGGTTGGCTGAAATTTTGAATTTTGATGATGCGGTTTTTCGAAAATATGGTTAAAAAATTTAACTCAATGCTCCCGCTTTGGATCCTGTTATAAAAAGGAGCCGAGGCTATTTTGGGATCAGAAGGTGATATATGACTGGCGAGTCGAGCTATAATTTTGGATTTATTTGCGGCTCAAAAAACCACGGAAAAGCCATGATTGTACGGGTGCAGCTCGTAGTGATGCCTTCAGGAATGCTCTTCCTCCTGTTGGTGCTGGTGGGCACATTCGGGTAAGTACTGGTACAAAATTTTCGATTTTTGGGTGGTTTTGTGTATTTGGGTGTGGTGCCGGTGGTCTGACGCCGTGTTTTTTTTTTGGTTTGTTTCAGGATTGTCCTGGTGTGGGTCCATGTCGGGCAGGTTCCTGTGCTTTGTCACCAGGTCTGTGGGCCGTCCGATGGCCCTGAGGGAGGGGCCAGTGGGCCCTGTGTCATGTTCTGATGACTTGACCGGTACATGTAATTTTGAGTGAGTTGGTTGGAATTTTGTTTGAAAATCAATCTGATAAAGGAAAATTGGATTTTGATTTTGATTTTTACCTATATAGAGTGGTGGTTATCAGGGGGTCATAAATTGTATTTTCCAGAACTTGAGGCGTAGAGGTACCTGCCAGTAGACAGGACGGAAAATGCCGGTGAGATGGGGAAAGAGAGACTAAAAGGACCAGTTCCAGAAGGTGGCACGGCCTGATGCGGAGGAATGATTGACTGTGATTTATGTGATTTTGCCAATAATATACTTGAAAGTCCACCACCAGTTAGAAGTTATGTTGTTTATTCTGGGCTTCTAAATTGGCATGGGCGGGCTTTCAGTTCTCATGCGGGGCGATGTTGTTAACTTGGGGCGAAAACAAGTCTAGTGATATTGCTAACACGTGCTTATGTTATTGTTTTGACGCAGGTATTGAGTGCGGGTGTCCTAACTGACGTTAATGTTGTCATGCCAACATGGGAAAATGAAAAAGATCTGACGTTGGGGAGGCCGACGGCAGTGGAGATGTTGTAAAGATGGTTTTAATTGTAGGTGGGGTTGGTTTTAGGGCTATTGGGCATGGGGATGATCCCCACATGAAGGTGTTAGATGGGGCTATCCGGTGGATTGGGCGATTGGGAGAGTCCGGTATTAGGTTTATATGAGGGGGTGGCCGGCGGCTAATTGATCCCCACATGAGGATCAAAGGAGGTTTCTGAGGAAACTTACCGCGGGTTGATGTTGAGGGTGGTGTGAACATCATCTCCTGTGGTTTATACATGTATTTGTCCTTCTTTGGTTGATGCCGGAGTGGGGTGTACTTTGTGAGCTCTGCCGGGGAGTCATGGCGATCAGCCGGCCAGGACTCACAGGGTAGCTGTATGGCGGGGTCAGTGTCACTGGAGGCCAGCTGGAAGTCGGGTTGTCCTTCTGAGGAGATGACCACTGTCATTTATTTCATGTTGATATGCCCGAGATACTGACAGCCCATAGCTCTAGCACTCGATCGGCCGTATCGCACACCCCCCGTGCGATAACCCGCGAAAATATCACACGCCGATGTCACGTGACCATTTAGTGACATCATAGCTCCAAGATGGCGATGTAAACAGTGCGCACGGGGAGTCATTCTGGTAAATTTGATTCTATTTATTTGATTTAGATGAAAATAACATGAAATAAATGCAAAGGCACACTCGTTGGAGTAATGTCGGGGGGTTATCGCACTTGCCGATCAGGTGCCGCATCGCACTCCGCCCTGCGGGCGTCGTGTGATACGGCACCTGATCGGCGCGTGCAATAACCCCCCGACATTCCTCCAACTCGTGAACCTTTGCTTATGTGGTGGGCTCCTTTTAAGATCCTGTATAGTGGTATTCTCCATAGAAGTGGTACCGGAGGATAGCGCTGTAGCGGGATCTGCCTGACTTGTCCCCCGATTATGGTTCTGATGTCGGACTTCCAATGGAGGTCCAGGTGGCTGCCCAAGGGTGCTGTAAGGCGGGCTGGAGAAACCTTGGGGGCCGTGATGGTGGGGGCCCAGAGGTTCTGTCCGTAAATCATCTTGCCAACGGTGAAACTAAAGGTTTGACCATTGGCGTGGATCTTAGCCACAATAGAGGGTGTCCTGTGGCTGTCCTGCTTACAGTAGGGCCAGTGTCGCAGACACCTTTTGGCGGCGATCCAGGTGATATACAGAAGAATCACCAATAGAGCCCAAGTATACATACTTTCGTAGCGGCCAGGTGACTGGATATACTCCAAATCTGTATTTGGGGTTGTTGGTGAGGCTGGCCAGTCCTTGTTAGCCTGGCGTATGAGGTCCTTAAACCGATCCCAGCTTTCAGCATTGGCCATCTTGGGTGTCCGAGTTGCTGAGACTAGTGTGATGAAGCGCGCCAATTGATTGACGCGAAGATGGTTCTTAAGGGTTAATACGCAACAAAGTAGTGCCAGGAGGGGTGATACTAAATGTAGCCAGGGTGAGAACTGGAGGTGGTATCCTAGATGCATCAGGGAGTTGGTGGATAGGAGGGCGGATTGGTCCTTAACCCATTAAGGGCGAGGAATGAGGCTTCATTGAAAGGCTAGGGGACTGAATTTTAAGCAGTTCATTTACCATGGGGCGAGAGGTTGCAAGGTATAATGCACTGTCCATAACTTTGATATCATTTTCAACCATTTTCCAATGTCTCTATCGTTCTAAACTTCCCAGATTCGAATTCCTCAGCCTCAACATAGGCAAATAACATCCTGAGACTAAAAATAGCAGTCCACTCAAATCTATATCAAATGTTCAAACATGGCTGCCATATCAATTATCTATGTCAATTATAATCAACATCAGGCCCTATATGGTGTTGAGAATACTCAACATCCGCCCCTACATGGATGTTGAGTATTCTCAACATCAGCCCTTAATGGGTTAAGTCCCTGTGCGGCCTTTTTAAGGGTTAGGGTGTCTTGAAAGAGTGGTGCTATTTTCTGCTTATGTAGGTGTTTTAATTTTTCAAAATTGGGCAGGTGAAGGGTCTGGGATGTGGTTGCCATGGTGATGCCGGAAACATTGGCTGGAGGTTGACCAAAGTGTCGCCACAGTGGTAAGTTAAAATAGGCCTTTGATATGGGCTCTAGGGTGAAATTTTGGGTGCAAGATAAATCAGGATTGGTTAAGATCATGCCGGCATTTTTAATGGAGCACAGACATGGGACTGAGATGACTGAGTATGCGCTATTTTTAATTTTGACTTGGCCTGAATCTGTGCATTGGAGCATGGAAGTGGGATGGTCGGTTATTAATAGGAAAGTACTGCGAGATAAGGGTTGGATGAGATTTGGTATGGGTGCTGCCATGTGTGCTTTAAAACTGCAGGTATGGTGCACCGCCTCTGGTAGGTCTAAAAATAGGGATAGGGTGCATGTGGGGTGTGTGGCTGACAACAGAGGTAGGGGTAGGTTACAGCTGATAAGGTGGCCGAGGTCACACATATCCAGGTCAGCTTGTGTAAACTGTATGTAGTGTGAGTGGGTCCTGGACATAGCCAAGTAGCCGGGAAGTGGCTCCACCTGGGTGTGACCTACTGACTTAGTGTCGGAGGTGTCGAAAGGTACGGGGAAGGTTTCTATTCTAAATATAGAAAAGGTGCTTCCCCCTCTGGTTATGGGTACTGGTATGGTTATTAATAGGCTCGAGTTATGGCTCCAGTGCACATGTACTCGGCGCCTGTAATAATAACTTATGGGTAGGCCTTCTAAAATAATGCCGTGATGTGCTTCGTGCAGGAGGCTGGATAAATTGTTTAAACCTAAACTGAGGTCGTCTTGTGTAATGATGGTTTGGGGTAGGGTGCCCTCAAGTAGATTATTAATGGTTAAGAGCAGATTTTCCAAGTCACTTTGGAGGTCAATTAAAGACTCTATTTGAGAATTTGCTGCTGTGAATAACATGGAGTAGAAGGTGTCTTGTCTGGATTGAAGTTCTAATTTTAATAATATTGATGAGATGTTTGAATTTAAATGCTCTAATTTTCCAGAAATAAAAGATAGAGCATCATCAGTGTCGTTTTGGAATTTTGAGAAGATGTTGACAGAGTTGTAGTTAAATTCAGAAATATTTAACAGTAAATGAGTGGCTAATTCTACCACGTGCATTTTGGTAGCTAACTTTTTATCCAGGTCAGACATCTCAGAATTTAAAATAGCAATTTCTGGTTGAGTCCCGAGGCCTATAGAAGCTCTTAAAATGTCACCAATGACTTGGCCGGGGGCATTTCTGGCTTGTCTGACGTTTGGAGGTGAAATCAATTTTGACAAGGTTTCTAATGTTGTTTTTGACTTGGAGAATAGGCTCTGTATCATGTTATCTAGGGCATGGGCTGTGTGCTTAATGTATTGGGGTGCATCAGTGCTGATGAGTGGGCTGAGTAGTTCTGGCTGACTTAGGTTTTGGTCAAAGGTCAAGTTAAGGCTGAAGGTCAATGGATAGTCCATGTAATTGGCTGGTAATGTTTGGGGTAACTTGGTAAACAAAGTGCCATAGTTGGGTCTGAAGATGGTGTTCAGACTGGTGTCTGATGTTGAGGCGCGGCCGGGGAGCAGGTGTAAGAATATACAGACTGCTAGGATGACTGCTGCTCTAGAAAAATGAGAAAATTGGGAATTTTGAGGATTTTTGAAAATTTTGATGTTGGGGTTCACTTAATAGCATTAGCTTAGTCATAAATGGGATGTTAGTATGGTCAAGTATTTACAAGGGTCGGGGATTCTGTGGTGGTAGGATTGTTGTTGCATGATGGGATTCATGCAGATGGACTGGTGCCTGTTGTCACCGTCAGGGGCAGTACACGTGATTGAACATGGAATCTGTTTATCTCGAAAACAGCAAACTGGAATACCAGGCTGGCTGTATTCCTTATGGCCAGTTCACGTCCAATTCTGGAGTATTGGCGGGGTAAGTCCCTGAGGAGCTGTTCCGACGCTATAAGCGTGCGAGCACATAAGAGTGCTATGTAGGATGCAGATCTATGGTTAAACCTGCCCCATGGAGGCCGGCGGGGATTGTCCCCAGCTACAGCGACCATGAAGGCTTTGATGGTTGCTGCTGTGGTGTGATTGTTCAAGTCCAGCTCCTGTCTTAATACAGGGCTGCTGAGGTAGTGTTTAATATCCTCCTGGGCGAGGAAGGTGATGAGGTGTTGCTGTTCCATGATTATGCTTTCAAAAGGATCCATGAGATCACTTCTGATCCCATGTGGTCCAAGGAGGCTGTGTATGGTCCATGTAGCATTTGGGCTGTGCTTATCTGCCGGTGGGTCTAGGCTGTAAGTCATAAAGGAAAAAGGGTCTAAGTGGGCTGTGAATGGGGGGAGAGTTAATGGTGGGGAGTTTGCTTGGCTGAAGAGGTTTAGTAAATTGGATTATCAGTGTTAAAAATTATAGGATAGTGGAGAAGTTCTTCCACATTTTACACACACTTAAGGCTCACACCGCCATTGGTTAATAGGGGTACCTGGGCACCATGATAATAAAACTACTATCATGTACAATGCTAGAACGACTGTTAAAAAAAATCCTAAATGCTGAAATAGACCCATAAGATAATCCTACCTGGGCTGGTTGCATGATGGGTCTGCCATGGTCCCTTCCCAGACACTTGTTGCCGAGTTTAAGGTGTGGTGGTGTTGGTTGTGAGTTGTGTTATGATCAGATTTGGGTGGGCAAGCGCTTATAAACCTGAGACTGAGTTTGGCTACTTCCCAGTCTAAGATCTCCCATTAGGTGGTAGGCCAAATATTATTGGTGGATGCAAGGGGGGTTGTAAGGCCCCTTATGCAAATTAGGGTTATCCAGGCCTGGATTGGTTGGTAGTGAGGTATTGTCTAAAAATAGAATATTGGGGAGCTTGGCAGGGGGTGTTAATCCCTAGCCAAGGTGATATGGTTACTATGGCGACCCTGTGGTTTTTAAAGACCTTGAGGGCGGCGTGTTATTGATTTGTAAATGTGCCACCACAGCACTTAAGGGTTGGCAGAAACAGTGGTGTAAACATGGGGTGTGGGTGTCAGAGATCCATCTTCCTACAATAGGTTTATCATTGGAAATAGTGGTCTTAAAGTGGTAACGAGCCGTCGCATGTGTGCTTTGAAGTTTATACACAAACCGAGGATACAGCGCTGCCTTGGGTGGTCGGTATGTGGCGTGGGCAACCTAACCTAATTATCTGATAATCCATTTGCCAGTGTTTGGCGTTCCACTTAGAAAGGGGTAGGTAGTTGTATATACAATTTATCAAGATAGTGTTGATTTTGGATGCATAGGAATTTTTATGGTTGTTAGTATAAATAGGTTGGGCGTTGTGCTGTGACTGTTGCTGTCAATGTGTTTAAGTGGTTGGGATATTAATGGTTGATTAATTTGGTTGGGGCACGTGGCGCCTGTGGGGATTAAGGGAGGGTTGTTTATATGGTTGATTAGTGTTTGACACAGCGTCTTATGATCTATAATGGACGCTTAGGAATAGTCCATGTAATTGGCTGGTAATGTTTGGGGTAAACAAAGTGCCATAGTTGGGTCTGAAGATGGTGTTCAGACTGGTGTCTGATGTTGAGGCGCGGCCGGGGAGCAGGTGTAAGAATATACAGACTGCTAGGATGACTGCTGCTCTAGAAAAATGAGAAAATTGGGAATTTTGAGGATTTTTGAAAATTTTGATGTTGGGGTTCACTTAATAGCATTAGCTTAGTCATAAATGGGATGTTAGTATGGTCAAGTATTTACAAGGGTCGGGGATTCTGTGGTGGTAGGATTGTTGTTGCATGATGGGATTCATGCAGATGGACTGGTGCCTGTTGTCACCGTCAGGGGCAGTACACGTGATTGAACATGGAATCTGTTTATCTCGAAAACAGCAAACTGGAATACCAGGCTGGCTGTATTCCTTATGGCCAGTTCACGTCCAATTCTGGAGTATTGGCGGGGTAAGTCCCTGAGATGCTGTTCCGACGCTATAAGCGTGCGAGCACATAAGAGTGCTATGTAGGATGCAGATCTATGGTTAAACCTGCCCCATGGAGGCCGGCGGGGATTGTCCCCAGCTACAGCGACCATGAAGGCTTTGATGGTTGCTGCTGTGGTGTGATTGTTCAAGTCCAGCTCCTGTCTTAATACAGGGCTGCTGAGGTAGTGTTTAATATCCTCCTGGGCGAGGAAGGTGATGAGGTGTTGCTGTTCCATGATTATGCTTTCAAAAGGATCCATGAGATCACTTCTGATCCCATGTGGTCCAAGGAGGCTGTGTATGGTCCATGTAGCATTTGGGCTGTGCTTATCTGCCGGTGGGTCTAGGCTGTAAGTCATAAAGGAAAAAGGGTCTAAGTGGGCTGTGAATGGGGGGAGAGTTAATGGTGGGGAGTTTGCTTGGCTGAAGAGGTTTAGTAAATTGGATTATCAGTGTTAAAAATTATAGGATAGTGGAGAAGTTCTTCCACATTTTACACACACTTAAGGCTCACACCGCCATTGGTTAATAGGGGTACCTGGGCACCATGATAATAAAACTACTATCATGTACAATGCTAGAACGACTGTTAAAAAAAATCCTAAATGCTGAAATAGACCCATAAGATAATCCTACCTGGGCTGGTTGCATGATGGGTCTGCCATGGTCCCTTCCCAGACACTTGTTGCCGAGTTTAAGGTGTGGTGGTGTTGGTTGTGAGTTGTGTTATGATCAGATTTGGGTGGGCAAGCGCTTATAAACCTGAGACTGAGTTTGGCTACTTCCCAGTCTAAGATCTCCCATTAGGTGGTAGGCCAAATATTATTGGTGGATGCAAGGGGGGTTGTAAGGCCCCTTATGCAAATTAGGGTTATCCAGGCCTGGATTGGTTGGTAGTGAGGTATTGTCTAAAAATAGAATATTGGGGAGCTTGGCAGGGGGTGTTAATCCCTAGCCAAGGTGATATGGTTACTATGGCGACCCTGTGGTTTTTAAAGACCTTGAGGGCGGCGTGTTATTGATTTGTAAATGTGCCACCACAGCACTTAAGGGTTGGCAGAAACAGTGGTGTAAACATGGGGTGTGGGTGTCAGAGATCCATCTTCCTACAATAGGTTTATCATTGGAAATAGTGGTCTTAAAGTGGTAACGAGCCGTCGCATGTGTGCTTTGAAGTTTATACACAAACCGAGGATACAGCGCTGCCTTGGGTGGTCGGTATGTGGCGTGGGCAACCTAACCTAATTATCTGATAATCCATTTGCCAGTGTTTGGCGTTCCACTTAGAAAGGGGTAGGTAGTTGTATATACAATTTATCAAGATAGTGTTGATTTTGGATGCATAGGAATTTTTATGGTTGTTAGTATAAATAGGTTGGGCGTTGTGCTGTGACTGTTGCTGTCAATGTGTTTAAGTGGTTGGGATATTAATGGTTGATTAATTTGGTTGGGGCACGTGGCGCCTGTGGGGATTAAGGGAGGGTTGTTTATATGGTTGATTAGTGTTTGACACAGCGTCTTATGATCTATAATGGACGCTTAGGAATAGTCCATGTAATTGGCTGGTAATGTTTGGGGTAAACAAAGTGCCATAGTTGGGTCTGAAGATGGTGTTCAGACTGGTGTCTGATGTTGAGGCGCGGCCGGGGAGCAGGTGTAAGAATATACAGACTGCTAGGATGACTGCTGCTCTAGAAAAATGAGAAAATTGGGAATTTTGAGGATTTTTGAAAATTTTGATGTTGGGGTTCACTTAATAGCATTAGCTTAGTCATAAATGGGATGTTAGTATGGTCAAGTATTTACAAGGGTCGGGGATTCTGTGGTGGTAGGATTGTTGTTGCATGATGGGATTCATGCAGATGGACTGGTGCCTGTTGTCACCGTCAGGGGCAGTACACGTGATTGAACATGGAATCTGTTTATCTCGAAAACAGCAAACTGGAATACCAGGCTGGCTGTATTCCTTATGGCCAGTTCACGTCCAATTCTGGAGTATTGGCGGGGTAAGTCCCTGAGGAGCTGTTCCGACGCTATAAGCGTGCGAGCACATAAGAGTGCTATGTAGGATGCAGATCTATGGTTAAACCTGCCCCATGGAGGCCGGCGGGGATTGTCCCCAGCTACAGCGACCATGAAGGCTTTGATGGTTGCTGCTGTGGTGTGATTGTTCAAGTCCAGCTCCTGTCTTAATACAGGGCTGCTGAGGTAGTGTTTAATATCCTCCTGGGCGAGGAAGGTGATGAGGTGTTGCTGTTCCATGATTATGCTTTCAAAAGGATCCATGAGATCACTTCTGATCCCATGTGGTCCAAGGAGGCTGTGTATGGTCCATGTAGCATTTGGGCTGTGCTTATCTGCCGGTGGGTCTAGGCTGTAAGTCATAAAGGAAAAAGGGTCTAAGTGGGCTGTGAATGGGGGGAGAGTTAATGGTGGGGAGTTTGCTTGGCTGAAGAGGTTTAGTAAATTGGATTATCAGTGTTAAAAATTATAGGATAGTGGAGAAGTTCTTCCACATTTTACACACACTTAAGGCTCACACCGCCATTGGTTAATAGGGGTACCTGGGCACCATGATAATAAAACTACTATCATGTACAATGCTAGAACGACTGTTAAAAAAAATCCTAAATGCTGAAATAGACCCATAAGATAATCCTACCTGGGCTGGTTGCATGATGGGTCTGCCATGGTCCCTTCCCAGACACTTGTTGCCGAGTTTAAGGTGTGGTGGTGTTGGTTGTGAGTTGTGTTATGATCAGATTTGGGTGGGCAAGCGCTTATAAACCTGAGACTGAGTTTGGCTACTTCCCAGTCTAAGATCTCCCATTAGGTGGTAGGCCAAATATTATTGGTGGATGCAAGGGGGGTTGTAAGGCCCCTTATGCAAATTAGGGTTATCCAGGCCTGGATTGGTTGGTAGTGAGGTATTGTCTAAAAATAGAATATTGGGGAGCTTGGCAGGGGGTGTTAATCCCTAGCCAAGGTGATATGGTTACTATGGCGACCCTGTGGTTTTTAAAGACCTTGAGGGCGGCGTGTTATTGATTTGTAAATGTGCCACCACAGCACTTAAGGGTTGGCAGAAACAGTGGTGTAAACATGGGGTGTGGGTGTCAGAGATCCATCTTCCTACAATAGGTTTATCATTGGAAATAGTGGTCTTAAAGTGGTAACGAGCCGTCGCATGTGTGCTTTGAAGTTTATACACAAACCGAGGATACAGCGCTGCCTTGGGTGGTCGGTATGTGGCGTGGGCAACCTAACCTAATTATCTGATAATCCATTTGCCAGTGTTTGGCGTTCCACTTAGAAAGGGGTAGGTAGTTGTATATACAATTTATCAAGATAGTGTTGATTTTGGATGCATAGGAATTTTTATGGTTGTTAGTATAAATAGGTTGGGCGTTGTGCTGTGACTGTTGCTGTCAATGTGTTTAAGTGGTTGGGATATTAATGGTTGATTAATTTGGTTGGGGCACGTGGCGCCTGTGGGGATTAAGGGAGGGTTGTTTATATGGTTGATTAGTGTTTGACACAGCGTCTTATGATCTATAATGGACGCTTAGGAATTTTTCTTGATTTTCTGGAGGGCATGGGGCTGAAGGAGATTGTGCCCTTTTTGGCTGGCCTTCCTCTCTTTTTCTTTATTTTGGGAGTGGTGAGACTCACATTGGAGGGGTCATCCTGGTCTGGGTCGTGAAGTGAGCTTGTGGGCCCTTATTGTAGCCTTTTTATGATGGCTTTGGCGCTAGCTCTTGTGATTGGTCTCCTCAGCCTTGATACATGTACTGATTTCTTCAGTACTTTTCCATCTTGTAGCCTTTTTAAAATAGCTGTAACTGGTGAAGTCATTTTCATTATGATGTAGGGGCCTGAATATGTGGGTTGCAACTTTTTTTATGTGCTTTTGACCAGTAGGGTGGGTATATGTAAATATACCAATTGGCCTGTGTTGTATGAGCTGAGTTCTGCTGAAGTGTCGTGTCTGGCTTTCATCTTTTTGTGAGCAGAAATCATGTTTTCTGCAGCTTTCATTTGAATATCATCCCTAAACTGTAGTAGGCTGGTCATAATTTTCTCCTTGGTGCTTGAGTCTTTTTCAGCTTTAATCAAGGACAAAGCTGCTTCAGTTAGTAGATGTGTTTGCTTACCAAAGACTAGCAAATTTGGTGAGTAGCCTAGGGCACTGCTTATAGTATTATTGATACTGAAGATTACAGCTTGTAGGAAGGTTGACCAATGCTTTTGTGATTTTGATACAAAAGCTCTGAGGGATGATTCTATGGTTTGGTGTTGGCGCTCACAGAGACCTTGAGACCTAGACCAATGTGCACTTCCTGTCACATGTTTAATGCCAAATTTTTCACAGAAATATTTGAACAATTTTGAGACGTATTGCTGGGCATTATCTGTGTTCAGTACTGAGGGGGTGCCATGGATACATATGACTCTTTGGAAGAAGCCAAGTGCTACAATTGCAGCAGTATTTTCTTCACTTGTCCAGACGGTTATGTGCCTAGTGGCATGGTCAGTCACCACATGTATGTAGTGAGAGCCATCAGTGGCCTTAGAAAAAGGGCCTATGGTGTCCATGGTGACATGAGAGTATGCTGTAAGCACTGGGTCACGTAATTTCATTGGAGTTTTCAGGTTTTTGGGTCTCTTTTTGGTGGTCAGGCATGTGTGGCAAGTGCTGCAGAAGTCAAAAACTTCTTTAAACATTGATCTCCAGTAATACCTAGCTCTTATGGCTGTATAGGTTTTAACTGCACCTAGGTGTCCACCTAGGGGAGAGCAATGAGTTGCTTCCACTAGAGATTCTGTCCATTTTTCTGGAATTACAATTTGCAGTGTGGGCTCTAAGGTCTTACCCAAGTTGGTATCAGTAATTCTAAAGAGGACTTCATCCAGTAAGATGAATTGGTCGTGGTTACGTAGTATTTGATTCATCAATCCTGAGTCGTGTGGCAGGCTACCTTTTTCTATGTAGTTTGCCATGGAGGATGCAAAAACGTCTTCTTTTTGGCTTTTAATTAGTGTTTCTCTAGAAGGTGTCAGGGATTGGTGTTTACAGATTTCCTGAATCGCTCTTTCAGCTAGAGGTAGCTTAGCTCTTTTGGCGTTTGCAGCTTTGATAGAGACCCTAGGTGACCTAGATTTGGCGGGCCTGCCTCTGGGGCGAGGACTGCTGCACTTAGGCTTGAGTGGGCGGGTCTTTTTACTGGGCGCTGATTGGCTGGCTGCTGGAGGTGTGTCGTCCTGGGACTGGGACTGTGCTCGAGTGAGTACACACAGGTCAGGATTCACACCCTGCTGCCTTTCTGGGGTGCCTTTTCTTGCTATGACGCCTTTTGGCGGTTTATTTGTGCTTCCCCAAATTTTGCCTCCTTTTAATATTGATCTAGGAGGTCCCAAGCAGATGGGATTATTGGGAATTGGGTCGTCTGATCTGAAAACCTTTGTCATGGATATATCTGAAAATTGTACCTTCTTTGGTGGGAGGATAATTCTTCCTTGTGATCTAATTGGTATTGGATCATCAGAGCCAGGGGGATATTTTCTTCTGGACAGGCAGTCTGCCACTAGGTTAGCTCTTCCTTGTAGGTATTTCACTTCAAAGTCATAGGACATAACAGTATCTACCCATCTTGCCAATCTACCATTGGTGATATTCTCCTTTTTGTTGAAAAGGGAGACTAGGGCTGTATGATCTGAATATACTTTGAAGTGAGTGCCGTCTACATAATGGTGGAACTTTTTAACAGCGAAGATTATCCCAAGTAACTCTTTGTCAGTTATTCCATATCTGGTTTCCTGAGGTGTTAGACCTCTCCCAGAGAATTCAATGGGTCTATAAAAACCATGTTCATCTACCTGTGTAATTACTGCTCCTAAGCTGAAGTTGCTGGAGTCTGTGAAGATGATGAAAGGTTTGTTATAGTCTGGGAACTTCAGGATTGCCTCAGTGCAAATTGATGCTTTGATTTTTTCAAAAGCTGTCTGGCATTGAGTGGTCCATTTGAAGGTACCCTTTGTGGCTTCGTACAAGGGCTTCATTATATGGGCAAACCCTCTAATGAATCTCTTATAAAATTGTGCCATGCCATTGAAACACCTAAGGTCGTGGATGTTTTTAGATGCTGGGAAGGTTTTAACTGGCGGGATTTTGTCTGGGGAAGGTGAAATGCCGTGTCGATCTAAGGTAAAACCTAAGAATTCCATTTTTGTGGTGCCAAATTCACATTTTTCAGATTTTACTTTGATGTTTCCTTTGATGAAAAGTTTTAGCACTTCATCTAGGTCTTGCAGGTGCCTTTCCCATGTGGGGCTGTATATGGCCACATCATCCACGTAGGCTACTGCATTTCTGTATTTGTACTTCATGAGTAATTGTTCCATCACATTCATAAATGACAAACCAGAAGTTTTTAAGCCCATGGGTAATACTTTGGCCATATACCTTGTGCCATTGGCAGAGAAGGTTGTTAAAGGCCTTGATTCTTTAGCTAGAGGGATCTGATGGTAGGCGCTGTATACATCCAATTTGGAAAAATACTTAGTACCTGTTCTGCCAACTTGTTGCATGAGGTCGTCTGCCTTGGGAAAGGAGTAGGAAAAAGATTTTAGGTTTTGTTTAACCCATCTATAATCCACGACTATTCTCCATCCTGAGGCTACAGACCTGTCTCCCTGGGGTTTGGGTACCAAGAAGGCTGGGGAGTTCCACTCACAGGGCTTGGTGCATTCTTCAATGACACCTTGCTGTAAGTGTTTATCTAACAGCTCTCTTTGGAAAATTTCTTTCTTGGGTGACATTCTATAGGATGGTCTGTTGCAGGGTTTGAAATCAGGGATTATTTCTAATTTGACTTCATTTTCAACATTTAATCCTATAGCACTCTCATTTAATACAAAAGCCTCTCTATTTGATTCAACAATCTTTTTGATTCGTTGTTTTTGGGCCTCAGTGAGCTTGTCACATATTGTATACTTTAGAGGGTCGTCCCCTTTGGGTAGTTGATCCAGGGAATCATCTCCACAATTGATGGGGAGCATGTCTTTGTCAGAGATTATGCTGTTGAGGGAGTGTTGGCTGTTTAGTTTTCCAATGGGAATGGCTTTGTTTTTGTGCAAAAATGCCTAGGTTCATGTGCTTTTTGATGTTGATGGAAAAATCATTTGGGTTGGCCACTGTTACTGGTATGATTTTTCTTGTTGACCTTGGTTCAACAAGGGCGTGTTTGATTAGTACCGGTAATGTCGTGTCAACATTTTCTGTGATGCCTGTTTTGCCTATCAAGGAATCAGGTCATATGACGATTGCATTGAATGTGGATTCAGAATTTGGTGGCATGGTCAGACCTTTGGCTGCTCTTATGAAGTGTGGTGAAGGAGATTTGGTCCCAAAGGAAATTTTGGCCCTATATTTGGTCATAAAGTTTACGCCAAGGATTATGGGGTGATTTAGCTTTGGGACAACATGCAGTCTTGTTTAAAACTCTGTGTTATCGATTAGAAAGGTTATGGTGATGGAATTGTTGACCTGAACTGAGGATTTATCAGCTAGTAGGATAACCATACGAGATCTCCTACCATGTCTGAAATTGGGGGTTGATATTATTTTATCTGCCATTTTCTGGCTGATAAAGGAAAGGGAGGCTCCAGAGTCTACAAGGGCTCTGTAAGAACTGCCATTGATATCAACATTAACTGCACCTTTAGTCAATTCAGTATTAATGTAAGAGGTCTTACCTTGCTGCCCATACTTACTGGTCTCGACTTTTAATTGGAGGGTGGAGATTCTCTTGTTCTGGTTTTCATAGAGGTCCTCACTGTCTGATGAGGAGTCTTCATCACAATTCACAGGGTGGTCATGGTTCTGCTGAATTTAATTCTGCTCCATCATTCATGTGTGAAATATGGCATGTGGGGGACGTTCCAATTTTGCTGTCCAAAGTGGGGGCGGGGCCATAAGATGCATGGTGGCCCTCCCCTGGGTCCTATTCAATATTGTCATTGTAGTGATCTCCTTGTCCAGAATCAGGAGGTTGGTTGTCGGGGTGGTTATCTCCTGTCTTTTTGTTGTCGTTTCTGCCTGGTGTTGGGTCCCTAGACTTCCTTTGTTGCTGGGTCCAATCATCAGGGATTGGGAAGTCTGCTGGGACTAGGAGTTTCTGGAAGGACACCTGTCGGGTGTTAGTGGGGGTGGAGGCGACAGGGATGAAGACAAAGTTATTTCTTGTGTCGCTGGACTTGGACCTGCTTTTGTTGCCTTCCTGAGATCTGCTCCTGCCTGGTGACTGATATCTATTCTTGGAGCCTGATCTGTTGTTTGAGCCGGATCTGGAGCTGTTATAACCTTGCTGATTCTGATTGTATCCTGACTTGGATTTATCGTCATACTGCTTGTTGTTGCCGTTTCCAGGGGACTTGTTGTTATAACTGCTGTTATTGTACTGGTCCTTCCTGGATCTGTTGTTGTTGTTGTTGTAACTGTTGTTCTTTTGCCCATTGTAGTTATTATAGTTCATGGCGCACAAGTCTGAGGATTGGTTCGATGCATGGGCTGCTTTGGCTGCTTCTATGACCAATTCCTGTCGTAATGCTGCAGTTTCAGCTGTCTGAGAGTACAACATTTTTTATTTCATCCTTGAGGCCATTTATGAGATAGTCCACTTGTACAGACTCATCCAGGTTGCTGTTGGATAGCAGTAAGGTCATATCTGCTAAATATTCCTCCACGGTCTCTTTGGGTTGCTGTTTTCTGTTTCTGTACCCTTTGATTATTGTGGCAGGGTCGGGCTGGTTGAACCTGCTGAGAAAGGCGGTATAGACTGCCTCAGTGGCATACATGATTGGTTTGTCAAAAATGTTTGTCAAAAACGATTGTGCTGCTCTGCCCTTTAAAAAGGTATACATACAGGATGCATGCATTGTTGGGCTGCGGGGGTATGCATTTCTTATATAGAATTTGAACTCTGCCAGAAATCTGGCTGCAGACATGTAGGGTGAGGGCTTGTAAAAGGGTTCTGGTTTGTTGAAACAGCTTAATTGAGCAGATGTGAGTCGCTCAGGTTCAAAACTTCTATAGCCCGTGGGGATGGAGAAGTTGGACTGTCCTAGATTTGGTATCATTGGTGTGGATTGAGCCGCAGGGTGGTTGGCAGCTGCTTGGGCAGGTGGTGTGTTTGTAAACAAACCATACATCGGTATAGGGTTGTTGTAGGGCGTGTGTGCCTGGTGGGGTGTGTATACATGGTTGTAAACACTGCCTGAAAATGATGTGGCGGCTACCGGTAATTGGCGAGTGGTAGAGGGCGCCATCTGGTGGGTCGTGGCCGAACTACCAAAACCTGCATGTGTTGTGCCTTGTTGGGTGGGCGTGGCACCTGTCGCTATGGTTCGGGCTGTATTTTGGAAAAGGCTTGGGGGGCTGAGCCTGTACCCTACCGGCAATGATGTTGGCGTTCTGGTAGAGGTGCTCATAACCTGCGAAGGTTGGCCTGAGGGTGGTAGCCTAGTGTTGGTGGGTGAGAAATGGCTGTTTTGGCCTTGGTTGGTAGGTGTTCTTGTCCTATCAATAGCCCTGAATATTTCAGTTCTCATTCCATCAATGTTTTTGTTGATTCTGTCAGACAGATTGGCTGACGCTATTTCAGACCTTCTCAGGACATCAGCATTGTCCTGAGCTGTTTTTCTTTGTATGTGGCCAATGTCATTTTCCAGGTGTGATTTCCAGGTGTCCATGTCATTCAATCTGTCATTTATCCTTGACAGTTGGTGGGAGGAGTCGTCTCCAATCCTTTTTATTTCAGCAGACAATAAGTTCATTTGTCCTGTTAATAGGTTGGAGAGGGAGTCATTGACTGCCTGAGTGCATTCCCTGACTATGTTCCTCGTCATGTCATCCTGGTTGTACTCTGGGGGTGGGGCTGCGGTGGCCATGTTTAGATAGGCAGGTGCTCTGTGCAGGTGGGGGAATGTTACTTCTGTGTCTTCGTCTGAAGTGGATTCTGTTTGTAAGTGGGCGGGGACGTGACTGCTTCTGTGTAGGATGGGAGTAGTAGCCACGAGGTCGCCTCTTCTAGCTGCAGAGTCCAAGCTCCTTTGAAGTCTGTAAAATACAGGTGTATTTGGCCTGTGAGGGGAGGATGATTGTACCCTTCTCCTGGGCCTATGGGTGGGGTATGGCCTTTCAAAAGATCTGGCCCTTAGTGGCGTGCTCAGGGATGAGTTTGGTACTGGAGGTGTCGCTTTGTCTTCTTCAGAAGTAGAGTAGGAGTAATAAGGCCTGGGGTTGCCTCCAGGTGGGTTGCTATCAGGCTGTGGGTTTTGGTGCGGCCTTAGCAAATTGGTGAGATTGGAGCTGTCTTGTCACTGCTCTTCTAAAATACGGTTTATCCTGTCTAGAAAAACAGAGGGACTCTCACCACACTGGTAGCTTGGTGTAGCGCCAGTTGGTATCTGCTGTGCACGTCCTGTGTTGAGTCTGTTTTCTCTCCACCTGTGGATTGCTGAGTCTAGCCTGCTCCTCTAGTAATTGTCTGCTACTGATGGGTGGGCTTGGATATCTGGTACAGTGAGGTTGTCCCAACTTAGGTCTGGTGTACACTGTGGGCCAGAATCACTGCTGGATGAGGGTGACCGTCCAACAGCTTCCAGGGCTTCCTGCAGGCTATTGGCTCACCCAGCTCATCCTAAAAATAGTATCAGGTGAGCTAAATATAGTAACTGGGGAACTCCAGTGCAGGTATGTAGGGGAGATCCTAAACATAGCACTGGGGTTCACAGAGTTCAGTATGGTTCTAAATATAGCTGCTGGGAATTCCCGGTATGCCGTGAGCTGCTCATGATCAATGGGCATGTCCTCCAGCAGGAGGAGTTGGTCTAAACATTGGCTGCTCGGGAATTTCCAGCATGCAGCGAGCTGCTTGTGATTGACAGCTTATCCTCCAGCAGGAGGAGGTGGGGTCACTGAGTGCAGTTGACACCGCCAACCTTTGGTCTATGGGTATGGCTTGGCTTGTGGGTAGACTCGGACACTGGGTTACATGGTAGAGTCAGAGGTGAAAAATAAATATGATAAGTACAAATACCTATAACGGTCTACTGACAATGTACACATAAATGACCTCCTAACTAGGTGTAAAGTGGACTCACTAAGTATAAGAAGGGAAAAGGCACTAGCATATATATAATGTACTGTTATTCACAAGATGACGATAATATTATAATCCCTAGTCGTGAACTAAGAGGGAATGGGAAGAGAAGAAATTTCTAGAGGCAACCAAACATGGGAAGTGTTGTATGCTGATATACAACTGAAACCTACTATGAGTGCTTTTAAATCGTGTCTGAGAGGAGATGTACTTGTGACACTGGGTAGATTGTGATTATTGTAAAGATCTGTATGTTAATAACATAGAAAATGTTATGATAAGTTCATGGAAACCACTTGGTACTATAGAAAACTCAACCTATGATTATGACTTTGGTGGTAAATGTGGGCAGATGAGGGGAAAGGGCCCTCCATGCGGGATTTTTAGTACTGGGTTTAGCCACTGGGGGAGCTACAAAGGCTAAAAATATTAACAGTAGGCCAAAAATTGCATTTAGGTACTTTTTTACACAGAAAAAGATGGTTTTGTCAAAAACGTTCTATTTTCAGGCATTTCCTATCCGTTTGGAATGTAAATGGAATGTTTTGAATCCAAAACAAGGCCAAGATATGGGTTCTCAGAAAAATGTGTTGCCATGGCAACCAAAATTATATTCCTAATATAAACAAAAATAATGTAACTTGATAGAATGATTGATGGGGATTCGTGAGCTGAAAAAAACATATAGATATCATTTATAGATCAAAAGATATGCCCAAATGAATGAAAAGGTTTTGTCATTTTTGTGATTGATTATTCAAATCATTATGGTAATTAGATGCCTGGTTTAATCAAAACAATGAATGATAGAGCTTATTGGCTGCATTGATATGGTTGTGTCATTCCATTTTCAAGAAGCAATATCTCCAAGACCAGAAGGGCTATCTGCAAGTGTTGTACCTCATTTTAAAGCTGATAACTTAGAATTTAAATGTCACATTTTGCCTTGGAGGTCTCTTTTCCCTCATCTGTCCACAAATATTTATACCTTATCAGGCAACTGATTGTAACACCTCCATTTGGGGTGTTTTCTTTAGCCAATAAACAGTGTTAAAACTTCAAACTTCAATTGGGCAAAATGCATCTCTGTACTACTTGCACAGCATTGATAGGATGCAATATAGAGGATATCGGCAGAAAATACATTTTTCTGATATTTCACATTTACTACTATTTTAACTTTCAGACCATTGCAGATATTTAGATTGCTGACAAAAGATTTTGAATATATTGCATTCATAGGGAGTTCCAGACTTTTTTTCTATTTTTTTGGTTACCCCCTCAGTCTCTAATTTCGACAGGTGCAGTGAGGGCTACCAAATCGAGTCACAATCACTAACTGGGCCATACCCACTCAGCTTTGATGGAAGGCCCAGGTGAGCTCCTGGGGGTGATCTCTACAGCCCTGGTCCCAAATAGACTAATATAAGGTACACATCATGCACCCTACTTAGTGCAGATCTATGAATGGGATTCTTACAACCCATACTAGAGGTACATCCTGTGTTAATACTGATTGTACTGGTGGCAATTTAATTAGTGGCAGAACATCAAAGTTGGGCTACTTTAGTATTGTATTGTACCATGTGGTCATAAGGAATCTCAAAATATTCATATGAATGCAAAGATCATAGTTTCTTCTGTCAACCCATGTGATATCATCCATATATAACAACATTAGGCCCTTATTTCACCTCAGGATGCACCCCATATCTCTGCACTGCACTAAAACACAGAGCACACACTGCAGGGATTGTCACCTGCATCAAAATATAAATAGGATAATGAATGAATTGTTAATAAATCTTGAAGAAACTATTACACCAAACATGAAAGAGTGATACTGTATGTTCCTTATTTATATAAGGCATTACACATATTGGTCTTTACAAAGAAACAGCCCATAAGGAGCCATGTGCAGCAAAACGCCTTCTTTTACCCCTTCAAATCTTAATAAACAGTAATATTAGCCTTTTGTTTTAGGCTGTAAAACCCTTAATAATTGCAATCCATGAAACCAAAAATGTAGCATAGGTCCCAAGATTATAGCCAGACATTTGATCCCACAGTCTGGTCATTTCTGCAGGCCCAGCAGTGATGGCCTCGGTCCCACAAGTTTTCGTATTGACTGGTTTGCGTTTGCTGACTGAACTTCTGGTGTATATTGCATGGAGTAGGGAGACCTATTAACCCATGGAATTATCAACATGATTGTATTTTCCATTACCATTTGAGTTACTTGTATGTAAAGGTCAAATTGTAATTTGACCATTAACTAAGAAACTAAGTTTTAAGTTTCAACTCGGATTCGATCTGACTGAGATCTCACTCAGCTTCACCTCGTAAGACAACCCTTTGTCAGATCCAACCCTCGTGAACCTTTGTCTATTTATTGAAAGATGCAAATATACAATGCTGGTTGCCATGATGTCCAAGACTTTTTTGCACACACTTTTCAAATGCATCAAAATTAAAATAAATAATTGCAATAAATCGCAATATTGAGAGAAAAATGGTGATAATTGCCATAGGAAAAAGGTTGATGTCAATGACATCCCTACTAGTTGCCAATGCTGCATCAATAAGAATTACCAGTACAGGTTTACACCCCTAATAGAAATCAGGATAGACTTGTCACAAGGTCTAAAGTACATAAAGATAGTAAACAGAAGATGGCCTATTTCAGGACTCTGACCTTTGACCTACTGACCTAATTCATCTCAAATTATGATCCCCATGTTAAACACATGTTTCTACACTGATTCAATTATATATATAGTTGCATTATTTGATGAAATTGTTGTCAATCCTAGTATTTGACAAATTAATTTGAATTAAAAATGATTTGATTACTTTTTTTTTCTTAAAACTCATATTGTGAAAAATACATTTTTGAATTTTTTTACACCTGGCATATCTGTAATCCTGAGATTCTAAGCTTTAATTTTGTGTATAGCATATTTTGTTTTTCTTTGGTGATGGGTACAACCTGAAAAAGAACTCGTAGCTCGGCCATGCTGCAGCAGTATAAATTGCAGAAATCTTCAGAGCTCTAAATCACCATGTGGGATTCGAACATTAGGATTCATTTCCAAGTGTTCCCACTATTGCTTCAAGTTCACTGAAACATCTCACAACTCTGCTTGGTTCAATGGTTCGAGACTGTGCCATTCTGTCATTCTGCCTGATGGCATGCTGCGCCAGCACAATGTGTTACTTGCATTGCTGCATCATGACAAAAGATACGTTATCCAGACGTGTTACAACATTTATGACCTTGTAATGTGACTCACCCTGGCAGTGGTCTGGTATCCAATACCTGCCTCTGGTGGTGCTTGCACAGTTTACACATTCCGCCTCAGTAGTGGCTGCACTGGCGGCTGGACAGGCTAAAATGAGACATAAGGGGTCAGGTGTGAAGATACTGAATAGGATATGGGGCCGCCCATAAATCCTTCATGAGAAAATGTGTATACATCTATTATATAAGCCCATCATTGCATTTCGTTGCATAGGCACTGTATGATTCCCTCATCATTTCGATGCATTATTCTTGTAACCAAACCGCATAATTATGGAGCCTGTTGACCCTACAGGGTCGATGCCCTCTAGAAGGGAGGACAGGACACACACACACACACACACACACACACATGCACCAATGCGTGGATAAGAGTGACATGAAGCTTGAGTCTGCTATTCGCCTGCAGAGGGATTGAAATGTTAAGGAAGCATTTATAGACATTGAAATTGAGCACAATATATTTTAAGTTAGTTATATGTTCATGGAACATAAGGAATGAAATGTATTACTTACTCATACAAGCTGAGCCATCCCAGTATTTGTTCCGACAGTGATTACAAACTACCTGAGTTGATGGAACAGATAGGCTGCAATCTGTAGCGAGAATTGATCATTTCAACATTATTATTAAGCACATGGAAGGCAAATTCTAGTAGGCCCTTTTACAAAACTGCTCAGATGTTTGTGAAATGCATAATTCATCAGGTGTATCAATGCAAAAACCAATGTTCCATTTCCTCTTCCATCTCTTTTTGATGTCGTGAATTTACTTACCTAGGCATGTTTTACTGGTTGCATCCCAGTAATACCCGTCAGCACACTCCTGACATAAGTCCAGATCTATACACTTGAGGCAGTTCACGGGACAGTCTGTTGAAACATAATGGAGATTGTTTTATACAGTGAAGTCATCTAATGTGATCTCAAGTAGTTGCAAATATGGTAGATGTATTAATTGTCTTCCATTAGGATTTGTTGGAATTTGATAAGAAACGAAGCGGTTTACACTTCTTATTTACACATCCAGCAGGGGATCTCTCAAAATTGCCAATCAAGAATGGCTATTTGCCTACGCTAGCCCAGAAACTTCTTTCCGCTGTATGATCAGAAGGTTGATTGATCTAGTCCGAGCATGTGATGGTTAGAGTCCTGGTAGTTATAAAAGCTCCAATATATTGTGATATTATTGGCCAATAAACGTATTTAAAACTCAAACTCATTCTCTCAGAGCATTACCAATATTCCTAAATATGTCTATTGATCCCATTATTCTTAAAAAAATTAAAAGAAATGAATGCCCAAATACACGAAAATCCATTTTGTTCCATTTTTTTTAAATGGACATAGGTCTCCAGATGAGAAATAGTGAGGTCGTGTTCAGACTAGATCCATCAACCCTCTGATCAACAGCCCTGGGCGCTTCCTACCGAGCTAACCAGGCAGCTGTAATAGTAAATATTCCTCGCCATTTTACAGCTGGAGGCCCACGCCCACTTTATAAAGAATAGAATTAAATGATTTTTCATGTTTTTCTGTTTTCATTTCTTTTATTTTCAAGTATAATGGGATCGATAGACATATTGTACTGGGCTGGCTGCCCTGACATTTACCACCTTTGACCCATCTGCGCCAGCCCAGAAAGCCCAAATGAATCCCATCTGGGATGTTGTGCTGGCTGGGATGCTACTTCACATATCGTAAATATTATTTATTCAACTTGTTTATGCCAGTATGCCAGTTGTACACTAATAAAAAAGTGACTCTTTTGAATTACTACAGTACTCCTTGATATCTATAGGGTTGTCATTTACAGTGATAAGTGTCAAGGGCTTTAATTAATTCTCCTATTACAAGCTGGGATGCTAGAGAAGCAGTTGACATACATACCAAGACACCTGAGTGTGTCTAGATCAAACCATTGACCTCTTCCACCTTGGTTACAGGTCTGGCAGTTTGCATAGTCTCTCAAAGGGCACACTACAAAATGATAAATAGATTATGGACCTTACATAGGTACTTCTCCTTTGATGAAAAAGAAGGGCAAGCGAAATCAATACATATACTGTCCATCTATTCCGGAAATCAGTCTGTGCATATAATCACTGAAAATATAAGGCTTGAAAAGGCACTCTGTAGTGATCACTTTTGCTCATCTTATTGATGATGTCTTAGGATTGTACCCCGTGATCTTTAGGGTGATCCCCACAGAGTACCTGTCTGACCTGATCAGAGAAAAGTTTGGTTTGTGAATGATTACTTTGTCTTTAATCATGATTGTTGCATAATTATCCCCCCAACCAAGCATTAAATTTTATTGTCTGTACTTGCAGCTGACTAATATATGCCCTGATGAGACATACATATAGATGTTTGTATGGGGAAACCTAGCTAGTCTCCCTGGTTATAACTATGGATTAAGTGACAAAAGAGATGTCAATCATTAAACACGCTTTTGCCTTTGATAATCTGACCACACCACATTTTGACCAATGAAGATTCCAGTGTGATGATATTTTTCACTTCTTCCAACTTATAAATACTAATGATCAAGAGGATTGTCATCAATATCACCCTAACTCATCAATAGTGATCACCTTCATAGAAGTCTATATTTTCAGAGTATGCCTATAAATGTTACGACTAAATATGCTCTTCCATATTCATGAAAATAATGGTATTTTCCTTCCTCAAATGTTGGGATTCTAAAATTTGGGAAAAGAGTTTCATGAAATGCGGCACGTCTTTGACTGAATCAGAGATCAATTGACAAAGGCAAATGTAAATAGGACTTACATTGACATGTTTTATCAGCAACAAGTCGGTATCCAGCTTCACATGTCGTGCATCCATTATCTGGTACTGATATTTGCCCCGGGCCAGGGACACAGTTGGCTTTTGCTAACAAAACCATAATTTGCAAATCATCATAGTTGCTCTATCAATTCGTAGGCACTACCCCAAGTGTTTATGAATAGAAGGTCGCTGCTTATATGCATCTACCAGTGTCTACGTGCTACATCATTATTTCCCAAGCCCTAATCTATTATTCAAGACCATGCAATGCGCCTTCTCAGAATAGTCACCTTATCAGTGAAGTATCTTAGAATGATGATGATGTTGTGAATACTGATTAACTTTATAAACCTCCATATATGGAGACAAGCCACAAATGCCCTAACAGGACCTAGCCGGAGATTTTAGAATGACAAAGACTAGGACACAAATAAAGTTTCTTTAGGGAAACCTTCTAATTGTAACAACCGGTACTACATTTATGTTAGTATAATATATAGGTGTGGACCATCAATCATTCTCTTGCTTTAATTGCCCACGTGTAAGATAAGATTCTGAAATGTTGTAGCACTTACATAGGCAAGTTCCCGATGTGACGAAATAGCCAGACGCACATTCCGTACACCCTGTCGTGCTGCACGTCAAACAGTTGGTGTCAGCACAAGCTATGAATAAAGGATTAACTATATTACATGCACATCTATACCTATAGACCTACTCTGCCGTTGCACTGGTGTATGTTGCTTGTATGAAGTAATTATTCTTATCATTCAGAGCCGTGAGCTTATAAATATATCCCATTGTGCCATGGGAAATGTAACAGTTTGTTTTAAGGCACAATAAAAAAAAAAAAAAAAAAAAAATGCTTTTCGGATCCCAGGTTATTTCGCTAAACTTATTGAATCTGAACTTCACGACTTGTATATGATATGCATATTCTATAGGACACATTTTTATTTTGATAGCCATAGGCAACCCGTTAATAACTTACATGAGCAGGAGCCAGAGCCGGCACTGATGTCCCAAAACGAGCCGCTGCTACATGTATCACACGAAGTGGCCGATGGACACTTAATGCAGCCACTAGGACAAGCTGAAAGTAGAGGCAACAAGTTGGGTGGCTAATTTGTAAAATGTCATATACGCCAGACTCCAAAATACTTATCCTATAGGCCTATATCCAATGGTTGCTAGTGTAGGAAACGTGGATATAAGGCACTTGCATCTATATATAGTTAATTTCAAGGTGTGATGAGACGTTATGGGACAGGTAGGAACAATTAGAAAAGGTAGATGAATATTTAATATGCACACTTCACTCAGATTTACCTCTAGCAGCTGATTTCACAATGTTTTCAAACTCTCATATTTTATAATAAAAAAAAAAGAAAGAAAAAGACAGTCATATTGCAAAAGACTACGAAAGAATCACACTTACATAAACATCCGCCATTGTGCAAGAAAAAGGTTGGCTTGCATTCCAGACAATTATTGGTGTCGAGGCACGTCTTACAGTTTACATGGCACACTGCAAGTATGTACGTTATTTAGACACCGATAAACAATATATTTTTTTTCAATTTCACACCTTTAGACTATATGTTGCATATGTTATTTATGCCTATGTAGCAAGCCCACTTAGGGCCAATTCAGTTTTAGCTCAGATAAGCTGGTTCAAAGCGGGCATGGTTTTAGGTTGGGCAAATGGTGGGTTTCCAGTCAGGGCCACATTGGGTTGCCCTAATAGGGCAAACTGAACTAAGACTGATGGCCCCCGGCAGTTTTTGTCCTCAGCACGTTATATGGGCCAGATAAGGTAAACTGATTTGGGCACAGAGCAGCTTCAAAATGGGCAAACACTTTGGGCACAGATTGATTTCAAGGTGGGCACCCCGAATCAGGCATAGATCAATTCCAAAGATAATTCCCCAGACTGAGCTGGGAGTTCTGAACATTGACACTAGATAACCCCACTATGTCTGATGTGCAGCTTTCCCCCATGTCAGTATTGATTTTCTTTAGTATGATATAACAGAAATAGGCTAATGAATCATATCAATCATAACATACACAAATTTTCTCAGAGTTTGGCAAAATACATTTTGAAATGTGCCAAGGTAGGTGATGTAAGCAGTTTTTAATGTGTCTACACCATTCCTGTGGTAATCATTTTATATTGAGTTGTGCTACCCAATGGGAGGCACTATGAACTTGAAGGCTAGCATGTTACTGGACTAGGTCTGGAGGTTAATTCAAAAGGTCCTGGGATCGCTACCTCAGCGATCTTGTGAATTATTCTGCCTTATCCAATTAAGCGATCTTAAGATTAGACTGTCTTGCCTTTTCACAGCCAGCACTAAGATCGCAGTGATCTTAGCCTCAGCCCTCCTACACCATTCCAAGTAGAGCACACTGTGCACAGAGGCAAGAGGCCCATAGTGAAAGAATAGCAGTGGAAACACTCCTTCTCACAAGGGTGATTACACAAGCGTGTTTTTTTTTAATGTATTTTATTGGGTCCTCAATACAATATAACAAGTATATGTATTAATTATGCTAGCATCTGCGCGTTGCAGTCCTTCCGCTAGCCCCCCTTACATCAGCAGGGACATTTACTCGTGGGAGCAGAGTTGGCTAGCACTGTTGTTATCTAAATCCAATCGAAATCCAAATCTTTTGGTTTAACCAGTATCACACCTGTGATCTGTTGCAAAACAATCTGATCGTTTAAATGTAACGACATTCTACCACTGAGAGCACATTTTTAGCGAATGGTATGTCTATTGCACCAGTGGCCTGTTACACAATCACCATCCCTATTGTAAATCATGGATTATGAGCAGCGAGGTTTTAGCGAGAGGTCTCTATCTTATCTAATGATAGCTGAAATTAACCTAATTTCAATGGCAGCATATTGTACAAAAGACATGCTGCTCGTAGAAAAGGACCTCATATTTTTACGACCAGATTTTTGTTCAACATGCCACAGATGCTGCCATAGAAAATAAGAAAACAGGTAAAACTCTGCTATGGTTAGATTGGATGGCGACCTCTCACTAGCACTAAGCACCTACAAGTGGTTTAGTCCAAGGGCTGATGGGGCCCACCATGCACCTCTACCTGTCAGCGAAATGGGTATTTCTGGAGTTTTGAGGCATTTTTTGTACCATATTATCTAAGGTGTATGCTTACATTGTAAGCTCTAAAACTACCTTATCTTGACTGGATCTTTAAGCTTCTGGTCTCATCAGAAAGAAGACATAATACACTTTCAAATTGGTTATGAATTGTGTATTAATATTTAGAGTTGAGTGCGAGGAAGACAGATCTCGGAAATGACAAAGTAAAATTTTCACTGAAAAATTCCAATGCATCCCGGATACATGTATCTTGATGGATGTTTTAACATGATAAACCTATAGTTGTTGGGATGAATCTTAAGTTAAAAAAGGTGCTGATTAAGAAAATGGATGTTTCCTAAGATTTTATGGCAAGGCTGTATATGACTAAAATTCAAAATGGCTGCCGATTCATCCAAATGTCACTTTGCATTGTATCTCATGGGTACTACACCCCATAAATCAGCTGCAGAAAATACTGTGGCATTTTAGCTGTGTTGCTAGGTTGTGTGGTTACCTAGCAACAACAGTTATACCTAGCAACTAAGTCTAAAACTAGGCTTATAGACATCAACCTGCAAAAAGTCTCCTCTCTAAAATAAAGTACATTAATGTAAACTTTTATTATGCCATAAATTGTAACATATGATTGTATTGATGCATAATAATATGAGGCATTAATACATATAACGCCACATCAGCATCCAAGGTCCACTGACCACCAGCTATGTGAAAATATATAAGTTAAAAGACCAAAGCAACCGGTGCCATGGTTCACTGAACATGAACAAAAGTATATTTAATGATTAAAAGTCCAAAGGTCCGACCTAATGGTTCACTGACCAAGAACAATGGTGTATATAATTATCTAAGGACATTGTAACAGACCGTCACAGGCCGCTGAGCACCAGAGACCGCCGTCACAGGCCGCTGAGAACCAAAGACCAACAATAGGCTATAGAGGTGACAGCATTGTGAACTTCGGGCGGCTCTCAAGCCGCCCCACGGCTGCCCAGCCCAAATATTGGAGCAGTTCTGTAATTGCTGGTCCATGATGGATCCAATGGGCTTAATCTGGGCACTTAACTCCCATTATTAACGTGTCAGGCCATCTGGAGTGTTTTAACCTCCGGATGCGCCACAGACGCGCTAATTACAGCTGGATGCCCATCCAGCTGGCATGTGACAGCTGACAACTTCCCCTTGGCGCATGTCTAGTTACAAAGCTCTAGATGAACAAATGGCCGAGATATGGGCGTCTGAAGATGCAGTACTGAGTGGGACAATGGGGGCGCTGGGAGGCTCATGGGGGCGTCCTATGCACCCCTATAGACATGAAAGACTCAGCACTAATGGACAAAGGCAGTGGCAGATGCCACTGGCTCCACCTAGTCTGGGAGAGCAAGCCAGGGGTTGGCTACTTATACCCAGACTTGAGCCTCTAGAAGGCTCTGCTGGGTTAGACTATGCCAGACAGGCATAGGACTACACCCCACTTGTGGCCAGAGGCTATCTTCTTCAATCTATCTACCAGAGGGTAAAGTTATACATTTATATTATCCCTCTAGCAGCAGGCCAGGAGCTAGGTTGTGGGAACCCACCTAGAACCTATATTGGACAATGTATTATTTTTATTACAAATAGGAGTGGAACACTTACTTATACCCATATAATATTATTACTGTGGACCCGTGTGAATTACCTGTGTATTAACATTTGTACTGCCTAAGCTGAATAAACCAGTAGTAACTGGAATACATAATAAGAGCTTGATATTCTTACTCACTATAGCCACTAGTCATATGATATTTCTCATATGACAACTTGATCATACACATATCCCTAGTATGACACTTGCATTTAAAGCTTCTTTTCATATCAAGGAATATGAATAAAGGTTAAAAAAAAATGCTATATTGTGCTGTTGCTTCGCAACAACAGTTTTGCAAAGCAACATGTCTGTTTGCAGGTCTACAAGTATAGGTAGTGAAATGTTGAACGGAACAAAGAAATATGCACACTTGGCAATGGTGCCATAGTCAGGTAAACAGCTTGTTTATAGAAAACATTATTCATCTTTCTCTGTACAGATACATTTATACAATAACTATGTATTATGAAAGATCTAGTACTGCTGGTACAAACAGATGGATTTTTAGCTTCGACATGAGACTGCATGTTCTGAAGTAGATTGACCAACTCTACCCAATCAGCAATGGAGCATTTGGCCATGCCTGTCCATGCTAGTCCATGCTTGAACCGATATAAGGTGGCATTGGCCCAATATAAGGTGACATTGGCCCAATGTATCCTTGCTACCTGGGTAAGGCCAAGGTAGGTGATGGCAACTTCAAAGTCAAAGACAGGATGGTGATTGAATTAAGTCAGATAAGGGGTTGGGCAAAAAGAGTGATCCATGCTGAGAAGGCTTTACGCAAAAATAAGTCCCTCGCTGACACATGGCTTTTTGAGATGCATACCTATGTCTGTGATATAGTGAGTGCTTACAGCATGGTCTCAACTACTTATTGAGGTGAGTCCAGCAAAGGGCCCAGGATAAAATTATACAATCTCAAGGAGGTTCTTCATCTCTCCAATAATAGGCTCCAAGCCATCTATCTATTGAGTTCCTTTACTAACTAGCCAGTGGTAAGCCCTCCTTATCACCACATTCTAAATCATCACTGAAGGGGGAAGGTAGGAGGGAGGGAGAGAGGTGCTGGAGCATGGCTCATGATCTCCAGCCCTGGAGATTGTGGTCCAGGTCACTTTAGAAAGTACAAGGACCTCATCAGGTTGACCTGCTGTGGCTTATTATCTACAGAATATGTGAGGAAGTGCCTTACCCTTTGTTTCTGGTAATGGCACTTGAGGGATTTGTTTGTGTACATCTAAATGTGTGAGGTGAAGGTAGACATATTATGTGGCATCTACTAGGAATAGAGACCTTAATACACCCAACACTAGGGGAACATTTCACAAATCCTGTAATGATTATTTGTGCCAGGAGGCATTGTCTGTAAGCGGAATGGTTTGCCTTCCCCTCCCTCCTGACTTTCTTACCCAGGAGATCATTTTAACATAAATGACCTAAAATGGCAAACCCCCCTGGTATTATATATATTATATTACAGATAAATGACAACAGCTGTACCAAACCTACTCTGATTACTACATAAATGCCAATTATAATGGCAATCAACGGGTACCCTTAGGATCACCCACTATGTTTTTGAGGATTCATGACCATAGTGGCTTTATAATATTGTAGCAACCTAAAAAGATAAGATCCTTATTCTCCATCAACCCATATGGCTGAAATGTCAATTTTTTAAAATCTGACATTTTTTGACACTATACCACTTGAGAAGGCCATATTTAGGCTTATAAATGTGCAACTTCAGTACCACTTTGTTAGGATGGGTCACATAATAAATAGTTTTACTTGGTTGCTAGGAAAATCAGCAACCATTCATTACCTATACTTGTATTCTGTGACTTGCAGAGGAGATCTATTCAAAAATCATTGTACAATTCCCAAGGAGACTACAGTCATGTATAGAGACCTGCAAACATAGTTTTTGGTTTTGTTGCGATACAAAACTGTTGTTCCTAAGGCACAACGCAATATAAGCAACCTTTTGAAACCTTTATTCATATTCTGTGATCTATAAAGAAGCTTTATGTGCAAGTTTACCTTAATGCACTTTATTTTAGAGGAGACTTTGCAGGTAGATGTCTATAAACATAGTTTTAGACTTAGTTGCTAGGTATAGCTGTTTTTGCTAGATAACCACACAACCTAGCAACACAACTAAAATGTTACAGTATTCTCTGGAGCTGATTTATTAGGGTAGGACCCATGACATACTTACTACAGTGCATAATTATATAATGCAAAGTGACATTTGGATGAATCGGTGGCCATTTTGAATTTCTGTCATATACAGCCTTGCCATAAAATCTTAGGAGGTGGAAACATCCATTTTCGTAATCAGCACCCTTTTTAACTTAAGATTCATCCCAACTACTATAGGTTTATCATGTTAAAACATTCATTTACATCAAGAAGGGGTCTTTTGAAATGTTCAGCAAATCATCAACTCAAAGTAGTGTCCTCATATCTACCACATTTACCTGGCTTTTAATCATCAAGGAATGCTGCACAATTAGAGGAGCAGCAAAGGGGGTCCTTAGGGGTCATTTGATTCTTAGGATTACTGAAAGCTACAACATCGGTGTAAACTCTCGTACAGGCACCTAGAAATCTGCACGTCTATGCAATCATCTCTTCAAATTATAGGTCCCTTTTTGAGGGTAGGAAAACATACAAATCCATCTGTTCTTACTATAATATTGATGTCATAGCAACTCTTATGGTACCTACCCCTCTAAAATGGACCCAGGGATAAAGCTGGTGCCTTCAATTTGTTGCTAGGACAAGTGGTTACCTAGCAATGGCCACTTTTACTTAGCAACAGACCCTTTCCGAGACATTTATCGATTGAATTTCTGATGGTATCCTAAAATGGAGCCAAGGAACAATGCCTTCCAAGCATTCCATTTGTTGCTAGGATACACATCTGCCTTTTGCCTAGCAACAGGCCTTTTTGCTATAAGAAATGAACTACACTTGGAATGAGTTAAGGAATCAACAGTAAGGAACCAACTTTGTATAGATATGATACTGAGAAGGGCCATACTCTAATTCAGAGTGGAATTTTGATGGTTCCTTCCCCTCCCCTAAAATGGACCTAAGGAAAATACAGATGCTTTTTATTTGTTTCTAAGACATACATTTTCCTAGCAATGGCTACTTTTGTCTAGCAACAGGCCCTTTCTGAGACATTGATCTTATATAAGTTCTGATAATACCTACCCCATAAATTGGACTCAAGGAAGATGTTGGGACTTTCCATTTGTTGTGCAGCTACCTACCAACAGCTGCTTTTGCCTAGCAACAGGCCCCTCTTGTGACAAGAAAAGAGCTACACTTGGACAGTCAATATGAAAACTCGCGGGACCGAAGCTATTTCTGTTAAAATTGCTGCGGGGCCTGCAGAAATGACCAGACTGTGGGACCAAATGTCTGGCTGTGATCTTGGGACCTTGGGCTATATTTTGGTTTTCATGGCCTGCAAATCAGACCATTATTATGGTTTTTACAGCCTAAACCAAGGCATTATTGTTTCTTAAGATTTAATCGGGTAAATGATTAAAGCAGTGAGTCGATTATTGTTTTTTTGTCATTTCTTTCTTAACATATATGATCTACACTCAAAACAGACTGCATGGAATGAGCTAATGAGTTCAGAGTATAGAAACAGCTTCTAATTTATATGATATACTAAAAAGGTTCATGCACTGATTCATGAGGATAGATTTTAGTGTCACTTATGGGATCGGCGGCTAAAGTGAGGATATCATATATAACAGCACTTTACTAAACTGCCTAAAACCAAGCCCTGAGTATCTCTTTTTTCAGCCCACTGCCAATGTGTTGTCTTTTCGACAATGCTGCTGTACCTTTTACCCTGAAATTGAGGAGTAATTCATGGCAAAGGAAGTAGTAAATCACCCTAACAATAGCCTAGTATCTTAAGAAAGAGGATGCTTAGTATATTCTGCTTACGTTACAAACACAGATTACGGGGATTTAGTATTATTCATTGCCACCAGGGGGGCACAACCAGTGCTGAACATGGAATGTTCTCCCACTTTCCCTTGTCAGAGTTTGATGATCCATATATCAAAATGATCTTTGAGACCTTCTCATCCCAATGAAAACAAGTATGGTTAAATTGGTTCATTTGATATATCTTGGCAAACTTCTTACTCAAACCAGATATCTATACCTGAACTCAGAATATCACAATATCTGTCAACCAGCACAGTTATTATCCAGGTTAGGCATGATAACATGCTTATCTGTGTTGTAAAAGAGGACTATGCCCACTATTTAGGGTCTATGATTGTCCAAATATTTGGGAAGACCCATAGAAAGTATTCTGATAGGTTACAGTAAATATACCTTCTTGTTCTTTTTGGCTGCACCACCTAGTAGCTCTCAATATCACCAAATCCCCGTAATGTTAGGTGTTTCCACCTCTTGTCACATCTTACTCATATAACAACCCTGCCCTGCACTGTCTTTTTTCTAGGTAGCAATCATGAATCTACAGCCTCACCCTTTAGGTCACTTGACTGCCCCTATTAAGCTACATGATTCTACAATCCCTATTCTTTCATGTAGTAGGAGGCTGTCTTCCCTCTTGGACATTTATATATAAAAAAGTTCCTGATGGCCTTTCCAAAGAATGTCAGTTTGTTCATCCAAAATGATATCCTTGAGTGTAAGTTTATACAAATTATAACAATTATCAGAGGGACTGGTCATCTGATAACAGGTACTCTTTGAGAAAATCTGACAACAACCTTTGTTTATGATATATCCTTATTATATGATCATTGGACATGCTAATGCTTTATGGGTGTTTTTTTTCCACATGACTGTAATTGTGATATATGATTGCACCTATGAGGCTACACTTATATATATCTAGGTAATAAATGGCCTGTTTAATAATGACTAAACTATAGCAAGCCCCCATGTATGTAGTATCAAATACTGTTGTACATGATACTGTTAACTTTTGGAAAAAACTCATAAATGTGTAGAGTATTATGTTCTAAGATTCGAGTGCAGTTTGGTCGGCTTTCCTGCAATTCGATTGGTGGAGAGCCAGTGCTGGGTCTGAGGAACCAGTTCTCTGTGGAAGAAGTACTTCCGGTTTGCAGCGTTTCAGTCTTATATGGTGATTATTTTGAGGAAAAACAAAGTTATTTCTCATGTAAACAACGTAAACAAAACCCTCAGATGCGGACCTCAGGTTAGGGTACACACTCGCATCTTCGTGCTTTGTTATTATGGCCAATAACCAATTCTCAACTCAACTCTCACCTCATGAGCAGCCCTCCAATGTGACCACCTCATTAGTGCAGCCAAAACTGGACCCTGTCATTACTTAAAAATTAAAATTATCTGAAGATTTAAGTCAAATTTATCGGAAAGCATAGAGGCAGTAGTGGATCCTATGTGAATAGGGAACAGAAGAATTAAAGGATTGAGGGAGTGAGGGTCAACACCTATCAATACATGATTATAAACCTGGTCCCTAGAAGTGATTGCTAGGCAAACGGGTAGATGCCAATAGCAGCCCTAGGAATAGAGTATGTATACAGTAAGCCGCAGAGTGTTCCTCTTTTTATCACTTTATGTTATAGGAGATTTTTGAGTTCTTAAACACATGAAAACTTGGCAGTGCAAGAAAAAAAAATTGTGTTTCGACTTTTCAGTTCAATGCTACATTGTATTTCTTCTGCATCTTCAAGGGTGGACAATGATATATATTTCATGAAATATCATTTTCAATGAATGTTTTATCTGCTGAGTATCATAATACGAAAGTGTTTCCATTTTGCTCATTCATTAAAAGTTACCCTTCATGCTCCCTTTCCTGTACTGGAAAGGCCCTATTTCTATCAAAAGTAGCCATTGCTAGTTGGTTGCTTATCCTAGCAGCAAATGGTAAGTTTCTGCATGTCCATTTTAGGGGGACATGTAGTATGACAACATGACTTAGATATTAAGATATTAACCTTCTCAGTATCATTATTGATACTAAGTTTCCTTACTGTTGATCCTTAAGTCATTCCAAGTGTAGATCATTTCTTATAGCAAAAAGTGCCTGTTGCTAGGCAAAATGCAGATGTGTGTCCTAGCAACAAATGGAAAGCTTCATCCTGTTCATTGGGTCCATTTAGGCGGCTATTTACCATGAGATAAATGTATTGGAAAGGGCTGTTGCTAGGTAAAAGTGGCTGTTGCTAGGCAACTGCTTGTCCTAGCAACAAATAGAAGGTAGGGTAATAGAAGGTAGGGTTCTCGGACAGGTCAAATTCTCAGACGATTTTTTGGAGTTAGCTAAATGTTATTTCAGGCCATAAACCCTATTTTATTTTGATTTCCTCTCTGTTATATCTAATATATGTCTATTTCCAATGGCAAATTGATAAATTTCAAAGTGTGTGGTGCCCTCTGTTGGTATCACTTGAATCTTGTGTCTGAGAATTGGACCATTAAAAATGCGATGACATGCCTATTTCCTGACAATTTTGATAGTTTATATTCTAAAACCAAAAGTAGAGTGAATATACTATCCACACATGGATAATGAGCGAAAACCAGTAGTTGATCCCAAGATAATCAATGTTAACATCTTGATTCTTATTCAGAAGACCCTGAGGGTTGAGAAAACCCCTGTTTTGCTGGCAGGTGAGGGGGGGGGTGGTGCATGGTAGGCCCCATCAGCCCATGGCCTAGTTGTTATATACTCTAGCAGCTTTTGCTCTGCAACTGATCACTGACCTCAATGAGAGTAAAGGATATCATGGATAACAAAATGTCAGCTCGCCCTGCAAGCAACTGCCTTTGTGCCTTAAAAATGTGGATTAGACCTAACATTATCATTGAAAAGACTGGCAATAGCTAAATAACAGCTATCCTTGCTTTATCATTATTTGAGCCTCAGTTTTACCCAGTCAAAATCAATTCATCATGGGCTAAGCTATGATCTTACAATGACATATAAAGATAACTTACGAGAGCAGGGTATCAAGCTACGTGTGTACCATCCATCGGTGCACTCGGTACATATACCTCCATGTGTACCCTGCACACACTTCTTGCAGTTACCAGGACATCCTGGTGAAATAACAAATGAAAAAGTATTTATAATGATTTTAATTACATTCCACGTTTCCAAAAACGTTGAATAGATATACCGTAGTACTTCGTGATTAAGGTATACCCTGCGTATAAGACACACCCTCAAGATAAGAGAGTAGGTAGTCATGGTTTTAAGTAGCTTAGTATTCTTCTGTATACATGGTACACTTTTCTCGTCTATCCAACCTTTTGAGATCCCCGTATACATTTTGGCACGTTCTCGTCCTCTCGCACACAAAAGTTGGCTTCCAGTCATAAAAGCCCTCCATTAGTATGTGCTTTTCACATGGGATTTCTGATGAAAACATGATAAATGCGGGTGGATTTGAATAGGGCGATGCCTTATTCATGAAATAAACACAGTGAAAAGAACAATTTGTTCAGTTTTGGACAAAATGCACGTAGCCTGATTTATTGAGGAGTGTATGTATTTCAACCAATCGTATCATGCTGTCTACTTCCTCTGACTCTCTATTTTTAAGGTCATTCATGGTGTACCAGCAGCTGTCATAGGGCCTTACCAATTATAATATTAATTGAATTACATAGAAGTGAAATCACTTCGATATTGCAAAAGAGGGTCAAACAATAAAGGCATGGAGATGATTTCCCAACACACGATGCACCAGTCGCACCAGAAACTGAGAAATCCCAGGAAAGGCATGGGAATTTCCAGTCGTAGGACTGGGTGTGATTGTAGTGCCCTAAGAAATGGCCTCCAGAATGCCTAAAGTAGATGGTTACCCTGTGCCATTTTTGCTACAACTCAATCCTGGTGACCTCTATAATATAGCCCAATGTAACATAATGTGTTGACTGGAGACTGGTAGAGACAATAAATATGCAGATACTCACTATAACATTTCATATCCGTGCTCTTCCTGTAGTAGCCTGGTTCACAGCGGTGGCACTCTGCTCTGTCTTCTGCTGCTAGACACAGGTCACAGTTGTGTGGACATTCTGTACACGGAGATAGAATAATGTCAGCACAATGACGAATCTAGTCATAATTGACATAACTTCATTTTATATCGTGGATGATGAATATTGTGGTGATGAAGCACAGCATGAAGCTGGAATTAGTAGGACGTCACCTGTGTTTTCCGATGGTGGACCAGGAGGGCATAGCTATATATATCGTTTTGAAATGCCATGCAGAGGTGATTTCACAAACTTACTGTCCAACATTCCTGTAAAATGTTTTCAATAGCCACAAAGTAAAAAAGCTCCATGCTACTCCATCTGTGTAGCAATGCTCAAAAACATACACGGACGGACAGCAGACATGTGTGTTGCCTTTTGCAGCATAATGGGGGTATTCCACCAAAACCGGCAGAATTGTCGGCCCGATAGTGGGTTTTTGCTATCGGCGACGGTCGTCGGGCGCCTGTCGGGCCGACAATTTTGTCGGCCCGATAGTCAAATTTTATCGGGGACAGTGAAATCGGGTCTCAAAATCACCAAAAAATTCACTCTTCCACCGAGGACAAAATTGTCGGATTGTCATCGCCGACAGTCATCGCGGATGGTTCCACCCTCTTCCACCAGAGGCCTCTTCATCGGCGATGACCTAGTATCAACCATATGACCTATATACTGAGCAAATCCAAGATGGAGCCCACAGATGTGCTCGTGGTCGCTCACGCCACTTTAATGCTCATGAAACTGGATGAGGAAGATGCTGACATACTTCAGGGCAAGAAGAGGAAGCACAAGTACCACGTGGCTCCATACTTGAAGGACCGGACAGACAATCTGCAGCGAAACACCTTCACTAAACTGCACAGGGACCTACTGGAAGTAAGTACTACTCTGTCTTCTTTGTTTACTTGGGGGGTAGGAGTCAAGGGGTACCGGTCTGTGGCTTCATGTTCCCCTGACAGGAGTAGAGCTCTGTGGGGTGGTGGTATTTTCACTTATTTTAAAGAGATCAAGAGGAGAAGAGCAGCTCGTGGTCATAAAAAAACAGATGTGAGTCCTTATTTGTCCAAGATAAAATTTATCAGAGATAAAAATATTATAAAATAATTTCAGATGGACGAGGTGAATGAGTTTCGCCACACTCTGAGGATGGGCCCTGGAGAATACAAAGAGCTCCTGAGCAAGGTCTACCCCCTGATATACAGGCGTGACACAAACTTCAGAGAGTCTATTAAGCCAGAGGAACGCCTAGACATAACCCTACGGTATTTGGCTTTAGGTGAGCTTTTGTTTTATTTTCTATAAAATGTATGATATATAAAAAGTATCCCGTGAAATTTACAAAGGTAGAATATCAATGATAAAATGTGTGTTTTAAATATAGCGTATTTTTTATTGGGATTTCAACTATCTGAGACACCTGACTTAATTTCCTTTTTATTTTGTAGGAGACAGCAGTCAAACTCTACACCACGGTCATTTAGTGGGGGGGTCAACAGTCTACCCTATAATAAGAGACACCTGCATTGCCCTGACTGCCGTACTTAAAGATTTCTTGAAGGTTTGTTTCTTTGTTTTCTTTTCTATTTATATAGTGTTTCAAATATAAAATCTTGGATTTCACCTAGCCGAAGGTCTTGTCTGCTACAAAAAAATCTGGGATATATACAAGAAACATATATTAAATAATTTACATCAATTATTATATGCTTTCCTTTCCTCCCTCCAGGTCCCACAAACCGAAGTGGAATGGAAGGAAATCGCAGATGGATTTTGGAAGGAGTGGCAAGTCCCTCACATGATCGGGGCAGTGGACGGGAAGCACATTCGTATTCGCCAACCCCGGAAGAGTGGAACCACCTTCTACAATTACAAGAAGTATTTTAGTGTAGTGTTAATGGCTGTCGTAGACGCCTACTACCGGTTCATATATGTAGACATAGGGTCAGAAGGCAAGGCAGGTGATTCCCGCATATGGAAGGAAGGGCCCCTCTACGCTGACCTTAATGACCCAACGAACCCTCTCAACATACCACCAGCGTCTAAGATAAATGGCATGCGGGACTTGCTACCTTACTTCATGGTAGGGGATGATGCGTTCTCACTAGCAACCAATCTCATGAAGCCGTATGCGGTAAAAGACCAGGGAGATGAGCAGATAGTGTACAACTACAGAGTATCTCGGGGCCGTCTCATGTCTGAGAATGCTTTCGGAATTTTTGCTACCAGATTCCGCCTCTTCCTGCGTACACAGGACATGGAACCGAAGGGAGTTAAAATGGTAACCATGGCAGCAGTTTCCCTGCACAACTTCCTTCGCACTCGAGCACCATCAGAGTACATCCCAGCAGGATCCGTCGACTATGAAGGGCCAGAGCTCGAGGTCCATCCTGGACAGTGGCGGGATGAAGATCATGGCCTGGATGGCCTTGACAGGTCTCATCATGGGAGGAACATGCCTCAGAGTGCGAAAGCCATGCGGGAAAGCCTGTGCCGCTGGTTCAACTCCAGGCACGGTAAGGTACCATGGCAAGACAAGTACATGCGCAAAAGGCGGATGGAGGCTGTAGCAGAAGTTGAGGAAGAGGAGGATGACTAATAATCTCTGACAAAAAATGTCCAAGATAATTTTATTGGGGACAAACAAATCTGGGAAGAGGACTTTTGGGTTTATGAGCGACATGTATTGTTTCTGTTATATATATATGGAGATTATAAATGTTTTCAAAGTCATTGAAGGGAAGAATTAATTATAAAAGTAGAAACCTCTTTTTATTGAACACACAACAGTGGATGAACTTTTAACTTTTATGATCTCTTTCAGACGAAGCAACTTTTAACTTGATATAAAACCATGTAGTAAACTAGAAATAAAGTCGTCTAGTCTGTTTCCATGATAACCAGAAGGCTTTTTACTTCTCCTTGAAATAAAAAAAAATATTTTCCTTTTCCATGAGGTAATCGCCTACTACAAGAAGTACAAAGCAGGATTATACAAGCCTTGTCTTCAGTCCTTGATAGATAATAACAGCGACAGCAACAACAATAGCAACAACAAATATTATCATACACTTCCCTCAATCTCTGCGATCCTGAAAAATTGTTGTGTCATATTGTTTTTTTATGCACTAGAACAGAACATATAGCAATCCTCAAGTCTTTTGAGTCAAGTGCACTAACAGTAAGAATATTGGTTGAGATCATCGCTCGGATCCTATATAAAAAATGTCTGGGATATATAACTTTTAACTACAAATCTGGGATAATTCGTCGCGAGCAAAACAGTTTTTTATGTCTTTTATGGGACCCAGTCCCCATTCACAGCGTCTAAAGCCAAGCTGTGCACGTGTAGCTTAAACTTTTCTCGTACTCTCTGGTTCATTCTCTGACACTGGAACAAGATCATCTTACTCCAGTGGGAGTCCTCCGTCTCAGGTTCTGCCACAGGAGGAGGTGGAGGGGGCTGAGCATGGCGTGCTGCAGCAAGCTGGGTCAGCTCTACCACAGAGTTGGTGCACTTCTCAAAATATTGCTCTCGATTTTCAAGGACCTCGGCGACAGTCTTGTTTTTTTTCTCTCGGAGATGCTGAGGCTCCTTGTTCCTGAAATATTCAGTGGAAACCTCCTCATTATTCGTATAGATTTTATCTTTGTCAGCCAGGTAATCTGTCCTGTATGTCCTCCTACCTTCAGAGGAGGAGGGTCGCTGTACCGTCGAACTGCCTGTGCTGCCAGCCCTTCTGGGGGGGGGGTTTAGTGGTAGCCTCAGGAGTTGGCTTTTTGGAAGAGCTTTTACCTGAACCTTTGCCCTTGCCAGAAGAGGGGGGGGTCTTAGATTTACCAATGTTCTGTTTGTTGGGAGAACTACGCGTCCTGGATGAAACAGCTTCTTCTTCGTATTCATCTGGGATTACATGAGCTTCCTCCAACCCTCCTACATCAGGCTCCAAGTTTTCCTCCTCACTACGGCCCTTGTCCTGGTCCTCGTTGTCGACCTCCTGTTCTGGTGATTCCTCCTCTACCTGGGTTTGCTTGAAAAAACAAGAAAGGGGGAAAAGTAAATGAGCAGAGAAGATAGCCTGGTAGTCTATTAATCAGGGTAATAGCAAGCAAAAATTATCCAAGATGCATTACTTTATAATTGTCGTTGATTGATTAATTGATCAAGGTAGCAGGCAAATAGATAATCAAATTTTATATTGGGGTATTTTGTTTGTGATTATTTTATATATTTGGGATTTTTTTTTTGGGGATTATTTTATTTCAGATAATTTTTTGTTGGGGATTATTTTATTTGGGATTTTTAATCCATTGCGAGCATCATTGGCCTGTTAAAAATCAAGAAAGGGGAGAACTTACCTTCCTGTAGTTAGTTATGCTTGCTTCCTTCTTGCAATACTGATCCAAGAAGAAGCAAAGCCGCTTAATTAACTCCTTCTTGTATGGGAGCTTCCCGTCTGCTGCAGAAGAGCCCGACTTGACCTTGCCTGAGACTATTTTTTGATAGTCTGTCCTCAGCGAATTCATCCTTGTGTTCACAAAGAAGGCTGAAAAAAATAGAATTTTTTTTTATTTTCATAGTAATTCAGATTTTTTTTAAACACAAGAGCAAGTAGAAATGAAAGAAAGCTGTTTTTAATAATAATCAGAATTATTTCTCTCTTTTTTATCTTGGATTTTTTCTGTTGTCTAGGACGATTTGAAATATGTGGGTCTAGGATAAAATATATTTTCTTGAAAATCTTGAATAAATTACCTGGTATCCCTAAGTCGTCGCCAATTTTTCCTAAGGCGGCCCACCTTGCTGTCGGGTCCTTATACAGCTTGTGATTTTTGTCATACAGGTATGGAACAGCCTCCCATAGCTCACACAACCTTTCCAACACCGCATTGTCTTTGAAGTACTGTCGGCCACTTCCAGGGGCATCTGGTCTGGACTTTAACTGACCTATAGTTTTTTTAGGAGTAACCTGGGTCTTTTTAACCTCACTAACAGTCTTCTTAGGAGTGACCTTGGTGACCTTGGCCTCCTCCTGGTTTCTTTTAGTCATGTCAAAGTTTGTGGGGGCTACAGGTCTTTTCTTTTTGGGTGGCTTTATGGTAGGGAGGGGATCGTCTTCTTCTTCTTCTTCGTCTTCATTGTCCAAAGAAAATTCCTGTGAATCATAATCGGGGTCCATATACCAGGGATCATCCTCGTCGTGATCAATAATGATTTCTGTACCTGCAGAGGTAGGGGGGCTCTTAAAAGACTTGGCAGGACGAGGACTGCCTTCTTCCTCTTCATCTTCATTGTTTTCATCGTAATCGGGGATGAGTTTTCTCTTGGTCAGGCGGCTGCCACCCATACCTAGCCGTGAGTAGGGACCTTTGGAGTCAGAATAGCCTCCCCTGGAACGGGAGGAAGGTGTGCAACTTAGGTCTTGGGGCTCGTCATTGTTGTCGTCTTCATTGTACTCCTCCACTGCCCCAGATTTACTACCGGTAGTACGGTCGAGAAGACGTCGAGCAGATTCTTCATCTTCCTTTGTTATTTCAAGCCTAGGCCTACCTCTTGCCGTGAAACGTGTTCCCTGGCCCTTCCTCGAGGTATCCTCAGGCTGTTGGCCCTCATTCCCCTCGTCATTTGTTGTATTTACTGGTTTTCTTTGCGTCTTGCGCTTAGTTGCACGCCGTGGAGCCATCTTGGATGTTTTCCTCTAGTACGGACGAAGTGCAGGTCACGTGATTTCCATGTGATCGGCGACGCGTACGCCCCCCTACCGCCTTCCCCGGAAACTAAAATTGCCGGGCCGACAAAAAATAGAAACGATTCCTGGCCGATTTTTTCTGTCTGAACAGAAAAAATCGGGTCCAAAGTGAAACCGTCGGCGATCATTCCCGATGCGTTCCCGACGTGATTCCGATGGTCTCCGATTTTTTTCACGACCTCTTCCACTGGACCCGATTCTTGGCCGATGATACCCGATTTCCACCCGATAAGGGTCCGATTCTCTATTTCTGTCGCCGATGCATCGGAAATGCATCGGAGATGGACTATCGGCCAAGAATCGGTTTCGGTGGAATACCCCCATAACGGGCATGCCACACCATCCACCGTGCATGCCATCACATAAACTCGTACCTAGGGCCATATTATGTCACTACGTGGAGTGCCATATTAATGGCACTATGTATAGCACCATATTATGGCACTATCCTAAATTCTCGATCTGAGCCACAGCTTAAAATACTCGAACCCGAATCAAAATGTAGCTTATAGGATCAGCCCAAAGTCAGGGGGGAGGCGGGGTCAGGCTCGGCGAGACGGAATTAATTTTCCCTACACCTTCAGCATTGCAAATTTTGCAAAAAAAAAAAAAAACTGATGAGGGGGGGGTCAAAAATGGTCAAATTGTGCGTGACGTCATTTATGGATGGCCCCAAACTCAGGGTCTGGCTTATATGAGGATGCGGCTTATATGAGGGAATTTACAGTTGTAACCACTATAGGCCAGGGGCTGATAGGGCCCACCATGACCCCCCCCCCCACATCCCAACGTGACGGGTATTTTTTCCATCCTTAGGGTCCCCTGAACAAGATTCAAGATGTTAACATTGATTATCTTGGGATGCACTACCGGTTTTGGCTCATTATCCATGTGCGGGTTCAGACCACTTTTGGGTCAATTTTGATGCCATGCTCTTCAAGGGCTATGCTCAATCCCCAAGGTCTAAGTCTATCTTATTGGTCTTGTTGGAAAGAAGGCATAATAAGCTTTTCATTTAGCCCTAATACATGTTTTTAAGTTCAGATTTGAGTGTACCAGACAGTCGGGAAGACAGAAGATTGAAATTACAAAGTTCCTTTTTTTTACTGAAAATCTTAAATGCGCTCCAGATACATGTATAAAACTTGCTCTTATCCCCATTTTGCAGAATTCCTTGATGACTATGACTCACATTATTGCCTTGGACACAAAGACACTACCTTGAGCCAATACGATGCTGTTCCATTTCAATAATCTCCCTCTTTATGTAAATGGATGTTTTTCCATGCTAAATCTTTATCAATTCTCCTTATTCTTATGCTAAAAAGAGTGCTGATTAAGAATATGCATGTTTCTACTTCATAAAATGTAATGACGATGCTGTATATGGCTGAAATTCAAAATGGCCGACAATAGATTCAGATGTCACTTTGAATTACATAAATGTGCAGTCTAGAAAGTATCTGGTGGGTGCTACCCCCTATAAATCAGCTTAGTAGAATACAGTGCTACTTTTGTTTTATTGCTAAGTGGTGTGGTTGCCTAGCAACAGCAGCTTTGCCTAATAACCAAGCCTGAAAATATGCTTGAATGCTCGTATCTGTATGGTTTGTCTTTCAGCAACATACTCCTCTGATGTAAACTTTCATATAACTCTTCCGTGACTTCCATCATAGACTTGGAATATAGATGATAAAAGGTTGCTAGGTTGTGTGGTGGCCTAGCAATAGCAGTTTTGCATAACAACAATGCCTAGATTCATACCTGTTTTCATACTATGGCTTGTGCATATATTCTCCCCTTTGTCAGCATAATACATACATTAAATTCATTACAAATCTCACTCTATAGTAATTCCTACACAATTATCGCCTCTACCTATTAACCCAGATAGCCCTACTGTCCTACATGTAGGATGCCTAAGTGACATCATGGGAAGAGGTCTATATCCGTAATTAAACTAAACAGAAATGGAAGTAAAATGTTGCATCCTATAGTTCTAGACCCAAGGCTTCCAAAAATGCTCCATACAGGTATTCTTAGGTAATTTTATGGCATTACACGCATGTCCCAAAATACCTACTACTTAGAAAATTACCCTCTGGTAAAGATTTGGACCTTTTCAGAGGAGACAGACGCCCAAAGTCCTACTGTCCTACATCTAGGATGGTGCTAATCTCTAGATCCGCTATAGCTAAAGCATTGAAATTTCTTGTTTGGCATAAATGGACATATATAAGCTTATTTGTCAGTTTCCGGCACTCTCGTACAGGAATTGTGGTTTCCATGGCAACCAAAAGAACACAAATTTCAAAAGACAGTAGTCCTAAGTCCTAATGTCCTATATGTAGGACGGTAAGCAACCCCTCATATCTCTGGACATAGTGCAGATAAAGGTCTGAAATTTTGAACAGGGCATATTTGGTCATATATTAGTCTACTTATCAATTCTTATCACTCTATGACAAAACATTGCCACTTTAGGGTTATCTGGGTTAACCACCCGTATTTCACCTTCTAGACAATTAGACCCCATTAAAACAATTACATGTAAACCATATTTCTAAGAGTCCAGAATGTATAAAGAACATACAGGGGATAACCATTAAGCAGAAAACCCACCACACAGGATAACCACAGGGGAATCCCATAGTGAGGCCCATAGACCAGTTCATTCTAGTATGAACCAGAGCTAGCAAGCCCGTGGGACAGGACATCCATATCCCTATGTAGTAGAATCAGTAGCAGCCCTGACGGTCACCCAGCTCGGACACAGGTTGTGCAGTGCCACCTTCTGGTATACAATAGCATAGCCATGCAGCGCTATGTGCTGCACCCTATAGGTTAACTAATATACAGGCATGCCAAGCCTAGAACCATAGACTTCCTATGGTAATATCAGAGTGCACGATGGAGATCATCATCACAACATTGAAGGACTTATTTATTATATTGTAAGTTGAGTATGGAATCTCTCACAATGAAAATGTGTGTTCCCTCATTAGCAAAGCGAGAAGTATTGTTCACTACGAAACATCAGTTGTTAAGCCTATGTAATAAAGATATATAAACTATATCTACGGGTTCTTGAGTTATCTCTTCATCAATGTCATCGAGAATCATCATATTAAAAAGGATGTCTCGACCCGACACCCTCAAGGACATAGTTCCCTGATTTCAAATTGCATATAGCTCCCTTGTGCACACCACACAGTATGAATATAGGTAGAAATGGTTGCTATGTCATGTGGTTGCCTAGCAACTGCAGCTTTACATAGAACCTGGTGTCCAAAAAAATCAGAGATAAGTGTATGGTCTCACCTCAAGAACTTGTATGTATAGCTCCCCTGTCTCAGAATAGAAGCACATATAACACCTTGCAAGGTCATGTGCTTGATGTGAATCTACCTTTTAAAATCATCTATTTGACAGAGACCATATGATGAGATAATGATAAAATGATAAAATATTTGCCACATCCACACCCTGTGTTATTTTGTATATACATATCCATGCATATGTATCTCAGATCATCCATGATTACACAGGATTGTAATTCCTAACAACCCTCCCCCCCAATATCTAATTCCTGTAACCACTGTCATATAATCAAAATTTACCATTGCTGGTACCGATAACACACATTTAGAACACATAATATTGGCCCTCAGCCTCATAATGTACTGCATGCCTAATTGATTATCTCAAAAGCCTTGGGTAGCCTACTTGTTTGAAAGTAGGTGCAAGGTGGAATTTGCATTGACCTTAGACAGTGCTGGTTTCATTCACATATTGAGAAAATGAAACAGAAGGATTGGAATACAATCGCACAATTCTCAGGATATTCTCTCATCTGTTACCTCTTCAAAACATCAGACCCAGTGTTATCCATCCTTACATATCTCTAAACATTACAATCTGGTTCAACTTCTCATAGCAGTGTGATCCCAACAGCTGGTGATTATGCTGCTGGACGCTTCTGAGAAGGCATGTTGATCTGTTATAGTTCATTATTCCCAACACATGGTGTCGTGAATTACTAGTTGACCCTGATAATACTACTGAAGGCCACTGGCACACAGACCTTGAGTATCTTCTACCATTCCACATCACTCACAGTGGACATGGTGGTTGATTGGTCTAGCTTATAGATGGGGGAAGTGTAATCCATATTGTACAAATTGCTCTTATCATATCTAAAAAGCACCTGAAGCTACTGTTATGATTCTGTCACCATCACTATAATCTGCAGTCTCTCTCTCTCCATGGGTCCTATGAATGGAGATCATCTTCCTGCCTTTGACAATTGATAGCCATCTTTTAAAATAAGGCATAGTTTGGACATTGAAATGCTCACCATAGTGCCAAGTCATCTATTGCATCTTTTAAACAGCAATCACAGACTTCACCACTAACTCTGTAATTCAATTTGCAGGAAGGTTTAATTAATATGGGAGAGAAAAAAAGCATTGTATATTGAATGATTGTGATGGATACATAACTGCAAATGGACAGAATACTTAATGGGGAGTTTATTACATGTGTGACCACTATCAATGACATCTGACATATAGGCACAAAGTGACAAGTAGCAATTAAGATCAAGCTAGCTATCCTTGACAATTGGCTGGCAACCTGCCTGTATATTGGAGACATGATACAAAAAGTTACCAGTCAATCATCCCCTGTTTTCACCCTAACACACAAGGGCCACCCTATCACCCCAATGCTTTACTTAACAAAGCCAGACTCTTACTGATTACTTCAGAATCATAATACAGTAGGTTTACTTTAAAAAATCATCTGTCATTTGAGGTCTGTTCAATGATCCTAGCACTCATCATCCCCAGTAAGGGTAAGTAAGCCTGTAGTTCCTATCCAGATCTCTATTCTATTTGAACAGTGCTCTAGCATAATCATGATTATGCCCTTTACCATCAGGGTTCCCTTTCCCAACCTACACTACTATCAAGAACTGTATGTTGCAATACATCCCTGAGGCCAGACCATACACTTATCTGTGACTATCTGCATAGATTTGGACATGGGGTTCTATATAAAGCTGCAGTTGCTAGGCAACCACATGACATAGCAACCATTTCTACCTATATTCATACTGTGTGGTGTGCAGAAGGGAGGTATATGCAATTTGAAATCAGTGAACTATGTCCATGAGGGGAGACTATGCACAAGCCATAGTATGAATACAGGTATGAATCTAGGCATTGTTGCTATGCAAAACTGCTATTGCTAGGCCACCACACAACCTTTTATCACCTATATTCCTAGTCTATGATGGAAGTCACAGAAGAATTATATACAAGTTTACATCAGGCGAGTATGTTGCTGAAAGGAAACCATGCAGATATGAGCATGGTTTCCTTTGCTATGCAAAGCTGCTGTTGCTAGGCAACCACACCACTTAGCAACAAAACAAATGCAGCACTGAATTATACTAAGCTGATTTATAGGTGGTAGGACGCACCAGATACTTTCTAGACTGCACATTTATGTAATTCAAAATAACATTTGAATCTATTGTCGGCCATTTTGAATTTCAGCCATATACAGCCTTGCCATTAAATTTTATGCATATTCTCAATCAGCACTCTTTTTAGCATAAGAATCGGGGTAATAGATAAAGATTTAGCATGGAAAAAAATCCATTTACATAAAGAGGGAGATTATTGAAATGGAACAGCATCGTATTTACTTAGGTAGTGTCTTCGCGTCCAAGGCAATAACGTATGTCATAGTCATCAAGGAATTCTGCAAAATATCTCATATTACTCAGAAAAATTTGGCCTACATAAATTAATAGATATTGTGCTTAGATGGGGATAAGGGCAAGTTTTATACATGACATTTTGTATCTGGAGCGCATTTAAGATTTTCAGTAAAAAAAAAGGAACTTTGTAATTTCAATCTTCCGTCTTCTCGACTGTCTGGTACACTCAAATCTGAACTTAAAGACATGTATTAGGGCTTAATGAAAAGCTTATTATACCTTCTTTCCAACAAGACCAATAGCTGCAGGATCCAAACAAGGTAAGATAGTCTTAGAGCTGGGGGATTGAGCATAGCCCTTGAATAACATGGTACCAAAATTGACCCAAAAGTGGTCTGAACCCGCACATGGATAATTAGCCAAATTCGGTAGTGCATCCCAAGATATTCAATGTTAACATTTTGAATCTTGTTCAGGGGAACCTAAGGATCGAAAAAATACCTGTCGCGTTGGGATGTGGGGGGGGGGGTGCATGGTGGGCCCTATCAGCCCCCGGCCTACTAGAATGGCCCTGACCCTTTCACCCTGCAGGCATAAATTATGATCGGGGCATATGATTCAAACTAGAAAATTACAACCTATGCTTGGAGAGTGAGTAGTATTTCCAGTTCCTATCAGGTGGAACAGGGGCATAGTGGGAGTGAAATATAGTAAACTACCACTGTGATCACTGTTCTGCTTCCGGTATGGTGGTGTCCCGAGTGTTTTTCCATCAGTGCACCAGTAGCCAATTAATAGTTGGACCTACCCAAACACTTTGTATGATTCCAGTTGGGGATGTAACCGGCAGCACACATTAGACATTCATGTGGACCATCAATACACCCGTCACATCGCTCGTTCAGGTTAGCTGGACACGTTGGCTCTGGAATGTTAATATAATGTAAAAGATGAATTAAAAAAGAAATGTGAGAATATTTTCTCAATGTGTCTCATTTACCAGAGTTCAGCGTCTAATTTGAACTTTTTAGGATTCATTTTACCCTTTTAGGGATATGAAACTTGATTACTAGTCGATAGAAATGCAGGTCAAAGAAGAAGAAAAAGCAAATTAGTCTATAAATTGTTTTGACCTATGCTTTCTATTCATTCCTGATCAAACACAAGTTGGGTTTGTGAACGAACTGTATTACACACTGAAATTGAATAATGCACTGATAACAAGGGGGTTACTTGTAAAGCATACACAGCTAAAAATATTATCCAAGAAAATAAACTTGATACAAGAAATCTTTTCTAGTTATGGGGAGGATTCTGGTTATAAGATTCATCAGTCATCTTGTCTTTAAGAAAAATCAAGTTTTGAACAAATCTTGAGCTCCCTTCTTGATTTAAGTTTTCAAGATTATTTTTCTTACGAAAATTTCTTGAAATTGGTAGTTTTGTCCACCATGTAACATTATTTATCTTGAATCTTATAACAAGAAAGTCTAATTTCTTGATATGAGATTTATTGAACTAGAACTGTTTTCTTACATCTAGAAAGAGGTAGAACTAAGATCTTGTTAAAAATTGGTCAAGGAATATCATCTAACATGCCAGGTAAGTATTATACTCTTAATGTAAGGAAATTACATAGTCTGCCACTAGGTGTCAGCACTACCTGTTATGGTGAATTATTTGCAATACAAAGTACAAATTCCTAGCTTAAACTCTTGGTCTGATAGTTTATTGAGGGAAATTCAAGGCATGAAGGAAGCTAAATACCTTTTGCGTAGATAATATCATAATGTAAGGGTGGGATGTGCCACAGCCTCTCATTTAATCAAAGACTTTGAATAAAGGCCTTAATCAATTCTGAAAATATGGCCTCAAAGAGCTGCATGTAATTTGAAGAACATTTCTACAATAGAAGAAAAAAAAAATCCACTTTATAAACAAGGAAATTAATGTTTTTTTTAATACTGGAAGTGAGAAAATATTACTTATTTTAAAAACAAATATTACTTATTTTAAAATAAAAGTATGAGTAGAAAATTGAATCCTGATTTGGGAATAAATTACTTGATTTAAGAATTTATTTCTTAAGATTGTATTTCTTAATTCAAGTAAGTTGGACATACCAAGATTTCAAGTAAAATTTTGTTACCTGGCAGACAAACTTGTTTTCAGATAATTTTACTTAAAATGAGAAATAATTTCTTAAGATAATAAAGTTATTTTTGGCTGTGTATTCATCATCCACATACACGTTGTAATACATTGCTCACAAGTATGTTTCTGAAATAATTAGTCTAGAAATAATGATACCTACCTGCATTGCCTTCTCCAACCAGTAGGACTGCGGGATAACGATGATGACGATAATGATAAAACATATAATGATAGAAAATATATAAATACAATGAAGAATTATTATAATATGCGTGCCCAGGTGATAATATGTACGGAGCCCCTAATAGGACATACCAAAAATAATTTTTTCTGTGGAAAAATTTATTCTTGCGGGTACCGAACAATTATTGCGGATACTGAACAATTCCTGCGGATACTGAACAATTCATCCCCTAATAGGACATACCAAAAATAATTTTTTCCCCAGAAAAAATATTCTTGCGGACACAGAAGAATACTTGCGGATACTGAACAATACCAAAAAGATGTTTTTCATGAAAAAAATATTCCTGCGGGTACTGGAAGATTCCTGCGGGTACTGGAAGATTCCTGCAGGTACAGGAACATTTTTGCAGGTGCACAAAGAATTCTTGTGGGTGCACAAAGAATTCTTGTAGGTGCTAGAATCATCCTTGTGGAGTGTACTCTCAGGAATGTTCCTGTACATGCAAATATACCCCTGTACCTACAAGAATACCCCTGTAGCCGCAGGAATGTCCCTGTAGCTGTAAGAATGTCCCTGTATCCGCAGGAATGTTCCAGTATCCACAGGAATGTTCCAGTATCCGCAGGAATGTTCCAGTACCCGCAGGAATATTTTTTGAATGAAAAAAATCTTTTTGGTATGTCCTCTTAGGACATACCAAAAATAATTTTTTCACCAGAAAAAATATTCTTGCAGGTACTGAACAATCCTTGCGGGTACAGAGACAATTCTTGCGGGTACTGAACAATTCTTGCGGTTACAGAAACAATTCTTGCGGCTACTGAACAATTCCTGCGGGTACAGAAACAATTCTTGTGGGTACTGAACAATTCCTGCGGGTACAGAAATAATTCTTGCGGGTACTGAACAATTCTTGAGGGTACAGAAAAAATTCTTGCGAGTACTGAACAATTCTTGCGGGTATTTTGCATGAAAAAAAATCTTTTTATTATGTTCCTGTTTCCGTAGGAATGTTCCTGTTTCTGCAAGAATGTTCCTGTTTCCGCAGGAATGTCCCTGTTTCCGCAGGAATGTTCCTGTACCCACAGGAATATATTTTGCATGGAAAAAATCTTTTTATTATGTTCCTGTTTCCGCAGGAATGTTCCTGTTTCCGCAAGAATGTTCCTGTTTCCGCAAGAATGTCCCTGTTTCCGCAGGAATGTTCCTGTACCCGCAGGAATATATTTTGCATGAAAAAAAATCTTTTTAGTATGTCCTATTAGGGGCTCCGTAAATATGCTCCCTTTAACAACCGTTGAACACCTTGAATCTTCTCGATGCCCCCTAGATTATCACAGATAAGTGTAGGTCTATTATCATTAGAGCCACAAACAGAAACTGAAACCGACGTGATTGTTTCTGCTATCTAGATTGATAGGGCCAAAAATAATATTGTAAGTTTCTAGTAACATGGTCCAAAAAGTTGAGGTAGGTAGGTCGGATTTTTTTTTTGATCTTGGGCTGAAAGGCTCAAATCTATGTTTGAACCCAAGCACATTTCAAGATATTAGAAAATTCTGAGGTCGGCCCTGTTAAGCTGAGGTAGGTCAGGTGACCGGAAACCAAACTTTTTTTTTTTTTTTGGCCTAAACATATTTTTTTTAACAATCAATCAATTGAACATGTTAATGGACTCATGTATTAAATTGTCTGTAGTTTATGAAGAAAACATGGTTGCAGCTTGAACAACAATTTATTTCTCAAAACTCTAAGAAATAACTGTTATATCTAAAAGGTATCCGTGTCAAAATGAAGTGAAACACCGTGGCCATAATGTAGTGAAACATGTAGTTTTCACAATAAATCACTGTCTTGTAACACGGAATTAATCTCTGTAAAGAATAAAGGTGGAACCTTTGTCCCAAAGTTACCAGAGAACCGCATTGATCTGATGGAACCTTCTACAGTGTTGACGATACAGTTCCAGGCCTTTGAGTCATATCACACAGTTGTTTGCACGTAGACCATTGTATGGATTTATGAAATAACCTCGAGGTCAGACAAAAATGAGCGAATTGTATTGGGATGAACCAGGTCAGGTATTTCTTACCTTGCAGCACCAGTAGGAGAAGACTTCCCCCACCGCTGGACAGACTCATACTGCCACAGGTATACGTGAGAGTCTGAAACAGGAACACACACACATTGTACAGCACATTGGAGACCAGTCAGTCAGCTTAACTTAATTTCAAAATTACTGGAGAAAGCGGTGCACGGCCAGGTAATAACCTATCAATAAATAACTCTATGATTTCTGACTGGCAATTCGGATTCATGCCGGGTAAATCTACTTCACAGCCTGCTTTTTATTTAATACAGGATCTTTATGAATTTATGAACATGACCTTATTAGATGAGTTAAGGCACTTTAATTTTTCTGAAAAGTCAGTGAATTGGTTTAGGAGTTATTTTTCAGGAAAGACACAGCAGAGTCTTGTCAATGAATCTTTGTCTGATAAGTTTGATGTATTATGTGGTGTGCCCCAGGGATCTGTGCTGGGGCCGCTGCTGTTTGTGATTTACATAAACAGGATCTGCTATAAAAAATTGTAGGTACCTAATGTACGCTGATGATCTCGTGATATACACAGGAGGTCATGACAATGATATCATTGGAGCCTTATTACAAGAAGATATTGACAGTGTATTCCATTTGGTGCTGTGATAAAAATTAACTATTAATGGTGATAAAACTAAAGTAATGTGGAGCTTACTCTGTAATTTATGCCGGCTCCCTCTCATGCCTATCTCGGTTAATAACCAAATACTTGGCGCAGTTACTAGATTTGATTACTTGGGGGTTGTGATTGATAGCAATCTGGATTTCAAGGACTTTTTTTATAAGTAAATATTCTCTGTCCAGCAGAAATCATATCAACTGAAAAAGGTTAGGAGATATATGACACATAAACTATTAAATTATATAAACAGATGATTCTGCCCATCCTGGACTATGGTGATTGCATCGTAGACATCTGTAATAATACTCTGGTAAAATCCCTTGAAACTCTTCAAAATGCCAGCCTAAGAGTGTGCTGGAGGATTAAAAACCCCTATGACATATCTAGGGACGAACTTCATGCCATCTCGGACTGTCAGCCTCTCCGCCAACCATATGAGGTCTCAAAAAAAGGACAGCTACATAGTAGTGCCTGTAAGAAATTTGAGAGGGAATAGTAAAATTAAAATTAAGTTACAAAGAGCAAACGGAACCGTATTATGGGGGTGTGGATGGGGGGTCCCCCATGTCAAATGTCGATTTTAAAAAAATGTCCATGTCCACATGTCAATTTTAAGAAATGGTCATGTCACCATGTCGATTTTAAGAAATTGTTCATACTCCATATGTGGGTTCTATTGTATTTCTATTTAACATTTAACTATCTTATGTAAATTTTATCTTTAGTAAACCCGCCCCTACCCAAGGGGTGGGTTTTAAAAAAAGAGGGCTCCCCACCCCAATGGCCCCCCCAAAGGCCCCCCCACCCCAAAGGCCCCCCACCCCAAGGGCCCCCCAAATATTTCCCAGTTTTTTTTTTGTTTTTTTTTCTTGGCAAGCTTTCAACTTGCCTTTTTTTATTTATATAAAAAATATCTCACTATAGTCACACCCTCATGTACATAATAAACCACACCTCTTTATGCTAATAAGGTCATGTAACTACTTGCCTAATGGTATGATGTGTGGACAGCCAACCAATCAGAGGTCTCCATTTTGGCAAAGAATTTTAAAATGTTTTTTGTTTTTAAATAGAGTCACGTAACCAAATTTTTCAAATGTCCCACCAAAATGACGACCTCTGATTGGTCCATTCAAATTAGAGTCATGTGACCTTATTTGCATAATACAGGTCATGTGACCTAAACAGCCAGCCAATCAGAGGGCACCATTTTGGCGGCACACCACAGGGGGTTTGGGTCACGTGACCATTTTGAATTTCCCGCCAAAAAGGAGGGTTCTGATTGGTCCATTTTGGCACCACACCATGGGGGCTCTAGGTCAGGTGACCCCACATTTGAATTTCCCGCCAAAAGGGAGGCCTCTGATCGGCTGCATCCCCAGTGAGTAATATCCGGTCACAAATCATAGAAAGTGTACGTGCATATGGGGCCTCACATGTCATTCGCCCAGACATGTGCCCAGAAAAAGAATTCTTATAAGTATGCTTCTTTTACAATAGCAAGGACACATCTGACATAAATGATAATGTGATTTTCTTAATCTACAGGTCAAAATAGTCTGGACCTGCAGGAAATTAAGCCCTCAACATGGCTTGTAACTCAAATGTCATTCTCCCAGACACAATTTCGCCCAGACAATTTTGGTCATTTTGGGCACATTTTACCCCCTGGAGCCCAAAATATCCATATCTAACATGAAGATCTCATCCAGCCTGACACTTTGAGCCAAAGAAATAGAGGGGGAAACTAAAATTCGAAGAGTAGGGGCTGGAATACCTCCAAATTCGTCATATACAAACCTTCCATTATTTTTGACCATCCTTAGATTAGCTATAGTCCCGTTCCGATACATACTATATTACTAAAGAGGCATTTTTATCGTTGATTCAAACCTGATGTTATTCAAAATCCATGGTCACGTTTCCGTCTGTGCCACTCTATGAGGTTAACCAAATGAATAGCGGAATTTATCCTCCAATTTTCTCACCCAGTGGTGTATGCTTGTATTGTCTTCTCCTGTAGTTTTATAATTTGCCATAAGCCTGTATGACAAAATACCTTTTGGTGAGTGAACCTGTGGTTCGAAGGCGGTATATCTGGTACCAACTTACATACTTGTACGACTGTTCTTTGCCAAATAAAATTATTTCAACACCATCAACAACAGCTAATATGATTCAAATTGAATCAGCTAGATAATTCAGGAGAGTACTGTGTGTCCGTAAAGAAGTGAGGCAGTAAAGTAGCTCAAAGGCCTTTCGTAAGTCAAACATGTATAAATTTTGTTTGGAAACGATCAGGTTGGTAAAAGAAATATAGTGATCGTTTTGATGCTATTCACAACATACTGTATTGCATTTACCATAGAATATCTGATGTTATCCTGGTCGTTTCAATTAAAGAAAATATATGAGTTAACCCCTTGGTACAGTAATATTCGAGTGCAGCACTGATGAAATGTCACTTGTCAGACTACCAGTCCATGGTTGAGCACTGTATCATTAATTGAGGCAATGTTTGGCATGCAGTGCTGGATTGGGAGAATACTAATGGAAGAAGTATGTTCATAATAAGAGCTAAACAGTTTAAGGATTATACACAACAACATCGTTGAACCCTTTGAATAACTGTTTTCCTTCCCCTTTGAGCGTGGTTGATTTTGAGGGTCACAACTCATGCAAGTGACATCTGTTTTTCACACCTTCATATAACGTGACGCGCAAGTTGTGCCCACTGGGATAATGCATCGTGCAACTCATTATTTTCTACATCAATGTCTCTTTTGTCTAACATTTATGAAGAGAAAAAAACTGTTGGAATTCAGGATATTTGTTACTGTATGACATACGTATCAGAGGGAATATCTCAGATTGAAAATAACAGTTTTTAAAGTTTGAAAATGAAAATGGCGTAAATCAGCAAATTGCAGCCTTGAGTATGGTAAGAATGCAAATGACCCCTGAAATCCACCATTATGCTGTAAAAATCTTCTTTTTTTTAGGTTGAAAGTGTTCAAGGACGGCAGAAGTTAATTTTCTTACTATTCAGGAGGCCATTTCTCAATGTACTACGACTGCACACAGCCACTACAATTTAAAAATGCCAAGAATAAGCCAGGCTAGCGTAGGAACTGGCCTACGACTGCTCACTACGATTAGCAGCTATGCAGTAATTACATAAGGTTTAGTAGGGCAGTCATACTGGTGCAGACATTAGGGACTACTAGTTCATGGTGCTGTTAAGGCCAAATTATTAGGTTCTCACTACGATTTAAAGGACAGCAGTCGTAGTGTGTTAAGAAATGGCCTCCAGACCTCTGTAATTCTGTAAATCAGTTTAGTAGAAGGTTGCTATTGATATACCCTCCGTCAGAAGGCAGGCTGTGGACTTTACCCTATTTTAGGAATATTAAATGCCTTATTCTTGTGAAAATGTATGTAGTTTGTACCTACCTGTAGAGATTCCATTTGGACTCGGGGTCCATCGAAGAGAGTCTGGATCGAGGAAAGTAGTTTGGTATTGGTAGAAAACATCCTTCGCCAAACAGTCATTAATTATTTACATATCTTCAGAGAAGTTTCTAATTATCCGCACTTTCTGCTTGATTTGATCTAACAGAGAATACTTAAACAGATACTTGATTAGTTCCAGGTATCAGGGTGTGTATGCGGGAAGTACACGTTGCTGATCCTTGGCCGCCTTTTTGCTAGAGCGCGGAGAGAGGAGTGGTTAAATTCATTTACCCCTCATCATTGTACATCCCTTTCAGTTGTAGAATCATAAAAGTGAGGATAACCAGACACTAGATCGTAACTGATTTGCTTATGTCGATAGTTCACTTGGCTTCTGTCACGCAACTGAGCCATAATTTCCTATTTAAATAGGAAATGTATGGCTAAATCGCGCGACCGAGGCCAAGTGGACTACGGCTATACCATTATGGGCGAATCCCTTGAGCAATGCAAATTAGAGCTCTAAAATCTCTGCGAGTTACAGCCTGTTGCGATTTTGGGAGCCACCTAAAAACTGTAGCAGATATAATATAGTGGGGGGGGGGGTGTACACTCGTGTACACGCGATTTTTGAACAGAAAATATGTAATACACAGAGAAATAAGCATTGATAAAGGCATGATATATCAAATGGTGTATAAAAAGCGATTTTGGTTTAGGAGCCTAGAGGCTGGAGAAGCATCATTAGCTGGTTTCCTATTTCCCCACAACATAATCTTTTGGGATTTCAGACGCAAATTAGTCAGGATTGATACGTATACTATGAATGCCCTACACTCTCAGCCCCAATTATAAATGGGCTATAAAGACCACTGTAGTGGGTATAGTAGAACCCACTGTTGGGTCATTGGATTTGTACTGACAGTAACTACCACTGTTTCCAAAAAATAGAAGCAATCTACTGTTTAAAGCTTGCCCCAGTCTGACAGTGTATGTCCAGGAAATCTTGCTTGAAGAAGTTACACATCATAATTATACAGAAACGTGTGTTCTCTCGCTTCTGGATTGTTCAGGTTGTAGGTAATTTTACTACATTCTTAATGCCTTCTCGTTGCGCTTTGTCCTTTAATACCCTACACTTTCTATGTGCAGTTTCTACTAGGATATCGTTACCATGCATCATGGTGCAAGCATGTACTGTGGCCAAATTTGTCATGGTGTCTTGGTAATTCTTGCAAACATATATTCGGTCTATATTCATGCTCTATGCATGTGCTATACATGTGCATGTAGTTGTGATACATGAATGCAGTCCTGGTACATACACTCTCCAACACTATGAAGATAAACCATCAGGCATCATGTGGTCCTTAAAGGTTTGACCATAGACCTCCTGAACGACCGAAGTGCACACTCTCGTACGTTGATAGATGAAAGGTGAGAAATCTGATGTAGTGCCAAGAACTGCCTCCTGAGGATTGGAGCTGAAGGGTGAAAAGAAGAAGAAAGTTGAAAGAAGAAAAAAGAGAATAAAGTTGGTTTGATGTCTTTGGTAATGAGTTAAATCAGGTGTGAGTCTCCATGGCTGCTGCCATGGTAGCCGTGCGTCTGTCCATACACACTTATGTGAAAGGAACTCTCTGGGGTAACCAAGCTTCAAGGTAAACACAGTAGGTGAGATTAATCCTAACTACGCAGTCAAGACATACCATATCCTTTCATCTAAGTGCCTGGGTCTGAATATGCGGGCAAGTGATATATCGGGACAGCCTCAGCGTCTACATAATGATCCTTATTTTAACGGTGCAGGTGGGACACGGGACTACACGGTGCAGGTGGGACACGGGACTACATGGTGTGGTTGGACACGGGACATAGAGGAAGAGTGGGACATAGGACATAGAGGAAGGGTCGGACAAAGGACACTGTGGTGTCCTGTATCCCACCTCCCATGTATGTCCTGTATCCCACCTCCCATGTGTGCCCTTTATCCCATCTCCCATGAATGTCATATATACCACCTCCATGTGTGTCCTGTATACCATCTTCGCTGTCCAAATAAGGATCGTTATTAGGACAGCCTCCTCATTCAGATATCGCTTCAAGAATAGACGTTGGTATTATATAGGAGATTGGGGTAGGAGCTATTGAATGGAAATCATTTTGTACTGAACGTAGACTATGCATGTTTGGGCGGTAGTATTGTATAAGTGCACAATTATTATATGTGAGAAATGGTGGAGAAATACTGGTAATTCATGTAGCCCCTATAAGTAACTGCCTGGAGACAGCTAATAATCACGCAATAGGAGTGAAATTGTGGCTTACATAGCACCAAAGAGTTGAACACAAATCTTTTGAAAGAATCTGATAGTTTAAGGTTAGCCTCTCTAAATGGTTGTCTGGGGACAGCCACTAATCACTCAATAGGGATTTATGGAGTGAAACTGTGGCTCACATACAAGCAAAGGGGTTTCTGCAAATTCTTTGGCAGTATTTTTAATAGTTCAAAGTATGCTGAATGGGGCTCACACCAATGTAGAGGTGCACACATTGCCATATATTTAATATGAGCAATTTCGCATGTTACTTCACATAATCATTGTCAGTTCCCAAAGCTCTGACTGCCATTGTGCACTCTTAGGCTCCAAGCAGTTTCTGTAATAGACTATTAGGGGAAATGAGTGTCATTAGATACATGACACAATGATATTTACCCTATATATAAAAAGGCATTAGTTCCTCGCTGGTCCCTACCCCATTAAAATAGGCTTGAGTACTTCCCTATATTTTGTCACTAAGTCCCATTTCACATGTCAAATTCAAAAAATGGCCCTGCCACATGTCACTAGCATAGCCATGTCCCATGTCAATTTTAAGAAATGGCCATGTCAACATGTCGAATTTAGTGGTGTAGGGCCACAACACTAGCTTGGGAGGCACTGGCAGTAGTCAATTGGACTCAAGGCTGCACCCACAGAGGGTGCAGTGTTGGAAATTGGTTTAGAATAAACAGAAGCTCTAAAATCATGAAAGCCTTACAAATAATTCCCATAAATCAGAATACTTGCATATAAAAATTCCTGAAATATTTTGGAGACCGGAAGATTTTATTCATAAGACAAGGCAGAAAATAATTTACTAGAGGTCTGATAGATGGCAGCAATAGGAAAATGACTCTAGAGTGTCACACACTGGGCTCTCTACACCACCTCTCAGCTTGGCGATTGTACTGACTTAGTTCTTGCGCGTGGATTAACCCAGCTGCACCTTCAGGATGTGCATCTTTGTTGAGGTGCACCGTATTATATAAGACGTTTTATTGTAGTCTATGGTAGGTGCTATTATCCCTTATTCTTCTTCCTACTCCCTGCTGCATTACCCCCCGCCCCCCCCCCCCCCCCGAAGGTCGTTTCTGAATCAGAGGGCAGGTGTATCATAGCAATCACCACTTGATACTTGAGGGCTAGGACTATTGCTTCATCGTATCACAATCAGAAAATGAGAGTGCAAAATTGTTTACTGATACTGGTTGCTAAGATAAGTGCCGCTTAGATAAGCGCCTCTAGTGTTAGGCACCAGGGGGCTGCACTGTGGCTCTTATGCTACATGGCTGGGGATGTCTGGGGGGGGGGGGGTGTTATCCTACAGGCCTATGGCGATGGGAATCTCATGAATAGGGGCCTAGGGCTAGGCCGACATGCTATAGGTCTAGGCCTATTTTCCTATAAATATTATTGCCCCAAACTTCGCCACTAGTTAGGGAGTGATCATTTTTTAACAACAGGGGGGGGGGCCGGTGGGTTTGAGGGGGGGTCAGAATTTTTTCAACCCCTTGACCGGGGGGGGTCAGAATTTTTTCAATACCTCTGATGGGGGGGGTCAAAATAATTTCACCTGTTTTCAGTGGAAAACCCCGCGCGTTACTATAGGCTTAAAGGGGACGTTCGCGCGCGATTTTTGTCCCTTATGGGGGGGGGTCGAAAAAATTTTACCCCCTCGAGAGGGGGGGGGTCGAAATTTTTTTCGCGCGTCCGCGCGCAAACCCACCAGCCCCCCCCTGTTGTTAAAAAATGATCACTCCCTTAGCAATATAAAAACGTGCATCCGAGGTAGCAGGTTGCCCCATGGGTGCGGCCATTGCTGGAGAGTTTTCCCGGCAAGTTCTACTGATGAGACATATCAGATGGGTACCAGTTGGCCCCCAAGAGGGCCACAGTGAATAGTTTGGATTATCTCATTGGCTAATAATTAATCCTGCTAAGTCCATATATTTTGGTTCACGTTTTCTTCTTGGAAAGACCCTCCAGTGGGGCCACACCATATTAGAGGTGAGTATGTATACGCATAAATTTGATATTGGCAATTCCGTGTGTGTACCTACATATTCTCGGTTCCCAAAACCCTTTGTGGCATTGTGCTTTCTCATTTTCTAAACAGGTTCTTAGATTGATTGTACTACTTGAAGAGGGAAATGATATGATTAGAGAGTGCATGCATAGTTGACCGATCCTTGAACTGTGCACAACTGCAGTTAGTGGTGAGATGGAAGTAGTTTTGAGAGGACCGGAGATAAGAGATAAGATAAGGGTAAAATTGAGGTTATATACAATGTACCCTTGGTTTACAAATCTCTCTTGTAGAGATGATTTCAATTACCAGATTGGCTGAATATTGTCTACACTTCCTCAGGTTTAAGATTCCGAATCGTTTACACATGGTGGTCTCGCAAAGAGTGAAACATGTAACACACAGACTGAGTGTATGGTGGGTGATATACCCCCTGGTGAGTTACATGGTTCTAGGAGATTTCCCCCCGGGAACTCCCCCCCCCCCTGCGGAATTCTCCCCTAGCAAATTAACCACCTGGAAATCTCCCACCCTGGAAACCCCCCCCCTGGAGATCCCCCCCCCCATTACTTCTATGTAACACAGAAACAGTCAGAAATGGCTGCATTTCCCTATCCCTAACCCCATCCCTAAACCTTACCAGATCACTAACCCTAACCCTTTCCTAACCCTAACCCTATCCCTAACCCTATCACTAAACCTAACCCTCACCCTATCCCTATCCCTAACCCTAGCCCTAACCCGATCTCTTATCTTATCCCTGACAGTATCCCTAACCCTAGCCCTATCCTTAAACCCATGCCTAACCCTTATTAAACCCTGTCCCTTCACAAACTTGGGGGGGGGGGTTGATTTCCTGAGGGAAAATTTCCTAGGGGGAAATTTTCCAGGGGGGCCGGCATTTCCGGGTGGGAGAATTGCAGGGGAAATTTTTCAGGGGGGTTATCTCCTGGCACCAGCTACACATATATAGACACTGGTGTTTCAGTGGAACATACGTCATATTTTCCTTTAATTTCTATTGGCCAGAGGTTTGGAGCCCCACTGTCTTTACCCGCCTCACCCTCCCACTGGAGATATTCAGAAACGTTTGGCGTAGGTCTATTGACTATAATGATCATAATTATCAGGTATAATGCACCTATATACTGGATTTTGCATCTGACGATACTAAGTGTGGATCTGCGGATCTCTCGGAGCGGATCTACACACTCTCTCTTATTTCTCGAAAAGGCGGTTGTCAAGTGTGATGTACACTGCATGTTTTCCTGTATACTCTCTCTCTTTCCTGCTCTCATTTTGGGTATAGCTGTAAATTGTTTGAGGCCCTCACTCTACTGCCATTACATCCCTTTATCTTGTGGTCACTAATGATTGCACTGGTATGACTGCCTTATTAAACCCTATATGTAATTAGTACATTGAGTGCTGATCGTAGTGCATTAATTACCTATAATAAGTGATAATCACCCACCCTAATCTTTAAGGCCTTCAAAACTTGTCAGTGGCTGTGTCTATAGTCGTACCATGCTGCGAAATGTCTTCCTGACAGTATTGCTTTACCTGACCAAACCTGAAGAGAGTTTATTAAATAAGACACTCATGATGCAGCTTTTTTTGTGGTCGTTCTGGCTTTGATATCGCCTTTTGGCAAGGTAGAAAAAAAAGAGAGGGAAAGAAAATTGTACACCGTACATGCATAACCTGCATCTCATGAGCATGGATTAACCCATGGGCGCAGAACTAGTCTGCTACCAGATTCTTTGTGTTGTTCATGGTATAGGTCCAGGGTCTGCCACTGACCATGTACCCTCTCTCCCCTGTTGGTAAAAGTAACTCTTCTCCTCTGTGTCAACATGACTGCGGTCCTCAAGGCACCTGGCTAATGCTATAATTAGCTGCATAGGTCCCAAGCTGCCAGCTCACCACTGAGGTTACACAGGGGCCCTTGATTGGGTGTCACAATGTTATACATAGGATTTTAAGAAATGCACATGACCCATATCAAGAGCAATTCCCAGTGTCACCAGCATAGCTAATCCAAAAAGAGTACCAGTATGATGATGTGGATTCCCTTTTTTGTCTAGATCATGGCCCTATCCAGTGAAACACCTATTTTCATTATAAATTCAGTACTCTATATTTTGTGTAAACTTAGTCTGACAAAATCTGTAATACATCTGCTACCATAAAGGCAGGCATTCATCTTATATACCCCAAAAACTTCTTTTGGTGACCTCTCTATGTATACATAAAAAAGACACCTCCCCTTTCCTTTATACCCCCTAATAAAATAAGTAATATGCCCTATATTTTGTCACTAAGTCCCATTTCACATGTCAAATTCAAAAAATGGCCCTGCCACAAGTCATGTCACTAGCATAGCCATGTCCCATGCCAATTTTAAGAAACGGCCATGTCAACATGTCGAATTTAGTGGTGTAGGGCCACAACACTAGCTTGGGAGGCACTGGCAATAGTCAATTGGACTCAAGGCTGCACCCACAGAGGGTGCAGTGTTGGAAATTGGTTTAGAATAAACAGAAGCTCTAAAATTATGAAAGCCTTACAAATAATTCCCATAAATCAGAATACTTGCATATAAAAGTTCCTGAAATATTTTGGAGACCGGAAGATTTTATTCATGAGACAAGGCAGAAAATAATTTACTAGAGGTCTGATAGATGGCAGCAATAGGAAAATGACTTAGAGTGTCACACACTGGGCTCTCTACACCACCTCTCAGCTTGGCGATTGTACTGACTTAGTTCTTGTGCATGGATTAACCCAGCTGCACATTCAGGATGTGCATCTTTGTTGAGGTGCACCGTATTATATAAGACGTTTTATTGTAGTCTATGGTAGGTGCTATTATCCCTTATTCTTCTTCCTACTCCCTGCTGCATTACCCCCCCCCCCCCGATGGTCGTTTCTGAATCAGAGGGCAGGTGTATCATAGCAATCACCACTTTATACTTGAGGGTTTGGACTATTGCTTCATCGTATCACAATCAGAAAATCAACATTTCTGCAGATAAATGTCACTAATAAAAAAAAATATTGTAACGGGAAAACCACGTCTCCCATCTCAAAACAATTACCACAATTGAAGACATATATCGGATAGAAAGAGGATTACAGTCATTGTCATCATCAGCCTTTATTTACCATACAAGACATCAGGACAATCAATTGCATTTGATTTAAAGATTCTGTTTAAGTGAAGAGAATACATGGACGGCTCTGTTTCATAACCTAGAATATCCCGTTGGTGAGGTAAACTATCATGTGTATTGAGGTCTACAAATCTTACTCCTTGTCACTTGCACACCCATCCACCTATCCTACTGTTACTCTCGAGGTAGAAAAGGCAACAGTAATCAATTTAAACCTAATACAAAGGAGTATGATATTGAATTCAATACAGTTTTCGTTCGAGATATTTCGTTTTCTCTCTTATTTCGGTCTCACAAACGTTTAATGTTAAAGTAGGAAATAATCAAAGTGATAGGGCATGACGTTCATCTTATAAAGGCTTCATATAGGGTACTGGTGGAGTGTTATAATCCTACAAATACTGGAGGGAAAACTTTCCACCAGTACCCACTGATGTATATTATAGAGTGATAACTACTGATGTACTCAAGTACAATATTGTACTCAAGTACAATATTGTGTACATAATTGGAACAATACGTTATAATCCACAGTGGAAATCTTGTTGAATGTGTGTGGTCCCACATCATGAAACAATAGAACAGAACAAGGAACAACCTGACCAAGATGTTTGGGTACCAAAGCACAACGGAACCTTACTCCATATATGGAACAGGGTCACATTAAATAGCTTGATTAAACATCTACATTAATTTTGTAATGGGCTCATGCTCATACCTACTCGATAGATTTCATATAGTACACCTCTTGAAGTCAGGTTCGATCATGCGTAGAGGTTGCATGGTGATCAGTGATATGCATCTTGTGATATAACGTATGATCACTCTTATAATACATGTTTTATCATTCATAGTACAATAATTATCACATTATCCATGGACGTTTTGTCATCAATGTTTAACCACTAACATATGCACATGTTGTATTATCCTGTTTAGGGCATATTGTAAACACAATAAAGAAAAAAAATACCTTCAAATAGGAGTATAGTCACTAAATTGTATATCATAGAATAGCTTGGGTGTTTTCGGGGTACAAATATTGGTTTCAATAAGAATTTTACCAACGATATCTGAGTAAACGGAAAAGATCCATCGTCATTCATAATGGCCAAAACTTCCAATACAATAATACCTTCATTGTGCACAAATGATAATAGGATCTGAATATTCTCCAAATTATCTGTTATTAGTTACCATTCTTGGTACTGTAATATATAACCTATGGGGAGAAGAGGTATGTCCACAAAGTATGGGTGCGCCTTCTATGCGGGGTATTAAGTTTGTTCGATGCCGGCATTACCCACTGCAGACCACGGCCAGTCATTACACTTGTCTTCTATACAACAGCTTGTACACTCCTGTTAGACACAAAGGTAAAGAAGAGGTTGTCAATACAAGTGGCGCAACGTTAAAGCTTATCAATAGGTTTTTGCTTTGGCATTTTCAAAGTCGAAAAGGGCATTTACCTCTTTTATCTATCTTCGTGATAATATTGTCTAATCTTCTAGTGACTATACCCGGTAGGTAAGATTATGTCAATTAAGTTACACAGAATGAGCAATTATTCGTCTAGCTTGTTGATGATTGATTATCAGTTTTTCTCAAGCAATCTCGGAGATAAGGATCAGGAAAATGGTAAAAGTTCATCAGACTGAGAGTCATCTCAGTAGCCAGGGCCAAGTGAGATAACCCTCAGTCAGACCAATTCAAGTAAACCTCTGCATTTTTCTCGTTGTCTTAGTGTATGGGATATGTCAAAGATTACTTTTATTTGGCATAGAATAATAATTCAATCATTGTTATCTGCCTATTGTAGGGTGTTGCAAATGGTCATAAGATACTGGATAGAGTTATTCCGTGGGCATGTGCAATAATCCTTGGTTAAACCTATGGAGCTTCAGTACTCGACTTCTCCTATCGGTCATGAATCACAGCTCTGAGCCTCATTAAATGTTTGTCTCTTTTAATACAACGATTGTAGGTAAGATAGCTAGTATGTGAGAGGAGAACTTTCATTTCCGAGTTTTGTTTATAATTAGTATCAAAAGGAGAAATTTCTGCTGTCTCGCTCACCTGGTAGAAGTGGTCATCCCTGCACTTGCGTTTGCATGGCAGAGGGAGGGCCACTCGCATCGAATTCACTAGTTTGTTTTTATCACTGTCATATGCGGCGAATGCCTGAAGAGAAACAGATTTAGATACATGTACAACAACATAGGGGATGTCTAGATCATTCTATATCTTCTTCCATGATTGGCAGAATTTTGTCAATGATCTGTTTCAAGTTCATTGGGCCCAACAATAGAGTCTCCACCGGTGACAAATCTCGGGCTTATCTCGTGAATTCACGCAGCCCACAGGCAGGTTCAAATTTTCCTTCCTTTGATGTTTAGTTTACATTTACATAACTCAAAAAAAGGATACATCTCAACATCCTCTGATAAAAATGTATTAAAAGCAGTCATTCTAAATCAAAATATATGCAGATATAAAATGAGAAATAAATTGGTGACTTGTCAGAGGACATAGGAGTAAACATTATAAAGAAGGAAAATGGTATGGAACCTGACTGTGGGCTGCGTAAATCCACGAGATAAGGCCGGAGATTTGCAACCGGTGGAGACTCTATATATGTGACATGTACTGGGATAAGGGGTCTTAGAACCCCCTGCACTAAGCCCCATTATATATAGTGATTTTAAAATTTGGCCACTTGTAACATGTACGGCAACATGTAGCCTATCATGGCTTGCACGTTGCTCCAGGCGGAAAAGACTGGTATCGGCGTTCACTTTGTAATCTTAAATTCTGGAGCAATGGCTCTGTGTCTGAGCAGATTTCATATGGTTAGGAATTTCTCCCCCGCCCCCAACCCCTTACCTGTCAATTCCAACTCCCCAAATAGGCAACATGAGTAGACCTGGACCCTTAAAAGCCTCATTTTGATTAGGCCAAAAAAAAAGAATTTGTTTCCAGTAACCTGACCGACCCTAGCAAAACAGGACCAAAAGAGCTTTTGTTTTATACTTTGATGAATTTTTGTCATTTTTTATGATTTTTCGTTTTTAATTTTTTGAAAGTTTTCATACTTTTTTGAGGATTTATATATATTTTTTTTATTCCTTTCCCTCTTCATATCCCCCCCCCTTTCACAGTTGTCAACTTTTCCATCATTATTTTGCAATGAAATCAAAGAATTTGATGCATCCATTGATATGTGCACGAACATGTAAAAAAAATAAATAAAATAAAACCGACCCACCGACCCTACCATTTCAAATCATGTTACAGGAAACAGACAATTTTTTGGCCTTACCATAATACCTTGCATGTAAGGCACGGCTTATACGAGAGGGTGAATGTATGGAAGTGTAACTTTATTATACTGATGCATGACAGATGTGGCCAGATCTGGATACGCTATTAAGTAAGATGCCTCACGGCTAAGACGCAATAAAACTTTGAAAATTGAACGCCTGATCAATGCACCTTACATTAACTTGTATAGATGAGAGGAGGGGTTTCTCTAATAGCTCCCCAACACTCAAGCAAACACTCCAAACAATTGAATTAAAATCTAACAATGTGTTAGTTTAATATGAATTATTCCTAAGAGTTATGGCATTAAGCCATAGGGGTAGCTATGGTATATAGCAGGACCTTGCTTCCAGGTTGTCATGTATTCGTCATAGCCATTTTTGAGTAGAGAGTATAGCGAATGGGTGGGTTCTTCATAGCCATTTTTGAGTAGAGAGTATAGCGAACGGATGGGTTACCTCTATGGTTTAATGCGGAGAACTCTTAGGAATGATTCATATTAAACTACACATTCTTAGGTAGACAGGTTTTATGTGCACTTTGTAAGTTGTCTGCTGAAGCAGAGTAGGTATACACGTTTGTATGGCTTATGATCGTAAATGCTTTATGCAGTTCTCATATATAGTCTTTAATCTATGTTTGTGGGACACAATGTTTCCACTGTTGATGTCTCTCCCCCCCCCTCTTCATGAAGAGAGGTGGTCGGGGGCCACCTTTTGCCAGTGGTACCCCCACCCCCTTTCTATGTACATGCTAAGTGGCATGTGTCTGAGAACAGTGTTAAGGTGTCCATGTTTAGTTTAACATGTGTGTCTCTAGCACTAGAGTGTATAAATATATATGTATTCTGGGATAAATATCTCAATAAATATATTTCGATATGAATGTTTAAGACTCTGGTTGAAAAGACTGCCACTCTCTAGAAATAATGGGTGTGTACTCTCTGGTCGGTGGTCTAAGGAAGGCTGTTAGGAAGTTACTCATGTGTGTTGTCCTCTATATCTTCCGGTAGAGGTCTGTTGTAGAACCTGGCAAATGTATTGGTTCTTGCCCATCCTGCCAAGCTGAGTATGTCATTTATTGGTACATTTAGCCTGTCCGCTGCACTGGTGGCAGCATGTCTTGTGCTATATGCTGGCTGGGGTGGAAGGCGTTTTGATGGTGCCAAACACTCTGGGGTGTGCTCCTTTTGTGTCCTCCCTGTCCAGGTAGGCCTTCAGGTGTGAGTAGACACATCGGGTGTCTCCATGCTTATCAAACCTGAGCAGTGGTGGGTTCTTTTTAGGGTGGTTGGACTTCAGTTTCGTGGAGTATTTGATCCTGATGTTATCATCTGATAGTCTGAGGTCAGTTTTTAGTAGAGCATAGGTGCTCTGTTTTCTCTGACCTGTTGCTAGCATGAAGAGTTAGCTTATCCAGATCTAGCTCCTCTATGTCATCCCACTATGCCAGTTTGTGTAATACTGGTGCTAGGTCCCATGTGTATTCATAAGGTTCCTGTGGTGGATTTAGAGCTTTTGCCCCTTTTACGAGTTTTTGGGTCAGTGCATGTCCCCCTAACGGTCTGTCTTCTATGTAGATGAAGCAAGACATCAGGGACCTGGTGGTGGCTACTGATGAGTGTCCCACCCCACTGTTGGAGATCCCTGTTAGGAAATCTACACATTGGTGTATTGTGAGATGGGTGACGCTAACATTGTTTTTGCTGGTGTGTTTTAGCCACTTCCTTCCTGCTGTTGCATAGCTAGCCATGAGGAGCTCCCAGGATGCCTTGGATATTCTTATATGGTCGCACCAGATGATTTCCAAGGGGTGCTTGTCATTTATAGGGGCAGGCATAGGAGTCTCATCCTGTTGGCCATGGGGAAGATTTTCTTCTGGTCCCCTGGCCACTGCAGCGTTGCCAGGGTTGTGTCTTCCACTCTGGTATGAGAAGCAGCCCTCTGAGTCTGTCTTCCTTCAGTTTCCGTAGTGTTCTGCCAATGATACCAAAGAGTGGAAATATGAGTACAAACAGGCCTGACCAGGTTATAGAGAATTCATCAGTTGCATATATGCATTTTGGTAGTGATGTTAGTGTGGGTGAGTGCAGTGTGAAACCCAGGTACTCAATTGTTTGTGTTGGTTCTGAGACTGATTTGTCAAAATTAATCATAAAGCCTGCATTGTGTAGCACCCTGAGTGTGTGTATTGTGGCTGTTCTGACTTCCCCTTTTTTGTATGCATAAACTAGCTTGTCATCTATGTAAAAGACAAGGTTTTGTTGTCAGGTGTGCCATGAGTGCTTTCATGATTTTTGGGGAATAACCATTGTGAAGGCAGGTGAATCTGTATCTCTTGCCATGGTGTATTAGTTGTAGGAGGTCCCTGTCCCTTAATTTTACCGGTAGTGAAAAGTAGGCCTGGGTTATGTCTATGCTGGTTAGGTAGCTGTCTTTTGGTACCGTATTAATAACTACTGACAGGTGGTCCATCTTGAGGTGCTTATATGATGTTTATTCATTTAAGCTTGACAAGTTTAGTAGTTCTAGGTGATGGGAAGGCAGGTTCTATTACGCCTTGTGAAAGCAGTTTTTCAAGTTGTTCACTCATAATTCTGTCTTTTACTGGGTCCAAACATCTAGAGTCAGGTTGTCTCATCTGAGTAGGCAGGGAGCAGAGGCTTATGGGTAGGCCCTTTACCATGTCCAGTACCCATCCGTCTGATGTGTATTGTGACCATGTGTCTGCTTCCCTGCCCAGGCCACCTGCCTGGAAGGTGGAACTTGTATGTGTGTAGGAGGTAGGTGGACTTACTTTTGCTTTAACACCTGTTGTTGGTGCTGCCTCCGTTGCGCTGGCATTTGTCTTGCTTGTTTTTGTGTTGTTTGTTATTGTTGTATTGGCCTCCGTTGGTGTGTTGTTTCCTCTTGTTGTCATATTTTCCTTGGTGGCTATTGTTTCTGCATGACTGTTGGTTGTTTTGGTGGTAATTGTTGTTTTGTTGCTGTTGGTGCCCTCGCTGTTCACCCCAGCCCTGGGATAGACCTTTGCTGAAGTTTCCCTGGTTAGTAGGCTTCCTTTTGTCTTTGGGTGTGACGAAGGCTTCTTTGAAGGTGTCATGTAGCTTACTGCGTGTGGTGACTTCCTCTTTTAGGTTGTCACCCAGTAGGTATTGGAAGCCTTGGTTATTATTGTCTTTGGCCAGGTGTGAGGTGGGGCCTGCAATTGTGTTATTAAGGAGTAATCTCCTCATATTATTGAGTCTCCAGGAGGTTTTGGCGATCAGGGTTAGGGAGTCAGATATTTTCACTGCCATTTCCATTGGGGTCTGGGGATTTTGCGTCCAGACTGTTGAGTGTTGATTTCAGTGGTCTGGCTGCAAATTGGAGGGCCCATTGCATGGACTTATAGGGTGCATCCCTGTTCACATTCTGTTGTTTGAATTTGGGGTCCTTAGCTTCCAGCTCGTCAAGTTTATTCTCGTCTTGTGGAGGCTATCCAAGTTGTCTAGTCTGGGGTATTTGTCATACAGCGTTGCTGTGTCTGTCTTCCCCAGGGGTGCCTTGTATATGTTGCTGATCAGTGTTTTTAAATTAGCCCTTTCAGGACCTGTAGTCTTGTCCATAGGTTCCTCTTTAGAGATCTTTATTGCGGTTAGTGTTAGAGTCCAGCACTTCCCCCTCCTCCAGCTCCCCTGTGTCCATGTCCTGAGTGGGCTGGGGTGTCGGGTTCGGCTTTGTGTGCCACCAGGTGGAGGTGGGTTCTGGGGAGGTAAGGGCCTCCTGTGTGTGGCGGTGTGTTCTGCATCCACTCTGTATCTGGGGTGCAGGTAGTATTCCATGTCTGCCTCAGGTGATATGGAGTGTACTGGCCTCCTTGGCCGTCCCTCCAGTAGATTGTTGTAGTGTGGGGATGGATAGCCATTTTGTCTGTGGTCGAAGGAGATGTCCCTGTAACCCTGGAGTGGAATCCTTGGGTAGTGGTCCCCAAATATAGGTCGCCCCACCTGGTAGGCTACCCTTCCTCTAGGGTCATCTGGCGCAAGTGAGTAGGGTGTGTACCTAGTGTACCCCGCTCTGGTGTGGTGGGGTTGATGCTGTGTGAGGTGTAGGTGCCTGGGGCTCTTTCATTGTACTCCAGTGTTTTCTGCTGCTGCTCCCAACTCCATCTCGGCTGGTATTTTGGTGGAGTATCTTGGGTCAGGTCGCACTTCCTGTGGCCATCTCACCAGTGGCTCATGCTGGAAGTCTATGGGGCCCTGCAGTGGCTTCAGTAGGGGCATCTCCCTGCCGTACTCCCTGAGGATTTTATGTGATCCTCCACCTGACCTGACCTGCCAGCGTTGAGTTGCACAGTTTCTTGTTCTATCCCATCCTCAGATATTGAGGCAAATTGTTGTGTTGGGATGTCACCCTGGGCATCAGCATTAGTGCTGCTGTCAGCTGGATTGGGTCGTACATGCCCTGTTTTACAGCTATAATGTCCTCAAGGACGCTCTGACTGGACTCTGTTGTTTGGGTATGATCCCCTGGGGGGTTACAGGTCTGTCCACAAGTAATGGTAGAGTCTGAGCTCGGAGTGTTGCTGAGCGTCTTGTGCTCAGACTTTTATAGATCTTCCCACCCCATCCATTGTTTCAATTTGATTCCTCACCCTCCAATCAAATAAGTTTTTACATATCTGATCTGATCGGGGGGAGGAGGGATGGGGCCTTAGGGCGGCGTGATGGGCAGTTTTATGGCCCTTCGCCTGTTTTCTCTGATCCTGGCCTCCAGGCACTTTGAAGCCAGTCCCCTTGGTTGTAGGGTTGTATAGGGCTAGTGCCAATACTTCCCCCAACCCCGGGGCCCAGCCCCTACCGGCCTAAGGTTGTGTAGGTTCCTTTGAGGCTGCCTTGCATGGCCAGCCTCCTGCAAGCTTTGTGCCGTGGAGGGGGAAGGAGCCTAGCTCCTACCTCCATGGCGGTTGCTGTAAGAATGACAACCTGCAAGCGAGGTCCTGCTATATACCACAGCTACCCCTATAGCTCTGTGAAATAATTAGCCCCGGGTGTGCCTTGTAGCATTTTATTGAGCTCAGGGTGCATTATATAAGGGATGCACCTTACACAAGACATATTATGGTACTTCTTTAAATTCTCAAACAAAAATAAAACAGACTCTCTTGCACAATAATGCAAACATATAGCATTCTACCAAAGGTATGGAACTTGTAGCCTAGTCTTATAATCTATACAAAAGCAGGCCTACCCAGCAGAAATATCCGTCACCAAGCATAGTGCTGTTTGCTGCCGTTGTATTCGATGACACTGAACCACAATCGATTCCTGAACACTCCATGCATCCCTCTGTTTGATAGCACAAAATAAAGTTTAGCAACACATCAGATTCTATTAAGATAATATGTTTGGATGTAGGCCTATATAATGATAGCGGAAATTTCAGAAATATTATGAGAAACTGTGTGATGATCCGTGACCATTTGAATTTTTTTGTGAGTGTTAATATGAACAAAAGGTATCATACATACTTGCGCAAATCTTTCCGTCATGGTATTTGCTATATTTGTTTTTACACTCCATACAGTGTCGGGTTGGGTCCATACACGTGCCACACGTTGTCTCTGCACACTTTCCACTACTCACACCTGCCAGATACAAAATTGATGGATTATGAACAAACTTGTACCCTGTCTGTTTGAACTATGTTTTTTTAGGTGATTGAAATTACAAATAAAACCAATAATCTAGAGACGTATGAAGAATAAACATAGTCTTATAAGTCAAAAGTTAGCCGAAAGCCTAACTTGCTCAGCCAAGTTGGGAATTTGCATGGGTCATACATCTGAATCTCTCTTTGGATTTTGCGACAAATCATTACACTGCCATGAAGGTGTTTAGAATTGAAACATGTTTAGGTTAATATTGTGTTTCAATTCTAATCACTTGACATTCTTTTGTGTGTTTAAACCGTAAACACATGGAGGTTGTACGCATAATTTCCAGCATCTAACCACCATGATGTTTAGAAGACCCCACTTAATATCCTGGCCCTTAATCTCACATCAGTGGTAACCTAGTTAAGCAACCTATTGGAGAGGGATGTGTGTCACTTCTATGACCATGTGTTGCTTAATCCGATTGGGGACATGCTGACCTATGCTGGCAGGTTCATACATTCGTACTAGATTCAGACTATCATGTTATTCTGCATGAGCAAATGTACTGTCAGTCTTAGGGATTCCTCTGAACGGACAAGAAGGGAAAACTGCCTTGCAGATTTACTGGACTTTCTTTAGACAGCCAAACTCAGTAATACCCTCAAACTCAATTTATGTCTTCTTTCTTTTCCAGATTATTTTCGATGAGATGGATTATCAATTATAGAACCATCAACTACAAGGGACAACCTCAATAACTACATCACCACCTAAGTTCTGAAAGAATGCAAGGTCCCAATAGACCCCTCATTGATTTTGCCCTCAGCTCTAACTAAAAGTGAAAACTAAACACATTATATCGACATTTTCTGTCCAAACACCTTCTATGTTTAGTGTCTAAATGTGTTTCCAAAAGTGGGACAACATGGTGTTTAGGAATGTAATAAATTTCTAAACACCTGTTCCTAGAGTGTAGGACAATGTTTAAACACAAAAGAATAACACTAAGAGCAAATATTTTAGCTAAATGTGAGGCATTTACCTCAGGGTGTGAGACATTCCTTTAACCTAATTGAATTTGTTAGTGTAACCTCTACATAGGGGATTAGACACAGAGCCTCACGATTTAAGAAACATGCCCAATGCCTCATGTCATTTTTGCTGAGAATTTATCAATGCCACAGATCTGACATTGTGGATATATGAGTATATTGCATATCCACAGGACAGGTGTTTCTCCCCTTCCTCCTTATTCTATCAACAACCTATCAACCTATCAGGTAAGTTTGCAGGGAAGCCAAGAAGAAGCAGCGTGATGCACAAAGAGAATTTCAGAACAACATGATTCTCCCCAATCTCATTGCTTGGAAGAAATCTAAGGCACATGCCCGAAGGACTTTCCACCAAGCTATGAAAGACTCCTGGAGAGACTTTGTCTCAAAAATTAACAACAACACTCTAATCACCAAGATCTGGAAGATGACCAGAAGAATGAAAGGAAAAAATGACAGTCCCCAAATTCAGCACCTTAAATCCAATGGCCGAGACATTACAGACACCAAAGCAGTAGCAGACCTCATTGGACTCACCTTTGAAGAAATATCATCCCACAATGGAGGAACTCCTCACTTCAATCACATCAGAGAGGTTGAGGAAAGAGTCCCCATTATATTCGGTGATAATACTAACCATCCCTACAATTTACCCTTCTCAATCAATGAACTAAAGTCTGCTCTAAGCAATACCAAAAATAGCTCTGCAGCAAGACCTGATGACGTTCCCTATGAATTTCTGACAAAACTACCAGAGGCCTCCCAGGGCTGCCTCTTAGGCATCATGAACCACGACTTCCCAGAACATTGGCGAGAGGCAACAGTTCTCCAATTTCCCAAACCCGAAAAAGATCTATCAAATCCCAGGAACTATCGTCCTATAGCTCTTACAAGCTGTATCTGCAAGACCATGGAGAGAATGGTCAATGCTTGACTAGTCTGGTATCTTGAAAGTGAGAACATCCTCAATCCTTACCAGTGTGGGTTTTGTAAGGGAAGATCAACACTGTATGCATTAGCCAGCCTTGAAACATATATAAGAGATGCTTTCATAAAGAACCAAGAGTCAGGAGTCCCAAAAGGAGGCATCCCGTCAGTGACCCTATTCCTCCTCAAAATAAATGAAATCCTCAAAGCTCTTCCATCAGATGTTTGTCGGACACTATACGTGGATGACTTCCTCATCTCCTTCGTGGTAGAAGCATCCAGACCATCGAGAGGAAGCTACAACTATGTGTAACGAAACTGATGGAGTGGGCTGACAAGAATGGCTTCATGTTCTCCAAGAACAAACCTCCACCATGCACTTCCATTACCATTCCACCCCAGAACGAGAACCAGACATATACATGGACAAAGACAATTCTCAGCGAATTCCAGTCGTTCAAAGAACCAAGTTCCTTGGTTTGGTCCTAGACTGGAAGTTGTGCTTCAAAGAGCATATAGAATACCTGCGCAAGAAATACAAGAAAGCCCTCAACCTGCTAAGAGTAGTGGCTCACCCATCCTGGGGAGGAGAACAAGCCACACTGCTGGAGCTCTACAGGGCCCTAGTTCGCTCACAGATAGACTATGGCCTATCCATCTACGGAGCAGCCAGTCCCTCATACTTTAAAATGGCTGAGTCTATACAAAGCCAAGGTTTACCAATCTGCCTGGGAGCCTTCAGGACATTTCGCATCAAAAGCCTTGAAGTAGAGGCCAACAAACTGCTACTCCTCTTGAGGCAAGAAAAACTGCAGTATGCAATTCGAATTCCAGCAAACACAATCAACCCTGCAACAACGCTCCTCAAAACACCTGCATATCAGGAGGAATGACCACAAGAGAAAGTGGTTTCTTGCTCCATTTGGAGTGAGAGTTACAAAATCACTGGAAGAAGCAGGCATTGATCTGAACGAAGTTATGGAGCTGACCATTGCAGAGAGACAATCATGGACACTGTACCAACCAGAAATCATCCTCAGCTTAGTCCCCCACAGAAAAGGAAACACTTCAAGCACTGCTTACCAGGCAGCTTTCAATGAACTGCGCGACGATTATAAGGACTATGAGACCATCTTCACTGATGGATCTCATATGGCAAACAAGACAGCCTCAGTAGCTGTAAAAGGCTTAGATTCTTACAAAGAACCTCACAAGACCATGTAGAAACCTCAGAGGCAAAAGACCATCTGATCCTCTCAGACTCCCAGTCATCACTTAAAGCCATGCAAACAGGCGCATGGAACCACCCTCTAATAAACAAAGTACTGGAAAGACACCACCAGTTAACAGAGGAGGGAAAGAACATCAAATATGGTTGGGTCCCTGGCCATGTAGGAATTCAAGGAAATGAACAAGCAGACTCAGCTGCCAAGGATGCCCTGGGCCAGGCAGTAGTACAAATGCCATTTCCATCAAACGACCTAAAGCGCAAGATCAACAAGTACATATATAACAAATGGCAAACATCATGGGACGCAGAGGTGGGAAACCAACTTCAAAAGATCCAAACAAAGGTCAACATGACCAAACCCTACAAGTGCAAGTCTAGAAACGAAGAGAAAACTATGAGCCGCCTCAGAATAGGTCACACAAGACTGACCCATGGTTACAGAATAGGGAGAGAAAACCCTCCCAAGTGTGCCCGCTGTCAGAATCCCCTGACAGTGGAGCACATCCTCATCGATTGCCAACAGTGTCCCTACAGGGCACAATACAATGCTTGTACAAGCTTGAAAGAACTATTCGAGAAACACAAACCAGAAGAAATATTCGGATATATAAAAGCCCTTGGGCTCTAAAATAACATCTAGTTGAAACCTGATGATTACTTCCCCCATATGGACAAATCGTACCACCATTTCCGCTGATAGTGCCTATCAACCTGTGAAGCACAGGACAGCCACTTAGTGCCGCTAAAGTGCTGTAAAACACAAATCAATCAATCAAATCAAACCTATCTGGTGTATTTTGTAAAATGTTAAATCAGGTTGGAGTGTACAAACCCTATTGTGTTAATATTCTTTGAAAATCACCATCATTTTGGCATCCGTAGACCTTTCCATTCTATGCACCTACCGAAAAAGTCTCATGTTAACCACACTGCCACATGGTGTGAGGAAAACCACTATCCCTTAGTCAAAACTACTATTCACTCGATAAAGGTTTTGATTTACACTACAAGCCAAGTCAAGATAGCCTGCCTGAATTACTAACTGCTAAGAAATTAGCCATTACGAGTTAAGTATTAGTCAAATATACTAAGGATAATAGGTTGTTTTGCCTAAGTTCGATCAGATCTTCCTTTTTCTTCTGTGTATAGGAATGTAAGGTGAATGAATTAGAACTTTCTCAAAATGGCCATAAGGACGAATCCCATGATGCAATTTTCACCAGCAAGTTTCTGCAATCCAGAACAATGCAATTTGGTGCCCTGTCTTTAAATTGCAAGGGGTATAACAGCTATAGGGAGGTATAATGGCAAGAAGCCCCTTGGAGATTGGGCCTTGCATTAATGAACAAGTAATTAATGGATAATTCATGACGCGTGTGTGTTAGCAAATGATAATTTCACCTAATTAACCAGACCAACTCACACCTCATGCCAAAGGATAATTACACTTTGCTAACACACACAAGTCATGAATTATTCATTAACAACTTATTTTATTACACGATTAATCAATAGATAATCAATAGAATATCAATAAATTCAATAAAAAAATTTGTTCACCTCTATACCAGGACCGGGACTTGACATGCTACTGACTGCTCCATATCTTCTATGAAGCCAAAAAGGTGGACCAGGCCGGGATGTGAATGCCTGTGCTTGCGGTTTGCAGCACGCCTCGCTGACCAATATCGGTACACACACCTCCTTCCAACCTTAACCCATCACCAGGCCAGTCGCGGACATTACTTCAAGCTGTCCGTGCCTACCATAGCAGACATAGAGGTAGGGAGGGAGGGAGGGTCACAACCCAGACTGCAGGATATTTTCACACATTGAATGTATACTAGTTATATGTGAGTCACCTCCCCGAGCTTTGTATCATAGTGTAGGGCTCGTGGAGCGAATTATATAGTTTTGGCTCCCTATTCGAGAGGGCAGGTCAGTCTGTGCGGTTGCCATCGGTAGGACCAGAGGTCGCATCGATCTCTGGCCGCTATGGGGTGGTGGCAGCATTGAACATCACTGCTCCCGTCCCTACCTGGGACCGCGTAGTGAGGTCAGTTGGCTTCTGGCTATGGCCAGAGCAACATCTGCTGAGCATAGAGCTATCCTTATAGCACTACTTCAAACTCATGTGACTGATGAATAAACATGTGATGGTTGCACTAACCCGAGCTAACTTGTCTGGTTTTGTTTGATATTAACATATCTCGAACCCAACCGAAGTTACATAAGAACTCGAACCATTACATTGGTGCCATGACCAGTCTTGGTTTTAGTGTGCGATCCTGGAGGCCGAACCGAATCATGACAAACTGAACCAAGGAAACTTGGGGTCAGACAGTGCTGAGTCCACTGAATCTGACTTCACCGATTTAGGTTCTGAAGTAAAGGCGCCCCCACTTACGGTTGGTACAGGCTGAAGCCTGACCATCGAAACCGAAGATGGTTACACAATGTTTGCCGACTCCTTTACAGAAAAAGTAGTTCGAACTCCCAAGGTGATACCCATATACAAATGACTTTGAATCCGAAGAAACTGCATTTATCTAGACCACCAAAGGATGTATTCCTACAAAATGAACTGAGTACCTCAGACCAGATAACTCGAAGTCCCATCATGATGATGAATACTTCGGTTCGAAGACACACGGCTACCACCACTAGTACTGCTACACCAACACCGATTACAAACAGGAAGTCCCTGGAAGGCTTAAGTACATCTATATTTGATATAGGTGGAAGCCAAAGCTAAAGAATAACTGCTAAAGAAAACTTGAGACAACAAGCAATCAAACGAGATGATATGATGAGACGTTCAAGGAAGCCAATGCGTTGTTTGAACCTAATCAGGAGAGGCTGAGCTCTCTAAGATTGGAATCTGTTGACACCCTGGTTGGCAATGGAGCTTGGACAGTTGTCCCAGTGACCAACTGAGGATCTGACCTCATTTCTTTACATAAGAATGAATATGTAGGGCAAATGTCCTGAATGTATTTCTGAAGCCCACTTTGAAAGGGAGGCAGACCCGATACCTGTTAAGAAATTGACAGATGAGCTGGACAAGCTTGTTGACGACTCTTCATTGACCAGTGTTGATGAGAAAAGGAGACTTCGAAATCTGTTAACAGACTATTTCCCTGCCTTCGGGGAGGATGGAGGTCCGATGGGTAGGACTGATAAAGTCCTACACAGCATTGATACTGGGGATGCTAAATCTTTTAAGATTCCTTATCGGAAGTTGCCTCTGAAAAAGAAACTCAAAGTGGAAAAGCAAATCCTTAATCAATTGAAGCAGGGGGTTATAGTACCTAGTATCAGCCCTTGGTCTAGTCCTGTTTGCATGACCATGAAGAAAGACGGAACCATAAGGTTCTGTAGATTATTAAAAGCTTAACGGTTTAACTAAGAAGAATTCTTATTCTTTACCTAGGATTGAACTTTGGGGAACAAGTATTTCTGCACTCTAGACTTACAGTCCGGGTATTGGCAAATTGGAATGAATCCTGAGGATATGGAAAAGACAGGCTTTTCAAGCCATATGGGATTTTTCCAATATAATGTACTACCCTTCGGGTTATGTAATGCGCCAGCAATGTTCGAAGCTATGATGGAGACCATGTTAAGTGATCTATTATGGGAACGCTGTCTGGTATATCTTGACTACATAGTCGTGTTTGGGAAAACATTTGAGGATTGTGCTACCAACCCCTAATTGGTCTTGAAACGAATTCAAGCCAATGGATTGAAACTTAAACCTAAAAAATGTAAATTGTTTAAAACATCTATTACTTATTTAGGCCAAAATATAATGCCTGACGGCATACAAGCCGACCCTGAGAAACTCCAATCAGTTTTGGAATGGGCTAAGCCTGAAAATGACAGGGAGATTCGGTCTTTCCTGGGCTTTTGCTCATACTATAGAGACTTTATCCCAAACTGTTCCGAACTGAGTATCCCTTACAGATACTTGCGCATTGGACTCCAGGATGGGTTAAAGAACGTTTTCCATGGGGAAACAAGCAAGTCTTTTCAGGCTATAAAAGATTTGTTTTGCAAATATGCCCATGCTGAAATATCTAACTTCAGATGGGCATTTCATCCTCGATACTGATGCTAGCAATGATAGCATAGGGGTGGCTCTGTCTCAGGTCGAAAATGGAGCCGAGGTTCACATTACTTTTGTGAGTAATACTTTGAATAAAGTGCAAAGAAATAATGGAACCACTAAACATGAGTTATTGGCTGTAGTGGTGTATACTCAGAAATTTCGGCAATTTCTATGGGGTTTCGACTTCACGTTGAGAACCGATCAGTCATCTTTGAAGTGGCTTCTGAACTTCAAGAATGCTGAAGGGATGATTAAGCACTGGTTGCCTCATTTATCTGAGTTTGGATTGGAGCACAGTCAAATCCAACATTGAGCAGGCTCGAAGCATGTAAATGCTGATGCCCTGTCCAGAAGACCGCTACGAAAGTGTCAGAAACTTGATTGTGATGATTATGGGGCACACAATGCTGTGTTGGCGGGAGTTCGAACCCGAGGAAAAGCTCGAAGCATCGAACCATTGCCAGACCTCTGTGTGAAGAATGTTATTGAGTGGTCCCCCGAGACCATCAAGCAGTTCCGAGTAATTCTACTGCTCAAGAATGGTAAGAGGACAAAAAGCCTTGCCATTTCTATCGAAGATCGAGAAAGTTTTTAGCTCAGTGGACCGAGCTGGAAATCATAGATGGGTTGCTTTGTCGTTGGAAGACTTGTCCTACTAAGGATAAAATTTTGCAAATAGTGATCCCTATGGCAATGAGACATGACATCATGTATTTCTGTCATGGCCACAAAACAAGTGGACATTTCGGGAAGAAGAGGTCACTCGAACACCTCTCCAGATGCTATTATTGGCCTGGAATGATTAGTGATATTACCAGATGGGTTATGACATGCCCTGAATGTGGTAAGAATAAGCCCGGCCCCGGTATGGGTAAAATGCCCTTGATGCAAGAACTGTTCAGGGTAAGATTCGCCCGAATAGCCATTGACATCATAAGTGGACTAGAGGTTACGTGGACGTAAATGCTGCCCTCTCGTGAGTCATATGGTATTCAGGACTGCACTGAAGGGTGTTCTGATGGCTGATTGGTTTAGAATTAGACAGAAGAAATATTGGTAAAATTATGAAAAGAATCACACATGTTCCCAAATAGTTAATAAAAGGAATAGTAGGTGTGTTTTTATATTATGCCAGGCCTTGGGGATTTTATGAGGCATGGCCAATGGAGATTTTTAGGCCCAAAATAGGGTAGAATGGCACTCACTGCACATATCATTCCCTTATTTAAGATTTTCAGGGTTAAGCCTATCCAACATTCTGTCAGATTGTGTATGAGGGATGAGTTAACCATGCTATGGTTGAAATTTTTACCAACGAACATTTTAGGCGGCTGTTTTTGTGTGTTATGCTATATAGAAACATAGAGGAAATGGATTTAGTTCCACGTGACCTAGAGCCCACACGTCGTGGGAACACTTGCATGATGGTAGTTTCGGACTACTACACGAAATATACTCATGTATTCCCACTGCCTAATCACAAAGCCACTACGTGTGCTAGTGCATTCGTCAGAGGATGGGTCCTACATCTAGGCACACCTCTAATGATGCACAGTGGTCAAGGAAGAGAATTCGAGTCAAATCTATGGCAGGAGATGTGCCATTATGTGGCGATATGTAAAACTTGAACTAACCCGTACAACCCTAGTCTGATGGCCAGGTGGAAAGATTCAATAGAACATTGATTCAAGTCCTGAAACCCTTAGTAAATTCATGCCAAGATGATTAGGATGAACAATGTGACTTCGTAGTACATGCTTATAATAGCACAGTACATACTTCTACAAACCTTTAAGTGTTTGGTTAGGATAATTTATAATTATGCCTGCAGACTTGGTGTATGGTGTGTTTGGGATCAGTCCTGAAGCCCCATGCACTGTTTTGTTTGTAGAATCACTGAGAGACCACTTCAAACGAGCTTATGAGCTAGTTCGAATTGAATTAATGAAAAATGCTCGCTGGCAGAAAATTGTTTATAACACTAATTTGAAGCATCGACATTTTAATGTTGGCGATAGGGTATTTCAAATCCATGAACCCTTGTCATCTAAGAAATCGGTTTCAGGGTGGGATGGTCCTCATTTAATGACAAAGATTATTTTGGAGTCCACCATTAATATATTAAGTTTACCCACGGGTAGAATTAATAAATCGAACGTCTGTAGACTACGCCGGTGGAGAGGCAGAGAAGCTGCTAAGGCTGAATGTAATGAACTGTCTGAGAAATGGAATAGAGAGAGACATCACTAAAGACACATACTGGTGTGACTACTTCAGTCTAGCTGAGGCCATGTGCAGATCTGACGCACTGACTCAGGTAGTCAACGATATCGCCAAGGACAAGCAAATTTGAATGTCCCTTGAGACACCACTGATCTATGGACTGGTTCCCGTAGATGAAAGACTGCCAAGCATCTACCGCTGGGGGCAGATTCAACCTCCGATTTATGATCGGGAATGCACCTATGCATATTCTGTGGCTGTTTCGCCAGTTCGAGAGTCAGAAGACAAACTGTTGGAGGACGAAGAACTGATGAAGGAGGACACCAGAATGGCCATGGAGTCTACGAGAGAAGACGTCGACGCCAAGGCAGTCCCTGATGCCGTCCGCCCTGACTCTGTCGACGAAACCCTTGAGGATCTCGAAAAGAGACAGGCTGAAATGGAACATGAAGAACATTGAGAAGCTCAAGAAGGAGAAGGAGCAAAAAGAAGGTTCCGAAGAGATTAAACCTTGTCGAAACAGGAAAAGACTCTCGAAAAAAGAGGTTAAAAGAAGATTCCGACAGTGAGGACTCTGGTGCATCCACCAGGTCTTCTCGATCCCAGAATTGATCAGGTTCTAAACCTGGGAAACCAACCTCACCTGCCGGGTACCCAGTGCCTCCTCTTCGAAGTCTACGACTCTGAAGAAGGTACAGGCTCCCCCACCAGTTCCAGCCTTTGAGGTTACTGAGGAAGGTGAATTCTCCAACATGGAGGTTGACACCAATGGGAACAGAGACAGGGATAAGTCCCTTGACGAGATAAACCGACAATTGTTGGAAAACATTGATCGGAATGACAAACCCTTGAGGACGCTACCACCAGGGAACAGAAGGAAATCTAGTCCAATACCAGATCATACTTCGAAACGTTCACCCCGAGGTATTTTGCTCATTGTGAGAGATATGCCGACTCATATTCGATCCCACCTGCCAGAAATCGTCATGATGAAAGTGATGACGAGGACTGGATGAGATCGAGTATGGACGATCGCACACCCTCGTAATTCTACCGCGTGTGGGAAGCGAACTTGAGCAACACCTCAAAAAACACCGAGAACCTACTACGTCTATGAACATAAAACTAAGCCCGAATATGCAGCTTCGAACTATAGTAGCCAATGAAAGACTTGTCCTTTCGAAGTATGTGTCAATATGCATGAGACTGAGAAGAAGTGGTCCTCTAAGGATCGCTTCTATTAACATCTTGTCAAGACTCACATGCATCATGGACTAATATACCGATGCACCAACGAAAAGAACGAAAATTAGCAATGGCTACGTCACACGCCGTCGGGGACAACTAACTGAGCACATTGTGAAGAAACATGGACTAAAGGCCGAAGACGCAGTGGCCAAAGTCCATAAGTTGCATGCCAATCTCATGAGTGCAGGGTACGACCTGAAACAGAAGGAAAGAAATGAATTACTCATTATAACTGAGTACTTCTGTCATGTGTCTGAAGGGAAACAGGATGCCTACTTTACAAGAAATGTGAAGTCTCACAGGTTCGACATGACACCTGAAACCCACTGGGAATTAAATGTCATGAGGAAAGACAGGGATACCCTGGACAAGCATGGCAAAATGAAGCCCCTACCCGGGGTTGATCCATGTCATAAGGAAAAGAAGAGATTGAGATCCGAGTCGCAGTCACCTGCGCCACCAGAAGCTTCGGAGAGGTAACAATCTCCAACCCTCGATGAGATCATGTCCCAGACTGGTCCTCGAGGTATAGAACAAGTCTCCCCTCTGATTCAACAATCGATTGCTGGCGACTTCCTGACCTGGCTCCGGTAAGGAACCCAGTATACTTATGATGATTGGATTCAAGGTCGGGTAGACCAATCTCGAATGCCAGCAACTGAAACAACTCAGAATGTGCATACCACCGCACAAGTTGTCAGAGGTGAGAAGAAGAAAGATGATTTTCCTTCAGACAGTTGTGACCCCTGGTAAGGAGTCACAGGTACTGACTGCTGGTGGGGAGACCAAAGGATCGATGGGTCCACCTTCGAACCCAGCACCGACTGCAAAAGGCAGACATCCTGGTCCTGGAAGGGAGATGCCAATGAAAGACCCGAACCAACCACTGCCTATTCAAGGTGGGGTAGGTGTTACGCCAGCTGTAACTTGTGCCAGCCCTACTCCGAGTTCTGTGACCACAAGCTCTGCACATTCCGACTATGTTAGTGTTGGGGATGGTTCTCCTACACCTCCACCACCGTCATCTCCTGGAATGTACTGGCGACCTATTCTCCATAGGGTTCAAACAACAACTAACCTGGAAGTCAAGCATCCAGATGAGTATATGTGGACAGATGAGGGGAAATGGTCCTCCAAGGTGAAATGTGACATTTAAAATTGAAGTTTTCAGCTTTAAAACGAGGTATCACCCTTGGAGATAGCCCTTTTGGTCTTGGAGATATTGCTTCACAAAAATGGAATGACATAACTCTATCAATATAGGCAATAAGCTGTAATATTCATTGTTTGCATTGAATTTGACATCTAATTAGCATAATGATTTAAATAATCAATCAAAAATGACCAAACTTTTTTTATACTTTTGGGCACAGTTTTGGATCTAGAAATGGTATCTCTATGCATATGAATCATGATGGATCATTCTATCAATTGAGATTATTTTTTTCTATTTGGAACATTTATTTTGGTTGCCATGGTAACACATTTACCTGAGAACCCCTATTTTAGCCTCTTTTTGGATTCAAAGTGTTCCATTTACATTCCAAATAGAGAGGAAGTGCCAGAAAATAGAGCAATTTTGAATGTAAAAAAGTACATAATAGTAATTTTTGGCCTATTTTTCACATTTGTTGTTGTTGTAGCTCCCCCAGTGGCCAAACACAGTACTAAAAATCCCGCAGGGAGGGCCCTTTCCCCCCATCTGCTGATATTATCGAAGAATGATGCCAACAGTCCATCAACATCCAGAAGGAGGTGTTCGAAGCCTGGCAAGAACGCCACCTGAATCAGAGCGTGACTTATCTTCGCAGTATGATCGAAGGCGTATTCAAATGCCTTCATGAAATACAGTGAAGAGAGACTGAGCAGATCACAACCGAACCATATGCTATGGTTGATGAGGATTGCAAAACCACAGATAGAAATTTGAGGGAAGCTACCAATACGAAGGGCATGTGTGACCTGAAACTAAGGGAAGAGATGGACTTCATGGATGCTAAATGCATGGGGGCTTTCGGGTGCCTTTTCTCTGAATGGGATGTCACCCCTGAGTCTGCCTTCAAACTGCTGATGAAACAGCAAACAAAGAACAGACCAACTTTATCACTGAACCCCAGGTCTGGACCCAGTACGGCAGCCGGCTTTGCTTCAACTGCCTCACCTGCTAGGTCTGAGAAACCAACTGGTAGCATACCAGAAAATCTGAAGTCCGATCAGGCCTGTGAAATGAAGACCTCAGATAAATAACTGATTTGCCACCGATCCAACTTAGAGATAACTCCTTTTCTAAGTTGGAATTCTTTACTTAAACCCAGACGGATGTGGTGATGGCCTGGATGACCGGACTGATGCAGCCTCGAATCGTCTTCGATGATCTACATCTTCCCATCTTCATCAGGGCACAACATAACAGCGACACGGTTTGCCACCGCCAAGTTCAACCTACCCGCCGAATGGATCTGCAGACAAGCAGTGATATGAATACGAAGATACCCGAAGTCTAACTATTATTGTACAGATGAACCCATTACACTGGTGGGTCATCTTTAACTACATTATTATTACATATTACTATTTAAGAAATGGGTTCAAACTTGCCCTCGTCGTATTACACCTATACCTCTATGTTTAATAACTTCAAAAAGTGACTTCTACTATTTAACTACGAATAAATGAGTTGATCTCATAATATAATATATGTGTAGAACATTGAACTACAGTATTATGTACCTTGGATCTGTAAACCAACTCAAGAAGTTGATATCTCAAAATGGTACTGGTCTAAGTCACTTAGATGTTCACTGTCCGTGTTCAAATATAAAACATAGTGAGATTAGTGTGTAAATGGAAACTTTATTCTTTGGATATCATTGTATAAAACTAAAATCAGTTTGACGAGCTGACTAAAAAAAATCTAAAAAGGTAACTCATACATGAGTTCTAAATTTTTCTTTTTTGGGTAAAAGTGTATATAGGTATTGTTACCTCATAATGCTTATTTAAAACCAGGTACTTGTAACATGTTTAATATGATAGTTGTTCTCTCGAACTACACTTGTATAATTTAATTTAACTTCGAAGTTAACATGTATCTCATTTCGAAGTAGTAAATCTGCTACTAAGGTTTGTTATTTCACAGGTTCAAAGTGTTACATACTTAATATATATTTCGCTCCACTATATCATTGTGTAAATATTTACCTCGAGCCCTATTGTAGTTTTTTAGACTATTTCCTACAAGTTTTTCTACCCTAGCCATAGCCGATGGGGGTAGTGTAGGGGCTCGTGGAGCGACTAATATAGTTTTGTCTCCCTTTTCGAGAGGGCAGGTCAGTCGATCTCTGGCCGCTATAGGGTGGTGGCAGCACTGTTCATCACTGCTCCAGTCCCTACCTGGGACCGCATAGGGAGGTCAGTCGGCTTCTGGCTACGGCCATAACAACACCTGCTGAGCATCAAGCTATCCTTATAGCACTACTTCAAACTCATGTGACTCATGAATAAATATGTGCCAGTTGCACTAACCCGGTTTTGCTTGATGTTAAAGTGACATAGTCCGATTTTTTTTTCATTTTTCAAATGCTGTTCAAATGTGTTCCACATACTGTAATAACACCATATTTAGGTGTTTGTGGACCATTTACTGTTATATTTGTGACCCATACTTACAAATTGGTACTGAAGTCGCACATGTAGAAGCCTAGATATAGCCTTTTCAAGTTGCATAGTGTGAAAAATATCAAAATTTTCAAAATTGATATTCTAGCATTTTTCTAACATATGGGTAGATGTCTTGTAGAATCCTTGCTTCCTAAACTTAATTTAAACCCAAAATGCCTAATAGACATGGCTATAACCTTTGTGGTTATTTAGAATTACATAGGAATTGTATAGGATTTATAAATTATTATATGTTTAATATGTTAATTATCTCAGTTTAATCTCTTATTAATTGATACTACCACATTTATTGCTAGAGGACCCACAGAAGGCGACCTGGTTCAAATATGCAAGTGTTATATACCAAATGAAAGCTCTTGATGAGCTGTAAATGAATATGGCAATATCTAAACATTTTCTATTTGCGACTTCCGTACCATATTGTTAGGATGGGTCACATTTATCTAATACAAGCTTTGTAAGGGGGGTCCCATGAACATTGCCATAGGCATTTTATAATGTATTTCCAATGGACGGAGTTTTGGCGTGCACTCCAAAACTATGAAATTGGGTATAATTCTAACAATACCTTCAAATATGAGCTTAAAAATGGGGAAGGAGAGCAAATAAAGTAGGTACCATAGGAAGTTTGAGCTATGTGAACATCCTGGTTTATTTTTGAGAAGATTGATTTTTTTGGCCCCAACCATCAGGCTTTGCCACTTAAACATATCTCGAACCCAACCAAAGTTATATAAGAACTCGAACTATTACAATATCAATGACTTATAGAGACCTGGTTCTAACCAGCCATTTTTCGTCAGTCCCTGTGGCGCACTGCATAGGGAGTTGGATTTGGGATCAGTAGAGTGCAGGTTCGACCCCTACTTCTGGCTGAAAATTACGTAGGTTTTAACATTTAACATATGATATGTAAGGTGTTCATGTTATCCATTGGATATCCCGTCACCTTACAAAAGTCATGATGCATGCATCATGCCATGCAATATCGACAGGTATGTGCATGTGAATATCCAGGAAAAGCACTCAGAATCACAGAAATCGTGTAATAATTAGATATTTCCCCATGCTTATGTGGAAAGTTTCTGCAATTTAAAATGTGTTTTTAATAAATACAGAAATTTTTTGGGGGGGGACGAATCCCATAAAACGTCAGGTTCTACATCTATCATTCCATTATACATATGAGCCTATAGCATTGCATCTAGACATAAGGGGCAGAAGTACACTAAAATGAGGACAGATATCCATAGGATTCTTTCCATCTATGTGTAGTAAATCACCAACAGAAATATCATGAAGTGCCTCCCCTCTATCAAAAGGTGTGGTCCTCATTAATAGCAACAATTTATTCCAAATTGCAGGGCTGTACCATCATTCAATTTGCAACTTTGGAATTTAATGATATCGATGGGCTGATTGGTACCCTTGCAACTTAGAGTGTAAGCAAGGGTCTAAGGTCTCAATTGCAAGGGGTTTGGAGGGTTAGATTGCAATGTGGGATCCGACCTTTATATATAGTATTCCTGTTGACATTCCTTTTTTCGTTCCCAACATTGCTTGCTGCAACTAAAAGAGACCACCGCTAGTTGCAGTGTGCGAACCCAGGAGGAAATACACTTACGGAAACATTCAGATCCATCGTATTTTAGTACATATCCCTTTGCACATTTGTTACACCGAGGCTTGGTTTCCTTGTCGAATGGTTCAGAACAGTTCACACAGTTCTCGAACTTCTGGCCACAGCCTGATAATGAAGACATAGACAGACATATCAATTGCCTTATAGATGCACCTCTCGTGTTGGGGATGAGCTTCATATGCCAAGTATTACGGTATTACAAAAAGTAATCAATCGAAGATGTCAGGATTTCATGATCAATACAAAATATTGAATTATTGCTTTACTGGGGCACATTTTGGAAACACAAGAGTATGAAGCCGTTGTCAAGCTTACTTTCACAAATGTTATTTCTCTCCACGTAATATCCGTCCACACACCTCTGGCAATGCATGGTTGAATTGCAGTCCCGACAAAACTCGGGACATTCTGGAAGAGAAGGATATGCAAACTAATGAGGAAACACAGTAGTTTTAGTCCTTTTCTTCATTACCCTTTGAGTGTACTTTCAACCTATTTATTTTTCAATATAAATTTTCGAGTCTGTTGACTTAAGGCATAATCGTCAACTGGCCAGCAGCATGAACATCCTTTTCAGAATCACCTCATTTCCGAGGAGAATATATCCAAATGAATGCTGTGTGGAAAGTAACTGTACAATCATACTTTGATATAATGCAGTTAACGAAAGACAAGAGGGATGGCAGAAACATAACAAACATGGCCTACTTGCACAGACGTCAATGTCGTAGACATCCGTCATGTTCACAAACTCAGCTTCACATTCAACACATGTTGTTGCACTGCTACACGACTTACAATGATCCAAGCATGCTGTGTCAAGTAAAACAGTTTATATGATTCTCAAAATATATTGAATGTATACATTTGGTAAGATTATAGGTATATATATATATATATATATATATATATATATATATATATATATATATATATATGCATATATATATATATGCATATATATATATTTATATATATATATATATATATATATGCATATATATATATATATATATATATATATATATATATATATATATGACATTATAAAGTTTTAAGTTTATCTTGGTTATTATCATAAACTTGTACGACTTATTATTATAAACTTGCACGACTTACGTTTACAATACCCAGTGTCCCCAGTGCCTGCATCTTTTTCCCAGTATGTACCAGGGTACATACATTCCGTACAGGTGTCCTTAGACGAACATTTCCTGCAGGTGGGGGCACACGCTGAAAGGAATATTGTTCTGTGAATTATATCATTGCGTTAAACTTGTAGTCTGTGGGCAAATGCTTCTCTCTTTTCAAATCCAAGTTTAGATCAACACTAAATCATTGCCCCAGGTATGTGCATGCTTTTCATCAATTATGATTTACAGCGATCAAATTGAATGCCTGGTGATGATTTTCATGTCATAAATTACATGATTATATATTTGATTTCTATAATGAGAATAATTACGTTGACATCCTCCCTGGTCAAGATAATAGCCATCACTGCAGGTCGTGCAGGTAGTTGATGATGTACAGGATGCACAGTTTGGAAACCCAGGACACACTATAAAATGAAGGAAAGAAAGTGATAATAAACATATTAAGTCTGCTCCCTTACATCAAAGGAAACTTAACCACCTATTAATAGTTTCCTCCTATATATAAATAGGCATTGGCTGCATTAACATTGGTCCGTAGCAATGGCACAAATTATGTGTCCAACACTCACACTGCATAGGGTGCGATATTAGGCCAAATTGAAATAACCTCCTGGAATTCACTGTGTCAGCATTCTTTTTTTTTGTATTGTCTTCTAATCTAATCACATATTAATGTAAAAGATCTAAATACATGTACAATCATGGCAACACCCCGTATTGTATGGACAAAGAAAACGATTGCACATGGGTTTCCAGGGTTGTGCAAATTTATTTAAAAGTAAGAATAGCGTTGTACCTTTACAATCTCCACCTTCCTCGTAGTAACCTGCAGCACAGTCTTCACATGTTCCAGGTGCCGCCGAATCACATTTAATACAGTTGGTGTCATCACACACTGAATCAAGGGCAAAAAAAAGATTAACATCACTCTCTCAGCCCGAATTGTAAATAGGCAGTATATTATACCACCATAGCACATACACTAGAACCCCAATCAAGTCAATGGGTTTTTACTAACATCAACTCGTCTGGAGTCCCAAATAATAAGCTATCCACTGTAAAACTGGAGTGCTAGGCTGAAAGTGCAGGGTCTCTTCTCATGAGTCATTTACAATATAAATCTCCCAATTAGGTCAGGTATAATGTAGCCAACTGGGACAACACGTTCTGCTTTATATAACTACTGCTTCCCTTGCTGATTGTGACAGAGAGATCCGCTATACATGATAATATAATGCCTGCTATTTCGCCTGTTTAGAACTTAAACACTTGGTTAAACACTTATTTGTCCCACTTTTCTTCTTAAATACTAAATGCGTTCAATTTTTAAACATGTTTAACTAGAAAGTGTTTAACCACTTTTTTAAAAGCCAAACACCTAAACACTTCAAGTGTTTAGGTGTTGAAATGCTAGTAATGAGAAAATTTGGTTTGTATCTTTAAACACCTTTTTTTGCAGTGTACTGTGAATCGGCCAATAATTATGTTTCTGACCTTAGTACGTACTCTGAACAGCTACTTTATAAAGTAAAATGATGTAAAATGACAAAAAAAGTCCTTAAGGTGCACTTTACCTTGGCAGACCTCGAGGTAGTCACCAGTAGAACAAGTTAGACAATGTATGCTGCTGGCCATTTGACGGCAGTTCACACACTTCTTGGTTGTTGCTATAACCATCATCGATAGAGAGTGCATGAGTTATGTACACTTAAGTCAGTGCATCACCGTAAATTGGAAAGCTTGTATATTTTTCGGTGCCACTTTATAAGACATCTTAAAGTTAGTGTAATATTATACACAATGGCTAGGGCTCAAAAATTGATTTTCTTCATAATATGCCATGATGTTCATAAAGTACAAACTACCTCTGCGGCACACCTTATTCACTCATCTATTCCAATAAAGAAATTATATAAAGAAAAATATGAATGTTATTGATTCATGCCCAAGTTACACATTTTTGGATTCCACGCATTAAGACATTGATACAAGAGTGCCACTGACTTGAGCCCACTCTGTCCATGGATAACAAGTGATCATCACCCACCCTTGCAGTGTAAAGTTGTCAAAGCATGTAGAAAAAAAATTGTGGATGTACTAACTTCAAGTTAGTTATGATCTCTCAATGGCCTTTTAATAGTTACCACACAAAGTCAATACTAAAGGCCTTTCTCTGATTATGACTGCTATGTCCTATTAATAGACAATCAAATAGCCTTAGAAATCACATATATAGATCAGACACATCAAGTAGAAAGACAGTTTAATACGATCTAAGGAGAATTCCGCACACAAAAGAGGGACTACTTACTGAGACATTCGTTTCTGTTTGAGTCATAGCAACGGCCAGTGTGGCACAGGTCACAGGATGTTGCATCTATGCATTGGGCACAACCAGCCATGCAACCTGCATAATAAACAGAGAATCTGAGAGTAAAAAACGAAAGTAATATTGGCAAAGAAAAATTATATATATATATAAATATATATATATATATATATATATATATATATATATATGGGTGGGGCTCCAGAAAATGTCCATTAAGCAAATTTGTCATGTTTTCTTTAATAACTCTGTAATAAGATCATTTCAGGTGATATGAACAGCATGGTTACAAAGATCTCAATGAGTACTTATGTAATAACTAAGGAATAAATTATATTTTTCCTGTTTTTTTTTCTGAATTTACACATATTTTGCTTGAAAAATACCAAAAAATCCATGTCCCCTGAGAGAAAATGATTTTCATTCAATTTTATTCTCTATTCACATTGTATTAACCCATTTTGCAATTAATACAACATATTTTAGAGACCCTTCTGTACATCACCGTGAATTTTCAAGAAAACTTTCAAATTTTTTCATTATCTGATGAAAATCTTTAAAAATAGAGTTTTTCTCATAAAATCATGTTTTTATTTAAAAAAATGTGTTATCTATATGAATAGAATTCGTTTGAGGTAGTTTTTTGACAGTATGTAGAAGTCTGACACCCACATATTGGAGCAGTTATGCAAAAATTTGAATATTTTACTGTTTTCTCTCCATAAATGAGGCCCAAAGAGGGGTAGAAAAATGACCCTTTTAAGGCTATTTTCTTTGGGGAATAATTTATAAAATTATATAAATATAAGGCATATAAAGATGAAATTCAGTTGACACTCTGTGTGGTGGGGGCTTGGAAAGGATCTTGCCATTTGATTCCAGAAATTCCACTTCAAAGTATGATAAAAGACAGAAAATTGAAAATGTTACGTTCATCAGATTTATGTTACGTTCATCGGATTCACATGGATGATTTACCTCTAATTTGCCTAATTCTTCAATAATAGTTAAAACAAATATCAATAGGGTACCCAAGTAGTGAACTGCACCAGCTAGTGTAAGAATTTTTTCAATGTAGATTATTGTTTTGCTGTAATAGGAATGCAATCATAAATGTTACGTTCATCAGATTTATGTTACGTTCATCGGATTTATGTTACGTTCATCAGATTTTTGGTGTTACGTTCATCAGACTGTTACGTTCATCGGATAAACTGATGATAGCATATGTATGGCATAAATCATCCATGAAGAAAATTTTAAACAACCAGTAAACCTGAGAAAATCAACCTAATCAGCATGGGATATGAATTTTCCAGATAGATATATTCTTTAAGGAGATATTTCATGATTTTCCCCAAAAATGTTACGTTCATCGGATTCAGGCTAATGACTTATCAAAGATAAAATCCTTTATAATGCATAAGTAGATCAAAGAAATATCTTTAGGTATAGCTACTAAAAGTGAATACAATCATTTCCAATTGTCAGTTAGTGGAACATTGTTCAATTTTATATTTTTTTTGTTGTTTACAAGAATTTTTAAATGAACTTAGACCAAATCCATCATTTTCTCAATTTACCTGATATTTTAAGCATGACACAAGATATGTGGAAACGAAGGAAAAATTTATATATGATATTCTGTGCATAGAAGAGATACATCTCTACCAGGTTCCAGTGAATATATCATGGTATATTGTTTAAAAATCATTTTTCCACAATTTTATCTCATTTAATCAAATCTGATGAACGTAACACCCCTCTTAATGCTTAAAATATATGCATTTTGAGCTAAAAAATAGAAAATGATGGAAAAATCCCAACTTCACAATATTTAGCATTCTCATGGCTTATCACCTCCTCCACAGACATGTAAAACTATAGAAGTCTAAGGGTAATTAAAAAATTTGATCATTTTTTCTCAAAATTGGACATTTTCTGGAGCCCCACCCATATATATATATATATATATATATATATATATATATATATATATATATATATATATATATATCCAGTGTTATTGACACATGCATGGGCAAGTTAACCATGGGCATCATGACCACGGCCTTAGTGGATTAAGCCGCAATGTGTGTGTGTGTGTGGGGGGGGTGACTTTGCCTTGGCTTTAGTCAGGGCAACATCATAGTGACCAATGGGGCTGTGTATATGGACCATTTCAACCCCCATTCTCATGGGTCTTTTTTGTCAATTTTGCAATGCTGAAGGCATATGGATGATTAACCCCGCCATGAAGGGCCTAACCCCCCCCCCCTCCTGCATGACGTCAGTTGTACACAGCCCCAATAGATGTGATGCATCAATGAAATATTTGCCCTGGAAAAAGTGATTAGCACATATACTCACTGTGGCACGTCTTAGTCTGAGAGTTAAGGTAGGTTCCATCTACACAAGCCGTACAGCCATCTTGGTCCACACATGTCAAGCAGTTTCCCGGGCATTCTGAAACAGCCATATTGATGCTCATCATTGTACTGCACTTGGGGCGTAGGGCAATGTTTCACGCTAGACATTTTCTTTTGTATATTACATAATTATGTTGTATGTTTTGAAGAACCTCATTATGTCACAGTTTGTGTTATAAGACTTTCATACTAGGCCACATTGAAATATTGCTGCACAAGATTCTGTGATTCCGCGAGAAATTGTTGTGGGTGCTGTGAAGCTTCCGCCATAGAGCCCTACATAATTTATTACTAATCAACGCCACAATTTCCCTACCAAACCTTATTTGGTGATGGAATAAGACGTCATGAGACAAAAACGATGATGTAAACAAATTGTGCACAACTTTTTTGATGATAAAATCATGCTCTGATGATGTAGCTAGATGATCAGCTGATGATAACCATGAGTTGGAAAAGGGCACCTCATGTGGGTCTCCCATGGCGGCACTTGAAAGACTGGCTGCCCCGTCGCACTCTTCCTTCGCTGTTGTGCAATATGGCATCAGGGGGGTATTACAGAAACAGGTCTCGCCACATTATGACTCTCGTAGGGAGGGAAGTGCGTTACACAAAATAAATAGTCGCTCTGATTTTCCCACCAGAAATCGTCGTTATAGCCTAACGATAAAACCCCCGTTACACAAACTTTGTCATAGCGTAACTATCGCTCGTTTCATTAAATTAGGTGGCGAATCATCAGAACAACCATCGTTCTGACATTTTTTACCAAACGATGAGGGGGAAACCAGTGTAGGAGGTCCCCTTTTGCCATGTATGACTAGAGTGAGTTCCAGGCCCGCTACAGGCTGACAAAACCAGTGGTGAAGAGGTTGGTAGCCGACTACAGCCAACACAGTGCCTTCAAAGGGACCACCAGAGGAGGGGGACTCTCCCACTTGGATAGGGTAAGTTATAAAGAAAATAAAAAAAAATTTTCTTAAAATTTTTCATTGGCTATGTCCCATACAAAATATGACTAAATGTATATATGTTTTATATATTTTTTTCAGCTATGCCTGGTTCTCAGGTATTTTGCAAGCGTTTCATTCTACAGCACCACAGGGGACACTCAGCAAGTGTCTTGTACCTTGCTGTGTCGCTCTGTTAAGGATGCAACTGACTTTTTCTACAAAGAGAGGAAAAAGTTCATCCAGTGGCCTTTCAAAGTGTACCGCCACATACCCAAGGGCACCGAGGAGGAACAGAAGAAGAAATACGTGTTTGGTTTTGTGGATGGCAACCACATACCTATTAAGACACCAGATCAGAATGAGGCCCCTTACGTCTGTCGCAAAGGATACCATTCAATCAACACGACTGTAAGTAATTTTTTTCAACTTCTTCATACTTTGGGGTTGTTCTGCTTTTTCAGTTTTTATATCCTTTAAATGTAATGAAATTTGACATGAAATCTAAGATTTGTAATGAAATTTGACATAAAGAATACATCAATAAGGAATAAACTCTTGAACAAAGACATTTATTCTAAAAACAAAACATTTTGTTATCTACAGATCATCTCAGACTTCAACAAAAGGATCATATATGTGGATCCGAGGTGGCTGGGATCTGTTAATGACTCTGAGGTGCTCTCCCGTCGGAGATGAGATCAAGGAGGAAGTATGGGGCAAGTTTGTTCTGCTTAAAGACAGCGGGTGAGTACCTTAACTATTTTTTTTGTAATTTTCAATGTAGTACTTTTTGTCATTTTTTCCATGAGAAATAAGTTTTGTTTCTTCTCTCAATTTCTAGTCCCACACCTGTCTCTACTTCTCTACTTCATTACCTTACATTATCTGTTTTTGTTTCCAGATATGCCCTGAAGCCCAACCTCTTCAATCCTTACAGGACCACTCAACCAGGAACAAAAGAGGAGAGGTTCAATAAGTGGCACCGCAAAACGCGAGTCTGTGTGGAGCAGTCGATCAGGATATTGAAGCAGAGGTGGCGGTGAGTAGTGGTTTTTTTTTGCAATAATATATAACGTTATAAAATCTTAAGTAATTTAGTTTTACAACTGTGATGTAGAAACCTATTGGATATTATAATCTTAAGGCCTTGTTACAACTACTTATTTTTGCGACAACAATACTTTATAACTCAAATTTTGGTCCTTTTTGAGTAACTTTTTTTATATAACACAGTATCCTAACTCCTCTGCCGGGTACATCCACCACAGCCCTCAACGGAGCGCCAAGATCATCATCTTGTGTTGTTGTCTGCATAACGTGGCCCTGGATCACGGCGTGAGGATAACGACACATCCATCCGATCCATGGATCCCTATCAGGGCTCCTCTGAGACAACCCAGCCAAAGGTCTAACAGAACTGAAGAAACTGAGAGCGAGCGCATCCGAGGGTTTTGCCAGGATTATGTCAACAAGTTCTTCTAATAATCTGACAGCACCTTGTCTCATTCAGGCTTAAGAATGTTGGACTTGTAAAGATGTTTCATACATCTATTCATTTCTTTTAGTAATATTGTATGAAGATATGTTATGTACTGACTAAATAAAGTCCATTATGTTCAACTTGTTAAGTTCTGTCGCGTTAAGTTCTGTTAGAACCAACCAACTAGGAGAAAAATAATTTTTACTTTGTATGAAGTTTCTGATAAACTTAAGAACACACAAGCTACAAGGTACCAATATAAACTTTTAACATTCTTTTTGATTTAAGCTCTGTAGAATGAAACCTCATTCCCGTTTAGGAGCAGAAAATGTCTTAGTATTGTTGTAAAGTACCCTTCACAAAAGTATCTTCACTCTGCCTTTTCATCCTTATCTCCTGTCTATCAGCCCTTATTTCTGCTCTCTTCCTCTTTCGCTCTGCCTTTTTTTTCTGAGCTTCATCTGACATTCTCTCCAAGCTCTCTTTGTCCTGATTATTGATTTCAGCAACTTCTCCTTTCATCTCTTTCCTCTTTCACCTCGAGTTGTATTTCTTTTCTATCTTTCTATCTTTCTTCATCCTTCTCTCCTCTCTAGCAGCCCTTATTTCTACTCTCTGCCTCTTGCGCTCTGCCTTTTCCCTCTTAGCTTTTGATTCCTTGCCGCAGTCAGAAAGTTTTCTTTGTGGGTGTTTTATTTTTTTGTCTATAATAAGCTGTTGCCTTATTCTCAGGTCCTCATTGGCCATTTTATCAGCAGCTTCCATGGCCTCTCTTTCTTCCTCCTCGGGCTGTCTCTCTTTCATCATTTTCTCCTGGTGGTCCTTCTTTCTCTGCAACTTGGCTTTCCTTGCCTCACTGCTGTTCTTTTCTGATTTCTGTCTTTGTGGCACCCATGTCTTTTTCATCTTTATTTTGCAGTAATCTGGCCTGCCCTCTCTCTCCTTCTTCCACGGCAGCTTCTTGTTCTCTTCAGAGGATGTAGGTCTGACCTTAACACTTATCTGCATAGGCTCCACTCCTGGCAGACCTGAGTCAGGGATAAACCATAAAGTATCTTTTAATTTTTGACTAAATAGTATAAATGACTTGGGTCAAAAATTTCAATTAGATAGCCATGCTTCTACTTCATTTAATGTGATTTTACTTTGACTAAATTAGACAGTAGAAGCCCTCATGTTTATCATCTTCAGTCTAAGCAGAATGATTATGGTAAGGACTAGGTCTAATGTTTATCTACCTGCAACAGCATCCTCTTTAAGAAAATCCAGTGCCTTTTGTTGACGGTTTGAGAGATGGAGCTTCTTACTTATGCGGCCCCAACCGGTCTTTCCAACCTCATGCCTTAACCTGTTGTACTCTAAATCAAGATACCAGAGAGGGTGAATTTTCTTTTTCATTCTTTTAGCAAAATTTAAATGTTAACACATCTCAAAGGTTGCTAAAGTTTGGTTATAAATGGTATGTTGTTATAAAGATTAACTTTTTAGTGACATGTTAAAAAGATCTATTTTAAAATTAAATTGGGAGACTAGAATTATCTATATGACCCTTTGATTGTATAACTCACAAAATACCTCTATTACCCGACGCCTGGGGGTGCTGGAGTCCAGCGCCACATCACCACTTGGACACGTGGCCCTCGACTCCGGTGTATATAAGGCCGTTGTACGGCCTTCCTCAGGGTCAGTCCAGCCCCGACTGACCATCGTGAGCGATGGTTGGCGGCTGCCCGGCTACCATATTCTAAGACTCCTCTGTGCTGCTGCACAGAGGAGGTGTATGTGGAATATCAACTGTAGACACTAGAAGGCCTAGTGTCGAACCTGTTATAGAGTTCAAACTCTGCCACCTGTAACTGTGATCGAGAACGGCTGATGCCTATGTGTTATTAGACAATAAAGTTTTAACTGGAACCTGAATAGTTGTTCTTCGTTGTTTATTCGATTGAACCTCGAGGGGTAGAACACTACACTGGTGCCGTGACCAGTTGTTAACTTTAGTCCGCATAGGTACTGCGAGCTTAAGTTCGACATGCAGGGTCACTTGGATGAAGGTGATGACCCCAATCACCAACATCAAGTGACTACAGGCCCGTTAGTGGATAGGAACGATCCACTAATCGGTGGTGGTTTGAACCACTCTCTGATAATAGGTCCATCATCTGACCCGTTGGGCCTGTATCAAAGGAGCCAGCTACTCAATTGGCGAGTATCGACTCAACTCTCTCCGGCTGCTGAGAATTTCTTGAGGGCACAGAGTTTGTCTTACGTAGAAAAATCAGCCTCGCCCGTGGGAACTCCAATGGGCCTTGGCAGTTGGTCCTTCGAGGGTCCCTCGCCCGTGTCGATACAAGGAAGTATGGACAGTGGCAGGGGACTCAACGAGGAGTTGCTGCAAGAGCAGCAATGCCAACTGCGCCAGGGTCGCCAGCAGTTGGATGCTCTCGCGAGTAACACCACGAAAGCTCAGGAGAAGAGTACAGAAATAGAGCTGAAATTGGAACAGCTTAGGCAGCAAGCGCTAGAGGCTTCGAATAAGACTCAGATCGCAAACAGAGAACTTGCTGATCTTCAAGAGAAGGTCAAGCAGCTCTCTAGCGAAAAAGAGTCCTTACTTGCAACGAAGTCGGAGATCGAGCGTAGTCGATTGACAGCAATGGATTGTCAATCACTAAAAGCGAAGATTGACCGCCTTGCTACTAGCCGCCGAGAATGTGTCGAGAGAGCTCAAAACGATTTTCGGGATGCCCAGCACGAGCAGACGTCCCTTAAACATAAGTTGAAACTACAAGAAGTAGAAAAGACTATGTTGGAGGAACAACTGCAAGAGTTGCGGCATGAGTTGAACCAACAATCAGCCGAGCATACTGAAGAAGTAGCTGAGCACCTAACAGCTTATGAAAAGCAGGTCAAACAGCTACGTCAGGAACGGGAGTCGTTACTCTGTCAGATGCAAGCTGACGAGGATGCTCGAGCCAGGGACGAGGCAGAAATGCGACATCGCTGTGAGGAACGAATCGAACACGCAAACAAGATGGCGGAATATCAGATTCTAATGGAACAAAAAGCGAGGCACGAGGCCGAGCTTAATTCCTTGAAATCTGAATCCCTAGTAGCCCAATCACTGAAGGATCAGAAGGATTCGGATACTCTGGGAGCCATGCGTGGAGAAATCGATAAGCTCCGACGAGAGATATCGTCTCGCAGGGAGGCAAACGAAGCCAGGGTGCATAAAGAAGTTTCTGATGAACTCGCACTCGAGGAATGTCTGAAGGAGCAGACGGAATCGAAATTGCGTGCCGCTAGACTTCGAGAGAAGCAACAAAGTAGTGAATGCAGCTCTACTAGAGTTGCCACTCAAGAGGACCTAGTCGAAAACCCTGACTACAGAGAGTGGCTTGACTGTGCCATGAAGGAGGTCAAGCAACTCTTTGCCCTCAGCGAGCAACGAGATCTCTCGAAGCCTGAACATGCCCGCCTGGAATTCCTGGTGTCGGAATTAAGACAGGCGGAACATTCAAAACAGCAGGCAGAGATAGATAGTATGGTGGGGGCAATCGAAGACATCTCGAAAGTGGATTCGAGGTCACGTCGGACCCAACCAGTTCTTTCGATGCCGCGCACCGATGGTCTAAGTGGAGTGATCGGGCAGTTCTCGACCCCTACCATGGCCCAACAACATGTCGATCCACCCAAATATAGGGATATCAGGTTCGAGGCTTCGCATTTGAGTGAGGCCGAGTCCGGTAACCCTTGGGGGATGAATCATAGTCGTGCAGACACGACTATGAGGAACATGGGGATGGACCATCAGATACCTAGAAGAGGTACAACATTCGCTCTTGATCAGGTCAGAAGATCAAGCAGAATGTTTGAAAATGCATGAACCGGCCCGAACTAGGTCAGTCGAGTGCCCTCCATTTACATGGAAGGATGATTGGCTCCGTTGGTACCACGGATTCAATCACGTCCGTCGAGTAAATGTGTGGACCTCCAGTATGGCATTAGCTCAACTCCTCATGTTACTCCAGAATGGCCCCGCAGCTGATACTGTGTGGCTATGGGAAAAGCATGGAGATGGGACTTTGGATGGACTGGTCGACATGGTAACAGAAGCCATGACTTCTAGCCTGCAAGATCCCATTGTCACAATGGAGAAGAGACGCCAGGGCAAGAACGAAAGCATTAGAGCCTATGGCTTTGCTTTGAGACGTCTTGCCGGCGATGCCTATCCAGGTGTGGACTTCTCGGTTGAATGGCTCAGAACCAAAGTCAACCAGTTGTTCATAGGAGGATTGTATGACGTTGATTTACAACAAGACGTGCTTCGGGAATGGCGCACTTACATGTCTCTCAAGGATCTCATGGACTTGGCAGACGAGTTCTTGCGGAAACGACAACTCCTGCCGAAGTTGGTGAATCCTACCTCGACAAATGCATTGTCGGCGTTGGCCGACGCCGCTTTGATCGAAGAGGGACAGGGGGAGGTGTCCTCATTCTCGAAGCACGGGGCAGGGAGTAAGACTAAGAAAAGTCAGAAATCCGCTGGTAAATCGAAACCGCCAAACAAGGCCTCCAAACCCAAGGTACAGGAACAGACTTTCTCGCTGAGTCAATTAAAGAATTTACTCAGGGTTATCGAGGGAGGAGATGTCCCTGTTACTAACTCGGAGAAGCCGAGTACCCCTCCGTCCGACGCCAAGTGTTGGAACTGCAAGAAGCAGGGGCATTTCGCACAAACTTTCCCCGAGCCGATTAAAGGACTACCACCTGACGCGACGGAAAACTGAGGCGGGCGGCTCGACGTGGCAATCGAGCTGCCCGACCATCGAAAAGCCAAGGTATCAGCACCTCTGGCACTCCTGATAAGACGACAGTAGATTCGAGGGAACTAGGTAAGGTCCCGGTAGGGCCGTCCCAGCCCTTTACCACAGTGGCACCGGTTGATCACCGGTCGGGTTCCGAAGATGTCGGTGTAGAAAAAGCCTCAATGGCCAAGGAACAGGGCGCTGGCAGCCCGAACTCCGAGGTCAAGGGTTCGACTGGATCGCAAGTGAAAGTCGACGCCGGGAGAGAAGCCCTGAGGCGGCAGCTGGCCAGAGTCTGCACAACAGAGCTTCCCTCAGATGATCCCTGTCTCTCTTTTCTGAAGAAGAGAGGGATCAATCTGAGTACTGATGTAGGGTTGAGAATGTTAGCAGGAACTGCCCCCTTGTCGGGGAAACGATGGTACCTGTCTGCAGAGATTCGAGGGCGTTCTCTAGACTTCCTGATAGATACTGGTGCCAGCCACACCATTGTCTCTCGGGAACTCGCGAAAACGTTAGTAGTGCCGTCAGATAATCTCTACGAGGGAATAACGGCGTGCACTGCGTCTGGAGCCGAAATGCGGACCTATGGTCGATTGGTTCTACCTCTTAAGGTCGCATCGACCCACTATGTGTTTAGCCCAATAGTGGCCGATGTGGCTGACGATGGCATTCTGGGGCTCAACTTCGCGGCATTATACGGTATGATCCTGAACCCAAGGACGGGTCAATTGGTCATGACCGAGCCGGTAGAAGAGCACCATCAGTGTAAACTGAAGAGAGTGTCATCGATAGCCTCAGTAGCACAGACCACGAGGATACCCGCCAGACATCGGTGCGATGTCCTGGTAAAATCTGAAGGTCTGGAAACAGGGCATAGTCGAACCCGACCCGAAAACTCTGAGAAGTTTTGGGTTGGTTGGTGAGGCTGCCCTTGTCAGCAATGTCCGTCGAACAGTGTTTCCCGTCTGTAATCCACTGAATCGAGACATTGTCCTGGAAAAAGGCCAGGTGGTCGGTACTATACAGAACGCTGACAGAAATGGTGAATTCTCTTCACCGGAGGTAGGATCTGTGATGATGCGTCTTGAGCAAGAAGCTGCAGACATCGAGACGGCAGAAATCGCGAGCACCCACACGGGGGAGCTCCCTACCTGGCTTTTAGACATGTATGGTGACACCCACCTGACCCAGCCAGAAGAAAGACTGAAGCTGTCCGCCTTACTACGTAAGCATGTGGATGTCTTTAAATCCCCAGATGAACCATTAGGGCGCACCGATCGATGTCTGCATAACATCGACACTGGTGACGCACAACCTATCCGAGTGCCTTACAGAAGGATTCTGCTCAGCAAGAAAGCTGCGGCGGATGAACAACTTAAGGAGATGTTGGATATGGGGGTGGTTAGGCCAAGTACTAGTCCAGTCCCGTCCAGATGGTGACGAAGAAGGATGGGACCATGAGATTCTGCGTCGATTATCGATGTCTGAATGGAGTGACTAAGAAAAATGCCTACCCTCTCCCGCGCATCGACGAATCCTTGGATGCCCTAGGAGGAAATAAGTGGTTTAGTTGTCTCGATGTCCAATCTGGGTATTGGCAGATCGGGATGAATCCCGACGACGTCGAGAAAACCGCTTTTTCCTACCAGAGGGGGCTCTATGAGTTCGATCGAATGGCGTTTGGTTTGTGTAACGCCCCCGCCACATTCGAGCGAATGATGGAGGAGATGTTGAGAGGTTTGCTGGGTAAGAGTTGCCTGGTTTACCTCGATGATATCATCGTCTTCGGCAAAATGACGGATGAAGCAATGGCAAATCTGGCAGAAGTTTTCAACAGGATTCGAGCATTGGGGCTGAAGTTGAAGCTTAAAAAGTGTCAGCTTTTTAGGACTTCAGTCGAGTACCTAGGCCGAATCGTGTCTGAACAGGGTATAGAAGCCAACCCGGGGAAAATTAGCGATGTAATGACGTTGGCTAGGCCCACTACAGTGAAGGAAATCCGATCGTTCATTGGTTTTTGTTCCTACTACCGAGAGTTCATCCCGGGGTTCGTGGAACTCGTAAGTCTTTTGCAGGACTTAGTGATCCAAAAACCTAAAGATAGTATAGGTCGTTACGAGGCATTCTCGTGGACGGAGAGAGCCGAACATGCTTTTGTCGAGTTAAAACGAAGTTTTAAGGAAACACCTGTACTTCGATTCCCCACACCCGACGGTCGTTTTATCTTGGACACTGACGCTAGCAATACCGCGATCGGGGCTGTTCTATCCCAAGAGCAGGATGGAACAGAGGTCCCGATCTCATTTGCTAGCAACACTCTAAGTAAAACATAACGAAACTACTGCACCACCAAAAGGGAACTGCTGGCAGTTGTCGTGTACACCAGGAAGTTTAGGCACTACCTCTATGGTGGTAACTTCACTATCCGCACCGATCATTCGTCTTTGAAATGGCTCCTGAATTTCAAAGAAGCTGAAGGGATGATGGGTAGGTGGCTGGCCCACCTTTCGGAGTTCGGTCTCGAAAACTCTAAGACCGAACATCGAAGTGGGGCCAAGCATCTAAACGCCGATGGTCTTAGTCATATCCCTGTGCGGCTATGCCAGAGGTCGGATTGCACAGACTGCGGCAGTCATAATGCTGTTTTGGCAGCTGTAGGTAGTTTAGTAGACAGCCGGGTGGGTGTTGCATTTTGGTCTCTCGATGAACTCATTGATGCTCGTTGGAAAGTCGAGGCGGGTCGAGCGAGACGCACGATCCAAGTAGTGGTACCACGCCAACTGAGGGGTGAGGTACTCTCCTTCTGCCATGGACACCGAACAGCGGCACATTTTGGTCGAAAACGAACGCTCGAAAAGGTGAAAAGGAGATATTACTGGCCTGGAATGGGGAAGGACATAGGTCGTTGGGTTCGACATTGTCCCACCTGTTGCCTGGTAAAGCCCGGTGAGGGCATGGGTAAGTCCCCTTTGCACCAAGAGTTGTTCGGGGTGAGATTCGGGAGGATAGCTATGGATATCATCTCGGGATTTGCACCCACGCCAAACAAGAATACTTGCATGTTAGTAATCCAGGATTACTTCACCAAGTATGTACGCGCTATTCCCCTACTAAATCACACAGCAGAGACCTGTGCAGAAGCTTTCGTGGACGAATGGGTTTTGACCTTTGGTGTCCCGTTGCTTCTGCATTCCGACCAAGGTCGAGAATTCTCGACTCTTCTCTGAGATGTGTGAATATTTGACGATTGTAAAACAGAGAACCAATCCGTACAGGCCACAGAGCGATGGTCAGGTGGAAAGGTTCAATAGAACATTGATTCAGAGTCTGACTATGTTGGTAGACAAACATATGGACGACTGGGATGAACAGGCTAAATATGTGGTGTCCGCGTATAACAGCTCTGAACATAGTTCTACTGGATGCAGTCCAAATATGATGGTCTTCGGGGAAGAAATTCTCATGCCAGCGGAGGTGATTTTCGGCTCAATCGAGAACCCGCTCGAAGTCCCTTGTTCCGTCACTTTCGTGGAACAGCTTTGTGACCGATTGAGAGAGAGAGTTACAGCATGGTAAGAGAAAATCTAGGTAAATCTGCGGAACGCCAGAAAGTCGGGTATGACTATGGGCTGAAGCAGAGAAGGAACTCAGTTGGGGAACAGGTGGTGAGGTACCACACCCCCCAGGCAGCTATGAAGCTTGCTCCCAACTGGGATGGGCCGTTCGTAGTGGATTCTGTCCTCTCTGAGTCGACATTATTACTTCGATCATCCCGCGGGCGGTTGCAAAAGAGCAATGTCGATGGAAGACGGTGGAATCCCGGAGTGGTCGTGATCGACAACCCAAGGTGACCACCAACTCGTCTCCCCCTGTCAAGCCCCCTACAGCGGCAGAGGGCAGCACCCCAGCTGCCACGCCGCGTGTCCACGTGGGAGGCGCGACACTGACCTCGGCAGCAGGAGCCACCTTCTCCAACGTCGTGACAGGCGCCGACACCCCGACAGCAACCTTGTGTTGGGAGTTGGCACAGCCTGCATACGGCGATGGTGTCGAGCATGGGGTCCCCAAGACGTTCGTGGAACGTTGTAAAGGACTTCTACAAATGACGGGTAGCCCTGCTATCGACAAATTCGGTGAGGCATTCCAAGAGGAAGCGAGTGCCTACTTGTTCGGCCTGTTTGATAGAACAAACATGGCCATCCGTAACGAGGTTCTTCCGGCTCTAAGGGAAGAGGCGCGCCAGACCGTTCAGATGGAGATGGACTCTCGTCTGACCGATGTCCGAACGCGTCTCAATAACTTTGAGTCACAGGCCCAATATGATATCACCAAGAGGGATGGTATCATAGAAGGCTGGGAGGAAATCGACCGCGAATTCTTTAGAGTCTTCGGGGTCCAACTCTCGGAATGGATGAAGGACAAGCACCATGGCGTCCGAACCCTGAAGCCCGTACGAACCGAGCCCTCTCGCGAAGCGCAGAGGTACCTCGTCGAGGGTGGAGTGGTCCCTGACGTCAGGACGCTGGCGGCTCAGTCAAATCCTTTGAGAGAGTTATCTCCAAGGATTGACAGTCTGAGCTCGGCTATGACGATGTTGGGCCGAGAGCAGGTGGTGCAGGACAAGCCTGACACCCCGGGTAGGTCTCTCGGTGCCTCCGTCTACCCACCAGCAGCCACGTCTTCCTCATCGGCTCCCTTGATAACCCTCTCGGGAGCCACCGAGCCTACACCACCACCGGTTCAGAGAGTGGTGTCACCGAAGATCCATCCGGATCTTCATGGCATCACACCTCTGGCCCCCGCGAGTGTAGCCATCTGCCCGGACCCTTTGGCTTCCGCCCAAGCAGTAGAACCTGCCGAGGCGAAACAGTCAATGGATATAGACGGGGACGTCGATGTCGTCGGTCAATCTCCAACGGCTCCCCGCCAGTGCTTCACATGAGGATGAGCGTACTGACGGAGAGCAGGCTGAAATCGACGCCGCTACAGGGTCCATCTCGGAGGATCAGTAGTATGATACTACTGCTCCTCCTCTTCAGCTTGGATCGCTGACATCGAACAGAGTCTCGATGTCAGCATGGAACCCCCGGGAACTCGTTCCCGGACGACGGTGTACCCTCCATGAGTGGGGGTACCTTTTCTGTCCCCGGACCTCCCTGCGAAGCTGTGTGGATCCGACACCACCCCGGTCTTAGGGCCCGGTGGTGCCACACATCCTCGGCCTCACGGTCGAAGGACCATCACTGTACACTATCGATGGGCTTCCTACGCTGGAAGGAGCTTCTCAACGAGACAGGGAGGAAACGACACGACCCCGGTTACCATACCCGGTCGTGCCTCCCTCGGATCGACCAGGAGCAGGTCGTGAAGCAGTGTTTCGACACTGGTCTCCTACGTTGGATGGAGCAACGCCTTATAATTAAGTGTGATAATAATTTTTTTTCTACAGTACAGTAGAAACTATATTTCTATATATTCCTCTACCATGTCGACTGATCCAGTAGTTTATATTATTATCTATTAATTTTGTTTAGACTGATCCGGGATCTCTGATTTTTCAGAGACCTCGTTTCAGTCTAGTGGGGGGTGGTGTGGTGGTCCCGCGTCGTCTTCGAGGTACCTTCGTGGTCCTCGTGGGCGACATCGAGAGCACCTCTATTACCCGACGCCTGGGGGCGCTGGAGTCCAGCGCCACATCACCACTTGGTCACTTGGCCCTCGACTCCGGTGTATATAAGGCCGTTGTACGGCCTTCCTCAGGGTCAGTCCAGCCCCGACTGACCATCGTGAGCAATGGTTGGCGGCTGCCCGGCTACCATATTCTAATACTCCTCTGTGCTGCTGCACAGAGGAGGTGTATGTGGAATATCAACTGTAGACACTAGAAGGCCTAGTGTCGAACCTGTTATAGAGTTCAAACTCTACCACCTGTAACTGTGATCGAGAACGGCTGATGCCTATGTGTTATTAGACAATAAAGTTTTAACTGGAACCTGAATAGTTGTTCTTCATTGTTTATCGAAAGATTCAATTGAACCTCGAGGGGTAGAACACTACAATACTCTTTGCCTAAATGGGTGTGCTTAAGAATCTGTATAACATTTTCTGTTTGATTTTCTACTTTTATTTACCAGAAATTAGCATGATCTTTGTGAAATGCAGGAAATAACTGATGAATTAACCCTTTGCCTACTGATAGTGCATTAATGCACTACCATGAGTAGTGCAGGTAGTGCATTAATGCACTACCAGGTGAAATGCCAATAGTGCATTAATGCACTATTTATCATTTTCTTTCTGAAAAGTTTTTCTTAGATTTGATAGTGAAATAATGATGCTATGAAGTAAATTTTGGCAAGATATTAGAAATATCATTGATAATCAAATTCTAGGAGTTTATTTACAAGAAAACGTTGCTTTAATTATGTACTGTACTGTTAAAATCAACATGATGCATTATTCTCAAAAATGGATGGCTGTGGGGGTGCATTACATCTGCAGAGTATGGCTGTTATGTAATGTGCACTGGCCTATACACCGGTAGGCAAAGGGTTAAGATTGAACAAACAACTTTTATTTGAAAGGTTTATCTATGAGGTCACATCTTTCTTTGTTTCTTGGATAACTGAGATATTAAACATAGGCTAACTTGTGTCCGGTTTCTGCACATAAAAGCACTTCCTTTTCCCTGTAAGTGCTTTGTGTCGCCAGCCCTTAAAGTAAAATGCACAAAATTGCACTGTCTCATGTACTCGTTAAAAATTAAAAGAAATTACTCTTGTTATAGAAGTCATATACTGGATATATTAACTATAGCGACCCTTCAGGGTAAACATAACCAAGGCGCATACCTGTTGGTAGGGACTAGGCCGAGTGTGGTATATACTCATAGCTGGTATTACACAACAGCAGTGCAATACCACCATACCACTGAATAACATCTGCTGTTTTCATAAATCAATAAATGATAGGGATTCCTGCACACCTGACTTAATCATGAAAATCATTTTAATTATCGCAGGTACGATCGATATAGCACTCTTTGGGAATAAAAGAATATATATGGACTTCAACGGTAAAACATGAACAGCTGAATGTTTCTAGTCGCTAATTAAAGTGAGATCAACAGTTCACCATGGCACAAAAGTATCATATAATGTCCAACTAAATTAGACTTTTATGTCATAATAAGTTCAGTTAGTTTTCATTTCAGGTTTAGCAGCCTTCTTTGCTGCGTTTTTTTTTTGGGGGGGCGGGTTCTCTTTTACGGGTGGTTTTCGTGGTAACCTCTGTCTCATCCGCCTTTTTTGCATCCTTGTTGTCCTTGCGCCTTTTTAGTTTCGGCCTGCTTTCTCCTTTTTCGAGGGGCCGCCTCCTCCTCTCCCTTGTCATCTCTATCACCTAATCCATTCTCTTTCTCTTCACTCTCCCCCACACACCGAGAAGAACATTTAACCTTATGGCTGAAGTTTTACTGTAGTCAAGAAGATCATCCTCTGTCTTCGCTGTATCATTAACCAGCACAACTGACTTATCTTTCTGTGGCTCAACTGAATTATCTTTGTGTGCAGGTTGGTTAGCTGGCGAGGGGACCTTGTTTATTTTCCAATTCTTTGATTTCATCCATGCCCTTAGGTTCTTCCTCTTCATGCTTCTCCAAACTGTCTTTCTCTTTGTCATCTACTGGGTGGTTTCCCTCGGTTTCTAATTTTTCCTCTTTCTCTCCATCTTCAGTTAAATTATTATCTTTGGTACCATCTGCCCCATTATCAGTTCCTTGTTCTGGTGTATTTGGCTTCTCCAGCTCTTTCTCTTTCTTTTCTTTCTGTTTGTTCTGCTTTCCTTGGGCTTGTCCATGATCTACCTCTGGCAGTGGTGTTTCAACCCACAGCAAGGTCTGACAGCCACGAGAAGTGGTCCTAATGGCTCCTTCTGTCACATGAATCAGTGTAGCCAGCACTGTGAAGAGAAAAGCAAGAAGAAAACATATTTATTTTATTAAATTTCATTGAAAGGAGAGAATTTAAATTTTTATATTAAGACCTTTTGTCACATAGTTTTTACAGAAAATAGTTTCAAAGATTAACCTTAGGGAGTGATCATTTTTTAACAACAGGGGGGGCTGGTGGGTTTGCGTGCGGACGCATGAAAAAAATTTCGACGCCCCCCCCTCTTGAGGGGGTAAAATTTTTTCACCCCCCTATCAATGATTGTACAGTATAGGATAGGTCAGTCCATACAGTCCTATAGTGAAGGCCAACCCCCCTCTACCCCCCCATGAAACTAGGTGACCTTGTGTGTTCAGTATTGGGCCCTATATAGGATAAGGGGGTTTATGGAGCTATCATGTATCTTCCTGAAAGGGATACCAAATGAAATGAAGAGACCATCTAAGCCAAAAAATCCTGCTGAATCCAAAAATGTTGGTCTTTCTTATCAAAATTTGACCAAAAGTACCGGAAAATGATGTTTGATGAGGGAAATACTTTTAAAAATGTACAAAAATGATATTGAAAATGATTGCAAATCTTTAAATATAGAACACATAAATCAGAGTTAATACCTCAATCCACATACCCAAATGTCTGCCTATCTCTCAGTCAGGCAAGTTCTGGGCTTGTGCATTATTCTGCCTATCCCACATACAGCATATCAATTGTGTACCTATCACTCATCCTGCCTATCTCTTCAATCTGAAACATTGACAGTTCAATCTGGTTATCTCTTAAAAGGCCTAACTTATAATGCTTACCCCTCACCTTACCTAATCTCATTTGTTCCTTCTTTCCTTTAGTCTACCTATCCTCAATCTGCCTATCATTCATTTTACCTATCCCTCATGGTGACTATCCCTCAGACCATCATGTTTAATCTGCGCTGTTTGTCTGCTATATAAGCCTTTATTGTTTAACGGTACAATCCTTACCATGTCTACTATTTCAATATTACCTATCCCTGATAATGCCTATCATGTAGCCTACCTATCCCTCATTGTGCCTATCCCCCAACTCTGCACATCCCTCATATTTGACTTGCATATCTGTCCCTGGGATGCATTTTTTTTTTTTTTTTTATGTTTGCTCATCTTACAAGGTACTCTGTGCCTATTCCTTAAATTGCTAATTGCTCATACTGCCTATCCCTCTTGCTACCCGTCCTTACCTATCCCCCATGCACTCTATACAGCTCTCTTACCCATCTCACCTCTCTTACCTACCTATGTCACAACCAACCTTCATTATGATGACCATTTCTTAGTCACCCTATCACCTAACATACTGGTTACAGTCCACCTTATTCATACATCTACCTATCATTCATGCTGCATATCTTTCAGTTTACCTATATAATGATATGAATGAAGGATAGGCATAATGGGGGATAGGTATATTTCACAAGGCATAGACCTGGAGACAGGTGGAAGAAATTGAACACAAGCTGAGATATGTATAGAGAGAGCGAGTTAGATTGACTGAGCTGACATGGTAAGAAAACCATATGGAGAGCATGAGGGATAGGTATTCAAAAGGATTGGTAGCACGGGGGGTAGGTAGCATGTGCAATATCTAGTTTGAGGGATAGGCACAGAGAGTACCTTGTAAGATAAGCAAATGTAAAACAAGAAAACATGGGTGGTAGCGACAGATGGGCAAGTCAAATATGAGGGATATGCAGAGTTGGGGGATAGGTATAATGAAGGATAGGTAGGCTTTATGATAGGCATTGTTAAGGATAGGTAGGATCAAAATGATAGACATGATAAGCAATGTAACTGTTAACCATTAGGGCCTAAATAAACAGATGAACAATACAGTTTAAACATGGTGGTCTTAGGGATAGTCACATGAGGGATAGGTAAAATGAATGATAGGAAGACTGAGGATAGGTATACTATGGGAAACTTGGACCAGAGAAGATTAGCTAAAGTAAGGAGTAAGCTTTAGTATCTAGGTCTTTTGGGAGATAGCCTTACTTCAAGATGCTTTAGATTTAAGAGATAGGCAGTATGAGTGATAGGTAGACTAAGGGATAGGCAGTATGTGAGATAGGCAGAGTAATGCACAGTTAGAATACTTGTCAAATTGGGAGATAGGCAGACATTTGGAAATGTACATTGAGGTACTAACTATGGTTTACATGTGTCTATAAAGACTTCTCATTATTTTGAATATTATTTTTATACATCTTAAACATATTTTCTTCATCAAACCTCATTTTCGGGTACTTTTAGTCAATTTCTGAGAATCATAATAAAAAATTTGGATTCATCAGGATTTTCTGGTCCAGGTGGTTTCTTCTTCCCCTTTAGTATCACCCTGATAAAGGAATACCACAGCTCCATAAACCACCTAATCCTCTACAGAAATCAACAATGAAGACACAGGGGCACCTAGTTTCATGGGGGGTAGAGGGGGGTGGCCTGTCACACTCTACCCATAGACTATGCTCTCAGTGACCTCTCCTATAGTATAAGCTTCTTGCCCCCATAAGGGACAAAAATCATGCGCGAACATCCCCTTTTAGCCTATAGTAACGCGCGGGGTTTTCCGCTGAAAACAAGTGAAATTATTTTGACCCCCCCATCAGAGGTGTTGAAAAAATTCTGACCCCCTGGTCAAGGGGTTGAAAAATTTCTGACCCCCCCCTCAAACCCACCAGCCCCCCTGTTGTTAAAAAATGATCACTCCCTTACATGTTTTCAATTTCAACCACATTCTACAAGAAGTGTAACTTTTAAAGGTTATGACAGTACTTTTACAAAACATCGTTGGACACCAAGGTACTTTGACTGACCTTTAATTATTTCTGTTTGGTTGTTAGTGGTCCGGTACTGTGTGTCTAGTATCAACTCTCTGCCTGAAACAGTTCTTTCTGCCAGTGTTATCCTTCGCTGGGCAGCATCTGTATGGCGATGAAGTAAGTCTTTCAAGTGTTTGTTGGTCTACCTCTTGTCTATTTCTGCCGAGATAACCAGCGATTCCAGATTGTCTACCACAAAAGATAACTCGTCGGTACTTTGAGGGGAGGGAGTAGAGGTGGATGGGAAGGGGGAGGAGACCGTAGGAGTCTCTTCAAAAGATGCCTTAGTAGGCTCTTCTTGCTGGCTATACAGGGACTACGACAGGTCCGTTGTTTGACCAAGCTGACCTTGTCTGGAGTTTTATTGGGAACAGAAGGGACTGTTGCAAGGTCTATTATATCCTCGTCTTTGCTGTCATTTACTACACAAACATTCATATCATCTGAGGATGAACCAGAATTCTTGTTTTCAATTTTAACATGTTTGGTGGACCTCTTAAGCTGAAGGGGTTTCTCTTGGTTTTTGCATTGCTTGCTGGGAGTGGAGGCTGCTGGAGCAGAAGACTTGCATGATGACTGGGTTTGACTGACAGCTGCATTTGGCTTAGCTGAGGGCTTGTCTGATTTATCCGTGGAGGGTTTGTCGGGTGAGGGGGGGTAGACCGCGCACAATCTTTCCATTAGGACCTATAAAAAAAAAGATTGAATTGGTTTATAGAAAAATTGATAAATGAATATAACGATGCTTTAGTCTAGGAGGAACTACAAATCAAAGAAAAAATACTTAAAATAATATTTTGGCACAGGGGAATGAGAAACGGTGCAAAGGAATTAAGTAACAAAATGTTTCTCACCTGCTATGTACTTTTTCCCTTTGTATCTCCTATGACAACAAGCCTGGACATTCCTTTCCAGCCCGTATCAGCTTCAGGTAAGCTTTGTTCTGATAAAAAATAGGAGGGGTACAATTAAAAGAGACGAAATAAATTCATAAATAGAGGCATGATGTAAAAAAAGAGGTCCAATTTAAGGTCGACAAGGAAAGTAAAATACTTGGGCTAGAGACAGAAATTTTAACTTTGCAAAGGTACATGGAGGATGATTTGGTTATTAGTGGTTGCAGAGTGGATGATCAGGAAAATATTTCATCTTTTATTTTAAAACAAAGCTTGGATATTTACCTTCTTAGAGGCTTTGTAGTAAAAATCATTTATGTGATGCCGGGTGGTGTGTAGTTAGCGCTCAGTCTCCCTCACGCTGTTTATAGAAACTGAGAATAAGATGTTACTGTCTGATAATATTCAAACAAAGAGAGATCGACATCAAGTGAGATGAAGTTATTCCAGCAAAAAGATTCTTTGTAGTGGACGTAGGTCACAGTGGACGTAGGTTGCTACATCAAAGAGATCGATATCAAGTTACCATAATCTCCCGCGTATAAGGCACGTCTTATATGAGGGGTTTTAGTTATCCCCACATCCGCAGGGGGGACACCAAGACCTTTCTTTTGATATGTTACACTTCCCCTAAGTCCTAATAGGACATGATGTGGGCCAGAGGGGTCTGGGGGACCCTAGCTTTTTGAATTTTTAAAATCCATTCAGTATAGAATAAAAGATAATGAATTTTAAACTTTTTTGGCAATATTTTCAAACTCTAGGTGTGCCTTATACGCGGGCTGTGCCTTATACGCAGAGATTACGGTACATGAAGTTATTCAGGGATAAATTTTCTGTTGTAGTGGAAGTAGGTTAGAGTGGACGTAGATTGTTACATGAAAGGAGAGTGGCAGAAAGAATACATGTGTAATGTCTCATTTTTATTTTATTTTAAACGTACCCATGACCGTGTCCCAGCCTTCCTTTCTCCGTCCCTGGGCTCCCTTACCCGCAGACTTGATGTTGTGGCGTTGCTTGAGGAGCTGATAAAAGAGGACCTGATGCTCCTCCCTTGTCCATGTCTCCTCCCTTATTCGCTCTGTTCCCCTCTGGGTAAGTTTGACAGGAGTTGAGGAATTGGGTTTATTGGGAGTAAATTCTAACTTGCCTGTGAGCAAAGTGTCTCTAAAGATAGGACAGGCATCGTGTAGCAAGATATCTATGTCTTCCTGATCAAGAGTCACTTCAATAACCCGTTCCTCTGAGCTACTTTGGCTCAGGACACTGGAGTCATCAGAATCATCTTTTTCCTTGCTTGCAGCCCCCCCCCCCTAACATTTTCAGATGGTTGAAAGATGGGAGCTCTTCTTGTAAGAGGATTTCTGTGTCTTCATCAACCTTGGCCTGTTGCTCATCACACAAGTCAGGGAGGTAATCCAAATCATCATCTCGGTCATTGTCCTCTTCCTCTTCCTCATCTTCAGAGAGGTCATAGTTCTTGGAGTACTGAAAAATTAATAAGAAATTTAAGAGCTACGTGTATCCATCAATGACTTGTATTTATATACACAATGGGGCTGCTTGATCCGCATGCCTGGCCTGAAGGGCGGAAGGTGACCTGCCTGCCCACATAGATGTACAGCGTTAACCCCTTGGTGCCCAAGCGTGCTCTAAAGTGCGGTTTTGGCTTTAAATACATGTATTAATATGTATATTGAAAGAATCATCTAGACACTTCTACTGGTCCAATCTGTAGGCTTATACCCTCTCTAGAATGGCCATAACCTCACAAATGCAATGGTACCATCCATTTAGCTGTTTCTTTATTATCCCAGGTACAGTAAGTCAAAATGTGAAATCTAGTCGTCATCTACTGGATGTATTTAAAGGAAACCCTTAAAGGATGGAGCTAAGATCTAACATCATACCAATGTTGGATGATATGCTTCCTATTGCCACACATGTAATAGATCATGCCCATATTTCAGCCATTTCATTCATGGGAATCATTCATAGTCATAAAAATCATTTCATGGATTGTACCCAGACATTATGTTTCTTCAGTGGTAGTAGCCATGGGTAGTATCAATTAATCATAGCTCTGTCAAGTCGTGACATCTCCAGATTGTTGAGAAACAGCACAATGACAACAAAAAGTATCTTTTGGTTGCTATGGTAACCAAACATCATGTCTCATCTGAGATAGAAAGAATGTCTGAGTCAGGACCACTTAGGACATGGAATATGAGGTATGGGGTATTAATAAAAAGGGATGAACTGTAGTCTTAATGAATGGAATGACAATATAATGTGAATGTATTGAAAATCATTAAATAGATCTGGGCACGAAAAGGTTAACCCTTAGGTGCCCAAGCGTGCTTAAATGCGCGGTTTTGGGCTTAAATACATGCATATTGAATTAAATTTTCATCCAGGACTATCTACTGGTCCAATCTGCAAAGTTATACCCTCATTAGAATGGCCATGACCCCCTTATTCCAATGAGACCATCCATTTGACTGTATCACCATTACCTCAGACACAGTGAGTCAAAACCTGAAAATTAGTTGTCATACATGTGACTCTTTGGAAGGGAATCGGCCAAGAAGATATCTAGCATGATAGCAAGGTGATGCTGGATCATTTGTCCCCTATTGCCACACCTTTGATAGACTTGCCAACCTTACAACTAATCTATTCATAGGAATTGTTCATGTCCATGAAAATGATTTCATGAACTGGGACCAAGACATTTTGCACCCTGGTAGTACACACAGGCAGAACCAGTTGAGTATAGTTATGCAAATATCACACACTATATGGGATTAGAGCAGGACAGCACTTAAGAGGTTATATACTATAGTGAATAACAACAAAAAGAACATTTTGGTTGCTATGGTAACCACACTCAGTCAGAAATTTCTCTCTTAACTGAAGGTTTAAGTAAAAAAGAACCAGGTGCATAATTTGAATTCCATATCAAATACCCGTTTAGAATTATATATACATGGTCTTTATCACTGGGGTGATGTACATGTGAAATAAATGGAAAATCATCAAATAATTCTGGGCAGGTAAAGGTTTAAGTTAAACCAAAGCCCACTGAACCCTTATCCAAGTTTCAAGGACAACTTACATATCCCATAAGCTTAATATAACAGATGTTTTCTAGCAACTGCAGTGAACGAGAAAAACATTTCCCCTATTATCGCCCAAACTGCATGATTGAAACGACAAGAATTATGTCCGTGCAGAAAAGACAGGCTACCTAAGTGACATAGACAACAACTCTAGTCCAAGTACACCCTATGCTAGCTGAGATTCATCAGTATTTACCTTTTCTGTGTAGGAAGACATGTTTCAAGTGAGTCGCTGTCGAAGCGGTGAACAAGGTGGGTCCTCTACAGCGGAAGTGATGTATTGCTCTTTCTAGGTCAAATTACGCTGGTTCACTGCCGCGTATGCATCGTTGCAGGCAACCTTCCTCGTGCCCATCGCTGTGACAGGGACTCTCGTTATATCAGGGGGTGGGGATTGTGTAACGGTGTTCAGAACGACACGTTACTTTTATCATACTTACACCGACAAATATCGATCAGTACGACTGATTGTTATTTGTGTAATGCCCCCCAGTTCTGTCAGTGTGATAACCCTTTCGCAGTCTCGTGAACCTTTGCCTATGTAGGCCTATTCAGTTTGTAATGCTTCATTAAAGTACTCACGGTTACATGTACCAGTGCCACTGTCATAGTAATATCCTGATGTACATTCCTCACAGTTGTTCACAGCGGGGCACTTAACACATTGACTCAGAGCACAACCTTAAAAGATAATTAAAAACATACAGCAAATGTAATGTTTCATGATTCTTTGAAAAAAAAATTAAATCCAATCCACCAGGCATCATCTATCCTATTGCCAAGCTGGTGTTTTTTCTTACCCAAAACTAATGAGGAGCTGAACAATATGTTATCGAACACCTTTTTATTTGGTCTTATTTTAGATAGGCTACATGAATTTCATCAAGTTGACAATAACAATTGGCTAAAACGGGTCTAGTATGTACCCTACTCACATTTACGAGAGGTAAGCCTACTGAGGCCTAATAATACCCCAATCTACGAGAGCTTCTTTATACAGTTGGACAGTCTACTTCTCGTAACCATTCTTTATTGAACGGGTCTCTGGAGTAGTCTCTGTCATATAAGTTTGAAAGATTATTTAGGTTTAACATGTCTGTTTCTAACTTACTTTCACAACCAGTGCCAGTAGTCCACACCGTCTGTGTTAAGCAGCGCGTGCATGATTCACTTGTTGTAGCCTGGGCGGTAGTTGTAATGGAGGTGCAACCTAAGCAGTTGAAAACGGTGTCACTTTATATCTTCTACAGTATCAGGCCAAAAATAGACATGCATCTGGTTACATGTTGATCTACATGAGGTCAGTGAAGACTTGAGTTGTAAACATTTGGCATATAAAACTGTTTTGGTGTTGGCACTAGAAACAGCACAAAAAGCTCAGACTTACAAAGTCAGCTCAATAGGGCCTAAAAAAAGAAGTTGTGTTTGGGTATCCCGACCGACCCTAATTTATTGACCAGACCCTAATTTCTTTTTAATTTTCTTTTAGAAATTTTTGGTAAATACGACCCAAAATTCAAGAAAAATGCCAAAAAATATCAAGATATAGGCATGTTTGGTATCAAATTAAAGCTCACGGTCTCGCGAATGATACTAGCTTCAAATAACATTTTTTATAGTTTTTAAATTTGGTTAATATGTTGAGCCATGTTTTATATCATTTTGACAGTATTCAGCATCTAGGAACTTAAAAAAAATCTAAAAACTCCGACCTACCTATCCTAATTTTTTGGAGCTATGTTACCTAATCACAAGAAATTCTTTTTTAGGCCTAGTATTCACTGACGATGAGGTAATACTACCAGTAGACAAACAATTGAAACACACCAAGGAAGGAAAACATTAAGATAGGTTTCATGTCTACAAGTTTCCAGACAGGGCACTATATGCCCCTACAGAACTTTGAGAACATACCTAATAGTAACCAAACCCTTAAAGGAAGGTGGCAAGGACCAACTTTGGTTGTCACTATGTAACACCAAACAAGAGAGCGTTTATTTTAAAACAGTTGAGTCGAGAGTATGTCTTGGAGAGACAGAAAGGAAACGAGGCAAGGGTACAGAGCCTAGGCTAGATGACTTGCCCATGACTTTCCCACTATGTCATTAAGGACACATTTAGCTGCTTGATTGTCTTCCTCCCCCTCCAAACACAACTACCAGCACAGCTCTGAGTATTGAGGCATGCCTGAGTAGCCCCTACCCGACCAGGTGACCCGACCAGGTGACCCGACCAGGTGACCCGACCAGGTGACCCGACCAGGTGACCCGACCAGGTGACCCGACCAGGTGACCCGACCAGGTGACCCGACCAGGTGACCCGACCAGTCCCATAGTCCCATAGTCCCATCCATCCATCCATCCATCCATCCATCCACAGTCATTGTTGATCCTACAATTAACATCACAGACAGTGTAGCCAAGGTGATGTGACCTTGTTACAATTACTTGTTACATTTCCTTCCTTTCCCATGGGAAATGATTGGAAGCCAATTCTCTTAAAGGGCCCAGCTATCTCACTACTGATACTTACCATAGAGAAACTGTCAATGGACCATTCTGGGTATTATTATTATTTTTCATATTTACTACATTCTTCGCCATATAAAGCCTAAGCTCTGCCCATGATCCACACTCAATAATCTCCTGTATTCCTCAATAGGAACCAGGATCCATTACTCATCACAAACACACTTCCTCCATGACACTCTGTGACATAAAGTACAAGGATGTAATAACATTCCAACCTTATCTACACACACACAGTCTAACTGGAGGAAGTGTGATCCACTTGTGGTGCCATATTTGGAATGAGAGGATATTTCACAATCTCCTCTCAATCCTCATTAACATAATCTACCCACAGGTGGCACTCTCTCCTTATGACATGTGTCACTATTCTATTGAGCCACATGTACAGAACATTTCACAACACTGTGAGCTGCTCTAGCCCTTAGTATATAAGGTAGCTTGAGCAGCTCCCAGTCATCTATTCCAAGCTATCTTTTCCAAGCTATCTATTCTAAGCTATCTATTCTAAGATATCTCTCCCAACTTACACCTTACACCTATACCTAGAACCAACGACAGGTTGAGCTATAGGATCGGAGGCAGAGCTTAGATCTTGGCGAGTGTTATCATTGTTACCACCTTTATGAAACACTCATGTCAGCTACGCAATAAAAGGATCAACTGAACTTCCCTGGATTCCGTGTACATTCACTTCACCACATGTAACCGTCCGTTGACACGATGGTGGAGAACCCGGGTAAGAATATCCCACTACCAACCTCTCATTAAACATGAGCAATAGTGAGACATCACCTAAGGAGCCAGCTTCAAAACAACGCACCTTTACATCACCTGGGCTAGACGCGCCCAACCATTCCACAAGTGATACTACACACCATTTCCAGAGGCAAACTTCATCACCTGACGCCTTCAAAATGACCCAGCTATACCCACCCGACACCCCAAGGAACACCACCCCTGGTAGGAGCTATACAGCGCCACAATCTGACGCTGACAGCAACAGCCCCAGGAACAGTCACAATAATTAGGATTCAGGGAACGGAACTACAGCACCTATAGTCCCCGACCCCCACCCTACAGGACCCGACCACATGACCGCCCACCACTACTCCTGCTCCTACTACTGAAGCAGAAGTTAACTCTCAATTGACTCTCACACCTCCAGGACTCTTGCACTGACGATGAAAAGCACAGCCAGGATACCTCGATTCTGGAGCCTAAAAGCAAGTCTGGTCAATATGGACAGCAAGGTAAGGCCATTTTCGTTGATACAGAATTGACTAAGAGCGCAGTATCTGTTAACATGGACAACCACTTGTATAGAGCTCTTGTTGATTCTGGCGCCTCCTTGTTTTTATGTCAAGGTGAATATTATAGTTCCATAGAGAAAGCACTGAACCCCCGTATTGCACCCCTGCGTTAAATAACCCGCGGGAAATCCGCACGATGACGTCATAGGTCCACCGCGCATGCGCAGCATTTCTGAAACGTAAACATTCAAAATGGCGACTGTCAGGATTTCGCGATGACGATGGGTAAATAAGAGTTAATTATGGATTATATTGATGAAATATCGATTAATTATCAACCCAAACACCTTGACATAAATGTAAAGATGAACTCTGATTAGTTTGAGCCTCCTGTTTCTTCACTCAGGTGTCCTGCCCGCTCCGCACTCGGCCTAACGGCCTCGTGCGGAACGGGCAGGTCACCCTCGTGAAGAAACGGTCAGCTCAAACTAATCATCGTTCACCTTTACCATTTTATTAACCAGAAATGGTTGATAGAATAGCAAGCACACATTTTGAAATATGTTAGGAACCTTAGACTCACAGTGTTACTGGCTGATAAAACCCTTCTCATCCAAAAGCACCCTACAATGTCTATATTCAGAGTATAGGCACCCCCCCCCACCTCTCCCCAAAACCCCCCCCCCTGCCCCCACCCCAGCCCTACACCCCAATCTATTATTTCCTAACAAACCCACCCATGGTAACTTCTTACCACCCTTAAAACAGACATACATAGAACCACTTAGACACTATAGGCATATTTTCTTCGTGTAATAGATGTTCCCTCTCCATTTCCCATATATTATTTCAATGGAGAGTACTCATTAGAACCACCAAATTCACCTTTTTTTTTATGTTTTATTTTTCCACAAAATTCAAATTATTCCCTTCAACACATCAAAACCTTAGTACTACAACTAAGTGGGTGACATTGCCAAAAATTTTATTTAATTTTCTGAAGGCTCAGGCAGCCGTGAACTGGATGATCTGGTTGGCACGCCACATAAATTACCCACGGTCACAGCGTACACTCGGTTTGTGTCCCATTAAATTGGGGCATGCATGCGCCGGTTTGTTACAAGCTCAGGGCTCCTCTTTACCCTAAGGTATTACCAAATGACGGCCTACTGTAGGAGCGCAGTTCTCTTGCATCCTGATCCGTGTTTATACCTCTGTTTACCATTGGTACTGGAATGTTTGGTGAGACACTTAATCAAATAATTCAGCACAGTTCCCTGCCGTGTTATCACAACAGGAACAAGTGCACCCCGGCAGGCTGACTTATCTCAGCACCACAACCATCAACCCCCCTTTCATAACTACAATATTCAGATCATCCAATGATCATCCGCACCCCACAAAGGTCCATTAAATTTGCATATCACGCTGATCAGGTGTATGCAAACCAACCAATAGCTAGGCCCCGTGCCATATATGGGTGAGACATACCTTATCGGGAGGCATGTAATGAGGAATTAGCCAACCTCATGAAGTGCTTATAAGCCTCACCCTACCCCCATTTTTCCCACTTCCCAAACAATATACCAAACTTACCAAACCCAGTTACCATATGGAGCAAGTATCCGGAGACCACAGGGCCAAATGCCGAAGCTGCCATGCAACCAGCCCAGGTAGGTTTTTGTCTTATGTGTCCATTAGTAGCGTCATCAATCGTTCTAGCATGACAATGATGGATTATGCCATCATGTGACCCAGATACCCATTACATGCCAATGGTAGTGTGCGCCCAGAGTGCTTTGTAAAATGTGATAGTTGAATTCGCAGTCCACTTCATGCCTTTCTACGACGACCTGACCACTTTAGATCTTACTTATCAATCTTTTGGCAACACCCCACCCACACCACCCACCCCACACACAACCCATCCTACCTCAGATTACCCATTTATCTAATACTAATTTTCAAGCCTTAAGGCACCAAAATCACATGGACTCAATCCAGGGTGGCCCATCCATAGCCTTCTAGGCCCACATGGCAAATAGGAGCAAGGCCATGGATCTGTTTGGCAAGCTGTTCATTGTTATCAAGCCAAACGCCCCCACCACTGTATTGAACCATCTTAGCTCACTAGTAACTAAACCTCTTACAAAAGTCAGGGTAAAAATACATCAATTACTAGCCATAGATTAACCTAACAAGCTAGTCTATTTTAGAAATTATGCCTACCAGCATCCTATTAGCAACTCACCCCAAACAACAACCCCCGAAAATTTTGTATAAAACTTTTCATTTTTCCGACCCAAAATTCACCGCGCCCCACACCCCACCTTTTTCTCTCACACAAAACCAAGCCCCCCCCACTCAACCACCCAAGCCCCATTTCCCCCCCAAATCAAAATTCTTATGAGTCACTATTGCAGTAGAGTACACGTGCACTGGCAAAATCAAAACAAACCGTTTTGCCAGTATACCCGTAACCATAACAACGGGGGAATTACCCGCTCTATTTATAGAACAGGTGTCCCCACGCTGTAATAGTGAATGCCCGGCGAGTTTAGCCACGGCATCGTCCCCCGATCCAGGAGAACATACCAGATAGAAGGCTTGGGCCCAAATGGCGGCAAGCATTTAGGGCTCTGCTAAACCCCAAGAAGCCCAGTGTCCCAACTATCTATATATGTTTAAACTCAACCTGGCTGAGAGGGCCCCATACATAGTCTATGGTAGGTAAAATTTCGACTCACCATTCCAACATGGCCGGCTTCAGTTCATGATGGAAACCACCGTCCCACCTCACTAAATACCGGCCACCCCCACAATCGTATAACATGGGACCGTCCCAAGGTTATACCCAAATGTCAGTAGCGTTTGGAAGATACCATCACACTTATGTGGGGATGGCAGGTAGCCCTCACACATACGCCGCAAAGACGCTTATGTGGGGATCGCCCCCCCCCATCTACCTACCATTCACTCCCAACCCCCCCCCACCCCACCATGAACCCCCCAGACACCCAAAACACATCCATACACAGCCATCATCACACATAATGAGCTAAAACAACATCATAGCCACAGCTAATTTTAACTAATACAATAGACCGGCCTATACTAATGTTCATCAGAATTGGCACCAGCTGCAACGTCTGGTCCGACAACTTTCGCGCCATACGCGGCAGCCCGGCGCCATCTTGGTTTCGTTTTAATTACCGAAACTGACGGACGTCACGGCCGTCACCATGACTACCATCGGTCATGTGACACCCGCACGTGGCACCCCGACAATAACAACAACATTAGCACATGTTCACACTTTAACTTGCTCAGATCAAACTTACCTTAGTATCCATTGATCGCTCCGCCGGGCGGAACGATCACCCACTGGATCTGCGTGATGCTGAAATACAATCCAAGAAGCTAATTAGACCAAAAATGCCCCACGTCTCGACCCTCAAAATTGTCAAAAATCCAGGTATCACCTATTTGTAAATCAGAAAGTACTTACAATCCGCCCGACATGGTAATTGTGAGGTGGAGTACAGTTCCGTTCGGCATTACAAGATCCACCTCATAAACCTCCATGGCGGCGATTATGTAACATTATGACATCACAGATGGACGAGTGCCCTTTTATAGCACCCCGGATCAAAATTTTGGCGACACAGGAAAGAAAAATTTTTTTTTTCTCGCCCCCCCCATTTTCGGCCCAAAAATTTAAATTTCCCTCCAATCAGCATCAACAGAGTTCTTTTCAGGATATTTGAGACAAGTAGGAGTCGACCTGAGCAAGTCATACCTGTATTAAACCCCATATCTTATCTAATTATTTCGCCATTACGGTGCAGCGCCAGCTCGCTACTACCACCTGGTGGAATTTAGATAAACTAACCATAGCGTCCCTGGATACAGGACCCGCGCTAAGCCAAACAAATCAATCAAGCTCTGTACTTAGGTTTTGTACGTTAACAAAATGATATTGATCTCACGTCCCTTTTCTGTATTGACCGTGGCCTGTCTGCAACCTATAACAGACAAACTATAGGTCGATGAATTGCCTCCTCTTCCTGCTGTTTCCTCAACAGGCCTACCACCAACAGAGCATCGTTTCCTTCAGTGCCAGAGGCCAAACCCATGGAGAAAGGACCAGTACCATCAAGTCCGGAAACAAGCAACACCAAAACAATATGGCAAATTATAACCAGTAGCTCGCCATGGCACTTTTCAGGCCACAAAATGACAATATCACCATAAGGACATCAAAGCCTACTTCCCAACAGCACCCAAATTGACACTTCAAAAACACAAATAAACACTTCTTCAAAACCAATTTTTGTATAACCATATTTTAAACCCAAATTGCTGAGACACAATTGTGACGTTGATTTATGATTTTTGATGAATTTTACGAGAGACACACCAAAATACCCTTCTGGCTTGCCTCTCTAGGTGCTATAAAATTCATCACCTTTACCACTGTTTTTCAAGCTCAACTATGACATGTATTTATGAGTTTTAGTCAAATTAGTTATCCATAATCAACAGGTTGTATACATCCCATTTTTGTATACTTTCATGAAAATTACCATGTTTCTAGTCAACAGTAACACTGAATACCACCTTGACTTATACCTTATAACCGACTGTGCAGCAGACGCTACACAACTTCAGTTATGAGCCTTGGTAATGTGGAGCCAAAGACTCATCACCCTTGTGTTGATCGTTGACCCCACAATACCAAGAATCACCAAACTTGGTTAATTTTCATCTGGATATATTTCATTGCTATTATTGTATAAAACCAACATGTTATCAAACCAGAAAAAAAAAAAAAAAATTTTTCATTTTTCCCACGATAACGAACCGGTACATATATATTTTAAGCATTGTACATATCCCGGCATTTAAAACCTGTATATATACATTAAGTCACTTGATCCACACAAAAACCTAATTTTTGTAATTCCATAAAGGAACCTTTTTTTTATACTGCTTATAATGTCAACCCGTCAGGTTTTTCACAAAACCCAGTATTTGTATCATAATACCCATAATTGTCAATGGACTTGGCAAAGCCTCATCTTTTCTACTTATTTTTCTCCCTTTACACTCGTGCAGAGACGAGTAGGAATGTGGGGATTTGTCAATGGACCATTCTGGGTATTATTATTATTTTTCATATTTACTACATTCTTCGCCATATAAAGCCTAAGCTCTGCCCATGATCCACACTCAATAATCTTCTGTATTCCTCAATAGGAACCAGGATCCATTACTCATCACAAACACACTTCCTCCATGACACTCTGTGACATAAAGTACAAGGATGTAATAACATTCCAACCTTATCTACACACACACAGTCTAACTGGAGGAAGTGTGATCCACCTGTGGTGCCATATTTGGAATGAGAGGATATTTCACAATCTCCTCTCAATCCTCATTAACATAATCTACCCACAGGTGGCACTCTCTCCTTATGACATGTGTCACTATTCTATTGAGCCACATGTACAGAACATTTCACAACACTGTGAGCTGCTCTAGCCCTTAGTATATAAGGTAGCTTGAGCAGATCCCAGTCATCTATTCCAAGCTATCTTTTCCAAGCTATCTATTCTAAGCTATCTATTCTAAGATATCTCTCCCAACTTACACCTTACACCTATACCTAGAACCAACGACAGGTTGAGCTATAGGATCGGAGGCAGAGCTTAGATCTTGGCGAGTGTTATCATTGTTACCACCTTTATGAAACACTCATGTCAGCTACGCAATAAAGGATCAACTGAACTTCCCTGGATTCCGTGTACATTCACTTCACCACATGTAACCGTCCGTTGACAAAACCTATTAGGCTCCTCTATGTACTCACCTAGATTCACCTCCAATGCAAGACTAATGTTTTGTCTATGAGAGAATCTTGGAATTAAACCTATCAATAAACCAAATTGGAAGGCCTTCGAAATCAACTATATCAAAAGATATTTGCCCAGATAACCATGGCACGCACTGCCCCCATACCTATTCTATGCCCTCCTCTTCTAAAAAATCTGAAATCTGTCTAAAAGGGGGGTTAAAGACAGTTTGATTACCCTTTTATTTAGGGTAAAAAGAGCCCTAAATCCCATGCATTTCTCCATAGGAATAAAAACCAACAGTAATTACCATGTCACAGCCATCAAAGTACACCTTAAATGTAAATTCTATTACATGGATAGCTTTGTCTTGCTTTTTGTCTCACTATATGATTATTTTTTGGGGGTTCAGTTGTAACAGAAATAGGGCTAAATGACAGGTTTCTTGGAATCTAAATATAAGAAAAGCATACCCCATGAAATGTTTTTTTAATCATTCATCAAAAGATTTTCGTGTAAATAGAAATATGACTCATGGGGTCTTTGAAGGGTGTGATAGGGCATATGCTGTGTAATGGAATAGTCTTTTGGTGGTGCATGTAATCTGCTAGAGGCCAAAATAGCGATTGAAACTTGGTAATCATAAGAAACTCAGCTAAGGACTAGTAGACAAGAGGTCAGAAAGGTGGTGTCAAAAGCCCTTGCCTCGTTTAAAAATCTGTGTCCAGATGGATCAAAGATGCCATTTGGGAAGCCGGTTTTCCTTAACATTTCATGGCACACTCAACTACAGGAGCCTCTGTATCTAAGGTGGATCACAGCAAAATACCTGTGGATTACTTCCGGAAACAGGGCAGATGGACCAATGCCATAACCTTTGCTAGGTTCTACAAGAGGTCCATCCACAAGGACCATGGCAGCACGTACCAGGCTACGGTGCTCTCCATGGCTTGCAGCACACAATAAGGTACTTACACAATTCTATGTTGTCATTACCAGCTGGGTAACAAGGCAGCTTTAAAATCTCTGTTGTGATTACTTTGTCGGCATAGCAAACAGACATAAACTTTATAAGTTAAACAAGACTTACCTTGGTAAAAGGTGAAGTTTGACTTAAAGTTTATAAGGGTTGCTTAACTGCCGACGAAGAGAACAACAGGCCCACCGGATTTGATCAAATTAACATCCACCCTGTTGTTCTCAGTGTGGCCTTCTGCTTTACCAGAAGACCCCTTTTTGCAGATCACTCCATTACGCCCCCCCCCTTCAAGCCTGGTTCAGTGGCATCATAAGGAACACCTTGCTGCCTATATGGAATTAGTAGCAATACCTTGCTGCCTATACACTGGCACTACGAACAACATAATATTAATGGGCAAAAACCTCACTCGGGAAACACAAGGGGAATTTCTCTAACAAAACAAGGCGGGTTTCACTGATGTGTATACTGCACTGGGCAATTGATACATGAAGCAAGATGGCACGTAGCCTACTTTGTGGTCAAGTGGCAGCTACTGTCAGCAATGCTGTATGAGTTATGGTTGCCTGTGTCAACCCCATTTCTTTCTATTTTGTCCATACTGTTAGATGCCTCAACCTCATTTCTAACCGCTAGCAGTCAATGGGCAATGACCACATGAAGGCACAACTGAGGAATTTACAAGAATCCTCAAAGATAAAATTAGACATATACCAAACAAAATTTATATATTCTTTGTGGTATGTTTTGGTGAAACTTCTCGTCCCTCTACCGGTTGGTGGGAGGGGTGTTTTTCCGCAAAGATTTTTACTACTAAATTTATATGTTCTAGGTGATATAAATATAAATATTTTGGATAAAGACAATGAGCAGGTGCTTAATTTGGTTGATGGTTTAGGAGCATTTGGCTTGAAATCATGGATAAAGAAGCCAGACATGTCTGGATCTTGTCTATAGTAATAACGATAGAATAAATGATAGTGGAGTTCTCAGACCACATATAAGTGATCATGATTTGGTATACATATCAAAACGTCGTTAGAGGTTACCAAAAAAACAAGGTTACTTTTAGGGGAAGACAATTGAAAAATATTTCAGATGAAAAATTATTCAATGATATTCAAAATATTGATTGGAATCAAGTTATGCACTTGGATTCAGTGAATGAACAATGGTATTTTGTACAAACAAAACTAGATGAGATTATGGATTCAATGTGTCCTTACAAATTGTATAGGGTCAAAGAGAAACAGCATTCATGGGTAAAAATCACTTGTTAGAGGAAATAAATGACAAAGACAGGATTATGAATAGAGCGGGATGAACAGGCGATCCACTGCATAAATTGCAGGCTATAAGAGCTTTAAAATATATAGGTAACGCATACATGTAAGCTAGCCAGACAGGAACATTCTATTGGTTTAATTGAGGTGGCTAAGGCCAACCCGAGGAAATTTTGGTTTGAAATTAACAAGATGCTTCATTTAAAAGGTTCAAAATGTGGATTAATAAATCTTCTTCACAATGATCAAGAAATTGATTCCAATTTGGTGGCAGACCACATGAATGATTATTTTGCCAATATTGGTCCTGTTCTGGCTAGGGATATGAATGAGCCTTGGTCCTTTGAGGGTGATACAGTTGAAGAGGATATAAATGGTTGTGTCACTGACACAGATGAAGTTGTTGCCCTGATAAAGGAGATTAATACATCTAAATCCAGTGTCATTAAAGGCTTAAGCAGTAAAGTTCTCAAAAGGGCATTTCTATCTATACCAGATGTATTGACTAATATTTTGAACAACTCTTTTCGCACAAATATCATACCTACCTCCTGGAAAACGGCCAGAGTAGTCCAGATACCTAAAGCTGGAGACCCTCGTCTAGTTGGGAACTACCGCCCAATTTCTCTATTGCCTTTACCAGGAAAACGTATTGAAAGGATAGCTTACAGACATATTACCTCCTTTTTCGAGGCACATGATGTATTATCACGTAGACAAGGCGGCTATAGAAAGGGATTTCCAACTGTAAGAATAATTGGGGACTTCACAGACGACATTCTACAGGGGAAAAAAACAAAGCGAATTTTACAATAGCTGTTTTTATTGATTTTAAGAAAGCATTTGACACGGTAAACCACACACTCCTACTACAGAAATTAGAACATTACGGAATAAGAGGAAATTTCAAATTTTGGCTTGAAAATTTATTTGACAGGTAGAAAGCAAGTTATGATAGCTAACAATGAGATGTCAAGACCGTTGGATGTAGTCTGTGGAGTTCCCCAGGGGTCGATTTTAGGTCCCTTGCTCTTTATGTCGTATATTGATAATGTAGAGAAAGTATTTAGAAATAGCAAAATTTCATTATATGCTGATGATACAGCAATGTACCTATCAGGTAATAATGTTGCATATATTAAAAATCTGTTACAAGAAGATTTTAGATTTGCCAAGTGGAGCAATGCAAACAAGCTAAGTGTTAATGTATCCAAAACAAAATATATGTCATTTAGCCACAAACAGCTTAACTGTGAGATATCCTTGAATAATGAAAGGTTACATAGGGTACCATCATACACTTATTTGGGTGTTATCCTCGATCCAAAACTATGTTATGATAAGTTTCTTCAACATCAGATAAGGAATTTTAACTATAGAGCATACCAGATGGCCAAGTTATCTCGTTATTTAAAGACTGGCATTCTTTTGAGAATTTATAAAACTTTTGTACTACCTGTAATCGAGTATGCTGATGTGTTAGTTAGTAATGTTAATGATGATCTATTAAAAGCCCTACAGAGATGTCAAAATAGATGTCTAAAAGCAGCCCTAAAAATGCGAATTCGAGCTGCAATGGATTATATTCATAATGCCACTCACTTAAACAAAATTGTGGACAGGTGAGCAACTATAAGCGCTCACGTAATGAGAAATAATTATGTCGATAATCGAGCCCTGAGAACAAGATGCTGGGATGGGCCTGAATTAAAATGTGATTGGTCCAGGTTGATATTATATCAAGATAGCATGGAATACACATTGGCTAAAGCCTGGAATGCACTGGATCTAATAGACAGGTTAATTCCCACCTTGGATCTCTTGAAAGACACTGTCAAAGCCAGACTCCAAGAAAAGATTCCTAATGCTCCTCCTAAAATGGCGAATTAATATGTTGTACTTCTGATATCAAACAATATTTTTTATGTAACTGGATTTTGAAGAGACCAATCTAGTCTTAAGATATGCACACTAATTATGTTTTATGTCATGGCAAAGATATAATAGAGTTCACAACAGTGCGATAGTGAATCTTCCTGAAGCATGGCATTTCTTTCTTTTCATGCACTGAATTAACCCTGATATAATATTTTGTTATTATATTCTTTTGTATTGTATTGAATATTATATTAGGCGAGCCTTTAACAATGAAAAGGAAGGCTATGGTTGCCACCCAAAACCGGTGTAGGAACCATCTTTATTACATACATTGTATACTTTAAGTGCCTACATGGATTTATCCTAGATGTAACTGTAGCAAATTCTCACGTAATAAAGTAAATTTGATAAAAAAAAAAAAAATGCTATGTATATGTGGCCCAACGGGGGACAATGCGCCTCTGGGGGGGGAGTGTTTAGTATTGGTTATGGCCACCAGGGGGCAGTATATGGGTAATACACTGACAAATATGCTAAAACAAAGCTTTAGACCAATTTTTGATAAGGAAACCAGTGGTATGCTTAAAATCATTCCATCTCCGGTGAAAATGTTCCATTTTCAGATTCTTGGTTGCCATGGAAATATAGAAAATTGGTAGATAAGGCAATTTCTGGTTGTTATGGAAACCACTCCCCTATTCCTATTGGGAATTTTTACCACAAACCTTTTTTGAAATTCCTTTATGAACCCAGAACTGAAAACAGCTCAAAAGTTCCCTGTAGAACCAATTTTATGACAAAAACATCACATTTCTTTGGTTATTTTTCCACAAAACTGAATATTTTGCATTGTTAGTGTTTATGATGGTATATAATGCATTTAGAGCTCATTTCCCATTTCAGTTGTACACACCAACCTATGTTTGATAAGCACTTACAGGAAAACTACCGGGGCTATTTTAGCTCACGATATCTCATTTTAAAGCTAAGTATAACAAATGAAGTGTGACAAAAGGCGGGAATCAGTAACAATTCAACTTACATTCAAATCACAGCTAAGTGTAACAAAACCTACATTTCATATCTAACTGAGGGGTCACATTGGCATATTGTATTAGCATAATGTTTAGTAAATAGACACAAGTTTCATGACCACCTAGTGCCTCTATGCTAAGTGTAATTGGTACACTTATCAGTGTTGTTACACTTGGCAGTTAAACTGCTAAGTGTTACAACACTGCTAACTGTTATAATAACACTTAGCAGTTAACCATGCAACTGCCAACTGTTACAAAACTTTGGGGGCTGTCATATCCGAGCTACCGGTACCCCTCTGATCCTGTGATCGAAGCTCTCGTTGCGAGTCTAAGGCTCCCGCAGCCGTGACTGCTACAGTATTGATATAGCCTGCCTTATGACATTGTCTGGCCCTTAGCTTAAGATTATGTGAAGGTGATACACCTAGCTGAGTTTTATGTGATGTTACAGATAGCTCTTGTTGTAACAGATAGCAGTTTTAAATCCCTTTACAGGATGATCAGAGTTTTGTTACAGGTAGCAGCAATTGTTACACATAGCAGTTGGATGCTTGTAACAGTTAGTAATTTTTTGTTACAGTTAGCAGTTGGATGGTTGACTTCTAAGTGTTATTAGAACAGTTAGCAGTTTTGTTACACTTAGCAGTTGTACAGGTGGTCCCTTTTTTATTCCCTTGTCACTCATGCATTTGCGAAATCAAAGGTTTTACATGGGAATTCTTTTACTTCCAAAATCTATCCTGCTCACCTACAGCTAACTCACCTCACTGCAACTGTTTCAAATGCGACTTTTCGGTTCCCAGTGAAAAAAAAGCCAATTTCCCACATTTCAGCGGCCACTTCAGAGGGCCATATCTTCAAAACTATGTTTCGTAGTCCCTGTCTTAGTGCCACGGACTATAGTGAGATTTCTCATAAAAGGTAGAAACATTTTATACATTTGCACAAAATATTTCCCCTGTTTAAGGTTAAGGCATACTCTCTCAGAACGTAGATGATCAGCAAGCCACAAAATTAGTCATTAGGTCGTTCTGTTACTCAAGATATTATACAAGAATATACATGGGGCAACTTCTAAAACAAGACCAATTATGGTAAACACTCACACACCTGCATCAAAAATTGTAAATACTACTCTTCTCAAATGAAGCATTGATCTCTGTTTTTATCACATATTCCTTGACTACATGAGTATTTTATCACAAGTTACTCACTCATACAGGTCTTGTCACCACTCACGCTGTCTGTATTCATGTAGTAGTTGGTGTGACATACGGTGCACTGAGTCAGCGAAGTGCAGCTCGAACATCCCACCGGGCAACCTATTACATGTATAAATTCATTAATTCAAAATGTACATAACAAAAGACTACAGGAAATGATGTTGCACCAAATATGTCATCAACCTGATCATGAAATGGAAACAATATGTGATGCAATCTGCGAAAAGGGCCCTTAGTGTAGGGTGCATTAAGGTCCCTTTTCCCAGTACATGTCACATATAACCAAAGAATAATCTCAATCGAGATCATGGTTACCAATTTAGTCATTTACTCTCGCTATGACTAGAGGGATCTTTTAGGGTTTACTTTTATGTGTCTTAATATCAATTATCCGCAATTATCCATACATTCATACAACATCGCCATAATGGTTCACACTGAAAAGATAAGGCTTAAAAAGGTACTCTGTAGTGATCACTTTTTGTCATCTTATTGATGGTCCTGAGGGGGAGTACCCCATGATCGTTTAGGTGATCATATGTGATCACCCTGGGTGATCACTACAGAGTACCTGTCTGAATTGATTAGAGAGGAGTTTGTGAATGAATATGTTGTCATTAATTAAGGTTTTTGCATAAATTTAATAATTATCACATTCCCTCCCCTCAACCAAGCATCCATTGAGGGCACTTATAGCTGACTTATGATGCCTTGGTGAGGCATACATGTAGTTGTTTGTATAAGGAATATTAGCTAATCTCCATGGTTATAATTATGGTTTGAGTGACAAAAGAGGTGTCAATTATTAAACATGCTTTCGTCTTTGATAATTTTGACCAAATGACTTTTTTGATCAATTCACATTCCTTTGTGATGACATTTTTCACATCATTCATCTTATAGACACTGATGATCAAGAGTATTATAGATGCACAATCAAGATAGCTCACATAGTGAACATTGTATATCCTATTGTAGTATACTAGGGCCCCCTTGTGGTAGAAAAATATCGTCAAAGTGATGACCTTGGGTTATCATAATGATTACCTTAGGTCATCAATAGGGAAAGAGGACCTTAACTCATCAATAGTGATCACCTTGATAGAAGCCTATATTTTCAGTGCACAGGCTGAAAATAAACATTCCCAGAATACATTAATAGTATAGATCATGCTCATCACTTATCATATATTCACACGATTCTCGATTTACGGCAATAGAAAGCCACAATCATGTAACCCTTAGGTGCCCAAGAGCGCTTAAATGCGCAGTTTTGGGATTAAATTCATGCACATTGAAGTAAATTTTCATCCACAAACATCTACTGGTCCAATCTGCAAAGTTATACCCTCATTAGAATGGCCATGACCCCATTATTCCAATGAGACCATCCATTTGACTGTGTCACCATTACCTCAGACACAGTCAGTCAAAACCTGAAAATTAGTTATCATACTATGTGACTCTTTAGAAGGGAATCAGCCAAGGAGATAGGATCTAGCATGATAGCAAGGTGACGCTGGATCCTTTGTCCCCTATTACCACACCTTTGATAGCCTTGCCAACCTTACAACTAATCTATTCATAGGTATTGTTCATATCCATGTTAAGGATGTCATGAACTGTGACCAAGACATTTTGCACCCTGGTAGTGCACACAGGCAGAACCAGTTGAGTATAGTTATGCAAATATCGCACACTATATGAGATTAGAGCAGGGCAGCACTAAAGAGGCTATGTGCTAGTGAATAACAACAAAAGGAACATTTTGGTTGCTATGGTAACCACACTCAGTCAGAAATTTCTCTCTTAACTGAAGGTTTAAGTAAAAAAGAACCAGGTGCATAATGTGAATTCCATATCAAATACCTGTTCAGAATTATATATGTACTTTATCACTGGGGTGATGTACATGTGAAATAAATGGAAAATCATCAAATAATTCTGGGCATGTAAAGGGTAAACAACAGTAATTCTAATTGAAAATGGCTTAGGCCTATAGTAAAAACTAGGATAGTAGCAAATCTCACACATACAAATCATTGCTCATTTAGAAATATGGAAGTGAGTCATAGCCGTTGTTAAAAGCAACCGCGTAGAATAAACCAATGACAGAGACAGAAAACAAGGCAGAGGACTTCATGAATCCCTATGCAATATAGAGAAGTGTATGGGTTGATCCTAGGAGTCATATCTGACTTTAAAACAATACTGGCAACGTATGACACAAAATGAATAATTATAATAATATTTGCTTAAGGGGCAAAGCAATAAAACAATGTGTAAAAGAATTCTGACAGTGAGTTGTTAAATTAAAGATGATTCTGAATTTTGATACGGGACAGAGGCTGTATGGACCATGACTCACATTAGATAATCCACATCAAATCTTGGTAGCAGAAAACCAAAGAGTCTAAATAACATCCATATTCATTTTTAAACTATTGTACGGTATCTACATCATATCTATAACCTTGGTCCCCAATCAATGTACATATCTTCCGTACGGCCATTGTACACGGAAGAACGCCGCTTCTAAGGTCGATTAGGTGCAATAAACTATATGAAATCAATCAATCAATGTATGTTTAAGCCTAAAAGACCCTAGGCTATGTCGAAGCTAAAAGTATTCCGCTTTACACCCATAAAACATGAAACTGACAAACTTACGATGGCAGAGCTTCTCGGTTGAATCGTAAAAGTTTCCTCTGTCTGTTGTGGCACAGCTCAAACATTCAGTAGATCCATCAAAGAGGCAATCTGGCCAATATAGATATAAAGATATTCAACTATAGAATATATTCTGGAGACATGTTTAGTAAGAGGACATGTAATGTTACTTGAATGAACATGCAAAATGTTAGTTAGTATTACATACTGCAGTTAACCCATTCCATTTAGAACATGTTTAAGAGTTTAAACCCATGTATTGGATGTGAATAGTACCCAAGGAAGAAAATCAAGTAAATGATACTTCACCTCTGCATTCGTTGTTGTACCAGATAAGGCCAACTTCACATATATCACAAGCTGCTATTCCTGACACTTTACAATCTACGCATCTGTAGGGGCAATCTGGAAGTGAAATACTAGTTTGTAGGGCTTGAATAAGCATGAATGAATGTTTCTATTAATGCGGGGAAGTGGCACTTCAAGTTAATGCAACAGCAGTACAAAAAGAAGAAAAGAAGCCCTAGCGGGGTATATTATTAACCAATGAGATAATTCACTTCAATCAGGGCAGACATTTTAGGTTGCATTACATAACAACTGGTCCCCATGTCAGACCCCTTCAAGGGGGTGGAGTCAAAAGATGTTGGAGTGAGTGAGTGAGTAATAGATGTTTAACGCCATTTCAACAGCTAAGGTCATATTCATGGCGAGAACGACATTACACAATTTCACAGGGGAATGTGTCAGTGCCCACGCATATGTGCACCACACACATCCCGTGGGGATAGGAAAGAGGAGAAATAGACCCTTTTAAGTTTGCTAGGGAAGCCCAAAAAGATGTTGGCATGCGTGCAAAAATCCTTAACACCCTATTGTGAAAAATGGAGTGAGTAAGACTAAGAACACACATAAGCCACGCTAAAGTGGCAGTAGATCAATATCAGTTTTTTTAAAGAATTTATATAAAGACCCTGGGTATAATGTTTACATCTGATCATGACCTTTGAAGATGTATAAAAACAACTGCACAGTTGATATTATCTTCAATCTGGGATGATTATGGGGGACAAGTGAAGGCGCTGTAGGCTCTTCACTTTAGGCTGCCATGATATTATGATACATAACACTCTGCTGGGTTCATATGTATGTATAATTATACAAACGTTTGCATTGGCCACCAGTATAAAGCCGCCCTGGACATTTTTCACATGCTGCTGTACCGCTAAGTTCTGGAGCCGATGTTGACAAAAGATCACACCCTGGAAATAGAAAAGTGAAACACAAGCACTTATTGGCAGTACACATTATTAACATGATTGCGCATTTCAAAATATCTTCATATAAAATCAAGAACTTGCTATTGAAGGATTATAATCGAGTGTTCTTGGTAGAGGCGAAAATAGGTAATACCGTAAATCCTCGTATATAAGATGTGGCTTATAAACCTGTTCTACACCCTCTGCGTCCTATAGGATTCATCCCAACTCAGGGTGCATCCTATATGCGAGGATTTTACACTATACAACAGTACTAAAATGACCATAATTTGATCCCCGGTGCATCCTATATGATTTTGCCTAAGTATGGGTGCGTCCTATATGCGAGGGGCGTCTTATACACGAAGATTTATTCAGTTGTTGTGGTATTTTATTACCTTCCTGTGGTTTTGACATCTACTTGTATTACTTGAACTACCTCCTAGTCACTGGCAAATAATTAACAGATGTGTCAACGGACCGTTACAAGTGGTGAAGTGAATATACACGGAATCCAGAGAAGTTCATTTGATCCTTTTATTGCATAGCTGACATGAGTGTTTCATGAAGATGGTAACAATGATAACACTCGCCAATATCCAAGCTCTGCCTCCGATCCTATAGCTCAACCTGTCGTAGGTTCTAGGTATAGGTGTAAGGTGTAAGTTGGGAGAGATGAGCTTAGAATAGATAGATTGGGAGCTGCTCAAGCTGCCTTTTATATTAAGGGCTTGAGCAGCTCACAGTATTGCGAAATGTTCTATACACGTGGCTCAATAGAATAGTGACACATGTCATAAAGAGAGAGTGCCACCTGTGGGTAGATTATGTTAATGAGAATTGAGAGGAGATTGTGAAATATCCTCTCATTCCAAATATGGCACCACAGGTGGGTCGCACTTCCTCCAGTGGAACTGTGTGGATGTAGATAAGGTTGGAATGTTATTTTATTTCATGTTGGTATGCCCGAGATACTGACAGCCCATAGCTCTAGCACTCGAGGGCCGTATCTCACACCCCCCGTGAGATAACCCACGAAAATATCACATGCCGAGGTCACGTGACCCTTTGATGACATCATAGGTCCAAGATGGTGATGTAAACAGTGTGCACTGGGAGTAATTCTGGTAAATTCTATTGTAATTCAGCAGTTTTACATCAAAATAACATGAAATAAATGCAAATGAACACTCGTGGGGAGAATTTTTTAGGGTTATCTTACTTGCAGTTCAGCTGCCGCATCGCACTCCGGCCTACGGGCGTCGTGCGATACGGCAGCTGAACTGCGCGTGAGATAACCCTAAAAAATTCTCCCCCCTTGTGAACATTTGCCTATACATCCTTGTACCATATGTCACAGAGTTCCATGGGAGGGAGTAGGGTTGGCAATAGCTTATGGATCCTGGTTCCTGTTGGGGACACAGGAGATTATTGAGTGTAGATCGTGGGCAGAGCTTAGGCTTTATATGGCGAAGAAATTAGTAAATATGAAAAATATTAATAATACCCAGAATGGTCCATTGACAGATGAACGAAAAAGAATGTTTCTCCACAGTTTATCCCTTTGATTATGTATTTTGAATTTGGTAGAGCAGTCGTAGACATTCAAGATCCCATAGCACATAACACATTGCTTTCTCAGAGATTTGAGGGCTATGTTGTCGTAGGCTATGCCCTCCAGAAGGGACATTTTGACATCATTGTCATTTAGACTAGCATATTTGGTGACCAATGTTAGAGCAGAGTCCAGAGAAAGGTTCACTTACAGACACACTTGCGGTCTGTGCTAGACCACACATATCCGTCCATGCAGGAATCCATTGAAGTATCACACCTCTCGGGGGTGGCAGCAGAGCATTCCTCACATCCCTCGGGGCACCCTGATAAATGAGGTATAATCGGAGTTTTTGATGAAAGAGAAAATCATTAAGGGGTATAAAAACAGTCGAAACTTCCCCAAGAACACCACTTTCAGTGAAATATATTGCAAAATAATCTAGTTACAAAATGTGGAATGAATGGTGCATGCATGATCAGGAGGCTGTTGCGAAAAGATTTGGAATTCAATTCTCACTGTAACTAATGCATCTTCCAGTTCCTCCCGATTCTCCACCCAGGGAGACCAATTCCCACCTTATACTGTAATGGAATTGACTTACTCTGAATTAGACTTCATTGCAAAAAGTTGAGGAACTGGTTCCATGATTAATTCCACCTGAATGCTTCCCATAGTCGAAAGGCCAGGGAATTGGAGAAAGGAACTGTCTTGGAATTGGTTCTCAATTAGGAAGCATTCACCAGTTTCTGACCACTCCTAAACTACTTCTATGACCAATTATCTTTTGGCAACCCAACAGGGAATTGATTCCCTGAGGTCAGTCAGTTCCATTTTGGGAATACCACCTCCGACAAAATCGTTTCCAAATCTTTTTGCAACAGCCTGCAGATACTCTCGTAAGTTCTACTATATTCTAATCTGGCAAACACATGAATTATGAACTATCCCCTAAATTGGAAATACATTCATATGCCGAATACAGTGTTTGAGTATGTAGAATCTTTCAGGCATGGGAAGAATGGCAGTACTTAGACATTGGCCACCGGTTGACTCAAAATGACGAATAGCGCCACGATATCCTGTACAGGCTGAGCACTGTGCTTCGTCCAATATCCCCCTGTCACAAATTTGCGGGTTTAGTTCTACAAATAAAAAGATACAAAATTCAAACACCAGCTAGTTAGTCATCCAGTGGTGTGGGATATGTAAAACATATGAATGTCTTGGGAGACGAATACTAAAATAAGTCCTAATCTGTAGAGAAATATCATTATGATAACACTGTGGCCAGTCCTCCCAAGTGGTTAATAGCAGAAAAAGAACAAGTGAAGCGTGACATAGAAATGTCCTTTTATGTCGAGGCTATTCTGCACACTATATATCATCACTTCCATGCTTTAAGACTTAAATGTTTAAGGCCAATGTGTGACGTGACAACCCTTGGCTTTGTGTGATTAAAACCTTTAAATTGGCTTTTATTGAACTGGAAAGCTTGACTTCCCCTTTTGGAAGTTTAGGTTTGACTTGTTTACCCTATTCTTTAAATTGGACACTAGTTATCGGGATGGCCTAGTTAGAATACAAATATAACACAGCAACAACATATAGACAGCAAACAAAAAACAAGAATTCCATACTAACTTGCACAAGCCGTACCAGTGACGTAATAGCCATCACATTTAGCACATATGTCCTTGTTGGCTTTTTCCGTTGCTGTGCATGCATGGGGGTCAAATTCTGAAGTGAAAAGAGAAGGTTGTTTCAAAATTATGCTGATTCACTTCTGTTCTGAAATATGCCCCAGGAGGGTTCTTCTAAAAACATGTTCATTTTTATGGTAGGTATTTCAGCTGAGACAGTTATCAGGTCTTAGATGAGGCTGGGAAGAAACCCCAGACTTCGAACATACTCTGTACTCAAAAGTATCTACAAAAAGACTACATGTACATATCTGCCTACAGCCTTAGAAGTACACCCATGGCCATTTCTGTACCTGCTTCCATGTGATCACTGAACCATGACCTCCAGTGAAGTGCATTCAAGCAGAACATGAGGGGTTCCAGGCACATGGCCTATAAGACACATGGCCCAAACCCATGTAGCCCCCCGTCAAATGGCCAAAATCAAAGTGGCCGAAACGACACTTGGCCGAAAAGACATATAGCCGAAACGTCACTTGGCCGAAAAATTACCACCAAATACCACACATATACGACACCGTACCAAACATACGACACCATACGACACCGTACCAAACATATGACACCATACCACACCTATACCACACCCCATACCACACCATACCACACTCATACCACACTTATACCACACCCCATACCACCCCATACCACACTTATACTACACCCCATACCACACCAATACCACCCCATACCACACTAATACAACACCATACCACACTTATACCACACCCCATACCACACCATACCACACTTATACCACACCCCATACCACCCCAATACCACCCCATACCACACTAATACCACACCATACCACACACCATACCACACCATACCACACCTATACCTCACCAATACCACACCTATACCATACCAATACCACACCATACCACACCTATACCAGACCAATACCACACCAATACCACACCCCATACCACACCATACCACACTTATACCACACCCCATACGACACCCCATACCACACCATACCACACTTATACCACACCCCATACCACACCAATACCACCCCATACCACACTAATACCACACCATACCACACACCATACCACACCATACCACACCTATACCACACCAATACCACACCCCATACCACACCATACCACACTCATACCACACCATACCACACCCCATACCACACCATACCACACTTATACCACACCCCATACCACACCAATACCACCCCATACCACACTAATACCACACCATACCACACACCATACCACACCATACCACACCATACCACACCTATACCACACCAATACCACACCAATACCACACCCCATACCACACCATACCACACCCCATACCACACCATACCACACCCCATACCACACCATACCACACCCCATACCACACCATATCACACTTATACCACACCCCATACCACACCAATACCACCCCATACCACACTAATACCACACCATACCACACCATACCACACCTATACCACACCAATACCACACCAATACCACACCAATACCACACCATACCACACCATACCACACCAATACCACACCATACCACCCAACATACCACACCAATACCACATGAATACCACACCATACCACACCATACCATACATTTGGTATGGTGTGGTATAGGTATGGTATTCGTATTCGTATGGTATGGTTTGGTGTGGTACGGGTGTGGTATGGGGTGGTATTTGTGTGGTATGGTGTGGTATGGTGTGTGGTATGGTGTGGTATTCAAGAGGTATGGTATGGTATGGTATGGTGTCGTATGGTGTCGTATGGGGTGTGGTATGGTGTGGTATAGGTGTGGTATAGGTGTGGTATGGTGTGGTATGGTGTGGTATTGGTGTGGTATGGTGTGGTATTCATGTGGTATGGTGTGGTATTTGTGTGGTATGGTGTGGTATGATGTGGTATTTGTGTGGTATGGTGTGGTATGGTGTGGTATAGGTGTGGTATGGTGTGGTATTGGTGTGGTATGGTGTGGTATTCATGTGGTATGGTGTGGTATTTGTGTGGTATGGTGTGGTATTCGTGTGTGGTATAGGTGTGGTATGGTGTGGTATTGGTGTGGTATAGGTTGGTATGGTGTGGTATTGGTGTGGTATGGGGTGTGGTATTGGTGTGGTATGGTGTGGTATTCGTGTGTGGTATAGGTGTGGTATTCGTGTGGTATGGTGTGGTATTCGTGTGTGGTATAGGTGTGGTATGGTGTGGTATAGGTGTGGTATAGGTGTGGAATGGGGTGGTATTTGTGTGGTATGGGGTGTGGTATGGTGTGGTATGGTGTGTGGTACAGGTGTGGTATGGTGTGGTATATTTCGGCATGGTGTGGTACGGTGTGGTATGGTCGGGTTCATTAGTATTTCGGCCATTTGTCGTTTAGGCCATATGTCTTTTGGGCTATGTGACTTTTCGGCCACATGTCGTTTAGGCCACATGGATTTCGGCCATATGACCACAGGCTATTTGACTATAGGCCATTTGTCTTAAGGGCCATGCGCCATGGAACTGAACATGAGTGGATATCAGTGTGGTCTTGGTACTGAGGTGTGAATGCAACCCCCACCCACCTACCATTACCTACTGTACTCTTAGGGAAGTCACATTCAATTATGTTTTATGTAAGAAAATTGTTAATTTCCTGGCTATGGGGGCTCATATATGAAATATTCTAATATTTTCTTGTAGAAAAGGCCTTGAACCTTTATATGGGCTTGAGATTTTCTTTAGGTCATTTAACACAAAAATCGGAAATTTGTTTCAGTCGTTCATACAGGTACATTTTATGGTCAGTTGGTGCCAAAATCTTTTATTTATTAAAGACTTATACTGTTATTTGTCATGTTGAGTCTGTTCCTGGGTAAATAAATGTTCCTCTTTCCTGTAGTGCCAAAATGATAAAAGTAATAACAAATGCTGACAATCGTTTTGTATTCATGTCATCCATTTAGAAACAATCATTTTAGAAACAGAAGATAGCCATATTTTGAAATAATTATGCATTTCACTGTTGAATTTGCTTATTTTAGTTTAGTAATGATGTAGATATGTCAGTTAATGAGTTATGAACTTGATTATACCTAATTTGATTACCTTTATGTCGTGACGAAAATTGTAATTCTATGTCGTGAGTTTTTTGAAAATCACCCTCCAGAGGTCCTTAAAGACACGTTCATGACATTACCCTATCTATTTTTTGCATATCATCATTCTAATTCTTTCAACCTCCACTTTTCCAGACTGTTGGAAAGCGGTCATAGTTACCCCAATACCCAAAGGAGGGGACCCTACAAATGGCAATTTCAGACCAATTTCAATTTTACCATTACCGGCTAAACTGATGGAGAAGGTAATACATCTATAGGGGTGCATCCACTGCCGACGGATGGACCATCCGTCGGTTTCATCCGTCATATTTATCATTGATTTCTATGGAGAAAATGACGGATGAAGGGAGACGGATGGTCCATCCGTCGCAGTGGACGCAGCCCTTATTAGGCAAGACATTATGCAGACGATACAAATTTACAACTAGATAAAGAAAAAAAAAGCCAAGCCCCGAATCTAAATATTTAGGAGTTACGCTTGACCTATGCTAAAGTATTCCCACCATATACCCACAATCAAGCATAGCATTAGACATAAGGTTCATCTTTTAAACAAAATTATACACAATCTCTCAGACACAGCAACAGTCAAAATCATAAAGACTATAATAATAACAATAATAACAATAATAATAATAATAATAATAATAATATATATATATATATATATATATATATATATGTAGTGTTCTACCCCTCGATGTTCAATCGAATCTTTCGATAAACAACGAAAAACAACTATTCAGGTTCCAGTTAAAACTTTATTGTCTAATAACACATAGGCATCAGCCGTTCTCGATCACAGTTACAGGTGGCAGAGTTTGAACTCTATAACAGGTTCGACAATAGGCCTTCTAGTGTCTACAGTTGATATTCCACATACACCCCCTCTGTGCAGCAGCACAGAGGAGTACTAGAATATGGTAGCCGGGCAGCCGCCAACCATCGCTCACGATGGTCAGTCGGGGCTGGACTGACCTTGAGGAAGGCCGTACAACGGCCTTATATACACCGGAGTCGAGGGCCATGTGACCAAGTGGTGACGTGGCGCTGGACTCCAGCGCCCCCAGGCGTCGGGTAATAGAGGTGCTCTCGACGTCGCCCACGAGGACCACGAAGGTACCTCGAAGACGACGCGGGAACACCACATATATATATTATGGACTACTGTGACATGTTCTATAGTGTTGCATCCGATACAAGCCTAAGGAAGTTACAAGTACTAGTTAATAGAGCACTCTTTGTAGCATATAGAAGGTTGGGTATCAACAGCACTACTGTTCTTCATACACTGCAAAAATGGTGTTTAGATCCTAAACACAATTCTAAACATATTCTTGCAACGTTTTTGTAATCACATTAATTTCCTAAACATGTTTAGCCAAACAATGTGCTTAGCTCAAGTGTTTAGAAATGAAGGTGTTTAGGTTAAAACTTTTGTGTTTAGATATATATGAATTTTTGTGTTTAGGTGTTTAAGAATTTTTGTGTTTAGATGTTTAAATGATTTGATGGAGAGTTAAGGTTTGCAGACATGTATGCATTAAAAAACAGAGATATATTTTTTATTCTCATTTACTGGGGGGGGGGCATCAGCAGGTATTCACTTTTCAAAGTCTCCAAAGATGTCAGCCACACCTATATATGTGTACATATATTACACACTGCATCAGAATAACATCAAATAGGTGTCAGTCATGGAGTTTATTGATTATTTTATTGTAATGATGGTGGCATGAGGTGAATCTAATCAATTTTCTATTGCCCTTTCTATTCACATGACATTCTATGAAGTGAAACCATGATAAACATGGGATTTGGGGACATTTGTCACAACAATTGATTATAACTGTGTGCAGATAGTCCATTCAAATGTAGTGCTGCTACCTGGTGTGGATCCAACATCCAAGTATCTAAACATATTGATGTTTAAATCTAAACACCTATTATTCAACTGTCTCAACTCTAAACATCTAAACATGTTTAGCATAAATGTTTATGTAGTTAGAATAAAAGTGTTCATTTCCTAAATGTGTAGTCGATGAGACACCTAACTGACCTATATGTTTAGGTTTTAAACGTGTTTAGACCTAAACATGTTTAAAATCTAAACACCATTTTTGCAGTGTAGAAAAGAAAAGCTTAATAGATTGAAGGTTAGGCATCATATGCATCTATTAGCTTTTGTTTTTAAATATCATTAGATGACCAACTTATTGATAATAGGAACATCCCTACACATAGACATGACCAAAGACTGCTCATGACAACTCAACCCCGAAATTCAGCATATAGACATAGTCTGTTTTCAGAGCCATTGATTTATGGAAAAGTTTACCCTTCAATACTAGGGCATATAGGGCCGCCTTTGCCACCTGAAACAAGGAATCACATGAAGGTCTTATCGATCTATATGTTTAAATTGCTAAACAGGAGTTACCATGACTACTAAGACACAAATTCCATCTAGTGTCGTCTTTTAGGACATTAACATATCAGTCCTTGGGGCATTGAGATCTGCCCATTTTCTACCATTGATAGCTGACAAACTAAGGATTTACAATCTATATAACTAACACCTATGCTATTAGACTTAAGATAGGATCAAATTTCTTTGGTGTTGACCTATAAATCCAATTTTAATCTGTACTCCAATGCTATATAAAAAGAAGGAGCGATTGTACAATCAACTGGAGTAATACTAATTACAGTTTATTAAGCTATACTACATACATACATACATATATACATACATCATAAGACCAATCATTGGGTTCATTGGTCGTATGTCCATAGGTTACCAGTACAGTTGAGTTGGAAGTGTTTTACTAGTGAATGGTGAGTGAAGCTCACAATTAAAGGTGAAATGCAAGAATGGGATACGACCAACATAAAATTTAATGTGTTCCTAGAGTCAAATTTATGAATACCTAAACGGGTCTACACAAAAAGGTAAAATCCTAAAAAAATGCAATATAAGATTTTCTTTAGTAAAGAAGTTAGTGATTACAGTCTTGGATTTTTGCGGGTTTTTTCACGGGCCATTTCAATATGTTTTTGGCATAAATGCCAAATAGTGTTGCACTCCTTTTCCTATCCTATTTGACTGGAGATAACTTATTTATCTTTAAACATCGTTTAATGAGTGATATCCGTACCAGGGGAAACTGTTTCTAAAGCACTGCTCATAGATTTCAAGATATGAGTAACATAATTATGTCAATTATTACCAGCATTGCTTGTGGAACACTTGGAAATTTTAAAATCAGTCATAAGGAGTCACTCATATATATCACGAGGATTGATTATAATCATTTTCCTTCTGCTTGTGAAACTCAGAGACCTGTTTTACAAGAATTCTTTTTTTAAGATCAATCTTAACACTCTATGAGTGACCACTTAAGATCAGTCATTTGGGAATGACTACAAGTTTTTCAGAACAAGCTGTTACTCATATTGGAACATAAGACTGGTTCTTGGTAGGGGTACAGAAATGGCAAACCCCTCATTGGAAAGATAACACTCGGCAGATTCAGTCAATTGACCATTACATCCCAATATTCTTTTACATCTGAGGAATGTGAAATAAATAAGTTCTCCTAATTTTACTACATTGACAGATCTTTTTCTGATATTACATAAGCAATAATTGTTTTCTTGCACATTAATTGTTATACCACGATTTCGGCACTTCCGGTGGGTTTATATGCAGTTTAGCCGTGCATTATTCTGCATATACCACCCTTGTGCATTTTTGAAATTTTTGGTATATACTTTTTCGAGGTCAAGTTGGACTTAGAATATTTTTTGGAAATTATGGCGCCTATACAAAGTTAATCTAGCCATTTTCCATGGTGAAAAATCGTGCCAACTCGTATGAGGATTGAACCCCGGCCGCAGTGGTGGTAGGCGAAGGCCTTAGCCATAGCGCCACACTGAACGGTGATGAAATCCAATGCGAAGGTAAATAAGTTCTAACCTGCTATGTTTCCAGTCAGTTTTCGTATGGAATCCAACCATTTCATGTTATAATATTGAAATCCCAAGAAGTTTTCGATCCATAGACGAGTAATGCGTGCTAGTTTTCTCCATTTTCTTCGATATAAATAAGAATCCATTGATTTTCCCGTGGCCGCTCTGCGCGAAGCCATTGTTTCGGCGTCTTTCTTGTACGGCGAGCGGATGACCTATATCCACATCCGGGCCACTGACACACTTTCGCCGAACATGGAGGCGGGTGGGAATGGCCGGACCGCGACTCGCTTACGATGAAAAAATCAATGGATTCTCCTTTATTTTGAATATATTGGACATATCAAGCATGGAGTACTCATCTAGACTATCTAAGGATATGTATGTTTTAATTTGAAAACTTGTCATGGTTGGATTCCATACGAAAAGTGACTGTATACACAGCGGTACCTCTCCCGGCAAGGAACAAAAACAATGGCTTCGCGCAGAGCGGACACGGGCCGTATCGCTTGCACTTACAAAATATCTTCTCCTGGCTGTATTCTGTGGAAATCAGGTAAGAAATTGATACAAAATGGAGGAAATGGTGGTATAAACCTATTAGGTGATGCATATCGGGGCCCCACGGGCTGTATATGCTGTATATACCCTCGCCGCTCCGCGGCTCAGGTATATACAGCATATACAGCCCTAGGGCCCCGATATGCATCATCTATTAGCTTAATATGCTACTGGTAATTCTGTCTCTGCAGTCTGTCTAGTTCAATACACTGGTAAATGTAGAGTGTATGGTGGCCCATTGATTTGTAGATTATTCTTGCCCATGAGTGCGCCATTGTCCCATTGCAAAATATCCTGTCAAAATCCCTGGGTTGGGGATACAAGAATGGGTCAGGGAGGCTGGGAATGAGTTTGGGTGGGCTGAGAAGGCCAAGAATGAGCTGTGGAAGCCAGGGATGGAGTGGGTAAGTCAGGAATGGGTTTGCAAGAACAGAAATGGGTTTGGGAAGGGGAGACTGGGAATGGGTGTGGGGGGGGGGCTGGAAATGGTTTCGGCAGGGTGCTCCAAAGCATATGCGTGCCCTCCCTAATCTGTTCCCAGGTTCTGCAGACTATTGTGGGCCTCCTTAGTCCATTCCCGGCCTCCTCAGCCCATTTCCGGCATGTCCAATTCATTTCCAGCCTTTCCAACTCATTTCCAGCTTCCTCAGCCTATTCCCGGCCTCCCCAGTCTATTATTGGCCTCCCCACCACATTCCCATCCTGCCCAGCAGGCTGTTGCAAAAAGATTTGAAAACGGCTTTGTCGGAGGTGGTATTCCCAAAATGGAATTGACTGACCTCAGGGAATCAATTCCCTGTTGGGTTGCCAAAAGATAATTGGTCATAGAAGTAGTTTAGGAGTGGTCAGGAACTGGTGAATGCTTCCTAATCGAGAACCAATTCCCAGGCAGTTCCTTTCTCCAATTTCCTGGCCTTTCGACTATAGGAAGCATTCAGGTGGAATTAATCATGGAACCAGTTCCTCAACTTTTTGCAATGCAGTCTAATTCAGAGTAAGTCAATTTCATTACAGTATAAGGTGGGAATTGGTCTCCCTGGCTGGAGAGTCGGGAGGAACTGGAAGATGCATTAGTTACTGTGAGAATTGAATTCCAAATCTTTTCGCAACAGCCTCCAGACTATTTCCAGCACCCCCCACAGATTCCTAGTCTCCCCTTCCCAACCCCATTTCTGGACTTCAAATCCATTCCCACCCTCCCCAACCCACTCCTGGACTTCCCTTCCCATTCCCACTTTTGGTCAGAAATAAGGTAGGTAGGTCAGGAATGAGCCGAGTCTACAGGTTGGAATTCAGAGAAAAGGGTCAGATATTTGCCCGGTAGGTCTGAAACAAGCTATTAGGTACAGTAGCCCAATAGGGTCAAGATGAAGTTTGAACAAAGAGTTGACTTTCACAGAAAAAAAACTTTAAAACCAAAATGTAATGTTCAAAGTCAATTTCATTTTATTGCTCAAGCTATCAAGCGGTCAACTCATGCAACCCAACTTGTGACAGGTGTCCTTTAGCATTGCATAGTTCACTCTATGTCTTTCTATATGAACAAAGTCTATAGTTTGTACTGGTTCCCATAGTATAGTACTGCTATTTCCCACACCAGACAACTTTGGGTTCCCACACAAATAATGGTTCTACACTAAGTAGCTGCCGTTTCCACCAACCAGTAGCTGGTAGTTCCCATACACTGTAAGTGGTGTTACACCAATTAGCTACTGGATCCCATACAAAGTAGCTGCTGGTTCCCACACACAATATACAGAATTGATCCAGTTCAACCTATAGCTACTTGGTGTGGGAACTGATGGCTCTTGTTTGTGGGAAGCAGTAGCTACTGGATGTGGGAAGCAGTAGCTACTGGATGTGGGAACCGGTAGCTACCCAGCAAATTGTTGTGACTCCTCGTCAACCTGTGTGAAGTGGCTCACACATGTCGCTAGATGGAACACGACGTCGCTATAGCACAAGATCACCAGGAATAGCAATGGTGGTGATCACATGGCCTCACCTCAGATGGCGAGGATGGTGATCACTCAGACTCACCAGGGATGGCGATGCGGGTGATCACTCACCTCGCTAGATGAAACACGCACCTCGTCATAGCACATGTTCACCAGGGATGGCGAGGATCGTGATCACTCATCCTCACCAGGGATGGCGACATGAGTGATCACTCATCCTCACCAGGGATGGCGACATGAGTGATCACTCACTTCGCTAGATGAGACGCACACCACGTCATAATGCACATTCACCACGGATGGCAAGGATTGTGATCAGTCACCTCGCTAGATAAAATGTGTACCTCGTGATAGCACAGGTTCACCACAGATGGTGAGGATCTTGATCACCCACACTCACCAGGGATGGCGACACTAGTGATCACTCACCTCGCTAGATGAAACGCACACCATGCCATAGCGCATGTTCACCACGGTTGGCGAGGATCGTGATGACTCACACTCACCAGGGATGGCAAGGCGGTTGATCACTCACCTCGCTAGATGAAACACGCACCACGTCATAGCGCAGGTTCACCATGGATGGCGAGAGTGGTGATCACTCAGACTGACCAGTGATGGCGATGCTGGTGATCACTCACCTTGTTAGATGAAAAGCTCATGATCATCGACATTGGTCATCATGCAGCCTCACATCTGCCAGATCAAAGTATGTTTTGCCAGAGAAGGTATTGCCATATGTATCTTCCCTCTAACCACAGACAAGGTGTTCATGTTGATATTTCCCTATGTATTTTTCCTGTAACCAGAGAAAAGGTGTTTATGGATAGTTGCTTTCATTTTAGAGATACCTCTATCTAAATTCAATTGATATTCTCTCTATATAATCTTGTTTGATTCAACTCTGAAGTATTACATGGAAATCAGTGTGAAGCAAAGCACATTTGATACGTATGGGACTTATACTTCATGCCCACACTTCCTAGATAGGCTACATGTGGAACAGTGGTGCTGTCTCAACACCTTTGGCAATGGTGGTGATAAGTTGCCACTGTGAGTGAGAGTGAGTGACAGATGATGCAATCCTCAGAGAGCATTGACTTGGAGTGACACAAATTCACGCATTGAGTGAGACAAAGGCTGGCAATGGTGGTGATAAGTTGCCATTCTGAGTGAGAGTGAGTGACAGATGATGCAATCCTTAGAGAGCATTGACATGGAGTGACACAAGTTCTCGCATTGAGTGAGACCAATGTTGGCAATGGTAGTGATAAGTCGCCATTATGTGTGAGAGTTGATGCCAGTGGCATGGGAGTGGTACATAATCACACAGTGAGTCAGATCTATGTTGGCGATGCTTGTGATAAGCCGCCATTCTGAGTGAGAGTTGACAGGCAGTGGCACATACTCACGCAGTGAGTTAGATCCATGTTGGCGATGGTGGTGATAAGTCACCATGCTTTGTGAGGAATGATAAGGGGTGGCACATACTCACGCAGTGAGTGAGATCATGTTGGTGACTGTTGTGATAAACTGCCATGCCATGTGAGACTGACACACAGTGGCGAAAGATGACGCAGTGAGTTATCACTCAGAAAGGAGTCACCATTGATGACCAATCATGGCGACAGATAACGACAATTTGCTGGGTAAGTAATGTGTGCGTGAGCCAGCAGCTACTGGGTGCTGGAACCAACAGCTAAGTACTTGCTATAAGAACAAGCAGCTACCTGATGTGGGAACCAGCAGCTACTGAGTGTAGGAGCCAGGACACTAATTCCCAACCTGCACTGTTAAAAATTTTCTGTAGAAAAAACGAAGAATCATTGGCAACAATGGCTGCCAATCTTTCACCGTTTTTTAACGGTCACCATTTTTTCAATGTCACCGTAATTTCTACGGAATCTCACCGTTATTTCTAAACAAAGACTAAGGGTAATTGATTACACATTGTTTTGGTTTCAATGCCATACACCATTAACTTTTCATATGAATATTCAGCCTCTGGCTTGACATTTTAGAAATTCCACTGTAAATACACAATGGACTAGGTTATCTTTATACATGGTTTGTTGCATATACAAAATTTCGGACCTTTACCTGCACTGTGTCCAGAGATATGAGGGATTGCTTACCGTCCTACATGTAGGACAGTAGGACTTAGGACTGCTGTCCTTTGAAATTTGTGTGTTTTTGGTTGCCATGGAAACTACAATTCCTGTACAAGAGTGCTGGAAACTGACAAATAGGCTTACATATGGCCATTTATGCCATACAAGAAATTTCAAAGCTTTAGCTATAGCGGATCCAGAGATCAGCACCGTCCTACATGTAGGACAGTAGGACTTTGGGCGTCTGTCTCCTCTGAAAAGGTCCAAATCTTTACCAGAAGCTAATTTCCTAAGTAGTAGGTGTTTTGGGACATGTGTATAATGTCATAAAAGTACCTAAGAATACCCATATGGAGCATTTTTGGAAGCCTTGGGCCTAGAACTATAGGATGCAACATTTTACTTCCATATCTGTTAAGTTTACTTGCGGATATAGACCTCTTCCCACGATGCCACTTAGGCATCCTACATGTAGGACAGTAGGGCTATCTGGGTTAAAGAAACTTTTTGAGGATTTTTCCTGTATCCTTTTCATGCTCTTCCCCTCTCTTATAGTTGCCATTTACTCATCATTATTTTACAATGAAATCAAAGAGTTTGATACACCCATTGATATTTCCTATATAAATGTAAAAAAAAATAAAAATAAGAAAAATAAAAAATTCGACCTACCGACCCTAGCACTTTGAGCTATGTTACTGGAAACACAGCTTTTATTTTTCTTGGCCCTATCTGGCTCATTTTCAACCCTAAAAGATTATATTCGACCTCTTAAGCCCCAGGAATGGAATGGGTAGGCCGGGCTTAGAGAGGGTAGACCTGTCAGGAATGGGATGGGAAGGCTGGGAATGGGTTAGGGAGGCAGGAAATGGATTTCCAACACCATTGGGGTGTTTCAGAAGCAGATATTGTTTACAACCGGTCATAAGGAGATATGATAGCAGTTTTATTAGAGATTGTAGGCTTATAACTGCATGTGTTTCTAATGCATCATCTTTGTCATACTGTGTGTATAACTATAATTATGACTGGTGTGAGATGATGATGGTTGCAGTTGTAAGTTTAGAGGCTAACAGGTTTAGAAACAGATATTTAAAGTTCATTATCATGTCCGGCTTCTGAAACACCCCACAGGAATGGGTTGGGGAATCTAGGAATGGGATGGGAAGAACAGGAATGATATGGGGTTGGGAAGCCATGCTTTGGTTGGGTATGGCAGGAATAGGTTGGCCAGACCAGAAACGGGGTATAGGCAGGCCAGGAATGGGATGGGGAGGCCAGGAAATGGATGGGGATATTAGGACTGGGCTGGGTAGGCTGGCCTGAGTAGGCTGAGAATGGAATGGGGAGACCAGGAATGGGTTGGGTATACTGTCATATATGGCTATGGGTGGGGTTTATATAGCCAATACATGAACATAGTGATAACACGAAGTTGGCGATTAGTGGATAATTGATGATAGCTTTATTGTGCAAAGTGCATGCTGGTTAGATTGTAACTCAGCGAGTAGCTAGTTGGTAAAGGCTGGCAGGTATACTAGCACCTGGCTGTATATACATAATGACCATTAGGTGTACCCCTAGCGTAGGGTGTGGAACTACTGCATACATTACAGGTGACTATAGTTTAGTGGGCAATAATGGATGACATATATGCGGATCAACAGGGTAAAAGGTACACCCGCGAGGAGGTGCACGGGCGTACCTTTATCATGTTGATTCAAATATAGTATAATGTGCATTATTACATTACCTCTGTGATTTTGGGTGCTTTTTCTGGATATTCAGGTTCTGATACCGGTCGATATTGCTGGTCCTAGGAGTGCTGATATCCATGGGTGTCAGCACTCTTAGGAGTGCTGATATCCATGGATATCAGCACTCCTTACATGTCACATGTCACATGTTAAAATCCATGAAATTTTCATAGCCAGGATAGGGCTGGAACCTGCGGTCTCAGATCCCAAATCCAACTCCCTATGCAGTGTGCCACAAGGACTGACGAGGGAAGCTTGGTTAGAACCATGTCTTCATATGATACAAAGCCTGGGGAGGGTACTCACATATAACTACTATACATTCAAAGTGTGAAAATACCCTGAAGTCTGGGTTGTGCCCCCCCCCCCCCAGCTTTGTCGCTACTGCTTGCATAACGGCGAGGACTGCGGGACGCATTCAAACCAAACCAACGGCTGCCAGGCACCGAGGTGTGAGACCCGGTGGTCTAGTGGTTAGTGCAATGCACTCAGCCGCTAGAGGTAGGTGGGATGAGTCCCGGTCCGGGCATATATTTTTTTTCGCTGTAGCTGTCTGAGACAACTGCGGGATGGTTTCAGACCAAACCAATGGCTTTATTTATTGGTATTTTATTGATTATTTATTGATTTTTTATTGATTAATCGTGTAATACAGACAGTAAGGAATGGGCTAACGGACACCTCATTCAGTGTATTGTAGGATATCATAACTCATGGCCAGGATATCCTATGATACACTGAATTCGGTGCCCGTTAGCCCATTCATTACTCTCTTAATATAGTAATGAAGTAAAAGTGGTCGAGTTCTCTACTTATCACAATACTTTTATTGGGTTGGGTAGACAGTGCATTGGTTGAGTATGCCGGGAATGGGTTGGCGATGCCAGGAATGGGTTGGCGATGCCAGGAATGGGTTGGCCACCCAATCCGACATCAGGTAGCTCATTTCCAACATTATCTGACTCATTTATTACCTTTTTAGCTCATTTCTGACCAACCTGGCTCATTCCTGATGTTTGAACTCGTTTCTGACTTAACTGACTCATTCCTGACATGTGTCTCATCCCCGACCTGTTTAGCTCATTCCCCATCTTTTTAGCTTGATTCAGAACTACCTGGCTCATTCCTGACCTACATACCTCATTTCCGGCCTACCTGGCTCATTTCTGAACATTTTAGCTCATTTCTGAACTACCTAATTGATTCCTGACCTTTAAACCAACTCATTCCCAATCTTTTAGCCCGATTCTAAACTACTGGTCTGTTTCCAACCTACAGAGCTCATTTTTGGCCTTCCTGGCCTACCTGGCTCATTTCCAACAATTCTAGGCCATTTCCTATCTACATGACCCATTCCTGACCTTTTCCGTTCACTTATAACCTACTTATTCCTGATCTACCTGGCGTATTCCTGACTGTTTAGCTTATTTTCTACCTACCTGGTTCATTTCTGACCTGCCTGGCTTATCCCTGACCTTTTAGCTCATTCCCGACCTTTTAGGGTAGAGTGACCTTGAGTCGTCCAGGTACCTTGAGTCGGCCATTTTGCTTGGTTTTGGGCCCAAAATGAATGTGTTAATGAATATATTAGTGGATTCTAAGCTATTTGCACTGGTGCTATATGGCAAGATATGATATAGGCTATCTTAGCATCTTTTGGAATATAAGTCTAGGAACTTCCAGGAGCTCTAGATGACACTAGAGTTTGTGAATTATTCTTGAAGTCAGATATAGATTTCCGATGATTTTCCAGCAACAAAATGATAGATGAGTGATAATGTGATATTGACCAAGTAACAGAGTTAAACCTAACTAAAATTGGAAATAGCATTACATTTATACTCTGTCAAACATCATTTAACTTGAAATTATTCCTTTTATAGTGTTCAGTACAAAAGTCAACAACCTGCTGTATAGATGTTGACTCCTGGTATGATAAGACTGACAAAAGGTACCTTGAGTCGGCCACTTTACAAGTACCTTGAGTTGGCCACTATTGCTTTTTGGTCCAAAATGAACTTAGTAGTGACCATTTCATTGGGTTCTAAGTTATTTAAACTGCTAGAATATGTTGAGCTGTAGCACCTGCTATCTTTCCATCTTTGGTAAAGTGAATCTAGCACTATCCATTATTTTTCAACATAATCAACTATATTCTACCAATTAGGTAGAGAGGTCTTCTGATAGATTGACAGCCACTTTGAAATGACAGACAGCTGATAAATGGGGATAAGTTTGCTATAATTTATGTTTACCCAAGGAATGGTATTAATCAGCATTATAATTAGTAAAATCATTCCAGAAACACTCTGACCAAGATCACTCAGCCGGGAATAAATGTTTTCCTTGTTCTGCTTCAAAAGCACACTCTTTACTATGAATTAGTTGAGTCCTTTTATGATGTGGCTGACTCAAGGTACCGCAGTGGCCGACTCATGGTACTGATGAAACAAAGTTCACATCTATTGAATAATGTGTGCTCAAAGAGCTCCATGACTATGCATATGAAAGTTGTAACATTGCTGGATGGAAAGAGTAAGACTTCTGGGTAATATTTATATCCATTTTCAGATGACCCCTGCACGTTTTCCTACTATCACAAAGATCCTACACTAACTAGTAGGTAGTAAGATGGCCCAGGTGGACGACTCAAGGTCACTCTACCCTAACTTCATTCTGAGTTACCTGGCTCATTCCCAACATCTCTAGGTCAATTTTGACCTGTCTGGCCAATTCCCTGACCTATGCAGCTCATTATTGTTTTGTACAGCTCTTAAGGCCTACCTGGCTAATTACCGACCATTTTAGCTCATTTTTAACCTACCCGTTTTATTCCTGACCTCTTTAGCTTATTTCCGACCTACCTGGCTAATGTTTGACCTACTTTGATTATTCCTGACATACCCGGCTCATTCCTGACCTTTTTAGCTTATTCCCGAGCCTTTTAGGTTCTGAAACTAGCTAAATAGACTGGAAATAAGTGGGGGGGGGAGTTGGAAATGAGCCAGGTAGGTCCAGAATGATCCATGTAGAGTGGAAATGAGCTAAAAGTGTAGGAAATGAGCTAAAAAGATTGAGAATGAGGCAGCTAGGTCAGAATGAAGTGAAAGGCTTAAGAATGAGCCAAATAGGTCGGGCATGAGCCAGGGAGGGAGATTATGAGCTAGGTAGGGCAAAAATGAGCTGGAAAGGGTCAAAAATGAGCCAAATAGACTGGAATTGGGCTTAGAATGTTGGGATGGAGCCAGGTAGGTGGGGAAGAGAATCAGGGAGATCAAAAATCAGTTCCAGAATGATGCAGGTAGACTGGGAATGAGCTAAATGGCTGCAAAATGAGCCTGGTAGGTAGGGAATGAGCCAGGTAGGCCAGAAATGAGCTGAAAAGGTTTAAATGAGCCAGGTAGCTCAGAAATGCTTTAAAAGGGTCTGAAACTAGCCAAATAAACTGGAAATTAGCCAGGCCAGTTCAGAATGAGCCACATAGACTATAAATGGGCTAAAAGGCTTAAGAATGAGCAGAATAGATCAGGAATGAGCTACAAAAGGACGAAAATGACCCAGGTAGGTTGAAAATGAGCTGGAAAGTTTGGGAATGAGTCAGATACATCTGAAACGATGTAAAAGGATCCAAAATGAGCCAGGTAGACTGGAAAAGGGCTAAAAGGGCGGGAATTGAGCCAGGTAGGTAGGGAAGGAGCCAGGTAGGTCAGAAATGATCTAAAAGAGTTGGAAATGAGTTAGGTCGGCCGGAAATGAGCTAGAAAAGTCAATAATAAGCTAATAAGTTGGGCAATAGGCCATGTAAAATGAGCTTTGGAATGAGTTTAAACAATTGTAATAAGCCAGGTACCCTTCCCAGCATCCCCTTTCCATCCCTAGCCTCCCCAATCCTTCCCCAGCGTCCCCAACCCATTCCCTGCCTCCCCAACCCATTCCCGGCTTTCCCAACCCATCCCCAGTCCATTCCCAACTGCCCCAGATAACCCTTTCATGTCAAGAATTATTTGAAGAGTTTCTGTTATTTCACAATTGTATCACTTTGTTGATAAGACCATATGTTATTTTGATCTCCTCTTTTGAAATGGGCACTGCATTTTCTGAATTCACACAACTAATTGAAGACTCAGTTAAGCTCATGGCATTTCTGGTCAAGTCTGGTAACCATAATTACTGAAACATCTGTTGTCATTTGGTAGTATTTGGTCGCTCTTGTGCTATATCTCCATAATCCCTGCAACCGTGATACCTTATGATCTTTCAAAGCTGATTCCCCTTGTATCTATACTGCTACTCAGGAAAAAAAATATGTTAGTAACAATGCATAGTAACAAATCATAAATTATTTTTAAGGGTACAAACATTCTTGTAAAATCTAATGGGAATATGGAAAATTGAGTAAATATGATCCAGCATCACTCTTAGTATCATGTGAGGTCTTAGTTCCCTGGGCCCTGTTTGGATGGCACCATTTGCATTAGTGTTTCCTAAGTTGCTTTATTCAAAATAGCTCAGTTCGAGTTCTATGTAAGTCTGTGTTAGCCAACTGCCTAAATCCAAAAGAATACAGCAAGAAGTGTCACTGTTTCTAAAGTTTTGGATAGAACTCAAACTGAGTCCCATCTGTTCCATTGACAGAAGTAAATCTGTTGTTTTCTAACTGACTTTGCTGCCATCATGGCCCTGATTGTATACCTTAATGGCACCATCCATGTTTACTAATGTAAAGCTAATAGTGCAGACCCAGCAATAACATGCTTCTGTTTCTCAACTTGAGTTCTGTTCTAATGCTCTATTGGCTAGAGCTGGATAGGACAACTTTAGAAACACTCATGCAATTGTGCCATCAAAATCCTTGAATTTCAGCTAATCTATCATCAAAGGAATCATCCAAGTTTCTGTTTGTATTTCTCTTATTTAAATTTTTGCTGACCACCTATAAGGGTTGCTGGCAAAGTTGTTTGAAAAGCAATAATTTTGCCTTCATCATTGGAGCAGATAAGACTGAGTTTGAATTTTATCTCAAGTTGAATACGAGAGCCCCATAGGCTTAACCAAGAAACTCTGTATCACACCCCACAGTGTGATAACCCTTCCCCGTATCACACTCCCTGGGAAAACATCCAAAACGGTCAAATAACTGATGATAAAATCATTTCTAATGCCAAATAAATCGAATTTTGAACATATCTGACTAAATTAACTTGAGATAAATACAAAGGAGCACTTGAATTGGTCAGCACTCAGGGTTATCAGACTCGGCTTCGCCTCGTGTGATAACCCTCAGTGCTGACCAATTCTCGTGCACCTTTGTCTATATATCCTAAGGTTTAGAAACAGTGGTACATTCTGCTCTATTCATTTGGGTCTAGGCAGTTGCCTAAAATGAACTCAGCTAGAACTCGAACTGAGCCATTTTGGAGACAGCAACTTAAAAAACACTAATGCAAACGGTGCCTTCCATAACCCACTATAAAACAGGCTCCACATATTTCAATTGATTTAAACATATGATATAACACACAAATGAATAGGCAGAAGGTCCTAAGGATATACCAGTGAGAGGTGCACTAGAGGTGGATGCCACCATTGCATTAGCATTTCTCAAGTTGTCCTATCTAGTTCTAGTCAATAGAACAGGATCTGTGTATGCAGACATGAGCCATCCATCTTGTATTTTCCAGCTAGAAAGTGACCAGCCCCATGTATTATATAACCATTGTACATTTCGGGAACGAGCAGCAGAACTAGAGTTTGGCACCGTGTTGGCTGGGACAGTGCTTGGCATGTACAATTCAATCCCAGTCGGGTACCATCTTTCGCACGCCACATGACCTATGTCCTCGCTATAAAGACCACTGTACTGGGCACAGGTCAATCCATATACGGACATTGGATTTAAACTGACAGCAACTACTACTGTTTTCTAAAAATTGAAGGAATCTACTGTAAAACCCTTGCCCCAGTCTAACAGTGCGTCCAATCCCGGTCTTACTCAACCTATTCTTGGTCTCTGCAACCGATTCCTGGTGTGTCCGACCCAGTCCCAGCTTTACAGATCTCTTCTTGGCTCCCCAGCCCATTCCCAGCCTGTCAAGTCCAACCTACCAACACTAGATATTTGAGGCATGTAACTGGAAACACACAATTTGTTTTTGGCCATACCACCAGCCCATCTAAACAATCCTGGGTCTGTCCAAACCATTCCAGGCCTGCCCAACCCATTACCAGCCTCTCTCAATCATTCCCAGTATCCCTATACCATTCCTGGTCTCCCCACCCAAATTCTGCCCTACCCAACCCCTTCTTGGCCTCTCCATCGCATTCTGACCTGCCCCATGCTGTTTCTGGTGTACCCAAAACATTCCCAGTCTTGCAAACCCATTCCTGGACTCCACAACCCATTTCTGCCTCCTCAACCTATATCTAGATTGTGTTTTGTGGACACTGTGGAGCAATAGTCTGTGGACCAATTGTGTTTTGTGGATACTACGTAACAATAACATCTGGACAATCGGTTCTCTGTTTACACTTCAGAGCAATGGTCTCTCAACAAATTGAAATTTGTAGACATCCTGTAATATGTAAATGTGGACAAAATAAATCTGTGGACAACCTGCAGCATGTTATCAATAGCAAGTGCCAATTTATTAAACAGCTAAATCAATTGGGGGACCAAATAAATGTATCAGAAAAAGTTATGATAACTTAGCAGATTTTACAACACTTGTAACAACTTTTCTGATAACGAGAGGTACAATGACATCACACATGGAATTCCCTGGGGGTTTCCCAGTGCACGAGGCCCAATAAGATGCCCCTTGGGCAAAATATGCAAAGTTACCATATCAGAAAACTTCATAATATCTTAAATATTTATCATCAACTTTACTAGAAGTGTGTTTCATAACAAGTTATCATAAGAATTCTTTTTACCACAAGTCAAAAGGATAATTTACAACAACTAGTTATGAAACACACTTACTTAAGACATGTTAAGTGGTTGTAAATATGTTGTCTTAAACTTTATCACTTGTCTTGAATATGACTTTCCTTATGAAACACCCCTCTGGCCTGACGTTTTCAGCCTACCAACTATATGTCAGTTGCTCTGGTAGCTTAGCGGACCAATCCTCAGTCCACTACACTCGTATTTGAAAAGTGGTTGAATCACTTCCTTGCTTGGTCACTCCTGAGAGCTGTTTCACAAGGACTATGTATGAGCAATATTAGTATATGAGCAACAGATTGATCATTGGCATATTGCTACCAGTGGAAGTGTTTCACAAGTAAATGGTGAGTGAAGCCTATGAGTAAAGGGCCAATGTACGAGTGACATTTGACCATCGCAAAGTAGCTCATTTATGTGGAAGGTTAAGGGTACACTTAAATGTGGAAAATCATATCAAGAAGTGGAATTCCACAAATCGTTTTAATGCATGATGTCAGCCATACATATAAAATGAAATGCCCTTTTATAATACCCTTTTCTATCATGAAATTACAAGGTAAAGACACATTCCACAACTGGGTGATTGATCTTACTAGCTGGATGATTGACCTGTGAGTGACAACAAGAACTGCAAGTGACCTAACAACCAATCTTGATTATTGCCCCTATGTCTAATTGACAGCTGTTTCTAAAGGACCAGTCTTAAGTTCTAATACAAGTGAAAGCTTGTTCTGAAACACTAGTAGTCATTCCCAAATGACTGATCTTAAGGGAGCGTTCATTATTTATGGCCAGGGGGATGGTATTTTCGAGGGGGGGATTTATTTTTGGGGTATTCATGAGGGGGAGGCACCTCATCTTGGACCATTCATGTAGGGGAGCAATTCATTTTGGGGATTTTCCATAGGGGGCACTTCATTTTCAGGTATGCCCGTAGGGGGCACTTCGTTTTTCGGTATTCGTTTTGGTGGGTATTATTATAAGTGAAGTGATGAAAGGGCCTGCAGGAATGATCCCTGATGTAATTGGAGCCCTTGGACTCAGTGCATGATGCTTTGCTACCAATGAATGTTGTAGGAATGTCCCTATATCTCATCAACATCAATGACTACAACTAGCATACCAACAGTTTATTCTTCAGTAACACATCCAGTCGAGCCTGACAACATCAGACATGTTTTATATCACTAATTAAATTATTTATGAGTGGCCTGGCTTTAGGCATTCTACAGACTTTGTCCCAAATCACATTGCAATAGTCAAAATAGGCCTGCACAACCTATGGTTTGTAGGTCGGCAATGTGTAAGTGTTTACTCTTGGTTGATTTTGTCACTCTGAACAGATCATTACTGCCTTACTGACTGCATTGTCAGGCGGAAGGCGGAAAATGGCCTATGATCAAGGTGACGTCACACTGGTAACATGCTCCAGTGCAGTGATGACAGTGGGATGGTCACTTTACCACTCCTATCTCCATATGTGACACGATCTGCATAAAAGGCCCTTAGTGCAGGGGGGAATAAGGGCCCCTTTCTCAGTACATGTCACATATATTGGCAAGTGATGGCGGCTGCAGCTTATCAAGGGGTGCACCCTATACAAGGGAATTTCCAGTAGTGTATCGTCACCTTGCTTATAGGCAGTTGTCAGGCCTGGCAATGCAGCCAGTAAAGGCAGTGATGACCTGTTCATATCTATAGATCTTGATTTCTTAACCTTTATACCCAGTACTTTATGTTAAGGATGGAGCAAGGTGTGTGCTTTAAGAATTGTACCAGCAACCACAAAAGCACTGTAGGTGCTTCATCCATGTCAAGGTAGTGTGACAAGAGGAACAAGCTGCAACCCTGGGGTAGCTGGTTCCTGGTGTGGTCTGTGGGTTATCCGGTCAGGGTTGCAGCAGATCTGGGTAAATAGATTGGTCTATCCTCAGGTACCTAAGGCTCCTTGGACTAAATGTGTCTGTCAAGGGGAGTCTGAGGTCCTGTGCGGTTTCATATGGACTCATCAGACTGGATTTGTTTTTTTTTGCAAGGTCCTCCCATGACCACTGTTTGTGTGTGGGGCAGGGGGGATGCTTAGCCCGGTCCCCAGCTGTGCTGGGAGGGCCCCTATGTCTACCCGGTACTTGATGAACCACAATGTTCAGGCTTATGTCACAAAAAAAGATTGTATAGCTGCATCTCAGTGTGGCAGTACAGCTGTATCCCAGTGTGGCAGTACAGCTGTATCCCAGTGTGGCAGTATATTTTAGTGTACAATTTATACAGAGAAATGTCTATCAAAATAAATTGTGGAAGGGGACATTCCCTAGTAAGGTATTCTCAAAGAGGGGGGCGCTTTATTTTAGGTTGTTCCCGAGGGGGAGCACTTCATTTTGGGGTATTTGAGCAGGGGGTGCATTTTATATTTGGGTATTTGCATAGGGGAGGCGTTTCATTTTGGGACATTCCCGTAGGGGGGGCACTCCATTTTCAGGTATTCGCCAAATACTCGAAAATACCATACCCCGGCCATAAATAATGAACGCTCCTCAAGTGGTCACTCATAGAGTGGAAAGATTGATCTTAAATAAAGAATGCTTATGAAACAGGTCTCTATGCTTCTGCATGTTGCTCCCAAGAGCATCCAAAGACCAATCATTGGATATATTGCTCTCAGAGAGACAAGTCACTCACTCTTACAGACCCAAGAGTAAGGGTGTTTCACAAGGAAGTCAAGAGTGAAATTGAAGAGTAAACGTCTAGCAATGATCATGAAGTGTTTACAAACGTAAATTTATGTGGAACTGATATGGTACATGGGAATCTGTAAATCTACTAATAAGTTATGATTTCCTCTTTTTTCATATAGTTATTTGCATTGACATAAAAACAAAATACTGTCTAATTTTGGCTTTAGATCACGCTTTCATCGTTGCAAAATTGCATAAAATATTTTGGCTCATATTTCCCTCTATGATGAACGACAAATCCTGCGAATTGCATAGGGTTACTCTTGATTTGAGTCCTCTGTCTATAAGCAACGGTGTTTATAAATTAGCACTGCTCATTGCTCTTGATATAAGAGTAAGGTAGGCATGATTCCACGATACTTTATTTATTTACACAAAGATCAATCTTATGTGGTTGCTGTCATGCGCCAACGATTGGTTCTTATTTCCCATGGCTTGTGAAACAGCCTACAGGGTACCTACATAGACCACAATAGTGAAGGAGGGTGGGGAAAGGCAGTGACTTTCTGGGAACTGGGTTGTAACCTAAAAAGTATGAAACAACTTTTGGGAACAGAAGAGACAAGTGAACTACCAAAGGTGAGTGACTTCCATTTTCAGAAGTGCACCTCCAACAGAAGTGACATCCAATATTTTGGAAACAGCCTCCTGAGCACCAACCGGGAACACAGCACTGAGGGAAGTGGCGGCATCCTACTGATGAGTCACTTGCTAACCATCGAGTTAGCACTTTCCATTAGACATTCGTATGAATATCCTCTTGGAAACATAAGAGACAAGTTACTCGGGAGGGCATTTCAAAACCATAACTATAGATATAATTTTGAAATGCCCTGCTGACCTATTTGTACATGTAGTGCAGATCAACGTCAATTTCAGTTGATACATAATTAGAAGAGTGTTTTACATCGTGAAGTAGGCCTATCATTAATATTGGGGATAACCTGGTAATAGCACAATCGAACTCACCTTTACATTCATCGGTTCCCCCTGCTGAATGCCAGTATCTGTTGGTACATGCGTTACACTCCGCAGACTCCACAACCAATTTCACGTTCTTCTCACAGTTCACCTCTGGGGAACGAGAGGGGGATTACATTAAAGACCTTTACTTGTGAAAGTATGGATCCCAAATGATTACTGAATTTTACATTGAACAAGTCAAATAAAAAAACGAGTGACATCAAATAACATTCCAAGTCTCCCTCACAAGTGAGGGTTCACATAAAACCTTTCTTGATAAATTCTCTATGATATAGGGAATGTATTCAGGACTGCTTGTCCTTTAGAAAGGATCATTTATTTACTTTTCACAGTAAATAAACTTATGTGAGTTGAGATTTGTAACTTGTACACATCTGGGTAGCCAAGGTGACAGGAGGATCATGGGGGTAGAGATCTGGTGTTTCACCTTTTCCAAGATTCATCAGGTTTATAGGTATATAGGTGCAAACTCAGCACATAGAAACATCTACTGAAATCCATTTGACGTACTTACGAACCGGAAGTGACCTTTTGACCTCCACTTCTCGACCAATCAGAAGACAGTATTTCAACGGAAGTGAGGTCATGACCTAGTTTCTTGAGCTCTGATTGAGAGGTGGTTGCCATAGCAACAGCAAAAAAAAACAAAATGTGTGGTTGTCATGGCAACGTCACATAGCAAATAAATAAACAAATGCCATGACTTAATCACCTGACGCCTAGTGGATATTATTGGAACTGTTTATAGTTGTGTTAAGTGTAGCCCCCTTATGGTTAAAAGATAAAAAAAAACCTAGTGGCGCCCTTGCGCTTGACACCTAATGGATATTATTGGAACTGCTTATATGTGTGTTTAGTGGAGCCCCGTGGTTAAAAAAGAAAACTAGTGTCACTTTCAATGGGGAGTAATGGGTTTGACGCCAAGCGTGTCTATGACAAAGTTAATTTTCGTTTTCATTTAACATTGTAAACTACCGTTATTACTTGGAGTAGTAGATGTAGTGTAATAAAAAAAAACTTGAGAGGTTTTTAAACAATTTTTTTGCATTGGAACATTGGCGGTGTAGCAACTTAGTGAGCGGTGAACCACCTGTGCGTAAACAACATTAGTGCGCCTGCTTTGCACCAGGTGGCCACATTTCCTCTTTTAGAGACGCCAACCGCCAAAGCACACAGCATCACTTTTTTCGTTTATTGGAGGGGAAGTGGCTTACAGTGCATATTTCATCTTCCAAAATGAAAATCAGAGCTCTTTAAATGCTTGTAGCATTAGAATAAATTCGTCAAGATACAACTGATGGTTTAGATCATTCTTCTTACTTTCACAATTTGGTGGACACCTTAGTTGTGCGTTTTACATAGACAAGGGGTATATAAACACGTTTCACCCCAATGGATACCAAGGAGGTCCATACCCCATCTGCAGTGATTCAGCATTTGGTGACAATTGTCCTCCTCTCCTTTTTTCTTAAAGCAAGAATGCGATAGAATTGGAAACTGGAAAATCAGTGGTGTAGCAACTTAACGAGTGGTGCTGGACCGCCTGTGTGTAAACAGCCTTAGTGCCTCTGCTTTTCTCTAGGTGCTGCCACTTTGTGCTTCCTAAAAACATCATTTTTTCAATGAAAACCTACTATTAGTAGTTTTTCATGAAGAAAAGGATGGTGCAACAATTTTAGTCTATTTTGGTGGATTCCTGACCAAATTATTAGTTACCATGGCAACAAATATACTAAAAATAACAAATTTCCATAGATTTGGTTGCCATGGTAACCAAATAAAACAGGTACAATGTGACCATGTAATTCAAAAATTCTAAAAGTATTCAACCATATCTACCATGTGCCTTTTATTTCATGTCAATTGATAGAGGGAATCCTAAGATATCATCATTTGAAGTTTTGTGAAATCATCATTTTGTAGGAGATGTATGCTACGTTATCCCCATCCTATCTCGCTTATCAGAGGAGATACAGACATTCCATCCATTTTTGTCCATATCCCTACTTTGGACACTCATTACTTAGCTCCTAGTAGGAATATCAATACAATTCCAACAGTTAATGGCTTCTCCTAGAGGCCGATTTTAAGACAAAAACAATTTGGTAGAAGAAGAGTTAAGCATATATGTTCAGCAGACCACTATGGGTGTAATAATAATCAGATTACGATATTTTTAACATCAGAAGTCTCGTAGTGTCAAGGGCTTTCTAACGATATAAGATTTGTCATGGTGTATTAGGTATAAGAGGGGTAGACTAACACTGGCCCGGTGGCCAATGGCCAGTAGTTTTGGATGTGGGCCAGTGAATATTTCTAGATTTCCCTTAAAATTGGCCATTTTGGCCAGTAGAATACTTCAAAATACATTTCTCTATACTAGACTACTGGCCCGGGTGGCCAAAGGCCCAAAATGTTAGTGTCTACCCCTGGTATAAAATTATTGATAGATGTTATTGCAGAAAATAATGAAATGAAAATAGGCTTGAAATGCATGAAAAGTGCGCGTTTGGGCCCTGAGAATAATGGGAAAATACAGAAAATTCATTAAAATTATAAAAAAATATTGAAAATATACCAAACATATGGAGGAAATATTTTATGTTTTTTTGCCCAAGGAATCCAATTATGATACATATTCTTTTTCAATTTAAATCAATATTGCCTGCTTTGAAATGTTGAACTAATGCTTTATGAATTGAAAATAGCCTACTCCCTACCAAAATAATAATAAAAAAAAATCTCTGGACACTTCCATCCAAATCAGCCTTTTTTTAACTTCTTGTGCCATCATCATTCCCCACTGTCTTATATAATACTCTAACCTATGCTTCATATTACATTTTCTGAGAGCTAACCCTTTCGTGCCCAGAATTATTTTGAGAAAGCTGATTTATTCAACAAACTTAACACAGTAGAGGCCTTTACCTATATTACATCCAGATTAAAGTACTGATTCAAATAATGACATAAAGGGCAGTAAAATAGCTTTCAGAAAATGTAATGTGAAGCATAGGTTAGAGCAGTATATGAGTCATTAGGAAATGATGACATCACAAGATGTTGAAATAGGCTGATTTGGATAAAGGTACCTAGAAAATCTTCTTTTTTTAGATTTCCGTGGGAATAGGTTATTTTCAATTAATAAAGCATTATTTTGACATTCCAAAGAAAGTTATATTGATTTAAATTGAAAAAGATATGTATAATGATTGGATTCCTATAAGAAAAACACAGAAAAAGTATTTTATCAATATTTTTGGCATTTTTATCAATATTTTTGTGAATTTATTGAATTTTCTGTGTTTTCCCCATTATTCTCATTGCCAGAGCGCGCACTTTTCATGTGTTTTAAGCCTATATTCAATTCATTATTTTCTGCAATAACATCTCTTAATAAATATTAACGTAAAGCATCATGACAAATTTGGTACCATTGGAAAGCTCTCGATATGACGAATCTTCTGGTGTTGAAATTATCTTAATCTGATGAATATTAAACCCATGATGGTCTATTCAACATGTATACATGCTTAAGCGCGCACTTTTGCTATTCTGGGCACATAAGGGCTAATTTACTGTCCTATTTATTAGAATTTGAATTAGTACCTTAATCTGGACATAATGCGGGTAATGGCCTCTGCTATGTCAAGTTTGTTGAATAAATCAGCCTCCTCAAAATAATTCTGGGCACGAAAGGGTTATGATGTAGGGGAGGGGGTGAACTTTGTCACCTTTTCTTTTGGTCCTGAAAGTAAAATTTGTTTATTATTATACAAGCATGGAGCAGGTTCTAGTGGTTGATGCTGGTGAGTTGTAGTGGGAAAATGTCATGATGAGTGGGACTGGAGGTTTTTCTTTGATCCTAAAACATTTGGCACACGTGCCATGGCAGAGTGTACCATGTAAAAGGCTAATTAGAACTATGCAAACCCCTGTCTTTTTTTTCATCCTGGAGCACAGGTGTTAATGGCAGAGAATGTTATGATGAGTGAAACTGGGGGCATAGGGGGAAAAAAGTAAAATCCAACGTTTGGCTTTGATCCTTAATCACAAGTATTATTAGAATGCTGATTTTGCTGCTGCTGCTGCATGCTCAATGGTGGTGGTGGTGGTGGTGGTGGTGGTGCTGCTGCTGCTGTTACTGCTGCTGCTGCATGCTGCATGCTGGTGGTGCTGGTAGTGCATGCTGCTGCTGCTGCTTTTGATCCCGGAGCATGTAGCACAGATGGTGTGGACAGCGTGTAACATGTAAACAGGGTGTAAAACTGTTAATTTGAACGTTATGATATGGGGGATTAACAGTGTGATGGTGTGGAGGGAAAATGTTATGATGATGAGTGGTAAAATCCATCACTTTTTTTATGCTTGTAGTTTGGTAAAAATAAAAAATAAATCCAACATCTGTCTTTTTTATTGTTCCTGGAGCAAAAGGTGTCAATGCCAGTAGTGCAGCATGCAAACAGGGTGAAAACTAACTAATAGTATAGTTTTCAACATGGTGATGGAGAACGTTTTTGATAACCATACCATAGCGTGCAGTACGGAGCCGACACCATAAAGTTGACATACACGGAGGGGTCGTCACAGAGTGAACATAGCGGCAAAATATGCAGCTTGAGCCATACACTTAACATTACAAAGAGGTTGTGGTGGAAGAATGTTATGATTGAGTAGGACTAAAGGTAGGGAGGTAAAATCCGACGACTGGCTTTGATCCTGGAACACAGGTACCATTGGGTGTGCTGCTGTCTTTTGATCTCCTGTAGCATGTACCACAGATAGTTGTGAACAGCTTGTAACATGTAGACAGCATATATAAACTGGTAATTTGTACATGGTGATATACAAAATGCAGGGGTGTGGTAAAGAGAGTGTCATTATGAGTGAGTGAAATGATGCTGTATCATGCCTGGTCAGGCGCATCCCTGCTTTTACCACCCTTCATGTTAGCTTAAACATAAAAGCAAAAAACGTTTATTATACAAGCACAGACCAGTGTCCAGTGGTTGCTGTTGTTGTTGTGGGGGATTGTAGTGGGACTAGACATAAGGATGAAATCCACACTTGTCTTTTGATCCTGGAGGACAGATGGCAATGGCAGTGGTGCAGCATGCAAACAGGGTGGGGTGTAGACTACTAGTTTTCAACATGCTGATGGAAACTTTTTTTTTAATTGTGTGCCATGTAAAATGATGTTTAGTAACAAGGAGATTTTCTTTTTTCAAAAACAAAATGGCGAACGAAAAAAAATTTTTTACCTGTGGAAAAGTAGCTTTAAACAAAATTTAAAAAACGTTTTCTTTGTTAAATTGGTGGGTTAACAGCATAAGCTGTGACAACTTTACAACCTTCAGTGGATATTTGAGTTACCACCCTCACTATATGACAACAGCCTAGTGAGGAGTGGCCAATTTCAGTTCTGATCACCCTTTTGTAAACGATTCTGTTTGGGACAAGGGGGGACAATGTAATTTGGTCCACCTGAAATAGTGTTGTTTTTATCAGCACTTCTACCAAAGTGGGATCAATAAAAACTGAATTCCCACTCTTTGGACTTTTTTTAGAAGTTTTCTGCCTTTCACACGTGACACAGATTGAGGATGTGCAGGGTATGGTGTGACGTCTCATAATGTGCATTAGAGCATTCTGAGTAAGCTCAATACCTGCTACTTGCCAATTTTCACTTTTTGTGATCAATTTTTTTATGGATGGACAAAAAGAGTGTTTGCCATTCTTTATCAAATGTGCAGTGTTGTTTTGAAGGAAACACTCTCTAAAATTCAAATTGGGAGGAATAAACAGGTCTTAAGGATAATGTTCAGGACAATACCGCCAGAGTTGAAACAGCTTACCTTGTTCTACACTGCCCCTTATGTCTGAAATAAAAACCTCCGTTTCTCTTTTGTGAGAAGTGGATAAGCTCAGAGGTAATGAAGCAGGAGTCCTGATCAGCTGAGCAGCTCTGTCTAATGTGAGTGAACCTTGCAGCATTAATGGTCACAGTGGCAACTCAATGGCCAGTTTGGCAGGGGGATGGGGTAATACATACTGGGGAAAAGGGGGTGGGAGGAAAAAAGTTGCTCAACACACTGCACACGGTGGCAACTTGGTGGGCAGTCTAACATAAACAAAACAGGGTTGCATATACAGGCTCATCAGGCTGCTGTTGGAGAGAGGGGAAAAAGTAGGGTTTGTAAGGAGTGGTGAGCGGCTCACTGACCATCATACAAGCGCTTTTACCGCTACTGCTGCTGCTGCAACCACACCTACCACAGCTTCACTACACTGCCACCGGCATCTCCACAGTTATGCCAAGCAAACTGAAAACGAGAGCTAAAAGGGTACCACCCATTAAACTACAGCTCTATTCTACAAAGGGTTTTCTCTCCGCACCTTGTTATAATGTTACAGTGGATGATTGCAGCGCTGAGGGAGCAACACCACCATCTTACTCACCACTCACCTCGGATAAAACTCCAGAGGTGGAAAGCTTAATGCATGACTTGCACAGTGAATGGGGCAGTAGGGAAAATGGCAAGTCTGATTTTGACATACGTGAGTTTCTTAATCCCGCAATGCCTGCAGACTACTACAAGGACCTTAAAGCCCCCACAGACGTCATTAACCTAACTGGAGTTCCAGCAACAGTGCCGCCGCGGGCACCATCATAACCACCACAACCACCACCACCATCACCTGGGGAAATCGGTGGCAACGCCCACACATACCCTGTCATGGCTTAACCTGAGGTCATTGACTCGACCAAAGGAGAGGAGGAAGAGGAGAAAGAGGAGAGTGAAAAGAAGGCGGTGGAGGCAGGTGTTAACCACCCTTTTAACGCTTCACCCCCGCTATTGACTGATGAAAAAACTTCTTCCACCATCTCAAGAAGGAAGAGAGGGACAGATTCAGGAACAGGGCCAGGGATTGGTTTTGAACTGGTGGAAAAAAGAAAAGGCAGAGAACCTCTAAGGCAGCAGCAGCAGCAGGACCACCACCACCGGCACCAAGACTGCTACACCTTTGGTCTGTAGGCGAAAATGACAGCATCAAATTAACTTCCAAGAAATGACCTGTGGAATAAGAGAGCGGGCAAAATATTACACCCGCTCCTAACCAAATTTTCCACCCCGATAGAGGTGTACATGAAGCCCAGGTGAATTCGCTCCTACTTAGATAGACCCTTTGAAAGGTGTGTTAACCTTTCACCTCCCCAGGTGAGCCGGCTCATCAACAAAATTTATGTCCAACTCTCCTAAAGCACTACCAAGATATTTTACTCCATTACTATTTTATTCGCCTACCAGAGAGTGCCAGCCATTTCTAACCTCATGGAGGATTTGGACAACTCCTCTGATGCACCTTCTTCATGCCCTGTTTCGATTATGGTAAACCTTTACCAGGCTTGGAAAACGTTGGCAATGCTCCCCCTCCCTCACCTTCCCACCTGCATTACTCCCACTGTTGGAGGATTGTCCAACACCAGCACTATCTCTTATCAGCCATCACTATGGCAACCAGGAGATAAGAACACTCACTGAGGGCCAGTGCCCAACAGTGGAGAGTTGTCCAACAGTGGCCCAGACCCCCAGTGTCCACCATTGGAGAGTTGTCAAACAGTGGTTCAGGCTCCTTCACATACAGTGTTATCAGTGGAGATATGGCCAACGTTTTTCTCCAGTCCACTGTTGGCATCATGCTACCTTTTCCCAAGCCTGTTTACAAGGGTGCAGGTAAAATCCACATTGGCACTCAGTCCTACATAAATGAAATGAACCTTTCTATGTCTTCTGCCACGTGCCTTCCCACCTGCCCCTCACACTGTGGCCACACTGTTACGCCTCAAGTGCTGGAAACTCTTCAAACATGTGTGGGACCTCTTCTAGAACAAGACTACAAGAGTTTCTACCAGTGAAGAAAATGTCAGTGGTCAACAGCTTTTTTTTAAAATCTGGTCAACAGCTCCTCTTATGTCAAAATTAAACATGTTTCATAGGATTGTATCAGTTCAACAACTGGTGCTCATGTGTAACAATCATCAAAACATTATAGTGTATCATCTTAATGCATAGAAACTATAGTGTAGCATGCGCGATGAAAAAAATAACAAAATTGACTTTTTTGCACCTGAAAAAATAGAAAAAAGACTCTTCTTACAAGGAAACTTATGATGCCAACTTTTAAAAAATATAGCTGGTTTAGAAAACGATACAAAACCATTAACAATGTCAGATTTACCACTTCAAAAAGTAATTCAAAGTTTAAGCAGTCATTCTTGTGTATGTAGGGGTATGGTATTTTACACTTTAACGTTCATGCACCCGTGAGACTCAGACCTAGGTCCTTCGGGTGTGGTGGGGGAATCCGGATGGCAGGTGGCAGCACCTGCCTCTGGGTTCGTATCCACTACACCAGGGGGCCTACCACTCGTCCGCCACACGTCACGTGGCCGGTCTGAGTTTCGCGGGCTTTTCCCCTATATAAGGCTGGTCCTAGCCCTAGGTTCCTCAGTAGTGGTTTACCCACTGCTCAACCAGGTTGTTACCCGAAAGGGTAACCGAATGCACTAGCAGCATGTAGTCCTCTGAGGCTGTGATCGTATGTAACGCAAGCTCTGAAATAAAAGCTCGGTTGCCTACCCGGAAACTTTTCTCTCTCTTCGTTATGATTTAATCTAACTTAACGAGACGAACCACTACACTGGTGCCGTGACCAGTTGGTCTTCGGGTAAGCGCAGTCAGAAATGACTGAGCTGAGCCCAGTTAGGGGAAATGGCTCAAATCGTGAGCTAGACTCCCCGATGGAGGATGGTGAAATCAAGTCACCACCCCAAGGTACGGAGTGGAGGGATCCACTAGAACACTACCCTGATGGGTTAGAAGATGTAAGAAGAAACTTACATCATGAACTGGATGAATTTGGAGACTCCTTATTCATGCCAGGAGGTACTTCGAAACCTGCACCAATGCATAAAAGTACTGCTCAATTTGGTAAATTACCATTTGAGGTACCAAAGCCTAGTGCAGGTATGTTTGAAACTCCATACAGTTCTCGAATTAAACACCAAAAATGTGGATTCGAAAAGAACAAAATGGACGAGCTTGAAGACATGAGAGCTGAATACGAGAAGATCCAGAAGGATCTTATTACACTGACCGGAACCCGAGACAAGATTCTGACTGAAAACAAACAGTTGATATCGGAACGTCTCGATTACGATCAGAGTTGTAGACGCCAACAACAATTGTTGTTGGATCAGATGGAGAAAGAAAAGCAAGATTTTCAACTCCAGCACGAACAGTATCGTGATGCACTATATACGGCGGATCTGGAATACAGAGCCTCGTATGATGAGTTGAATAGAACTAAACAAGAGTTAAATTCAACTCAATCGGCCTACGGCAAGTATCAAGAAGAGCTGAAGAAAATAGAATCAGCCTTCAAAGATGCTCGGGAAACGTACCAAAAACAGACCGATGAGCATGAAAAACTCAAAGATCAATTGATACGCGAATCCACAGATTTGGCTGTTAAACAGACTAAAATGATGGATGATTATTCCGAACTGGAGGCTAAAGCTATCCAGATGTCAAAGTATCTAGAAGATACTGGTCGTGCAGTAGGCACTCTTGAATCAGACTTCACTGTTTCAGGAATTGCCCTAAACACGACAAGTAACCAGATGTTCTCTTTGAGGGGCAATGACGGGGTAACAGAGACAACTGTACCTCGTTATGAAGGAGTAAAGAGTCATCAGGTTAGATTTACAGATAATACCTCTATACCTCTTGGTCTAGGTACGGGAAATAAAGGGGATAATTCTGCGAGTGGAGCTAAACAAAGCCGCTCGGCAGGAAGCTCCACCTTTGACGGCGGATGGCCACAACAGTCACCTTTAGGGGGACCAAATGGCCCGTATGCCCAGTATGGATGGAATCAGTCCCAAACAGGAACGAATCCGTCCAATGGTAACACCCGGAACACGTCCGGAGGAACAACCGGACGAGCACCCGGAGGTTCCAGTACAGCTGGGGGGCAATCCGGATGTGATCAAGGATCCGGACCCTCAAGCGATCGTTCCAGGAGCAGACCCTCTGCCAGTGGGACTGGTTTCAATAATGGAAATCAGTCGTATGGAACAGGAGGAAACACTAATCCCAATAGTGGTTTCTTTAGCTTTGGTGGAAATACACAACCCACCAATGGTCCAGGGCCGGCTCCCCAAACCAGTGGATACACCTTTTCACAGGTGCCTCCATACGGAGCAGGGGGATCAGGAGGTGGAGGAGGACCACCATCCGGAGGCTTTGGAAGTACTTATGGTACGAATCCTCCAAGGAAAAAGAGACTCAGTCGCCGAGTATCTCTTTCTCCAGGGTTACAAGCGCTGCATGATTCTAATGCAGCGATTGCTAACTTAGGTGTTGATTGTTACAATCAAGGTCTGGACGATACGGAGATCATGGAATGGAGTAAGGGTTTAACCCTTACTGGATCCACGAATCCGGCTCGTAGAGTAGCTAAGATACCTACCCCCTTTAATGCCAAGAACCCTTGGAAGGAGGAGTATCAAGGCTGCGCGGATGTCTTTAACTGCAATGGATGGGGTAAAGCGGAAGCTCTGCCTTATTTAGTATGCTGGTTAAAGGAAGGCGACGGAAAAGGAGCCGTGGAACAATGGAGAGATTCTCAAATAACAGGACTCTCAGCCCATATGAAGTATGATGAACTCATAGAGATTGCTTCATATTTATATGGGAATATAGTTGGAGAAGACCCTTGGCTGACGTTCACTAAAAGAACACAGAAGCCCAAGGAGTCTGCCAAAGTGTTCGGCTTAGAATGTCAACGACTGTTGCATAAAGCCAGACCTCAATGGAGACTAGATGATGAATGCTTCCTAGATGAGATGTTTAAACAATTCATTGAAGGATTGCGGAATCAAGAACACAGGACAGTAGCCTGTGAAGCTTGGAAGAATGATGCCTCTTTGACAGATTTGTTCCAGTCCCTAGATCATTATGATCGAAAGGCCCGTATCTTTGCCGGGAAGGTACCCCAACGGATGTCAGCAATGATAATCCCGGAGGGAATACCCGAAACCGATTCATCCGAATCAGGGGAACCTGACGAAGATGAAAACGTTGGGGCCATTGGCCAAGGGAACCCCCGGTACAACCGGAACTGGGGAAAGAAACCGGGTTACGTCAAGGAGAAAGTGATCACTTCTAAACCTCCTGTGACTCAACCCGATACCAAACCCACGACGGGTCCTTCTTTATCAGAGGACCTGGTTAACAATTTGGTAAAGAAGATTACTGAAAATCTTAGGAGGCCTAAGCCTGATAGGACTGTTGTGACATGCTTCCGATGTCAGGAAACTGGGCATTATGCTGCCGAGTGTGAGGCAGATAAGCCAGTTTATAGAAACACTCGTTACCGGAGCAATCCGGGTAAGGAGGACTCAGTGAAGAAGGAAAACTGAGAGGGGGTGTCCACAATGGCAACCGGATTACCCCCAGAGTGAGTGATTGCCATGACTGCCAGCCTATCGCAGCTTGCGGTACTGGCAAGAATCCTCTAGCGATTTCGCCCAGCAGTGAAGCTAAGGAGCCTGATCAGTTCCTTACTCATGAGGCTGGGGAGACTGATAGTACACCAGGTGTCAAGAACCGGCAGAAGAACACAGAGGGGAAACCCGATATCAGTCCAGAGGGAGCGGCCAATGAGTTGGCCAGGGTGGGGTGTGCCCAGTTCCCCCCGGGTCATCCTTGTCTCGAATTCTTAAAGGGATGTGGATTTGACCTCGGCGCTAAGACGGAACTTGCTAAGTATGCAAGTAGTCCTACCTACTTGAAAGGTAGGAGGTGGTACGCAGTTGTATCTGTGAGTGGTAGATCCGCTGAGTTTCTTGTCGATACGGGTGCTAGCCACTCCTGTATTGCTAAGAGATTCTACGATCTTTTGCCTACGAATCATGAAACTTTCACAACGGAAGGAAATGCTCGTACGGCCGACGGTAGCATGATACAAACGTTCGGTAGAACATGTATGAGGTTCAGTCTACAGGAAGATAAGGACTTCATCCTTACCCCTACTGTGGCGAACATCGCGGATGATGGTATACTCGGTCTGGATTTTGCTGCATTATATGGAGCAAGGTTAGATTCCCAGAGGGGAATATTGGAAGTGAGAGACCCGTACCATCTCGAAGTACAATGTGTACTTAGGCAAGTAAGCAGTGTAGCCAGTGTAGCCCAGACTGTTAAGATACCACCAGGCACAGCCTGTGATGTCTTATGTCGAGCGGACAGACAGTTTTCAGGAAAAACTGGAGTTGTAGAGCCAGACATGGCCATGTTGTCAAGTATCGGATTGGAATCCGCTGATGTTCTAGTAGCTAACGCTGCTTGGACGGTGGTTCCTATATCCAATACCGGTAACAAGACTGTCTATGTACAGAAGGATACGATCCTTGGATCGGTTGTCTTATCCGAATTGATAGAAGACTGTAAACATGTTTCGGCACCCGGAGCCCCTTCCTCACCCGAAAGGAGCCCGGAACTAGACACTCTAGTAGCCGAAAGCCATGTAGAAAGTGATGAACAACGTGAAGCTCTAACTGACTTGTTGTACAAGTACCGTAAAGCTTTTGCAGCACCGAGTGAACAATTGGGGCGTACCGATAAAGTACTGCATACGATTGACACTGGTGAGAATGAACCTTTTAAGATTCCTTATAGAAGACTCCCACTAGCCAAAAAAAAGGTAGCTGAGGAGGAGATAGCTAAAATGCTTGAACAGGATGTAATAATTCCATCAACCAGTCCTTGGTCTAGCCCTGTGTGCATGGTGACCAAGAAAGATGGTAGCATCCGTTTCTGCATAGATTACCGGAAATTGAATGGTATGACCAAGAAGAATTCATATCCCTTACCACGGATCGATGAGACTATAGACTCCCTTGGAGGTAAGCAATGGTATTGCTCTCTAGACTTACAATCCGGGTACTGGCAAGTGGGTATGCATCCGAAAGATATGGAGAAGACGGCCTTTTCCAGTCATATTGGATTATTCCAGTATAATGTGATGCCGTTTGGATTGTGCAATGCACCGGCGACATTTGAAGCCATGATGGAAACTTTATTAAGTGACCTTTTATGGAAGAAATGTCTCGTCTATCTAGACGATGTGATTGTCTTTGGAAAGACATACGAAGAATGCTTGGAAAATTTAGGTATGGTCCTGGAAAGGATCATAACTAATGGTTTGAAGCTGAAACCCAAGAAGTGCGATCTTTTCAAAAGATCTATTAATTACTTGGGGCGAATAATCTCGAATGAAGGGATTAAAGCCGATCCGGAGAAACTGGATGCCGTGTCAAATTGGCAAGCACCCACGAATGCGAAAGAAGTTAGGTCCTTCCTCGGATTCTGTTCCTACTACCGGGACTTTATCCCAGGATATTCAAGGGTTGCCTTTCCTATCCAGAGTTTGTCCCACTGGACACCCGGGATCAGAAAGGAACGATTCCCTTGGGGACCCGAGCAAGACGAGGCCTTTATGAAAATAAAGGATTTGTTTGCTATCACACCTGTGTTGAGATACCCCACGGAGAATGATCATTTCATTCTAGATACTGATGCTAGTAATGAAAGCATAGGAGCCGCCCTTTCTCAGGTCCAGGATGGGGTCGAAGTTCCTATAGCCTTCGCTAGTAACACGTTGAGTAAATCTCAAAGAAACTATTGTACCACTAAACGTGAGTTGTTGGCTGTGGTGGTCTATACGAAGAAGTTCAAGCACTTTTTGTGGGGGAGTGATTTCACTCTACGGACTGATCACTCTTCCCTCAGATGGTTATTGAACTTCAAAGATGCAGAGGGGATGATAGGTCGCTGGTTAGCGCACCTATCCGAATTCGGTCTAAATCACAGCCAGATTGAACACCGAGCCGGGGCAAAGCATTTGAATGCAGATGCTTTGTCTAGAATCCCAGTGAGGAAATGTGCAAATGCTGAGTGCACTGATTGTGGAGCACACAATGCTGTGTTGGCAGGGGTTCGAGTTCCATTCGAAACCCATCCGGAACATGTCTTGAATTGGTCCTTGGAGACCATCAGGCAGTTCCAGAAGTCTGATGCAGTCACATCACGTTTGATTAAATTCCTTAATCAGGGTATCTGTCCCCCAAGACCCGTAGTGTCATTGGAGAACAGAGAGATGAGACGATTCTTAGCTCAATGGGCCGAGCTAAAAGTCCGGGATGGTATTCTGTTTCGATGGAAGAACCATTCTGATAGGAACAAAACCTTGCAAGTTGTCATACCTAGTGCTATGCGACGAGATATTATGTATTTCTGTCATGGACATAGAACTAGTGGGCACTTTGGAAAGAAAAGGTCTCTAGAACGTCTGACCAGACGATACTATTGGCCCGGCATGAGTACAGATCTCACCCGATGGGTGGAGACCTGTCCCGAGTGCTGTAAGAACAAACCAGGACCCGGGTTAGGCAAGCTGCCATTATCCCAGGAACTGTTTGGTGTAAGGTTTGCTAGAATAGCTGTTGACATTATTAGTGGGATTCCCCCCACTCCTAGTGGCAACACGTGTATGATGGTCGTGTCTGATTATTATACCAAGTACACCCGAGTGTTCCCTTTACCGGATCATAAGGCTGTTACTTGTGCTATGGCCTTTGTAAAAGGGTGGGTGCTGCACCTAGGTGTCCCACTCATGTTACATAGTGACCAAGGCAGAGAATTTGAGTCTAGTCTGTGGCAGGAGATGTGTAATTGTCTGGCGATCTGCAAGACAAGAACTAATCCCTATAGACCACAGAGCGATGGACAAGTAGAGAGATTCAATAGGACTTTGATCCAAGTATTGAAGTCTCTGGTAAATGAGCAGATGGATGATTGGGATGAACAATGTGAATTCGTGGTACATGCCTATAATGGCACTGTGCATTCGAGCACAAACTGTTCTCCTAATCTCCTCGTTTTTGGAGAGGATTTGATTATGCCAGCCGATTTGGTGTTCGGCGTAATAAGAATGAATCCGGAAGCCCCTTGCCAGGTGATGTTTGTAGAATCCCTACGGGATAATTTCAAACAAGCCTATGAGAGGGTTAGAGACGAGTTGCAGAAAACTGCGCGTTGGCAGAAAGTTGGCTATGACACAGGTCTAAAAGCTAGATTTTTTAATCTAGGGGATAGAGTACTGCGTCTACACCAACCTCTAGCTAACCTGAAATTAGCCAGTAATTGGGATGGACCTTTCACTATAACTCAGGTTATTAGTGATTGCACAGTGATTATTAAATCACAGCTTGGTAAATGTTACAAGTCAAATGTAGCGAGACTACGCCCATGGAGGGGGAGGGATACCTCCACCGAAATGTACGGCGATGGTCTATTGGAAGTAATGGAACAGAGTCGTGTTAAGCAACTCGAAGTGGTACCGACCCGAAAGCGAGGACCCGGGCGGCCACGGAAGGTTGCAGACCCGAAGAGGGTGGTGCCCCCTGTCGTAACATCCGGAAAGCAGGGGAAGATACAAAAAGTCTCGGCAGGCGCAGGTAAAAATAAGAGGAAAGGTCCCTCTAAGGCTAAGAAGACCTTGGAAAAGGCTCTTATGGATACCAGGTCAATAAAAGAGGCCTCAAAACCTCTTAGACGCAGTCCAAGGTTGCTACAGACTGCCGTAACCTAGCCTGTTAACACAACGAGTGTGTTGTCCTGTACTGTGTACTGTTATATGTTGTAACCTAGTTCAATGTATATTTGAGCCGGTCAAGAGTCTCTGGAAAAGGTCCTATGACAATGAACCCATGGTTTTGGACGGATAATCCGGTGGATATGCTTATGCTATCCATAAACTCCAGAATACCTAGCGAATTGTCATAGTCGAACCCTGAGTACGGACGGACGACCGATCGGGTATTGTATTGTTTTTTATGTAAGGGCGCGTGACCTAATTAAGGGCACGCGGGAAAGTTGTTGACCCATTTTCGAATGGTCACGTGAGGCGCCGGTTTGATCATGCGCAGCGATTCAAGTTCGAGTATCCCGCCATATTGTCTTATTCCTGCGAAGGAAGAAGACGTGGCCGAGGGTGGTCTTGCTCTTGTTGGAGTCTGATAGCCCGTGACAGCCATATTCCGAGGTGTGCCCTCGTTAAAAGGCACCCGCCTTTCACTGGGTAAGCAGTACTCACTGCTTATCCGGTGGATTGGGATATTTTATCCCCGAACAGCCACTTCTGTCGATGGCAGAAGAGGCCGTCCGTCTTGGCGGCGGTGCCGGTGCCAGCACCCCGCCAGAGTATGGAAGTGGTTCTCCCAAGAGTCCCACTTATACATACGACGATCAGCAATACGATGCTGATTGTGATCAAATGGATCAACAAATGAATGTTGATCAGTACTTCTCTGGAGTAGACGATAGCGACGTAGAATCGTTCTACGACGCATCCGACAACTCCAGACAAGTTAGTCCTGAACGCCGAGGCGTTCAACAACAAATTGATGTAGGTGAGCCTTATGTAGCCCCTCCATCCGAAGGTTTGAGTGGAGAACCGGCAGGAGCCCAGTCTCTTGACAGGGCTCTGATGCCACCTCCCCCTCAACTGCCGCCCCGTCTTGGTGGGAGTACCTCATTCGGTGCTTTGGGACCTGCTTCTCCGGTTGACAGGCCAATGCACCTAGAGCTGCCCTTCCCAGACAGTCCCGAATGGCATGATGTAGCCGGTCCATATGACGGACGGATGTTAGCAATTTCCGAGGAAATGCTGATACCCACCTGTTATGGGACGCCCAGAGAGGTTGACGAGCGTGTTGTCAACGCAATCTGGGAATGTGCTCATCCGCAGTGGGCTAATACCTTTCCGGAGTCCTGGTTGATGGATTACCATCAGATGGCCAAAGGATTGGTAGTCCACTTATGGTTTCGTAAAGCCGTCTGGGACGCAGAAATGGCTTTCCGAAGGAATACCTCTTATAGGCCTTCCTATGTGTCTGACAAAACGGGTTACACCGGTGTCAAGGCAGATGAGGTCTCTAGATACATAGACAGAGACCAGATCCTACTGTTAAGCACAGCGGATGAGTATGAAGCAGCAGGTAACGCTGTTGTGGATTACTGTCCAGGGGTCCCTATTACGTCTCAAACCATTGAGGCAGAAGAGGCCCGTATTGGTGTGTCTCCACTAGACAGACTCGGGGTAATACAAGACCTCGTAGTACGTCTATTGGAGAGACAGTATGCACTGGCGCATCCGGAGTTAGTACCCGGACCCGCACCCGTGCAAGTAACAGCCAAGATGGCCGATCGGATGGACCGTCTCATGTCTCCTGCTGAAGCTCCCACCTTGGGAGGCGCAGCAGTAGTACCTGAGAAGGCCCTACCTGATGCAGATGTTTCCCTTAAAACTGCTCAGTCTACCCCTACGAAGACTGAGCAAGTAAAGGAGAAAGCAGCTGGTGGAAAGGGTAAAACAACCCCCACCAAAGGTAAGGGTAAAGGGAAGCGGTCAGGAACCGAACCCTCTACCAGCACGAGTGTGGACGACAGTACCCGAACCCGTCGGGTGTCTCCACGCTCGGCCAATAAGAAGGGCGCTAAGGCTTCGGATGTCTCCGGCAACGAGACGGACGCATCCGAGCCTGGCACTTCTACTAACGGCAGATCCCGCAGGAGGAATAAGAAGAAGGTTGACCAACGCAAACCTGAACCTATCGAGGTAGACGTTAAAGCTGATAATACAGAAGCTGAACCGGCTGTCCCAACCGTAAAAGTTGAGCTCGGTGTGCCAATCGTCAAGCTACACGACGTAATGGCCGATTTGAGTGGAGACGCTCAAGATGCTGCAGCCCAGGTCCTCGCGGGTCAACAACCCGTTGTGCAACCTGTGGATGTACCATCCGACCCGGAGGGAGAGGAGCCGGTTGACCCAGTTGTGGATGTCACTCCGACTGACGAGCAAGAGGCTGCTATCTGGGCTAACGCCAATAGCAACTTTGCCGACTTCATTCCTCTACACAGGGGACACCTGAAGGGGAGTAAATCCGTATGGAGACTGCCCCCTCGGATCACCTGTGAGAGGCAGGAAGATATGGAGGAGTGGCTTCGCAAGAAGCTCTCTGATAGAAAGCCGGCCAATATGTACTGGATCTATTGGGAATTCGTTAAGAATTCGCCCAATGGTCTGTACAATTATGACCAGAAGGGCAAGCTCAAGTTTGCTCTAGATGAGTACTACGGGGAGGATCGTAAGGATTGTCCCTTCCAACGTTGTACTCAAAGTGAGGGTGAGGTTGAATTCTTCATCGAGAAAGACGCGTTCCTTCGTCATCTCGTGGAGGTTCATATGCACCAGAGGCCGGAATATGTCTGCGACCGAGAGGTTGGCAAGAAATGTGCTAAATGCACAGGATGTGTCACCCCCCGACGCGGAGACATGGTCCGGCACTATGTGACTTCGCATGGAGAGGGCCTGGAGGCAGCCATAGATCGGGTGATGAAAATTCACTCCGAACTCTATGGCAACCTTAGGGGCCTCAATGCAGAGAAGTTGGCTTCCCTCACACCGAGTACGAAGCAGTTTGCGCCTACGGTTCCTGGTACTAACCAGAAACTAAAGGCTCGGTTTGCCCAGACTCCCGGGTCCGGCAAACTAGAGTACGCTCAGGAGGAGTACGATCTGTTGAACGAATGGAGAAGCAACAAGGCCCGCCGTCGTGGTGGGGCTTATGTAACTCCATCCGGAGAACAGGTCCGAAGCCGCAGGGATTACCGCCAGGGACCCTCTGTAGCAGATAGGAAGAGACAGGCGTCTGAATCTCCAAGCCGAGCCAGGTCACCACTGGAGGCGCTGGAGAGACAGACAAATGGGGGAAGGAAGAAGCCACATCTTCCATCTCCTACTGGAACTCCTTCCCATTATGGGCGAGCACCAACTCCACGAGGTGCACAGAACCCGACATTCTTTGGTGTCAGTGGACCGAGTGGCCAGTCCGCCCGGAAACACGCGCCTTTGAATGTCAAAGACCCGAAGCAGTACCCTGCTATAGGCCCACCCGGACCAGAGATGCAAATCTTTGATCAGTACGGGAGGGTCAAGCAGGAACTGCCGACAGTAGGAGGTCAAGCTCCCCGACCTACAATGAGTGCTGTGGTGAGACAACGTCCACCCGCACCATTGTTGACGGCCAAAGACCTTAGAAGGGAATTGTCACGGTTGCCCCTGGTTCAGGGATTACCAACTCAAGGCCCTTCTTCGACCACTGCTAGTGCGGTTACTACTGCGGTTGCTTCTTCGCACACGCAGGTAGCTGTCACTGCGAGTGGGTCTGGAGCACAGCCGAAGCCTCAGGGTCAGGTACCCCCACCTGGTGCTGTGGTTCATCGGCCTAAGCTGATCCAGACAGTGGAGACCTTCTTCAAGAAGGAGGACAAATTGTCTTGCAATATCCAGAGCAAACAATTTGAGACGCTACAGCACCATCTGGAAAACCTCCACCTGGACATGTATCGTCGGACCGTGTCGAGCACTCTCCAGTGTATTGACGCGATCCAGAAGTCAGAGATCAACCGAATCTCGACTCAGATCAAAGCGGATGTTGCCAAAGATAAGCAGGAAGCTGCTAATCTGCGGCAGGAGGCCCTATCCGAGAAGGAAACAGCTTCTCAGATGCTCGACCTAGAACGAGCAACGAACATGAAGAACCAGCAAAAGTTCTTCAAGGTCTTCGGAGTTATCATGGATAACTGGGACGGTACACCTGAGCATGCTTTGAAGCTGTTCGAAGCACGCCAAAAGGTGAAACTTACACCTGCTGTCCCCGCATTGGCACCTACGGATGGAACTGGTATGAACCCCCCTGTTCAGCCACTGGCTCAACAACCGGGTCCAAACCAGCCACCCGAGGAGAACATGGAACAGTAAAAAACTGTTGCATGAAGATCGGACATAATTGTGTGTCCCGGGGTTCTATTACCCATGCATTGTTGGATAAGAAACCATTTTTTTATCCAACCCGTATTGATTCGGGTACCAAACTGTACCCTAATCCGGAAACTGAAAACAGAAGGAGAAAACAAACAAGTCACTCTGGAGGAGGAGTACGAATGCTGTAAACACCATAATTGTACTGTGCCACAATGTAATGACTGTGCCTATTATAAAATCATGGACAATTTACACTAATATGGACTTTTGAACTACAAACCGGATTTACTACTACACCACTACTATTTGTGAGCTAGCACTACAGGCATCAGGGTTTAGCTACGCCCATAGAGTCCATCAACAGTCTACAACTGGATCTACTATAACCTCCAGTTAGCTAGCACTACAGGCATCAGGGTTTAGCTACACCCACCAACAAGTTTTACTATAGCACTTCAGGCATCAGGGTTCAGCTCGCCCATACCAAGCCATCAGCAGCATCCGACTCCTGTTACATCCTCCAATCATGAAAACAAGTAACTTTGTTGATATTATTATATTGTATGTAAAATTGTATTTATAACTATATAATATCTTTTATAAAGATATATTATTATATAAGGGTACCTATAAATATACTGGATCTGCGAATCCTAAAAGTTATTTAAGGTAATCCTAGACCTATAACTGTCTATATAGGTCATTCCTGGTCTCAATATATTAAGAGACTATAATTCTTCTGTAACTTGTAAATATAAAACACTAAGGTATAAACTGAGCTGCGTCTCAAAAGTATAAATATTTTTCTATAAAATAAGAGAAGGTCAGAAATCATAGAAACAGAGCATATCCTATTTTTGGCACTTCCGTCGGCCCCTGTACTTAGATTTTTTATTTTTTCTTGGTTTTCTTTTGCTAATATCATCGGGCTCAATGAGTTCTTGATGTTACATATAGGTTTTTGGGGTGGGAAATTTATATTTTAGCCTCCAGGGCCTCAAAATAGGCCAAAATTGACCCTAAATGAGCAGAAAAATTCCCCGAAAATGTACAAAGAATTATTTTTTCGGGAAATGGTACCAAATATGTGTCTTTCTATTTATGCTACAAATATTTGGTGGTTAGATATTGTGTCAGGACCGAAAATCCCCCTCCTGGGCAGATTTCTTGTATATTCTAGGAGCATTTGAAGTTTGGTGAAGGTTTGTGTCTTGGCGAGTGATTCAGCCTTATAACCCCACCCTCTAAAAAATTAGAGAGGTCAATGGGCTCAAAAATACCTTTAAAAGATAGGGTAAGGTTATGTCTAATGCATGTTAAAAAATAGAGGGAATCCATGGATAAACATGGAAATGAGAGGCCTATACCTAATCTTGGCAAGACAACCCATTCTCGGGAAGACATTCTTGTCCAAACAGAATAAAATGATTTTTCCTCCTCCTGTTCAGGCTTTATATATTTAACTACTCTAACTATGTCAGTAATTTCCCCCCAACATATACCTAAGTACCCAATGTACAGAACAGTTGGTTATTGAAAACCCTATGGAACAGCAGAGCTGGGAAGAGATTTTTGTCTTCCCGAATCAGTGTCTTCCCGAGTGATTTTAGAGTAACATGTCATGTTCAGGACTTGATTTCTTACATAAATAATTGTTGTTTTATAACAAAATTCACAGATTTAGACCATTTTGACCAGTAGATTATGAAAATCAAGTTATTTTCAATGCCAAGTGTGTTTTTATTATCATCGAATGCACCTACTTTCAATAAACGTTTATCACGATTCTGTTCACATTTCTTGTCTGACTAAAAAAAGTATTATATTACCCCTCCTGTGTGTTATTGATATATTTAACTGTTCTAAGTACGTCAGTAATCTTCCCCTAGCACACACTTAAGTAACCTATGTGTAAAATATTTGCTTGTTGCACATCATCTTCAACAGCAGACCTGGGAAATGGATTTTTATGTTCCCGAATCTGTGTCTTCCCGAGTGACTTTAGAGTAACATGCCAAGTTTAGGACTTGATTTCTTACATAAATTATTCTTGTTTTATAACGAAATTCACAGATTTACACTATTTTGACCTGTAGATTATACAAATCAAGTTATTATCAATGCCAGATGTGTTTTTATTATCATGAAATGCATCTACTTTCAATAAACATGTATCACGATTCTGTTCACATTTCTTGTCTTATGTGGTGTTATACCCAAAAGAAATAAGCAAAAAGTGTCTTCCCGAGTCATTCAATAGTGAATTAACCCTCAAAACCACTTGTGGACATAAGGGGACAAGAAGTACAGTCAAAATAAAAATAATTTTCTTATAGTACATGTTGTCTGGTCCTCTGACACAACCATATTATATGCAAACTATCAAAAAAAGTACATGCAGAACCTCCAAAAAGTGTCTTCCCGAGTGATTCTCGTCATTTACACCATGTTTTGGTCAGAATTTCTTAGGTACAAACAGATTTTTCCCCCACTAAAGCTATATACCACCTGAAACTACATGTCATGGGCATTCTCTTTCTTATAATTAATAATTCCCAGCTAACTCTATGTCCCTTGTAACAGAAATGGCAAGCAATGGATATTTTCTGCCCTCAGTTTGATTAAAAATCTGGTATTGGCCCTGGAGAAAAATACCCCATTGCCAATGAAAAATCACAGAATCTCTGGTCACAACACTCTAAACCCAACATATACACCTACTTCTACGAGAATAACAACCTTATAGTGTATTAAAAACATATCCATGCTCATATGGGAGGCCTTAAGCCTATTAACCCCCATGGATCACTCGGGAAGACACTGTTTCCAGGGTACATACCTTTGGTTCGTTGCCATGGCAACCGTTTTCATATTTAACTAATAATATCTCGTGAGGAGGTACCGCAACACCTATACACTATCCACAAAAAAAATCTTTAAGATAGTCCTAGGTTTGGTTCCAGACCCCCTCCCCCCAGCTAAAGGGGGGATATGCTCTGTTTCTATGACTTTCGACCAGAAGGTCCAACGGATTTCTCTAAACTTAGTATTGTATTACTCAGGTTAATACCTAATTGTGTTCATATAGTATCAGATTAATTGTCCATATCTGATCATTAATATTTAATTCACTCTGTAAAGTAGACAGAGCTGTTAATTTAAAAAGTCGAAAATTTTTTTCCGGGTTCAATAACCATAATACGATCATTGTTAACAACCACCGGTCCTTTTCAGGACCCTACTGTTGTCAAAACGTTACTATAAATCTGTGATAATTGTATATTTATCATTTATGGTTGTTATAAGCTAGTGATGGAAATAACATGAACGACACTCGATGCTATTATTGTATAATTTTTCAGAAATAGGATAGTCTTATACTATAGCCTATTTCACATCGAGCAAGTGTAATTAATACCCCTTTTTAGTATTGTAAACAATCACTTACTAGGTTATTAATACACTGCGGTTTAATTACCCCCAAGTTATTGTCTAAGGGGGGCAGTGTAGGGGTATGGTATTTTACACTTTAACGTTCATGCACCCGTGAGACTCAGACCTAGGTCCTTCGGGTGTGGTGGGGGAATCCGGATGGCAGGTGGCAGCACCTGCCTCTGGGTTCGTATCCACTACACCAGGGGGCCTACCACTCGTCCGCCACACGTCACGTGGCCGGTCTGAGTTTCGCGGGCTTTTCCCCTATATAAGGCTGGTCCTAGCCCTAGGTTCCTCAGTAGTGGTTTACCCACTGCTCAACCAGGTTGTTACCCGAAAGGGTAACCGAATGCACTAGCAGCATGTAGTCCTCTGAGGCTGTGATCGTATGTAACGCAAGCTCTGAAATAAAAGCTCGGTTGCCTACCCGGAAACTTTTCTCTCTCTTCGTTATGATTTAATCTAACTTAACGAGACGAACCACTACATGTATAAACATTTTTTGTAAAAAAAAAAAAAAAAAAGTGTTTAGTAAAAATTAAGGTTAAGGTTGTGTTCTATCATGTATCCTGTGTGAAAAAAAAAGTAAAAAAAAGTAAAAATTACATAGTTTAAGGTTGTATACTGTGTGAAAAAATAACTGTTTTATCATGTGTGAGCCAGCAAGCAGAAAGGACAGTTACTGCGGGATTTAGTACCAGATTTAGCCACCAGGGGGCACCAGTATGGACTAGAATAGGAAAAATATGACTAAAAATGATATAGGCTACTTTTTTATGGAGAATTCAATGATTTTTGATAAAACGTTCTATTTTGGGTGGAAAGGTTCCAAATTTGGCATGTAAAAAGAATGTTTTTGGGCCAAAATAGGCATTTTTGTTGATTTATGTTGCCATGGAAACATGATTTTCATTCTAAATAGGAAAATCAATGATCCCATTTGAAAGAACATCTCACAAGGTTTACTATGGTGAAAACAGAATGAAAATACCATTTCTAGATCAAAAGTTATGGGCAAAAGAATAAAAATGTATACGAATTTAGCTAATTAGCATAAATTATGCTAATTAGCTATATATCTCATGACCAATTAGACATAGAGCTTATTAACATTCTTGAAATGGTCACACCTACCCATATCTAGGAAGCCATTCCTCCAAAACTAACAGGAGTATCTTCTCATGCTATGTATCACTGTAAAGCTAGTGATTTGAATTTTAAAGTTGACATTTAGCACGGAGCACCCTTTCTCCTTGCCTGTACACATGTATCCTGTGTGCAAAAAGTGTAAAAAAGTAAAAGAATTACATAGTTTAAGGTTGTGTTCTGTCATATATGTTCTGTGTATACTGTGTAAAAATTTTTAAAAAAAGTAACCAAAAGAGAAATTTTAGTAAACGATGATGTTAAGGTTGTATTCTATCACATATTCTGTGTGAAATTCTGTCATGTGTATACATGTACTGTGTGTGAAAAAAGGGGGATAAACGAGTCAATATGTACAAGTTCTTTAATGTGGCTTTTAGGGATGCTTTTGCCATTTGCATTGACTACTGTAAATATAACAATGTTACATTACAGACAAAGGATTGGTGTATCGGAGTATACCAATTACACATTAAAGAGTCATGTCCACAACATTATACCAGGTACACACTAGGCAGCGTGCAAAGATTTGCAGCATACCTTCAGGAACTAAAAATTTACCCCAGAGTGGGTGTGTTATACCATTGTATAAGTAACCTAAACATTGGCAAAATATGTGAAACCATATGTTTCACCTGTTTACAATGCACCTTGGAACTTTCAGCTTTAAACTTGGTTGGGGTAAAAAATTTTCATTCAAGCTAAATTTCAAGGAAGGCTAAGTTTCAGGGCTTTTAGCTTCAGTGAAAAACAACTCCGGCTACTTTCTGGCTCAGGCATTGTTTGAACCTGCTATTGCAAACATAGCTAGAATCGGTAGCACGTGTTATTTTAATACCTGGAATGAAAGCTTAAAGTCAATGCATGGGACAAGAGCTAAATCACTGACCGCAAACACCTCTTTCTGTCGCATATGTACAAAACTTTCTAATGGTAAAAGCACATTCGTATGTTGAGGTTGTCTGTAAAATAAAAAAAAGATTAAATACAAGTGAAAAAAAACCTGTGTTTTGTTGTGTTGTGCTGTGTTCATTACATATTTCATTTCTTGTCATAACGGTTAAATTGCATCAAACAAAAGCATTGAAATCATGCAATGAACATCAATATGGGGGAAAAGAAGTTTATATCACAGATAGTAAAACATGTCTCCACTAAAATTCTATGGGTATAACACAAATGTCCACAACCAATCGAAGCTTAAGGAATTAGATCATGTATAAAGTATCCAACAAGCAATCAGCACTAAAAAAACTAGGTTATACTTTCCCCTACCCCTAACGTTACATGGATATTACATGTCCTTTCCTAACCACAAGGGTACGAAGCCCCTAATAGGACATACCAAAAAGATTTTTTTTTTTCATTCAAAAAATATTCCTGCGGGCACTGGAACATTCCTGCGGATACTGGAACATTCCTGTGGATACTGGTACATTCCTGCGGATACTGGTACATTCCTGCAGATACTGGAACATTCCTGTGGATACTGGAACATCCCTGCGGATACTGGAACATTCCTGCTGGTACAGGGACATTCCTGCCAGTACAGGAGGATTTCTGTGGGTACAGAAGAATTCCTGCAGATACAGGAACACTCTTGTGGATAGTGGAGTATTCTTGTGGATACAGGGGGATTATCTTTATTTAGTGAAATTAAACCCAGTCCCCTTAGGTAAAAAAAAAAAGTTGAGATCAGTAGGTCGGATTTTTTTTTGTATCCAAGGTTTCATATAGCCATTTGGTAACAGGACCTTTACCCCCTGGACATTTACCCCCAGACATCTACCGACAAACCAATTACACCCATAGATATATTATGCTCCCAATGCCATCCACCCCCAATTACATCCACCCCTTGGACATCCACATCAATGGACATTTACCCCCACATCCCCCAACTGCTTCAGACATTTACCCCCCACACACAAAGACACACAGTGTTTTTTTTAAATAAAGGGGAGGGTTGGAAAATCCCCCCTATGTACCAATATGTAAGGCTAACTATATATGCCCCAGGGGCATCATTGTCACAAATGCCCTGAGGCCATTGTCCTACCCACAAGAATTGTTCAGTACCTGCAAGAATTGTTCAGTATCTGCAGGAATTGTTCAGTAACTGCAGGAATTGTTCAGTATCCGCAAGAATTGTTCAGTACCTGCAGGAATTGTTCAGTATCCGGAAGAATATTTTTTCTGGGAAAAAATTACTTTTGGTATATCCTTTAAGGGGCTCCGTACAAGGGGGCTCCACTAAACACAGCTATGAGCAGTTCCAATAATATCCACTAGGTGTCAGGCGTAAGGGCGCCACTAGTTTTTTTAACCACAAGGGGGCTCCACTAAACCCAGCTATAAGCAGTTCCAATAATATCCACTAGGTGTTGCCATGACAACACAGTTTGTTTATTTTTTACAAGGTCAAGGTCACAAACATTTGTTTATTTTTGACGATTATACTTGGCTAGATTATACTTGGCTAGATTATACTTTTACTCCAATTGCATTGGCATGACAACAACACATTTGTTTATTTTTTGCTAGGCGTTGCCATGGTAACAAAACATTTGTTTTTCTTCTCAGCCAATCAGAGCTCGAGAAACTAGGTCATGACCTCATTTCCGGTCATAGGCAAGAGGTCGAGGTCAAAAGGTCACTTCCAATTCGTAAGCTGGGGCAAACAATAGTGGAGAATACCAGTATACTGGTACCAAGTTTGCTAAAAAAAAAAAGAAATAACAGTAAAGGGAAACATCAACTGTAATATAAGGTTCTACCATAGACATCCCCATAGAAAGGTAAGCAGGGCACTTTGATCCCATAGAGATCTGTGTTAAGTCTTAATCCGTGCATAATTTCTTGAGGATAATGCTGTGAAGCATGTTGCTATGTGACATTTCTAAGCAATGTCATATTACTACGCACGTCAGTGCATGATGTCACTTCCGTAATTAATCAATATTGCTAAGTTAAAGTTGGTATCTTCTACATTGTTAATGTTATTCACCGAAATATATTTATAACTGAATTTGAACCGAAATTGCTGCGCAGTCTAGAGGGTCTTGCCAAAAAAGCAAAGCTGCTGAGAATCAGAAAATGCGCAGAAAATCGTGTTGCTTAAAGGTATTCTAGTCTTCCCATTGGTTTAAATGTGCACATTTTCATTAGCAAAAGTTTACACGTCTGCATAAAGATACATTGGATTACCTATGGAAAGACAACCATAACGTGCATGCCATCCTGCATGTTTGTATGGACACATTTTACAATAATCCAAGGAAATCTCGTTTTGTTTTTGGCAAGACCTGCCACAAAGAATTTAGACATGTTCTTCCTTGTCATCTCTTGGCAAGACCCTCCGGACCCTCTGGTAACGGTGCCCTAACCATGCCTCAATTTCGTAGATGGTCAGTTTAAATTCAACGCGAATCACAGTAAGCATGGTGGCACAGTCGACCATCACTGCCTGTTTGAATACAAAGGTTCAAACAAAGGTTAACTGTATGATGGGTGCTATTCTACTTAGAATTCGCATAGTGTGCAATCATGACATGCACCTCTTTAAAATGTATGAAACAATACTTCTATACTTTTCAAGTTTAAATGGCATTAATTATGTTCACTAACACAAAGTGATCATTGCAGAGTTAAAACTGTTTCTGTTTCTTAACTGGAGTTCTATTCTTCTGGAACCTTTTTTTCTTTTTTAAAAAGAGAATCATAGACGAATTCGTTTATAAATATTTTATGTTTCCAAATGAGTTTTCAAGACAATATGATAGATTATCGATTTGTGCAAAGAATTATTAAAAATATCTTTTGCTAAACAATTTTTGGTATTATTCGATAGGCTTTGAATGTGTGGCCTCTGTGACTGTGAAAGAGAGGTTGACCCCAAGGGGTCAGTGACCAGTGAGGTCCCAGGTGGGGTGCAAGTACTAGTACCTATGTCATATATATATAATTGTAATCTTGCCCTCTAAAGATTATATAGAATAAAGATTATAATTCGTTTTTAAAACAGAACCATGTGCTAGATGGCCGTGGGGCAACAGTAGAAACAGTAGTGAAAGGGTCTAGTGCATTACGTACTGGTGCATCGTTAGAATATAACACATTGTCCCCTGTGCTTTATATTTTAGTTTTAAATTAACCACAACACACCATGTAGATTGCAGGATGAAACATGTCATGATAGCGTATTTCCTTTCACTCATCATACAAAGAAGCATGCAGACTTTGATAGGCATTTCTTTACTAGGTCTTTAAGGTTTAGCCACCCACCCATGAAGGCATATGAGAGATCTGGTTGAAAATCAATGATTTTGCATTCGCCAATGGAGCAGCTGGGACGAAAACTAGGCCTACCTCTACCCAAACCCTGGGGCTATTGCAGGCACTGATAGAGCTCAAACTGTGCCACTTTGGATAGGGACAGTGTCTTTTGTAATACATGAAGAAAAATGAATCAATGTCTATTCTTTCGATCACAAGTCTACCAATCATTTCTGTTTTGAGAGAGTTATCTTGGGACCTATGGAACCTTGGTTACTTAGTTACTGTAATCAAAACTGTATACCTACTGGTACAAGAAGAAATTTCATGGGCTTCGAAATCGCAATTTCCTCCTCCAGATCTTGCTCCTCCATTCACTATATTGATGAGAATGAAGTCATATCTATAACTTAGTATTTGAATAGGTTTTATAATCATGAGTTAAGTGATGCGAATATAAGTTAATTGTTGAATTGCTTTGAATACAGGTAGTAATTACATTGAATACTCAATTATTCGGTAGTAGATTAATTAGGATTAGTAAACCGTATAACATACTATGTGAAAGACGACGCCCTTATCAAATAAGCAGTGGGAAATTAGTAAGTGACATGTCAATATAAATGAAAAAGCTTAAGCTAAGGTAAAAGTAATAATATTCAAATAAAGTCGGATCCGACGTGAATTCTGTACTGCTTGAGAGATTCTGACTAACTGCATTTGTATTTATGTAAATGCTGTTGCCATAGTTATAGGGGAGCAGCAAGGGCTGCCTCAGAAGTGATTTAATGCAGGGTCATTTCTAATGGCTACAACTTCATTTTCCATGTTTGAGTATGATTTGAGGATCCAAGAAAGTGATGTTGTACTGACATAATCACGTTCATATGATACGAAACTTGCCCTTTTGTGTATTTACTTTTTTAATTTATCAAATTCACAGAACAATGGAATATAGACAATGAAATATAGACAATGAAATATAGACAATGACAAAGTAACATGTAACCATAATGTATAAAGCACATAACTTCAATACCAGTTGTTCCATCCAAAGCATGTGTTTGATCAGCGTGCATAAAACCCAGCATACAGCAGCACTGAGTAGCCTTCTGCACACTCTACTTCCATTCAGGCTTCCACTGTGAAGCATTCATGTAGATGGAGCCTTTGGACTTATGCAATCATGTCCTTGGGAATTTATGAGTTGGTTGAATAAAGGTGGATGTTATATAATTATGGACAAGATATTTTTGGTAAAACATCATTTTCTGGCACCCTCAGAGTGTCGTTTCACCGCATTTAATACACTAAACACGGAGGTATATATTTTAAACATGGAGGTCCGTATTTTAAACATGGAGGTCCGTGTTTCACATTTATGTCCACATTTGAACACCTACTGCCCCTACCCCCCTCCGCATTTGAAATATGTTTCATATTGTAAATGCGGAGGGGGGTAGGGGCAGTAGGTATTCAAATATTGACATAAATTTGAAACACGGACCTCCATGTTTAAAACATGGACCTCAATGTTTAAAACACGGACCTCCGTGTTTATTGTATTAAATGCGGTGAAACGGCCTCCAGATACCCCTACACATGAATCAACAAGTTGTAGCCATTAGTAATGACAATATATTAAACTCCTTAAATATGTCTCTCCTGGGAGGTCTGCTGCTCCACTATTAACATAGCTATCAGGAGGCTGGTTCCAAAGAGTTGACAAGTGGCATGGTAGGTACCTCACCTCCTACACTTATGCTCTCCTTCACCCTTCAAAAGGCACTCACCACTATACTAAAAAGGTGGCCCCTTCTCTCTAAATCAGACTGTGTTGATAAAAGTGCTCGAGTTAGGCAAATATCTACATTATATTATATATTTTGTATATTTTTTTTTGTTCCTAATAAACAAACTAAAAATAGAAGTACCAGCACCCAGTATCAAAGTACTGAAGGATGTGACGTCTTATGATATAGGGGGTTTGCCTCACGTAGCACTTTTCATTCGACTTCTGTAGGGCAGCTTTTGGAAACACACAAGAGAAGTGACCAACCAAAGGTGAGCCACTTCCTTATGAGGAAATGCTCCTCCAGCAAAGATGACTTCCAACTTTCGGAACAACCCTGTATAGTTATCTATTGGAAAGGTTATATTGATTGTGGAAGAAACACTTGTTTTAGTGAAGTAGTTTCTCTTTAATTTAGAACCACTTCTATATATCAGTCGAGCAGGAGGGATCACCTCCAAGTGAAGTATACTTCCATGTATTCAAAGTCCTTATTGCAGCAACGACATCTAAATAATGCTACTCCCTTTAATAGATATGGAAAATGCGAAAACCAGATTTGAAAAACGCCACATGGTCTTAATAAGGTCAGAAAAAGAATGAACAAATAACTTACTGTCAACAGGAGAAGTAGTATCGACTGAAAATATAAGAAGACTATTAGTCTTTGAAAATGGGTTTTAACTCACAATGATATTTTGCGTCTGTTTTCCACCTGTACATTGTATATCCTAAAGTTGTTTCTTAAAGGTCGAATCCCACATGGTGATTTAGGCCTCTAATATCTCTGTGATTTTGTCTGTTGTGTTACATGGCCCATGCTGAGGCCATAAAACACAAGGGTTACAGCAAATTAGTGCTTAACCTACTGATGGATTTGGTATAAGTTGATCAATCCTTGCATTTTATGGCCACAGTAATGGTCATAAAACAAAACAGACAAAATTGAAGAGATATTGGAGGCCAAAATCGCCATGTGGGATTCGACCTTAATCTTCATTATATATTACTGTAATGAGCTCCGAATCAATTAGGCAGTAAGATGTAAGCAAAACCATACCTTGACAAGTCGAAGTTGACCATTGTGTTTTCTTGTTTCTGCAGAATTTGCAATTTACTTCATCGTCCAAAGTTAGAGAGCCAGTATCACAGTCAAAGGAGGGATCTGAAATAAGGATGCCCACAAATGAAAATTAACTAAAATCCTTTTGTAGGACAACGTAAAACATTAGGAACAATGTGTGAAAGGCCTTTTATATTTTATGGTAGCTCTCAAGGTCTTACATCTAGTGCTACTTCTAGCTTTCTCTGGGTCAAAGATGTGTTGCTCCGCATTAAGTAACTGGGCTGGAGAATGTTAACAGCAACAAGTTACATTATTTTTCTTTTGATTTGTCTATTACAAAAAAGAAATTACCACAGAACAGCACCAAGGTTGCACAAACATAGTATTTTTTCCCTTAACCCATGAAACATTTCAAGGTCACCAGATATATATCGTTAGAGGGAGCAATGTGTATTTCCTACCCTAAGGTCCTGATGTTTGCAGACCAACAAAATATTACATGAATGTCTTGTATCTGTTTGTCATAATCCCCTTACCCAGACATATTCCTGTGGTTGTGACTCCTCCTCTGTACCAAACAAAGTCACACTCCTCACACTGCTCCTCCAATAGAATATCAGTACTGACTTCTGGACACACTGGAAGAAACAGGTAGTCACAATGTGAGAAGACAAGATAACAGGACAGGAATCAATAGGCTTTTTTTCATAGGATTTCAGGGCCTCTCAATAGGTCGAATTCCACATGGCGATTTAGGGCGCAAATATCTCTGCGATTTTGTCCCTTGAACAATCCTTGCGATCTAGGAGCCAAGGAAGACCCCAGAATCGCAAGGGACAAAATCGCAGATATATTTGAGCCCTAAATCGCCATGTGGGATTTGACCTAATCCCATCGTAAATGGCCCTATCCTTTCCTCTTATTCATCTGGAGGTTGATTCAAAACAGTGGTAAACAGTGGTAAGTTAGCACTGTTTTGAAATAACCTCCAGATTGGTGCCCATGTGCATAGGCAGTGTGCATGAGTTCATCGATTAACCTCGTATCGAATGTAGTTTACTCACCAAGAGAATAATCTTACAGTAGTGAAGGATGGATAAAAAGCTCAAAAATGGAATTACTGGTAAGGACGCAGGTGCCACCCGCATCAACATGTGTTCTGTTGCATGCCTCACATAGAGCACTAGTGAGATCTGCTGCTGCACTGCTACAGTCAAGTGTTGAAGCTGTTTAGGCAAAAGAATGGAAAATCATTTCGCTGATATCAATTCTAATGTATGGATGGTCTTTCGTAATTTTTGGACGAGAGGGCAAACCGATAAAAAAAACATCTGGGTGAATAGAATTCTATGTTAGCGCGAAAGGTTTATTCACTGTGTATAGTCATTGCCCATGGGCCCACACAATATACTTGTTCTACAAATCCATGGTAGGTCTACGTCCTAAATTATCAACTTGCACAACAAACTCCAGGAGTGATACAATTGTGGTTAACTTCAAATTCTGTTCTTTATTTCGATTTCCTTTCTTCATTCAGATCTTAGTGCTTTAAAAAGTACTAATATAATGCTCTATACAAATGTACGTACTTGATGGTAATTCCTGGCATGAGTTGCTATCCCAGTAAAGCACAGCTCCACTAGAGTGCACACGTAGCCGGTTACATGCCCAGCAGTCATCCCTAGACTTGATCAGGTCCAGAACACTGCACTGAACAGCTGTTGGCAAATACAATGTACATTGGATTTAACAGGTATTGCTTAATGAGTAGTGACTTTTTTCTGTATAATGATACACATCTCACAGATTATACTAAATATTGCTAGTTCTGTTCTCAATGACATTACGCTAAACATGAGATTATAAGGGACAGTTTCAGAATGATGATGATTATTTTACATCTCTCGTATTTGGCCATTGCACAGACTATGGAGATAGCAAGATCTTATCGAATATGGGAACCTTATATCTCTAATGTAATCATAAGTTTGCCACTATTTGTAAGAGTGGGTTCAACATACATAATAATTATGTTGACCTCATCATACTCATGGCAGCGTTAATGAATTTATCTCCCTATCACGAGATTGGAAACACAACATGCCATCACAACTTCCTGTAGCCTCGTTCCATTTCCGTGCCTGACAGTTCGTACACTTTGCACTCGTGTCCAACGCACCGCTGCATATCTCCTCTGTCCGCACAATCAAAATGTGGATAACCATTATGACATGCCATTAAAGATTTCCAGGGGGGGGGGAGTGGATAATTCCAGGGGGAAATTCGTAGCATCCAACACTGTGCCTACACACGGGTAAAAAGTGATACTGGTGACCCTTGTGACAGAGGGGTTTTAAAAAGTGACAGTCGTGACACAGGGGTTTTAGAAAATGACTGAGGGCAACAATTTCAAAGGCTCCCAGTAGATTGGCACATATATTATATAAAAAGTGATGAAGTGACGCTCCATCCTTCCTAAAAAGTGACGGTGTGACATCCTGAAAATTTTGAGCACCCATGTATAGGCAGGGCACTCCAACCCAAACTGTATATTGAATACATACTTAATTAGCTTACCGCGTAAACTGGCCTGAAGGTCGAATCCCACATAGCGAAAAATGGCTCAAATATATCTGCGATTTTTGATCTGCTGTGTTTGTGGGACCCACTCCAAATTCGCAAGGGGTATAACCTTGATGCATGGTATCAGCTTAGTTAAAGTAAGATGTTTAAAAAAGGAATAAACGCCATCAAAAACCTAAGGAAGCTATCAAAAAGGCTGGAGGTATGAGTTGGATAGCGGGATCAGTTGTAATGACTGCACCTTAGCTACCTACCCATACTGTGCTTGATAACCATGATTGGGATCGGTTTTAAAGAATGCACCTACCTGGTTATACAAGTGTTAGTATCTATGAGGACCTTGAGTTGGCGTGGGAGTAATTACTGCACCAATCCAGGTTCTCTTTTATAATGGCCTTTTGATAATAATATTGAATATTAAATTTCTCTAAAGCAATTGATTGGAGCCATATTGCTCGTATAAATGATATTTCAGTCATTTTATCAAATTTAAACTTCTACTTTGCTGTCGTAGTCCTTGGATGGCCTAACTAAAGACCCTACTGTGGTGGTCCCGAGTCGTCTTCGAGGTACCTTCGTGGTCCTCGTGGGCGACATCGAGAGCACCTCTATTACCCGACGCCTGGGGGCGCTGGAGTCCAGCGCCACGTCACCACTTGGTCACGTGGCCCTCGACTCCGGTGTATATAAGGCCGTTGTACGGCCTTCCTCAGGGTCAGTCCAGCCCCGACTGACCATCGTGAGCGATGGTTGGCGGCTGCCTGGCTACCATATTCTAATACTCCTCTGTGCTGCTGCACAGAGGAGGTGTATGTGGAATATCAACTGTAGACACTAGCAGGCCTAGTGTCGAACCTGTTATAGAGTTCAAACTCTGCCGCCTGTAACTGTGATCGAGAACGGCTGATGCCTATGTGTTATTAGACAATAAAGTTTTAACTGGAACCTGAATAGTTGTTCTTCGTTGTTTATCGAAAGATTCGATTGAACATCGAGGGGTAGAACACTACACTGGTGCCATGACCAGTTGTTAACTTTAGTCCGCATAGGTACTGCGAGCTTAAGTTCGACATGCAGGGTCACTTGGATGAAGGTGATGACCCCAATCACCAACATCAAGTGACTACAGGCCCGTTAGTGGATAGGAATGATCCACTAATCGGTGGCGGTTTGAACCACTCTCTGATAATAGGTCCATCGTCTGACCCGTTGGGCCTGTATCAAAGGAGCCGGCTACTCAATTGGCGAGTGCCGACTCAACTCTCTCTGGCTGCTGAGAATTTCTTGAGGGCACAGAGTTTGTCTTACGTAGAAAAATCAGCCTCGCCCGTGGGAACTCCAATGGGCCTTGGCAGTTGGTCCTTCGAGGGCCCCTCGCCCGTGTCGATACAAGGAAGTATAGACAGTGGCAGGGGCCTCAACGAGGAGTTGCTGCAAGAGCAGCAACGCCAACTGCGCCAGGGTCGCCAGCAGTTGGATGCTCTCGCGAGTAACACCACGAAAGCTCAGGAGAAGAGTACAGAAATAGAGCTGAAGTTGGAACAGCTTAGGCAGCAAGCGCTAGAGGCTTCGAATAAGACTCAGATCGCAAACAGAGAACTTGCTGATCTTCAAGAGAAGGTCAAGCAGCTCTCTAGCGAAAAAGAGTCCTTACTTGCAACGAAGTCGGAGATCGAGCGTAGTCGATTGACAGCAATGGATTGTCAATCGCTAAAAGCGAAGATCGACCGCCTTGCTACTAGCCGCCGAGAATGTGTCGAGAGAGCTCGAAATGATTTTCGGGATGCCCAGCATGAGCAGACGTCCCTAAAACATAAGTTGAAACTACAAGAAGTAGAAAAGACTATGTTGGAGGAACAACTGCAAGAGTTGCGGCATGAGTTGAACCAACAATCAGTCGGGCATACTGAAGAAGTAGCTGAGCACCTAACAGCTTATGAAAAGCAGGTCAAACAGCTACGTCAGGAACGGGAGTCGTTACTCTGTCAGATGCAAGCTGACGAGGATGCTCGAGCCAGGGACGAGGCAGAAATGCGTCGTCGCTGTGAGGAACGAATCGAACACGCAAACAAGATGGCGGAATATCAGATTCTAATGGAACAAAAAGCGAGGCACGAGGCCGAGCTTAATTCCTTGATATCTGAATCCCTAGTAGCCCAATCACTGAAGGATGAGAAGGATTCGGATACTCTGGGAGCCATGCGTGGAGAAATCGATAAGCTCCGACGGGAGATATCATCTCGCAGGGAGGCTGACGAAGCCAGGGTGAATAAAGAAGTTTGTGATGAACTCGCACTCGAGGAACGTCTGAAGGAGCAGACAGAATCGAAATTGCGTGCCGCTAGACTTCGAGAGAAGCAACAAAGTAGTGAATGCAGCACTACTAGAGTTGCCACTCAAGAGGACCTAGTCGAAAACCCTGACTACAGAGAGTGGCTTGACCGTGCCATGAAGGAGGTCAAGCAGCTCTTTGCCCTCAGCGAGCAACGAGATCTCTCGAAGCCCGAACATGCCCGCCTGGAATTCCTGGTTTCGGAATTAAGACAGGCGGAACGTTCAAAACAGCAGGCAGAGATAGATAGAATGGTGGGGGCAATCGACGACATCTCGAAAGTGGATTCGAGGTCACGTCGGACCCAACCAGTTCTTTCGATGCCGCGCACCGATGGTCTAAGTGGAGTGATCGGACAGTTCTCGACCCCTACCACGGCCCAACAACATGTCGATCCACCCAAATATAGGGATATCAGGTTCGAGGCTTCGCATTTGAGTGAGGCCGAGTCCGGTAACCCTTGGGGGATGAATCATAGTCGTGCGGACACAACTATGAGGAACATGGGGATGGACCATCAGATACCTAGAAGAGGTACAACATTCGCTCTTGATCAGGTCAAAAGATCAAGCAGAATGTTTGAAAATACCTCTATCGGGCATGAACCAGCCCGAACTAGGTCAGTCGAGTGCCCTCCATTTACATGGAAGGATGATTGGCTCCGTTGGTACCACGGATTTAATCACGTCCGTCGAGTAAATGTGTGGACCTCGAGTATGGCATTAGTTCAACTCCTCATGTTACTCCAGAATGGCCCCGCAGCTGTGTGGCTATGGGAGGAGCATGGAGTTGGGACTTTGGATGGACTGGTCGACATGGTCACAGAAGCCATGACTTCTAGCCTGCAAGATCCCATGGCCTATGGCTTTGCTTTGAGACGTCTTGCCGGCGATGCCTATCCAGGTGTGGACTTCTCGGTTGAATGGCTCATAACCAAAGTCAACCAGTTGTTCATGGGAGGATTGTATGACGTTAATTTACAACAAGACGTGCTTCGGGAATGGCGCACTTACATGTCTCTCAAGGATCTCATGGACTTGGCAGACGAGTTGTTGTGGAAACGACAACTCCTGCCGAAGTTGGTGAATCCTACCTCGACAAATGCATTGTCGGCTTTGGCCGACGCCGCTTTGATCGAAGAGGGACAGGGGGAGGTGTCCTCATACTCGAAGCCCGGGGCGGGGAGTAAGACTAAGAAAAGTCAGAAATCCGCTGGTAAATCGAAACCGCCAAACAAGGCCTCCAAACCCAAGCTACAGGAACAGACCTTCTCGCTGAGTCAATTAAAGAATTTACTCAGGGTTATCGAGGGAGGGGATGTCCCTGTTACTAACTCGGAGAAGCCGAGTACCCCTCCGTCCGACGCCAAGTGTTGGAACTGCAAGAAGCAGGGGCATTTCGCACGAACTTGCCCCGAGCCGATTAAAGGACTACCACCTGACGCGACGGAAAACTGAGGCGGGCGGCTCGACGTGGCAATCGAGCTGCCCAACCATCGAAAAGCCAAGGTATCAGCACCTCTGGCACTCCTGATCAGATGACAGTAGATTCGAGGGAACTAGGTAAGGTCCCGGTAGGGCCGTCCCAGCCCTTTACCACAGCGGCACCGGTTGATCACCGGTCGGGTTCCGAAGATGTCGGTGTAGAAAAAGCCTCAATGGCCAAGGAACAGGGCGCTGGCAGCCCGAACTCCGAGGTCGAGGGTCTGCGCAACAGAGCTTCCCTCAGATGATCCCTGTCTCTCTTATCTGAAGAAAAGAGGGATTGATCTGAGTACTGACGTAGGGTTGAGAATGCTAGCAGGAACCGCCCCCTTGTCGGGGAAACGATGGTACCTGTCTGCAGAGATTCGAGGGCGTTCTCTAGACTTCCTGATAGATACTGGTGCCAGCCACACCATTGTCTCTCGGGAACTTGCGAAAACGTTAAAGGTGCCGTCAGATAATCTCTACGAGGGAATAATGGTGTGCACTGCGTCTGGAGCTGAAATGCGGACCTATGGTCGATTGGTTCTACCTCTTAAGGTCGCATCGAGCCACTATCTGTATAGCCCAATAGTGGCCGATGTGGCTGACGATGGCATTCTGGGGGTCGACTTCGTGGCATTATACGTTATGATCCTGAACCCAAGGACGGGTCAATTGGTCATGACCGAGCCGGTAGAAGAGCAACATCAGTGTAAACTGAAGAGAGTGTCATCGATAGCCTCAGTAGCACAGACCACGAGGATACCCGCCAGACATCGGTGCGATGTCCTGGTAAAATCCGAAGGTCTGGAAAGAGATCGACAGGGCATAGTCGAACCCGACCCGAAAACTCTGAGAAGTTTTGGGTTGGTTGGTGAGGCTGCCCTTGTCAGCAATGTCCATCGAACAGTGTTTCCCGTCTGTAATCCACTGAATCGAGACATTGTCCTGGAAAAAGGCCAGGTGGTTGGTACTATACAGTACGCTGACAGAAACGGTGAATTCTCTTCGCCGGAGGTAGGATCTGTGATGATGCGTCTCGAGCAAGAAGCTGCAGACATCGAGACGGCAGAAATCGCGAGCACCCACACGGGGGAGCTCCCTACCTGGCTTTTAGACATGTATGGTGACACCCACCTGACCCAGCCAGAAGAAAGACTGAAGCTGTCCGCCTTACTACGTAAGCATGTGGATGTCTTTAAATCCCCAGATGAACCGTTAGGGCGCACCGATCGATGTCTGCATAACATCGACACTGGTGACGCACAACCTATCCGAGTCCCTTATAGAAGGATTCCGCTCAGCAAGAAAGCTGCGGCGGATGAACAACTTAAGGAGATGTTGGATATGGGGGTGGTTAGGCCAAGTACTAGTCCCTGGTCCAGTCCCGTCCAGATGGTGACGAAGAAGGATGGGACCATGAGATTCTGCGTCGATTATCAATGTCTGAATGGAGTGACTAAGAAAAATGCCTACCCTCTCCCGCGCATCGATGAATCCTTGGATGCCCTAGGAGGAAATAAGTCGTTTAGTTTTCTCGATCTCCAATCTGGGTATTGGCAGATTGGGATGAATCCCGACGACGTCGAGAAAACCGCTTTTTCCTACCAGAGGGGGCTCTATGAGTTCGATCGAATGGCGTTTGATTTGTGTAACGCCCCCGCCACATTCGAACGAATGATGGAGGAGATGTTGAGAGGTTTGCTAGGTAAGAGTTGCCTGGTTTACCTCGATGATATCATCGTCTTCGGCAAAACGACGGATGAAGCAATGGCAAATCTGGCAGAAGTTTTCAACAGGATTCGAGCATGGGGGCTGAAGTTGAAACCTAAAAAAGTGTCAGCTTTTTAGGACTTCAGTCGAGTACCTAGGCCGAATCGTGTCTGAACAGGGTATAGAAGCCAACCCGGGGAAAATTAGCGATGTAATGACTTGGGCTAGGCCCACTACAGTGAAGGAAATCCGATCCTTCATTGGTTTCTGTTCCTACTACCGAGAGTTCATCCCGGGGTTCGCGGAACTCGTAAGTCCTTTGCAGGACTTAGTGATCCAAAAACCTAAAGGTAGTAGAGGTCGTTACGAGGCATTCGCGTGGACGGAGAGAGCCGAACATGCTTTTGTCGAGTTAAAACGAAGTTTCAAGGAGACACCTGTACTTCGATTCCCCACACCCGACGGTCGTTTTATCTTGGACACTGACGCTAGCAATACCGCGATCGGGGCTGTTCTATCCCAAGAGCAGGATGGAACAGAGGTCCCGATCTCATTTGCTAGCAACACTCTAAGTAAAACACAACGAAACTACTGCACCACCAAAAGGGAACTGCTGGCAGTTGTCGTGTACACCAGGAAGTTTAGGCACTACCTCTATGGTGGTAACTTCACTATCCGCACCGATCATTAGTCTTTGAAATGACTCCTGAATTTCAAAGAAGCTGAAGGGATGATGGGTAGGTGGCTGGCCCACCTTTCGGAGTTCGGTCTTGAAAACTCTATGATCGAACATCGAAGTGGGGCCAAGCATCTAAACGCCGATGGTCTTAGTCGTATCCCACTAGGCCTGATGTATCAATCGAGAGCGCCGAGGTACGGAAATTAGTAGGGCAACATTGATTCAGAGTCTGACTATGTTGGTGGACAAACATATGGACGACTGGGATGAACAGGCTAAATATGTGGTGTCCGCATATAACAGCTCTGAACATAGTTCTACTGGATGCAGTCCAAATATGATGGTCTTCGGGGAAGAAATTCTCATGCCAGCGGATGTGATTTTCGGCTCAATCGAGAACCCGCTTCGTGGAACAGCTTCGTGACCGATTGAGAGAGAGTTACAGCATGGTAAGAGAAAATCTAGGTAAATCTGCGGAACGCCAGAAAGTCGGGTATGACTATGGGCTGAAGCAGAGAAGGTACTCAGTTGGGGAACAGGTGGTGAGGTACCACACCCCCCAGGCAGCTATGAAGCTTGCTCCCAACTGGGATGGGCCGTTCGTAGTGGATTCTGTCCTCTCTGAGTCGACATTATTACTTCGATCATCCCGCGGGCGGTTGCAAAAGAGCAATGTCGATAGAGTGCGCCGGTGGTTGGGCGTAGAACTATCACAAACTGTCGAGTTGTTGCAACCACAACTTGCTGATGATTCACCTTCTCGTAAGGCTACGAAAAGGGCTAAGTCTGTTTCTGGACAGGTCGAAATAGAGATCGAAAGGTCGCGACCGGAAGTTCAGTCTAAAAAACAAACTACGCAGGGTCATCGAAAACGACAGCAAAAGGCTCGAAAACTGAGCGAGGTGGAGGTGTTGGATGCCAGTAAACCATCAAAGCGGCGCCGTGGTCGACCGGCTCATCGAGATAAGTCGAAAGCATCTAAACAGCCTTTGAAGGGATGTCGGAATCCCGACCCCCCCTCGAAGGTGCGAACGACTGAACAAACTTCACATCGGAACGTTTCGATTGAAGTCAAAGATCAGTCACTCCAGTCCGGACCTATGACTCGAGCGAGGCTTCAGCGCCAAGGCTCATCAAAGGAACGGTCAGCGAGTGTCGAGGATGAAAGGAAACCCAGAGCAAACACTCTGGCTCCTACATCCACACCGTCACAAGTGATGGGAGGCAGACGCCGACGGAAACGGGTTAATAGCCCGGTCGGCCCGGCCACATCAAAGGACGGCGGGCTAGGAGGGGGTGATAGTAACCCGCCCCGAGGCTCAACACTCGTTCCAACAGTAAAGGTTAGAATCAGGAAAAGTCCTAGATTAAACCCTACTCAGTAATCGATGATTCGCACAATACTAAGCAGCAGCTTTACTAACCTGTTTTTTTAATGAGGATTTAAAATAACGGGTGCCGTTCTTGAGTAAATCTGTCTGTGGACATGAAGCCGAAGGTGAATAAAAAATTACACAACGAGAAGTCATGCGATTGCCTCTTAGTTTGAGACAAACTGATGCTGGAAACATGGAAATTTGGGGCCTCTGATTTTTATTGGACTGTGAGGATGGGTTCCCAGCATAGGCTGGTGGATTCTGCCCGAAGGGTAGATCCATATTGGAACCATTTTTAATCCCGGTAGTCTAATAGAAAGGGGGGGGTTCCTAATTATCCATGTTGATAGTGTTGGAACCCATAGACCGCATAGGAAATAACGGCATATGCAAACATTGCGACTGGAGAACCAGAGCGTGACGGTGAGGGGAGAGTGAGTCGTTCTATTTTTTTGAGCATTACCTTATTTGGTCATGGCGTGATGCGCTGTGGACCAATAGGGTTCACCCTCCTCGGTCACATAGGCCCTTCCTCCAATCAGAGGCGTGCGACACAGGGATAAAAGGCCGCGTCGCACACCACGGAGGTCACATCTGCGCCCTTCTCCTGAGAGTCGGACGCAGATAAGCTGGACTAAGCCTAGCTTATTCCAGCTAGTACGCTCCACCTGGGGACTTCCTACCTGAGTGTAGGAGGTCTCCCCTGCCTAGTGTCGAGGGATGTGACCTCCATGAGTGCAGGTTCGTGTTCTCTCGAGGCACCAGTCTTCGGTCCCTCGAGCCGCCTGAGTGCGGTTCGAGGTACATCGAAGGCACCTTCGAGGCTTCGACCCGCCGGAGTGAGGATCGAAACACCTCGAAGATCCTCTTCGACGTCTCGTCCCGTCTGAGAACGGTTCGAGACCCGGAGTCTTCTCTTCAAAGTGGAACCCATCAGTTCAGGAAGAACCATGGGGTCCTCGTCCGACGAGCAGTCAGGGTACAGCTCTTCGGCGAGCCACAAGTCGCAGAAGAAGAAGAAGAAGAAGAAGAAGAAGAAGAAGAAGAAGAAGAAGAAGAAGAAGAAGAAGAAGAAGAAGAAGAAGAAGAAGAAGAAGAAGTCCAAGAGGACCAGACCCGAGCAAGAGCTCGAGTCTACCTCGGCTAAAAGTGCAGCTCTTCTGAAGCAGATCGAGGATGCACAGAAAGCCTTGGCCGAGTCCCAGGAGCGGGAGAAGGAGCTCCGCCGGAAGGCGAAGGAGGCATCTAACAGCAGAAGCGCGACTTGAAAGTCGCGGCTGCTGCCGCCTCGAGGGACTCCTCCCCCGATGAGATGGAGGTCGACGAGCCGTCGACACCTGCTCCATCGAAAAGTGCTACCCCTTCAGGTTCTAAGGGCAAGAAGCCCACTGAATTGAAGGCATCCAAGGGGACCTTGAAAGACTTCAAGATCCCTAAGGTGCCCAAGAAGGAAAGTAGCAAAAAGGAATCCGCAGCCAAGAAGGCTCCAGCCCGGGAAAGGAGTAGCGAGTCTACTGCACCCCCGGAACCTGGGACCGAGCCGTCGGAAGTCGATGCCGGTGCCGTGGAGAGCACCGTATCCTCTCCCCCAGACACGACCAAGGCTGTCGACGAGTGGAAGCAGCTGTCAGCGATCACTGCCAAGCGACGTACTGAGTACGTCGATGACAGGCCACTGACCAAGCTTCAGGACTACCGCAAGAATGGTCAAGTGGTACTCCCTAGTCTCGTCAGGAAGGATGGTAGTGACGACGAGGAGTGGTATTCAGATGAAAGCCATGCCATTGACTGGTATGTCTCGATGATCGAGAACATCACGAATGCCTCAGACTCGTCGGGGGTGTCGCTGCCCGAGCGACAGCGGATTGGGTTCGCATGGCGCATCTTCAATCCAGGGCAGCAGTGTGCTTTCGAGAACTGCACACGTAAGGGGTTCCCCCCTCGCGTGTACACGCCGGATGGCAGGTATGCTCGCCACTTGGTGGAGGAGCATCGAGCCATTCGTCCGCAGTTCGGGTGTGTTAAGGTGGAAAAGACCATTCCATGTTATCAGGACCCCGATGACCTGACCTCTCCTCCTTTCGTGACCACACGAAGGGGCTTGATGGCGCGTCATCTCAAGTCGTACAAGCAGCCCCATAAGTACAACGCCGAGGGCGCTATCCAACTAGTGGAGACGCTGGTTGGAAAGTGTGAACGGAATGAGAAGACAGGCGCACCGACTAGACACTGGATGCGGATGGCACCCGCACCCCCGTCTACGAAGCGCCTGTATATCAGACCGGAACTGATGCCCGCTTTCTATGGCGCCTACCCCGAGTTCAGGGTAGAGCAGTGGAAGAAGCGGGAGCCCAGTCGTCCTCGAGACCCAGGACCAACAGCCTCTACGAGTGGGAACAAGAGGCCCCACTCTACAGAGGCTGGAAAGTCTGTCAGTTCGACTGAACCTAAGAAGCCTAAGCCGCAGGCTGCTCCCTCGAAGCCCGAAAAGGCATCGAAAGCTGCCCCGGCCCCCGCTCCTAAAAAGTCAAAGACTGCTTCGACCGGTTCGGCCAAACCAAGCACCAATGGTGCTAAAACTGGAGGCAAGACGGTGGAATCCCGGAGTGGTCGTGATCGACAACCCAAGGTGACCACCAACTCGTCTCCCCCTGTCAAACCCCCTACAGCGGCAGAGGGCAGCATCCCAGCTGCCACGCCGCGTGTCCACGTGGGAGGCGCGACACTGACCTCGGCAGCAGGAGCCACCTTCTCCAACGTCGTGTCAGGCGCCGACACCCCGACAGCAACCTTGCGTTGGGAGTTGGCACAGCCTGAATACGGCGATGGCGTCGAACGTGGGGTCCCCAAGATGTTCGTGGAACGTTGTAGAGGACTTCTACAAATGACGGGTAGCCCTGCTATCGATCATTTTGGTGAGGCATTCCGCGAGGAAGCAAGTGCCTACTTGTTCGGCCTGTTTGATAGAACAAACATGGCCATCCGTAACGGACTCCTTCCGGCTCTTAGGGATGAGGCGCGCCAGACCGTTCAGATGGAGATGGACTCTCGTCTGACCGATGTCTGAACGTGTCTTAATAACTTTGAGTCACAGGCCCAATATGATATCACCAAGAGGGATGGTATCATAGAAGGCTGGGAGGAAATCGACCGCGAATTCTTTAGGGTCTTCGGGGTCCAACTCTCGGAATGGATGAAGGACAAGCACCATGGCGTCCGAACCCTGAAGCCCGTTCGAACTGAGCCCTCTCGCGAAGCGCAGAGGTACCTCGTCGAGGGTGGAGTGGTCCCTGACGTCAGGACGCTGGCAGCTCAGACGAATCCTTTGAGAGAGTTATCTCCAAGGATTGACAGTCTGAGCTCAGCTATGACGATGTTGGGCCAAGAGCAGGTGGTGCAGGACAAGCGTGACACCCCGGGTAGGTCTCTCGGTGCCTCCGTCTACCCACCAGCAGCCACGCCTTCCTCATCGGCTCCCTTGATAACCCTCTCGGGAGCCACCGAGCCTACACCGCCACCGGTTCAGAGAGTGGTGTCACCGAAGATCCATCCGGATCTTCATGGCATCACACGTCTGGCCCCCGCGAGTGTAGCCGTCTGCCCGGACCCGTCGGCTTCCGCCCAAGCAGGAGAACCTGCCGAGGCGGAACAGTCGATGGATATAGACGGGGACGTCGATGTCGTCGGTCAATCTCCAATGGCTCCCCCTGACCAGGGAGACAAGGACGACCTTGAAGGTCGGGAGAGCGACGACGACGACGGAAGCGACTCAGCAGACTCGGCAGTTCTCCACTCAGATGCTGAGGGAGACTCCCGGGATGCACCCGAGACCTCTAACGAGGCTTGGAGTACGACAATGGACCGTGTGGCCCCATTGCCGGAGTCGCCGACGTTTTCAGGCCAGCTAGCCGCCAGTGCTTCACATGAGGATGAGCGCACTGACGGAGAGCAGGCTGAAATCGACGCCGCTACAGGGTCCATCTCGGAGGATCAGTAGTATGATACTACTGCTCCTCCTCTCCAGCTTGGATCGCTGACATCGAACAGAGTCTCGATGTCAGCATGGAACCCCCGGGAACTCGTTCCCGGACGACGGTGTACCCTCCACGAGTGGGGGTACCTTTCCTGTCCCCGGACCTCCCTGCGAAGCTGTGTGGATCCGACGCCACACCGGTCTTAGGGCCCGGTGGTGCCACACATCCTCGGCCTCACGGTCGAAGGACCGTCATAGTGGTACGTAACACTATCGATGGGCTTCCTACGCTGGAAGGAGCTTCTCAACGAGACAGGGAGGAAATGACACGACCCCGGTTACCATACCCGGTCGTGCCTCCCTCGGATCGACCAGGAGCAGGTCGTGAAGCAGTGTTTCGACACTGGTCTCCTACGTTGGATGGAGCAACACCTTATAATTAACTGTGATAATAATTTTTTTTTCTACAGTACAGTAGAAACTATATTTCTATATATTCCTCTACTGTTTCTGTCGACCATGTCGACGGATCTAGTAGTTTATATTATTATTTTTTTGTTTAGACTAATCCGGGATCTCTGAATTTTCAGAGACCTCGTTTCAGTCTAGTGGGGGGTGGTGTGGTGGTCCCGAGTCGTCTTCGAGGTACCTTCGTGGTCCTCGTGGGCGACATCGAGAGCACCTCTATTACCCGACGCCTGGGGGCGCTGGAGTCCAGCGCCACGTCACCACTTGGTCACGTGGCCCTCGACTCCGGTGTATATAAGGCCGTTGTACGGCCTTCCTCAGGGTCAGTCCAGCCCCGACTGACCATCGTGAGCGATGGTTGGCGGCTGCCCGGCTACCATATTCTAATACTCCTCTGTGCTGCTGCACAGAGGAGGTGTATGTGGAATATCAACTGTAGACACTAGAAGGCCTAGTGTCGAACCTGTTATAGAGTTTAAACTCTGCCACCTGTAACTGTGATCGAGAACGGCTGATGCCTATGTGTTATTAGACAATAAAGTTTTAACTGGAACCTGAATAGTTGTTCTTCGTTGTTTATCGAAAGATTCGATTGAACATCGAGGGGTAGAACACTACACTACTATAAGCTGCCTATGATGAGAAGCCTTTTTGAATTTCTATCTCATACCCATTGTATTTGTGTATATATATATATTTTTCCTTTTTTTTGTATTTGTATATTATAACTCTGTTCAAATGTGTACCTAATATCATTATTGTAAATTCTTAAGGTCGAATCCCACATGGCGATTTAGGGCTCAAATATCTCTGCGATTTTGTCCATTGTTTTCCAGGGGCGTTCCTGAGCAGCTAAATCGCAAGGATTGCTCAACTTATATTGAATCCAACAGTGAGTTAAGACCCATTAGGCAGCTACCCTTGCGATCTAGGAGCTTAGGAACGCCCCTAGAACGCAAAAGGCAAAATCACAGAGATATTGGAGCCCTAAATCGCCATGTAGGACTCAACCTTCAGGAAAGCCCCAAGAGTGCAAGGGACAAAATCGTAGAGATATCTGAGCATTAAATCGCCATGTGGGATTCGACCTATGGGCACAATGCATCGTGCACTATTTGGCCATTGGATGATTAATCTTAGTTTACTTTTGTATTACAGTATCTATAATGGTAGAAAGTACAAACTCGAGCAGGGAAGTAAGCCAGGACCCCCAAAATAGCCAGGGCATCCGGAAGGACAGTCAACAGCGCCTACGTCGTCACACACTGAAACATACACCAGTGATCATTAGCTCCATGGCCTCTATCACATCATTAACAATTATTAGCACTACAGTCTCACTCAAATTTCTAATATGCCTATTCAGAGCCTTTAGTAATTGTGAAAAAATATCTTTTACATATGTAAACAACGTATGTCAAAATGTTTTACATTAAAGGGGACTGTTAACGTAACAGATGATAGAATGATAGAATTCAGCTTGAACATCATATTGAATTCAGCTTGAACATCATATTGAATTTTATGAATATAGATAGTGAAATATTATGTGCAACTCTTACATTTACAGGATGTTGCAAATCCATACCCGGGGCACGCATCACACTTATTTGCAGGGGACGTGCTTGTTGAACAGTCTTTCTCTGAGAAAACTGTAATACACACAAATTAAGCATCGCTATAAACCTTCCAAGCCCACACACACAAACACACACACACACACACACACACATACACACATATATATATATATATATATATATATATATATATATATATGTAATGGTTCGTTTCGACTTATATGTTGGGTGGCTCTTTGGCTCGCTTATCACTAGAGATATCAACACAACATGAGTAGTTCGGGTTGGGCAAAGCCCCAGACTTCCTACCGCTCGGGTAGGCCTTTATTATAAGTTCAGAACACACGTCTGGACTGGAAGAAGCTGGACGCGAGGCATGGTGCTGCCCCCTCTTTTACCAAATGGGTATAGTGAAGCGACACCTCGTTGGCATAGAAGGAACGAGCACCACACGAGCACGTCTCTCGGATGAAGCGCACTAATATATATACAACGATGCCGGCCCCTGCACCACCCCCCTAGACTTTACCTAGGGTAGCTGTTGAAAATTACCTATTGTTAAAGTTATATAACAATATATACACAGGTAAGTCTAATATAACAATGTTATATAGAATATATGACATTAAGGGGGCATTATAAATAATATGTACATAGTAATAGGCATCGTCGCATATAATCCGAAGAAACTAAAAAATAACATAAATAGGAGGTGGTGCCTTATGCACCATCAACCTATGGTGGTATAAGTAGGTAACAATGTTACAAAGTTATTATAGTATATATTAAGTTATATATAGAAATTACATGTTGTAGTATTATATACAATATGAAGTAACAGTAACCCGAGAGGTAAGGCAACCCGAAAAAGATTTTTTTTTTATGTTTAGTTTATAGAAAAATATAGTTTTATAGAAAAATAAGTTACATAATAAAATATGAATTTAAGAGGTGTCCTACCTGGGTAGCAGGATCACCCTTACAAAAATACTAAACTTCTGGCGAACCTGGAATGACTGGTTTCTGCAGCTCCACACGGCAACCAACGAGTGGTGGCAAGCCACATTGCTGTGTGTTGTGCCCTGGTGAAGATGGGAAGATGGAGCCCCTGATTCGTGTGGTAATCCATAGGTGTTTCCGGTGGCATCCATCTTTGCTGCAGGTTGTCATTCCAGTCCGGCGGATCCAATAGTCCTTTAAGAAATTAATCTCTGGCATAACGTATGCCTGTACCCTCGGGTAATAGTGAGTGGGAGCCGCCAGATGGACACTTAGTCCTCAGACTCGTCTTCAGTGTCCATCTTCTCAGCTGGCTCCGGGTTAGATACGGGAGCTGAGCTGCTGCTGCTTGTAGTAAGTAGCTTAAGGGCTTCGGTGCTCGGGTCACTGAGTAGACTCAGAGCACCCATGCTCTCGGAGGGACTGTCCACCACTGCATCGGCTTCAGCACCCGAAGGGATGACTAGAGACGACGCGGAGCCGTCCCAGTCATCCAGGTGCTTGCCGAAGCAGAGGAAGAACTTCAAGTCTGCCTCCTTGTACCTATGGATGTACTTCAAGTTCTCAGCAGCGTGGAACTCCTTAAGTTTCTCGGCTTCCCTCTGTTTCTCTCGGCAGGATTTATAGGCCTCCTCGACCCGTCTAATCTCCTGCTCCTTAATTTTATCCTCCTCCCTCTTCTGGATTTCGTAAACCAGATTGAAGGTGGCTTCAGTCATCGTTCGCCAGTAGTCAATCGACTTCTGGCAATGGAAGGACTGCCATTCGGCCACCAGGTCATTCTGGATCTGGCTGGTATGCACGTCTCTATGATCGACGAACGTATCCGGATCCTGAAGACCCGACAGAGTGCTGGCTATCAGTCCCATGACAGGGACCCGAGGTCCCGCGGATGGGGTGGTAGCTGTTGCTGGTGCAGGAGGCTGCGCAGTAACAGGCGAGGCGCCTACAGAAGGGACCTCGGGACCCTCAAGTGTGGTGCCTCCCCGGCCTCGGCCGTAGCTAGGGGGCGCTCGGGTGGATTCAATTCAACCGCGGCCTCTACCCCGAGGCTTAGCTCGGCCCAAGGAGGTCAGGACCTGTGATTCGGGTCCCGCGGGTCCCATGGCAGGGAACTTCGTCGCATACTCGCTATAAGTCGGGCGCTGCTTACTGGAGGAACCCTCCCCGGCCCACCATGCACTGTGGCCGGATGGGGCACAGAAGAACGTGCTCCAATCATCTTGACTACCAGTGGCTTCACTCGGAGGGTGCTGTGGAGGTGGTGGTGGTGTTACCTGGCTAACCACCCGATGGGTCTGGTTGCCAGGCATATCCAAAGCCGAGACCTGTTGTCCCGACTGGCAATGATCAGCTGGATTAGCTGGTCTGGGCTGATCCCTGTTTGTCGACGGGCTTATGGATCGGTCTGCGCCACTCCGTTTGGAGGTATCTGCGGCCGGAGCCGAACCTCCATTGGTTCCCTTCGAACGAGATTGTTTTCCTTTCTCTCAGTTGTCGTCGCCCCGCCACTTCTTAACCTTCAGGTGCACCTCGGTGGGCATCCCGAATTTAGTACTGGAGGGGTTCACAGCAAAATAGGTGACAAGGTTGCCACTCCTCCAGGCGCAGAACTCGGGTTCAAACGCCTGCTCTTTAATGTCCTGTGCGCTTAACGTAGCCCACTTCGCCAGGAGCTCGTTGAAGCACTTTACAGTACGCTTTCGTGTCTTTTCCAGACCGGTGCCGTGAGCTTTCTGCAGATGCAGAGCCAGGTCCCGGCAACGGTTGGTCACGAAGGTGCCGTCACACAACTTGCCTGGGCGGTCTCCAGGGACACACCTCATCAAGGGCTAATGGTGCATGTGGTGCTCAACTATATGCCTGGCGAACCGAGGCTTCGTCTCGAATATCTTCTCGCCGGTGAGCGAGAGCTGACAGGACTCGAATGGGCACTTACGGCGGTTGCCGCTCGGTCCCCATTGTGTCATAGCCCATTGGACCTTGGTCCTGGACTCATAATGGTAAATAGTACCCAATTTGGACTTGAGCTGATCAATCCAAATCAGGTAAAATTTACCAACTGGCGTGTCGTGAGGACCAGAGATCCATTCCTCATCGTCACTGTCACCATCCTTATTGACGGCGCCCGGGCAGATGTAGTGGATCGTGTTGTAATCACAATCCGAAAAACAGCAGGGGACACAGTCTTTAAATCCCTTGGCTGTATTCTTCCACATCCATTTCTGATTCTCGTCCTTGGGGACGTCCATGGTCATTTCTTCCCACGTCGTCATGGACTCCAAATCGGATTCTAGGTTGGGCTCGGCTGGTGGTAGTAGTCCCAGTCGAAGCCACAACCGAGGTGGTAACAGTGGGCGCTGCAGTAACCGGAGTGGCTACTGTGGCTGCAGTCGGTTTGGAGGCTGCGGCCTTCGGGTCGCCCTTATCCCTCTTCTTGGTAGTAGAGGGCTCGGGCTCCACCGGAGACGCTTTGGCTCCATTCTTCTTCTTCTTCCTCCCTTTGGCGGGCTGTGGCAGGGCCTCAGGGCTGAAATCCGATTTACCGGACTCCTTGTCCTTACCCCGAGTGCTCCTCCTACTACTGACTGGTGTGTCAGTGCTGGAGGCAGCACTCGCCTGGAGTTGAGCCTGCTGCTTGCGGTGTGCCCGGCGGACAGCGGCCAGCTCCTGCTGCTCGTCAAGCTCCGCTTCTACAGCAGCTTGCTGACGAGAGATATCCTCGTCCGAGATGCCACCAGTCGCCTCAGGTATACTGGCGCCTGGCTCCTTCTCGGACTTAGACCTCTGGATGGCTATCTGAAGGTCCTCCTCCTCGAGATCAGTCTCGTCCAGTGGCCCCTTCAGTGTAGACTTACGGAACAATCTCTTGGTCCGTCCGGATTCCACCGACGACTGTGTGACGGTGGAGTCTGTGTCCATCTCAGACTCAGATTCTCTGAGCTGACTTGCCTTCCGGGTGATCCCTTGGGACAGAAGTACAGCTCAAGCCAAGTTCTCGTCTAGTGCCATAGCCCCCGCCAACCGTCTGTAGTTGCGGAGCCACGACCCCGGCATATTTTCAGCTAGCTCGTCCGTACACAAGTCTATCACCAGAGTCTTGAAATCATCTGGGATGTTCTCGGGTTGGCCGGGCACTTCCGTGAAGGGATCGCATCCAAACATTGAAGGATGCATGGGGATGTACGTCCCCCAGGTTGTGTATACCACACCCTCGTTCTCATCCACGTGGGCGAGACGCTCGGTGCGGGTCCTGAATCCCAGAGGATACAGCGGAATGTCCATGACATCTATTCCCGGCAGACAAGACGGGTTTGCTGGAGGATTTGGTGGAGGAGGCATCCGCTCCCTGTCTGTGACCTCAGTCGACATGGCAAAGAGAGTTTGGGCGGCTTCTACCACTTCTGGTTCTCATCCGAGGCCTGCATTAGAGGACTCCATGGTCTCCTCTACCCGAGACGAGACCGTCGGGTCCTCGCCTTGGTCCAAATTAACGTTGGTGGTTTGACGCGCAGCGTCAATCGTCCCCTGTGCCATCACAGTGGGGCGATCTTCCAATATAAAATTGGCAGTAGTTGTGTTGGACTCCTCCCGAAGGATTCGTCCAACAAAACAATCGGGGCAAGTTGCGATCCACCGAAGTAGGTCACTTCTCATACAGGGCCAGTAGTATCATCTCTGCAGACGCTCTATGGATCTTTTCTTTCCAAAATGGCCACTCGTTTGGTGGCCATGACAATAATACATGATATCCCTTCTCATAGAGGTGGGAATCACTATTTGTAATAGCTTACTGCCGGTGGAAGAAGCCTTCCACTTGCACAGTATACCATCTCGGATCTCCAGCTCGGTCCATTGAGCTATCAATCGCCTCGTCTCTCTGTCTTCCAGAGATAACATCGGCCTTATCGGCTTAATACCTTTCCGCAAGTATTCCATTATGCGCGCAGTGGTGGGATCCGACTGTTGGAACTTCTTGATGGTCTCCGGGGACCAATCGAGATAGCTACATGCAGCCTCCTCCCAGGGGATACGGGGGGTGGTATACACCAACCCTGCGACCACAGCATTGTGGGCCCCGCAGTCTTCACAAGTGGCATTCTGGCACTTTCGGACCAGTCGCCTCGATAAGGCATTCGCATTAATATGCTTCGCAGCCGGTCGGTGCTCGATCTGCTTGTGCTCTAATCCGAACTCGGATAAATGAGCTAACCATCTCCCAATCATCCCTTTTGCGTCCTTAAAATTAAGAAGCCACCTTAGGGATGAATGGTCGGTCCGTAAAGTGAAGTCAGTTCCCCACAGGAAGTGCTTAAACTTCTTCGTATACACCACTACTGCTAGAAGTTCTCTTTTAGTGGTACAATAATTACGCTGGGTCTTGCTTAACGTGTTGCTAGCAAATGCTTATTCGACTTCGACTCTATTCTGGACCTGAGAGAGGGCCGCCCCTATAGCATCGTTGCTCGCATCGGTGTCTAGTATGAAATGCCCTTCGGGAGTAGGATATTTCAATACCGGTGTATTCCTAAACAAATCTTTTATTTTACTAAAAGATTCTTCCTGCTCGCTGGTCCATGGGAATGGTTCCCGAGCCCTACCCGGGGTCCAGTGAACTAAGCATTGCATGGGGAAGCTTACATGTGAGTAATTCGGTATAAAATCACGGTAGTAGGAACAAAATCCTAGAAATGATTTAACCTCCTTAGCACTCGTGGGCCTTTCCTAACTTTCAACCTCTTCCAGCTTCTCCGGATCTGCACTCACCCCGCCAGGGGTTATGATCCTTCCCAAGTATGTAATTGTTTTCTTGAACAGGTTACATTTCTTAGGTTTGAGTTTTAGACCGTTGGCTAGAATCCGATCCAATACCAGCTGCAGGTTCGCGTGGCATTCCCTAAACGACTTGCCGGATACGACAACGTCATCCAGGTAAACCAAACACTTCTTCCATAGCAGGTCACTGAGTAGAGATTCCATCATGGCCTCGAACGTAGCTGGGGCATTACACAATCCAAAGGGCAAGACATTATACTCAAATAGTCCCATACAGCTAGAGAAAGCAGTTTTCTCTATGTCATCGGGATGCATCGGTATTTGCTAATACCCGGATTGTAAATCCAGGGTGAAGAACCATTGGTTCCCACCCAAGCTATCTAACATCTCGTCTATCCTTGGTAGTGGATACGAGTTCTTCTTTGTCATACCGTTTAATTTCCGGTAATCAACACAGAAACGGATTGTACCGTCTTTCTTTGTAGTCATACAAACAGGACTGGACCAAGGGCTCGAGCTAGGCACGATTACCCCCAGTTTCAGTTGCTTTTGTATTTTTTGTTTGCATATTAACTTCTTCTTAAGAGGAAGTCTACGATACGGGATCTTGAAAGGTTTCTCGTTGCCCACATCTATGGTGTGCAACACCTTATGGGTTTTACCTATGGGTCCTCCTTCCCTACCGAAAGCACTCTCGTACCTTCGCAGGAGGTCCCCTAGGTGCCGTTTGTCCTCCGTATTCTGTAAATCTGATTTATCAATCAGTTTCTGGAATTCTTCATCCAATGGATGCTTACTAACAGGGTTCAATGGTTTATTAAACTTGGCCTCGGCGACGTGTTCTACCGAACTCATCTCCCCAACACTGTCACCACGTTTTAAGTAAATCACTGAGGCGGTTCGGTTAGTCATGGGTAATACAGACCATGCTGCATTTGCCACCAATGTATCCACTGAATCTAACCCAATGCTCGATAAGTATACCGTATCAGGTTCAAAGACTCCCGTCTCATCCTTCTGGGCCATTGATCCACCACAAAGGACATCACAAGTGGTACCTGGGGGGATTTTCACCATATGCATAACCGAAGCTACTGAAGACACTTGTCTTAACACACACTGTACATGCAAGCCATACGGGTTCCGGATACTCTTCATACCATCCCGTGGGTCCAACACGGCCCCGTATAGGCTTGCAAAGTCCAATCCGAGGATTCCATCATTGCTAACCTCTGCGATAGTTGGCGAAAGAACGAATTCTTTGCCTCCTATTCGGATAGGCATAAACGTCCTACCAAAAGTCCTCATACTGCTTCCGTCGGCCGTGCAAGCATTTACCCCCGTTTTGAGGTTCTCATGACTGCTGGCTACCGAATCAAAAATCTTTTGGACACACAGGAATGGCTAGCTCCAGTATCTACTAAGAATTCTCCCACCCAGCCTTTCACAGATATGGGTACATACCACTGTCTCCCTCCCAGCAGGGATGGGTTACTGGTAAACTGTTGAAAGTCTCCCGAATCACCAAGATTCAATCTGATCCTCTCAAAAATTCCAGACACGGATGACTTGGGGGAAGGCATGTCCCACACACTCGAATCAACTCTTTGATTCATCCTTCCTCTCCCCCAGTGCGGCCACTCGCCTCAGAATTATCACAACCATACAAATTAACACTAGGGTCCCTGGCCCTGGTCGGAGTGCTTGGGTGCGCACCCACAGTCACCCGACCTCCAGGTAAATTTGATTCGAAATCTTCCACGGGATTACCCCCGGTAGCCTTTTGGCATTCGTTTCCTGCTGGGGTTATACCCAATGCCGTGGATACAACCCCCACTAATTTCCCCCTTTGTCAAGAGCTTCCGTGTCATTATGGCCTTCCTCGTTTTCGGCTTTGGCTTCATAATAAGCCGCCATTACCGGCTTTGCAGCAGTACATTCAGAAAAATAGTGCCCCATCTTTTGGCACCTAAAACACTTAACCGTTCGGCGATCCACTCTGGGTCTCGATGGATTGGCTTGTAGTGCATCTGTTATCTTCTTACACATTTCTTCCATCATTTTGGTCATATCCGGAGATTGACCCCTCGCTTTGTCAGGGCTATCAGTGGGCTTATAAGCTTTGCTGTTAGATTTAGCTTCACCGCTGGCTTCGGATGGTGTTTTAGCACCCTTTGCCTGTTGAAAACCTTCCTCGGAATGTATTTCCTACGGGAAGTGTTTTTTCTTAGTTGCATTGAGCAAAAGGTACCATCCTCCTGCTCAATGTCTATCAACTTGAAGTCGTCCGAGGTGTTATCTACCTCGGATCATTGACTTACAGACGCCATCGGAGTCAGTCCCGACGTGTTCGGGATGTCTCCGGCTAGCATTGTACGTTTCTTCACGGCAATATCTATTCCATTGAATATGCCGTGCAATGTAGTCCCCTCTTTCCAGGCGTCTCTTGCAGCAATCTAGTTGTCTCAGTCCCTTAGACCCTTGACGGATTGAGTTATTAAGTCGCCCATGTACCAGTTCTTGTTCTCTGTCCTGGGTCTGGCCTTACTTAACAGGGCATGAAGTTCCATGCCATGTGCCCTGAAAGCTTCTGTAGGTTTTTGGGTACGTTTCTTAAAACGAACCATTGGATCCTAGCCAGTCCACTAGCCGATTCAACAAGCTGCTCAAAACTCCCGGCAAGACCATACTAGGTACGCCATTGCTCGAAGGCCATGCATCTTGGACCACCTTTTAAACATCTAACTAGATGTGGCTTGGCCTCGTATGGGGTCCATCTATTACAATTCATCACGTCGATGAAATCTTCAAACCATTCTTTCCATGGCCGTCGTATTCCTTTGGAATGACGGCAACCCTTCGGGCTGAATTGTGAGCATACATCAATCTACTGCATTGCTGTTTGCTCCATTCAATCGCCTTGGTTTCATTCAAGGTTCGATTGCCTCCCAAACCGCCGAAGCTGCTGTTGTTCAGCGGTGGTGGTGGTGGTTGGGTATGTGTCCATTGCGAACCATTATTACCCGCATAACCTCCACTCCCTGCATTGGGGTTGGTACCCGAAGCACCATTACCCCCATGCCCGTTCGTATTGGCTGACCTGCCCTGACCACTGTCATTAGGCGCTTGGCCAGCCTGTCCTTGTTGGCTACTGCCACTTTGAGAATTTTGCTGGTTGCCAGGATTACCTGTATCCAACCAAACATTATCTGTTTGATCCACGTGTATGTGGAATCCACTTGTTTTGGCACTAGTGTCGGAACAGTCTCTTGGTATGTAGTTCGGGTCCAAATTATGGACTATCGGAACTTCACTGATGCGAACTCTACTGGTCCGGCCATTCTGATCTTGGGTTCTGACGTAGACACCCCCTTGATCAACATTCCAAGAGGCGTTGTCATTTACAAACAGGTTGCACCCCCCTGTCGCCCATTTTGATCCTTACTCCTTGGCGGTGCGTTCGCACGCTCCTGTTCCTGCAAGTAGCTTTCCATAGCGGACTTATTTATTGTTAAGGTTGCCACGTCCGTGGTCAAGTTCCTCTGTTCTTCTCTTAACTGAGCATTCTCTGATAAGATCTTGGATCGGATCTTCTCATTGTCCGCCACAGCTCGGTTTCATTCTTCTTGGGTAGCTAGTGCCTCCTTCTTCAAAGTATCTTTCAATAGACGATACTTCTCACCTTTTTTTTCTGAGATCTTTGGTACTCGGTGGTCTCCTTACGGATCTCGTCTTGTTCCGAGACCAACTTAGCTTCTGTCTCGCTTTACGGAGTTGAAGTCTTTTCAACTTCTCCTCCATAGCATGCAACTCGAATTGCAATTTACTTACATCCCGAGCCTTAGCGACTTCATCTGCTCTAGCCTTGTCAATCGCCCTTCGCCTATTGGCTTCCTCCCTTTCTAGGTCAGCCAATTTACTCTAACTTTCCTTCTCATCCTTCTCTTTCAACTCCAACCGATGGGCTAGAGACGACAAACGATACTTGAGGTCTGATTCCTTTAGAATCGCCTCCTGTTCGACAGAACGAAGCTTTCCAATTCGTTCTTTTGTCTCGTCTTCTATTTTTTGTTGTGCAGCTATGAATTGTTCATGCTGTCTCTTAGCTTGTTGCTCTACCTGTTCTTTGGCTTTCAAATAAGCCGCGGTTGTCTTATACCCAGGGCCCATCCAATGTCCATACCTTGACTTATGGCTGCCCCCCGGATTGAACACGGAGTCAGATAAGCCTTCGTCTAGGGATAGCCCCAGAGAATACATTTCCGCGCTCCTCGGTAATGTCTCTCGGGTCCTATCTCTCTTGGTGCTAGTAGATCCTTTTTGATCTTCCCCATCTCTATCATCGTCGCTCTCATGATCCGACAATGTCATCAATGGGGCCACCCAAGTTGATCGGACCGCCCCATCCACTTCACCCCTCGTAGGCATCTCCGTCCGCTGGATTGGACTTTGAGCCTTAGGGGTTTCCAAAATACCAGAAGCACTAGCTGGGATGCTAGGTCCGAGCTGGCGCCTACTAGTTAGAACTTGGGACCAATCATTCAAGTCTAACCTGGGAGGTTTAACCAACGTGCTTAATACCCCCATATCCGAAGCAACCTGTCTAGGTGTACTTGGATACAGTTTAACGATCCCATCTCCAATTCTGGTGGGATCGTCTGTTAGACCCGGTGTCGAGAAAACTGTCTGGACACCTTCCGGGTTATAAACATGCTGTTGACCCGGTTTCCAGTCTAACAGCAGGTGCTGGGATGTGTAGTCATCCTCTTAGAATCCCTCTAGCCCAGAGCTGGAAGGATTCGCATTAGGTTGCCTGCGACTTTTGGCCGTTTGGCAGCGCTCCACCCCCGAACCAACTGGTCACGGCACCAGTGTAACGGTTCGTTTCGACTTATATGTTTGGTGGCTCTTTGGCTCGCCTATCACTAGATATTCCAACACAACACGAGTAGTTCGGGTTGGGCAAAGCCCCAGACTTCCTACCGCTCGGGTAGGCCTTTATTACAAGTTCAGAACACACCTCTGGACTGGACTATGTCCAGTCCCCTTCTGCGGATCATCCGGCTTCTTAGTAGAAGCTGGACGCGAGGCATGGTGCTGCCCCCTCTTGTACCAAACGGGTATCGCGAAGCGACACCTGGTTGGCATAGAAGGAACGAGCACCACACGAACACGTCTCTCGGATGAACTGCACTAATATATGTGTAGAGGCAAGGAGAAAGGGGGCTCCGTGCTAAAAGTCAACTTTAAAATTCAGATGACTGGCTTTTCAGTGATATATTGCAAGATAAGATATTCCTGTTAGTTTTAGAGGAATGGCTTGCTAAACGTAGGTAGGTGTGACCATTTCCTGAATGGCAATAAGCCCTATGCCTAATTGATCATGAGATACATCAATAATTAGCATAATTTATGCTGATTAGCTAAATTAGCATAATTTTTCATTCTTTTACCTATAACTTTTGATCTAAAAATGGTATTTTCGTTCTGTTTTCACCATAGTAAACCTAGTGAGAGATTCCTTCAAAAGGGATAAATGATTTTCCTATTTAGAATGAAAATCATGTTTCCATGGCAACAGACATCAACAAAAATGCCTATTTAGGCCCAAAAATGTTCTTTTTAGATGCCTAATTTGGAACCTTTCCATCCAAAATAGAACGTTTTATCTAAAATCATTGAATTCTCCATAAAAAAAATTCCCCTATAATAGTTTAACGCATATTTTTCCTATTCTAGCCCATAGTGGTGCCCCCTGGTGGCTAAAACAGGTACTAAATCCTGCGGGAACCCCCATTTCTGTTTGCTGGCTCACAATTATATACAACGATGCCGGCCCCTACACCTATATATATATATGGGCAATAGTGTAAAAAACAACCTTTTTTGTTCCCTCATCCTATTAAAAGTATCTGAGCTAGATTAATCGATTTTTGCATAAAGACTGAATATGACCTGAAAATAACATGAATCAAAAGATCTAATAGATAGGTTACACCATAATATTTCTATGAGACATTTACTGAAGGTCTTTTAGGTGTAAGATCCAGCAAGTCCATTGTCCACAGCATTTATTTAGCTAGGTATTGCACCATACAAAGCAAGGTAATAGGGATAGCTCTTTGAAAATTGCCCTAAATTTAAAGATACATGTGATAATCCTCAAAAATCTAAATAAATGCTTTCAGCCCCATTTTATATAATTTGTCTCTGTCATCTAACAGCCTAATATGATTAACTAAAACTAAAACTGGGGTGTAAACTTGAGTGTTAATTGATTCAAGGTAGATAAAATGTGAAATTTGGGCATGTGATATTGTGAAAAGTCCAAATTTTAGTGATTTGTTAAGGATAGAACCACTAAATATCATCGCAATCTGTAAATTGAAAAAAACACTTGTAGATCGCAATGTCTACTGTACACCTATGACTTCTGAATTAGTTAATTTGACATGAGGGATTTTCTAGAAGAGTGTGACATATACAGTGAAAGTTGAGACCCCTAAAATGAAAATTGCCCATATGTATATATATATATATATATATATATATATATATATATATATATATATATATATATATATATAATTTCTCAAGATTCTAGGCCATACCAAGAAACCATACCACAAGTTTGATACAGACCTTATAGCAGAGATACAGACTTTGCGCATGCTATCATGATAAAGACATGCGAACAAATGTCTATAAAGTTTAGAACATATAAAACTTAAAAGATCTTTGCCTTGAACCTATCCCTTATATGGCAGTGCAGTGTCTTATGTAAGTACCTGGCCAGAACTATGGATGCACCCTCTTCTCCTAACCAGTTTTTTTTTGTTTAAAGCCAAGATGCAGCTGATTATAAAAAAAATGCTAACCATGATTGCTATTTATGTTAGAGGAGCCCTTATAAGTGAATTCAACTTCAGGGCATTTTTAAATCAACAGTGACATAACCTGTTCTATAGAGAGACAGGCAACCATTTGTTCTGCTGTGAGCAATGTATGACAGATACATAGCTGGCGCCACAGTTAGGGTAGATTCACCACTTCCGGACGTTCATTTTCATGGTAAAGATGACGATTTTCCTTTTCACAATAAACACGGGCACACTGCATATAGAATTTTTCTAGAAGTAGCTATGTAGAGAGGAGTGCCGAGACATGATGGTGCATTTTCACTTTAATCTTTCTAATAGACTGTTAATCAATGATTCATGAACAAATCCAGGGGATTTGAAAAATCCTTTTTCACCCTGTGTCGGACACCCATACCTTTAATTTCACATGGAGTCGGACATTTGGAGTTGCCAAGTGCTAGTAATGAGGATGAAATAATATTGCGATTTTTACTTAATAAGTTTTGTGTAGCCTACTTGTTCACGGAGGATGGAATATTTAAGACGTTATGCATGGTATCATACACTATTGGACCTCAGATATGGGCAATGCTGAAATCCAACAGGCATTATTTTTGATGAGTAATTTAAACAGTGCACAAGATGCATAAGATTTTTCAGAAACTGAATGTAGATAGAGAAACAGAGGATCAAAATACACACGCTAAGGCATAGCTACAACTGATACATCAGTGTAAATAGAATACATGCACTTTATTATAACAGGTCATGAAGTTTAACCATGGTTTTCATGGCAATTCTTCAGACAAGGTACCTTGGTAGGTATTCTAATTTCCTCATTCCATAGTATGATCCCATCGATTCAATATGATTGTATCAACACCTGATGATAATGTAAAGCTGATGCATTTAGTAAACACACTAGAAACCCCTCTAATAGATCTATTTCCGAATGCAGGTTAAATAGGTATCCGACTCTAGGTGTGATTATATGGCCTCCTTCATTTGTCTGTATAATAATCTGCTAGGTTTAAACAAATTATGTTATGCTAGTTTCTTTTTCGTGTTATGGGGCTTTCATCTAGTAACTGTATATGTGGCATGTGCATGCTATCCTAGACGAAATAAGAAAACCTTTTTTGCATTAGTTGTAGTAAATCTCATTGGAAAATGATGAAATACACCCTGACTTCACCACACTGAGGCAACTTGATCCATATCTTCTAACAATACACCACTTTCACAGTTATCAAGCAAAGCCATTTAATTTCCATCATTTGATGTTATTTTATCCAAATATTGAACAAACAAGTCTCAATTTCAAGGCAAATGTGTCCGACTCAAGGTATTGTAATAAATAAGGATGAACACCGAGTTACGAGTTAACGACTTAACTACTTTTATTCATGGGCCACATCCCGGCCCGCCCTGTGGGCTTAGGTACACCGATCCCGTGTGACGACGGCTCGTGCGGCGGCAGCTAACCCTCTCTAGCACTTCCGGCGGCGAACCCACTCTCAGTCGGATCCCGGCGTCTCGGCTACTACTGGCTCCCTGCTGCCTCACCGTGCGTCTTCCCAGCTCTCTCCCTAGTCAGTCCGACCCCCGACTCCTCCTGAGCTCGCCCTTATATACCCCCCCGATGTTCCGGTGACGTCACACTACCAAATATGGTCTAACTCGCTAGCCGCGGCGCCACCCGGCGTCGGCCGCTGCAACTAACGTCCGGCCTCTCCGCCGAACTCGCCCGCGTATTCCACCGGAGCCGACTCCATTACACTCCTCCCACCTTAATCACAACCACCGGTGGATCAATACAGAACGGGCGTATCCCGGGGTGCCGACCTTGATAACTTCTTACAGTAAACGTCATAACAGCCATATTATATAATACCGAATAATATCCTCCTGATGTTCCGTTAGGTCCGTATCAGCCTCGTAACTTCTATTAACATCAAACAATATCTCACCGGCCCGTCAGATCTATATCTACATCGCGACTCTATTAACATCAGGTATGCTCCATAACGCTTAACTTCTAAGCCGTCCCGCCCGGCGTCTGGCATTCCTCTTACGACGGCGTTTCCACAACATCGCCCTCATCGGATTAACGAACGGGTATGTTGTCACAGCACTTAACATCTCGATACTATCAGCATATATACCATCTTAATCCTTCAGATCACACGAACATGTATGTCTCAATAACAATTAACGTTTGGATATTATTAACCGATATACAATCATCAACATATATACAATCTCAGTCTTCCTGCACTCTAGGTGCCACCCTGGGACAGGATCACTGCGGGCATCTGTAGGCAGCGGACGGATGTAGCCGTGTCCTCACTAGCAGGGTTGCCTAACGCCGACCGTCCTGGCTCGCCTCCAGCCCTGGGGGTCCCCTGATGGCCTGCCCGTCGGCGGCCGTCTCCCCTCCAACCGTTCCCTCCGGCGGGCCGTCCCGGCTCCGGCTCTCCCTCCGGCGGTAGACCGTCTGGTACAACTGGTTCACCTGAACCAGATCTCCCCCGAGCACGTCCTCCCACCGGTGGTGGCGCCCTGAAACCGGCACAGTGGGACCCCACTCCTCGTTGGGCCTATTTCCCGTCCTCCACCTCTCGGCTGCCGTGCCTCCCTCCTCTATCCACGGGATGGTCACCGGGCCCCTGGGGAACCCATCTCCCCACCCCGGGAATGGCCTAGGGAGCTGTCCTCCGATGTCCGGGCCCATTGGTAAGACCCCCGCCGCTGCAGCCGGCCCTCCCGGCGGTCTCGGCGCTGGCCCCCTGCCCCCGGCGTGGCGCGACCCGGCGTCGAGCTGGGACTCATCACTACTGGAGGGCCAGTATTCTTTCCCCTCCCTCTCTCTCTGTCTCTCCCTCTCCGCCCAACGCCTGTCTTCGTCCTCCTCTTTCCGCCTTTTTTCCTGGTCTTTCTCCCGGCGCTTCCTCTCCTCCTTCTCTCTTTCCAACCTCTTCTCTTCCCGGCGTTTCTTTTCCTCTCTTTCCTCCTTTCGTTTCTTCTCCTCTTTCTCCTCTGCTAACCTTTTCTCCTCTTTCCTCTTCTTACTCGCCTTCTCCTCTGCCAGCTTCTGTTCCTCCCTCTTCCTTTTCTCCTCTTTCTCCTCCGCTACCCTCCTGCTCTCTTGTTCCTGCCTTCTTTTGTTTTCCTCTGCTTCCCTCTTTCTCTTCTCTTCCTCCTCCTTCTTTCTCCTACTGGCCTCAGCCACCCGCCTTTCCTCCTCTGCCTTCCTCTGTTCCTTCTTTGCCTTCTCGGCTTCCGCCGCCTTCCTTTTCTTATCCGCTTCGGCCGCCCGCTTCTCTTCTTCCGCCTTCTCCTGTTCTTTCCTCTTCCTGTCGGCTTCCGCCGCTCTTCTCTCTTCCTCCCTCTTTTTCTTCTCGGCTTCTGCCTTCTTCTCCTCCTCCCTCTTCTTCTTCTCGGCCTCCGCTACTCGTTTCTCGTCCATTTTCTGTCTCTCTCTCTCCTCCCGTGGCGCCTCAGGCCCCGCCACTTCCCCCGCCGACTGCTGGTCCGCCGACCGGTCGCCCCCTGTCCCGGCGGATGTCTGCCCATCCTCTGCCTCCCTGAAGGACTGTTCCAGGGCTACCAGGGGCCGGGCTTTCCTCCTCTCCACCGCTGACGTCGCCCCCTCGTCGTCGCCCCCCCCGGCCATCCTCCGCTGGTAGCTCTCTCTCTTGGCCTGGACTTCCTTAGCGAGGTCACCTCTCGCTCTGGGGGTCCTCGGGCGTGTGGGCTCCACCGGTGTCGTCTCCGGCGTTGGGAGCACCGGGGCCTCTGCAGTGACCACCCTCCTGCGGTCCTCCCCGCCGATGAGGTTCGCGTCCAGCTCGCCTGCTGGGCCGACCGGACTGGTCTCCAGCTGCGGGGTGACCTGCTGGGAATCGGACCGGTGTACCGGCGAGGTAAACCGCCTCTGTAGCCGTGGCCGGGTCCCTGGCGGAGTCATCTCCTGGGGAGGCCGCACGCCCGGAGCCCCCGCCGGGGAGGGAGGTGAGACCATGGCTAGGATCGGGGGGTCCACCGGCAGGTGGTACATGGCCGCCAACCACTCCCGATGCTGCTGCTCCGTGGTGCCTCCAGACACCGCCGTCCCCCCGCTTGTGGCCTCGGCCGGCACCTCCAGCACATCCGTCACCCCGCCCCCCAGCATCTCGCTCAGGACCGCCTCGTCTATCGGTCCTCCTCCCCCCGCCGACGCGGCTGGGACCCCCGCGGCTTCGTCCCTCTTCGGCCTCTTTGGCGCTGCGGCCGTAGGCCCTCCGGAGCCCGATCCCTTCGGGGATGCGGCGACTCTCGCCGTCAGAGGGAGGTCGTCGGCGTCACTGCCCTCCCCGATGTCGCAGACCGAGTCCTTCTCCCAGCTGCTTTCCCGCGATGTGGACGGGCCCCTCTTCTCACCCCTGCTACGCTGGCCCACCTCCACCGATTTCCCAGGGGCCGGCACCACCACCTTACTCGCCACCGCCGGGCGGGGGGACCTGGAGCCATCGTCCTCATCCTCTTCCTCCCCCTCGGACTGGGTGGCCTCTGGTAGCTTCCGACGGTACTGAATCTCCGTCGGGTCCGGGATCTTTTCATAGATGCTCCAGGGGTGCGTTGGATGTTTGGCGCACATGTGCTTCCAGAGCTCTTTGTGCCTCTTCCCCCTCACCTGCAACTCGCAGCCCTCCGCCGGGCAGTCCCATCCTGGTCCTGCCCCGGCGTGTAGGCTCAGATGCCTCTTCAGGGTGTCCAGCCGCCCTGTTGTGACCATACACCCCGGTTCCGGGCATGTATGCCGCTTCTTAGCTGGCGACTTCTTCTTGGGGGTCCTCGCCACCCCACTCCGTCCTCTTTCGCCCTTTTTAGGCCCCATTTCTGTCGCAATGTCTGTGTTACTTTCGCTCCGCCGATCGTGCACCGTTGGTCGGTTTGAAAATGAAGATGGACGCGAGCCTCGTTCTGGGCGGTGACCTACATCCGCCCGCGGAAATAGGTCACGGCGCCAGACGTCCTCCCGATAGGGCTCCCGGCGGTCCCAGATGTGCCTACGGCGGTCCTCCTCCTCGTGGCGCCGCTTCTTTCCTAACACTATGTCTCTCACCCTCATAGACATCGTGCGGGGGCTCTCCCCCTCCTTTCTTATATACCAATCCCCTCGCAACTGTGGCGGTCGCTCCACCGGAATCCACCGTACCACTTCCACCCCCCGGCACCTCGGCCTGAAACGAATCCACTCCTCGTCGCTCTCCTCCCACCTCTGCTCTACCAACCCCACCGGGACAGAAGTAGGGGTCCTGGCGTACCGGCCCCCTACCTGGCAACAATCCCCTCGTCCGCCTCTGGGGGCACCGTGTCCTTTTCCAACTTGGCACAGATCCTTCCGGCCGCCTCCGGGGGCCCCGCGCCCTTTTCCGACCCCTCTACTGTTCAGTCCCCTTCCCACACCGGGCACCACGGTAAGTCTGTTTTTCTCCCCTCCGGGCTCCACTCCTACCCCTCTGTTGCTGATTTCCGGTACCCTTGCTAATTCTCCTTTTTCTCTTTCCAGGAACCAGGGAATGTACGAGGCCCACAACCGCCGTCCTCGACCTGCTCGTACCCCGTCTGTCTCCGCCATCAGTGACGTCACCCCCCGCAGGGCGGGAAAACGGTAAGTACCCGGATCTCCGCTTGTCCCCGGTGAGTCCGGGTCGGAACGCAGCACCCGAACGACTTCCCGCGCAGGTTCCCGGCGTGGAACCTTCTTCAGTAGGTCCCTATGTACCACTTTCGTTACCCGGCCGTCCCGGATCTCGAATACCGGCCCCCCCAGCGCCCTACTCACGGTCCACGGTCCGGTGTATGGGAGCAGGAGCTTAGACGACTTCCCAATCTCCCTCTTAGGTACCAAATAATAGACCTGATCGCCTACCTCCAAAGTCTCCCCCCTCACTCGGCCGGAGTATGAGCGCTCCTGGCGCCGTACGCTCGCCCCAGTCCGTTCCCGTGCATACTGATGGGCCTGAGCCATCCTGAACTGCAACTCGGCCACAAAGTCCTGCGGATCCACTGGCCGGCCCGGGGCGCGGTCCGGGTACAATAAAGCCAAAGGCGCCTGAGTCTCCCTCCCCAACATCAGACAATTAGGCGTCTGGTTGGTAGAGGCCTGCACCGAGGACCGGTAGGCTGCCATCACAAAGGGGAGCTGCAGGTCCCAATCCTTATGGTTGCTGTCCACCGTCATCGCCAACATGGCTTCCAAGGTCCTATTGAACCTCTCCACCAAGCCGTCTGACTTGGGGTTGTATGGGCATGTTCTAGTCTGGGCCGTCCCCAGCAGGACCTGTACCTCTCGAAATAGGGCGGATTGAAAATTCCTGCCCTGATCGGTGTGGATGACCGCCGGGGGGCCCAGGCGGCACACGAATTCGGTAACGAAACCCCTGGCCACCGTAGCTGCCTCCTGGTCCGGCAAAGCCACGGCCTCCGCCCATCGAGTAAAATAGTCCATTATCACTAGAATGTGCCTGTTGTCTCTCGGGGTTCTCGGGAGGGGGCCCAGCAGGTCCATAGCCACCCTCTCCAATGTACCTCCCACCGGTTGGTGCCTCATCATAGCCTTCGCAGGGTGGGTGGGCTTCTTCCGGAGGAGGCAGTCCGGGCAGGTGGCACACCATAACGTCATATCTCGGCGGTAGTCCGGCCAGTAGTACGACTGCTGGAGGCGCCGGATGGACTTATCTCGCCCGAAATGGCAGGACAAGGGTGCGCCATGGGACTCTCGCATCGCCTCCTCCCTCCTAGAGGCTGGCACCAGTATTTGGAAGGTGGACCTCCCCCCTGGCTCCCACCAGATGCGTCCCAGGCAGCCGGCCCTCGTCTCCAACCGCCCCAACTGTGCCACCAAGGCCCTCACCTCGTATGGCTCCTTCGCTAAATCGTTTGCTCCGGGGACTTCCTCCCCCTTCAACCAGGCACTCACCCGCGAGAGGAGAGGATCCTTCAGCTGCTGACACCTCCAGCCCCCTTCCGTATCATCCTCCACCGGTCCCTGGGCTCTCGTTACTACTCGACAACATTCCCCCTGGGCCTCCTCCGACCTACCCCACCCACACTGGCGGCAAGGGCGCCGAGACAGCCCATCGGCGTTGCCGTGTAGCCGGCCCGGCCGGTGCTCAATGTGGTAGTCGTAGGTTCCTATCAGCTGAAGCCAACGGGCCACCTGCCCCTCCGGCTCTTTGAAACCCAACAGCCAGCGGAGCGCCGCATGGTCGGTCCGAATCTTTATGTGCCTCCCCACCAGATAGTGTCGAAACTTCTTAAGCCCGAATACCACGGCCAGCATCTCCCGCCTAGTGACGCAATAATTCTTCTCCGGCCTAGTCAGGGTACGGCTGGCGTAGGCCAGTACCCTCTCCACTCCTCCTTGCTCCTGGGATATCACCGCTCCTAGGCCTAGATCACTGGCGTCGGTGTCCAGTGCCAGGGGCCCCTCGCCGGATGGGTACGCCAACACTGGCGCCGCCACCAGCCTGGCCTTCAGGGTATGGAAAGCCTCCGCGCAACTCCGATCCCACCGGAAAGCTTTGTTCTTTTCGGTGAGGAGGGACAGCGGCTTGGCCACCGACGCGAAGTCGGCCACGAAACCCCGGTAATACCCGCAAAGCCCCAGGAAACTCCTGACTTCCGAAATAGAGGTGGGAACCGGCCACTCGGCGACCGCCGCCACTTTCTCCGGGTCGGTGCTCACGCCCCGCTCATCCACTATGTGTCCCAAAAAAGATACGCTGGGACGGACCAGCTGACACTTGGAGGGCTTGATCTTCAGGCCGGCGCCTTCCAGACGTTCCAACACGGCCTCCAACCGCCGGAGGTGAGTGGGGAGGTCAGGCGAGAACACAATGATGTCGTCCAGATATACTAAACATTCCGACCACTGCATCCCCTCCATAACCACTTCCATGAGGCGCTCAAATGTGCTGGGCGCATTGCAGAGCCCGAATGGCATCACCCGAAACTGGTAGAGCCCTCTGTGTGTGGCAAAGGCTGTCTTCTCCTTATCCCGAGGGTCCATTTCTACCTGCCAGTATCCCGATGCCAGATCCAAAGTGGAGAACCATTTGGCCCCCGCCATGGAATCCAGGGAATCATCGATCCTAGGCAACGGGTATGCATCCTTCCTGGTCAAATCATTTACTCTACGGTAATCTACACAGAACCTCATTCGCCCATCCTTTTTCCGTACCAGCACAACGGGGGAGGCCCACGGCCCCTGGCTCCTTTCTATCACCCCCTGGGCTAACATGGCATCCACCTCAGCGTCCACTATCTCCCGGCGGTGAGGTGCCAGCCTCCGTGGTGGCAACTTGACCGGCGCCGCCCCCCCGGTATCAATCCGGTGGGAGACTAGGGTGGTGTGCCCCAACTCGCCGGCGGACAACTGGAAGGAAGCCCGGCGGCGACGCAGCATGGCCACCCATGGTCCCTTATCCTCTATCGGAGAGCCGGCCAACAACTCGGTGCACCAGGCGTCTCCGTCCTCCGGGGGTCCCCCGGCCGTGGCAATCATCCGCACCTCCTCCCCGCGGTCCACCGTCGACGGCATCTCCACCCCATCGAGCGTGGCTAACCCCATCCCCTCGTAAAGGGTCACCGGCTCCTGTCCGGGGTTGAAGATCAATATCGGCACCGTAGACTCATCGGGGCTCACCAGAGTGCGCCCCACCCGGAATCCACGATTCATCTCTACTCCGTCAAGCCCCTCCACCAGGCCTGTCCTACCGGGGGACCACTGCCCCTCGACCCTTCCTTCCACTATGACTTCCCGCCGGCCCGGTACTACCGCCGTACCGCTACTAACGACCCGACATCTGGTGTCGCCAAAGTCCGCCCACAGCAGCCTTTCGCCGGCCAGATCCACGACCGCTTTTTCCTGCCGGACGAACTCAGCCCCTAGGATACCCTCCGCCCCAATATCCGCTACCAGGAAACTAACGGGCCGCTCTGCTCCTCCTCCCATCAGCAACGTCGTCACTTTACCCTCTACCTCAATAGGTGTCCCGTCCGCCGTCGTCAATCTCCCCTTATGCGGCTGCAGCTCCCCCGGCGATCCGGCACCGTGCCACCACTTGGCCGACAGCAAATTCACCGTGGCTCCGGTGTCCACCAGGAGCTGTATACCCTTACCCCACAACCCGCCTGTCAGCTCCAAGCCATTACCCGTGCGCTCCCGGCGCCCGATCCATTCCTTCGGCCTGTCTACAGAGGCCTCTTCTCGGCCACCAGAAGAGACCCTCCCCAGTTTCCCGACACCTGATTCACCTCCGCGGCATTGTCTCCGGCCCCCGCCCTCTCCTTAGCTACCCTCGCCCTGAACTGGGGGCAATTGCGCTTAAAATGTCCCTCGTCCCCGCATTCAAAGCATCCCCTCTGCCATGGCGGGGGTCGGGGCCGGGTGGTGTTTTCCTGGAACCGCGCCTCCAGAGACGCCATGAAGCCATCCAGCTTGGTTTTCAGCCACTCCTCCATAGCCGACCCCGGCCCGCCGGTAGGCCCCCCCGGAGGATCCTCCACCGACCGGACCCGACTATCCAATGTCTGATTGTCGTCGAGAAACGCCTGACCCTCAACCGCCGTCTCCAGTGCCTCCGATAGCTTCCGCGGCCTAGTCTGGAAAATCCACGCCTTTAACTGGGGATCCCTAAGACTCTCCAGGAACCGATCCTTCGCCATCGTATCCTGGGTCGCCGCATCGGCCGCCGGATAGGCCAGCCTGGTCAGGCGTGCAACGTCATCCGCCAGATTATGCAGTGTCTCGCCCTTCTGTCTGTAGCGTGTCCTCCAGAGAGCCTTATAGCTTTCCACCTGATTGGGGGGCTGAAATCTGTTAACCAGGGCAGCCCGTAACCGAGCGTAACCTCCCCCCTCCGAGGGGTTCACCGATGACAACAAGCGACGAGCAACCCCCGAGAGGCTAATGCCTAAAAACACTCCTGCCTCCTCGTCCGTCCACTTGTTGGCACGCACACACAAATCAAAGTGCGCCAGAAACTCGTCCAGGTTAGTAGTCCCATCGAACTTCCCCGGCATAACCGCCGGTTTCTCCACCCGTCGGGGCACGAACCCCTCCTCTAGTCTCCCTGAGGGTCCCTGTGGGACAGCCGCTAGCAGCTGTCCCCCCACTGCCGCATTCTGTGACCGACTCACCCCGATCCGCTTCACTGTCGGTGGGGGCCCCATCCCCCTGGTCGACTGTCTCTCCGGAGCACCAGGTCCGTCTAGCTGGGCTATCGGTGGGCCCCCTCTTCCACGCTTCATAGACCTCCTGAAACCGACTCCTACTCCCCTCCCGCCTTTCCGGCGGAGGCCCCGGCTCTTCACTTCCGGTCGAACTTCCCTTATTATCGCCCAGCCCCGGGCGGCGTATCACCACCCCTTCCTCCGATACATCGAGGAGGCTGCCCCGTTTACCCGCCCCCAAATACTCCTCCAACCGGGTACCCGCCGACCCCGGCGTCCGTTTCGATGCCATCCTTAAATATAGCGCGCAGCCCCAGGGTTCGAACCAGCAACCACCGGATACGCGCCACCGCTGTCACCAATGTAATAAATAAGGATGAACACCGAGTTACGAGTTAACGACTTAACTACTTTTATTCATGGGCCACATCCCGGCCCGCCCTGTGGGCTTAGGTACACCGATCCCGTGTGACGACGGCTCGTGCGGCGGCAGCTAACCCTCTCTAGCACTTCCGGCGGCGAACCCACTCTCAGTCGGATCCCGGCGTCTCGGCTACTACTGGCTCCCTGCTGCCTCACCGTGCGTCTTCCCAGCTCTCTCCCTAGTCAGTCCGACCCCCGACTCCTCCTGAGCTCTCCCTTTTATGTCATGGCTGATACGAACGTCACTATAGATTAGTACTAGAATCGCCGTATTCAATGGGGGGCATTGAATACAATGTGTCCGTATTCAATGGGTGTCCGCCATCTTGGATTTTGAACAGATCTGAGCTGTTTTTCTTTATTTAAAAGCAAAATAACCCCCTAGGCCATGACATAAATGCAAATGTCCACTTCCATGGGATTTTTTACATCGTATTCCCCTCTGTGGGACTGGTCGCATCCCACTCAGCCATATAATGGCTTCGTGGGATACGCCAGTCCCACCTCGGGGAATACGATGTAAAAATATCCCATGGTCGTGGACATTTGCTTATATATACCCCCCCGATGTTCCGGTGACGTCACACTACCAAATATGGTCTAACTCGCTAGCCGCGGCGCCACCCGGCGTCGGCCGCTGCAACTAACGTCCGGCCTCTCCGCCGAACTCGCCCGCGTATTCCACCGGAGCCGACTCCGTTACAGTATATGTCCATCTCAGGGTAAATCTACCCTCACCAAAGAACAGCCGCTAAAAGTGATGCACTTTTTGAGAGAAGAAAAAGAAAGTTTTTGTTGTGTGTTTTTTTTCAAACGACTAAAGTTACCTTCACATATGCCTGTAATGAAGGTGTTGCCTCTGTCCACTTTACCACATTTAGTGCAGGGGGTGCTGCTGGTTAGAGAGGAGAAGACAGGACAAGCTGCAAACAGAATCAAACATCATTTTGGTGCTATTACATTAATATTTTCAACTTTTAAACACCTTGTAATCTCATCTAAGTATACACTAAACCTAGTGTAGTCTTTGGCTTTGTTTACAATTATATCTATGGGCCTCTCTGGAGGTCACTTCTTATGGCATTACCACTGGGCACAGTTATTACATAGTGTTTGGAAGGGCATTCGTAGTGCTGCAGGCACTACATGACCAATGTTATTGGACTGTAATGTCACTTAATTTAGGGTCCTCACTACGACTTGAAGGTGTGCAGTTGTAGGCGTTTATAATGTGCTCAACGTTTGATTATACACTTATACAGTTTATACCACGTTTATCAAGAATTTGAATGATTTATAGTGCTGAAAGTTGATAAAGAGGTTCGCCTATATTAATGCAATACATGCATTGGATGTTGACAGTGTGACAGGAGTAAATCTTGTGGCGATTGACACCAAACTTTAACATTTAATTTCTCACTATATACGGGTAAATAAAATAATACAGAAACTTCTCAAGAGATGATGTTTTCATATTAATAAAGGTCCTACGCACTGAAAAAAAAATAATCTTACTCACTTGAGTCTGGCTCCAATGGCGCCAAAATGGGTATGTCAGCCTGATCCTGGGGTGATACTCTGGCAGATCCTGAGGCTGATCCTGGGGTGATACTCTGGCTCTGCCTGAGTATCATCCCAGGATGAGTTTAAAATTATACTCATTTTGGAGACATTGTCTGGATCCAGACTCAAGTGAGTAAGATTTTTTTTTCAGTGCGTCTTCAATTTTTGAAGTTCATGGTTCATATTTGATAGAATTCATGATTATATTTTCCAGGCGTAAAGCACTGTCTATGGTAGTTAGGGTGATAGTAACGTCACTCTCCATGCTAATTGTAATGTCCACGAGTATGGCGGGAAAGAGACGCAGGATACAACTTGTTACATCGGACTATGCCCTCAGGGCTGCATGCATCACCACCCTGGAGGAAAAGCAAGTAACCCCCCCCCCAAACCTGAACCTAGATTCAATCTTAAAAAAGCCAATTGGGATCTCTTCAATGAGGTTTTCCAGGAGGTTATAACCAATAAACAAAATCCCACGTATGAAGTGTTCAAAACTGCCCTAGACTACGCAATGGCAAAGGCTATTCCCAAATCCACCCCCAACTATAAATCCAACAAAAGATGGTGGTTCAATACGGACCTATGTAAAAAAGCCTCCAGGCTTGTCAACATTTCCCACCGCACTTTTAAAAAGTTTAGAACTGAGCTTAACTATCTTATATTCAAGACTAACATCAAAAATGCTCAGATTTACTATGCTAGAGAAAGAGACAGAATTTGGAACATCTGGATATCTGAAATGAATGAACACACCTCTCTTAATGCCATGTGGGAAAAAGCTAAAATCCTCAAGGGTAAAACTCCTCATTCCCTCCTCCCTGAACCGGAGAAGGAAGCAAAGAAGCTAGCCTTAGAATTCACTAATAGAACTAAAAGCACTAACCTACCACTCAGCCATCTACGCGTCCTTGAGCAGCTCAAACCCGAGAGGATTAGAGCAATCAGGGAAGCCACCCTTACCCAAAGTAGTGGGGACCTTGATAGCAGCATCACAATCCACGAGGTCAATAGGCACCTCGGTAACACCAAAAACAAAGCCCCTGGTTCTGATAGGGTACCTGTACAGGTACTGAAAAACCTTAACCAACCCAACCGCCTTATACTCACTAGAACATTAGACGGCATCTACCAATCTACCACCATGCCACAGGATTGGAAACAGGGTCATATTATCCCTATTCCCAAACCCGAGTCAAAGGCCAAAAGACCTATCACCCTGCTTCAAACGACCTCTAAGTTGCTAGAAAAAATTGTAAAAGATAGAACTGTCTACTCTACTAAACTAGCCAACCACACTCCTCCGGAGGAACAATTTGGATTTAGAACCTTCAGATCAGCCCAACACTGCTACTTGACCAAACTCAATCATGTGTATGAGGCCAAAGATAAAGGACAGGAAGTTATGGTCACCTACCTTGACCTTGAAAAGGCCTTTGAGCTAGTAGACCACACTGTACTTTTAAGTTCCTTAGCAAAAAGAGGAGTAAAAGGCAAAGTGTTAGCGTACATAGAGGAATACCTCATCGGTAGGACGGCCAGGGTAGCTTTCCAAGGAACCTACTCAGACTACCTATTCCTAGAAAACGGGGTTCCCCAGGGGGGAATCCTATCTCCCACCATCTTTAACATGGTGATAGAAGAAATTCATGACCTTAACCTCCTCTACACCAGGTTCATCTCTTACGCAGATGAAATAGCCATGATAGTAACAGCACGAAACAAAATTTGCGAAAAAACCCAAAGCTCACTCGATCATCTGGCTAGGAAATGTGCCCAGCTGGGTCTCAAAATATCAGCTAGCAAAACAAAAATCATGAGATACTTCCTACCTCCCCCTGAAGTCACTCTCACTTTAGACACTCAACCACTTGAATGGACGACTGAAATGAGATATTTAGGAGTCATATTTGACTACAGGCTTAACTTTGTGTCAGAAGTCAAGTACCTAAACAACCGCATTGTGCCCAGACTTAACCTAATGAGAAGTATCTCTCGTAAGGCTAATGGTGCATCCAACTGAAATCTCAGAGCGTTATATGTAGCCGCAGTTAGATCACTAGTTGACTACGCTGCACCTGCACTGCTCACCGCTATCCCGTACCAAACTGCTGAGGGGTGGTTCGCCCAGAAAAACCCTACATTAACAGCCATTAAAAAATTGGAAGTCTCACAAAATGTAGCACTAAGAACCATTCTCAGAGCGCCCATGCTTACCAAAATTCACTCGATGCAGAGGGAAACTAATATAGGACCCATACTGTCTAGGATATATGAAATTGCCCACAAAACCTACATGTCACTGGCCTCGAATTTAGACTACTATCTGGCTAGGTCAATTAGACATAAGCATAGACAACTAGAAAACAACATTGTAAGAAAGGTACCCAGACTTTCCACTAGGTTCAACATCATAATTAGACATGGGTTCAATAATGGAGATCGTATCTTTGACCGCCCATCCATCCAACCCAAACACCCTCTCAAACACGTTCCAATCACCGTGTATATAAATCATGAGTTCACTAAAAAAATCACGGCACCCGCCATTCTCAAACAAAGCATCCTGGCTCAAAACGAAATTCTAAATCATAAATACCCCAACTTCACCAATGTCTATACAGATGGGAGTGTCATACCTTCCAACGGCAGACCGGGCTCAGCTGCTGTAAATTCTGCTAAGTTGGAAACCCTGAAAGAAAGAAACAATGACCACTCGTCCACCCTAACCACTGAACTGGTAGCTATACAACTAGCCTTAGAACAATGGAACGACAGTATGATCATTCACACTGACTCCATGGGTGCCATTCAGAAAATAAACAACACCTTCACCCACAACAAATTAGCGATCAAAATTCAAAAAATCATCTTAAATAGAAGAAAAAGAGATCTGGACACGGTCCTGGACTGGATCCCTTCTCACTGTGGGGTAAAAGGCAATGATTTAGCGGATAAAGCGGCAAAAGAAGCCACTGAACAACCAGAAATTTTCCAACCCGCCCCTATCCTTTCCAGGACACAAGCCATCAGCAAAATTCTAAAATATTCCAAACAGCTTTGGGACTCTATCGAAACCAAAGAAAGAGCACTAGCCCTGATCTCCAGATCTAACAAATGGTACAGATTAGTGTGCACCCTAACCCCCCCACGTAACCTCTCTCCCAAGGTCCAATACGTGGCCACGCGGTTTAGGCTGGGGCATAGAAGGTGGATAGATATACCTCGGTATACACACTGCTACTGCGGGGACAAACAGTTCAGTATGCCACACATTCTAATGTCCTGCAAGTACATTAATTATGAACCCCTCATAGACATTATAAATAAAACCAAACACATCCCACTCATTAGCCATCGTGCTGCTGCTATGGTCAAACTTGCTGCGGACCAGGGTTACTCCCCCTTGGTCAGCTTCTATAAACTAAATGAAGACTTACTATACTAACCACCGGGAGAAAGGACAAGGGTATACAGCACTATACCACATCAAGGACTCCCACTCTTCCCCCCCCCATGAGACCACAGAAGGAGAAAGGTTACTGACCTTTGCCACATCCCCATCTACATGTTGGGGCCTGGCATCCATGGAAATTAACCAGCACTCCCCCCCCTCCCCCCTTGAGCCCAGTTACGAGGTATTTGCCAGATCCTCACTCCGATGGTGAGGCCCGGCATCCTTTACCCCTGGCTCAGCTCTTCCCCTCCACACCAACAACCCTTACCCACCTAGACGTGCTGTACCCTAACCTTTCACCCCCCCCCCCCAGTTAAGTACTGAACACGGTATCGCCACCAAAAACTAACACAAGTGGGAGAGAAGTGAGAAAACACACTACCCCAGTGCCTAAACACTCTTGCATGATCCCTGACTTTCTAGCAGGGCCTGGCATCATAGTGTGCCGGTAAGGAATGGAGTGATTTTCAATTCTTTCCCCAAAGACTAACCCTTCTTTGGTGCTCATATCGTGATCACTACCTCCACAAAACCTGACACACAGTCCCATTGCATAATAACACAAATCTGGAAAAAGAGGACTGTTCTAAAGGGGTTGCTAAGCAACCGAGCCACCCCGGTCGGAAGGGGGAAAATCCAAGGAAGCTTCTACATTTGGTAATCAAGGTTTAGATTGCCACAAAAAACTCATTCTTCAGAATTTTGCAAGAAAGTGCATGGCATTTCCCTTCTCTGATGCTGCCAGACGCATTATGCACTCGCCAAAACCCCGCAGCCGCCAAGGCGGTTGGTAAGATTTCCAACTCACACGCCCTACAGAATCAGATGATCGAATTGATGCAACTGATCCTGGGCGCCCGTTGGATACAGCAGAAGCAATTCAAAGAAGCTCTGCTGCTTACCAGGGGCTGTCCAATCATTCACAAAGTGAATGACGACTTCTGGGGTCAGGACAGTAATGGCAAAGGCACCAACGCCTATGGGCGTGGCCTTTCTAAATTATTTGCTGAAAAAACTTGGTAACAGACTTTAGGCCCGTCTCCCAGAAACCCCAGTGCTGCAAACTGGGTTACCAAAGGCCTGCCGTGTCGGCTACATGCTAAAGTCCCACATAGATGCCTTATTCCAAATTACCCAAATTCGAAAAACTCCTATTACCACCCTAATAAAAATAAAATGTATAACAAACTCCAACCAAATTCCAAATTTCCCACATTTTCTTCTTACCACATGAATTCCAAACCAACACTCCATCTTATTTTTTCTCCTATTACAGGTTTTTTTTTATTTTTTGTTTGGTGTGACGGTCTACTCCGACTAAAACACCTGTCCCCTTCAACGCTTGGAATTCTCACAAAATGTAGCACTAAGAACCATTCTCAGAGCGCCCATGCGTTGGTCAATGCCCTTGGGGCATTGACCAACCTCCTTAACCTTTAGAGCTATAAGTGTATGCCCTGGGGGCATTGCTCTGCCCTCCTCAAGACTATTGATAGTGATGCAGGCCCCAGGGCATGATTTCCAGCCCTGCCCATGGGAAGTGGTGTCCAGATCTTTAGCTCCCTAAGGGCATAAACAGTTTACTATAGGCCTAATCATTGTCCCCAGCCAATGCCCTGAGGGCACTTGATCTATAGACTGTTTGGGTAATGTATGCAGGCCCTCAGGGCATCAGCAGTAATATCCATGCCCTTGGGGCATGTTCATTTCTTGTTCTATGTCAGCTGCTACTGGGGGTACGGTTACTATTAAAATGGTTGCACTCAGGACATCACCAGTGTCATTAATGCCCTCCGGGCATGTTCCTTTGCTGACTGTTACAGGTGTCTATTCTCACACAGTATGCCCTGAGGCCATCTAGGCCATCTAGGCCTCTAGATCTACGTCCAAAATATATTAGACCTGAGGGGGGGGGCTTTTCTGTTGAGTCCAATTTTTTTAAACAGTCCCTCGTTGGGGGGATGTCCACCACCTATCATGTCCACCACCTATCATGTCTGAAAAATTGTGGAATACTGGGGAGGTGCATAAATATCCCCACCCCCTTCTCTGTGGGGTCCAAATTTTTTATGAAGAGTTCTCATGATCCCTCTGAGGGGATATTTATGCCCCCCGAGGGGTCCATAATTTTTTTTTCTGGACCCTTATCTAAGATAAGTTAACTTGCCTGAAACTCCAAGCAGATACTTTGTTCAAGATTATGCTTGGAGAGAGAAAATGATTTGTGTAGTCGATGTGACTAGCATAAGGATAAGCTAGACATAGTTACTCACACATTAGTCATATGCATCAACTAAGATTATTTGGCCGTTTCGACTAAGTTAAGTTAGACCGACTAACTTGATTTTTTTTTCTGTGTAATATTGAGAGAATATTTTAGAGGACTGCTAAGTAGCATAATAGTAATTAAGTTATTGTACAGTAGTATTTTAGTATACTGTAGTGCCATGGCGCTTATAGATTTCATACCCCTTTTTCCTCGGCGCTCATACAAGACTGGTGCTTATTCAAGACAAAGTCATAGATTATAGTGTAAATTTCAATTTTGAAGTCATCCTACCCCTGGTGCTTATTCGAGACCGGCGCTTATTCAAAGACCCTGCTCTTAAACAGGCCATCACGGTAGGTTATCATAGAATCTTTATTTGACACTTCATTGGAGGAGGAACCATCAACAAACTCCGTAATCATTTTTCCAGCCGCTCTGGCGAGAGCATTTATATTTCTTTGGGGTTTCTCTCAAGTAACAATGAAATATAAGAATATGGTTGTAAAAGATGAAGTTTCATCTAATTAAGGCTTCTGAAAATATATAAGACGTTGACATTTTGAAGAAAAATCGAGTTAACTTTGAAAAAGTACATACTTTTGTCTAGCCTCTTTTGGTTTATCTGTTCCTGGAAAGCAGTCAAGCTTATTTTAATGGAATGGGGACCAGCGACGAAATAATGCCTTTTTATATATATAGAGTAAACACTATGGTTGCTAACGTGGTATAAACGCAATGTGTGATGTAAAGGATTGAACTTGGTGATTTTATCTGCTCTATCTCTGTATCAGGAGACAACATTATCACATCATACCGCCATGGACCTGAAACACGTCTTTCAGGTCCGTGATACCGCGTATAGCACATTCCTAGAGCACGCCCACGGCCATGTACCGTGCCCTGTTCCCTATAATTGAACTGGTATATACATACAATAAAAAATTTGATGGGGTTTTAATGAATTTCTCAAAAAAGGTTTGTGAAGAGTCCTATCTAACACAAGTGGCCAACTTTGTTAGCTACGGTAAGATGATATATAGAAAATGACCCCTACCAGTACAAGAGCTGAGGTAGTAGTATCCCGAACACAGGTCACACTGAGCCGTGGATGTCAGGCCTGATGCCATATCGGAGCAGGCTGCATGGGGGGAGGGGATAGAACAAAGAGGCAGTCTTAATAGTATTAAGTAAAAATAGTGATAAAGGGGGGAAACACATAATTTTAACACAATATTTAAGTTCTTAGGCTTCGTATATAGTTGATTCTGTGATTGGAAAGTTGACAATGTATATGAGAATCAGCACGGGTCACAAGTTCATGATTGGTATTTTAGTTTGCCAACTAAGGGGTTCTTTGGGACAAAGGAGAGAGAGATATCCAAATCCTTAACTATCTATAGCCTGTCACGGACCGCTTTATTCCACGTTCCACAGCGGTAAAGACACAGATCATTACATCATAAGAATCTCTCTAGGTATTTTCTATCACTATCTTGACATCCCTCCTAGGTATATACAGTAATGACGCACCTCTACATGCTTGTTCGCTGCCGTCCCACACCATGTTCATAGAGCACGTAGTGCATGTCCCTGCACTCGAGCATTTCACACAGTTAGCTGGGCAGTCTGTAAGGTAAAACAGGGCTTTTCTAAAATCATATCTTGGAAAGCTGAGGCTCTGCTACGCAATTTTTATTCTCATAAGAAGTAGAGCAAAGTATTAACTAAGAAAATGTGGAACAGGCCGACTTTGTGCGACATTTGTGGGAACTGTTAAAAAAAATGAAATACCCCTACTGTCTCGAGCTCCCCGTGAAATTTGGACTCTGGCCATAGATTTTAAGTGTTGTATCGATTATGCCACCTGCATTTTATCAATAAATTAGAAAAAGGGTTCATTAGAATTTAGAAAGGTTGGTAGAATAAGCACAAAAATGATTCACCCTGATGGCAGTTATTGTCATGAATAGAGTTTCACTGCATTGCCCTGCCCTATTCCTAGTAAATGGTATCATACTTACATTCACATTTATCTGTGCTCCAATAGAGATGGCGGTTGTGACGCTTACATTTGTTACAATATGTTGACGTGTAAATACTAGCGCACTCTGAAAATAACATGATTATTTTTTTTATAAATGTCCCTCCCGTGAATTCCAAACAGGATCATCTTCATAATGAGAGGGAAATAAAAAAAAAACACTAAATTGTTCTGTGACTAATTTAGATTAATAAAAAAGTGACTGCGTTATAAGATTCGAAATGGTAAGAGGAAAACCAACTTGTGGGTATTAAACTATTCTTGTTCGGCAAATTAAGATACAGTGCCTGCTCAAATATGTATGCAATATCGCTGGGTGATTCTTGGTCCGCTTAATGTTATGGCAGTCGTCCATGTACCATACAAAGCCGCCTCACATGTAAGGATGCGAATAGCCAGAAGTCCCAGACCAGAAGCTAAATTGACATCATGTAGTCGACCCACAGAGCTTTGGACCCCTCGCCTTTATCAGAATTTGCTTATTGTACCCAGACTTTATTGTGTTTTGTTCTCCATTGATACTTTATTATTTTTGAAAATACATAGGATGGCCAGTGTAAATTCTGCAATATCACAGTGACAGATGGGCTCTTTCCGTAAGGTCGAATCCGACATGGCGAAAAATGGCTCAAATATCTCTGCGATTCAGAATCTGTTGCGTTTTTGGGGCCTACCACAAATTCGCAAGGGAGATAACTACATTAGGGTGTATAGAACAAGGGCCCTATGCAGACAGGGGGTCCTGTGTCCCTTGTCGATTTTAAGAAATAGCTCTTGTTCCTTGTCACCCAACCCCATGTCTCTTGTCGATTTTAAGAGGTGGACTTGTCTCCTTGTCGATTTTAAGAAGTGGTTTTGTCTCTTGTCACCCAACCCCACGTCCCTCGTTGAATTTAACAAGTGGCCTTGTCCCCTAGTCAATTTTACCCGTCTGGGGCCCTAGAACACAAAGACACTGTTGGGGCCCTAGACGGGGGGGGGGGTCTCAAGTCACTTGTCGATTTTTAGAAATGGCTCTTGTCCCCTTGTCAATTTTAAGAAGTGGTCTTGTCCCCTTGTCGATTTTAAGAAGTGGTCCCTTGTCACCCAGCTCTATGTCCCTTGTCGATTTTAAGAAATGGACTTGTCCCCTTGTCGATTTTACCCGTCTGGGGCCCTACTGTTGTGTTTATTCATGTATTCTTTGGTGTATTACTATTTTACCTTTGTTGATGTTTATATGTCTGCACATTATATATTCTCTTGCCTAAAAAAGCAAAAGAGAGCTTGTGGTGTATACTCCCAGCTGCATCTCTTGTGATACGAGCTAAGCTGCATGGCTTGCAGCTTAGCTCGTTCACCTTCCAAAGCCTTCAAATGGCAGCTTTCTCTCTCTCGTAATTCCACTTCGAGATGCTCCTCCTTTTGTGCCCGTCTTAGGGCATCTGCCTCCCTCCTTTTTGCTTGCCGGTCCAGATATTCGTCTGCCAGTACTTTGGCCGCCATGGCCGCCTACTCTGCTCCCTCGTCCCTTATTTAACGTAGGCTAGTGTCAAACAATTTCTCCTTATCCTCCTTGGACCAAGTGACATCACACTCCAGGCAGGTCTTTCTATTGGCATAAAATTTTGCCCCACATTCCAAGCAAATCGCTGGCATCTTGAAAAATTGTATGTGTTTACAAGTGGGAATACAAGTTGGCAATAGAACAATGCATGGTGGTTGGTTACTGAAGAAGCTCCCCCTAGTGTAGAGTGAGCGGAACTCCCTGGTGTAATATATCCCAACATTGCATATGGATAATTGGTCACATATCCTTTGTGGTCCAATTATGGGGACCGAGATCCAATCTCAGGAAACACTTTAATCTCCAGATGTGTCATTCTGAGGTCAACAATGATTTATCTACCCATATATCCAATATGCCTAAAGTATACCCTTAACAAATCCAATCTGAACAATCTGAAAGGGTCCTATGAGGTGAAATGTGAGTTATCAGCTTTAAAATTGGGTAAAACAATTGCAGATAATTGTGCCCAACAGCGCCAATATGTCGCTAGGCCACACGTCCTGCGTTTGACCACAATACCACTGATTATTAAAAAGTAAATCCGGGGCTCCACTATCAGCACAGGTGCACCAGCATTACCTGCGATACACATTTTCAATTGTTCTCTTTGTTATTATTCACATTTGGCAAGCAGAATGAATACTCCAATGCAGCATATGGTGTAAACAATAACGAAAAAAAAAATGGAAAACGTGTGTCTCAGGTAATTAACTCTGCTGCGGCTGTGCATGTTGGCAACTTTCGCACAAGGGAAACCGCGATAGCTACATCAAGGCCATGCATGTAATTATATATTTCATCCCGAGTCCTCTCTATTGTTTAGACAAGTGAATGACAGTTAACTCACGTTCACAGGTATTGTCATAAGCCGTTCTGTAGTTCTGATCACAGGAACTACACCCTGCACCAGTCAGCTTGTTTACCGATGACGGAACACATTTTGTTATCGCTGAAACAGGGGTAACAATAAGCACTGGGGAAGGAAGGATTATCATAGGGGTGGATAAAACATGGGTATCAATAAGCACTGGGGGAGGAAGGGTTATCATAGGGGGTAGATAAAACATGGGTATCAATAAGCACTGGGGGAGGAAGGGTTATCATAGGGGGTAGATAAAACATGGGTATCAATAAGCACTGGGGGAGGAAGGGTTATCATAGGGGGTAGATAAAACACGGGTAACAATAAGCGCTGGTGGAGGAAGGGTTATCATAGGGGGTAGATAAAACATGGGTATCAATAAGCACTGGGGGAGGAAGGGTTATCATAGGGGGTAGATAAAACACGGGTATCAATAAGCGCTGGGGGAGGAAGGGTTATCATAGGGGGTAGATAAAACACGGGTATCAATAAGCGCTGGTGGAGGAAGGGTTATCATAGGGGGTAGATAAAACATGGGTATCAATAAGCACTGGGGGAGTAAGGGTTATCATAGGGGGTAGATAAAACACGGGTATCAAGAAGCGCTGGTGGAGGAAGGGTTATCATAAGGGGGTAGATACACACTTATTCTGGGGAATGAGTATCCCATCTTGTTTTTTTTTTGTTTTTTTTTGTTTTTTTTTAAATCAATTCTAGAGTATGGGTGTTATAACCAAATTTCAGATAGTTTCATTTAACCCACTGTACTTACGGCGACATTCATCCTGTGCTGAAGTCAAGAAGTAGTTAGAGTCGCATTCCTCACATGTGCCTGCTCCCTTACACGTCTTACAGAAATTTATACACGCTGCAAAGATGATAAAGTGAAAAGGCATTTAAAGTTCAAAGTCCTAAACCAAATAGGCCAACAGGTTATTGTTAAAAATTGGACACGAGCCTATCGTTATGTTTATCAAAGAAATATTTAGGCATGTTCATCTAGAAAGAAGTAGATACCTCCATGCATTGATTGATATTGCTTGGTGCTATAACAATCAACAATCAACCATGCTTGCAACAGATAATATTATCCCCATATTGAGATAATGATACCATTGTAATTCTACTGAGATTGCACCAATCCATAACTCATACTGTGGGAACAGTGGAAAGTTTTTTTTTACACACTTGCACAGGTCTGTCCGTCCCAGTAGCGTCCATCCTGACACTCCAAACACTCCAGGCCATTAACACAGCTGACACAATAAATCCCAGGGCATACTGTGAATAATGAAATAGCCATTAACCTATTGGACAGTAGCTACTTTACATAATGCCAACTATAGTGGAGGCTCCATTCTCACGGAAAGTTACCCAGACAGTGCCTCAGATATATGCTGTTGGTAGTCCTAAATTGTAAACATGAGATTTGAGATAATAGACATGAAATTTGAGGGGTCACTTCTAACAACAGTGAGTGTGTTAACTATAGTTCTGTTTATAGTCCAAGAGGCCAGTCACTTTTATTTTTGTTTTGGGTACCAAAATGTCTGATGGTTGATTCTTATGTAAAAATGTCTCAGGAATTCAGATCTGCAATTCTTAAAAAAAATCTGACGCTGCATTTTTGCACAATCTGAGCTCAAAGTAGGTCACCGTCAAAATTTAGAGGGATTGAATATTTTCAGTTTGGGCTTATACATTCTTTTTATTTCCACCGCACAACACTATAATACCCATGTTTTCAAGAGTCAGGGATCCCTTTTTTTTATATTCCATCATTTCGGTTATCAGCTAGAATAAAATTCAAGATGGCCACCATTATATTGGTGATTTTGATGATTTTTGGGACACAAACACCATAAACATGCTAAATACTGTTTCCTAATGTCAGAATACGACCAATATCATTCCTCATAGGTCTCTTTGTATGAAAGAGATATAATTTATTAAATTCAAGCAGGAAAGTTTACAAAATAAGTAACCTAGGATATCTCAAAATTTAATGCCCTCTTTGTCAACAAAGCATTTAAACAAAGTCCTCAAGAGCAACACAAAAGAGAAATGGTTCTTCGGTAGTTTGTAGCTGTTTAATATCTCTTCTCAGATTTGCCACTTTCTGCTTTCTTGAATCAAACATGGCTGCCGTCAAAGTAGGTCAACAGGGAAATCATCATATGTATAGAACTATGAATGAAAATGTGTAGTAGCTCTATTGATATCAGAATTTAAATATCTATCAGTCAGAGCCATTTCTAAAGCTCTTTGACCCAAGGAAACACTTGAGTTTATACTTGACTGATTTTCAACCATAATAAGCTTAGGATTTATCATACATAACAAATATAAAAATATCATATGAAGCTGATTATCACTAATCTTGGTTGTCCTGATTAGAAGGCTTTTACCATAAATTTACCACACAGCCCTGGTATTTTTATATTCTTATTATGGATTGTTTCTATAAAACAAAAACTCCATTGAATTGATACAATGTTAAAATATTGTCCTCAATTCAATGTTGATTCAACATTGATTTTGTCAACATTGACATAGTTCAATCAAATACAGTGTTATAATCATATCTGGCATTAATTAGGATTCATGGAGCAGGCCATTGCATTATCTACATATCTGGGCTATCCCAGCTGGGGGTGGTAGTATGCACTATGCAAAGGAAGAAGCTCAACTGGTGGAGCACACATTTGATACTAGCTTATGTAGTGCTGAAGCATGCAGGGGCGGATCCAGGGGGGAGGGGTTCTTGGGGTCAGGACCCCCCCTTTTGGTCCACCAATAACTTGTCCAAATAGGGGTCCCCAAAGGTGGAACCCCCCTCTTTGGGCCCACCCAGGATGTCCACTTTGTATGCCCCCATTCATCACCCCATTTCTCTTTGATACAGCTTTTATTGTTTCCAAATTGTACAATTTATGACTCTACAGTATCTAAAATATATAAAATTTCCTCAAAATCTTCTAACATGAGCCAATCCAGAAAAAGGCACAGTCATATTATACATATAGAATAGATAATGCATGCCTTCAGCCTATAAGGTATAGCTTATACCTTACACCCACCCCTGGTAAGCCTTATAGTTATAGGTTGAGTTTTGAATGGTACAGACCATGGTATAGTAATGAGTCAGGGATGTAGGGTATAATGACATTACTACTAGAAATCATTCCCAGTGTGCACCAGTGACCACATAAAGGTCCCAGGGGTGGGGGCAAGTCATAACACATGTAGATATTTTAAATAAATCTTGAGGATTAACTGATTAACTGTGTATTATACTAAGGGTGGAGGGGCTGAGATCACATTGGGCAACCTCAATGCACATCCCACTTCAATCAGATTCTTATCTAGATTAAAGTCGACAATAAAACAATTGATTAATTAGCCTGAATACACAACTAGATTTCTAGTGTGAAGGTCATTTCAACCTGGAAAATACCTGGGATTGTACTGGCATAGCCCAGCTTGCCGGGGACCAAATAAGAGTTATCCCCTGAGATAAACTGACTAAATTCTTGTAGCAATTACAAGTCATGACACAAGTTTATGTCTTGAATTGTTCCCAGGAATCTGATATGTTCCCTCTAAACAAAACTAATCAAATGTTCTAATGACATGGAGAATTCTTGTGGACAGGAGTAAACATCTCGAACTGTTCTCAGGAATTCAACAAGTGGATTCTGTATGGATCACAAGTCATAACACAAGTTTATATCCTGAATTATCCCCAAGAGTTGAACATTCTTATGAATCAGTGGATCATTGTGAGAATCATAACATGTGTCTATATCTTGTGTTATCACCGGGTTATTCCCAAGAAAAGAACATGCTCAACCCTTTAACTGCAGGCCCTGTAAAGCGTCACTTAACCCTTAACTTGCTGGCCCTATGCCACAGGGCAGCAGAATCAGCATTTTGCTGCCCTAAATCAATAGCCATGAAGGATAATGTAGTGACAATGGCATCTTAATATACTTTTCTGACAAATCACAAATCTGCGATTCTCAGATCAATCACGAGTCCTGACATGCGTTAATTGTCTCAAGCACATCTCGAAATGGTGTTTTCATGGGAAACATCTTCATGTGTATCCTGCCAAATTAAAATTTGGGGGTTATATGAATTAATGAGTAGGCCTATTGATAGGAAAAGCCTGCCTATTGATGATTGTAATGCAAAGATATCTGGATCGTTGTTGATGCGTGGGGGGGGGGGGTCTGGCTGGTGTAACATAATAAGGGAGGGGTTTGGTGATTTTGTTACAAAGTGTTACAAGGGGGGTCAAAAAGTGGCCAAATTTGTGTTATATAATATCTGACCGGCCCCTTGGTCAATGGACTACAAATGTACTGCATAGCAGGTGGGGAGAGGGGTAGTTAGGTATCTGATGGATTAGTGCTAACTCCTACAACCTGAATGAAGCTGACACTCTTCCCACAGCTTATTCTCCAACTTTACATGGAGTATTCCCCATTTCCCTTTGGATTTCTAATTTTTTTTTCATAAAAATTGACAAGCACCCGGCCTTGAATAGGTTCCTCCATTGATTAGGGGCGGGGGTAAGAGGGTATCTAAATCATTAGGGGCTGGGGCAGCAAAACACAACAATACAGTATTTGGTTCAATGTTATAAGTTCATTGCAATTCTCATTCATAGATAATAGCAATGACAATTGGAACAAGTCACTGATTGCATGTTTCTTACAAGACTACAAGCAATTGCAATACCAATATGGGATATGTTATAGTTATGGCCATATGACCAGGTGTCAGCTCCAGTTTACTCCTCAATGCTGTTGTTCTACTAAAATCTATTTCTATGACAGATGGAAAGAAGAAAACTTGGCGCCGAAAACTTTACTGATAATTTGTAAAGTTATGCTGTGGATGAATATTTTGCCCTTGCATCTCCCACCAATATTTGCTTTTGGTAACAATGCCTAGTAGGAACTCAGAGATCAATCATGTTGAACATTATGATAGAAGCCAATCAACAAAACAGGGGTCATATGGTCTTTAAAGCGAGCCTTGGGCCAGAGAGCTTTAGAAATGGCCCTGACTGATTGATATTCAAATTCTGATGTTAATAGAGCTACTACACTTTTTTGTACAATCATTAGTTCTATACATATGATGATTTCCCTGTTGACCTTGTGTTGCTCTTGAGTACTTTGTTTAGTAGGCCATTCTAATACACTAAATGCTAAATTTTGACAAAGAGGGCATTTGAGATATCCTAATTGATTTATTTTATAAACTTTCCTGCTTGAATTTGATAAATCATATCTCTTACATACCAAGAGACCTATGAGGAATGATGTTGGTCATATTCTGGCATAAGGAAACAATATTTAGCATGTTTATGGCGTTTGTGTCCCGAAAATCATCAAAATCGCCAATATAATGGTGGCCATTTTGAATTTTGTTCTCGTTGATAACCTAAATGATGGAATATCAAACAGGGATCCCTGACCCTTGAAAACATGGGCATTATAGTGTTGTGCGTTGGAAATAAAAAGAATGTATAAGCCCAAATGGAAAATATTCCATCCCTCTAAATTTTGATGGTAACCTACTTTGAGCTCAGATTGTGCAAAAACGCAGCATTGAATTTTTTTAAGAATTGCAGATCTGAGTTTCTCAGACATTTTACATAAGAAGCAACCATCAAAACTTTTGGTACCCAAAACAAAAATAAAATTGTCTGGCCTCTTGGACTATTATGTTCACTCCAAACCAGAGACTGAGATGTTACACTGATCAAGTAAAGGTTGGTGCCCCTGTTCTGCTATATAAACAACAACACTGTACAATATAAATATCAACACAGCAGTCTGACAACAACTGCAGGGTCTTGTCCTAGAAAAATTAAACCTGTCTAATTTTGAATTGCAGAGAGTCCCCAATGTGAAAGTCTGCAATATTTACATGACAACAGCTTGATTTAGTAAACAAAAAACCTTTTTGACAATACAAGCATGCATGAAGTTACATAGAATGACATCCCCAGATAAACAAATAATTCTTTCAACATACAATTTCTACCTTGCAATGATAACAAATACCACATTTTAGCCTGTGTTTGTGTCCCATTCTATGAGAATAGCTGCGATTCTCTGCAAAAACCACTTTGTGGAGCTTCACCTCTTGTGATACTCATTTCGAGAGAAGGCATAATGTAGAAATTAGCACTGTCGACCTGGTGGTTCACTGAGTCTAAAGTATGGTTGGGATACCGACAATTACAAGCCAATTGGGTAAACTTCACTAAAACCAGGTTTTTGAACCCGAAATCTAAGTTTCAGTAATAAAACCTAGATTTTGCACCTCAGCCTTTGCATGCAAAAAAACTAATTTTCAACCCCAAACCAACTTTGCTTTGTATCTTGTTTTGATAGCCTGATCGCCTGCTCTGTATAAAAAAAAAATCTATGCTTTTGCATTAAAAAAACCTGGTCTTGCCACAAAAAGCTGGGTTCTAGCAAAGACTGGGTTAAACCCGGGTTTATCTTCAAAGTATGGTGCAAGTGGTATAGTCCAATGGTTTGGGCCAAAGAATCAATCTTCTCAAAAATGAACCTTAATGTTCACATCAAACCTTTTATGGGACCTACTGTATATGCTCCCCTTCCCTATATCGATATTTGAAACAATTGCCAGATTTATACCCAATATCCTACTTTTGGAGTGCACACCAAAACTCCGACCAGTGGAATACACTGTAAAATACCTATTGCAGGGTCCATGTCCCCACCCCCTTCAAACTTGTATGAGCTAAAGATAACAAATGGTCCACAAATAGCTAAATATGGTGTTATTACAGTGGGTGGAACACATTTGAATAGGATTTGGAAAATGAAAAAAAAAATCAGACTACATCACTTTAACCTCATAGAACCCCTACATTGATGCCAATGTAGACATATTCTCAGGAGCACAATCCTGGTTGGTAGGGGGCAGACAAAGGGACAAATTATGTAGGCAATGTACCAGAAAAAGTAACCTTTTTGCAGTTTCCTTCGAAATATTGTGTTTTTAGTCCATGGGCTGGATAGCGGGACCTTGCACCCCCCCTGGGGATTTTATAAGACGCCTTTTCCCTAATAGACAAGTATATCATCCATACAAATTCACTTGTCTGCACTTGAATCATAGGTGGGTGTGACCGTGAGGGCGTATTATCTGCGTAAACCTATCATTTTTTTTGTGATCACCCCACGATCACGTGATTAGAACGGTCAGACTAGAACAGAATCAAAGCTTATTAATTGCCCTTCAACTTAATTATTATTATTATTATTATTATTATTATTATTATTATTATTATTATTATTATTATTATTATTATTATTATTTTTAATATCATCATCATCATCATCATCATCATCATCGTCGTCGTCATCGTCGTCGTCGTCATTATTATTATTATTATTATTATTATTATTATTATTATTATTATTATTATTATTATTATTATTATTATAATTATTATTATTATTTTATTCGGTGGAGTCGGTGGATACATTATGAGTTGACTTGAACACTGATGACGATAATCTAATTTATATACTCTAGATAATTCGAGGCAAACACAAAACAAAATTCTTCCGGTAGTTCCCATAAAGAGACCCCGCGATAATAAGGAGATTTCTGGTAAAAAGCTGTTTTTTGCCCTTCTTCTAGCAAAAAGGATTTTCCTGTCACCTCTGGTTCGTACATTGACTTGCTGTAATGGCTCCCCTTTGACTTTTTCCACATGATACATAACAACTGCTTTGTTCTTCTCTTATCTAATGTATCAATGTTACAACTAGTGTGCAGATTAATAATGCTAATGTGCCTGATATTTGCATTGCAACATATTCTTAAACCGTGATTTTGCATTCTTTGCAGTTTGTTTAACTCAGCCACATGTCCACCACCAGAATAGGGAACAGAGCCATTCCTGTATGGAGGTGGCCATCTTGAAATCAGTTATGTAACTGACCCCTGACAGCCATCTTGGATCTGGCAGAGGAGTGTGGGTAATCTCTTATCTTCCCCTCCACCCACAGAAAACAATGGGAATTGATAAGACTGATAAGCTGCCCCTGCCTCTATCTTAAGTACCTGTCCATTGTTTTAGGTGTGAATGGAGAAGATTAGCCTGATATGCACTGGTTTGGTTTCACTCAGCCATGATTATATATGCCCCCTTAGAAAACTTTTAAAGTTTAATTTCTCCTGTCTTTTGAAGTACTAAGTTTAAATAAAGCTTATATTGTTTAAGTTTAACATATCTGCTATTCAAAGGTATAGATTTTTAGAATATAGCTTTATGTAGACTATTAGGAAGGGCCAACCAAAGTAAACTGTACAAAAACTGTACTGCTGATCTAGCCCCCGACTACATGAGCCACCTAGCTAATTTGTTTGGTACTAGCAATGGCTCTGCTCCCTATAGAAAGAGCAGTATTCAAACACAGGAACTATCATTGCTTTGTAGATTTTCAGACTAATGTCTTTGCTCATACGTTTTCGTAATTTGCTAAGTTTATATAGTTTATTGCCCACACTTTTCTTGACCTTTCCAATAAGCTACAATTTGACACTTAATTGTGTCAAATTGTAGCTTTGGACATGTTGGCCATGATATGATAGATGAAAGTTGCATTGATTATATTTATACCCATTAATATTCATGAAAACTGAAATTCACGAGCATATTGACTTTAGATACATAAAAAAATACCAATACAGGGATAATGTGACACAAACTTATAAAGGTGCAAAGAGGTTCCTTATGATCTTGGTCAGTCTGTTAGATGTTTTCTAAAGCTTATAATGATAATCATCAACCCAAATGCATGGTCATTAACATTTATGAGGGACCACAGGCTCTCTCTAAACCTATTGAGTCTGTGTTATCTGCAATAATATGGACCATGACTCCATATGTACAGAGCATACATAAGGCACAGAAAGTTTCAAGTTCTAGTTGATGACATGTTGCTTATGATAAGATAGTTATATGCTGAATGTCCAATTAATATTCATGAAGATGGTATTTCAACAGGTATTTCAGTGGATGCCCTACAAATCATGATAATAGGAATAAGATTCAATAACCTTTGAAACAAGCAGAAACAGAGACTTATGATTTGGTGAGGCAGCTAGGTGTTTCCGTCAGGCCTAAATAGATATCTACTGTAACTGGTCTTATGCAAACCATTGTATTCAGTGAGAGCTACAATAAAGCTTAGCTATAGCTGACTTTCTTGTACTCCAAAGGAAAAAACCGAAGATATCTACATATGGACATTCGCACCTACTCAGGGCTATCAATAGCTTTTTAACTCAGACCAGATTGAGAGGATTTTCAACACTAAACAAACAAGCATTACTATTATGTTATGGTTTACTCAAAATCTTAGATATTCATATGAACATGTTGTTTACCATGCAGGCCATTCAATCCTGCATGGTGAAAAACTTATAGGGTTGTATTTTGAAGGTTGGAGGTTGAAAATTATTTTATTGGCCATAAAGTGCCTGAACAAATACATTCAAGCTCTTCCCAGGATAGCCATACAAACCCAAAAATTGAATATTTTACACAAAATTTTACAGGACAGTACAGTACTTAATTCAGTGTGTGTTTAGGTAAGTGTGTGCATCACCAGTTGAATGTGCGAGTCTACAGTATTACCACATATTATAACACTCATTTTTCTTAGGTCATCCCAATCGAGTAGGGTTTGTAATGCATCCTTGCTTTCTGCATGTTGGATCTCACTAGACAACTTTGATGAGGGCTATTGGACCTAATTTGACATACTAAAGCAATGACAGGGAGTTATCAGGGAGGTAGCACTGGCACTTTGAGTTCAGTACCAAGTGCAAAGGTGCCCTTCTCCTGTCTGCTACTCTCCCATCACCCTTGTACATGTTCTGTAACAATATGCAGGGTAAACAAGCCATATCCACACATTGATTGCACTGTATCTGTAAGCATGGATATAAGTCAGCTTTTCTACTGATTTGGCCTGTTGAGAGAAGAATTCAATTTCATGAACTCCATACTACTTAGAAATTCATAACTATTCTATGATTGTAGCCAATATTCAAGGGTATTTTTTTAGAACAATAGTTGTTTGTTTCTCTGAAGAATCTTCACAGGAGAGGAAAACTGACCAAAAGTGTCCCAATGTGCCCCGGTCTCCCCTACCTTACGAGAGGTTGTAGTCATATCGTAACTTACTTCTCATAACCTCATCTCACCTCTCATAAAGATTTATACATACTTTATTTAATGGGATAGTGGGGCAGCACACATACCAATCCGCAAAGGAGTTATTGATATTCCCTTCCTCATAATAACCCAAAGACTGCCGAGTTGCTCATCAGCCATAACTTGATCCAGTAACAACTTATACCATTATAAAAGCACTTACTGTAACAGTTTCCATTGAATAAGTAGTAATCATCATCACACTCCTTACATTGGCCAGCATAGCGACAGTCCTTACATCCCGTAGAGCAATCTAAAGAGTTGAGAAAATGACACAATGGAGAGGTTAAGATTTGCTGGCTTGTAGGCCCGAACCGTGCGCGGTGCCAGGCAGTCATTGCAGCCCCCTGGAGGGCCAACACTAATTATTCATTCAGGTGCCACCTGCCCTCTGATACCTCACACACCTAGGGTCACCTGACCCCTCACAAACCAGACACCTGTCTCTATCCTATCACTACACCTTCACAATATCCCACCCACCCACACCTTTAATTATCATGTTTCATTGTGTAATCATCTAATCAATTTTACTCATGTGTAATTAGTAGATGTTACTCGTATTTATATCATAAACACCTTCACTTAATTATGTATGTCATATATATTTAACAATGTCTTATAAAATCATTGCCATAATAAATTATTTTATCAACCCACTTCTGCCAAGTGATGGTCTCTGGGGATCGCGGTAATGACAAAGCATACAGCATTGCCTAGCTCATCTTCTACACTGTGAGACTGCACCAAGCTATTTACCGTACATTGCTTCTTTCTTTTTTTTAAACAGTATGAGCTGTTGATAGTACAAATCTAATGGCCCTACAGTAGCTTGCCCCGTACCCAGTACAGGGCAAGCTACTGCCCATTTACAATCGGGGCTGAGAGTGTAGCATTGTTGATTAAATAATACCATAAGATTAGAATACTTACAACAGATGACACTGTGTTATAAACTTACTACTGTAACAAATACAAAACACAGTATCTACCTATGATGTGATAGGTAATAACTATCTGGTAAAACAAAATTCATAATGATAAATCAGAAAAGCGCCGGTCATGACGGGTACCGTGTATCTACTGACACGGGCGGAATGTGGCTTCCATTACCTGTTTAGGTAAATTCACCAAGTTGAATCTAAAGCTGGTTATGTATAGACTAATGTTGAAAAAGTAATCCACTAATATAGAGAATTCAACTTTATATATAATTAGATGAACTCAAGTGTCTGACTTGAGTTGGGAGCAGTGAGGAATTCAATACCTGCATATAATTATATACCCCGCTAGATGGTTTGTACAATATAATATTATGTATTCTATGTGATGCACATAAACTGCACCCAAAATTAGCAGGTAGGCCTATAATAACTTGACCTTGATATCAACACTCACCTTGACAGCGGTATCCATCAGTGACCATTCTATATCGGGAGGCACATGTGTTGCACACTAAGCTATATAGTGCTCCTTGCTGTGAGCTTTGACTACACGTACCACACCGACCGTAACACTCTGTAATGATGTAGTAATGCAAGTTACCAAGAAGTAGTTTGCAAATGAATAAACAAAGAAAACAAATAAAAACAATTAAAGTGTACATACAATCGGATATGGATAGATCAGTCTATACGTTATAGTGCATTTGTGCCTACCGGTAGTACTTCTATGTTACGGCAAGAACAAGGCTTTTGAGGAATATCTGAATTGATTATCTTATGTAAAAGTCACATGTCTCTGGTATTATGTAATGAAGTTAAAAAGGGTGAATTTGTCAAACAGTGAGCAATGTATGTACCTAGACACGACGTCTTATCAGAACTGGGGTAGTATCCATCACTGCAGAGTGTGCATTTAGCTGTCTCACCGTCAGCCTCACATGTCTTACAGTTAGTAGGACATTCTGTGAGAATAGAGCATTAACCAAATATACACACATCGACAAAGACTTAGAAACATTTCATGTTATATCGTAGGCTCGGTTCATGTCAAATATGGAAGTTATCGCTTGATAACGGTTCCTATACATTATCATGTCGGCTAGTTGTTAAATGTTCTAGTAACCTGGAGAAAAAAACAAAATAAGTTCAGATCAAGGCATGTAGCATAACATGGATGAGAGAAAACAATATAAATGTTTTGTTCTTATCAATCAATATAACTTTTCTCAAAATCCGTAATATTCATAGACCCTTTCCGGCTCTTGATGTCAAGAAAATGAGTCAGAGTTATGCACAAAAGGGCTTACACTTACTAAGGCAGTTTCCTTGGGACGAGTTGACGTGATGGGGGAGACAAACAGTGCATACTAAGGGTGCATCAAAGCACTCCTTACACTGGGAAATGGGGCACTCAGCTGGCAATGGAAGACATCAACTAGCTTTAAACATAATTTAATATACTTGAGTCACTGTATTCATGATATGGAATCAGGAGCTTCAGATCACCCTTGCTCATGTAATCCAGTGAGAACTAAAAAGGGCCAGAGTGAAACAGAATAGCAACGGGAATATTGTGCATTCATTACTTGCATTAGGCTGGTATCAAATTGGGGATTTGTTAATTCTGGGAGCATTTCTGAGTAGAAATTGGGAAAATACCCAACTAGGTCAATTTTGGGGTGTAGATTCTGAAAAACCATTTCCCCAAGACAAAGAATGGAGTATTATACCCCAAAATACGAAAATGCCAAAATGGCTGTCAAACTATTTGAGCAAATTCTTAAATTTTGGCTCAAGACCCCAATTTTCCCCAATAATTATATAGGCTTACAATGGCTCAAATTAAGGGTCTGAATGGGAAGCATTATCTTAACATGGTTTAACATGTACCAGGTTAACGTATCAACTGGAAATGTACCAAAATTCTTGAAATTTCTTAAAGTTGTTTCTGAAATTCTCATTGTACCACATGCACAGTCATGTTATAGCTCTGATTTAAGGTATCACTGAGGCACATCTTCTATCACGGTTTTACAGTTATCCTGAATACTGGGTTACAGTAACAATTGAAAATAACAACCAAATATAGCTGTTTTATTATAAACATTCATACACATTTCACCCTAACATTTTGTACATCAAATTTGATGTTGGGCACAGATATGAAACAAAGCCTTGACATCCTCATGATATGGGGCAGTCCAAGCTGGTCAGCATGTTGGACACTGGTCCAGGCTGTTTCCCCCCTTGTACAGCCTCTCCAAGTGGTTCTCAAAGGTAGCTGAAAAGACTAAAATATTATCATCTAAGACTAAAGATGTGGTCCACTGCTGTCCTCACAATGCATCTCCATTAGATGTTTGAATCCCCCTCGCTGCAAAGCCAAAAGTGCATTATATTTAAATCAATAGAGGTTGACCTGAGTTGTGAATACCATCTTCTGCCTGTCCCACTTTGAAATCTCCCTTTTCTAGTGTCTATATATACATTGTACTAGATGTAGCATCCTGAATCAAAGGCACCCTAAGATTACCAACTGAGTCTTACATCGAGGTTTTCTCTGTGTCTTTATGGGGTAGGAGGGGATTTTCCTGTGAAAATGATCTTTGCAAGAGCTACTGTAGAACCCCTCCTTCTCCACCTCAACACATTGAAGTAATTCTGTCTCTCTCACTTTGTTGTCATTATCAAACAAACACCTCCCCCCCCCATATTTGGAGCCTCTATCCCTACTGGAGGCCATTCCACCGCGTTTATTACAATAAACGCGGACGTCCGTATATTAAATACGGACGTCCGTGTTTCACATTTATGTCAATATCTAAATACCTTCTGCCCCTACCCCTCTCCGCATTATGGACCATATTGTGAATGCGGAGGGGGTGGGGGCAGTAGGTGCTCTGGATTGGCAGCAATTATTACAATACAGGTAACATTCCTCTCTACTATTCCTGGCCCACAATCATCTCAGCCATATAATGGTTGAGAAGATTATGGGCCTGGAGCTTAATTCAAAACATCCTGGGATCGCAACCCGAGTGATCTTAGTGTAGGCACATATCATAAGACCTGGTCGGTCTACCCTCTAATGCAGTGGTTGCAGGCCTGTCAGGAATACCAAGTCCTGGGATCACTTCACTATTCCTTTTCCAGCACTAAGATCACTGTGATCTTAGTGAAAGAATTGCATAGTGGTTTCACCTGAGTACAAGAGCACTTACCGGGAACACTCCTGATCGAAAGAGTGAATAGCCTGCTGTGTACATATAGAGGGGAGGGAGGATGTTTGCCGAGTGTCCTTGAGGGTTCTTATAGGCTACTCATGCGTTAAGTGCACTGTAAGGTAATTCGTCCCTTCTCTCTCTTTTTCCTGGGGGGAGGGCACAATGCTCCTAATAGGCAAGCATAAATCATACATTCATGGGAATAACTCTTGAATACTGTACAGGGGTCAACTGCACCCTGTACTCTTTTATTAGCCCATATGGGGACGGGGAACGATGGTATAAACACTGTTGTGAAGAAGAGTGGCTCCACAGCTATTCCTTTATTTTGGGACTCTTACCCCTGTGCCCAGTCAGTTCTTCTTGGAATAGTGAAGGAGGGCTGAGGCTAAGATCGATGCGATCTTAGTGCCAGCTAGGAAATGTGAACGCAGTCTAATCTTAAGATTGCTTAATTGGATAAGGTAAAATAATTCCTAAGATCGCTGAGGTTGCAATCCCAGGATGTTTTGAATTAACCACCAGGAATAGTCTCGAGGAATATTAATTACCTGTATCATTGCCGCCAATCCTGTGTATTTAGTATTGTGGGGGTGGTGCAGTGCTAGTGTGTGCACATACTCTTGAACTTTTGACCAATTTCTACAGAAATTTTAAGCCTGACCTTACCTCACATTTCAAAAACTAGAAAAGATGATAACTAGGGATTTGAGCATTGTCTATCAGACATATTAAGCTTTGTATTGGTGGGTCTTAGTATCATGTGCGATGATTACTTCAATTAGGAGGTAAACACCCTACTCTGTGTACGCAGACATGGGGCAGCCATCTCGTATTTTCACGCGAGAAATTGACCACCCTCCCATTAAACGTAAGCAATTGTACATTTCGGGAATGAGCAGCACAACAACAGTTGGGCTCCCGTTTTGGCTGGTTACAAAGGGGGTACCTACTTTCGCGCGCTACGTGACCTGTGTCCTCACTATAGATGTACGTTCATGCCTATAGATATATGAAAGGTAATACTGTATAGCAGAATAAAAAGCGTTCTGCTGTATATTGACTTGGGTGGGCTGACAGTGTATGGCATCCATGGGAGTAAATAAATTATGTTAATGGTGCTTACTTGTCGTGTGGATTTGACTTGCAACAGGAGCTGTGGCCCATAGTAGACAACCTACAAAACAGTCGCATATAGAATCATTCAAATCTATATCAATCTTAAAAGAAGGGCAGAGATTTGAGCAGAAGCATCGATGTGGCGGAATCACATTTTGAGCAGATTTGTTATTCTTCAGGAGTGGGCATTATTTATCAACAGAGGTGGGATGGTGGGTTCGAGGGGGGGGGGATGTAAAAGATTCAGACCCCTCCCGAGGGGGGGGCTAAAAAATATTTTGACCCGTTTTGAGGGGGGGGGGCTAAAAAAAATTACCCTCTTTCTAGCACAAAAAGCCCATGCGCTACTATAGATCAAATAGGGGAGGTAAAAGTAAAATTCTCCACGCCTCCGGCATGGGGGGGACGCAAAAGGTTTTGACCACTCCCTTACTTCTCCTCTCTTAGATTTTTTTCCGACCGGCCATAGATTAAACGACAAGATGCAGTGAACACTTCCATTACGTTTTTAAAGGCACATCGAATTATATAACAGTTTGATACATAACATTGATTTTGATGCTACTTAAACCATATCAAAATGACACTCTTAGGCTTAGGGTGAACTAGAAAATGGTCTAAACTGATAAACATTACGGCAAATATTTGTGACGGGAAAGGAAAACTATGTTCGGTGAATATCTGTGTAGAGGCAAGGAGAAAGGGTGCTCCGTGCTAAAAGTCAACTTTAAAATTCAGATCACAAGCTTTTCAGAGATATATTGAATGAGAAGATACTTCTGTTAGTTTTGGAGGAATGATTTGCTAAATATGGGTGGGTATGACCATTTCCTGAATGTCAATAAGCTCTTCATCTAACTGGTCATAAGATAATATCTATAATTAGCATAATTTATGCAGATTAGCTAAATTAGCATAATTTGTCATTCTTTTGCCCATAACTTTTGATCCAGAAATGGTATTCTCATTCTGTTTTTCACCATAGTAAACCGTGTGACATGTTCCTTCAAATGGGATCATTGACTTTCCTATTTAGAATAAATGTCATGTTTCCATGGCAACAGAAATCAACGAAAAAAAGCCTGTTGACGCTCAAAACATTCTTTTTACTGCCAAATTTGGAACATTTCCATCCAAAATAGAACGTTTTTTTTTTCCAAATATCACTGAATTCTCCATGAAAAAGTATAAGCTAAATCAGGTACTAAATCCCACAGCAACCCCCATTTATGCTTGCTGGCTCACATCTTCCCTTTATAGATAGCAATATAACAGAAGTAAATCTTTTGTAGACTACTGTGCAAAAAAAGTGAAAAAAATGAGTAAAGGAGAAAGTGACAACCCTTCACTATACCGCAAAATATTACAAAAATCTAATGGTCTAATATTATACTGCAGAAATCAAGAGGTGGAGCTGGTGAGTATCAACTGCGCACTTACTTGTAGCCAACAGCAGGGCTAATGAAGAATGTGTCTTAACTTCAAGAAAATGTCCCTCCATAGCGGACATATACGAGGTCAAAAAGACCGGCTCCAATGTTACTCAGTATATCCTCTTATTAGATGATTTGTCTAATTGTCCACACAAACTCTGGGCAAGGTTCCTGTCTGTATCCAGAATGTGGCCAGGATGCTGATGGGGCAGATGTAGCTTCTTGTGGGGTACTTGTCATTAAGAATGTATGCCAATGATGTCATGTGTATTCCCTGGTAACAATACAAACTTCCTCATACAAAGAGGCACATGATTTATCATTCACAATATGTTGTACATATAGTCACATTACTCTCTACTTTCCGTCTTTGATAGTCCCTTTACTTTGTGAATGTCATCTATGGAATACAAACCATCGCCACGGCTTATTTTCTTGGGGGAAGCAAGGAAATGCTTAATTTGTGGTAGCTACCGTTGCTTGGTTCCCACCAACAACGTTTCCACCCATCTATGTGGCAGTACTAAAAAAACACAGTTAAGGTCTACACAGGAAGAACTTCAATAAGAAGCTTGTTCAGTGCACCGTAAAGGGAATTAATTAGCTCAGCAGTGTCATGCAATGGGATTGAGCAGGACATGGTTGGCTGGCAGGGTTGTACCGATTGAATGCAGAGAGTGTGAAATCGTTACTATGGTGTTTTGGACCGCTGGGAGTTGTAGGGGTAAGGCTAATGGATGCGTAGTCAAAGCCAAGCCTGTTGTTATTTGTTAGATGTAGAGCTCTGTATGTTTCTTCTTGAAGTTTGCCACCTTTCTCTTTCAATGTTACTTTTCTCTCCAACACTGTCTCGCTCACTTACTCGCTCTCTTTTACATACTCTCACTCTCATTTCTTTGGTTTTGTAGCCACGGGTATTCATTATGTGAGGTACGGATGAATATATGACAAATATTCTTGTCGTAGCCAAGGTTTACCAGATTATTTCAAACAGTTCTCAATTTAATTTAGTTTAAACATAGAACTTGTTTTAACATCAGTGAGTTGTAGGTTGTCGAATTTATAATTTTATCACATAGGCCCTGAGCGTAACAATAAGAAGACGGATGAATACATAGCTATATTTTGTATTGTATTTTTCAAGAATAATGAATTGATATATCAGGATCTTCCTTCAATAGAAAACACACATTTCTATCGTGGCCAGTGTCACAGTGGACTTAATTCAACTATAATTGATAAGTGGTCGTATTGTTATAACTGTTTTAGCAAACCTTTAACAAGATTACATGAGGGCCAGCAGTGTGCAGTCGTTGTACATTGTATAAGTTAAGAATGGCTTCATGGTATGCCTCATAGAAATGGTTAGGTACTTATTTCAATAATGCTGACGATCTGAAAAAGTCACTGATGAGTGCTATCTTACTGGATAGCAGGTCATGTTGTATGTAGCTATGTTGTCATTAGCCTACATGGCCATGTTATACATGTAGCTATGTTATCATTAGCCTACATGGCCATGTTATACATGTAGCTACATTATCATTAGCCTACATGGCCATGTTATACATGTAGCTTTAATATCATTAGGCTCCATGGTCATTTTGTATGTAGCTATGTTATCATTCGCCTACATGGTCATGTTATACATGTAGCTACATTATCATTAGTCTACATGGCCATGTTATACATGTAGCTACATTATCATTAGTCTACATGGCCATGTTATACATGTAGCTTTACTATCATTAGGCTCCATGGTTATTTTGTATGTAGCTATGTTATCATTCGCCTACATGGTCATGTTATACATGTAGCTACATTATCATTAGCCTACATGGCCATGTTATACATGTAGCTTTACTATCATTAGCCTACATGGTCATGTTATACATGTAGCTACATTATCATTAGCCTACATGGCCATGTTATCCATGTAGCTTTACTATCATTAGCCTACATGGCCATGTTATACATGTAGCTTTACTATCATTAGCCTACATGGTCATTTTGTATGTAGCTATGTTATTATTAGCCTACATGGTCATGTTATACATGTAGCTACGTACATAGACCTTGGACAACCCTCACTCTTGCCAGGGGGATCTTCTTCATAAACTGTACCCTTTTTGGGCTACTTTTGGGCAAAAAGTCCTATTCTGTTTAAAGAAAAATCTGACCGATAAAAATTGTTGATGAATATTCTCTTTGGTCCAAAAATAAATCCTGAAAACTCGGGAAATTGTGCTTAGATACTTTCGTGACAGCAAAATATATGAAGTGTCCCACAGTTACAGAAGTCAGTGTGTTAGGAAGTGAAATTTCAACCACACATGCCCAAGTGTTATTCCAGTCACTCCACCGACTTCATCTAAAAAGACTGACCTAAGATTTTCTGTTTGAAGTTTTTTTCAAAATTTTCAAAGATTCTTTTCCAAAATAGTTATTTTACTTAGGGCCGAGTCATTTATTGCCAGTTGGGGGGGCTTGATGGATTGGTAATTGAATTGCCCATATTTAGTTTTGATCCCCCCCAGTGTGAAGGTTTATTGGGTTTTGGCCTCCCAACCAAGGGGCTCTTTTTCAACATATGACCCCCTATATCAAACATAGCCCCCCCCATCCGGCAATAAATGTGTTTTTCAATTTTTTTAAAGATTCTTTTACAAAATTGTTTCTTTACTTTAATATATTCCCATATTACATGCATGAAATCAACGTTTCTAACAACAATCAATGTAAACCAGCAAATAATGACTATATGAGGAGTTAGATAAAAAAAATTCCGACCTACCGACCTCAACTTTTTTGGCCTCGTTACTGGAAACACAGCTTCTTTTTTTTGGGCCTAAAGAACCATGAAAACAGTAAGGCACTTAGGATGCAGTGTAACTATGTCTACTGCACCCTAAGTGTCTTGCTGTTTTCACCTGCACCCTACCTGTCCTTTTTATGCACCCTAAGTGTCTGCTACCTAAGTGTCCTCGCACCCCACATGTCTGCACCCTAAGTGTGCTTGCACCCTAAAATACCTGTTACCATCTTGATATACCTGTAGCTACGTTATCATTAGCCTACATGGTCATGTTATACATAGACGTCACAGGAGACCAGATGCAGCCCAGTATGGACCACACAGTACTGTTTGTCTACAACTGAATGGTGCTTATAAGTATCAGTTGACCCTTCTTTCATATTTACTTCCATTACTAGCACTAAACCCGCATGATATTAGGTTGTTGTTCACTTTACTTTTACCATTAAAACATATTTTGTGACAGCCTTCATGCTCAAACAATGCAGCACCTGATCTCCTGTGATGTCATACTCTGCATCAGAGAGGTCTCCCTGCTGCCCTTACCAAAGCAGATGTGTTGACAAGTATGCCAGATTCTTTTTATTTAACGAGAATACTACCGAAATAGGTCATCTTGAAAATAGGGTGGTCTCTCCCTTTAAGTAATGCTAAACATACCGAGAAATATATATCACCCCTCCTACCTATTTATTTATTTTTCATTCCTCTTCATTTAACCCCATTTATGTTTTGTTGAACTGGGCTGGTTTGAGGCCCTTTACATTCCTTAGATATATGTAAAAACAGGGTTCCTTATGTAGCTCTAACGCAGGGCTATCAGAATAAATGACAATACCACATATATAAACCATTTTGAATGATCTATTCAGCACAGAAGGTAAAACAGCCAAATCACGACCAGTCATGCCTATTGACCATATGTAGCCATGTTATCTTCAGCCTACATGGTCATGTTGTACATGTAGCTACCTAACATGAGGCCTGCTATGTTATCATTAGCATACATGGTCTTGTTATACATGAGGCTACGTTATCTTTAGCCTACATGCTCATGTTATACATGAGGCTATATTAACATTAGCATACATGGTCCTATTATACATCTGGACAAACAGATAGTGCAACAGTTTGCCGCTAGGCGCTTATAGTACATCCGGCCACATGACTCTAGCACATGTCTCTCTACACTATGGACCTGTACACCTTCCCTACCACCAGTAGGTGTTTTATAACATTCTACAATAAACATCGAATACCTAAATGGGGTGATTGTAGGCCGGAACATTGGTGCATGTGATACCTTATGACTTAGCAAGAAGGTAATTGGTTTGCACTACAATCTCTATGCATGTAGAATGATGCCTAAATAGGCACACTACAAATAGACCAAAGGTGAGTGATAATGCTATAGTAATAGTGCAGCAGCAGGGGCCTATCACATGACCACCGGTCACCAAAAAAGGCTAGAATACAATTGGTACCACAGGAAAGCTCTGATCATGTAGATTACAGCCCTGGTGAGTGTACAAATGATCGTGGGGGACCCAACTTGGCAAATGAGCATTGAAATAAAAAGTAGGAAAATATCATTTAATTGGAAAAAAAATCTAACAAAAAATGTTTCATTTTTGAATTACATTTTTCTCTATACATTTTCATATTCGACTCTATCCAATTTTTCATCATCGATGGAGAGAGTTAATGATTCAGTGTCTACCACAATACCCAAACACTTGAATTTGGTGGAAGGAGGAGTACATTTGTCGGCAGCAATTTCAAAACCAAAATTTGTTAGCACATTATGTAGCATATCAGAGTCCTGAGCACAGGAAGAAAAAATGTGTCCTAGTAAAGCAAAATTGTCTAAAATATAATTTACTATCTTGGATACACCTTGTTTGGCACAATATTTAACAATGAAATCAGAGATTTTTGTAAACGCATAAGGTGCTGTTTTGAGGCCAAAACAAAGTCGCAAATCTTCACTAAAAGTCTCAGTACTTTCCAAATCCCAGCTAAAACCTTGTAAACTACCATGTGAAGGGAAAATGTGGACACTCCTATAGGCAATAATAATGTCTGTAATGGAGCCCATGTCCCCTTTGTCCAATAATTCAACATGATCTAAAGTTTTGTAATGAAATGTTGTACAAGTGTTTTCCATTATATGCTTGTTGATACAGTTATTTCCAGGCATAGAACAATCTGTAATTGGGTGGAGCTTTCCATTGCTTTTTTCAATGCCACCCAGGAGGGTGTTTCACCTCATAACATACGGCCCCCATATGTGACATACGGCCCTCCGCACCATTTTCAGAAGAAATGGCCCATATTGGATGGTAAAATGAACATTTTTCATGAAAAACAACCTATATGGCTGTTCCTGGTTGCCATGACAACCATTCCAATAATCAAAATGTGTAGGATACAATTTGACCAAATTATAGGCTACACAATATCAACAGTGTTCTGAGACCCCAAAAAATAGACTTTAGGAATCTCACTTACTGCGATCAGAGAAGCTACAAGAGGTGTCTCTTAGGGTCGATGCTGTGTCAAGGAATTGCACATTATAATGAAGGTTATAGACAATGTCAGCATAATACATACAATAAATTCATTATAAATCTCTCCCTAAAGTAATTCTCATGCAATCATCGCCTCTACCTATTAACCACCCGTATTTCATCTTTCTGTACAATTAGACCCCACTAAAACAATTACATGTAAACCATATTACTAATAGTCCAGAATGTATGCAAGGGGAATCCCATAGTGAGGCCCATGGACCGGTTCATTCTAGTATGAACCAGTCCTAGCAAGCCCATGGTTATCTAGAGACTATCGAAGACAACACCACTACAAGAGAGGCCATCATTCAACATCACCAGATGTTGAACCATGATGACCTAAGTACAACTATAAATTTTGATACTAACACAAATGAACAACAATTAGACATTAACACCACGCCATAGAATTCGGTAATTCGCAAATTATAGACAACCACTCAAACAGCACAGCTGCAGATGTGACATTGACAGAACAAGAAATTATACTCAAAGAAAACACTATATCAGACACAAACAGCGCATCTTCAACACCCTCACCAATATTCCCACCCACACAAAACCAATATCCAGCACCACCATTGCCACAAAGATTTATACCACCAACCTCAACCCCAATTACAGATCACACATCTGATCAAAACTTTCACAACCAACTACAAAATCAATTCCAATCACAAAAAAAAAAAAAAATCAAAACCCGATCACAAATTACACCCCTCTCCACGTTGATAGCTCAATCGATATATCCAAACAAACGTGAGCACAAGTTCTATCATAGGTATTGTACCCATACAGCCGGCACATAATCAACCAGCATTAAACAATTTATTGAATGGAAACTACAAACCCATAAGAAAATTAGGTGATTTGGCAGCAGATATCGTATTATCAAATACAATTACAACCAATGCCAATGCAGACTACATAGGCACAGGCGCAAGACTAAAAGACACCAATTATACAGCGAGATTGCCAACGATTGGGGTAATGTAAACACGCAAACAGAGCACGATTACATAAACCTAGGAACAGGTGCAGAAGCTAAATTTAATCCCATAAGGCAACATACAGAGAAGGGTACCAATGCAAATAACAGATCACACATCTAATCAAAACTTTCACAACCAACTACAAAAGCAATTCCAATCACAAAGAAAAAATCAAAACCTCATCACAAATTACACCCGTCTCCATGTTGATAGCTCAATCGATTTGGAGGAAACACCAGAAAGACAGGATGTAAATACACCGTTATATATCCAAACAAACGTGAGCACAAGTTCTATCATAGGTATTGTACCCATACAGCCGGCACATAATCAACCAGCATTAAACAATTTATTGAATGGAAACGAGAAAGCCATAAGAAAATTAGGTGATTTGGCAGCAGATATTGTATTATCAAATACAATTACAACCAATGCCAATGCAGACTACATAGGCACAGGCGCAAGACTAAAAGACACCAATAATTATACAGCGAGATAAGGCAACATACAGAGAAGAGTACCAATGCAAATCTATCATTAGAAGAAGGAAGAGAGGCTAAATTAAAGAAAATCAGAAATCGCTGCAATAGCCAACATAGATGATAGAATCAGAGATCTAGACAGTCACCTGACTGAATACACTGACAGTCAAAGCAACAAGATCACAGCAGAATTGAAACTGGAATGCTCAAAACGCAATCATCAATCAAAAGCCAAAACACACAATCAGAAAATATACATCAGACTTTACCCAGCCAAAGAGAAACTACAGAAACAATTCTGGAAAAGCAGCGCATTGATTTACAGTCAACAATGGATAGCTTATACAGCAGAATCATGGGAGACCAAGAAAATGAAAGGTCTCTAACCAAATCGATGTTTGATACAACCAGATCAAGCATTGATAGCCTGGTGGAAAAGCTCAAAAACACAACCATTCAAGTGAACACCATAAATGGCAAGATTGATAATATAGAGGAACAGATAACCAGAGTTTTAGAAATGATGGAATGCAATGTTCCAGACCCTATGTACAACCTTGGTTATGCCTCGGCATGCAAACAAGACGATTTAGAGACAATCAACCACATCACCGAAAGCTATAAACACGGCGCGGTGTATGACAACATGTACCTAGGTACCCCAGTCATAGGTTGCAATCTAGGATGCCCCAACCAGCAGAATAGAGGCCCTGGAAAATCAGAAAATCACCAACAGGGACCTAGAGATAGATCACAAGTGACTGATCAAGTCAATCAGCCACAAAGTCATCCATACCCCCAGCAAAAAAGTCAACCACCTCTGTATCGACAGTAGAATGTTATCGAGGGATATTTCAACACACAAGGAAATTGAGTAGTAATACACACTAACACTGCACCACCACCAACCAACAACCGTATATCGAACCATATCAAACCACCGGAGAAATTCACACACACAACAGGTGCCATGAATGCCGACACATTCATAAAGAATTTCAAATTCTATCTAAAGGCAATAGCAGAAGGGGAGGAAAAGAAGCACGGAAACATACTAAGAAGTTGCCTAGACGGAAAGGCACTAGCATGGTTCGATAACAATGCCAGAGATAACGACTACAACCTGGATAATCCAGACATCATCTACGCCGAATTTCTCACACATTTTAAGGGCGAGACCCCAAAAAGCATCATGGAAGGTTGGAGCCCCAACCCAACGAAACAATCTCACAATACTGCACAGACATGCAAATATTATTGAATAACAGTGACTAGAACTATGCAGGTAAGCTAGAGGTCATGATTAAGGGTCTAGGAGACGATATGGCAAGCTTACTGTGCTTTGACACAAGCATCAAAACCTTACAGGATGTTGAAAGGGCAGCAGTAAGAATAGAATTACAACAGGAAGCCCAACTAAGGTTCATCGAATCAAGGAGAAAGGAAGAAAAGAGATTAAACCAGATGAAAGACTCTTCAAGAGATAACAACCGTCGTTACAGAAGAGATCGGAATTACAACAATAAATCTTGAGAATCTAGACGAGACAATTATGACAGACAACGCAACAACAACAGACGTGGAAGATCGACTGACAGATATGAAGACAGAAACATCTACCACCAATCAAGGAGTAGAAACAGAGATTATTACTCAAATTCGAGATCCAGAGCCAGCAACCAAATTTATCAGGGATCTAGATCAAGATCAGGAGGAAGATACTAAGACTACTACAGCTATCGCAACAACGATAGAGATTATGATAATAAGAATCACCGAGATTCGAGAAGGGACAACAATAGCAACAATGACAGACGGAATAGCAACAAAGGAAATAACAACAGAAATTCCAACAAGCAAGAAAATAACAGGAGATACAATGACGACCGTAGTAAGTCAGACAAAGACAGGAAATACAATAGAAGGTTTAACAATATGCATTCCGAAAATACCAATCAGGACACACAGGATGAGAGTGATCATTACAGTGAGGATGACACTCAAGAAAATAGCAATGATAAATAGGTTTCAGGGAGAATCAGCAAGAGACCCACCGATGGATCCCTGATGGGCATCAACATACCCAATGCCACACAATTTGATGAAATCTCTGCAGCCACAATAGGCAGCTCAGACTTAGACCAAGATGATTCAGATACTGAAAGGGAAGATGAGAATAAACTATTCCTAACACTCAAGAAGTGTGTACATAAGCGCTGACCATCAGTCGAAATCCAAGCACCATTAGAAAATGGAGTCCTTGACCTAGAAGCAGAAGGAATCAAAACAAATGCACTGATAGATACAGGAGCAATGCTAAGTTTCATCACTAAATCCATGTATCACAAAATACATCAAAAGAACCCAAATGTGTACAGACAACCAACCAACATAACACTTCAATTAGCAGACTGCAGTAAAGTAACAGCAAGATCAGCAGTGAGAACAAATATGAAAATCGGCAAAGAAACAGTAAACTTTCTACTGTACATAATGGAAAAACTAAACCTACCAATCATACTAGGACTAAATTTCATCAGAAAATACAGCAGTTCGATCAAATGCATAGATTCAAGGGAACAAGTATCAACTAATATTACGTTGATAAAGAATACCATCTTATGTCATGGCAGATACGACTGTTATTATAGAATAGTACCGGACATGCCGTATTCAATGGGGGGATGGAATACAATGATGCCGTATTCAATGGGTGTCCGCCATCTTGGATTCTGAACAGATCTAAGCTGTGTTTCTCTATTTTAAAGCAAATTAACCCCGTAGAGCCATGACATAAATGCAAATGTCAACTCCCATGGAATATTTTTGCATCGTATTTCCCTTGCTGAGGCCTCGTTGAATACGGCAGACTCACTTCGGGGAATACGATGCAAAAATATTCAATGGTCTTTGACATTTGCTTATGTACCACCAAACTCAGAATTGCAAACAACAGGAACTGTAGCTTCACACATGAACCTATCAGGAGTGATAGGAATAACCGAAAACAACCATGAAAAAGATTATGTATTGAAACACATCATTGTCAAACCAAAAGGGGATAACAACTTGATAAGAGTCATTATAGCAAATATCACACAAATCAAAATACCAAAGTTCACCTTAGTCAGAGTTTTTAGCCCACTACAAGATGAGACCCAAATAATACCACTAGAAAATCCAAAAGAAAAAGAACCAAACTTTTCATCCAATAAACTGTGGAGAAGTAGTTCTGAAAGATATCAGAGGACCAAATGAAAAGCCAAAATACAAAATAAATGATGATTAGTATAGTATGTATCGGAACGGGAACATAGTTAAGTACTGTTTATTACTCACTCGACCTGCAGCCAATCAGAGGGCTCCATTTGGTCATGTGACCTCCACATGACCTACTGACCTACTTAGGTGATCACATGATCAGCACGTGACCTAGTTAGGTGATCACATGATCACCATATGACCTAGTTAGGTGACCACATGATCATGTGACCTAGTGAGGTGGTCACATGACCTGACCTTCTTATGTGGTCATGTGACCTCATTTGCATGATAGACCACGCTCCTTGATTACTTATAAAAAGTTTGAGTTTTTTTTAGAAAAAAAGTGATAGATTTTAACGTGAATTGATATACTTTATTGATTTTTTTTATAAAAAATATTTTTTGGCAAGCTAAAAGCTTGCCTATCTCTTTTGTGCCCAGAATTATTTTGAGAAAGCTGATTTTTTTCAACAAACTTTACATAGTAGTAGCTATTACCTATATTATGTCCAGATTAAAGTACTGATTCAAATGGTAACAAAGAGTGGAATAAAATATCTTTCAGAAAATGTAATATGAAGCATATGTGAGAGTATTATATGAGTCAGTAGGGAATGATGATGGCACAAGATGTTGTTATGGACTGATTTAGATGAAGGTGCCTAGAAAATCTTCTTTTTTATATTTTGGTGGGAAATAGGTTATTTTCAATTCATAAAGCATTATTTTGACATTTCAAAGAAAGTTGTATTGATGGAAATGGAAAAAAGATATGTATAATAATTGGATTTCTATGAGAATATCACAGGAAAAATATTTTATTGATATTTGTGTAGAGGCAAGGAGAAAGGGTGCTCCGTGCTTAGAGTCAACTTTAAAATTCAAATCACTAGCTTTACAGTGATACATAGCATGAGAAGATACTCCTGTTAGTTTTGGAGGAATGGCTTGCTAGATATGGGTAGGTGTGACCATTTTAAATATGTTAATAAGCTCTATGTCTAATTGGTCGTGAGATATATAGCTAATTAGCATAATTTATGCTAATTAGCTAAATTCATATGAATTTTTATTCTTTTGCCCATAACTTTTGATCTAGAAATGGTATTTTCATTCTGTTTTCACCATAGTAAACCTTGTGGGATGTTCCTTCAAATGGGATCATTGATTTTCCTATTTAGAATGAAAATCATGTTTCCATGGCAACAGAAATCAACTAAAATGCCTATTTTGGCCCAAAAACATGCTTTTTACATGCCAAATTTGGAACCTTTCCACCCAAAATAGAACGTTTTATCAAAAAACATTGAATTCTCCATAAAAAAGTGGCCTATAACAGTTTTAGTCATATTTTTCCTATTCTAGTCCATAGTGGTGCCCCCTGGTGGCTAAATCTGGTACTAAATCCCGCAGTAACTGTCCTTTCTGCTTGCTGGCTCACATTTTTGGTATTTTTATCAATATTTCTGTGAATTTATTGAATTTTCTGTGTTTTTACCATTATTCTCATGGCCAGAGCGCGCACTTTTTATGTGTTTTAAGCCTGTTTTCAATTCATTATTTTCTGCAATAAGATCTATTAATAAGTATTAACCTAATGCACCATGACAAATTTGGTACCATTGGAAAGCCCTCGATATTGCGAATCTTCTGGTGTTGAAATTATCTTAATCTGATGAATATTAAACCCATGGTGGTCTATTGAACATATACACATGGTTAAGAGCACACTTTTGCTATTCTGGGCACGTAAGGGCTAAAAAAAAATGGGGAATTTAGTTTGGCAAGCTTAAAAAAAGAAAAATTTGGGGGCCTTTATTTATTAAAGCAAGCTAAAAGCTTGCCAAAAAAAAAGAAAAAAGTAGGGGACCTTTATTTATAAAAGCAAGCTTAAAGCTTGCCCCCCCCCAAAAAAAAAGGTAAACCCACCCTACCCTTTTGGGGTAGGGGTGGGTTTTTACTTGCAAAAGTAAAACGTTAATGTAACATAATGAGTGGGTGGCGCCACCTGTCATTTTTTTTTTAACTTTTATTTTGTACTTATTCGTTCATATATTGTGTTCGCAGCAAGCATTCACACATTGTGTGTGCAGCATGCTAAGGGGAGATAAAATAAATGCTAGTGTAGGGGTATGGTATTTACACTTGTACATTCATGCACCCGTGGGACTCAGACCTAGGTCTTCGGGTGTGGTGGGGGAATCTGGATGGCAGGTGGCAGCACCTGCCTCTGGGTTTGTATCCATTACACCAGGGGGCCTACCACTCGTCCGCCCACGTCATGTGGCTGTTCTGAGTTTTGCGGGCTTTTCCCCTATATAAGGTTGGTTCTACCCCCACATTCTCCAGTAGTGGTTCTACCCACTGCTCAACCTGGTCGTTACCTGAAAGGTTAACCGAATGCTCTGGCAGCATGTAGTCCTCTAAGGGGCTGTGTACAAATGACATCATGCAGGAGGGGGGAGGGGGGTCCCACTTCCCATGACCAAGCATGACAAGGGGGGGAGGGGGGGTCATGGGCTGCATGACATCATGTCATCAAGAAATGAAAATTTGTTTTGGTTTTGGCAAGAAAAGAAAAATTTTAAAGGTAGGGAGATATAATACCTATAGGCCCTACATGCATGCCTTCCTCAGACATCTCATTCAATGACCCTCCCCCTCCCACTCCATGAGGTATCTTGCTTCTCTCCCAATCCACCCCCTCCCGTTGTTGAGGAGTTATCCCTTGGAGCTTTCCACCACCCTGTTGCTATTTTCATTGAGGAGATGCTTGGGGAGATGTAAAAGGGACTTCCCCCTTAGTTTACTCTCCACATCTTTGTCTAAATGGAACTCTATGGGACTGCAGGTACTACAGTAAAATCCTGAGGTGACTCAATTGCTTTGTTATTTCATAAATTGGAAGTATGATTGCAATTGATAGTCTTCTGAGAATATGTAATACTTTCTGAGATCTTGTATTGGACTATTGACCTAGACAGTTTTTAGGACCTTTTGTGACAGGAAATACTTGTATATGATCACTACCATAATACTCTGTGTATTAGGTATGGATATAGTGCATCCTGCATATAAGGACCCATAAGCCCAGGGGGGCACCCTCTATGTAATGTATACACATATGTGCGGCAGGCAAGGGAACTTTTTCTGGGTAAAGTCCCTAGCAAGCGTCCTGTTTCAGCCACAAATGTCCCTAGTAAGGGTCTACTTTTGAGCAAAATGTCCCTAGCAAGGTTTAACATTCAGTAAAATACCGTTGAAATTTCAGAAATGTTCAGGTACATTTTCTCAGTTCTCATGAAAATAGCATGAACAAATTTCAAATTTTCTCCAAATAAGGTCGATTTAAGATATTTTGAGCAAAATCTAACGTCATGTCAAAAATTTCCTAGCAAGAGTAGAGTTCTGACGAAAAACCCTGTGAACGAGTGCAATAGCAAGGGTAAATGTAGTTTGCGGGTTCAGCCACACATCCGTATCAAAAACAATTGAAGTGCCCCCCCTCCCCTGGCCCATAAGCTGTTAATAAGCTGACAGTGTTTGGCATGTTTCTCTGTTCATTTGTTGATCAGTGCTAGTTCATATTATCTTTAATTGCCAATTCACCCCCACTATATGTCCCTTTGAACCATTTCAATTAATTTTGTTTTTTGGCTATTCCATGGTAGCAGATCCTTATTGGGGTGACCCCTGCTCAAGCTGGTACCAAGCTGATAAATAGGCAAATGTTCACGAGTGGGGAGAATTTTTGAGGGTTATCTCACGCGCCGATCAGGTGCCGTATCGCACGACGCCCGCAGGGCGGAGTGCGATGCGGCACCTGATCGGCAAGTGAGATAACCCTCAAAAATTCTCCCCACGAGTGTTCATTTGCATTTATTTCATGTTATTTTGATCTAAAACTGCTGAATTACAATAGAATTTACCAGAATGACTCCCCGTGCGCATTGTTTACATTGCCATCTTGGAGCTATGACATCACTAAATGGTCACGTGACCTAGGCGTGTGATATTTTCGCGGGTTATCGCACGGGGGGTGTGCGATACGGCCGATCGAGTGCTAGAGCTATGGGCTGTCAGTATCTCGGGCATATCAACATGAAATAAGGACTGATAACAGCCAGGGTGATGGGTACCGGTACAAGGAGTTTTGTAATGCACCCTAAAAAGTCTGCATCGAATGAAGGGAATTTTCTGATTGGTAGCAGATCCTTATTGGGTGACCCCAGCTCAAGCTGGTACCAAGCTGATAAGGACTGATAACAGCCAGGGTGATGGGTATCGGTACAAGGAGTTTTGTAATGCATCCTAAAAAGTCTGCACCGAATGAAGGGAATTTTCCGATTGGTCAATAATGTATCCGGCTAGGTCAGAATAGGCCTACACTATTCATTAAATTTGGGGGGGGGGTAGCTCTCTGCATGATGTCATGCTGAGGGGGGGGTCAAGTGTTGTATGACGAAACATGACAAGGGGGGAGGGGGGTCCAAAATGGTCCAAAAATGCATGACGTCATTTGTACACAGCCCCTAAGCCTGTGATCGTATGTAACAAAGGCTTATGAAATAAAAGCTCGGTTGCCTACCCGTAAACTTCTCTCTTCGTTATGATTTAATCTAACTTAACGAGACGAACCACTACACTGGTGCCGTGACCAGTTGGTCTTCGGGTAGGCGCAGTCAGAAATGACTGAGCTGACCCCAGTTAGGGGAAATGGCCCAGATCCTGAGCTAAATTCCCCGATGGAAGATGGTGAAATCATGTCACCATCCCCAGGAACAGGGTGGAGAGATCCACAGGAACACTACCCAGATGGGTTAGCGGATGTAAGAAAGAACTTACATGAGGAACTGGAAGAATTTGGAGACTCCTTATTCATGCCAGGAGGTACCTTGAAACCTGCACCTATGCATAAAAGTACCGCTCAATTTGGTCAACTACCATTTGAGGTACCTAAGCCAAGTGCAGGTATGTTTAAAACTTCATACAGTTCTCGAATCAAACACCAAAAGTGTGGATTCGAGAAGAACAAATTGGACGAGCTTGAAGACATTAAAGCTGAATACGAGAAGATCCAATTGGATCTCATCACACTAACCGGGACTCAAGACAGAATTCTGACTGAAAACAAACAGTTGATGTCAGAACGTCTTGATTCCGAGTTATAGAAGCCAACAACTGTTGTTGGATAGAATGGAGAAAGAAAAACAAGATTTCCAACTCCAGCACGAACAATATCGTGATGCATTATACACGGCGGATTTAGAATATAAAGCCTCGTGTGAAGAATTGAATAGAACTAGACAAGAAATAAGTTCTACTCAATCGGCCCATGGCAAGTATCAAGAAGAGCTGAAAAAGATAGAGACAGCCTTCAAAGATGCACGAACTACGTATCACAAACAAACCGAAGAGCATGAAAAACTCAGAGGTCAATGGATACTTGAATCAGCAAATTTGACTGCTAAACAGACAAAAATGCTGAATGACTATTCGGAACTGGAAACTAAAGCTATCCAGATGTCAAAGTATCTAGAGGATACTGGTCGCGTGGTGGGCACTCTTGAACCAGACTTCACTGTTTCAGGAATTGTCCTAAACACGACGAGTGACCAGATGAACTCTTTGAGGGGTAAGGATGAGGTAACAGAAAACACTGTACCTCGTTGTGAAGAAGTAAAGAGTCATCAGGTTAGATTTACGGATAATACCTCGAAACCTCTTGGTTTAGGTACGGGAAATATTGGAGGTGCTTCTACAAGTGGAATACAACAAAACCACTCAGTAGGAGCTTCCAACTTTGACGGCGGATGGCCACAACAGTCACCTTTAGGGGGACCGAACAGCCCTTATGCCCAGTACGGATGGAATCAACCCCAACCAGTAACGCCCAGAATGCATCCGGAGGAACACCCGGACAAACATCCGGGAATTCCCGTACAACTGGAGGACAGTCCGGATACTCACAAGGATCTGGATCTTCAGCAGGTAGTTCCAGAGGTAACCCCTTTGCGGGTAACACTGGTTCCAATAATGGAAACCAGTCGTCTGGAACAGGAAAAAAACACTAATAACAATAGTGGTTTCTTTAGTTTTGGTGGAAATACACAGTTCACCAATGATCACTCCCTTAGAGCTTTACAATGGTGTATGTTTTTTCTTTGTGATGGGTGTTCACTTTTTGGGGCCTTCATGCTGCAGCAGTATATGAGACTATGACAGGAGAGCAGACCCATCAGTGCTGCAACCAACAGCTAGTGCAACACTAACGGTAACACTAATCAGAGACTAATCAATAAGCAAGCAGTTTCTTCCCTACCGAAGATGAAAAAAACATCTGAAACTAAAGTGCCGTGTTTCTAATCAACCACCCTTTATCAGAATAATAAGCACCTCGTAAAAAGGGGAATGCGATTCTATTTTATGAAATACATATTATAAAAATTGTATTCCACATTATCATGTCAGCTTTTTATTGGGTGTATAAAAATCTATTGATGGCAGCAAACTTCGTCTGGTGCTGATTATTGTTGGCATCCTGCTGACCACCCTGGTAGTGGCTGCACTCTGTTTCCTCGCTTTCTGGGATGATCGTTGGCCGTGGTTAGCTAAGGTCAAGCTCGCCATACATAACTGCTGTTCACAAAAGAAGTAAACATGCTTAGTGAGTAATAGATGTTTAACGCCATTTCGACATCTAAGGTCATATTCATGGCGAGAACTATATTACACAATTTAACAGAGGAATGTGTCAGTGCCCGTGCATATGTGCACCAGCATGCTTAGTGTTCCTCTTGCTGAGATGGTGTGATTCCAATTCAATGGGTGCAAGACTTAATCTGATGCATTCCTTTTTTTGTTGTTCAGAATTCATAATTGTATTTTAACTAACATCATATTAGATCATTCCTATTTCGTAAATTTTCCCCGAAAGAGAAAAAGCCAAGACAATAAAGTTGCTTTATCATTATTTTCCCAGAATCAATTGGGCATTTACATGGATCAATAATTCACTAGAAGTTTTAGGCTGAGGTCGGAGAAATCTCAATGTTTTCCAACTGCACAATGCTGAACTGTTTGCGTTTCCACCCGTGGAATATAGAGAGAATAATAAAGCAGAGAAGCAGACTGAGAAGCCATGCATCTTCTAACCCAACTGGGGGTCAGGCCGACATGGATCCCTTCTGGGTGGCACCTTGAAACACTGAGGTCAGTCATAGACGTCTCCGGCTACAACGTACAGCTACAACCAGAGATTCTATTTCACACCCTTAAGATTTTGTTCATTCATTTAATTCACTACTGGCACACAAGATATCAGGTATATTAGGAGATATATAAGTATAAGCAATGACTTTATTGTTAGAAATTCTATTTTCTCTTAGATTAGGGAGTGGTCATTATTTATCAACAGGGGGGTGGTGGGTTTTAGGGGGGGGGTAAAATTTTCAGACCCCTCCCAAGGGGGGGGGTAAAAAAATTTTGACCCCTCTTGAGGGGGGGCTAAAAAAATTCACCCTCTTTTTAGCAAAAAAGCCAGCACACTACTATAGATCAAGGAGGGGCGCGAAAGCTCTCCGCGCCTCCGGCGCGGGGGGCGCAAAAAATTTTGACTGCCGTCAAGGGGGGGGCGTAAAAAAGTTTTGCGCCAAAACCCACCACCTCCCCTGTTGATAAATAATGACCACTCCCTTACTTGGGATTTCACCCCAAATCGTCCACAGACACCCAAACACTGAGGTCTGTCATAGACCGCTCATACAACGTACAAACTACAACCAGACTCTCTTTTACACCCCTAGTGAGTGTTAAAATATGAAAGATTCATCTGAAGTCGGCCACACACCCTGAGTCGGCCATCGTTGGTATTAATTTCCTAACAAGGTGCCGTGCTATATTGTGCATGGTAATATGTCTGGAATCCATAAAAAAAAAACAAGTAAATGTGGATCAACATGGTAAAAGGTAGACCAGCGCACCCCTCGCGGGAGCACCTTTTACCGTGTTGATCCGCAAATAAACCCCTATTGAGGGTCCAGTCCCTATATGTACATGTATTAAAATTTGAATGTGCGTTTTTGATACACGTGAGGCAGGGTGTTTTTAATCTTTTGATGTGTAAGCTGAAATGATGTCCCGGTGATGTCCCAAAGATTTCCCAGTTCCATAGTTTTGACTTATTGGTAACAAATAGTACTAACATATAAGAACTACTGGTAATTGCTGAGAAATGGTGAGTTAGTATGGACATACATTGCACGGCTGCTTACAAATGTTGAGTAAATTACTTTCATATATTGACTCAATCATTGATAATAAAACCATAGCGTTGTAGATTTTAATACAATAGTAGAGAATAGTCCTGTGAGACATGGCACGGCGACTTGTAATCTTGTGTTTAGTTTCAGTTGGTTAGACTGATAGATAGGGCATACTATCATCTGGGATTTTGGTAATATACAGCACACATTCAACCAGAACTACCCACTGCAGCTAAGTACTAATAGCCTGTAGACTGCATGCACCTCACTCAGCTGTCACAGGGACCTGTCTTATTCAATGTTCAATGTCATAGTCAACAGGTGTGTCATTATGAGTGTACACTGTCTCAGATTGCCAGGAGCCTGCTCTGCCTTACCCCCTCCCCCTCCCACACATACATACACACCCAACTACCAATAACCTCATAATAGTCTGTACCTCATCACGGGCCAGTGGTCAGCAAACCGGCCAGATCACTCCACCTCTCTGTAGAGGGGGAGCACAGTGTAAGTACTTCTGTACATACATGTTTTCACAGTCTTCCACAAAATCGTTTAATTAATGAAATATAATGAAAGGAGTAATTAAATTAATGTTTCATCACCAATAGCAGATACATATTCTGAGAAAGCATTATTTCAATGTAAACCGAAACATTTGCACAGAAAAGAATATAGCAGTTCCACAAGGTGTCCTTACACTTCCACCTCCTCTGATTTACAAAAATGCACATATGGCAACACACACTTTAGCACTGATTTCTCCAAATGATCTTTGACAGTGAATACCTTGTTCAAATGCACAAATTATGATCCAATTGTACCATAATCCACTGAGATGAAACATGTACTGCATATATATATAGTAGTTTCAGAACCAACAATTCTAAAACAAAGGCTACAGAGATGCATTTCTGAATCGTAAAATGCTCTAATGCTAATCTACCATACGGCTCCAAATGATGAAATGTCTAATCTGCAAATAAAATCAAAAGTATGAGATGTATTCTGAAAATTCCTTCACTGATAAGTAAAGTACACACACTGTTGTTATCACATTAGAATAGTGAGCAGGAATAGTCTATAGCAGAGGAGTCACAAACAAAAATAAATTGCAAGGCCTCCCTATCCGTTACACCATGGCAACTTAACCATACATTAGTCTACTCATCTCACGAGTAGTACTCACTAGTCGCCGCGCTAAATAGTCCCAAAGAAGTCCCACCCATGTCAAGGTAATTCCCTGGTGTATTTATAGCAGCTAATAAGAAAAGTCCTCTCCTGTGGCTTAGGCCCAAGGTGAACTGACCAATCACAACCATGTTCAAAGTAGGGTTGATAGGACCCACTTGGGTCTGTTTGAGACTATCAGCATGATCCCTTTTGGGGAGAAACGGTATGATCGGAAGTGTGTCCGTGGTCCCGTGGTGAATATGTGAAAGTCTACTGCTCATATTTTACAAGCGAAAATGGCGCCGCGTTAGCGGTTCTCCTCGAAAGACGTAACTGACTATCAGCACCAAACGTGGTGCCACCTTGTGGGTATTGAGTGAACTAAGCTACCAATATGGCAAAAGCTGCTCCACAGAGGCCTTTTTATGCCACACAAAAAAGCTATTTTTTTAAAGTACCTAACCTTTGCCAAGGAAACAAAAAGAAAGTTATTTGTTGTACTTTATCTAAAGAAGCTATTTTGACCCTTGGTGACATTGTCCCCTTCTCCTGGGGCCTGTTGTGAATTTCTTTTAAACATCACATAAGCAAATCGATTAGGAAAATTGAGCTAAAATGAAAAAAAAATAAGGAAAACGGTGACAAAAAATCAACTATAGTAATACTTGCCCCAAAAAAGTTTCATGAACATAGATAGAGAATTAACTGAGACATGATTTTTTTTTTACTTCAGGAAAGCCCCCTCTAAGAACGAGTTTAAGTTGGATATGGAGATCTGGAGTTCATAGATAAATGGGAAATGGTATAACTTGACTCGTAAATTAATCACATTTACAAACTACTGTGGGGTCAATATGTGAAGTGTTATTTACCACAGTGACACCAGGAAATATAGAATTACCCCTGCATGACAGGCTTCGAGTATGGATGCTGTATTTTCTCCATAACTAATGTTGTTTTCAAATAAAATTGTGTAAGGATTCATATAATTCTCTAATGCCAAACTAGATATCCGGGAAGAAGTATAATCAATGATTTTGTTGTTAGAAGTTCTACTTTTTCTTTGGTTGCGAGGGACTTTCTTATTTCACCCCAAACTGTTCACAATACCATTCCAAGTCGGCCACCATATACCCTATGTCTGCCACTGAATATCAGTAATATGCTTCTGCTATGACATTCCTTAATACATTTTCTTTTTTTTTGTTCAGATTAAAAAGTTGACACCCCTGTTTACAAGTATAGGATTTTTGTTTGTTTGTTTGTTTAGTTTTACATCCGGGGGCCATCGAGGAACTCAGACATTCAAGAATTTTAAACTATTCAATAGTAATGGTAGGCTGCGGGCCTACTGTCAATGGACCATTCTGGGTATTATTATTATTTTTCATATTTACTAAATTCTTCTCCATATAAAGCCTAAGCTCTGCCCATGATCCACACTCAATAATCTCCTGTATTCCTCAATAGGAACCAGGATCCTTTAGTCATCACAAACACACTTCCTCTATTAGACTCTGTGACATAAGGTACAAGGATGTAATAACATTCCAACCTTATCTACTCAGTCCAACTGGAGGAAGTGGGATCCACCTGTGGTGCCATATTTGGAATGAGAGGATATTTCACAATCTCCTCTCATTAACATAATCTACCCACAGGTGGCACTCTCTCCTTATGACATGTGTCACTATTCTATTGAGCCACATGTACAGAACATTTCACAAAACTGTGAGCTGCTCAGGCCCTCAGTATATAAGGTAGCTTGAGCAGCTCCCAATCTATCTATTCTAAGCTATCTATTCTAAGATCATCTCTCCCAACTTACACCTTACACCTATACCTAGAACCTACGACAGGTTGAGCTATAGGATCGGAGGCAGAGCTTAGATCTTGGCGAGTGTTATCATTGTTACCACCTTTATGAAACACTCATGTCAGCTATGCAATAAAAGGATCAACTGAACTTCCCTGGATTCCGTGTACATTCACTTCACCACATGTAACCGTCCGTTGACACGATGGTGGATGAACCCTCCAAGAATATCCCACTACCAACCTCTCATTAAACATGAGCAATAGTGAGACATCACCTAAGGAGCCAGCTTCAGAACAACGCACCTTTACATCACCTGGGCTAGACGCGCCCAACCAATCCACAAGTGATACTACACACCACCTCCAGAGGCAAACTTCATCACCTGCAGCCTTCAAAATGATCCAATTATATCCACCCGACACACCTAGGAACACCACCCCTGGTAGGAGCTATACAGCGCCACGATCTGACGCTCACAGCGACAGCCCCAGGAGCAGCCGCAATGATTAGGATTCAGGGAACGGAACTACAGCACCTATAGTCACCGCCCCCCACCCTACAGGACCCGACCACACGACCGCCCACCACTACTCCAGAAGTTAACTCTCAATTGACTCTCACACCTCCAGGACTCTTGCACTGACAATGAGGAGCACAACCAGGATACCTCGATTCTGGAGCCTAAAAGCAAGTCTGGTCAATATGGACAGCAAGGTAAGGCCATTTTTCGTTGATACAGAACTGACTAAGAGTGCAGTATCTGTTAGTATGGACAACCACTTGTATAGAGCTCTCGTTGATTCTGGCGCCTCCTTGTTTTTATTAACCAGAAATGGTTGATAGAATAGCAAGCACACATTTTGAAATATGTTAGGAACCTTAGACTCACAGTGTTACTGGCTGATAAAACCCCTTTTCCTCCAAAAACATCCTACAATGTCTATAGTCAGAGTATAGGCATTGCCCCCCCCCGCCCCCCACCCCAGCCCTACACCCCAATCTATTATTCCTAACAAACCCACCCATGGTAACCTTCTTACCACCCTTGAAACAGACATACATAGAACAACCCAGACACTATAGGCAAATTTTCTTCGTGTAATAGTTGTTCCCTCTCCATTTCCTATATATTATTACAATGGAGAGTACTCATTAGAACCACCAAATTCACCTTTTTTTTATGTTTTATTTTTCCACAAATTCCATTATCCCCTCCAAAATATCGAACCGTAGTACCACAACTAAGTGGGTGACATTGCCAAAAATTTTATTTAATTTTCTGAAGGCTCAGGCAGCCGTAAACTGGATGATCTGGTTGGCACGCCACATAAATTACCCACGGTCACAGCGTACGCTCGGTTTGTGTCCCATCAAATTGGGGCATGCATGCGCCGGTTTGTTACAAGCTCAGGGCTCCTCTATACCCTAAGGTATTACCAAATGACGGCCTACTGTAGGAGAGCAGCTCTCTTGCATCCTGATCCGTGTTTATACCTCTGTTTACCATTGGTACTGGATGTTTGGTGAGACACTTAATCAAATAATAACTCAGCATGGTTCCCTGCTGTGTTAACACAGCAGGAACAAGTGCACACAGCCATTACCCCACCAACCTTACTACAATATTCAGATCATCCTTTGATCATCCGTACCTAAGGGTCAAGGTACCCCTTAAATTTGCATATCACCGGCCAGTTATATGCAAAACAACCAATAGCTAGGCCTTGTGCCATATATGGGTGAGACATACCTCATCGGGAGGCATGTAATGAGGAATTAGCCAACCTCATGAAGTGCTTATAAGCCTCACCCTACCCCCAACTTTCCCACTTCCCAAACAATATAACAAACTTACCAAACCCAGTCACCATATGGAGCAAGTATCCGGAGACCACAGGGCCAAATGCCGAGGCTGCCATGCAACCAGCCCAGGTAGGTTTTTGTCTTATGTGTCCATTAGTAGCGTCATCAATCGTTCTAGCATGACAATGATGGATTATACCATCATGTGACCCAGATACCCATTACATGCCAATGGTAGTGTGCGCCCAGAGTGCTTTGTAAAGTGTGATAGTTGAATTCGCAGTCCAGTTCATGCCTTTCTACAACGACCTGACCACTTTAGATCTTACTTATCAACCTTTTGGCAACACCCCACCCTCCCCACACACAACCCATCCTACCTCAAATTACCCATTTATAATACTAGTTTTTAAGCCTTAAGGCACCAAAGTCATATGGATTCAATCCAGGGTGGCCCATCCATAGCCTTCTAGGCCCACATGGCAAATAGAAGCAAGGCCATGGATCTGTTTGGCAAGCTGTTCATTGTTATCTAGCCAAGCACCCCCCACCACTGTATTGAACCTTCTCAACTCACTAATCACTAAAAACTCTTACAAAAGAGCCAGGGTAAAAACACATCGATTACTAGCCATAGATTAACCTAACAAGCTAGTCTATTTTAGAAATTATGCCTAACAGTGTCCTATTAGCAGCACACCCCAAACAACAACCCCCCCCCAAAATTTTGTATAAGACCTTCTTTTTTTTTTCCAACCCAAAATTCACTGCGCCCCACACCCGACCTTTTTTTCTCTCACACATAACCAAGCCCCCCCCACTCAACCACCCAAGCCCTATTTCCGCCCAAATCAAAATTCGTATGAGTCACTATTGCAGTAGAGTACATGTGCACTGGCAAAATCAAAAACCCCGTTTTGTCAGTATACCCGTAACCATAACAACGGGGGAATCACCCACTCTATTTATAGAACAGGTGTCCCCACGCTGTAATAGTGAATGCCTGGCGAGTCTAGCCACAGCATCGTCCCCCGATCCAGGAGAGCATACCAGATAGAAGGCTCGGGCCCAAATGGTGGCAAGCATATAGGGCTCTGCTAAACCCCAAGAAGCCCAGTGTCCAAACTATCTATATATGTTTAAACTCAACCTGGCTGAGAGGGCCACATACATAGTCAATGGTAGGTAAAATTTCGACTCACCATTCCAACATGGCCGGCTCCGGTTCATGATGGAAACCACCGTCCCACCTCACTAACTACCGGCCACCCCCACAATCATATAACTTAGGACCGTCCCAAGGTTATACCCAAATGTCAGTAGTGTTTGGAAGATACCATCACACTTATGTGGGGATGGCAGGTAACCCTCACACATACGCCGCAAAGACGCTTATGTGGGGATCGCCCCCCCCCCGCCCCATCTAGCCTACCATTCACCCCCGCCCCCCCCGCACCCCGAACTAAGCCCCCCCCAGCCTCCACAAGATGCCCAAAACACATCCATACACAGCCATCATCAAACATTATGAGCTAAACAACATCATAGCCACAGCTAAGGCTAACTAACACAATAGATCGGCCTACACTAATGTTCATCAATGTTGGCACCGGCTGCAACGTCTGGCCAGATCGATGTAATCAGGCAGACAACTTTCGCGCCATACGCGGCAGCCCAGCGCCATCTTGGTTTCGTTTTAATTACCGAAACCGACGGACGTCACGGCCGTCACCATGACTACCATCGGTCATGTGACACCCGCACGTGGCATCCCGACAACAACAACATTAGCACATGTCCCATTTGACTTGTTCAGATCAAACTTACCTTAATAGCCATTAATCATCCCACCAGGAGGAATGATGATCCACTGGATCTGCGTGATGCTGAAATACAATCCAAGAAACAAATTAGGCCAAAATGTCCCACGTCTCGACCCTCTAAATTATCAAAAATTCAAATATCACCCTTTTGTAAGTCAAAATATACTTACAATCCGCCCGTCATGGTAATGACTATGTGCAACACGGTGCCGTTAGGCAAAACAACGTCTACCTCGTAAACTTCCATAACGCCGATTATGCAACATTATGACATCACAGACGGACGAGTGCCTTTTTATAGCACCCCGGATCAAAATTATTTTTTTTGGCGACACAGGAAAGAAAATTTTTTTTTCTCTCCCCCCCATTTCGGCCCAAAAATTTAAATTTTCCCTTCAACCAGCATCAACAGAGTTCTTGTCAGGATATTTGAGACAGGTAGGAGTCGACCTGAGCAGGTCATACCTGTATTAATCCCCATAACTTATCTGATTCTCGCCATTATGGTGCAGCGCCAGCTTGCCAAGAAGCTTCAATAGATAGGAGGTGAAACTCAGAGCTTTACCTATGGACACAGTGTAACAGCCCCCCCCCCCTCTACCCCCCCTTCAAAGTAGGCTCCCTTTTGTGTTCAGTATTGAGTCCTATGTAGGATAAGGGGGTTTATAGAGATGTCAGGAATCTTTATCAGAGTGATATCAAATGGAAACAAGGGGCCACCTATACCAGAAAATCCTGCTGAATCCAGAATTTGTGATCTTGATTCTCAAAATTTGACCAAAAGTACCTAAAAAGGAGGTTTGATGATGAGAATATTTTAAAAATGTACATAAGTTATATTGAAAATGATTGGAACTATTTATAGAGGCAACATGCTAATCAAAGTCAATACCTGAATCTACATATCCTAATGTTTGCCTATCTCAACCTGACAAGTACTCTACCTGTGTATGGCTCTGCCTCTCCCACATACTGCCTATCCCTTAGTCTACCTATCACTCATACTACGTATCCCTTGAAACATCTAGAGTTTAATTAGGTTTTCTCTCAAATGGCTTAAAGGATTAAAGTTTACCCTTCACCTTTGTACCTAATTTTCTCTGTACATTCTTACCATTAGTCTACCTATCCTCAATCTGCCTATCATTCACTTTACCTATCCCTCATGGTGACTATCCCCCAACTCTTCACATCCCTCATGTTTGACTGGCACATCTGTGATATTACCTAGCACCAATGTATCTTTTGAATATGCTTACCTTACAAGGTACCCTCTGTACCTATCTCTTAAACTGTTTATTACCTATCCTCCTTGCTACCCATCCTCTTCAATACCTATCCCTCTAGCTCACTTTATAGCTTTCCTACCTATCACAGCTTGATCAGCTGGGATAGCCCACGACCAACCTTCATTTTGATCTCTTAGTCAACCTATCCCCTAAGGAACAAATTTAACAGTCTACCTCACACATACATCTACCTATCACTCATGCTATATATCATTGAGGTTACCTATCCTTCAGGCTGCCTATCCTTCATGGTATATAGCCCTCAGTTTTTTAACTTGTCAAGTGGGATAGCATGAACGATATGCAGCATGAAGGATAGGAAGAGGGGAATAAACAACATACATGTAGGATAGGAAGTAAGCTAGTCTAATGATAGCCATGGTGAGGCATTTTAGAAAAGCATGATAATTCAATGGGCTGAGGGATATGAAAGGTAAACATGAGTGATATGCAGACTTGAGGATAGGTACAATGAGCGATAGGTATATTTCACAAGGCATAGACTATAAGAGCTACTATAAAGGTAGAAAGAATAGCATACAAGGTGAGAGATACATAGATAGCTGGTTAGGTAGGCAGAGGGCTATATACCATGAAGGATAGGCAGCATGAAGGAAAGGTAACCTCAAGGATATATAGCATGAGTGATCAGTAGATGTATGCTTGAGGTAGACTGTTGGATTTGTTCTTTAGGGGTTAGGTTGACTAAGAGATCATACAAAGGTTGGATGTGAGCTATCCCAGCTGATCAAGCTGTGATAGGCAGGAAAGCTATAAATTGAGCTTGAGGGATAGGCATGAAGAGGATGGGTAGCAAGGAGGATAGGTAATAAACAGTTTAAGAGATAGGTACAGAGGGTACCTTGTAAGGTAAGCATATTCAAAAGATACATTGGTGCTAGGTAATATTACAGATGTGCCAGTCAAATATGAGGGATGTGCAGATTTGGGGGATAGTCTCCATGAGGGATAGGTAAAGTGAATGATAGGCAGATTGAGGATAGGTAGACTAATGGTAAGAATGTACAGAGAAAATTAGGTACAAAGGTGAGGGGTAAACTTTAATCCTTTAAGCCATGTGAGGGAAAAACCTAATTAAACTCTAGATGTTTCAGGGGATAGGTAGTATGAGTGATAGGGCAGACTAAGGGATAGGCAGTATGTGGGAGATGTAGAGCCATACGCAAGCAGAGTACTTGTCAGGTTCGGATAGGCAAACATTGGGATATGTAGATTGAGGTACTGACTTTGATTAGCATGTTGCATCTATAAAAAGTTCCAATCATTTTCAATATAACTTTTTTACATTTTTAAAATATTCTCATCATCAAACCTCATTTTTAGGTACCTTTGGCCAAATTTTGAGAATCAAGACCACAAATTTTGGATTCAGCAGGATTTTCTGGTATAGGTGGCCCCTTGTTTCCATTTGATATCACTCTGATAAAGATTCCTGACATCTCCATAAACCCCCTTATCTTACATAGGACTCAGTACTGAACACAAAAGGTAGCCTACTTTTAAGGGGGGGTAGAGGGGGGTGGCTTGCACTATAGGACTCTATGGAGTAACATATCCTAGGGAACCTATACTATTCTTGAGCTCGCTACCACCACCTGGTGGAAATTAGATAAACTAACCATAGCGTCCCTGGATACAGGACCCGCGCTAAGCCAAATAAGTCAATTGAGCTCTGTACTTAGGTTTTGTACGTTGACAAAATGATATTGATCTCATGTCCTTTTTCTGTATTGACCATGGCCTGTCTTCAACCCATAACAGACAAACTATAGGTCGATGAATTTCTCCTCTTCCTGTTGTTTCCTCAACAAGCCTACCACCAACACAGCATCGTTTCCTTCAGTGCCAGAAGCCAAAACCAAGGAGAAAGGACCAGTACCAGCAAGTCCAGAAACAACCAACACCAAAACAACATGGCAACTTATAAACCAATAGCTTCCTCGCCATGGAACTTTTCAGGCCACAAATGACAATATCACCATAAGGAACATCAGAACCTATTTCCCAGCAGTATACACCCAAATTGACACTTCAAGAAACACAAATAGACACTTTTCAAAACGAATTTTTGTATAACCATATTTTAAATCCAAAATCGCTGAAACACAATTGTGACGTTAATTTATAATTTTTGATGAATTTTATGAGAGACACACCAAAAATATCCTTCTGGCTTGCCTCTCTAGGTGCTACAAAATTCATCACCTTTTACCACTGTTTTTCAAGCTCAACTATGACATGTATTTATGAGTTTTAGTCAAATTAGTTATCCATAATCAACAGGTTGTATACATCCCATTTTTGTATATTTTCATGAAAATTTACCATGTTTCTAGTCAACAGTAACACTGAATACCACCTTGACTTATACCTTATACCCGACTGTGTAGCAGACGCTACACAACTTCAGTTATGAGCCTTGGTAATGTGGAGCCAAAGACTCATCACCCTTGTGTTGATTGTTGACCCCACAATACCAAGAATCACCAAACTTGGTTAATTTTCATCTGGATATATTTCATTGCGTATTATTGTATAAAACCAACATGTTATCAAACCAGAAAAATTTTCATTTTTCCCACGATAACGAACCGGTACATATATATTTTAAGCATTGTACATATCCCGGCATTTAAAGCCTGTATATATACATTAAGTCACTTGATCCACACAAAAACTTTATTTTTGTAATTCCATAAAGGAACCTTTTTTTTATACTGCTTATAATGTCAAACTCGTCAGGTTTTTCACAAAACCCAGTATTTGTATCATAATACCCATAATTGTCAATGGACTTGGCAAAGCCTCATCTTTTCTACTTATTTTTCTCCCTTTTACACTCGTGCAGAGACGAGTAGGAATGTGGGGATTTGTCAATGGACCATTCTGGGTATTATTATTATTTTTCATATTTACTAAATTCTTCGCCATATAAAGCCTAAGCTCTGCCCATGATCCACACTCAATAATCTCCTGTATTCCTCAATAGGAACCAGGATCCTTTAGTCATCACAAACACACTTCCTCTATTAGACTCTGTGACATAAGGTACAAGGATGTAATAACATTCCAACCTTATCTACTCAGTCCAACTGGAGGAAGTGGGATCCACCTGTGGTGCCATATTTGGAATGAGAGGATATTTCACAATCTCCTCTCATTAACATAATCTACCCACAGGTGGCACTCTCTCCTTATGACATGTGTCACTATTCTATTGAGCCACATGTACAGCACATTTCACAACACTGTGAGCTGCTCAGGCCCTCAGTATATAAGGTAGCTTGAGCAGCTCCCAATCTATCTATTCTAAGCTATCTATTCTAAGATCATCTCTCCCAACTTACACCTTACACCTATACCTAGAACCTACGACAGGTTGAGCTATAGGATCGGAGGCAGAGCTTAGATCTTGGCGAGTGTTATCATTGTTACCACCTTTATGAAACACTCATGTCAGCTATGCAATAAAAGGATCAACTGAACTTCCCTGGATTCCATGTACATTCACTTCACCACATGTAACCGTCCGTTGACACTACCTTGTGTTTGCACATGAGTGGGTGGGTGTGTGTGCGCGCGTGCATATATTTATGAGTCTGCTTGTAGCAGTGGGACACTGCTCGTAGCGGTGAAATACCACTCATGGCTCAAGGCCTCTCTTTATCGTGCTGCCTCACGCAGGTAACATGTCGCAAACTGTAGACACATCACCCGGTCGGTCACATTATTCTGACACCGACGGACCAGCCATTTTTTTTTTTTTTTTTATAAATTATATGTATATATGATCTATATGTACTTATATAAGTTTGATTCTTTGAGGAAGTTCAGAAGTTCTTTTGTTTCTATTGTGTTGAAGACAGCTTTCAGTGTTGTTGCATTTTTAAGATATTTTCTTCTGTTGCTTGCAGTCATTCGACAGTTGAGCAAGATATGCTTAACTGTGAGTTCAGTCTTGCATTGTTGGCACATTGGTTGGGCTTCACGTTTCAGATGGTGTTCGTGTGTAAGCCTTGTGTGGCCAATTCGTAGACGTGTTAGTTTCACTTCGTCTGATCTGGATAGTTTTCTTTTTTCACCCTTTCCTTTCAGTGAGTGAGTGAGTAATAGATGTTTAACGCCATTTCGATAGCTAAGGTCATATTCATGGCGAGAACGACATTACACAATTTCACAGAGGAATGTGTCAGTGCCCGCGCATATGTGCACCACACACATCCGAGGGGATAGGAAAGAGGAGATACAGACCCTTTTAAGTGGGCTAGGGAAGCCCGTTTCCTTTCAGTTGAGGAAAATGGACAGGCATGGTAGGGAATGATAAGCAAATAAGTCTTGTGTACAAAATGTTATATCAATAGATTTTAGTCCAACACAAAGAAACATATATTGTGTCGTTGCCTCAGTGCAATAAGGTTGTACACTGTAACTGACATTTTGGCAAAATTGAGTTTTCCAGGGATGAAAGTAGCGGAGCACGAAAATCCCCGAAATGGTCCAATATTCGCCTAAAAAACAAGGGTTTCTATTTGAATGTATAGGGCCCTGGAACTTCAAAATCCCTGAAATCAGGGAATTCCCTGAAGACTTTCATCCCTGGTTTTCTTCTGTTGTAACATCTAATGACCCTTATCTACCTCCTATGAAAGTACTGAATCTCTATCTATGATATATATATATATATATATATATATATATATATATATATATATATATATATATATATATATGCTGGGGTGGCTAGGGACGTATAGTTTTGACTTTGGATTTTCAGGCTATCATATTTCTTATACCTTCCAAAAGAATGAAGAAACTCATTATGTCCTCATATATGTGTTCTTTATTCTGTTGTAAACTTGCTATAGCACATTTATTATGCACAAGTCAATTACCTTAGACTTTAATTCAAAACAAAATATGTATCATACCTGCAAACTCCAGGTGAGAAAAAAACTAAGCCCGCCAAACCGACAGATTTTTCTTTGAAACCAGGCAGGAGAATGTGAATACAGGGGGGTCGGGAGGTGTCCCCACAATGGCCAAGAAATTGTGTAAATCCAGAGGCAAAATATATGTATTTTGGTGGTCCTTGAAGGTGTATGTTACCCTCAGTTTAGAACTTTACTAAGACCCCCCCCCCCTCCATATAAAGGTTAAAATGAATTCTCATTGGATCTGGATGAATCACAAGAATGACCACGGTGGATATTTAAAACACTGAGAAAACTGAGGAGTTTGCAGGATGTTGGGACAAGATATGTATATCACTCTTTTGCACAAACGAAACTGTTAGTTCTACTACATGTACAAATTTATGCGGGTGAGCCTTGAAAATGGACATTACCCTAATTGCTAACTTTACATGAATACTCAGAAAATGTTAGGACAGAACCCACAGTGATAGATTAGTAGCATTACATCACTCAACTCAAACAACCGACCAGAGTGAGTGTTCCCTTAGAACGTTTTAGTGCTTTGGACCCAAGAATAAATATTAGTATTTACAAGTACGCTTTTTCCTATACATATCCCGCTGCACACACTGTAACACCCTTTCCTTGGTTATTGTTCTCTTACAAAGTACAAAATAATAACCCAGCTGATATATACCTATATGTCTGAATCACCGATACAACCCAGCCTTATACCTGTACATCGGCCAACCTGCCTTTCCCACATCGTGAGTGAGTGAGTAATGGTTGTTTAACGCCAAGCCGACAGCTAAGGTCATATTCATGGCGGAAAGGTACATTAGACATCACGTCACAAAGGAATACATGTGCCTGTGCCCGTGCATATGGACACCAGACACCCACATCGTGACGACTTTTTAAAAGCGCAGGCTAGCTTTTGAAGATCGTTTTCCACTAACATTGAAGAGCATTCAATTACACAATAAACAAAACTGTCACTATTTGAATGGATCTGAAATTTCTTAATACACGTATGGACTTTCCACGTTAATTTACCAAATCAATGACTCAGTAGAACATCTAACACAACTTTTTCATTCGCTCATCCTGAGAGACTTATCACAGCTGACCTTCTACAAATGTATATGTACAAGAATTTTTTTCAATACCAGCACACATATACCACAAATTGGAGTCTGGTGTCAATGATGACAAAAATTATTAGAGCGGCAACACGGCCGATACAAGTTACAATAGGCAATTCGTAACCTAGTTGTTCTAAGAATATCAACTTCAATGGCAACCAAAAGATGAGTGGAAATACTCAACAGTCACAGTAAATTGTGCTAATTAATAGAATACACTCCTACTTATCTTATATGAGTACAGTGCTTTGTTGTAAGAGATCAGAGTTTTGTGTGACTGCGGTTTAATAAGACACTTTCCCCTTAACTATGGGGTTCTATGGTAATTGAAACGGCATATAGACATCTTAAACGAATCTATAGTGTTCAGAAATGACCTGAAAAAATATGCTTAGGTGAAGTGGTCCATGTAGGGTGAGAAATAGCATGAAAATAGTATGTCTGATGGGTTCTGATTTCTGCCACCATGTGGCTTCTGTGTACCGGGTAGCGTTTGTCTTTAATTGCTTGTTACGATCAGCATGTTGGTTGCACAGGTTTCATCTCTATGTCATCCCTCTCGCCGTGTTTTCAGCTAGCTCCTGCTGAGAGAAAAGGAAAGATGTGTCAAATTATTTTATGGGTTAGGTACAGCCTTTTTCAAGGTTTGAACTTAGATTACCAAATATCATACAGCGATGGAAGAAATGGAAACGAGGAATTTAAGTCTCTGAGGGTCCCTTTGTAGTTTGTACACATAATGTGACATTACGGCTTGTGATCAACATACATCATACTAGGCCTACAGATGGGCCTACTCCCCAAACGCTGGCACCATTCAGAACTGCACAAGTGGAACATGGCGATATACCAATAGGAGCTTTCACTGCAAAATGTCTCGAAATTCATGTTCATTTTTATTTTGTCATCATAATGCAGCAATGTAGCCCCTCAGACATCTGTTCATTGTTTTCCATCTGGCCCTCATGACAGTATCAAGCCATATATAATGACGACCAATGCTTATCATACAGGTATGGAACAGTACGAACATGGCCTTTAAAGAGTAACAGTATTGTTAAACATCAAAATGCACAGAATACATGTATGGTAAAAAATAATATCACAATAATTGAGTGTACAGCATAACCCAACACGAGCGTATGCTAATTGGATGCTTCCCTTACCAGTTGAACTTGAAGTGGTACAAAGTAAGGGCGGGGGATATATAATGACACCATATACATCAGTCAAAGTCCCACTAACCAGGAAAGTGACAGAAATGAAAACTTTATACGATCACCTACACCACCTCAACCTGTACACCAGCAACAACATACCTAACTCTCCTAACTCACCCTTTGAGGACAGCATAATGCATCAACAAAATCACCCATTTAACTGCTGTAAAGTCAAGCTTCAACTGCTGTGTGTTTTTAAAACATGGTCAGATCGATGTATACAGTTCAATAAAATTGTCGATACAGTTGGCTGAATGCTTGGTGCGGGTACTACAATTAGCAGTGTTGATATAACTAGCAGTTTTATGAATGTACATCCATTTATTAATTCAGAAAATATCTATCCTGGTGAATATTAATTCGATCCATTTGACATCTGGTTGAGGCGAGTTACTCACAGATGCTGCATTGGGTTTGCTACATTAATACGTGATGATAGGGCATTATAAAATAGTGTAGTAAAGCATATGGCCCCTTTATAACTTTGCGACCATCGTCTAACAGGACATAATACTGTATGTTAGAAAATGCAGGATGTGCCTGTGCATATCACATTATATCTCATGTATCTCTTTTTGAGTTTCCAAGAATAAAATCGTTGTCATTGTCATTGACTAAAGAATCATATCAGAGATGTCAGTTGGGTATGGGCTCAACCTATGAATCTTTTTGGGTGATAGCAACACACCCATTCACCCCCCCCCCTCCCATGTATTATGCTAAAAGCACCTATCTTGTCTTCATTTCAACCTGTTCCCCTCATGCAAAACTATTACAACCATCTCTAGAATGGTTGGTTACAGAAAGACAATTAAAAACACTACATCAGAATTTCAGCCAATCAGCAGCCAGTTTAGATTCATGTCCTCTGAAATGGGATTTCAGAGATCCTCTGAACTCTGAAAGGTGGTTTGTCTAGAAAAGGCTAGAGGGCAGCATAAGACATGCTTAATTCCACCTGTTGAAGCCTGACCTATGCTAAGCCTTAGGCTCCCTAGAAGTAGGAAAGTTATAAGGGTATAGATCTATGGTTAATGTAATTCTCACTATCCCAATTCTGACCACAAGTTGGAAGAAGCCTCGGAGATGTCTGATTTTTAGGAAAATTTGAACATCTGACAATAGACGGACCTCTGAAAGTCTAACATCTCTGATTATATAAACCTCTATGTGAAAAATGTTTCACATTGAGAACGATAGTGCCCAAAGTAAAGCATAGGGGAAGCCACACTCCAGTGGGACATGAAGAATCTCCTTTTCCAACACCCTGTTTTCCAGTGTGATGACCGAAAATAACCTGAACCCGTTTTAGGGATTTCACAGTAAAAGGTAAATAGAGATTCACATGAATCGCTCTGAACTAAATATTTCTTCATCCATTCAACTTGAGGGAGAATTCCAATAACTGATGAGGGCAGAATTCCTGCATTGCGAGAAATCTGTAATACCCTGCATATAAGGCGCGGCTTACACTCAAGGGTAACCCCCCTAGTGCACCTTATAGCATCACCAAAAGTTGGGGGTACAACACATGTGAGAAGTGATTTTACTATAATACCACAGTGATTCAAATCTAGTCCAGATGCGCCTTCTAGCTTTCTCTCAAGTAAGGGGTACGTCTTATACACGGTATGCACCTTATACCCAAGGGAGTGTGGTAAGTGGAATGCAAGAAAACGGGGTAAATTTGACCATAAGCTCACACAAAGGATAATGAGAAAGCAGTCATGATGGAATAAACTAGAATTATGGTTCTGTTTTGATATATTTACAGCGAGCACCAACAGAGCCAAGTTTTAGGAATATATGCACCAACCTTTCCAAAATTAGGGTGACAAAAGTTGAACCTACGCTTTCTGTTCGTTGTTGAGAGCTTTCAGTAGAATCCCCTGTTGTTGCCCTAGTGCCCCATTGGCTGTTTGGTCCACTCCGCCAATTAACCGCTGTGGCTTGGGTACAAGGTCAGGCAACATGCGGGCTGCACCATCTGCCATCTGACCCTTCCCTCTTGTTGGTGGTACCTTACCAATGACATTAGGCGGCAGATTGCGAGATCCCTCTTGCCCCTTGGCGGTGTCTTTGAGTACAGGCGCCTGGGCTTGGGCCGCAAGAACACCATTGTGTGATTTAGTGTCTGCGGCACCCTTAGGTTGACCATCAGCAAGGGGCGCTTTGTTGGGCAGTTTGTCCGGCAGGGGGCGACCTGCTGAGAGACAATAGCGGCAACCTTAACTCATGTTTCTCTTTGTGGATTTACTTTAGATGTTATCATTCTCAAAGATTACCAGCCACCTATCCCACCAATTACACTGCCATCGAGAGAAATGCCCACACCTCAAAACTCCATAAAAAACTACTGGGTAAAAAACCCTTGTGATATTCCTTGCAGTTCTTATGATAAGGTACATCGATGTCACTCTTTTTCTCTAATCTCTCTGAACAGGTAACACCCTGTAACAACCCTTAAAAATCAATGAATACTCAGACTAGATATAACCGGTTCTCCCTCTGAAATGCGAGCAACCTTTAAGTATGGACCTAATTGGAGTTCAGATACCATTGCCCGATAAAGACTCCATTGACTGGCACACCGTTCTGCCATCATGTATAGTAGCTGTAGGTAATACTTTGTCATACTAGTAATTGGCATGATCAAGTTGTCATATGAGAAATATCATAAGACTAGTGGTATAAAGTGTAATTATCTCAAGGCTCTTATAAATAGTGTTATTTCCAGTTGTCACTGGTTTATTCAGCTTTAGGCAACATGTAAGAAATATCAATCATACAGTAGTTAGTATGTAGGTAGTTTGCACATACAGTAAACATACAGTAATTTATAAAGTACAATGTTCAGTTCCACTCCACCTGTGAGGTATTAATAATACAGTGTCCAGCATACTTCTAGGTGGGTTCCCACACCTAGCTCCTGACCTGCTGCTTAGAGGAATAATGTAATAATGAGTAACTTTACCCTCTGGTGGAAGTCTTGAAGAAGATAGCCTCTGGCCACTAATGGTAGGAAACCAATGCCTGTCTAGCATAGTTTCACCATAGTGCAGTGGTATAGCAGGTAGCAGGAGATGACTGGAGATGTTACCTCTAGAGCGGTTCTTGGTGATGTGTCTTCCTGGAGGTGCAGGCAGGCTATTTGTAGCAAATCTTGGAAAAGCACCTCCAGACTGACTGGAGCCAGCAGCATCTGCCTAACTCTACAATTGTTTGAGGGGACCCTTTCAAGTGTCACAGGGGGACAAAGGGCCCCCATGGACGCCGCTATGGCCCCCATTGTCTTGGTCGGTTCTGCATCTTTAGACCCTCATATCTCGGCCGTTTATGCTTGTATAACCGCCATTTTGGGCATGCGCAGAGCTGAATGTGCCAAGATTATAATGCCCGCTGGATAGGCGCGTAACTCCCGCCGGTTTGTCTGTAGCTCACTCGGAGGTCGATTCAGTCTCCATGGCGTAACTTCCTTAATACTGGGAGTTCAGCCTTGATCTTGGGCTCATTCTGACCGTCTAATTATGGGCTTTCCATAGAATTTTTGATATTTGACCTAGGTCGCTCAGGAGCGACGCTAGAGCGACCGGAAGGTTATGGCGTCGTGCTTATGTAACCCATTGTTCAGTCCTTAGAGTGCTCAGACACTCATGACGGCGTCAGCGGTGCTCAGGCACCCGTGACGGCCGGTTGCATTCACTTACAGGTTATTAATTTGTGCATTGAACCATGAGGTCGCACACTGAGACCCTCATTTTTATTATATTGTGCAGTGAACCATTAGGTCGGACCCTTTGATGTCAGAGAGAGTGTTTGTAACTGACCTGGCTGGTGTGCAGTGGGGCATGAACGCTCTTATGTAAAGTTTGAGCGCTCTTATAGCTCTTAGAACCAACCTATGTATTAATTTCATAGATATTTCTTTGATTAATACAAAATATGTTAGAATTTATGGAACAATAAAATGGTATATCATAGAATACTCCCTCTCCCCCGAAAGAATGCGAAACTCCGTCATTTCGCCGAGGGAATGTACAATTTATACAATTTTTACCTTATTTTGGAGTTATATACTGTTTTGTAAGAGGATTTGAAGTGATGGGGAGTGCTTCAAATGCAATTTTTGTGGTAGAGCTTTGTCAGTATAAACAATTTTCTCCTGGGTATAAGTACATTTCCGAGTTTCTATATCTTACCATACCATAGCTTATTTGCTTATGTAACATCAATATTGGGTACAATTTTCCATTTTTATGTACAACATACAATTTGGCAAATAGTGTGCAATTTTGGCATTTAATATTCAATTTAGCGTGCAAATTGAACATAAATGACAATTTCAGTGTGCAAATTTACAATTTCGCGTGTAATTGCGTTCAATTGACAATTTCAGTATGCAAATATATAATTTTTGCGTACATTTGGCAATTTAAGTGTGCAAATATATAATTTTCGCGTATATTTGGCAATTTTAGTGTGCAAATATATAATTTCGCGTACATTTGGCAATTTGAGTGTGCAAATATATAATTTTCGTGTGCAAATTGGGTACAAGCGTACAATCTGGATTACACTATTCAATTTATGGGATTTGAGACAAATTTTTCCGAGGGCCGGAAAAACAAAGTACTTCATGTACAATAGGCTTGTTTGTCTCTGAGTTACTCATTGATTTTGCTATATGGGTGTATTAATTGGCAATTTCGGCAGTGGGCCGCTGCTTAATTGACTTTTCCCCTAGCCTTTTGAGTATGTGTCCCTGAAAGAGATTTATTTGGTGAGTATCTTAAGTAAACATGTTTTATGTCAACAATTTTCTCAACAATTTTTTTTTTTTTTTTTTTTTTTTTTTCATTCATTTTTCCAACAATTTTTCTTGGATACCTAAAGTGTGTTACTTTAAGTAAACCTTGGCATAGTATACAAGTGCTAGTGGGTACAAAAACTGTCTTAGTTATCTACCTGCATTCATGTATATTAATGTTAGATTTGTACAATTTTACAATTTGTAATTTGCAATTTCGCAATTTTGCGCGTATATGCGCGCATTAATCATTGATTTTTGTGAGAATACCATAGATTTTCATATTATACATCAACAAGTGGCTGTGTATATAATTTTTTTTTTCTAATACTTTGATAATTTCATTGACAGTGGAGGTGTGTCAGGAGTGAGATGTGAGTCTCCTCCCTGGTGTGCTCATGCAGTGGTGGCACTTGAGGTGTTAGGTGCCAGATTTTGGCATGTGTCTGTGGCAGTGCCTAGCTTGGTGTCAGTGGACAGTTCAGGGTGGGGGGGGGGGTGTGTGTGTGTCCATTTAAGGAGTGTGTGGCTGGTATTGGAGCATCAGTTCCTCTCTGGAAGTCACTGCTGTAGTACCATGGCCCACCTACAAGCTCTCTTTGCTCTGCCTGTCCCCCAGGTGATGGAGGTGGGGAGTCCAGCTAGGGCCCTGGTTGAGTCTAACCAGACCATCCATTATGGGTACATAGTGAGTAATTTCAAAGAGATCATAGAGCATGGTGATGTGATGGTCTGTAATTACTCCTGCCATTATTTCCTGGGCTCAGCCTTGCGTCGGGGGGCCACTGTGGCCCTTCTGACTAGGGCCTTGGGCAATATGGGTTTCTGGCCCATGGATTATAACCTAGGGCCGCGGGAGCGAGTGCTATGGGATTATTTGTTGGCGGCATCCCTCCTCGATCTTGCGGCATCCGGGAATCCATCCACGGCTGCCGAGTATGGACTGGGGATGCTGGAGGCTCGGCTCGCTGAGTGGGAGCAGGATCACGGCCATATGTATGGCTCGGACTCGGCCCCGGACTCTCCCATTGATGTTGAACCCGAGGATCTGTGGTAGGATCCCGACTGACTGAAACCTAGGGTGTAAAAAACCCGCCATCCCAAAGGCCCTTTTCAGGGCCGGCCAATTGTCCGAAAAGTTCTGAATACTGTCTCTGATGTGTTGTCTCCTGGTGGTGGACTGGGGGCAGCCTAGGCTGTGGGCAGTCTAGGCTGTTTCCACAGTCACCGGGGAGGGCTGGTGGTTTAGAAAATTAGCAATAGTCTGCATGTTTGACCTTGCGGTCTCCTCCTGTTGTTCGTCAATAATTATATCTGTTGTATTTTCCAGTGCTGTCATGGTCACCGGGCTGGTGCCACAATCATTCTGGAGAAGCATGGAGTAGTACAGTCCTTTGTTTTTAAGGGCTGGTATAGTGCTGAACCTAGTGCGCCAAGGTAGGTGTATCACCTGAGGGAGGTGATAAGCAAATTCTCCTCTCTGTGTTGTTATAACTGCTGGTCCATTCCAGGTAAATATAGCCTTAGGTAGTGGGAAGGTTTTAACCACTATATCCTTATAGGTAGGGGCAGCTGCTGATTTAATCTCATCAAATTCATGTGGTATTGGCCTCAAGGGTAGCGCGAAGTTTGAGTCTCCACAATATATTTTAAAATATATTGTGGGGTTTGTGCGCTTGGCCACATTTTTCTTGCCACAGTGTGTCTGTGCAAATTTCTTAAGGTACTTCATTATTCTGTAGGCTGAGTAGATGGTCAGGGTGAATAATATAGCAATTATCAGGGTGTGGGTTTCCTGAATTGTGAGGAAGGGGGTGTGGGTTTCCTCTGTAGGGGTTAATTTGGTAGGATTCTTATCTGGGAGCAATTTGTGTAGGGGCAGCTCGGTGACTAGTCTGAATGCTTTGGCTGTAGGCAGGTAGGCTACAGTCCCTCCTAGTCTGTATAATTTGAGTAGTATGTATACTATAAAAATGTGAGCTGATATCCCTAGGATGAGTGCTAAGCTTTGGAAGATTGGATGCTCTGTAACTCGACGTAGGTATGATTCCTCGTAGCGCGTTTCCGTTTCCTTATTAAGGTTGGAGGCATCTTTTAATACTGTTTTAGCAAAGGGCTCTAAATTTAGTTGAGTAATATCATCCATGATTGGATTTTCCTGTAGTTTTTCTAAGGTTCTAGAAAGGTTTACTACTGGGAAATTTGGAAGATTCTCTCTTTCATCTGGTTTGGTTTCAGAAATTTTGTTAAGTGCTGCCATGAATGGTAAATTAATTGTCTTGAGAATGTAATGAAATGATAAGGTTGAGTTACAGGGCAACCTTGTGTTTGGAAGAGAAAATTCTCCTACACTGATCGTGCACCCACAGGGTACACCTATGATTGAGTAGGACTGGGCCTTCCGAGTTTCAGACGTTTTACCATGGCAGTTGATAAAGTAATGGGGTTCATTAGTAGTGACCAGATACTCATCTTCAGAAATGGAAATAGCATGGGTGGTAGGTGCTTGCAGTGGTGAAACTGTAAACTTGCAATGTTCCTTAATCTGTTGAGCCTGGTTAGTAAAAATGGCTACAGGGCATGTAGGCCTGTGTTTATAGATTCTACCATTTACATCTCTGCATACCTTTACTGTAGTACCTTCACATGCCTGCATATCTGCTGAGTCCAATTCGATGAATAATGATTCATCGTAAGATACTGCTAGAAACTCAGTTGTGGTTTGTAGTTTGGTGACTCCTCTGGTGGGGGTCTCCTGTGTGTCTATAGGCATGGGTGATGTAATCATTTGGTACAGTTTGAAGGTTGAGGTGGTAGATTGAATTATAATGTCCAGATGAATATATATATGGTGAGCTGAGTAAGTGTATGAGGTCAGCTTCTGTGAATAATAGAAATCTAAGTCATTAATTGCGACTTGTGCTCCAGGGTGTGTAATCCTAAGTTTGTTATTAATGTCAATTAGGTATCTAGCAAGGTCTGAGGGTGGTACTATATCAGGGGTTAGGATCCCTGATGATAGCATCCTCAGGGCTGCATTTGTCCTTTGCAGTGATTGAACTGTATTCATTCTTGCTGCTATGATAATTAGTGCATCATTTAATACTTGCATTTTCTCCCTTTGAGTTTTCTCGTGCCTTGAATATGAGTCAAGTGACCTGGACATGTTAGAGGCCCACAGGTTGACGGTGTCACCTATGGTGTTGATTGTGCTGTCCAGTACCTTCTTATCTTGGATGTATGCTTTGACAAACTTATCTTGTCTGTTTGTGATCTTTTCAATGAGATTAGCTGCTTCCTGATCCTGTTTAGCAAATTTTCTTAGTATTTCATCTATGTTCTTGAGCTGTCCCATTACTTGGTTTACATCTTCTACTGTGGCTAGACCTAGCACACCGCGAAACAGGGGTGCTAGAAAACCCAGTATGGCCTCTCTTTTGGCCTTGTCCAATGTGTTTATGGGGTTGGATAAGAACAATTTGATGGAGGCTAGTGTTTCATTTATCTCCTTGTCTGCAATTTCCAGCAAGGTGTCTAGCTCCTTAGCTTGTTGGATAATTTGGCCAGAGGTATGATCTTGTAGAGTAGGAGTGGTCAAATGGAGTATTCTATCCCTTATGGATCCTTGGGTAACGGGTGCCCGAGGTATCTTGTAGGGGATAGCTAACAATAGTGTTGTGGTTGTATGTCCATTGACCAATGGTTGAGGGCTAGGTTTGAATACTACTCCTATGTTTTGTCTCACCACAGGTGTATAACCTGCAGTAAGTGGTTCAATAGTATATAATAACAGCATAGTTAGCAGTATGGGTGAAACTCTCAGTGTCCCCATGGTGCTTGTGTAAAGCAAGTTTGCTGTTTAAAGTCTTGTCAAATTTGTAGTGATTTGGTGCTGGTAAAGTCTAAGTGTATGGTGTAACACTTTAAATGAAGTGGTTCAAACTGTACCTTTGCAAGATTGAGCTGTCTTGGCAATATGTCCGGTGAGTCTATAGAGGTTGACCAGTAAATGGTAAGGTCAGGTTGAAGGTGAAGTAGGTGTGTTCTTTATCCTAGTGCAGTCTCTCCTAATGGAGAAGTGGGCTGGCTAATTCCCAAGTGGGGTCCTGTAGACTTGTGTTCCAGACTGCAGCTGGATGAAGACTGATGGTGGGCTATGGTCCACAGTGCTTCTTATGTAGCCTACCCTACCCACATCCATTGTGGGCCTGGTATTGTTTCTCTGGAGACAATGCATTAATCTCCAGTGTCTGCTAACTGTGGGGTCTATTGTGTAGTCTGTGTACTGGTAATTAGCTCCTCCTGTCATCCAGGACAGCCATTCATGACCGTCTAGACAGTTGTCTGAGGGTAGCTTATAAGGTCAATTGATCTCTATAGACTGCTGTGTTGGCATAGCGCGCTCTTTCATGTGGGGATTAGGCTTTAGACACTCCATTGTGTTACCCTTACTCTTCTTAGACTTCATGTCTGCTTTACTTGGGGGGTCCCAGTCTTTGACCCTTTCAGAGGCAATAACCTACTGATATATTTACAAATTTGATTGGCTTTATATACATAGTAATTCATTATCAGTCACACATGTCTTATGTGTGGATGAAGAGAATTTGTAATACATTTTGAAAATCTTATGACTTTTGGTATCTCAATCTTGTTTCTAATTTCTTGAAACTGCACCACACCTAGATGTCTTTCTTAGTATGTGGTGTGCAGGCCTAGGCTTGATAGGGCCTATGCCTGTGGTTTCTCTTGTAAGGGTGATATCATTTTTGTTCCTTACAATTTTGCTGTAGTATTTGGCCTCATGTGGAATAAGCCTGTGTGCAAATTCATTGTGTCTGACGGCCACAACCTTTTTCAGTCTGTCTATGTGCACTGGTCTGGCCACCAATAGATTGGTGTCCAAGTTTTTGAGTTTGGCACTTGTCAAACTAGGTCTATCTACTACAACATATGGTCCCATAAAAAGGGGTTGAAGTTTCTTACACTCTGTGTTGGTCAGGATTCTTGGTATGTTAAGGTACACCATGTCGGTGACCTTGATTTCCTGTGGTGTAAGTTTCTTATCATATCTATCCTTTCTTTCCTTTTGTAGCTTGGCGACCCTTTCTATAGCTTTCCTCCTAGAGGTATCTTGATTTGTTATCATGTTAGCTACATGGTCTGCTACTGTGGATATGTCTTCCTGTATTCCCAGCCCTAAGTCCATTGGGGTGGCTGGGTTTCTTCCATGGAGTAGGAAGAAAGGGGTGAATCCTGTGGTTTGGGATTCAGTGTTGTTTAATGCAAAGGTTATGGGTTCAATAAATGAATCCCAATTGTTTTGGTGCTTTGAGCAGAATGCTCTGAGTGCTGTGCCTATGCTAGCATTGAATCTCTCTACAAGCCCATTTGATTGTGGCCTGTATGGTGAGGAGAATTTATGTTTGATCTTGAGGTGTTTAGTTAACTTTGTGAACTTTGCACCTGTATAACATGTCCCATTGTCTGTTTGAAGAGTGGCTGGTGTTCCATGATGACAAATTATATTCTTGTAGAACTCTGCTGCTGTTGTCTCAGCTTTTAAGTCAGTAGTAGCCCAAGCTGTTGCATATCTGGTAGCATAATCTATGCAGACTTGTATATGTTTGTTTCCCCTGGCAGTTGTGGGAAGTGGTCCCACCGCGTCTAGGTTTAGGAACTTCATTGGTGAAGTCATGTACTCTCTCACTGTCATTGGTGTTTTGTGTGAGTGTACTTGCCTTTTTGCTGTGAGGCATGTGTGGCAGGTGGAAACATATTTTGTTGTGTCTGCTAGCATAGACTTCCAATATACCCTAGGTCGGAGTGCTGACAGCATCCTACTTGAACCAAGATGGCCGCCAGTAGGTGAGTCATGGAAATACTGTAGTGTACTTGTTACCCATTGCTGTGGTATAACAATTTGAAGTGGTACAGTATTGGTTTTTCTCCAATTTATGGGGCATATATGGACTAATGTACCATTTACCAAGGTGTATGTCTGGCCTTGGTTGATGATTCTATTTCCTTGTGCTTTTGGTGCAGGCAAGGTCCCATCCTCAAGATATTGTATGAGGGGCAATAGGTCCTTGTCTTTCCTTTGTTCCAAGCCAAGGTTTGTACCTGAGATGGATGTGTCGGGAATCTGATCCAGTAGTTGATTTATATCTAGCACATGTTGTTTTATTCTGTCTCTTTCTTTTTCTTTTTCATCGACTATTGGCCTATCTTGTGCCTTTTGTTGGGGTGTGTCACTCTTGTTTTGGTGTGTAGGCTCCTTTGGAGGGCCTATTCTCGCCTTGATGGGAGTGGCAACCTTTTTCTTTAAAGGCACAATTTGCTTTTTGTCAATCTTCTTTGTCTCAGAGTTCTTTGATTTAGTAGATGCAGTGTCTTTTGTGACATTTTTCCTGGCAGGTGGGGTTTTGATAGGTTTGTTTCCTGTGACCTTTTTCTCATTTAGAATAGTTTGTGATTGTGTGGGGGGTTTTGGTGTGCCCTCCTGAATCATTTCTCTAGTCTTTGAGCGTGTGGTCATAGGACACAAATGGTTTGATGTTTCCTCTCCCTGCATTGGTTCAAAGAATCTGACTGATTTAGAAGTTGCTTGAGTAATAGCATATATTGTGTCTTCTGGATCTTCATCATCTGAGTCAGGTGGGGTGAAGGGTGGCTCCTTAGGAGTTGCCTTCAGCATTTGATTGAGTGATGAGAATTCAATAGGCTCGAAGTCATTATCTGGAAAGAGTTGTGAGTATTCTCTCTCACAGTGGCAAAACACATAGTGTGTAGATTGCTTCAAGATACCCCTAATGGGTGTCTCTGGCCTTTCAATGGTGTTGGGTGGATCATCCCTTTTGAATGGTACTTTCTTTGTTACTTTTGCAAACTTGGTTCTACTGGCTGCTCTAACTCTCCTTGGTGGGGGTGGAGGGTTAGTCATGGGTCCAGAGTCTGGGTATTCTCTTCTAGACATAGCATCTGGTGGTGTGTTATCATCACCTTTCACGTGTTGGATGGTGAATGAAAATTGTTGTATGTCTAGAGCCCATCTGGCCCATCTATGTGTGAGTCCTGTATTGGTTAATAGTGGGATTAGGGCTGCATGGTCTGTGTATAGTTGGAAGTGTCTGGTCTCTAGATAGTGTCTGAAGTGTAATACTCCATACACTACTCCCAGTAGTTCTCTCTCTGTGGTGTTGTAATTTCTCTCATGTTTGGAGAGGGTTCTACCTGCAAAGGCTACTGGTCTGAGCACTCCTTCATTATCTCTCTGTGAGAGTACAGCTCCTAAACTCACATTGGAAGCATCAGTTGCCAAACTGAACTCTTTCTCATAGTTTGGATATCTGAGAAGAGCATTGGTACAGAGGGCATGCTTTAATGTTTTGAAAGCATTATCTGCCTCTTCTGTCCAGACAAATGCTTTGAGATGTGTCTGTAGATCATACAATGGTCTAGCAATTTGGGCATAACCTTTGATAAACTTTTTGAAGTATTGGCATAGGCCTGTGAAGGATCTGACATTTTTGACTGATTTTGGTGTTGGGAAGGTTTTGATTGACTCCACCTTTGTGGGAGATGGTTGCAGTCCCATGGGTGTGACTCTCATTCCCAAGAAGTCTATTCTGTCTATGAAGTATTCACATTTTGATTTCTTCAGTTTGAGTTTACCAACTCTTAGGCTGTTGAACACGTCTTCCAGGTCATGGAAGTGTTGTTCGATTGATGGTGATAATACCAATATGTCATCTAGGTATGGTAGGGCACATTTGTATTTGAGTTTGTTCAGAATTAATGTGACTAGATGGCAGAATCCCGCCGGTGCCGTCGCTAAACCCATCGGCATCCTTTCATAGACATATTTTTTGTCATTTGCTATGAATGCGGTTTTATGCTGGTCCTCCTGTCTTATAGGAATTTGAAAAAATCCCTGTTGGGCATCTAGCTTACTGAATACTCTTGGTCTGAGTGACCCTATCATGTCTAGAGTGTCATCGGCTCGGGGTGTAGATAAGGCTTGATTTATCGTGTTCTGGTTCAAATAACGAAAATCTGTGACGAGCCGATGGCCTCCCGATGATTTTTGTACTAAAAAGGATCTGGAGGCCCAGGGGCCCTCAGCACATTCTCTTAGAATGCCCTGTTGCACTAGCCTTTCACACTCTTCCCCTATTGCGGCCTGTTTTTCTGGTGTTTGTCTATATGGTAGGAAATGACATGGTACTGCCTCAGGTTTTACATGTATTGAGTGTGTATACAGGTGTGTGGCACCAATGTCTCCATCTTTTCCTACAAATACATCATCATACTTGGTCAGCAGTGATTTTAATCTATCATGCTGATCTTTGGATGTGAGCACAGATTTTGGTGGAACATTCTCTTCCAATTCTGGCTCGAGGTCATGTGCCTCACTATGTATAGCAGCTATTTCAGAGAGTCTGATTGAGTTGGGTTCAGGGTCGGCATATGTGGACTCACAGTCTGAGTCTGTGTCACTGAATTGAGTTACATCCTCAGGCCGTATGGCTGAGATGGATTGATCAGTGTGTGGGGTTGTGTCTGACACCTGCTGAGGTTTTTCTAAATCAGATTCCTTGACTTCCTGAAATAGAGCTATGATGGCACCCTTTTTGATTTTATGTGGGCGCCTGCTGGTGTTGAGTAACACTAGGGGATGTTTGTTATTTTCCCTGGGGGTTACTGCTGCCCTTTGAACTAGATATGGGGCATTGTTGTTTCTTTGGAGGTTATCTACTACTCCAGTTTTGCCTTGCAGTGATTGAGTAGATGTGACCTTACCCAATACTGCAAGTTCAGAGAATGGAGGGATGGTAAAATCCCTCACTGCCCTAATGGGTTTGAGAATTTGTTCAGGATCAACATTAAATTCAATTTGAGATTTTGTAGTGCTTAAGAAATCTGTGCCGAGTACAATGGGCTGTGTGAGGTTGGGTATTACAGCAAATTGGTATTGGAATCTGACACCTTGGATTCTAAAGTTCAGCATAGCTGAATGTCTAACATGACACACCGATCCATCTGCCAAGTGGATGTTGATTTTAGATTTCCTCAGTTGGATATGGAATCTCTTTTGGAGATCCATGAGGAATGATTGTCTGACACAGGTGATAGTAGCACCTGTATCAACCAAACATTGTACATCTGAAACATCATATAGATTTGCATTGATACAGCCATTTTGAAGAAGTACAATAGAAAGCTTGGTACTCTCACCTGTATCCTTTGATGATGAATCTGGTGGGGTGATGTGTATCACTGATGGACGTCTCTGTCTGTTAGATGGTAGATTGGCACTAGCAATTGTCTCTGGTTGGATCTTTGTTAATCCTGATTGATTGTTTGTATTTGGGGTGTCACAGTGCACTGGCCCATCGGCACTGTGACATCCTAGTTTTCCTGGTTCTGTGGGGTGGTTGAGATGCTTGCCACCAGGAGCTTGGAGATTTGATCCATCACATGAGGTGGTATTTGGGGGTTACTTTGTTGGTTCCCCTGGTAACCTCTTGTGTCAGGTTTGTAATCCTCCTGGCGTGGGTTGGAACCCTGGTTATATTGACCAGAGTTGCTGTATTGACCGGAGTTGTTGGATCTCTGGTTGTTGTAGGCGCCATTGTTGTTGTAGGATCCACTGTTGTAGTTCCTATGTGGACTCTGGCCCCTACTGTTGGATCCTTGACTATAGGATCCAGAGTTGTTTGAACCCTGGCTGTTGTTGTAGGATCCAGAGTTGTTGTAGGATCCAGAGTTGTAGTTCCTATGTGGACTCTGGCTCCTACTGTTGGATCCTTGATTATTATAGGATCTGCCATTACTTGGGGTTCTGTCTCTCCTATCACTGTATGAAGAGTTACCATTGTTGGAGTTGGAAGAGCTGTTGTCTTTCCTACTGTTGTGACCCCCCCGGTTGTTGTTGTTGCCCCCTCTACCTCTACCTCTATTGGATTGGTAGTTGGGGTCATAGTTATTTCCTCTGTATCTACCGGTAGGGTCTCTTGATGCAACCTTAGCTTCCTGTTGCCTTACATGGGCACTAGACATTAGGTTAACATCTTCATCTGAACTAGTGCTGATTTCCTGGACCTTTTTCTTAGTAGGCTGTGGGTTGGTTTCTGCATCCCTTACCTTCCTAGATCTCTCTTGGGTCTCAACCTCTAGGGCTAGGTCTAGGGCTTGGTCAAAAGAGTCTATTTTCTTGTTCTCAAGAGCTATAGAGATCCAGGGCCTCATGCCTTGGGTAAATGCCTTGCTTAGGGTTTCATCATTCTGGCGTTGGGCATTACACACTTTCCTGAGATGGCATGCATAGTCTAGAACAGGTTCATCTATCTTTTGTGCACGGAGTGCAGTCCTTGAGATTATATTGTCTCGAGTAGCAAAATACTCTTTTAATTTATTCACTACATTGGTCCATGTCAACATATCAGGTGTGGCACTCTCCCTGAAGGATTCAAACCAAGCTAGTGCTTGTCCTTCGAGGTACTTGGGTAAATATGTTACCATGGTGTCACTGTCTGTCACTTTGTACTTATCCTTCAGATATTCTGGGAATTTGTGATCAATGAATAATGCTGTTGACATGAGTGGTGATGGGTGTGAAAAGGTTTTGGGTTTTGTTACCTCATGTATCCTGATCTTTCTGTCGTCCTGCTGTTTATTGTCTATGAGCTTGGTCATGTTGGACACCATGGAGATTATGATGTCATCTTTGGATCCAGAGGCAGATGGTGTGACAACAGGTGTGATGGCAGGTGTGTGAGGTTGTGGGGTCTGGGATGATACCATCTTCATGAGATCTGCTATCTGTTGTTGTTGTCTCTCTAGGGACTTCCGCTGATCTTCCATGGCCTTCTGTTGAGCATCTATTGCTGCATTCCTCTCTGCCAGTTGTTGGTTGAGGATCCTCTCCCTTTCCTCCTGCTGGGACTTGTTGGTCTCTAGGGCAGTAACTGCATCTTGGATGGCCTTCTCATAGGCCCTTATCTTCTCAGCTGTCTGATTAGGTTGGGGGCCTTCATCGGTGTCCATGATGGAGGGTGTGGGGGAGGTGTCTCTGGAGGAGTGGCTGTCAAAGGCTGGAGCTGGGGTGGAGGATCTAGATGAGGGTGTGGATCCACCCCCTGAGGCAGATCCTTCTTCCCCTGAGGTAGATAGCGTGAGTTGGGCGTCCTGTAGAGATCCCTGGGAAATGTTGGATCCCTGAGAACTGGTTGTTCCCTGAGTAGACAGGGTGGGAGGTGTGGGGTCTACTGAGTGTGGGACTGTTGTATTGGAGGCTGGTTTGCCTCCTGTGGGCCTCCTAGATCTTGGTGGGAGGGAGACCTCTTCAACAGGCCCCTGACTACGTAAGGTCTTTGTGTGTTGTTCTGCCAGCTTGACTGATAAGGCCTTGATGTGTGTGGTGGACCTCACTGACGTGTGGGAGACCTCACTGACGTGTGGGAGACCTCACTGACGTGTGGGAGACCTCACTGACGTGTGGGAGACCTCTCTGACGTGTGGGAGACCTCACTGACGTGTGGGAGACCTCACTGACGTTTGGGAGACCTCACTGACGTTTGGGAGACCTCACTGACGTTTGGGAGACCTCACTGACGTTTTGGGAGACCTCACTGACATATGAGAGATCTTACTGTTGTGTGAGAGATCTCATTGATGTGTGGGAGATCTCACTGATGTGTGGGAGATCTTATTGATGTGTGGGAGATCTCACTGATGTGTGGGAGATCTCATTGATGTGTGGGAGATCTCACTGATGTGTGGGAGATCTCATTGATGTGTGGGGGATCTCACTGATGTGTGGGAGATCTCACTGGTATGTGGGAGATCTCACTGGTATGTGGGAGATCTCACTGGTGACCTTGGTGGGTATGGTGTCAAGGTCAAGGTCACTGGGTGGGTGGAGTGGGTCTAACTGTGTGTATGTGGTACCAGCTTTAATTTACTGTGTGCATGATTGTTTTTAGTTGTGTTACCAGCTTTAAATTTTATGAGCCTGTGAGATATGGGATCTTAGTAGGATGTTCTCCACCACTTTGTCATACTAGTAATTGGCATGATCAAGTTGTCATATGAGAAATATCATAAGACTAGTGGTATAAAGTGTAATTATCTCAAGGCTCTTATAAATAGTGTTATTTCCAGTTGTCACTGGTTTATTCAGCTTTAGGCAACATGTAAGAAATATCAATCATACAGTAGTTAGTATGTAGGTAGTTTGCACATACAGTAAACATACAGTAATTTATAAAGTACAATGTTCAGTTCCACTCCACCTGTGAGGTATTAATAATACAGTGTCCAGCATACTTCTAGGTGGGTTCCCACACCTAGCTCCTGACCTGCTGCTTAGAGGAATAATGTAATAATGAGTAACTTTACCCTCTGGTGGAAGTCTTGAAGAAGATAGCCTCTGGCCACTAATGGTAGGAAACCAATGCCTGTCTAGCATAGTTTCACCATAGTGCAGTGGTATAGCAGGTAGCAGGAGATGACTGGAGATGTTACCTCTAGAGCGGTTCTTGGTGATGTGTCTTCCTGGAGGTGCAGGCAGGCTATTTGTAGCAAATCTTGGAAAAGCACCTCCAGACTGACTGGAGCCAGCAGCATCTGCCTAACTCTACAATTGTTTGAGGGGACCCTTTCAAGTGTCACAGGGGGACAAAGGGCCCCCATGGACGCCGCTATGGCCCCCATTGTCTTGGTCGGTTCTGCATCTTTAGACCCTCATATCTCGGCCGTTTATGCTTGTATAACCGCCATTTTGGGCATGCGCAGAGCTGAATGTGCCAAGATTATAATGCCCGCTGGATAGGCGCGTAACTCCCGCCGGTTTGTCTGTAGCTCACTCGGAGGTCGATTCAGTCTCCATGGCGTAACTTCCTTAATACTGGGAGTTCAGCCTTGATCTTGGGCTCATTCTGACCGTCTAATTATGGGCTTTCCATAGAATTTTTGATATTTGACCTAGGTCGCTCAGGAGCGACGCTAGAGCGACCGGAAGGTTATGGCGTCGTGCTTATGTAACCCATTGTTCAGTCCTTAGAGTGCTCAGACACTCATGACGGCGTCAGCGGTGCTCAGGCACCCGTGACGGCCGGTTGCATTCACTTACAGGTTATTAATTTGTGCATTGAACCATGAGGTCGCACACTGAGACCCTCATTTTTATTATATTGTGCAGTGAACCATTAGGTCGGACCCTTTGATGTCAGAGAGAGTGTTTGTAACTGACCTGGCTGGTGTGCAGTGGGGCATGAACGCTCTTATGTAAAGTTTGAGCGCTCTTATAGCTCTTAGAACCAACCTATGTATTAATTTCATAGATATTTCTTTGATTAATACAAAATATGTTAGAATTTATGGAACAATAAAATGGTATATCATAACTTCACTTTCGTTCACCTTATACTGTTACAATACAACATACATGGGTCTAGGCTACCTTGTGTAAATATGAGGCCTGTACTTTGATATTTCATGTATTAAAAAAGTGAAGCTTTGAATTTCAAAACCACTTTCTAAAACGAGACCTACCAATTGGAAAAATCTAATTTGGCTTATATCAGGTAGGTGAGATTCTGATATATTAGACTGCAAAGACTATGATTTCTTAACCATTTCCTGCAGGACGATTTTTTCTCTCAAACTCAGATTCGGCTTATAGATGATGATGATTCATGGTGAACACCAGATTGCTGCAGGATACGGACTATGGGAGTTAACAACTGACACTTACGAGCACCTCTCGTGCCCTTAATTGGCCCTTATAGAGGGTTAATTCTGTAGCATTATATTCAGATACTAGAGGAAAGCGTTCAAACGCTGATAACTCGGAAAGGCTGTCCATTTCTTATCTATTGTGTGTGTTCCACAAATAAGAATTAAGATGCAGTAATACACTATTGATAGAGATGGTCATTCATTCCACTAGTCTGACATCAGCACTGCCACTCACAAGCATACACTAGCTCCAAGCAGATGTTCACAGCTCTTTTAGAGGACCTCCAAAAGCCTCTTAATCCATGGTGGTGCCTATAACTCTTTCCGAGTTAATCACTTGTAACAATGAGACATAATCGTTTATTTGCTGTACTTTTAGAAAAAACAAGCTATTTTCCTTTTGTAAACGAAAAAGAATACTCACTGGTGACACTCCTCTCAGCTATCCGGTGACCATCCTGATGGAAGGCAGGTTGAGGCGCCATCCCTGCATGTTGCATGATATCACTCAGATCTGGGAATAAATGAACAGAACATTTGTATTCTATTTGCATGTACATACAAATCTAGGTAATATATATTTTCCAACCTAAAAAAAAAATATTGAACAACCGGTATAATGATTCTCTCAACCAGAAAGAATCAAAATTAAGATAATTAAAAGACAGAAAATAAACAGTATACAATGCAAAGCCGTAAATAAACCTGAACCCATACAGGGATGAAGAGTGTATAAGTCTATTCGTGAATTTGAGATTGTTTAATGTAACCTATTAAACAGTGGCTAACCTTCAACCATTTTGTGGTAAGCGAAGTGAAGATAGAGTAGGAAGCACAGATGCAGCACTGCCACAGAACCACATACGATAAGACGCTGTCTCTGCCCCGTAGTACGCGACATCAGGACTGACACCTGGTGACAAAAACAGATATTACAAAATGTTATCAGTTCTGCTACAACAAATATGTGATACCCTGGCCACATTATGCAGAAATATATCTTTACTTTTTGGATTGAAGACTCGGGAAATTCAGCTGCTTCTGAATATAGCTATGGTGGCAAATGGATACAAACTTACTAAATATCTGGACCATTTGTAATCTCTTTAGACTACCGTAATCTCCCGCGTATAAGATGCATCCTCTATGCCAAACAAAATGCTGGGGGGTCTTATAGGATTTTTTCAAGTTGGGGGTGCGTCTTATACGAGGGGTAATTTTACTATAGAAATGTACTAATCTTACAAATTTCAGCCTTAAAATGTGCGTCTTATACGCGAAAATGCATGTGCTGAGTTTGGGGTGCGTCTTCTACGCGCAGCGCGTCTTCTACGCGGGAGATTACGGTAGTATATATATAACATGGTATCGTTGAGTATTAGACAATACTTACTAGTCTGAGTGTGGACAATCCTCCAAATATGGCCCACATGAGATAGAAGAACATGTGATCGTGTGACGTGTGGAAAACGGTTGTCAAACCCAGCACAATGCAGTGACCGAATAAGCCATACCCCTGTAGAACGAAATAGTGTCATTCTCATGAACTGTTGGCAAATGGCCTGAGGGTGACCTGAAAAGGGCTAATTTTTAGATCTATGAGCAGATAAAAATCCTTTTGTCTTAAAATACTATGGGTCTTGGCCGACTCATATACCAAAATGGGAACACCAAATCAGAAAACTGTGGCTATGGCACCTGGCTAAAGACACTATATTAATTATTGTAAGACTGCATGAGACGTTGACTAACGCATTTACTATTTTAGGCACTACCAGGGTTTATTTTTTATAATATAGGTATGTTATACCTTTGAAGTTGGTTACTCTAGGTAGGGGAGGGGCTATGCCTCATATACACAGAATTTTCCTTCATATTATCATGTGCTGAGTTGCTCTCTTTATATATTCTTTATACAGGTGGTTTTGTGCTATCTTTGTTTGGTTAAGAGAATAAAGTAATCATTTTATTGTAATGTCTTCCAAATAGGTACACAAAGTGGAATTCCACTAAAAGATTTCAATTCTAACATGAATGTATAAAGAGACTATCCTATTTCCAATTGGGGGTGGGTCTTGGGCCTTTTGTACTCTAAATACCTGTGAAGTAGCTATAAAGATGGGGTTCATAAATGCGTTAGTCAACGCTTCATAGACTATACAAGAGCAGATTTTACCTTATTTACAGAAGCAGATGAGCTATTCTTTTGCTTTTTATTCAATTTGTTTTTTTCAATTCAGTATCTTTGTAATTATTCGAAAGTGCTGACTTCAGATTGTATGAGGGACTTAGTTTTCAGTTAGGAGTGCCATTGATATGCAATCTATTTCAATGATGATTATCACTATTACAATGGTGATATTTCAAATATATCGATATTCAGAAAAGAATCATAGGACAAAAATGAAAGGACTGGTAGATTATAATTCCATTCCTACTCCTCAGCTCCTATATGAGTACAAGTGACAACTGATCATCATCCTAGGGTAGTGGCCAAAAGTGATATCCCACTTTTCAGACCTGAGGTATTTTCAGCCACCAGGCAGTTGACTCATGAATATTCTATATTATCAATGGATATGGATTCCAAAATTGTCTTTGGCCATAACTGTAGTTCTATTTGGAACAATTTCAAAATTCTTTCATGATTTAAAAGAGCTTGTGCTTGGGATAGCGGCGCATATCATATTTGATCAATGTAATACTTTTGTCGATGCGATAATCATGAGTCCAGAAATGCTGATACATCAATTCTATTGGTATCAATGACACTCCTATTTTCAGTACCGGTATATACTCAATATTTTCGCTGAAAGGAAAGTAGGAAACAGGTATCTTGATTGCACTATTAATATGGATATCAAACATCCATAAGTAGTATAATTTAGCTGTAGGTTAACATCACCCACTGTACCATGACCATTTTACTTGAAAAACTGTGTGCAGCAGACTTATCTTTTATTTGTTATTTTCTTGAAGTGTCAATTCATGCATCAAATGATTACCACAACATTATAGCTGTAAGCTCACCTCATGTATACATGGACTATGACTTTGAAGGGAATACGTTGACCTACATGAACACAATTTAGATGTTTTTTTTTTTTCTATATAAGGTAATACTTGAAAAGCCTGACCCATAGCCCAATCGTGAGCATGTGGTAAACAATTGACTTCAATGATAAATAGACATCAAAATTTCCAAAAAGAAATTGTATGTAGTTGAGGGTTTAAGGTAGTTAGATTTATACAGAGCACTGGAACTGTGTAGCTCTACATGACTTTGTTGCGTTAGTCAACACTTCAGAGAGATTAAAGTGTCAGTTAACATTACACACCATGCTGCATGGATTTATGCCGCCCATTATATACAGGAACTCTCTTGATTAAGTATTTTGTTCTATTGATTGAAAGAGATAGTTTATGTGCAAAATAATGATGTAAATGCACACAATATGGGTGCTGTGTAGATATTTTTTTATGCGTTAGTCAACGCCTCAAGAATTTTGCTGTTAGTCAACATTACATGCAATGTACCTTTGATCTATTACCTTATGTATGTATAGCAAATCTCTCTCGTTTCAATATGTTGCTTACATTATTACAAAGAATATCTATGTGTAAAATGAAAACTTAAATATGCTTAACATGGGGGATGTAGAGATAAATAATTTTGTTTCTGGGTTAGTCAACGCTTCGGGAATATTACACAAATATACCATGAAAATGTTTGATTGGCTACAGAGGCAAGTGTTTTACATATTTTCATATGTGTATAAGTAGAAAGTGTTACATAGTAACCTATAGACAACATTTATTGTAATTTTGGCAAAAGCTATAGGGGTTCTTTTTTCATCCATTTATGCGTTAGTCAACGCTTCAAAAAACTACACAATTTCATTTTAATGCCCACTACCTGTATTTTAGGAACTAATGAGAGGTTTAAAGCACTCCAGCATTTCATTCATTGTTTATCTATGTGAAAATAATGAAATTGGCTGCATTTTCTTTCCTGATTAAATTTTTTTGTGCCATAGAGCATTCTCTTACTAAGGAAAAATACCTAAAAATATGCTATTTCCACCTGTTTTTTGTTTCTCACGCAGTTAATATTGTCCATAGAGAGGCAAAACTATATACCCAAATGTAGCCAAACATGTTGTGGACCTGATAGAATCAGTGAAAATCAATTCAAAGCAATCCTCTGAGATTTATAACATAATAAGGCTAAAATGCTGATCTGCTAACAGTTCATGAGAATGACCCAATAGATCATTGCAGGTTCTTACTGGTAATTACAAAGTATATAGAGCGCATGGCCATCCTTGATATGTAGGAAGGCAAGAATTTTTAATCTTTGTCCCTGACTGCCCCCCAAATAACTATCTTGGATATCATCATAGAATTGTGGATAATCTCTTTATCTTCCCTCTCCTCAAGCTGAGAACAATGGTGATTGATAAGACTGATATGGGTGAAAAGCTGATCCTCCCACCCTGCGTATGAGGCACACTCAAGAGTTCATGGAAATATTCAAAATGACACAACTTCAATTTGTAATCAATGGATTTTTAAAATTCAAAAATCTACCTGGGGTACTTCTTTTTGACACACTGAGGCCCACACCACCCCTTGTCTTTGGGCAGCTTTGTGAACATTTTGCAAAACTCTTCTTCCCACCAGTGGTCTATCTTCGAATAAAAGATGCACCTTATAAGGGGGTATTACAGGTGTTTGGTATAGTTTAGGAATTACTCTGTTTATATATAGCATGATGAGGGTACTCACATGGAAAATCATATTTTATCTGTTCATTGTTTATCTGATTACATTACAAATTGCCTTTTTCAGTTACTACGTGTACTAGTGGCTTCGCCACTAGATAGTGAGGGCACATTGTACCCCCTGTCTTCTATACAGCCCAAAGTAAGGTCGAATGTTGCCCCCTAGGCCTGTTGTCTTACATTAGAAGCGCTTATCTTAGCGGTGCTTAACTTAGCAACAATACTTATCATAGCAACATCAAACAAATTTTCACTCTCCCAGCAGATTCTCTTGACGGATTGACTTTTAATGAAATCTCTGGAACCTTTCATCACATTTTAACATATAACCCATCAAATTAAAGGTATTGATGAGTACAATCCAGATCTCTAATCGCAAAACAGCTTCCCTTATGTGTAACTAAGAAATCGGCGCCGATCTCTTTGGATCAAAAGACCCAAGATAATGGCCTTTGCAGCTTGACAAACTATTTTTTGAGGTTATAAAATGTTTTATACAAGTATTAAGTATGGAAAACTTCAATATCAAGATATTGGAAAGAATCAAGCAGGGGAAATATTTTGTAGCTCTGAAAATGTTTTTGCTGAAATTTCTATATATAGTAAGTCGAGTTAGCTGGGGCTTTCCTAACTGGTTCACAGCCTACAAATTTTGCTTCATCTGGTACCCCAAGGGTACTCTGGGCTGAAACAGTTAGAAATATTGATTTTGTAAGCAGCGATCTACTACCATAAAACCCCCGTTAATAAGCCGGCCCCGGTCATAAGCCGGGGGGGGGGGTGAGTTCAGGGAAATCCTAAAAGCCGGTTTTGGGTTCAAATTTTTACCATTTTCTCTTTATTCTATAGTAAAAAAACCCGGTCATAAGCCGGGGGGGGGGGGGGCTTTGGGAAAGATTTAGAGGCCGGTTTGGGCCCAAAATAGAAAAAAAAAATCCGGCTTATGACCGGGGATTTACGGTAACCCATTTTTATATATAGTGTAAAAAGCCATAATTCCTGATAAAAGATCGCACTGCCATATATCCTTGCTATAAATTACTTTCTACAGTGTAACATATGGAACTGTACATTTTTAACAGAAAAATGACCTCTAGTATATCTAAAACCTTGAGTCAAACATTGATACCCAATGGGGAATTGTATGCGGGCAGTTATGTATTCCATGTTCGAGTCCCACATGTGAGTGTTATCCGTGTGATATACCTAGCAGACAAGAGTATCTGGGGCATGGTATGTGTGTGTACTTACCAGCAGACAAAGTGTCTGCAGTGTGGTAATGTGTGTGTACTTACCAGCAGACAAAGTATCTGCAGTGTAGTTATGTGTGTGTACTTAGCAGCAGACAGAGTATCTGCAGTGTGGTATGTGTGTGTTACATGTGTGTGTACTTAGCAGCAGACAGAGTATCTGCAGTGTGGTATGTGTGTATTACATGTGTGTACTTAGCAGCAGACAGAGTATTTGCTGCATGGTATGTGTGTGTTACATGTGTGTGTACTTAGCAGCAGACAGAGTATCTGCAGTGTGGTATGTGTGTGTTACATGTGTGTACTTACCAGCAGACAGAGTATCTGCTGCATGGTATGTGTGTATTACATGTGTGTACTTACCAGCAGACAGAGTATCTGCTGCATGGTATGTATGTGTTACATGTATGTGTACTTACCAGCAGACAGAGTATCTGCTGCATGGTATGTGTGTGTTACATGTATGTGTACTTAGCAGCAGACAGAGTATCTGCAGTGTGGTATGTGTGTGTTACATGTGTGTGTACTTAGCAGCAGACAGAGTATCTGCAGTGTGGTATGTGTGTATTACATGTGTGTACTTACCAGCAGACAGAGTATTTGCTGCATGGTATGTGTGTGTTACATGTGTGTGTACTTAGCAGCAGACAGAGTATCTGCAGTGTGGTATGTGTGTATTACATGTGTGTACTTACCAGCAGACAGAGTATTTGCTGCATGGTATGTGTGTGTTACATGTGTGTGTACTTAGCAGCAGACAGAGTATCTGCAGTGTGGTATGTGTGTGTTACATGTGTGTACTTACCAGCAGACAGAGTATCTGCTGCATGGTATGTGTGTATTACATGTGTGTACTTACCAGCAGACAGAGTATCTGCTGCATGGTATGTATGTGTTACATGTATGTGTACTTACCAGCAGACAGAGTATCTGCTGCATGGTATGTGTGTGTTACATGTATGTGTACTTAGCAGCAGACAGAGTATCTGCAGTGTGGTATGTGTGTGTTACATGTGTGTGTACTTAGCAGCAGACAGAGTATCTGCAGTGTGGTATGTGTGTATTACATGTGTGTACTTACCAGCAGACAGAGTATTTGCTGCATGGTATGTGTGTGTTACATGTGTGTGTACTTAGCAGCAGACAGAGTATCTGCAGTGTGGTATGTGTGTGTTACATGTGTGTACTTACCAGCAGACAGAGTATCTGCTGCATGGTATGTGTGTATTACATGTGTGTACTTACCAGCAGACAGAGTATCTGCTGCATGGTATGTATGTGTTACATGTATGTGTACTTACCAGCAGACAGAGTATCTGCTGCATGGTATGTATGTGTTACATGTATGTGTACTTACCAGCAGACAGAGTATCTGCTGCATGGTATGTGTGTGTTACATGTATGTGTACTTACCAGCAGGCACAGTATCTGCAACATGGTGATGTGTGCACTAAATGCATAGGCCAGGAACCACACGATGCCAGACACTCCCAGCCAGTAGCCGAAGCATGTCCCCACTGCGGAACCCATCAATGTGCCTTCTTGCTGAAACCGCACAATGCAAACACGTCTTTAACTGGCGAAGGAAAAATCCCTCTATTTAAAGCCTATAAAAAATATAGTGCATCCTTCCTCTTTTTCAATGTGCTTTCTATGTCTCTTTATCTATCTGTGTTCAATGTGGACAGAAAAAAATGATCAGGGAAAATCCTTGATAGTTCTGAGATATCAATGCAATAGATCTAAGACAACCTTTTTTTTTAATTTGGTTATGAGCAACTTCTAGAGGGTGTGCACTTTTTAGGTGGGGTAAAATTACATTAGATTAGTATCAACCTGCCAAAATCTTTAAAATTTTCTTTCTCACCTTTAGTATGTGCCTTAGTGTACTTTAAACATGAGGTAATACGGTTGGCATATCTTATATAATATTGGAGCTAATCATGTCAAGAATGGGCTCAACATAGTATCATCTGTACTTGAGGTTTAATTAGAATTACTCCTGACTAAACCTCACGTTTCCCGCATCCATGTATGAATCACAACCTGATTTTGGGATGAGGCCTAAAAGGGGCCTGGAATTGCCGTTGTTAATCACATAAAGAAACGCCGATGTATAAGCCATGCCCTATATGGACAAGTTTAGTATCAAATGACACTTTTTTTTTCAAATTTATATAAGGCCACCTCAGTGCAACAAGGTTGTAACTGCATCTTAGACAACAAGGTCAAGGTGAAAGGTAACTCCAGTCTGGAGCCAAGTGAAAAGAGAACCACAGGACAAATATCTTGCGCATCCAGTATAAAGAGACTAAATAAGAAAAAAACAAACAAACAAAAAAAAGAAGAAAAGAAAACCCTTGTTGCACTGAGGTGACAATAAGGTGTGGGTTTCTGCTGCAAGTGTCAATTATTTTAACAAACAAAAGTTTGATTAAGACATAATAACGTAACAAATCTTAGTCACACTTTATGATCTTTGAAAAAAAGTAACGGTTACATTTAGCTAACCGCATTCAAAGGAAAAAATAAACCAAAGCATCCTATAACGTGCATAATCCTAATACCAGGCCACACATTAAAATGCTAGTCTACATCTTTCCGTTCTATTGCGAAACTTTTTAGTTGTAAGACCAAAGACAAAACATCTTTTATTTCACTGCATCTTTTACAAAAAAAAAAAAAAATCTTTTACAAAAAAAAAATAAAAAAAAATTGGTGGGCTGATCCAGTAGGGTGATAGATGTCAGACATGGGCACAAAGAGGATCTTGTGCCACAATTTTCTTTTTTTTTTTCTTTTTGAGGTGGAGGGGATGTCTATCAAAGCTATAGGCCTAAACCATACATTTCTGAGTTAATAAAACACCTCCACCCCCAGCCCATCATTAAAGACTGGAGAAAGCTTCAGTCTATGTTTTAGCATAATATAATAGAAATCCTATAAGAATAGAAGTCACAATTCTGATTGAATGACTTGTGTTTTTTTAATACACTAGTGTCACGCGTATAAAGTAGCCCACGAAGAAAACACATTACTACGGTAGTGTTTATGTGTTGGAGAGTTATGAACTGGGGCTGTGTTGAACTTGAAGCACAATGAGTGAGTGAGTGAGTGAGTAATAGATGTTTAACGCCATTTCGACAGCTAAGGTCATATTCATGGCGAGAACTACATTACACAATTTACAGGGGAATGTGTCAGTGCCCACGCATATGTGCACCACACACATCCCGAGGGGATAGGAAAGAGGAGAAAAAGACCCTTTTAAGTGGGCTAGGGAAGCCCGGAAGCACAATGAAGACAAAGAGAGCATGAAGCTTTGCAGCATCATGTCTCTTTGTAGTGGTTAATACGTACCACGGTATGACCGCCGGTCTTCATCTGGAACAGGAGTAAGGCCACCATGGTGAATATCAGCATGGTGGGACCATACAGCTCCCGTGGCACCTTCTGAAACACAACAGGTACCACCAACTATGACTAAGGCACGCAATTTTACATAAACATTCTAATGGAAGTAAGGTATTGTAAAAGCTCAAGTATGTGTCGCACCTCGTATCTAATCTGCCCCCTTGTTTATGGATTTACTTAAAGCCATAGCCATGCCACATCCCGCAATAATTTGAGCTGTGCTGTCGCTGGCCTCACAGAACTCAGCGGTTACTACCTGGCTGTATTACGCTGATCCATAGAAAAGTTGCCTTTTACTTGAGGTTTTATGGGAGTAAATTTTCATCAGAATACAAAAGATTGAGATAAAATCTCACTGACACAAGTCAATCACGTATCATTTTACCTATCAGAGTTTAATATAGAAGCTTTAACAGACAATCATTTTATTGGCATAGAATAATATTGCTTTAAGGCCACACCAAAGTTGGTCTACGGATTTCCCTCTTCATATTTTCAAGAATGCAAATTTTTTTTCTTTGAAAAAAATCTTGTCTACGGATTTCGCTCGCCTCACTTTCTGAGAGTTTTCTCTTTGTAGTGTTTGGCAAAATTTTTAAAAAATAAAAATTTTGCTCGCGCCTCCTTTTTCAAGGAGGAAATCCATTGGACAACAAAAAATTCTTAAAAAATTAGAAAAATTTCGCTCACACCATTTTTTCAAAACAAAAATCCGAAGACCAACTTTTTTTTTTTTTTTGGTGTGGCCTAACAATAATAGTACAAGGCAGGTGGAATTTGAAATTATTACCCACATGACTATGTAGAAATTCCAGATGTCTGACTCCAGCATATGGAGCTTGATGTATTGTAATAAACCTGACATACTGACATAACTATAAATTGAGCATCTGTCAGGCGTCAAATACATGTCAATCCTGCACAAGCGCTTGGGGTAATGAAGCCGGGAAATACGGTATTCTTCATACACTTAAAGTTGTCAAAAGCTAAGTGCTGAGGCATTTTGATTTTAATTCATATATCTATAGAAACTCCTGAAAAAATTTGTATTGAGGAAGACATTTACATATATCATTACAAGTTCATACAATGTATAACGTCCACAAATTATGAAGTAGTGGCAGCAATATAACTTGAACTTAGATTCTTAACCTATATGAGGGTTTTACATTACTCCAGATGTGAAAAAAAACCCTGAAATTTTGAGAAAAAAAAAGAAGGTGCGAGCGTGCAAATTTTTTTTCTTCTTTTTTTAAAAAGAATTTTTTGGCGTCCAATGGATTCCTTGCTGGAAAAGTGATGCTAGCGTAAAAAATTTATTCTAAAAAAAAAAAAAATCTACCAAACATCACAAAGAGAAAACCTGTAGAAAATGAAGCAAGTGAAATCTGTAGACAAGATTTTTTTCAAAGAAAAAAAATATTTGTATATACAAAAATATGGAGAGGGCGATCCGTAGACCAACTTATTTTTTTGGTGTCGCCTTATAAATGATAAGATGAGATCTCATCTGGAAGAATCACAAGATTAACCCAGATGCGCCTTCACCCCTTCCCCCCCCCAAAAAAAAAAAAAAAAAAAAACCACAAAAAAGCAAACCTTGAGGATTACAGATATGATAAATGCCGCCAGGTACTTAGGCCACACCAAAAAAAATCAGTTGGTCTATGGATTTTGGTTTTGAAAAAATGGTGCGAGCAAGCGAATTTTTTTATTTGTTTTTTTAAAGAATTTTTTGGCGTCCAATGGATTCCTTGCCGGGAAATTGAGGCGAGCGAACAATTTTTTTTTTTTTTTAATTTTGCCAAACATTAGAAAGAGAAAACTTGTAGAAACTGAAGCGAGCAAAATCCGTAGACAAGATTTTTTTCAAAGAAAAACAAAATTTGTATTTCCGAAAATGTGGAGAGGGTAATCCGTAGACCAACTTTTTCTTTTGGTGTGGCCTCATGTATTGGTTGGTAGGGTGATTAGAATAGAAAAAGGCAATAAGATCATGGGTGTAGAAGCGACTGACCGGAGAACATGAAAATCTGCCTTAGTTCTATAAGCCTATCATCTTTTAGCCATGCTTCTAATTGATATTTCACCCACCCACCTCCCTCTCCGAAAATCAGCGTAAGCACATTTTCATTAGAATTTCGATAATCATAGTGAAAATAAAAGCAATTTTTTCATTGAATGAAAAATTAATAATTGTTTTTGATCTTTTCAAAGTTACGGTTGGTTTATAGATGGAATCTTACAGCAGTACAGGTTAGAGCATGCACCTTTACCAATATGGCCGTGTATGTACCACATGTATACACGTGGAAATAGATTCTTTGGTGGTATACCTTTGTATCATCAAACACAGAATTCTTTCTACATCTAGTGATTTTTAAACAGAATTTCCCTTAGACTCCCATGCATATCTAATCAATTGCACACACCAACCTTTAGCTGAAAAGCAAGGGGAAATGATGATTTACTTCGGACGAAAAAGCAGACTGTAACGTGCCTACGAATGATTATTGTGAAAAATCCAAAGTGTTTCAGCAGTCAATGGCAACTTGTATCAGAAATGTCACTCTATAGGACTTCAGCGAAATAGTAGGAAACATCACGGTATTGGCCTATTTTCTATATATTTACTTTAGATGAAGATAAAAGAAGGGAAAGAATACGACCTCCGACAAAGCCAGAAAAGTGACATTTCTGCTTATGTTTTGTGAGATACGTCAAAGTGAATGAAATGGTGCATTGGTATCAGAGTGTTCATCTATTTGCCAGTGCACAAGCTAAGGTTATTGTGTTGTTGTTCACACGCTAAAGTAGCCTAGGCTAATATAATTTGTACATCTTAATACCGGTAGTATTCAAATGCAAACGTAAATTAATGAATATCTCGTATATACAAACAGGACACCCTTAAAAGTTGTTTAACCCTTTAAGGGCTGCATAACGGCCTAATGCACTTCATGTAATTTGCATCTTCATTGTCATCATATACAAATGTAGTAGCCGTAAAGAGCCGCTAGGATTGCACGAGTTCATGTATTGTGCTGACTCTATGGGGTTTCCTTCCAAAAGTTCACCGATGCAGCATGGGTGACAAACTCCCTTACACTGCTTTGGTGCACTGTACAAATGAACACGGCACTAAGGCATCATGCCGTCCTTAAAGGGTGACATGAAAACAGATCTTACCTCAGGCTGTTAGAAGTACAATACACAACAAGGATTTGTCAGTTGAATTTGCATCAAGTGCCACATACATGCTCCTTATAAATTTGTCTTACTGAGGCCATTTAATCAAAAATAACTTGGATTACAGGAATCTTTAATCTGATATTTTGGGCGGCTAGAGGCAAAAAAATAAAAATAAATAAAAGTTGGGATTTTGGAACCTAAATTTCCCTGCGGCCAGAGGCAAAAATAAATTCCACTTAGGAAATACACTTTTCATGTATCCAAAGGGACCTTTTGGTGATCAAGTATACTTTTTGGGGAATTGAGTAGAGGAAAGATTGTGAAATGTTGGGTGTTCGGCTGTCACCAGGGAGTTTTTTTTTTAATTTTTCCCCTCAGATCTTGAAAAGAAAAAAGTTTCTTATTTTATTTTGCAAAAAATCTCGGCAGCGGATCCGTAATCCAAGTTATCTTAATTTAATGGCCTATACTACTGTAATCTCTCGCTTATAAGGTTCGTCTTATACGCCAAACAAAATGATGCTGGGTCTTATACGTGGGAGGGACATTGCCGTGAGTTTGGGGTGCGCCTTATAGGGGGGGGGGGTTAAAAACAGAACTAAACTAACAAACATCTGCCCTCAGAGGTGCACCTTATACGTAAAACAGACCTCCCTGAGTTGGGGGTGTGCCTTATAGGCGAGCTGCGCCTTATATGCGAGAGATTACGGTAGTACAGAAAGATTTTACATGTGCTATAGAGCACTTATGGCCCAGGGTCTTCCACCAAATATGCAAAAAAGAGATGAAATTAAAATATCTGCTGTAGAGCAGTTATGGACAACCTTCCATGGCTGAAAAGATGCTGCCAATGACACTTCCTTGCCAAAATTCAAGAAAAGTGTTATGAGACTGTTCATAAAAACGCAGACCCCATTGGCTACACGGACATCACATGCCACCTGCCGACTGAAAAAGAAGGTATACGACAGGTCCTCGAATAGACCTTCCTGAGATCTAGTGATGAAACATATAACTACATGAACGGTCTTCTAATGATCGGTCTCCATATATGGAGACTGTTCACTTTTCGACAATATATATAACCCTTCGGCTGTAGGTGCTATTGCATTTGTTATCAGTACCTGAGGCTCTCTCACCTGCTGAAAAAAGGTGTCTTAATCTGGTGATTCCCATAGGAGCCCATGTGTTTATTCTATCACCAAAATCTATCGCACCCATAGACCCAATGCTTAAGGGCCTTGTAGTCAGTAGGGCACCGAAAAACATGACGTAAGTACAGCAGCATTTTACATAGAGAAAGACATCCCCCATGAAGGACAAAATGTTGTCTGATAGATGAGATTTGAAACTTTCCTTTGGCTTTTGAAAAATGTAACGTGTGCTATAGAGCACTCATGGCTCAGGTTACCTACCATGAGACCTGTCACTATAGTGACAGTGTGTCCTTGTCCTCAATGGTTAAGCCTATGGAGAATGCACCCATTATCGCTTGTATTGTTCAATGGCGAATAACTCCTCTCCTGGCAAATTAAGCATTGCACAATACCAGCAGGTCTTGAATAAGGATACATATTAACCATAGAAAGGCATAAGACAATGTAATTCTCCTCCATTTTGTTATAATCCAGCAGTTTCGATAGCACCGTGAGTCAATCGTCTCGCTGTCTGCCATTTTGGATTTTGATGTTCTGTGCGCATGCGCGACCCCTCCTTGCCGGACTTTTCCCGCGTTTTTTTAAAAGGCGTCCAAACCGTCTCACTTTTAGACGCTGTTTTCTAACCAAATAGGAACAAAGAGAGAAAAGTCCAGCCCGGAGGTAAACCTATGGAGATGTGGATTGGCGAAAAAGGAAAAGTCAACACTGTTTTTATCTATAAAAAATCACTATAAATAACAAACTTCATTTTTAAATGTGATATTTGCATACATAGATAGACAAATATGTAAACTATCAAATAGAGGAGTTTCATTCTTTTCTAACTATTAATTCTTACAGAAAATTTAAAATGCAAAATCTAACGCGAATGACTTTTATCATACACCACCTACCCGGTGGTATAGACTCAGGGTGGTCCTGAGCCAAAAAATGTGTGAAATAACAGGATAACACTGAATGATTACACCCCAAAGTTGGTGATTACAAATTTGTGGATTTGGCTGAAACGGCGCCGCCAATAGCCCAGGGAAACCCTGGGCCAATTAGATATTACATCCATATACATCATACATGACATGTACCTATATATCATTAGTCATATTAAATTAACTTTATGATCCCTTTTGAATTGTATACCGGTATTAAACCGGCCATAAAATTGTACAGGCAAAGTCCTAAAAGGTAAATTCATGGTTCCCAAAAGAATCCCGGACGAGACCAAATACAATAAGTTTCCCTGACCAAAATTATAGAGCCACAGAATCTTCATAAAATTCCCTGACTTTCCCTGACCTCCCAATTTTCCCTGACTTTCCCTGTCCTGTGGGAACCCTTCGAATGGTCGAAATTCACCAATAAAGTTGTTTGGATATTGTGGACTTTGAAATCTCCCTCCCCAGTCCAAATGGTGAGAGCTGCGTAATATGGTACAGGTTACAAATACACTCACCTGTTGTTGTGAACCCGGTCTCTGAGGCATCAGTGATTGAAGGAGTCTAGGGAAGAATAAAAAAACGCAAGATAAACCCTCTAAAAGTCAGATAGTGTATTAATGCATCGTGCCCATTGGACATCATGATGCAGAGTCCTGGCGAGTTAAGGGGTTGATACAAGGGTTGGCATGATGCACCAATGAAATGCTGAGGAGGAGATTTGCAAGCACTACATTCATTGCTGCGTTTTGACGACTAAGGAACTTGAACCTTGAGGCACTCAAAGTATCAGTTATCATAATGATGTAGGTAACACACCGGCACTGCAAGAAGACATCCTTAACACTGTTTGGAAATGTATCAAACCTATATCAAGTATACCGTATTCATCCTAATAAGTGCACCCCCCCCTTCTTGGGATTACAAAATGGCCAAATCTTTACCCCCCCCCCTTCTGGTCCAAAGATATTTAACTAGGTTAATCATTGCACTCTGATAGAAACTACTCAAATGGGGTTAACTTCTTCCCACAACATATTTAGAAGGGGGTGGCACACAAAACAGAAAAAAAAACAAGGGAAATCCCCAGGGTGAATGAATAGCCTCTCTGTAGAATATGAAGGTGGATGGCATTAAATGATTAATTAGGCATTTAGGGTGAATACAGCCACGGTCAACTTAAATCGTATTAATAAGTGCTGAGCCGGAGGGTGCCCCCTTGATACTAAAGCCAAAAATTAGAGTTGTTTTTCCAGCTACCCGACCGACTCTTGCAAAACAGGGCCGACCCTAACTTTTATAACTTTTTTTTTTTTCAAATTTTGGCGAAATTTTAGATTTTTTTTCCTTTGTTAATTTTTTTCGTACATTTTTTTTTTCAATTTTTTCATATGTTTTCATCAGTATTTCTATGGGTCATGAGTACAGAGCTTAACATTCAATTTTTTTTTACCTTTCTCATATTGTTCATAGTTGTACCATAAAATCGATGAATATGGCCAGACATGTACACACAGAGATAAGTTGCTAAGCCAGGTCTCCGCCCATCGCAGCAGGGCCGTTGGTCAGCTTTCTGTGTCCCTGAAGGATACATAACCCTTGTGTCCTTCAGAGATACAAGGAATTGACCAATCAGGAGCCAGTCTCTGCAGCAGCAGATGGCAGCTGTTAAAACCAAGATGGTGGACCTTCTACAGCCTGCATTCAAAGCACAAACACACTGATTTCTGAATAAAGAGGCAGAATTTTTCTTTGTTATAGTTCAAAATAGTGATAAAAAGAAATTGAAATGCTCATTTATTGTGTCCATGGATGATGATCATGGATTCAAAGCTTTGGTGACACAGTGCATGGGTGGGCTAGCCTTGTGTCCCTGAAAGACACAACACCAATTCTTTGTTGACACATTGGGATGGGCTAGTCTAGTGTCCCTCAAGGACACAACAGCTGGCAGGTCTAAAGGAGTAGTCATCATTTATCAACAGGGGGTGGTGTGTTTTCGCGTGGATGCACAGAATTCTTTTACACCCCCTCCTTGACTGTAAATTTTTTGTGCCCTCCCCCCAATGCGCCGGAGGCACTGAGAATTTTCGCACCCCTCTTTGATGTATAGTAGCGCACAGCTTTTGGGCTAAAAAGAAGGTAAATTCTTTTAGCCCCCCCCCCTCAAGAGGGGGGTGAAAATTTTGTTAGGGAGTGGTCATTTTTTATCAACAGGGGTGTGTAGTGGGTTTAGGGGGGGCATAAAGATTTCACACCCCTCCCAAGGGGTTTTTGACAGGGCTAGGAAGAGATACCTCCTTTTTCCACAATGCAACCACTCAGAATGACGGTTTAGCTCAAAGACTATGACGTCATTCGGAACACTGTTGCCAGGCAACAGCCACTTGTTGACAAATCTCCAGGGAGAGTAGTCAGGGACACCAAGGTTGCTATGCTTCCCTGGTTGTTGTCAGCAACCATGGTTGTTGACCAAAAGTGAGCAGTTTCGTCCTATAGGGACTCATCAGGCATCTGTTTGTGAAAACTATGTAGCTGTTAAGCCAAGTGGTCCCAGATCTAATGAAGACCTGGGGTTGGGGAGTTTGATAGACAACAATGTTATCAGTCAAACTGTACTTATACTGTCTATGATAGTGCAGGTCTAAGATAAAATCAACTGGGGATTTTATCAGTGGAAACCAATTCTCTAGGAGGGGAGGGTTCCAGAAGGCAAATTAAACATGGTTTAATATATAAGTGTTCCGAGAAAAATTATGTCTATGGCATAAATTTTCTAAAAAGGGGGGGCTCCTCTTTTTGACCCCTCTTGAGGAGGGGCCCAAAAAATTTACCCTCTTTTTAGCAAAAAAAAACCTGCATACTACTATAGATCAAAGAGGGGTGCACAAACTCCTGCGCCTCTGGCCCAGGGGGCCATAAAAATTTTGACTGCTGTTAAGGTGGGGGGGGGTGTAAAAAATTATTGTGTGTCCACGTGAAATCCCACCATTCCCCGTTGATAAATAATGGCCACTCCCTTAGACCCCCACTAGGGAGGGGTCTGAAATTTTTATGTTGACTGCCTGCATAAACCTAGAACCTAAAATGATCATGCCCCTCAGGGGGTGATTGTTACATATACATGTGCATTTTCTAAGAACAGGGGAGCTGCTTTGTTAGGGGGGGGGGCAAAAGAAATCACCCCCTTTAAGCTTTAACCAAAAAAGCCAGCGAGCTGCTTAAAGGGGGGCTAGCCTGGCTAAGACGTACTCGCCATAGCAAGTCACACGACCACCCTTTAATATTAACCAATCAGGGTGCTGCAAATTTTCCGCGGATTTATGAGCACTGTTTGTGCAGGTACCCATAGTGATAATTTCCATGATAGCCCTCCTTTAATAAGGGGGGACAGGAATTTTAGCAGCCCACTGTGTCCTTGAAGGATACAAGCAGACCACTGCATCCTTGAAGGATACAAGCAGCCCACTGTGTCCATGAAGAATACAAGCAGCCCACTGTGTCCTCCAAGGACACAAGCAGCCCACTGCATCCTTGAAGGATACAAGCAGACCAGTTTATCTGTGGAGGATATAGAAGACCAGCATGTCCTTCAAGACACTAGCACACCACTTTGTACCGGTATCTAAGGGACACAAGGAGACTATTGTGTCCTTGAAGGATACAAGCTGACCACTGCAGCATGTGTTCTAGAAGCAGGGGTAGATACTAACATTTTGGACCTTTGGCCACCCGGGCCAGCAGTCTAGTATATAGCAATGTATTTTCAAATATTCTACTGGCCAAATGGCCAGTTTCAAAGGATTTTTAGGAAAAATCACTGGCCCGCAGCCCAAACTACTGGCCATTGGCCACCGGGCCAGTGTTAATGTCTACCCCTGAGAAGTATAGCGAGGTTCGATGATGAAAAGTCAGTGCCATGCCAAAGACATTGTCAGTAATACTGACAATGTCTTTGGCATGTTTTGTGCAGTGTAAATGTGCACTAATCCTAGGGATGTCATTGACAAGCTCTTGATAGTGATTCCGCTAATCACAAATTTTAGTCTCAAATTTTGTTCAATTGCCCTCAGAACATCCGGTAACAAAACATGTGTGGGTCAACACGGTAAAAGGTATGCCAGCCCACCCCCTCGAGGGTGAACCTTTTACTGTATTGATCCACATGTACATGTCCATAGAAAATTGTTGATTACTCACATATAAATGTATCCTATAAGGACACAATGGTCTCGTTGTAACCTCAAGGAGACATTGGCCTGCTTGTGTACTTCAAGGACACAGTGTTCTGCTTGTCTCCTTCAAGGACACACCCAGGTAGCACAGAGGCATTGGCATAATGTTGGGCCATGTCACTGTGTCAATTTTAAGAAAAGCTTATGTCCCCATGTCGATTTTAAGAATATGCCAATGTCCCATGTCACTAGGCTAAAAAATGCCCATGTCACCATGTTGATTTTAGGGGTCTAGAGCCCTAGCAGTGTCCTTCAAGGACGCAATAGTCAGTTTGTATCCTTTAGGGACACAGTGGTGGGTTTTCGCCCCCCCCCCTCGACGAGTCAAATTTTTTTGTGCCCCAACAAACCGGATCCGAGGAGAATATATTTATTCCCCCCCCCCTCGGGAGGGGTCTTAAATTTGTATGCCCTCAAACCCACAACCCCCTGTTCATAAAGAATGACCACTCCCTAAGTGAGCAAATAATGAGCAGTGATAATTAGAAGAATATCATAGCAGTCTTTTTTTTATTTCAACTTATTTGCAACTATTTCAAAGAACAGATACTGCTTTAAGTTTCACCCTGGAAAGATCAGTGCATTTATGCATTGAATGGGTACCGGTATCACATTTAAGTTCAGCATCTTGGTCTTAGGCAGCTATGCAGCTGCTGCAGCAGAAGCCAGCTCCTGATTGGTCAGTTGGTTGTATCCTTCAAGGAGACTACATAATGAGCTGCTGCTGTGTCCTTCAGAGACACAGAAAGCTGACCATCGGTCCCGCTGCCCGTCGCTCTGTGACATGGGACCCCTGCTGCCACCTGGTATATAGTTGTGAAAATATCCACAAGGTCGCACCACTGCAACTATTAGTGAGCCCCATTGACAAGAGGTGGCGCACCTGTCTCTCAGGGGTGTGGGGGAGGTGTCAAGGGCGTGGATTCCACTTCAGTTTGACACTCTAAGAGGTAAAGGCTTAATTAATAGTACACAATCATGCGTGACAGAAAGAAGGTCAATAGTGATTTCCTTGCATGGGATCATGAGGATCTGGACCTAGATGAGCTTTTAGGGGAATATACGGCAACAGACTGATCAGATGACTGGGAGGCTGATAGTGATGTTGATGGCCTTGTGGCCCAAGTGAATGAATATAATAATACAAGCAGTCAGAACTGCTCTGACAGCGACAAAGAAAATAGCCCACCTTCCAAAAAGCTAGTGAAGGCAGAGTGTTATTAGCCTTTGCTAACACACACGAGTCATGAGTTATCCATTGTCTACTTATTTTATACCACGAAACCAATAAATAATCAATAGAATACCAATAAATTCAATTTGAAAACAAAAATTATTCCCCCTCCCCGGGATTCGATGCCAGCCATTGTGTGTACACAGGTACATACACCTCCTCCCCCAGCAGCGGACAGCGACAGCGCACACGGCGAAAAAAAAATGCGCCCAGACTGGGACGCGAGCCGCGGACCTCTCACGGCTGAGCGCAAAGCGCTAACCACTAGACCACCGCGCCTTCTCCATTCACCGCTTCTCGTGGTTATGTTTGTGTATAATACACCTCGTCGCCCGGCAGCGGACAGCTAAGCACGGGGTGCGGGTTATCCATGGATAACCGCACGCCTTACAAAATTGATGTTACAGCCTATAGGGTGTGCAATATCGACAGATATGTGTATGGGAATAGCCACCAAAAAGCACTGTGTAACCCAGAAATCGTGGTATAACAGCCACTAACCAACCACTGTTGAAAGATATCACACCTTTACCACTCTCCCTTGACGAGCTATGATTACCTTAGTCAATGTATCAACACATTCACACTAACCCTCCAGTCACACTTATGAAACCGTTCCACTCATCATAGGGCAGTCACAACCTTTGCAGTGCTTCTCCCCCTGCTTGCCTACTCCCCCTTGTCAGGCGGGCGCTGATTCTTACCTGACGGGAGTCAGGCTTCCTGCATAGGGCTCATTTGTCAGGTGGCTGGAATTGTAGGACATAATTTTTTTATGTCGATTTCCTCTTAAAGATGGCTTCCTAAGACATGTTTGTTGCCATTTCGTGAGAAACCTTTAATACGGGGGCCCAGATTATTTGGTTCTCGCAAATCTGTTAGCCTTCATATCAAGTTTAGCTGCCACGGTCGGCCATGTTGGATGTGGTTTCAGGTCTCACAACAGAGGTGTTATTCATGAAATAATGTTATTCATGAGAATCTGCTTGGAGAGTGGAGATTGACTTCCTGTCTGGCAGAAAATGCACCTGCTGATAGCTACCCATTGCAACCCACACGGCATGTGCCAAATCTTGGAAAAGGGTGCGATCTAAAAGTTTCCAACAAAAGACGCTGTTCCCACTCACAGACAGCAAAACTAAGGTGGTACTCTTGTCAATATCATAAGCTGATTGTTGGGGATTTATTTCTGTCAAATGTTATTCTTAGAAACTTGCAGTTTCTACAGCACCTGAAAGTTTTAGGTATGCCAGTCCCAGCGACTCAGTCCTTAACTGAGTCGTGCCCAGTGACTCCCCCCCCCCCCACCCAATTATCAATTTTGGTCTTGATATTCCGATTTTATGATGAAGTGGTACATTTGTCAACAGGTGACCCTTGTTAGGAGGGATTTTTGGCCAAAAGTGACCTTTTGCCTTAACCCTTTAATGGCCGCTGATACATAAGAGCATCGTCTCATCATGGTTATCATGATGTACCAATGAAGACTGCTTGCCAGCACTTGGAGCATCATGCAGGGAGTTTTTGCTATGAGCCAATGGCGAATTCATGGCTAAAACAATGCATCAGTTGGAAGACCAATGGCAATGGGACATTTTATACTCTATAGTCAAAATGTAAAACACTTGGCAGCAAAAAGGGTATAATTTGCTTTTTTGTTTTTGTATAGTATTATTGTCCTACATTCGATATAATAAGCATACAACACAACTGGAAAAAGTATCTGGAATGTATGCCCTGCAGTAAAGAGTTTAATCAAACATCAATCATCTGTATAATGGGGACTAAGCTAAAAGACAGAGACTGCATTCACTTAGGGGGTCTGGTGGGGACTCTCATGAACGTCGTGAGTGCGTGTGTGTCTTATTTCTCTTTCTCTTATAATAGTACATCATGCATAAGTCAAGGACACAAAATGTTATTCTTTGTTTTCAGAATTCTATTTTAGACAATAATAGAGATGATCTTATGGTGGTTCGTCATAAGTACTATTTTCATTACGATTATGAGCAGACTGTGATATAGATTTTGAGTAAACTGATTGTATGATTGTTGTATCATTGTGTTATTGACTTTAGTCAATAACACATTCATATATATGGAAACTGCCGCAGAGAACCACATTAGATTAAAGAGGGTTTCTGACAGACATAGGAACATAGAGGGAAATCTGGTCTATATTGTATCTCTGAACAATTGCCACCACAGCTAGGCCATGGTTGAATAATCTCTCTTTGACCTTATATGCATTTAGTAAATAATATGCTGAACCAGGTATGACAAAATGGCTTGGACAGCTGGCTTTTGCACCTAAGAGATAGAGCATAGTCAGCTGTTCATTGGGGCTTGAAGGTGGGAGGTGGATTACTGACGCCTCATTGTTGGTGCACACAAACCATTAACCCTTTAGGGGCTGCATAGAACTTAAACATTTTTTTTTTCATTGAACTTATAAGCCAATAACAAGTAGGCCTGTGGCCTATACTTAACCTTCATGTTCAACTTAAAACTTTCTGAATGTCCAGTTAGTATTATAAAACACATTTGGTGTTGTCATGACAATGATAAAAGTCTCTCCATGCTAGTCACTGTGCGCGACTCAGTGAAGGACTGAGTCGCTGGGACTGCCCTATCTAAAACTTGCAGGTGCTCTAGAAACAGCAAGTTTCTAAGAATAACATTTGACAGAAACAAATCCCCAACAATCAGCTTATGATATTGACAAGAGTACCACCTTAGTTTTGCTGTCTGTGAGTGGGAAGAGCGTCTTTTTTTTTAAACTTTTAGATCGCACCCTTTTCCAAGATTTGGCACATGCCGAGTGGGTTGCAACGGGTAGCTATCAGCAGGTGCATTTTCTGCCAGACAGGAAGTCGATCTCCATTCTCCAAGCAGATTCTAATGAATAACATTATTTTATGAATAACACCTCTGTTGTGAGACCTGAAACCACATCCAACATGGACGACCGTGGCAGCTAAACTTGATATGAAGACTAACAGATTTGCAAGAACCAAATAATCTGGGCCCCCGTATGAAAGGTTTCTCACAAAATGGCAACAAACATGTCTTAGGAAGCCATCCTTAAGAGGAAATTGACATAAAAAAAATGATGTCCTACAATTCCAGCCACCTGACAAATTAGCCCTATGCAGGAAACCTGACTCTCCCGTTGGGTAAGAGTCAGCGCCCGCCGGACAACTCCATGCCAATATGCACTTGATACTATCTAGCCTTTATGATTACCCCAACCCTAAAAAAAGATTTATTTGCTAAGGATTAGAGCCATATGAATCAAAGTGAGATGCACATGACTGTATCCATCATGATTTTAGCTTTCTAATATGACATTAATATGTCTTCTATACATCTCAGCTCACAGGAAAATTTTCTAAATCATTTTAGGACCATGCCCCATAAACCCAATGCGTCAATGGCGCATTTTTTCGAGTATTTAATGCACTATTTAAGTTTATACTGTGCAATATGTGCATTCATACATCATGACAACTACTGGGAATGATGTATTAATGCATTAGCGGCCCTCAAAGGGTTCATAGAGGAATTTTGCATGAAAATTACCTTGGTAATTACAGGCAATCATGTGAAGCCCCTCCCCCCCGGGAGATCCACACACCGTTCCATCCATGTTAAAAGATATCTTACTTGATTTCAGCCTCCAGTCACAGGGTCTCAACATCAACTCAGATAAGCCCAAACTCTACACCAGGGTCATCTACAGCCTCATCTAATACCTCAATCACAAACATGGAAGCCCTTGTTTCAGAAGGCCTACAAAGTATTCAGCACAATGCATTCCACAATATGACATCATCAGACAGTGGCCACTTCATAGTGGAGATTGCACCTCAGCTGCACAGCCTTTCTCCGTGTGTGGCCTCTCTGGCCAGTTGCTTTGGTGATGTTATAGCTGTACTAGGTTCAGGTGCCACGATGCAACTTGATAGGGAACGCATGTTTGGCGCCTTTCACCAACTACGTTTAAACTCTGATATTTTGAATAATCTGACAGCGGAGATAGCTCATGCCGTTCCAGACCATCTTCGGTCTCATGTACAGCGATTTGTTCAAGTTTTCCTTGAAGAGCTTCTTGAAGTGGTTATTGCTGACCGCACTACTAAGGCCACAGAAGATGTTAAGAAAGCTCAACCTCTCAGTGATCATGACCAGGGAGTCCTCATGTACGTTTCTGGGTTTGTTCTCAATGCACTTTTTAAGAAGTACAGGAGGTGTGCCAAAACCAGGCCTCATTTTGCTGCTGTTAAGAAGTTCCTTGTGTCATCAACATCCCCACACTATTTGTCCATACATCAAAAGTGGACTAAAAAACGTGATAGGGGTGGACTGAAGCTAACTTGCGATAACTTCTTCCTACTTATGCGACAAATGGAAGTAGTTGCTTCAGTGAACACTGACTTAAAAATGCTACAGACCAATTCACTCTTTGTTGAAAAACTCCAGGAATCAATCCTGGAGAATTACCTAGTGAGCCACTATTGGGGACTACTGACAGAGGGTGTGTACCCTTCAGTCTCACTTCGTCTACAGAATGACACTGTGTCCCTATTTCTATCAGGGGCCGTGCAGTAGAGAAAAAGGAAAAGAGGGCCATGCAACTATCTCACAAAATGAACAAAATGCACAAGAAGAAAGGCAAGTCACTGGGAAAGACACTAAAGGAATGAACTGATATCTGGGTATCAATTGATCAGAAATCTGGAGAGCACCTATTAAATCATAAAAGTAAAGTCAATTAACTTTTCAGGTTGTCACAACCTGTAGCATGCCAAGTGCTTCATAATACCATGCATACATATGATTAAAAGCAAGCATTATCACATATCCAATTCTATCATTATCTATCCTTATTACACGATTTCTGTGATTCTGAGTGCTTTTCCTGGATATTCATGTCGATATTGCATGGCATGATACATCCATATTCTCTGATGACTGAAACTGTGCAATATACAATATCTGGCCCCATTCTGCTCAACATTTAGGGCCCGTGAGCCTGCAAGTTTTACGAGTTCATCATTGTCACGTCACAATACAAGCAACTATTCCTAGGAGTATTCTACAGAGTGCGCTTTTTGACACGTCTGGGAAGAGGGGTGTTGTCCGATGTGGTATTACCTCCAAAACCCTTTATTTTGGCACATAAGGGTGCCAAGGCTTGAGATCCAACCACTCTCAAAGAGTTGATGATGTGTCGAACATCATTTACGGTAGGGTTTTCATTTCTTCCTCCTTTGTGACGCTGGTGACGCAAGGCCCGTTTGCCCCCCCCTGTATCCGCCACTGATTGATGTCGCTGTATGCAGCAAGGTTGCCATTTATTTTCCGTTTATCCTCTTTGTTCAAAATTCTTGTGTTACAGCAATCAAAAAACTTGTTCATCTGTCTGATGAACTTGACTGTCTCGGTTTGTGCTTCACTGAAATGGTACCTTAATGTCTATGTTATGGCATATCTACACATACATTCCTATTAAAAAAAAGAAGAGACGAAAAGGAAAAGAAAATCCGACCTACCGACCCTAGATATTTGAGGCATGTACCTGGAAACACACAATTGTTTGTTTTTGGCCTAATGATACAGGTTGGGGGTGGGTGGGTAGGGGGCCCCCTCATATAATGATAGGATCCCAAAGCCTGAATTCTCAAGCATAATTCTGGTGCTCCCTGAAAAGTTACTCCGTAGACTACCGAGGGTCCTGAGCCTCAGAGACCAAAGGTGTCTGTTGGTAGTTTATCTACTCAGCCAATCTGGCAGAGTGACCAATTCTCATAGAAGTACTTACTGTCAGCAAGGATAGCATAGGTTCCCTAGAATGTGTTATTTCATAGAGTCATATAGTACAGACCACCCCCTCTACCCCCCCCCCCTTAAAAGTAGGCTCCCTTTTATGTTCAGTATTGAGTCCTATGTAAGATAGGGGGGTCTAGGGAGATGCAAGGAATCTTAATCAGACTGATATTAAATGTAAACAAGGTATCACCTATGCCAAAAAATCCTGCTGAATCCAAAATTTGTGATCTTGATTCTCAGAAATATGTTAAAAATGTACAAAAATATTGAAAATTATTGGCACTTTTTATAAATGCAACATGCTAATCAAAGTCAGAACCTCAATCTAAATATCCCGTTGTCTTCCTATCTCTCAACCTGACAACTACTGCCTGTGCATGGTTCTGCCTATCCCTTAGTCTACCTATCACTCATCATACCTCTCTCTTGGAATCTAGTTTAATCAGGTTTTCCCTCAAAAAGCTTAAATGCAAAGTTTACCTCTTACCTTTGTACCTAACTTTCTCTGTACATTCCATTAGTCTACCTATCCTCAATCTGCCTATCATTCATTTTACCTATCCCTCATTGTGATTATCGCCCAACAATGCACATCCCTCATGTTTGACTTCTGTCATGTTACCTAGCAACCATGTTTCCTTTAAATAATGCTCACCTTACAAGGTACTCTCCGTGCCTATCTCTTAAACTATTCATTACACATGCTACCTATCCCTCTTGTTGCCCATCCTTTTGAATACAGGTCCTATCCCTCATGCTCACTTTATAGTTTTCCTGGCCATCATGACCAATCTTCATTATGATGACCAAATCTAAGTCAAGCTATCCCCTAAGGTACCAATCCAACAGTCTACCTCAACCATACATCTACCTATCATCCATACTATATATCCTTCAGGTTGCCCATCCTTGATGGTATATATCCAACTTGGCAAAAAATGTTTTTTCAACATTTGCAAACATTTTTTAACCTGAAATAAAACAAAACTTTTTTTATAATATGTGAAAAAATGTTTTTTGAGTACATGTTTTGACATTATTTCAATGTTGAAAAAGCATTTGGCAAACTTAGGAACTAAATAAAAACGTCATTTTAACATAAAAAAATCTTTTTTAGCCAAGTCGAATCCCTTAGTCTACCTAACAAAGTAGAAGTTTATAAAATATTTTTTGGAGTACACGATTTATATACTTTTAAAACAAACTTAAGATGCTGAAATGAACGTTTGTTTTACATGAAAACTGTTTTTTGTCTAAGTGGGATAGATCCCATATGGCAAAATAACATTTTTTTAAAGTTTTCAAATGTTTGGAAAACTTTTGATATAACATTAAAAAAGTTTTTAGTGCATGTTTTAAACAAATATTTGAACAATTTAGGAACCTAGAGAGAACTTTTTTAACCTTAAAAAACGTTTTTGCCAAGTGTTATAGCATGAGTGATATGCAACCTGGGGGATAGGAAGAGAGGAATAGATATCAAGAGGGATGTGAAGCAAAATGGATAGAAAGCTAGCATAATGATAAGCATGGTGAGGCATATACAGATAAGACATGATAATTCAAGAGGCTAAGGCATATGTAAAGTAAGTATGAGTGATATGTAGGCTGGGGGAGGCTTTATGCTATGGCAGGCATTATTTAGGTAGACCTGTAGACTTAAAATAGACACGATAAGGAATGCACTGTTAACCATTAGGGCTCAGACGAGTGAGTGAGTAATAGATGTTTAACGCCATTTCGACAGCTAAGGTCATATTCATGGCGAGAATGACATTACAATTTCACAAAGGAATGTGTCGGTGCCCGCGCATGTGCACCACACACATCTGAGGGGATAGGAAAGAGGAGATATAGACCCTTTTAAGTGGGTTAGAGAAGCCCAGGGCTCAGATGAACAATATAGAGTAGACATGAGGGCCTGAGGGATAGTCACTATAAGGGATAGGTAAACTGAATGATTGGCAGATTGCGGATACGTAGACAAAGGGAAGTAGGCCCAGAGAGGATTTGTTGAGGTGAGGAGTCAGCTTTAGCTTTTATGCTTTTTGGTGATAGCCTTACTTAACTCAAAAGACATAGGCAGTATGAGTCATAGGTAGACTAAGGGATAGGCAGTATGTTGGATAGGCAGAGCGATGCACAGGCACAGTCCTTGCCAGATTGAGAGATAGGCAAACATTTGGACATGTAGATTGGTATGAACTTTGGTTTATGTGTTGTAACTATAAGAGTTCCAATATTTTTCAATATTATTTTTGTACATTTTCAAAATATTTTCATCATCAAATCTCATTTTTGGGTAATTTTGATCAATTTCTATAAACCACCTAATCCTCTATAGGAATCAACACTGAACACATAAAGTAGCCTACTTTTAAGGAGGGGGGGGGGTATAGGGGGGTGGCCTGTTACACTCTTCCCATAGACTATGCTTTCAGTAACACATCCTAGGGAACCTATATTATCCTTGCTGTCAAGTCCAATGCTTCCATCAACTCTTCCCTCAATGTATATCCAAAGATTTACAATACACAAAGCACTTAAAATGCATGTAATAATTGTGACATGTACTGGGAATAGGAACCTAAAAGCACCCTGCACCAAGGGCCTTTTCCGCAGATCCTGTCACAATTGATAATCCAGGTGATTTTCAAATCCCCCTCCCTTACTCCAGCAGGCTGAAATGGAAGCCATTGAAGGAGTGATAGTGTAGGCTAATCATAAACATGTCAGATTTATTGGATATATCTTGTGCTTTGCTCATTACATGTTGCTGTACATGGAAACTTACATGTTTGTTAGTACGATGGACAATTTCTAGAAACTGACAGTGAGTAATTTGTTCAGAACAGCCAGGTGTTTGAGCCACTAGAGCCAGGTATACATGTTGCTCTCTGCCTGTACGCAGGCAGATCTCTCAGCCTATGAAAAGTGGTACAGTTCCCTCCCCCTAAAAAAATGTCACAGGTGAAGGACCTAAGTAAGAGGCTTCAATATCAAATGTCAAAAAACAAGTGGTCAGTGATGGACTAAACCAGTGACAAAAAGTGACTGAGAGCAGCCATATACTGACTAAATGCTGACAAACAGTGATTAAGTGCCAGAATATATAGACTCTGACAAATAGTGACTGAATGCTGACATAATTATACTTACTAACTGCTCCTGACAAACAGTGACGAAGTAAGTGACTAATTAATTACTGACAAAAACTGACTAAATGTGGGGCTGAAATAATTTCACCTGTTTTAAGTGGAAAACCCTGCGCGTTACTATACGCTAAAAGGGGATGTTCGCATGCGATTTTTGTTCCTTATGGGGGGGGGGTCGAATTCTTTTTTCACGCGTCCGCGCGCAAACCCACCAGCCCCCCCCCCCGTTGTTTAAAAATGATCACTCCCTAAGTACTGACGTATTTGGACTAATTGCTGACAAATGGTGGGTAATTGCTGATATTTGTTAACTACCGTAAACTCCCGCGTATAAGACGCGTCCTCTACGCCAAACAAATGCCTTGTGCGTCTTATAGGATGTACTGAAATTGGGGGTGCGTCTTATACAAGGGGTAATTTTACTATAGAACAGTACTGGACTGACAAAAATCACCCTTAAAATGTGCGTCTTATACATTTCAACATTTTTGAATTCCCCATTTTCAGGGAAATCCCTGACAACTTACATCTCTGTAATAAGAACCCAGTGGTCCAAAGATCAGCTTAGGATATCATCTCAAAGTATTGGTTTGGCTTATAAGGGAGCATGGGATGAGTTTCAAAGAATCATTGACTCAGATATTCCCACATTTGAGATGTAAGTCACGATATATGAACAATTCTCAAGATTAGCACCCACATTCTGAATTCATCCATAACAAAACTACAACAAAACAAGTAAGACATTAGGGGTCTGTCCAATTGTAAACAATTGGGGGAAACGATAGAAATTACAAACATTCCCCCAGCTGTGTTACTTATATAATATATGTAGCCTCATGAAACAAGGGGGTGTGGATGGGGGGTCCCCCATGTCACATGTCAATTTTAGAAAAATGGTCATGGCACTTGTCACTTAAATCCCCATGTCCCCTCTAAGAGCCTATCATGTCCCATGTCGAATTTAAGAAAGCATCTAAGTCATGTCACTAATTATTTGCCTCATGTCACTAAGGCCCATGTCACATGTCTATTTTAAGAAATGGCCATGTCACCATGTCAAATTTAGTGGTCCATGCCCATAAAAAAGCCAGAGTTTCCAGTCAGAATAGGACCCAGTTTGCCATGAGAATAGGCACATGCACTGAGCCTGCAGTGAGGACAGTGAGGTGGTACTATCTAGTGAGTATTGAAAGAACTAAGTGCCACCAGCTAAACCCAGGCCCTATCTGCACACTACCTATTGCAAAAACGGTCAACTAAATTCAACACATTGGATCAAAGAGAGAAACATCTTTTCAACCAATCACAGCAGAGCAATAATTTAGTGCGGAACACCTAAATATTATGCAAATGAGCTGTATTTGAGTGTAAACTATAATGGGAGCCGGCCTATGTTATGACTACTAAAGACCTGATTAGGTAATTAAGAAAGGTTATTCATAACAAACCATCTCCCATAAAAACTATAAAACTTTAACTGAAGAGCGGAAATTTGAAAATTCTGAAAACTTACATACCTACTCTGTGTGAGGATAAAAAGAAATTTTCGACTTGAACTGAATACTAGACGTACCTGAATCGGACTTCATGTGGTTCTACATTGAAGTAGGGGCGGAGAAGATCAATGTTGGCGTATGTGTTGATGACGTTCTTAGCCTGTTGTGATCCTGACTGCCAAACCTGTTGTGCCAAACACAGTCTCTGTCAGTCAGGGGCTTTCATAAGGTGTGCACAAATTGATCCCCCTACCTCATGTTGCATCATGTATGCATTCAGTAAGAACTCCCCCCCCCCACCCTATGTATTCATCTGCCCGCTCAGTATTAGTACAATTTATTTCATCAACTATAGCACTTCAAATAAGGAATAAATAGTTTAACTCTTTTACATACATAAGAGGCAACATTCTGAGTGACTTTCTTCTGTATGTCATCCATGACCGGTTGGGACTCACGGGTTCTTGGAGCGCCATATGGATCGTTATCTCCATCTGTAACAGAAAAAAAATCCAGAAAATCTAAAGGGAAAAAAATCAAAACTTTAGCTTAATCATGGTCAAAGTACCCGCAATTTTATCGTGTATCATACAAAGATTTCCTGCAGAAATAATTGCAGTGGATCAAGATTCACTGAATTTGGCTATGCTTAACATTTTCAAGTCTAATCGGGTAAGTAGGTAGGGATATTTTTTAACTTTTAATTTTTTGAGGCCGCCTGTAATTTTTTCGCACCTATGCGATGTGAAATTGATGTGCGAGATTGTGAGAAAAAAAAAACACTTTCATGTATCGTAAAGTGCCAAAATATCAGATTGATTGATTGATAGATTTGTTTAATGTCCTAAGGCCGTAGGCCTCATGGGACTGCCTCCTTGGTTATCAGACATTTAGTCCATTCTTTTCTCAAACTTAATTTGCGTGTGTGTGTGTGTGTGTGTGTGTGTGTGTGTGTGTGTGAGTGTGCACGTGTGTGTGTTTGGGAGTCTGCTTGTAGCAGTGGGACACGGCTCGTAGCAGTGAGACACTGCTCGTGGCTCAAGGCCCATCTTTATCGTGCTGCCTCACCCAGATGCTGTGCCGCAGACTGTTGACACATCATCTGATCGGTCCATTATCTTGACACTGGCGGGACAGTCGTGGTTCTATACCAATCGGGCCAGCTTACCAGGGGCTGGAAGATTACTCTTCCAGCCGGGCTGGAGGATCATTCCCCCAGCCCACCAGACCGATACTTGAGGGGAGGTGTTTCCCCCCCCCCCCCCCGCTTCAGAGCTTCTCGAACATCTTCACTTCCCTGAGGAAGGTCAGAAGTTCTTTCTTACCAGTGCTGGTAAACACACTGTTCATGGACAAACGATGAAGGTGCTTGTCCCTACTCCTCTTTGTTGCCTGACATGAGAGCACCAGGTGTTCCATTGTCAGAAGTACTTGACATCGCTGACATGCGGGTTGGGCTTTTTACCCTTCATGAGGTGTCTGTGAGTCAGCAGTGAGTGACCTATCCGTAGACGGGTCAGTCTTGTTGATTCCCTCCTGGTCAGGCCAGTGTGGTCATGCTCTTTGCCAATCGAAGGTTCAATGGCTCTGAGCTTGTTGTTGTGGTCAGAACTTCATCTTTTCTGCCACTCTTTCTTGATGAACTCCTTGGCCATAGGGAGCAGGTCTGAAGAGGGGATGGGAGCCAAGCCGGGTTCCTGGCTCTGGGCTTTCTTAGCTGCATGGTCTGCAGCTTCGTTCCCCTCTATCCCAATGTGGCTGGGGAGCCAACAGAGGGTGACCTCTTTTTGGGCCTGAGTCAGGTGCGAGATAGATTATTTCATCTGCTTTACCACTGGGTTTCGTGGGTCATGCTGGCATAGAGTTTGCAGGCATGACTTAAGAGTCAGAGAATATGACGAAGGCATTGCACGTAGACACCTTCATCCACTCCAGTGCACTTAGGAGGGCATGCGCTTCTGCAGTGAAGATGCTGCTCCTTCCATGTAGTGCTCCTTTGCGGACTCCGAAGGGTGTACAAGCGACAAAGCCTACTCGGTTTCCGTCCTTAGAGCCATCGGTGTACACCTCAGTACACCTCAGTATACTATGGGGATGGCAGACTTCTGCCAATTTCTCCAAGTACACCTCTTTTTCAGTTTCGCTTTTTTTATGTTTGCTCAGGTCAAAAAGGATCTTGGCTTCTGCCTGTTCCCATGCAGGGGACTTGGCAGGTCCCTCCTTCATGATTTTTGTGATGGGAATTCATGCCTCTCTGATCAGGGTTCTCTCCCTTACTGAGAAAGGCTTTGTCACGTTCTTGCCAAAATATCAGATTTTCCACCAAAATGCCCATAGAAAAGTTAGGTTAGGGCCAAAGTATTAGGGTACCGTAATCTCCCGCGTAGAAGGCGCAGCCCGCGTAGAAGGCGCACCCACAACTCAGAGAAGGATGGTTCACGTAGAAGACGCACCTACTGCTTCTGAATAGCTTTTTGGAAAAACCTGCATATAAGGCGCACCCCCAACTAAGGGAGGTTGGTCCGCGTACAAGGCGTAACCAGAGGAGTTAGTCCAAAACCATATCCAAACAGTATAATTTTCCTCAATAGCCCAACTGGTCATGTATTTTCTTTAACCAAAGAAAAGGTGTAGTTGATACCATGGTGCTCTATGTGACCCTGAAATGCTGAATGAAGTCCTAGGCCATCACAGCAAGCATTAAGAGGCCACCATGATTTTATTTATTACTTGGGGGGGGTGTAAAGTCTTATATCCTTAAATGATTCCTAGAATAACACCAGGTGGCAGCACAATCTGTGGCAGCAGTATTGCTAATATTGCTGCATGCATTCTCTTGATTAAAAGGTCCATAGTATAATTAATAAAGCTGTCTGTGAGTGGGGTGTACATATTTATAGAACCACTTTTATAGTGAACAGAATGGAATGCTTCATTCAGCAATTCAGGGGTATATAGAGCACCATGGTATCAACTACACCTTTTCTTTGGTTAAAGAAAATACATGACTCTGTGTACCGTAATCTCCCGCGTATAAGGCGCTTCTTATATGGGGGGTTTTGTTATATGGGTGCGCCTTATACGCAGGCTGCGTCTTATACATGGGAGATTACGGTACATCTTTCTGGTTTGGAAAGTGGAGGTACCCCGCGTATAAGGCGCACCCCAAACTCAAGGCAATTACCCTCCCACGTATAAGACCCAGTCAGGATCTGATTCGCGTATAAGACGCGCCTTACACGCGGGAGATTACGGTAGGTAGTGTTACCTGAACACATTTTTTTTCAGGCCTTAGACCAAAGAGAATTAGTCTCTTGGACTAATTCCAATACACAGCCTGCTCAGCAAGAAACAAACTTTTGACAGAAAAAAAAAAAAAGAAAAAACAAGAAGCATGTCAGGGCTGTACATCATTTGTAAACAAATGTGGAGATCCTTGCAGAGAATATTTCATTCAGACAACAGGGTTAAAAAAGAATCAAACTACCGTAATCTCCCGCATAGAAGACGCATTGCGCGTATAGGACGCACCCCAAACTCAGCAGGAGCATTTTCGCGTATAAGACGCACATTTTAATGCTGATATTTGTAAATTCAATACATTTCTATAGTAAAATTACCCCTCGTATAAGACGCACCCCCAGTTTCAGTACATCCTATAAGACGCACAAGGCATTTGTTTGGCTATAGGACGCGTCTTATACGCGGGAGTTTACGGTAGGTACTGATTCGCATATAAGACGCGCCTTATACGCAGGAGATTACGGTACAAACACAGGCAAATAAAAATAGAGTAGGTAGCTTTACCTACACATATTGTTAAGGCCTTGCAGTTCATGCATTTTCTACTACCACTAATTCTCTTGTATAAGATGTGACTTATACCAGAACCCAAATCAAAATTCGGCTTATAGAATGAGCCCAAAGTGAGGGTGTGCCTTATATGAGGGTTTCTTACACCATGAAACTGTACTAAACTGCCAATTTTCAAGTCCCAGATGAGGTTTATACTCTTCCCTCCAACTCAGGGTGTAGCTTATATGAGGGAATTTACAGTACTGTAATTTATCCGTTTAAGCCATGGCTTATACTAGAACCCAAGCAAAGGGTCAGCTTATAGAATGAGCCTAAAGCCTGGGTGTGGCTTATATTGGGGTATAACCTAAGGCCTAAAAAAAATTGTTGTGTTCAGGTAACGGGGTCGAAAAAAATAGGGTAGGTAGGTAGGGATTTTATTTTTTTTTTCATGCCGGCTGTAAATTTCCATGCCTATGCACGAGATTGTGAACAAAACTTCCCATGTCTCGATAAGTGCCAAAATATCAATTTTCCTACAAAATGCCCCCAAAAAAAGTTAGGGAAGGGCCAAAAAGTTAGGATAGGTAGCATTACCTGAACACAACAATTATTTTTTTAGGCCTCACAGTACAAAAGCTTCATTTTTCAAGCATTGGGTGTGGTATATAGCTGCTCCCAAAATAGGGGGTGGGGCTTATATGAGAGAATTTAGGGTAGGAGTCATGAGATCAAGCTATATTTTAGTTGATATTAATGCTACAATACACAGACACGATAAATCCTATTGTCAGCATGAGAAAACCATCGATGGATGCATAGACATGAAAAATCCTGCTATCAGTAGGAGAAAACTGTCCATGAACACATGGACATGACAATTCCTTCTGCCAGCAGGAGAAAAATGTCTAAGGATAGGGCATTGCCCTAAAATGATCTATGGACAACTGTGTTCTATGTGCTATGCTAAACTATGCTTTAACTAATTTATGATATACCATTTTATTATTCCATAAATTGTAACATATTTTGTATTAATCAAAGAAATATCTATGAAATTAATACATAGGTTGGTTCTAAGAGCTATAAGAGCGCTCAAACTTTACATAAGAGCGTTCATGCCCCACTGCACACCAGCCACAGTCAGTTAGACTAAGTTTATGACATCAAAAGGTCCGACCTAATGGTTCACTGCACAATATAATAAGAATAAGGGTCTCAGTGTGCGACCTCATGGTTCAATGCACAAATTAATAACTTGTAAGTGAATGCAACCGGCCGTCACGGGTGCCTGAGCACCGCTGACGCCGTCATGAGTGTCTGAGCACTCTAAGGACTGAACAATGGGTTACATAAGCACGACGCCATAACCTTCCGGTCGCTCTAGCGTCGCTCCTGAGCGACCTAGGTCAAATATCAAAAATTCTATGGAAAGCCCATAATTAGACGGTCAGAATGAGCCCAAGATCAAGGCTGAACTCCCAGTATTAAGGAAGTTACGCCATGGAGACTGAATCGACCTCCGAGTGAGCTACAGACAAACCGGCGGGAGTTACGCGCCTATCCAGCGGGCATTATAATCTTGGCACATTCAGCTCTGCGCATGCCCAAAATGGCGGTTATACAAGCATAAACGGCCGAGATATGAGGGTCTAAAGATGCAGAACCGACCAAGACAATGGGGGCCATAGCGGCGTCCATGGGGGTCCTTTGTCCCCCTGTGACACTTGAAAGGGTCCCCTCAAACAATTGTAGAGTTAGGCAGATGCTGCTGGCTCCAGTCAGTCTGGAGGTGCTTTTCCAAGATTTGCTACAAATAGCCTGTCTGCACCTCCAGGAAGACACATCACCAAGAACCGCTCTAGAGGTAACATCTCCAGTCATCTCCTGCTACCTGCTATACCACTGCACTATGGTGAAACTATGCTAGACAGGCATTGGTTTCCTACCATTAGTGGCCAGAGGCTATCTTCTTCAAGACTTCCACCAGAGGGTAAAGTTATCCATTATTACATTATTCCTCTAAGCAGCAGGTCAGGAGCTAGGTGTGGGAACCCACCTAGAAGTATGCTGGACACTGTATTATTAATACCTCACAGGTGGAGTGGAACTGAACATTGTACTTTATAAATTACTGTAGGTTTACTGTATGTACTAATTACCTACATACTAACTACTGTATGATTGATATTTCTTACATGTTGCCTAAAGCTGAATAAACCAGTGACAACTGGAAATAACACTATTTATAAGAGCCTTGAGATAATTACACTATATACCACTAGTCTTATGATATTTCTCATATGACAACTCGATCATGCCAATTACTAGTATGACAAATTGCTGACAAATAGTGAGTAATTACTGACATATATTGAATAGTTGCTCACAAATACTGCATTATTACCGACATAGGAGGAGCTACTGGCATATATTGACTGAATGCTGACAAAAAGTGAGTAAAATACTGACATTTATTGACTAATTGCTGACAAATTGTATGTAAATACTGACATGTGTTGACTAATCTTTGATATCTAGTGACTAAGTACTGACATATCCTGAAAAAGAGTGAGTAATTGCTGACATACATTGACTATTTCTGATAAATAGTGAATAATTACTGACACATATTGACTAATTGCTGACAAATAGTGCATTATTACTGACATATTTGGACTAATTACTGACAAAAAGTGAGTAATTACTGACAAAAAGTGAGTAATTACTAACATGAATCGACTAATTGCTGACAAATAGTGCATTATTACTGACATATTTGCTGACAATGCATCATGCCATCCATAAAAGGGTTAACTGCACATCAATGCCTTGTCTATCAATAAAGGGTTGACTGTGCATCAATGCATCATGCTATCCCTAAGGGGTTAACTGTGTATCAATGCATCATGCCATCCATAAAGGGTTAAGTGCATCAATGCATCAGGTTATCCATGAAGGGTTAAAGTGCATCAATGCATCTTGCCATTCATAAAGGGTTAAATGTGCATCAATGCATCATGCCATTCATAAAGGGTTAACTGTACAGCAATCTATCATGCCATTAATAAAGGGTTAAAGTGCATCAATGCATCATGCCATTCATAAACGGTTAACTGTGCATCACTGCATCATGCCAACCACAAAGGGTTAAATGTGCATCAATGCATCATGCTGTCCATGAGGGGTTAAATGTGCACCAATGCTACATGCCATCCATAAAGGCTTAAGGTGAATCAATGCACCATGCCATTCATCAAGGGTTAACTGTGTATCAATGCATCATGCCATCCATAAAGGGTTAAAGTGCATCAATGCATCATGCCATCCATAAAGGTTTAAATGTATCAATGCATCATGCCATTCATAAAGGGTTAACTGTGTATCAATCCATCATGCAATCAATAAAGGCTTAAAGTGAATCAATGCATCGTGCCATTCATAAAGGGTTAACTGTGTATCAATCCATCATGCCACAAATAAAGGGTAAAAGTGCATCACTGCATCATGCCATTCTTAAAGGGTTAAAGTGTGTCAATGCATCATGCCTTTCATAAAAGGTTAAAGTGCATCAATGCATCATGCCATTCATAAAGGGTTAACTGTGCATCAATGCATCAAGCTATCTATAAAGGGTTAACTGTGCTCAGTAGAACGGCTTCAGAGGGGTCTATTGGGTTGTAGGGAAGTATGTGTGGCCCCTGGACAGTCTGCTAATCCTGTAAGGATCACAGTGTGAATCAAGGCATCATAAACCCTATGCACTGCCCTATGTATACCCCTATAGAAACGGACACCAGTGCATTAAATGGTTATAAAACCATAGTGTTGTAGATTTTAATACAATAGTACAGAATAGTCCTGTGAGACATGGCGCGGCGACTTGTAATCTTGTGTCTAGTTTCAGTTGGTGAGACAGATAGGGCCTACATACTATCATCTGGGCTTTTGGTAGTATATAGCACAAATTCAACCCGAACTACCCACTGCAGCTAAGTACTAATAGTCTGTAGACTGTCCATTCTGCATGCACCTCACTCAGCTGCCACAGGGACCTGTCTTATTCAATGTTCAATGCCATAATCGAGGTGTGTCATTATGAGTGTACACTGTCTCAGATTGCCAGGAGCCTGCTCTGCCTGCCCGCCCCCCCCCCCCCACACACACCCAACTGCCAATCACTTGTAATAGTCTGTACCTCGTCATGGGCCAGTGGTCAGCAAACCGACCAGATCACTCCACCTCTCTGTAGACGGGGAGCACAGTGTAAGTACATTGGTGTACATACATGTTTTCAGTGTTCCACAATATCGTTTATATAATGAAAGGAGTAATCAAATTAATCTTTCATCACAAATAGTAGATACATATTCTGCAAAAGCATTATTTCAATGTAAACTAAAAATTTTACACAGAAAAGAATGTAGGAGTTCCACAAGGTGGCCTTACACTTCAACCTCCTCTGATTTAGAAAAATGCACATATGGCAACACACACTTTAGCACTGATTTCTCCATAGAGATCTTTGACAGTGAATACTTTGTTCAAATACAGAAAATATGATCCAATTGTATCATAACCCACTGAGATAAAACCTGTACTACATATATATAGTAGTTTCAAAACAAACAATTCTAAAACAAAGGCTACAGGGATGCATTTCTGAATCTTAAAATGCTCTAATGCTAATCTGCCATAGGGCTCCAAATGATGAAATGTCTTATCTGCGAATAAAATCAAAAGTATGAGATATATTCTGAAAATTCCTTCACTGATAAGTAAAGTACACACACTGTTGTTATTACATTAGAATAGTGAGCAGGAATAGTCCATAGCAGAGGAGCCACAAACAAAAATAGATTGCAAGGCCTCCCTATCCCTTACACCGTGGCGACTGTTAACCATACACTAGTCTACTCATCTCACGAGTAGTACTCACTAGTCGCCGCGCTAAAAATGGGTTTTCACAGCTATATCCAGGGTGAGTAGACTTTCTTTGTCCAAGCACTAACAGCCAATATTAAAAGGATAGGTTGGTCCCTGTGTAACCCTATGTGTAATCCTATGAGTAAAAAAGGGCAATATGTGGCTAGGCTATAGCAAGTCTACACTAGAAGGGCGATTCAACATCGGTGAACATGGTTCTTGTAACTATTCTATGGCCTGTCTAAGACCATAGAATAAAAATGTTTTTCAACTTGAGACTGCTCTCATTCTCAAAGCACAGGTACCGTATACTCGCATTGCCAACACCTTTGAAACATCAGCTGGAGGCTGTCATTGTATAATAGTTGCTGCTGACCTGTCATTTCTCCAAATTTCTCCAACAATCAGGAATATGGAGATCCACAGGAGCTTCCAGTTATAACTACATAATTATAGAGGTAATTGCATAAACACTCCATAAAAAAGAAGAGATGGACATTTTTACAAGGAAATGAATTCCCCCCCCCCAAAAAAAAAAGACCCATATAGGGGTCTGGCGGGGGCGGGGAATCCGGAGGTGAGAAGGTTAAAAGAAAGGGCTATACCGACCTAATGGCATACATTATTGACCAATCAGAAAATTCATTCAGTGCAGACTTATAGGGTGCATTACATAACACCTGATACCCATCATACTGGCTGTTACCACTCGTCATCTCGCCAGGTATCAGATTAAGCAGGATCTGTAAATGCTTCATAAGTTAATATACAGAAATGTTTACTTTAGTAATGGCTTCTGGAGCCGCTTCAATAAGTTGATCCACTGAAAAATCTCTCTGCCATAGTCTAGATTTTCTGTGAATTACCTCACACCCTTTATGAATGATTAGCTCACACCCACAGGGTTAGCCTGATGCACAAATCAGTGGTGGATCCAGGACTTTTGAAAGGGGCACAGAAAAGGAGAGGGGGGGGGGGGGTTTAGGTTTTTTCCCCTGTAGATTTTTAGTTGAAATAGGGATGAATGCAACTGAAACCCTCTATATGCACCACTGCCATAGGTCGGTCACTCAGCGATGCAATGCAGTGCATTTTCACTATGTATTGATAATAACATAAATTTGTCGTACTAATGGATGAGAGCTCACCTTTTCTTATGTTCCCTGAGAGGTTGGTTTCGTAGTCAGACTCATCTCCATCCATCACCTCCATATCGATGATGGATGATGCATCAATCTAAAAGTGAAACAAGAATAACAAGAGGCTGTCATAAATACTTTAGCATATAGGGGAAACAAGAGATTTCGGTGTATCAGCTCGAACAGTTTTTGGCATAAACTTGTTGAGACACAGGAATTGGGCCGATCTGACTTGCAGTTACTTTTATCGAGGATTATGAGACCCGAAATGAATTTATTGACATGTTTTAAAGGGGATAATTAGAGAAATGGCCAATAAAACTCTAGAAGGAAGAATAAGAAGCTGGTTAGTCCTTAAGCCTTCTCTACGGCTGGCAGTTTGATCGGTTTAGCTCACACTTTAATTGCGTCTGCACCACTTTTATCAGCAATTTTATTTTCAAGCCTATCAGCAATGAATCTGCTCAAAATTTTCACATTTTTAAATCCATCTAGTGGATTTTATTTTATTTTGGGTGCCCGTAACACAAAGAATGAATAAAGTGTGGCCTTAACATCTCATCGATTTATTGTTTAAAGACCCCAAAAATACTTCAGATAGGTTGTACAGAATCCATATTTCGTAATATTACATGTACCATAATTAAGACGTACATGCAGCCATTTCAAAGTTTTTTGAAAAAAAAGTCACATTCGGGCATCTGAAACCTGAAACCCAAGGCCCACCCCCCTCTGATGCCGATGGTAATAACTCCTTTCGGGGCTAAAAAAAGACCTCGCTGACAGGTCTCATTTTTTTGGTAAAACGTCTGGCTATGAGAAAATAATAGCTAAGGCCTAATTAAGCCCCTAACAAAGCCGAGGTATTATTTTGGCTGTTTTAGCCCCAGGGTTCAGTGCTTCGCCCTCTCCTTTTTATTATCTATTTTAATGATATTTGAAACGTCATTAAAAATCTATCTTTTTCTATATGCTGACAACTTGGCAGTTGTAATGCATGGCAAGACACAAGTTGCTATCAGTATGTCATTGCAGGATGATGTTAACTCCATCAATGAATGGTGTAAACAAAGAGATGAATTGATGTTGTGCCTTTAAGCACACATGGCTCAGGGTCAGTTATCCACACAACACCAAATGTACCTATCCATGTCCATACATGTGAGTGAGTGAGTAATAGATGTTTAACGCCATTTCGACAGCTGAGGTCATATTCATGGCGAGAACTACATTACACAATTTCAGTCCATACATGTACCAGACCCCAAACACTCATAAAATTGAATGTGTGATATAGATCACAAAATCACTTTATAAACCCCTTTTCTATCTTTTTGTACAGTTAAGTTTTTAATCTTGCTCAAAACTGAAATATGATGATCTAATATTGATCTCCATACTGTGCTACCTCACAACGATATATTACAATGGCTTTTACTCCTATTATTAACAGAGATAGCAATTGTCAAGTTAAACATGCCGGAAATGCCAGTACCAGGACTAAACACGCACATCTGCGTTCCCTTTAAGCCTTGTGGTGTTTATGCTACCAGTTGGTGGACACAGTCGACTATTCAACTTTCGACAAGGCTAGGGGGTATGGACGACCCGTTGGCATGATGCTACCACTCAGATTGACGGTTTGGCCAGGGGCCTGTGACGTCATTCAGAACACCATTGCTTGGCAAGTCACAATTATTAAGTGACAGTGACAACAGGTATCCATGGTACTGGGTACTATGGAGACCGAGTGTCTAGATAGTTGTTGACACTTTTTAAGAGTAGTTTCATCCCATGGGGACTCATCAGGCATCTGCTTGTGCAAGATTTGTGACAATACAACATTGCCAGTGGTCCCAAACCTAGGGCTTGGTGTTATATAGTAATTGAACAGTGAATAAGTTCAATGTTCAGTTACCAGTGTAGGTCACTCAGGGTGGCCACACTTAATAAATCTAGTCTTGGACTGAATTTATTTAGAATTGAATTTTTCCACAGGATAGAAATTCATGAGCAAGGAATAACAGGTATCCCGGTAGGTGTTCTGATAAATCTGGAATCATGATCCCGAAATCGTTAGAAACCCCCGTTTTCTTACAGAAAAAAAACAACAAAAAACCCAGTCGACTATTCAACTACTATACATACACTGCTTCCAGTAGAAATCGATGGGAACAGCTGGAGTCAGTGGGTGGACAGTCAACGTGTGGTGTAGGGGGCATGTTCGCAACAGTTGTCGTCATTTGATGTTTTGATTAAAATCTTTCTCAGTCAAATCGCAGAATTGATGAGAGCAAGAATTGTCACGCCAATTTCAAAATTTCTATCTCGGAGTAGAAATTGTCATCTCACAGAGGGCAAAGCGTCTCAATTTCAGACGCTTTGCATTAATCCTGGAACCTTTACTACCGTAAACTCCTGCGTATAAGACGCGTCCTCTACGCCAAACAAATGCCTGGTGCGTCTTATATGATCTACTGAAGTTTGGGGTGCGTCTTATACGAGGGGTAATTTTACTATAGAAATGTACTGGATTGACAAAAATCACCCCTAAGAGGTGCGTCTTATACGTGAAAATGCCTCTGCTGAGTTTGGGGTGCGTCCTATACGCGCAGCGCGTCTTCTACGCGGGAGTTTACGGTATTGGACTCTATGAGGAACTGACTTGAAAAGAAATTGGCTTATACCGTAATCTCCCGCGTATAAGGCGCGTCTTATACGGGGGGTTTTAGTTCTCATTGGATCCACAAGGGGGACACCAAGACCTTTCTTTTGATATCTTACATGCCCCCTTGGTCAAAATGGGACAAAATGGGACCCAGGAGGGCCCAAGGTGGCCCAAGCTACCCATAGGTTTTTGAATTTTGAAAATTCATTCAGTAGAACCAAAGTTATGAATTTTTCATTTTTTTGAGAATTTTCCAAAACTCTAGGTGTGCCTTATACGCGGGCTGCGCCTTATACGCGGGAGATTACGGTATATAGGTTTCAATGGGAAACTAAAAAGTTTGCTTTTCAGCTGTTTTCCACAGTGACATTTTGAAGTGTATTTTTATGAATAAATATAAATTTGTTTTCTTTAAACTTTGCTTACAGTAACAATATAATCCTTTCCTACTTATATTTGGTACTTTTGTTATACAATATGCTCATTTTTTATTGAAAATATGCAAATTAAAAGTTGATACCATTTGATTTGAAATGGACCCTGCCTACCCGGCAGCCTTGACTCAGGGAGACCCTGAGCCAAAAACTAAGATATTATGGTGTTATCATTTTGATCAGAAAATTGATTTGAATAATTGTGACATCAAGCTAGATAATGTGTTGAATCTTGGTGTAGTGACAGATGGTGCATTGAGCTTTAAGGAAGACTGTATAAAGGTGGATAATAATGTTCATAAAAAAATTATATAATTGTGTAAAATCAGGAAATATATTGATAAAGAGGTAGTTCTAAAAATCTACAGACAAATGATACTACCCATTTTGGAATATTGTTGTTTCATTACTGATACCAGACCGGTAACACTGGCTAGGCATTTACAAACTCAACAGAACAACTTGAGCCTGCATATAACAGTATAAAAATGTTTTGGGGATTTTTAAAATCTAGAAATCGTGCAGACATTTTGCAGTTTTCCCTGATTCTTTCTTATGTGTAGGACGGGAATTTTGATTTTCTGAATAAAAAAGTTAGGAAAATCCGAAAAATGCTAAAATGAATCAATGAAAAAACCTGCGGACCTAAAAAAACCTAAGTGTGCAACATCAGATTTCTTTCATTTTGGACAGTAGATACCTAAGGCTATAAAGCACCTCTCTACTCATTAGATAATAATATACCGTAATAAGTGTGCAACATCAGATTTCTTTCATTTTGGACAGTAGATACCTAAGGCTATAAAGCACCTCTCTACTCATTAGATAATAATATACCGTAATCTCCAGCGTATAAGGCACGTCTTATACATGAATCAAAGGCCTACTGCACCTTATTGAACCTCTCAGAGAATGGGGTGCGTCTTATAGGCGGGGTATTTTTACTATAGAACAGTACTAAACCCTCAGAAAAACAGCCCCAGGGGCACATTTTAGCATTCTCTTGAACTCAGGGTGTGCCTTATATGTGAGGTGCGCCTTAAACGCAGGAGATTACGGTATGTAAAACAAGAAAGACATTAGGGGTCTGTCCAATTGCAAACATTTGGGGGAGACGATAGAAATTACAAACATTCCCCCAGCCATGACTGCCAGAGGAACCAACCCACCCACACACACACACATAAAATGAGAAACACCACCTCACCCATCCCCACCCCCAAAGAGAAAGAAATGAATAAAGATGAAAAGGGAAAAAAAGAAACATGAGTGTACATGTATATGTAGTAAGGTATGAGGACTAATCTCGTTTTTGGGACCTAACTCTTTCAAAATCTGTTTATTTTTCCTACGATTATAATACCTCAATGCAGTCAAACAATGAAAATGCATGTTATCCTGTCATTAAGGTGGGAAAATGGGGTTATGGAATTTATCTATAGTAAATTCATGTTGACGAGGTAATTTAGAATGGCTATCTCTACTAAAATCAGGTAAGATAAACATTCTCATCTAAGATAAACAATGCTGCTATTAGAAACGATAATAGACAGTGGCATGACACTGCTTTGGTTAGGCCAGACAGTGAGGGGGGTGTACCATTTCTGTGGGTCTTTATGTACAGAGGTGCCAAGTTGCCGTTACCAAAAATAGTAATTCTGAGTTAAAATAAATTTCGTAATTTGAGGTAAAAATTTGTAATTCTCTGTACCAAAACTCATACCGTAATCTCCCGCGTATAAGGCGCACCTAGAGTTTTGGAAAATTCTCAAAAAAATGAAAAACTCATAACTTTGGTTCTACTGAATGAATTTTTAAAATTCAAAAACCTATGGGTAGCTTGGGCCACCTTGGACCCTCCTGGGCCCCATTTTGTCCCATTATGACCAAGGGGGCATGTAAGATATCAAAAGAAAGGTCTTGGCGTCCCCCTTGTGGATCCAATGAGAACTAAAAACCCCCGTATAAGACGCGCCTTATACGCGGGAGATTACGGTAGTCTATCTTAAAACAATAGAAATCTACTTTAAACACACACAAACACGTTCATATGACATCTAAATAAATATTGTTCAACATATTTAAAAGCTCTTATATATGCACAGATATTTCTGGTTATTCTAACTTTTCTTCTAACCTTTCTACTAAACATAACACCCTTTCCCATACAAAAAGTATTATAGCTGGACTACCCAAAAATCGTAATTTTGGCATCTAAAATAGTTATGGTCGTAACAGGGGTGGAAAATCGTAGCAATTACGAAAAAAATCATAACACTCGTAGCTCTGTATTATATATGTAGACCTGTGAAACAAACCAGTTTGCCATGAGAATAGGACCCAGTTTGCCATGAGAATAGGCACATACAGTGAGGACAGTGAGGTGGCACCATCTAGTGAGTATTGAAAGAACTAAGTCCCACCAGCTAAACACAGGCCCTATCTGTGCACTACCTATTGCAAAAATGGTCAACTGAATTCATCACATTGGATCAAAGAGAGAAACATCTTTTCAACCAATCACAGCACAGCAATAATCCCGTGCAGAACACCAACATATTATGCAAATGAGCTCTGTATGTTTGTCTATGTTAAGATGGAGAAGATCTTCTGTTCTATCTACTACCGTAGCATAAATTTCTGATAATAACGAAGGGTATTGATAACAGATGGTCTCCATAAAAATCACACTTTTATTTATTTGATATTCACCTAAATAGGGCTGTAATTAATTTTGTGAGTAACATTACGATTACGAAGGGGGTCTAGCATATAAGGTGTGGCCCTAACACCATCAAACTTGTGCTAAAATAGACCAAACATGCTCCAAAGGCAGCCATCAATAAGTAAACACTCATTGTCTGAAACATGTAATGTCAGTCATTTACTCATTTTTGTAAGTGGGGCCACCAGTCTGGGTTTTTGGGGCCGTCAGTCTGGGGCCATCTAGTGTGGGGACTCCACACCGTCTGCCGTCTGCTCTGTACGGTGTGGGAGAGTTGTAATACCAAATGTTGGGGGAGCGCGGGGAGACTTTCCCCGCACCCCTTCCACTTAACCGATCTTCCTAAAAATTGGTGTGCCCATAGATATATCTCCCCTTGACCCTTTCTAAGAATATGAATATTTTCCAACCATCCTGTCCTCGGCATTTATAAACAAATATGGCGCCCTCTTCACGCAAGGTAGTGCACTTGGCAAACTTAAAGGCTTATATATCTAATGACCACTGTAGGAGTAGCTGACAGTGGTGCTGTGCAGGTAAAACCGGAAGTGGCAAATGCATTGTTTAAATGTGCTTGGTTTGCATATTTAGGATTGAAATTGATCAAAATCATGAAGGCCGATTAATCTATAGGCATACATCTATCTAGAGATTTTCCAAAAATTGCAATATAACTCCATCTATTTCATATGCTACATGACCAGCAAGTTTGCCGAGTGCATTTCCGAAAATCCAACATGGCCGTCATGTTTTTTCTCCAATAAAGAATGTCAGTATTTTTAAAATCGAAATTTAGGCAGGTTAAACATATCCGATCTTAATGAAATTGGGTGTGGTGCAAGTTGAAGGCTCAAATTATCCATAAATGCAAGTTATGTTCAGATCCAATAAAGGAATAAAGGAATAAAGACAGGAAAGTGCGCCGAAAGATTCGGCGCATTCAATCTCAAAAACTTGGGCCTCAGTATGCCCAATTAACAACAAGTATGTGAGTTGGGCGCCGATCCAACTATCCGAAACCGTACCTAGAGGCTAGGCTAGGAATAATACGCAAAAAGGTCTATGTTTGGAGAATGTACCTGGCCCTCCACGGAGACGAATGTTGACGGCGTTGCAGTTCCCGTGGTGGCCGGCCAAACGAGGGTTCTGGGGCAGAGCACCTGATCAAGGATATATGTCAGATCTCATCTGAATTGGGATTACATTTGTAGGGGCTTGTAGATCGTGATATAGTGTGAGCGTCTCCCTCGAGAGGGTGTTTCGAGCGGTGCGCCCATCACCGGTAGTCACTAGAGGTCTCCTCGACCACTGGTCTCTGCGGGGTGGTGGCAGCACTGTTCGCCTCGCTCCAGCTCCTACCTGGGGCCGGGGAAGGCGTTAGTCTGGCTCTGCCTGCCAACGGAGTCGGAGCACCTTTACCTGAGCTTGCACATAGCTAAGCAGTACACTTCGAGGTGGATGTAAAACATATACCGTAATAAATACGTGCCGGTTGCACTAACCCGAGATACCTTGTCTGGTTTTCACTTCGAACTAGTCGAGACTTTAATCCGAACCATTACACATTCAAATAAGATCATCTGAAACTTATGGAAAAGATTATTATTCAGATGAGATTTCATCTGAAAACAGTCAGAAGTGTGTGACAGTATGGTCCCACCATGTCCCTGAGGAACTGAGGCGGTGTGAATGTTTGTCTCCAGTGTGACGTCATTCAACTTCCGGCCAGGTGCACAATATAGGGCATCAGACCATAGGCGGGCCGTGACCTACATATGGGGACTGCGGCTCGGTACCCTGAACGATACATGCAGACGCGTCTAGGCTAGGGCTTGACACGCTACATAGCAAAATGAGACAACCCGGTTGCGGGACCCTTCCCAAAATAGTTCCTCCTGTTCGCCACCGGCGGCGCACGTCTCCCTCTATAGAAATAGGAGGCAAGTTGTGGGCTACAATTTCAGGTTTGAATGTCTGAGTTCCTTCATGGCCCCCGGACGTAAAACTAAACAAACAAACAAACAAAAAAACAATTTCAGGTTGTGCAATTGAATATAGTTTTCCGAAGAAGAGAAAAGAAGGAAAAAAGAAAAATGGGAGTTTCGGCCCGGACCCCCAAATCAAGGATCATGTCAGAACTCATCTGTCAGATCTCATCTGAATTTGCTCACTTCAAATATTAGATTAAGATGAGATCTCATCTGAATTTGCTCACTTCAAATATTTGATTAAGGTGAGATCTCATCTGAATTTCAGATAAGATTTCATCTGAATTTTTTGCCCCTTCCCCTTTGTGCTATAGCAATGTGCCAAGGCCAAGGGTGAAATTTGTTTCCCCCTCCCCCAAAGAGAGGTCTGAATTTTTCTGCCCCTCCCCCCAAAAAACCACCACCCCTCCCTTGTTACAAATTGACCAATCCTTTTGCATAGAGATGAGATCTCATCTGAAACCAAGGATTCTCATTGTATATATCTAGATCTCCTATCTTTAATGTCTGTTTTTGTTGACTACTTAAATGTAGCATATACCTAAATCATTGGTAAGGAAGACCACTTGTTCTGCTGATTATCAAAAAATAAATAATAAATAAAAAAAATTAATGTGGTCCACAATATAGGGCATCAGACTATAGCCACGGCCGTGACATCATATGACCTACATACGGGGCCGCGTCAGGGTCCCGTGAACGGTACATCTCCTCGCATCTCCTCCTGTGGAGTGGGGACCTTCATGTGAGGGCATGGAGGAGCAGAATGACTTTACTAGGAGTCCACAAAGGAGGAATTCTCCTTCCATTCTACCAGTTGGCATACCAGATTGGTAAAAGGCGACATACTTGGGGTTTCTTGTGGCTTAGGGTGAGCATGTGGGCAGCTGGTGTCCATATGCGCGGGCCCGGGCCTTCATGCTTGTCATTTGCCATGGGATTCCTCCTCAGTGAACCACGTCTGAGTGATCAAAGGCCGTTGTTTGTCTGGCCCTGCCTATGGGACCAGGCAAATTAAAGAACACTTGCTATCCTTCGAAAAGAATAGGGGAATGAAGCCCCGGTAGCGGTTTTCCCCCTCACACCTCCTCATAGATGTGGTCATTCATCTCATAGATTTGGTCATTCATAGATTCGGTCACTGCTGTGTCGGGCAAGTAGCATATAAATACCTGTCCTAAGAGAAAAGAAAGTACTTCATGTCCGAAATTGAATATCTGAGTTCCTTGATGGCCCCTGGACGTAAATCTGAACAAACAAACACAGTCTACAGTGCGTCTACAGTCTCAATCAATCAGTGGCCATCAGTGGCACTGACCACTCCATCCACGGTCACTATAGGCTATAAAATAGGCCTAATAGGTATGTGAATGCCATTTTCCTGTCATAATCAGTGCTACCGTAATCTCCTGCGTATAAGACGCAGTGCGCGTATAAGAAGCACCTAGAGTTTTGGAAAATTGTCAAAAAAATGAAAAATTAATAACTTTGGTTCTACTGAATGAATTTTCAAAAAATTCAAAAACCTATGTGTAGCTTGAGCCCCCCGGACCGCCTGGGCCCCCTTATATCTTTATTATGACTAAGGGGGCATGTAACATATCAAAAGAAAGGTCTTGATGTCCCCCTTGTGGATCCAATGAGAACTAAACCCCCACGTATAAGACGCGGCTTATACGCGGGAGATTATGGTACTATGAGCATGGACGCGGGTCCCACTTCCCTGTGTCTGTGACACTTTTTGAAGCTTGTTCAGTGGTAGCCCTCAGTATTTTTGCTATAGATCTGATTCCCTATACTACCAAAACGGCTACCCCGGAAGTCGTCGGCTTTGACCTGGGAAGTTCCCGTAGTTGGCCACTCACACTCACTCTGATAGCAACCAGCGAAAGTGACCCTGTGAAGTGAATGTCCGTAGCGAAATATCTGCCGCTTGGAGATTGAGTTGCAGTGCTTTTGGCGTGTGGTGGCGCTACATGCATCACTGATTGCACTACTTATTTGGGACACATGATACACAGGGTGGGGGGAGGGTGTACGCATGATACGCAGGGTGGGGGAGGTGTATCCATGATACGCAGGGTGGGGGAGGGTGTACGCATGATACACAGGGTGGGAGAGGTGTACGCATGATACACAGGGTATGGGGAGGGTGTGCGCATGATACGCAGGGTGGGGGAGGGTGTACACATGATACGCAGGGTGGGGAGGGTGTACGCATGATACGCAGGGTATGGGGAGTGTGTGCGCATGATACGCAGGGTGGGGGGAGGGTGTACACATGATACGCAGGGTGGGGGAGGTGTATCCATGATACGCAGGGTGGGGGAGGGTGTATGCATGATACGCAGGGTATGGGGAGGGTGTGCGCATGATACGCAGGGTGGGGGAGGGTGTACACATGATACGCAGGGTGGGGAGGGTGTACGCATGATACGCAGGGTATGGGGAGGGTGTGTGCATGATACGCAGGGTGGGGGAGGGTGTACACATGATACGCAGGGTGGGGAGGGTGTACGCATGATACGCAGGGTATGGGAAGGGTGTGCGCATGATACGCAGGGTAGGGGGGGGGTGTACGCATGATACGCAGGGTATGGGGAGGGTGTGCGCATGATACACAGGGTGGGAAGGGTGTACGCATGATACACAGGGTGGGAGAGGTGTACGCATGATACGCAGGGTATGGGGAGGGTGTGCGCATGATACGCAGGGTATGGGGAGGGTGTGCGCATGATACGCAGGGTGGGGGGAGGGTGTACACATGATACGCAGGGTGGGGAGGGTGTACGCATGATACGCAGGGTATCGGGAGGGTGTGCGCATGATACGCAGGGTGGGGGGAGGCTGTACACATGATACGCTGGGTGGGGAGGGTGTATGCATGATACGCAGGGTATCGGGAAGGTGTGTGCGCATGATACGCAGGTTGGGGGAGGGTGTACGCATGATACACAGGGTGGGAGAGGGTGTACACATGATATGCAGGGTATGGGGAGGGTGTACGCATGATACACAGTGTATGGGGAGGGTGTGCGCATGATACGCAGGGTGGGGGAGGGTGTACACATGATACGCAGGGTGGGGGGAGGGTGTGCCCATGCTACGCAGGGTGGGGGAGGGTGTACACATGATACGCAGGGTGGGGGAGGTGTATCCATGATACGCAAGGTGGGGGAGGGTGTACGCATGATACACAGGGTGGGAGAGGTGTACGCATGATACGCAGGGTATGGGGAGGGTGTGCGCATGATACGCAGGGTATGGGGAGGGTGTGCGCATGATACGCAGGGTGGGGGGAGGGTGTACACATGATACGCAGGGTGGGGAGGGTGTACGCATGATACGCAGGGTATCAGGAGGGTGTGCGCATGATACGCAGGGTGGGGGAGGGTGTACACATGATACGCAGGGTGGGGAGGGTGTACGCATGATACGCAGGGTATGGGGAGGGTGTGCGCATGATACGCAGGGTGGGGGAGGGTGTACACATGATACGCAGGGTGGGGAGGGTGTACGCATGATACGCAGGGTATGGGGAGGGTGTGCGCATGATACGCAGGGTGGGGGGAGGGTGTACACATGATACACAGGGTGGGGAGGGTGTGCACATGATACGCAGGGTATGGGAAGGGTGTGCGCATGATATGCAAGGTGGGGGAGGGTGTGTGCATGATACGCAGGGTGGGGGGAGGGTGTGTGCATGATATGCAGGGTGGGGGGAGGGTGTATACACATGATACACAGGGTGGGGAGGGTGTGCACATGATATGCAAGGTGGGGGAGGGTGTGTGCATGATACGCAGGGTGGGGGGAGGGTGTACACATGATACACAGGGTGGGAAGGGTGTGCACATGATACACAGGGTGGGGAGGGTGTGCGCATGATATGCAAGGTGGGGATGGGTGTGTGCATGATACGCAGGGTGGGAGGAGGGTGTGCACATGATATGTAGGGTGGGGGAGGATGTGCGCACCGGGTGTGCACATAAATTCTTTTGCCCCTCCCCCAGAGAGGGCCCCAGATAGCTAAATTGACAAGGGGACATGGGACCCTGTCTAGGGCCCTCCCCCCAAATCCACCACCCCGCCCCTGTTGTTAAGTGTCCACTCCCTACCATTACGAGGGCTGTTTACACTATCCCAGCGCCGAAGGCGCTGGTTGGAATATTAAAGGAGGGCTAGCACGGCTAAGACGTACCTGTCTTAGCAAGTCACGTGACCACCCCTTGACCAATGAGATTGTTGCAAATTTTTAGCTGGGTCCCACAAATTTATGGCGTGTCTTTGATCAGGTACCAGTAATGATATTTTCCGTGCTAGCCCCGCTTTAAAGTTCAGGGATGTGATTCCTCTCCGGTTGTCAGTCTGACAACCCCAGAGACTGATGGCCCTAGACAGAGATACCTATCCCGGGCTTCCTAACGTCATATGGGACAGGGTTCACTGGTACAGCAGGGGTGGAGGTTGCTTGGTCCGCCCTCTACTGTCATGTTTGGATGAATCAACAGTCTAAATACTTTGTTTACATGTGTCTCACTGATATATTTAGAGATAATTCTGTTGATATTCGTGAAGGTGAACAACTCATATTGGTTATCTCTAGCAATTTACAAAAAATTGAAGTCTAATTGATACAATTGCATTAGATATATAAGCCTTTAAGTTTGCCAAGTGCACTACCTTGTGTGAAGAGGCCGCCATATTTGTTTATAAATGCCGAGGACAGGATGGTTGGAAAATATTCATTTTTCCTATCCTATCTTAGAATTATCATAGATCGGCCATATTTTTAGAAAGGGTCAAGGGGAGATATATCTATGGGCACACCATTTTTTAGGAAGATCGGTTGAGTGGAAGGGGTGCGGGGAAAGTCTCCCCGCGCTCCCCCAACATTTGGCATTACAACTCTCCCACACCGTACAGAGCGATCTTGGAGCGGCAGACGGTGTGGATTCCCCACACTACTGAGACCCTACGTCCCGGCCCTACGTAGTGTCATTAGGGTCTCATATCTGTAGTTGGATTGGCACCCAACTCACTTGTTGTGAAACGTAGTGGCATTAGGGGCTCAAACTGTGAGTGTGACTACATATCTGTGACTAGGTTTCGGACGGAGACGAGACAATTACTAGTAGGGCTAGCCGCATTAGTCACGGTTTCAAATGACAAACACAATTACATTTGGATGAAGAGCAGTTTGAGCAAAATTTCAGCAATTATTGGGATGTCACACTGTCAAGCTACAGTCTATATAAGTCAACAAGCAACTTACAACTTTCTTTCCGTCCGAATTCGCCATGTTGGCTTCTCTGATGCCTCGAGTGAACGTACGTTAGTTGTGCTTTTTTTTTTCTATGACCTAGTGAATATAGTCTTATAGATAGGTTCTTCCACATTTATATATTATATCTATATTAGAAAGAAATTTATAAGGCGAAACGAATCGATGTATAATAGGTTATATTTTAAGGAATTCGTGTTTGCTAGGCAAAAGTTCAAGCATTTCGGCCTTTCTCGTCAGATGGTGCTGCTGTCGTATCCCAGAAGTTGGCGCTGTCATATCCCGAAAGTCGAGCATCCCAGAAGTTCGCCGTAATTTTCAAAATAACTTTACCCGTTTCATATTTCTACGGCGTAGGGACAGTATCACCCGGATTCCAAGTCATTTTTGAACCACTTTGAACCACTTTTGGATCATTTTGAGCTAATTGGTGGATCAAATAAAAAAACTGGTTCAAAATCAATTTCCAAGTCGCTTTTGATCCAAAAGTGGATCAAATTTGATCCCAGCATTGGATCAAATTTGAACCTGCCTCTGAGGTGGTTCAAAGCTCTGAACCAGTTTTGAGCCACATCAAAGGTCACAGAAATGGATGTTCAAAGAAGGAGGAGGCGTTTTCTGAGGAGAGGTTTAGTCCCTATTCAGAGGAGACTGATAGACAGGACGAATCCATTGGAGACATTGTCTGTCAAAGGTTGTAGGGATCGCTACAGAATGGGTCAGGACTCTATTTACATCCTACTTGACATCATTTTCCCCTCATTGGTAAGACCAAACAGAAGAGGACTGCCCTTGCCACCTCTACTGGAACTGCTTGCCATCCTCCGGTACTTTGCCACAGGTGCTTTTCAGCTTTTGGTGGCTGACAGTGCAAAGATATCAGAATCCAGTGTTTCAAAATCCCTGAAGAGAGTTTGCCCTGCCCTGATAAAACTCAACCTAATCAAGATGCCAAGACGTGAAGAGTTGGAGGATGTGAAGGCTGGCTTCTTCAAACTGGAAAGTATGTACCTTCAGCACTCAAGTGTTATGTGTTTGAATCTTAAACTACAAGATAACAACTGAAACTCACTTTATTTTGGTTGTTCTTTCTTGTTTTGGCATCTCCTGTTGTTGCGGACGCCATCACAGCCTTCTGCAGCAACTGGATGCCTTGCTGTGATTGGACAATAATAAGTGTCATTCTGTCGCGAGAGACTAGGCTATTGCACAGTAGGCTCTACACTCTGTGCATCTTCTGTTCTTCTCATTATTAACATATAACATCAATGGTGTACCTAAATCATCATTATTCTTTCTTTTTACCTGATGAATGCCCATAGAAAGAGAATGTTTGATGTTCCTAATTGTTACTTCATCAGAGACTACTTTCACTCTGTGCATACTAACAGCAAAAGATGGGAAGTGCTGCCCTCTGCCTGAACTCCTGGAAGCACCACTGCTGGAGGTCACAGGGAACTAAATCTATTTCCTGTATGTTTCTCACTGTTTGTTAGCAATTTATAGTCAAAATATATCAGTATTTACTCACAGTTTGTCAGCAAATAGTCAATAAACGTCAGTATTTAATCACTATATATCAGCAATTATCAATACATGTCAGTATTTACTCACAAGCTGTCAGCAAATAGTCAATATACATTGTATAACAGAGAAATAGCCATATATTCGATTGTGCATCCTGCCTTGACTGGTATTTGTCAAAATGTCAGTATCTATATGGGTCTAGACCCCTAAATTCGACATGGTGACATGGCCATTTCTTAAAATCGACATGTGACATGGAGCTTAGTGACAAGGACATGGAGAATGAAAAAGTTAGTGACATGAGACATGACCTTTCCTTAAAATCGACATGTGACATAGAGCTTAGTGACAGGGACATGGGGAAATAGAAATTTAGTGACATGTGACATGGCCTTTTCTTAAAATCTACATGTGACATGGGGACCCCCCCATCTAGACCCCCATCTATGGACTATTTGTCAGCAATTACTTAATATATGTTAGTAATTATTCACTATTTGTCAGAAATTAGTCAAAACATGGTATTAATTACTTACATTTTATCAGCATTTAGTCAATATGTTAGTAATTGTTCACTATTTGTCAGCAATTCGTCAATATGTGTCAGTAATAACTCACTACTTGTCAGCAATTATTCTCTACCCGCCTAACCTGAACATCCATCAAACCCTCCCCGCCTAACCCATACATCCACCAAACACTCCCCGCCTAACCCGTACATCCACCGAACACTCCCCGCCTAACCCGTACATCCACCGAACACTCCCCGCCTAACCCGTACATCCACCGAACACTCCCCGCCTAACCCGTACATCCACCGAACACTCCCCGCCTAACCCGTACATCCACCGAACACTCCCCGCCTAACCCGTACATCCACTGAACACTCCCTGCCTAACCCGTACATCCACCGAACACTCCCTGTTTCACACTCCCCGCCTAACCCGTACATCCACCAACACTCCCCACCTAACCCGTACATCCACCGAACACTCCCCGCCTAACCCGTACATCCACCAAACACTCCCCGCCTAACCCGTAAATCCCCCGAACACTCCCCGCCTAACCTTTACATCCACGGAACACTCCCCGCCTAACCCGTACATCCACCGAACACTCCCCGCCTAACCCGTACATCCACTGAACACTCCCCGCCTAACCTGAACATCCATCAAACCCTCCCCGCCTAACCCGTACATCCACCAAACACTCCCCGCCTAACCCGTAAATCCACTGAACACTCTGTGCCTAACCCGTACATCCACCAAACACTCCGCGCCTAACCCGTAAATCCCCGAACACTCCCCGCCTAACCCGTAAATCCCCCGAACACTCCCCGCCTAACCTTTACATCCACCCAGCACTCCCCGCCTAACCTGAACATCCATCAAACTCTCCCCGCCTAACCCATACATCCACCGAACACTTCCCGCCTTACCCATACATCCACCGAACACTCCCCGCCTAACCCGTACATCCACTTTATTTTGGTTGTTCTTTCTTGTTTTGGCATTTCCTGTTGTTGCGGACGCCATCACAGCAACTGGCTGCCTTACTGTGATTGGACAATAATAAATGTCATTCTGTCGCGAGAGACTAGGCTATCACACAGTAGGCTCTACACTCTGTGCATCTTCTATTCTTCTCATTATTAACATATAACATCAATGGTGTACCTAAATCATCATTATTCTTTCTTTTTACCTGATGAATGCCCATAGAAAGAGAATGTTTGATGTTCCTAATCGTTACTTCATCAGAGACTACTTTCACTCTGTGCATACTAACAGCAAAAGATGGGAAGTGCTGCCATCTGCCTGATCTCCTGGAAGCACCACTGCTGGAGGTCACAGGGAACTAAATCTATTTCCTGTATGTTTCTCACTATTTGTTAGCAATTTATAGTCAAAATATATCAGTATTTACTCACAGTTTGTCAGCAAATAGTCAATAAACGTCAGTATTTAATCACTATATATCAGCAATTATCAATACATGTCAGTATTTACTCACAAGCTGTCAGCAAATAGTCAAAATATAATGCAGCAATGTAAATTGCTGATAACTCAAAAAGTGAAAAGCCTGTGATTGGCTCCCAGGGGCCATCCATATATGACATCATGCAAAATTTCACCTTTTTAGACCCCCCCTCGTCATGTTTATTGCCAATTTTGCAATGCTGCAGGTATATAGAAAATTTATTTCGTCATGCCAGCCTGACCCCCCTCCCCCCCTTCAGCATGATGTCATTTGTGGATGGCCCCCCACCTCCCCGCCTTACCCGTAAATCCACCAAACCCTTCCCGCCTTACCCGTACATCAAGCGAACACTCCCCGCCTAATCCGTACATCCACTGAACACTCCGCGCCTAACCCGTACATTCACCAAACACTCCCCGCCTTACCCATACATCCACCGAACACTCCCCGCCTAACCCGTACATCCACTTTATTTTGGTTGTTCTTTCTTGTTTTGGCATTTCCTGTTGTTGCGGACGCCATCACAGCAACTGGCTGCCTTACTGTGATTGGACAATAATAAATGTCATTCTGTCGCGAGAGACTAGGCTATCACACAGTAGGCTCTACACTCTGTGCATCTTCTATTCTTCTCATTATTAACATATAACATCAATGGTGTACCTAAATCATCATTATTCTTTCTTTTTACCTGATGAATGCCCATAGAAAGAGAATGTTTGATGTTCCTAATCGTTACTTCATCAGAGACTACTTTCACTCTGTGCATACTAACAGCAAAAGATGGGAAGTGCTGCCATCTGCCTGATCTCCTGGAAGCACCACTGCTGGAGGTCACAGGGAACTAAATCTATTTCCTGTATGTTTCTCACTATTTGTTAGCAATTTATAGTCAAAATATATCAGTATTTACTCACAGTTTGTCAGCAAATAGTCAATAAACGTCAGTATTTAATCACTATATATCAGCAATTATCAATACATGTCAGTATTTACTCACAAGCTGTCAGCAAATAGTCAAAATATAATGCAGCAATGTAAATTGCTGATAACTCAAAAAGTGAAAAGCCTGTGATTGGCTCCCAGGGGCCATCCATATATGACATCATGCAAAATTTCACCTTTTTAGACCCCCCCTCGTCATGTTTATTGCCAATTTTGCAATGCTGCAGGTATATAGAAAATTTATTTCGTCATGCCAGCCTGACCCCCCTCCCCCCCTTCAGCATGATGTCATTTGTGGATGGCCCCCCACCTCCCCGCCTTACCCGTAAATCCACCAAACCCTTCCCGCCTTACCCGTACATCAAGCGAACACTCCCCGCCTAATCCGTACATCCACTGAACACTCCGCGCCTAACCCGTACATTCACCAAACACTCCCCGCCTTACCCGTACATCCACCTAGGGAGTACACGGGCGGGGTTCCCGTGTGCTTTTCAGTGCCGCCCGTGTGCTTTAGCTGAAAAGCACCGCCTGTGTGCTTGTCAGGAGACTATAAGCTTTCTATACTTTTTTGAATTTTGCAAATCGGCCAATTAGAACAGAAGTTAGGCCTGAAAAAGTAAAATTTTATCTAAAAATTCCAACAGAATCCAATCTTTTGTCCATTTATAATATAATTTTTAAACTAAGTTTGTGTACTATAGAAAAGTTAGGCGGGGAGTATTCGGTTGATGTTCGGGTTAGGCGGGGAGTATTCGGTTGATGTTCGGGTTAGGCGGGGAGTATTCGGTTGATGTACGGGTTAGTCGGGGAGTGTTCGGTGGATGTACGGGTTAGGCGCGGAGTATTCGGTGGATGTTCGGGTTAGGCGGGGAGTGTTCAGTTGATGTACGGGTTAGGCGGGGAGTATTCGGTTGATGTACGGGTTAGGCGGGGAGTATTCGGTTGATGTTCGGGTTAGGCTGGGAGTGTTCAGTGGATGTACGGGTTAGTCGGGGAGTGTTCGGTGGATGTACGGGTTAGGCGGGGAGTGTTCGGTGGATGTACGGGTTAGTCGGGGAGTGTTCGGTGGATGTACGGGTTAGGCGCAGAGTATTCGGTTGATGTTCGGGTTAGGCGGGGAGTATTCAGTTGATGTACGGGTTAGGCGGGGAGTATTCGGTTGATGTACGGGTTAGGCGGGGAGTATTCGGTTGATGTTCGGGTTAGGCTGGGAGTGTTCAGTTGATGTACGGGTTAGGCGGGGAGTATTCGGTTGATGTACGGGTTAGGCGGGGAGTATTCGGTTGATGTTCGGGTTAGGCTGGGAGTGTTCAGTGGATGTACGGGTTAGTCGGGAGTGTTCGGTGGATGTACGGGTTAGGCGGGGAGTGTTTGGTGGATGTTCGGGTTAGGAGCGGAGGGTAAGGTGGATGTACGGTTTAGGCACGGAGTATTCGGTTGATGTTCGGGTTAGGCGGGGAGTGTTTGGTTGATGTACGGGTTAGGCGGGGAGTATTCGGTTGATGTTCGGGTTAGGCGGGGAGTATTCGGTTGATGTTCGGGTTAGGCGGGGAGTATTCGGTTGATGTACGGGTTAGTCGGGGAGTGTTCGGTGGATGTACGGGTTAGGCGCGGAGTATTCGGTGGATGTTCGGGTTAGGCGGGGAGTGTTCAGTTGATGTACGGGTTAGGCGGGGAGTATTCGGTTGATGTACGGGTTAGGCGGGGAGTATTCGGTTGATGTTCGGGTTAGGCTGGGAGTGTTCAGTGGATGTACGGGTTAGTCGGGGAGTGTTCGGTGGATGTACGGGTTAGGCGGGGAGTGTTCGGTGGATGTACGGGTTAGTCGGGGAGTGTTCGGTGGATGTACGGGTTAGGCGCAGAGTATTCGGTTGATGTTCGGGTTAGGCGGGGAGTATTCAGTTGATGTACGGGTTAGGCGGGGAGTATTCGGTTGATGTACGGGTTAGGCGGGGAGTATTCGGTTGATGTTCGGGTTAGGCTGGGAGTGTTCAGTGGATGTACGGGTTAGTCGGGAGTGTTCGGTGGATGTACGGGTTAGTCGGGGAGTGTTCGGTGGATGTACGGGTTAGGCGGGGAGTGTTTGGTGGATGTTCGGGTTAGGAGCGGAGGGTAAGGTGGATGTACGGTTTAGGCACGGAGTATTCGGTTGATGTTCGGGTTAGGCGGGGAGTGTTTGGTTGATGTACGGGTTAGGCGGGGAGTATTCGGTTGATGTTCGGGTTAGGCGGGGAGTATTCGGTTGATGTACAGGTAAGGCGGGGAGGGTTAGGTGGATGTACGGGTTAGGCGCGGAGTATTCGGTTGATGTTCGGGTTAGGCGGGGAGTATTCGGTTGATGTTCGGGTTAGGCTGGGAGTGTTCAGTGGATGTACGGGTTAGTCGGGGAGTGTTCGGTGGATGTACGGGTTAGGCGGGGAGTGTTTGGTGGATGTATGGGTTAGGCGGGGAGTATTCGGTGGATGTACGGGTTAGGCGGGGAGTGTTCGGTTGATGTACGGGTTAGTCGGGGAGTATTCGGTTGATGTACGGGTTAGGCGCGGAGTATTCGGTTGATGTACGGGTTAGGCGCGGAGGGTTCGGTGGATGTATGGGTTAGGCGCGGAGTATTCGGTTGATGTTCAGGTTAGGCGGGGAGTATTCGGTTGATGTTCGGGTTAGGCTGGGAGTGTTCAGTGGATGTACGGGTTAGTCGGGGAGTGTTTGGTGGATGTATGGGTTAGGCGGGGAGTATTCGGTTGATGTTCGGGTTAGGCGGGGAGTGTTCGGTTGATGTACGGGTTAGTCGGGGAGTATTCGGTTGATGTACGGGTTAGGCGGGGAGTATTCGGTTGATGTTCGGGTTAGGCGGGGAGTGTTCGGTTGATGTATGGGTTAGGCGGGGAGTGTTCGGTTGATGTACGGGTTAGGCGGGGAGTATTCGGTTGATGTACGGGTTAGGCGGGGAGTGTTCGGTTGATGTATGGGTTAGGCGGGGAGTGTTCGGTTGATGTACGGGTTAGGCGGGGAGTATTCGGTTGATGTACGGGTTAGGCGGGGAGTGTTCGGTTGATGTATGGGTTAGGCGGGGAGTGTTCGGTTGATGTACGGGTTAGGCGGGGAGTATTCGGTTGATGTACGGGTTAGGCGGGGAGTATTCGGTTGATGTTCGGGTTAGGCTGGGAGTGTTCAGTGGATGTACGGGTTAGTCGGGGAGTGTTCGGTGGATGTACGGGTTAGGCGGGGAGTGTTCGGTGGATGTACGGGTTAGTCGGGGAGTGTTCGGTGGATGTATGGGTTAGGCGCAGAGTATTCGGTTGATGTTCGGGTTAGGCGGGGAGTATTCAGTTGATGTACGGGTTAGGCGGGGAGTATTCGGTTGATGTACGGGTTAGGCGGGAAGTATTCGGTTGATGTTCGGGTTAGGCTGGGAGTGTTCAGTGGATGTACGGGTTAGTCGGGAGTGTTCGGTGGATGTACGGGTTAGGCGGGGAGTGTTTGGTGGATGTTCGGGTTAGGAGCGGAGGGTAAGGTGGATGTACGGTTTAGGCACGGAGTATTCGGTTGATGTTCGGGTTAGGGGGGGAGTGTTTGGTTGATGTACGGGTTAGGCGGGGAGTATTCGGTTGATGTTCGGGTTAGGCGGGGAGTATTCGGTTGATGTACAGGTAAGGCGGGGAGGGTTAGGTGGATGTACGGGTTAGGCGCGGAGTATTCGGTTGATGTTCGGGTTAGGCGGGGAGTATTCGGTTGATGTTCGGGTTAGGCTGGGAGTGTTCAGTGGATGTACGGGTTAGTCGGGGAGTGTTCGGTGGATGTACGGGTTAGGCGGGGAGTGTTTGGTGGATGTATGGGTTAGGCGGGGAGTATTCGGTGGATGTACGGGTTAGGCGGGGAGTGTTCGGTTGATGTACGGGTTAGTCGGGGAGTATTCGGTTGATGTACGGGTTAGGCGCGGAGTATTCGGTTGATGTACGGGTTAGGCGCGGAGGGTTCGGTGGATGTATGGGTTAGGCGCGGAGTATTCGGTTGATGTTCAGGTTAGGCGGGGAGTATTCGGTTGATGTTCGGGTTAGGCTGGGAGTGTTCAGTGGATGTACGGGTTAGTCGGGGAGTGTTTGGTGGATGTATGGGTTAGGCGGGGAGTATTCGGTTGATGTTCGGGTTAGGCGGGGAGTGTTCGGTTGATGTACGGGTTAGTCGGGGAGTATTCGGTTGATGTTCAGGTTAGGCGGGGAGTATTCGGTTGATGTTCGGGTTAGGCTGGGAGTGTTCAGTGGATGTACGGGTTAGTCGGGGAGTGTTCGGTGGATGTACGGGTTAGGCGGGGAGTGTTCGGTTGATGTATGGGTTAGGCGGGGAGTGTTCGGTTGATGTACGGGTTAGGCGGGGAGTGTTTGGTGGATGTACGGGTTAGGCGGGGAGTATTCGGTTGATGTTCGGGTAAGGCGGGGAGTGTTCAGTTGATGTGCGGGTAAGGCGGGGAGTGTTCGGTTGATGTACGGGTTAGGCGGGGAGTGTGCGGTCGATTTTCGGGCGATGTATTTGAATGCAATTTACGCCATCTCCCTTTGGTCCTATGACATTGAGACTATATTTTTTAGTTTTTTCAGACAATTCCCTACAAGATACACTATTGAATTTTGATGTTTGATGTTTGACCAATTTAGGCCCAAAATACTTGAGATTTACATTTTGACAGCAATTCAGAATTCTGCCACAGCTACGAGCAAAGCAAACAAAAACGCCCTTTTTAGGGGTTCTAGTGTAGTTTGTACTTAATTTTCAATAACTTCTGTTCTAATTGGCCGATTTGCAAAATTCAAAAAACCATAGAAAGCTCACATAGAGCTAGAAGCACACGGGTGGCCTATATCCAGCTAGGACACACGGGCGGCAGGCGAAAGTACACGGGCAGCCCGCCTGTGTGCCTCCTAATAGGAGTCCTATGTGTGGAGAACACTGAATCATGCATATCTATGACACATTCCATGTTACAGTTTATTGAAAATTATATGAAAAAAAAAGATAATTATGAAGAAAAAATGTTGAAAAAAAAAAAAAAAAAAAAATTCAGATGTGCTTACTATATTGAATCCAAACATGAACACAAGGCATTGGTTATTGTGGCACTAACACCTCCAAACTTGTGCTAAAATACACCAAACATGCTCCATAAGCAGTCAACATCATGTAAACATTTATTCTATTACAAATATATGTGAATTAGTTGATCATATTATACACAGGGGCATCAAATTTGAAAGTGGGGCAATCAGTCCCAAAATTGGGGCCATCAGTCTCATTTTCTGGGGCCATCAGTCCCGGGCCAACTGTCCCTAGGGCCATCGGTCCCACATTCGGGCAAAGCAAACAAAAACGCCCTTCGGCGATGTATTTGAATGCAATTTACGCCATCTCCCCTTGGTCCTATGACATTGAGACTATTTTTTTTAGTTTTTTCAGACAATTCCCTACAAGATACACTATTGACTTTTGATGTTTGACCAATTTAGGCCCAAAATACTTGAGATTTACATTTTGACAGCAATTCTGCCACAGCTACGGGCAAAGCAAACAAAAACGCCCTTCGGCGATGTATTTGAATGCAATTTACGCCATCTCCCCTTGGTCCTATGACATTGAGACTATTTTTTTTAGTTTTTTCAGACAATTCCCTACAAGATACACTATTGACTTTTGATGTTTGACCAATTTAGGCCCAAAATACTTGAGATTTACATTTTGACAGCAATTCTGCCACAGCTACGGGCAAAGCAAACAAAAACGCCCTTCGGCGATGTATTTGAATGCAATTCACGCCATCTCTCCTTGGTCCTATGACATTGAGACTATATTTTTCAGCTTTTTCAGACAATTCCCTACAAGATACACTATTGACTTTTGATGTTAGGCCTACCTGTGGTTCTTGGATAGCCTCCACAATCCCATTTTCCATGTTGGAAATAGCAGCAACAAGGGCTGAACTTGCAGACGACATCTTGGTTGATGTTGACACACTCCAATCACAGTGCTGCTTCTCTTATGTCAGGCAAGATCATGATGTGTGAATGGAGAGTGATCATCTCATTCAAACTCACGTCTAGGTCATGTGACCTCAGTAAAAACCAAAATGGCTTCCAAGGACAGCAAAACAAACAAATTGCACAACCTACAGTGACTTTTTAGAGCTTTTAAGGAGAAAACAAGCACCTGTTCGGGCACCTGCTCAGGTAATTGATTGGTTCAAATGTGGATCAGGTGAGCTAATTGATTTTAGTGACTTGGAAATTGATTTTGAGCCAAAGATCAACTGAGCCAAACTTGAGCCAAACCTTGATCCAACTGTCAGATTTGATCCTGGGTTCAAAAAACGACTTGGAATCCGGGTGTATCATTAGGGTTGTTGTCATTTCAAATTCTATAAGAAGAGAGGGATATTTTCATGGTTTTTATGTTTTAAAAAAATTATTTATTTTCATTGATGTTTGTGGCCCATGAGCGATAAATGGCTTAAAACATCCACTGCGCATGCGCAGCCAACTTCTGGGATGCGCCAACTTCTGGGATAGCAGGATACTGATGACGGCGGTCTAGCTAGTCCTGAGGACTAAGGCGTCTGCCGCGTCCGCGCTGGCCCTGTTTGCCGCGTACGCTGCAGCGGCCAGCAGCAGCCACGCGCCGACCGGCGCCGACGTCTAGTCCTGGGGACTAGAACGCGCCTTTACTCGCCGTTCTACAGTTTAGTCCTCAGGACTAAACAGGTGGTCCCTGGACTAAGAATCTCATCCCCAGGGCACCATGACTATTTGCTACTCTTGGATGATTATGAGCCAGGGTCTAAGTCCCAAGGACTATACTGGTAATCTAGTCCCTAGGACTGTATCTTTAGTCCCTGGGACTAATGTGTAGTCCCAGGGACAATCCTTGGGACTAAGGCCTTACGTTTTATTTTTACGACCACATGGGTATGCGGAACAGCCCTCGGTGCTAGAAAGACATAGTCCCTGGGACTAAAAACTTAGTCCTGAGGACTAAAGATTATAGTCCTCAGGATGATATTTTAGCCCTGAGGACTACGCATCTAGTGCTAGTGACCTAGTGCTAGTGACTAGAGACATTCCTGGTGATTGGACGTTAGTCCTGAGGCCTACAACTTTAGTCCTAAGGACTTAAAGTGTAGTCCTCGGGCTAGAAGAATGGTTCTGAAGGCTAGAAATTGATCAATGCAGCCTTTTCCATATCTATACCCTGGTACAAGGTTCAGTCCCTGGGACTAACTGTTAAGTCCTGAGGGCTAAAGATGTAGCTGCCTGGTCCTCAGGACTAAAGATGTAGTCCTGGGGACTAGAGACATAGTCCCAGGGACTACTATTTCAGTCCAGCCGGTCCTGAGGACTAGGTCTTAGTCCCGAGGACTATTTATATCTGCCAAGTCTCAAGGGGTAGGTGGGATGTAGGGTCTTAGTCCCAAGGACTATGCTCTAGGACCATAGGCCTACCTTCAGTCCTTTAGTCACCATTGGACTACTTGTAGTCCCAGTGACTATTGTGCAGTCCCAGGGACTAAAGATACAGTCCTGGGGACTGCAACATTGTCCTTGGGACTAGAGACACAGTCCTTGGTCCCCAGGACTGTATCTTTAGTCCCTGGGACTACACAGAGCAGTCCTGGGGACTAAGAAGTAGTCCTCAGGACTAAATTTGAAGTCCTGGGGACTACATCCCTACTCACAACTACATTAGACATCAATCAATGAATTAGTCCTCAGAACCACATGCATTAGTCCTGAGGACTAGGCAAATGTTTTTGTAGTCCTCAGGACTAAACAAGTAGTCCCTGAGTCTACGAATTAGTCCCCAGGGCTAAAAGCTTAGTCCTGGAGACTAACAGCACAGTCTTATACAAAGTCATGCGGTCTGCAGGGTAATTCATGGGATTAATGTACAATTAGTCCCTAGGACAATATCCTCATATTCTTAGTCCTGGGGACTAGGCTTTAGTCCTTAGGACTTAAGCATCGCATTTTTATTAGCTATAGTCCTGAGGACTACCACTACGCCCGCGCACCTACGCGCACCACGGGAGGCTCCGTTTAGAGTCCGCGTATTTAGGTTAGCGTGGACGCGCCAGTCACCTTAGTCCTCAGGACTAGCTAGACCGCCGTCATCGGTATCCTGCTCTGGGATACGACAGCGCCACAGAGTGCGGCGCGAACTACAGGATACAACTTGTTACATCGGTCTATGCCCTGGGGGCATTCAGTGCCGCTCCCTGTGGTGATGCGTATATTTTCGAGACTGCCACGCGGAATAATGCATGCCCTGAGGGCATATTGCTGGCCTTCTAGAAATCAGAAATTCACCAATGCTAGTGTAATATTTATATGTATGTTATACTCACAGGTCTAGGTGTGTAGTCAGTAGTATGGTCAGTCAGCCCTTGGGATTCTGGGGTGCTTCTGCATCAACCAAAACCAAGGAACTAACTGACTCAATCAGGGGACCCACTCCTGTGTGTCCCCTGCTGCTGCTCCTAAGGGGTGCTACTCCTACAGTCACTGGTACCGTAAATCCTCACATTCCCCCCTGTTTTCTCTTGATGGCTCTTGATATGTGGTCGTGTTTTGATGTCCAATAGTTCCACATGATCGATGAAGGCGATGTCAGATCCCGTCAGGCAAGATCGACAGGTCTTCAATGATCCCTGCCTTGGCCTCCAGTAAGCCAAAGGCCGAAAGTTATAACCCAGATAAGGTGCGCAATCTTGTGCCCATTCCAGCCTGCTGGTTGTGTCACAGGCCAGGAAGGAGAGCAAGCATGGCACCACATTTTTGTTCAACCCCTAGGCACCTGGGTCTTCTGCCTAAGGGGACCCAGGAATGTTTTAGCGGGGACGGAAGGTGATGGAGCACACAGAGAGAGTCATGCTCAGGCGATCCACCTGCCTTACTTAGGGCCCTAATGGCTAGTAGGGCATTCATTTCATTGCCCTTGATAACCAAAGGCAATAAGAGGTTTTTCCGGGTTCTGCTGCTTCCTTGGAACCCAACACCTCTTCCATGAAACATAAGGATTCTACGAAACTTGACCATTTTTCTGCAAAACCTGACAATCCTTACTGGAGGGACATTGCACACAGCATATGTCCTGGCACTATCCCTCTTCCTAGCATCAGGTACTGCAATCTCGTTAGACAAACTTTCAGGTGGTCGACCACTGTGATATGGGGATGGGTGTTGGTCACTGCACCCATCCCATACTAGTTTTCCGGCTTCATTCGAGAGGCAGCAGCCTGCAACTGCTGGATGACCAGGCCATGATGTGATGGGGGCCTAACTGGGTATGGCCTTCCATACAGAGCTCTTCCGAGCTTCCTGTAATCCCATCTATCAAACTTCGAACTTTGTGTCCCAATAGGATCTGGGATAACCCCATGAAGGCACTGTGCTAAGATCCCACAGGTCTTATCCTTGCCCACTGCAGTACTTGTATTGGACTGCTGTGGCACAGGGGGATCAAGACTAGAGTCAGCATAGGATGATGCAGGGCCAAACTTGAGTGGATCCCAGACCTGCTGGTATCCATCTGGATCTTTGACTGTGCCAGTAGGGAGTGCATGGGACTGAGTGAACCCTGGCAAACTGACACCAGCTTCTTGGGCTTGTTCTAGAGTAGAACTGACCATTTCTGGTGACTTAGTGAACTCAGGCAAACTGACACCAGCTTCTTGAGCCTGTTCTAGAGTAGAACTGACCATCTCTGGGGATTGATTGAACTCTGGCAAGCTGACACCAGCTTCTTGGGCCTGTTCTAGGGTAGAACTGACCATTTCTGGTAACTTAGTGAACTCAGGCAAACTGACACCAGCTTCTTGGGCTTGTTCTAGGGTAGAACTGACCATTTTATGAAAGTACCACAACAGAGTGGTAAGGTCAGTGAAAGGCCCATAACTATGTACACAGTCTACTATAAGCTCAGCCAGTGGCTGGCTAATTCTGAGGAGGGACTGCAGCTCACTTGGGGAAGCAGTGTTAATATCCATGGCTAGCACTATAGGTAGAAATGTCAGCAGCAGATAGCAATTACTATTTAATACAGCACAGTTCTATTCAAAGTATGTAAATCAAGAGATTATAATGAGAGGACCTCTATGAGACACAATGGGCATTGAGAGATGCCACTTAGAACAGAATAAAGCATAAGTGAGACAGAACATAGAGCCAAGTATCAAGGACAGCTAGACAAATGATCAGTGCCATTTAGAAGTGAATACAATATAGTTCCAACTAACCAATCAAGTGACTTGAAGATATCAAATTATCAGAGGGTGTAATCTCTATATCATACAATGTTGTAACATAAGGTGCTGAATGAAATATAGTTGATATTGAAAAGGAGGATGGCCAGACAAATCAGCACCAAACAAATGCAACTTTAAACTGGATGAAGTATAGTTAAGACTGAATGTGAGGATGGCCTCACAAATGAGGACCAAATATATATGCAACTTCAAACTAAATGAAGTATAGTAGGAGTTTCTGTTATGACTCCAGGAGAGTGAGCAGAGTTGCCAGTAAATGTCAACTACAACTGAACAAAGTATAATTGGTGGCAATCAGTTAAGAAACATCAACGAGTGTGAATTCAATATTGCACATTATAATATGGAATGACTATGGCTCATGATACAAATATAGCAAGTGGCAAGTGGCATTTAGAGATGGACACAGTATAGATGTGAAATGTCCACAGTCTTAATAACAAAGGTATTCAGACAGGTAGCAATATATGGGTATATTAAGAGATTGGGTGTACTGTGTCAGCAGGGTTGCTACCTAAGGTTAGACACAATATAGGTATCAGTGACTTCTGTACAAGTACAGCAGGGCAGCATGATATGGATATAATAATGAGTATACAGAACTATTTAGGATCAGACACAGTATAGTAGAATCAATTCTTTGATGGCAAAGGTATAGTGTGGACATTAAAATGACAAAGTATAACTTTATTGATGGAACCCCAAAGTCCAGAATGAAACTGACTGGTATAACCAACTGTCATCTAAAGCTATACACAGTATACAGATATCATGTAAGAATATCAGGGTAAAAGGACCAACAATTATGGTATCAGTATCAATGATCAAGAATGCAAGTTGGATGTGAACAATGTATAGTTTACAAATATAGTGTTGCCTGTGGCTGCATAAGTCATCAACACTTGGTGACTTAGTGACACAGTAACAGGGGTGACACAGTTACAGGAGGGGGTCAGGGTTACAAGCTGAGTGCAAGGGGGGGGGGTGTCAAGGAGATGCTCCTGGTGTGTACATGTGTGAGTTTATGGGGTTTCAGTGAATCACAGACTCACCCATGTGTACTGGTCACCCACTTCCTGTGGTGGATGGGGTGAGTGTACTGAGAAGGAGTGACAAGGAATGAAACCCCTCTGTGGTCAGGATGATTGGGGTAATTCCTAGGAAAGAGGATGTGCACCCACTGCACTGAAGGAATCTTAAAATTACAATATGATTTCCAATAGAAACTATTTGAAAATATTGAAATATTGCCCTATTACACATAGAGTTGCAGCTTTCAGAGATATGACTGCCCCAGTAATTACAGGAAAGGCAAATCCACAAAATCTTATACAATATGCTACAGCTATAGAATAATATCTCTGTAACAAGCACTTCTGCCTGTAGAGTTGACCTACCCCAGTAAGATAGGGATAAAAACAACTGAATGTAGGGTGGGAGCCCCTCTCCACTTATCTTTCCTCTCTCCCCCTTTATCTATCTGACCCATGTGGTGCCAACCCTAGGAAGGCAACAGCTATGTGGATCCCAATCCCACTGTGAGAATAGCTGTCCAACAAAACACAACCTCCAAACCAGAAATTAACATGAAAGGGATTATTGATTATGAGAATTGTCAAGTCAGGTTCCCTCCAGTGTCTGACAGTCAGCCTGGAAGATTCTACTCACAAAGCCCACTAGATGCTAGTAGTATATACATGCAAAGTCAGCGCAATGCTTCAGCTACTAACTAGGTCATGACCTACTGGTAGACCGGAAGTGACCTAGTTTTAGCCAATCAGAGGGCTGGATTTGACAGGAAGTGATGTCATAAAGTCATGACCTAGTTTTTTCGACCAATCAGAGAGCTGGATTCCATTTGACCTAGTGACCTGACCTAGTTGCATAAATTAAAAGAATTGCGCAATACCTAGGGTTGACCTACTTGCAAACCGGAAGTGACCTACTAACCTACTTGCAAAAACGTATGACCTACGTATGAGGGTGCATTGTGCAATGCTTGTAAGAATTTACACAATGTTCTGATGCAATACTTTTATGGATTTACGCAATACTTATGACTCATTTTGTTATGTCTCTTCATTTCATGCATTAAAATAAAACACAACTCATCCATTTCACATAACAGATTATATTTTTATTAGACACAATATTTACAGATGAAGACAGATTTTCCATTTCCGGGGCGTGCACATATACTACAGAAACATTTGTTGTGTGTGAATTTACTTGCTTGATACCAGCTTTGACCAGTGAGACTAGTTTTCCATGTGTTGTGGAAACAATAACTGTTAAGTTTGGCTATGTTAGATATAGCATGCTCGAACAAAGCCTGGGCCAGGAAGTAAGTTTGACTGTTTTTGGGTCCAGGTAAAAGACCAGATAAAAAACCATCCTTAAAGTTTACCTCGAAGGAGAAATGTTTTCTTACTCCAGGTATACTTAAGGCATGAAGTTCCAGTGAGACCTGCAGACATGTGAAACAAATAGTTTTAGCAATAGCAGATACTTCCAGTTTACAATTACACTGACAAAACACTCCTACTATGGGATTACATTCTAACTCTTGGAGAGTAAGAGCAAACTTTCTTACACTTCCTAAAGTGTACCTTGTGTAGTGTCTTGGGCAGCCAGGTTCAGTGTGCAATTGATATACTCCTATACACCAATCATGCAATATCAAGTTAACTTTTTTCACTCGACAATAGTACATACAGTTTCTGTAGGCTTCCCAAAAAGCTGAAGAGAAATATTTGTACATTTTAACACTAGTTATACAGTGGTCAACAGTGTCTGGTTCAGCTCCTCTAAAATAACCAATGTTTTCTGCAGGTATTATTTCCCAAAAGAAATTCTCTGAACATCCACATGCTACAGAACTTATATCATTGTCAGGTGTTATAGAAGAAGCTTGATTATATGAAGCAACACTTTGTAAAACTGGACGCATGTAATAGTCATAAGGTGGAGTTTCTGTGGTTTGCTCCACAAGCATAGCTTCTAAACTTTCCATGTTAAAATGGTTGCTTAAATCTAACCAGATACTAATAATCTGGTGAACGTGACGCTATGAGTCAAGAAATCTGGTACCACTTTTTTCTGTTCCAACTTAATTTCTTCAGCGCCGGATTTTTTTTATTTTTGTGGTGAACATGTATAGCGTTCACTTTTGTGAAAAGTTTTTTTTCTTTTTTGGGTGATACAGTTCACTTTTTTTTACTTTTTTTTGTCAGTTTTTTTTCATGATACAGTACACATTTTTTACCTTTGTTGTTTATTTGAAAAATGTTCATTTGAACAAAAAATATTTTCCAGTTTAACACTGTTTTCTATGGAAAAAAATGTTCATTTGAACAAATGTTCGTTTGAACAATTGTTCAAATGAACATTTTCCATTTTAACACTGTTTTCTATGGGGAAAAATGTTCATGTGAACAAATGTTCGTTTGAACAATTGTTCAAATGAACATTTTCCATTTTAACACTGTTTTCTATGGGGAAAAATGTTCATTTGAACAAATGTTCGTTTGAACAATTGTTCAAATGAACATTTTTCAGTTTAACACTGTTTTCTATGGGGAAAAATGTTCATTTAAACAAATGTTCGTTTGAACAATTGTTTAAATGAACATTTTTCATTTTAACACTGTTTTCTATGAAGAAAAATGTTCATTTGAACAATTTGTTTAAAATTTTTTCTTTCAACAAAATGTACAACTGGAAGTGAAACTAGAAAAAGAAACCATTTTTTTATATAGAAAGGGGTAGGGTGCTTACACCGTCTTCACATACTTGTCTCTTTATGTACTGATAGGTTAGACCTTGTTTCCTTTGAGAGTAAGTCGTAACGCTGTGGTTAACTACTCTAAATCCTTTGTTGACTACCGTGACAACATTTTCACTGTCCAGTACTTCTTTGTACTTGTCAGTGGTCAGGGGGTTTTGTTTTTTAATTACACCTTTGCAACTCATTTTAACGGGCACATTCACTCCTGTGCCTATGTAACATTTGGAGTTCAAGGCAGTCATTTCATCACCTTCCCACTCCACTTTGAATAACCCGGGGGTTCTCTTGTCAAACGCCAGACGGCTCTTACAGCATGGTTGAGGCAGCCACAGCTCACCCAAAACTTTGGTCTGAACATAGGTCTCTCTGTGGTGACTGTTGTCACATGATTCAGAGGGCAACCATTTGTGACGTTCTCTGAAGAAAGGTTCACGTTTTTCAGGAATAATTACGTCTTCTATGTTCTCTGCACTTAAAGCAAAGTAAAAACTGTCAGTGTCCATTTCACACATTTCAAAATCTTTCTCGTCTATGTATTCAAGGAGAAAGTCGTAATAGAAAGCCAACATTTTAAGTTTGGCATATTGGTATACCATGAACCCTATTTGAACTGGGAGGTCGTAGGTGATGGAGGTGGGCAAACAGGACAGTTCTACCGTGTTGTCACTTATGTCTTGCACATCTTGCACTGACCAGTGCATGGCCAAACGTCTTGCCTTAGAGGGGTGAAGATACTTTGTTTGAACAAAGTTTTGTTTGTTGCATATGGTTTTTCCGTATGAACCATTTCCCAAAAGTTTGTACAGATCTGACAGAATCTTACAGTCTATGTTTTCATCTCCCTTCCTCCTAGCTTTGGTCACTTCGTCCATGAAGGGTAAAAAAGTCTGTTCTGGTGTGTATTCTATCAGAAGGTGTACTGTCGTAACTACCAAACCTTTCTCCAGGTACCACTTCAAGAGAGGAGTTCCCAACAAAATTCCCTCTGCGTGGTAGCTGCCTATAAGTTGGCGTTGCGGTTGTTTCAGCTTACCTGCTGCTTCCAGGTAACGTTTCATATGTTCACCTACGTCATTTTTTCCTACTAAACAGTTTTTGAAAATAGGTGTCATTTCACTGAATTTTTCTTTCAAAGATTCAGGTGTTTCTATGTCTACCTGGATAAGTCCAAAAGTTGTTCCTCTAGAAACCCCTCTCAGTATTTCATCCTGACTTTTTCTGCCTTGGCACGATGGTCTTTTAATTTCCCATTCACTTTTTGTTTTTCTGCACGAGTTTTCAGTTTTTTCTTTCAGCCACATACACTCATACTTTTCCTCTTCTTGGTAACCTAAAGACTGAAGATATAGGGTAGTCAAAATGGGATTTTGGTTTTTTTCTTCTAACCATGCCTTTCCATTGGGGTCTCTCAAAACTGATTTAGTGAGGTGACATATGTGACCATGCCAGTAGCACCCGTGAAACTGGTATACTTTTTTTTAAGCTGGATCATAGCCGTCCACTTTTATTTTCCTTGAACCCAATACTACTTCCCCGTAGTTGTATTGGTGTAATATCTTCACTTTGTCTGTCACAGTTTTGTATCACAACCATTCTGTGGCTGAGTAGCTAATCTGTTGACTGCAGACAGCTTGAAAATCGTTTTCTTTCCTGCGCACCACATAATAACCTGTGCAGTGTTCTTCACCCATGCACTTGAGGTACAAGCTGTTAGCATCTACCCCTACTATGTGTCTGCATACTTTGCTTTGTGACCCGTATTTTTTTTGTCTTATTCTTGTTTCTCCACTTTTGTGATGTCTGTGAAAAATAATAGAGGGACCCCCTACTAAGTTGCGTCTGAGCAAGGAGTGAACATCCTTTTCTTTCTCACCAAAAAGAATGTAAGGTGTGGCATTAGGTGCAGTGTTGTTGAAAAGAAACTTCAAGGTTAAACCTGGCAAAGTTAAACCGTCTTTGAACATGTCTACCCCACGATCTATAAAAAATTTTGTGTGCTCGTTTATGGCTAAAACAAAGGGTTTAACGTCCAGGTTGTTGTAATATATCAAGTAGTCCTTCATAGTTTTCATTTTGTTTTCTGTCCAGACCTCTTTACATTCAAGATAATCTTCTTTGCTTATTCCACCACCCGACAAAGAACTGTAGAAGCAGTGGCGTGGAGGAAGAGCTTTGTTGTTCAGTTTTCTTATGTTGTCCATCCACTCGTAGGGAAAAAAACCTTTTTCAGCTTTCCCTTTTAGAAAGGCTTTTAGGTAGTTTGCGTAGAAATAACCTGGTGCCAAATAGTTAAACATGTCAAGGAAAAGAAGATGGTCTGTGTACACTGCTATGTACTTGTTGCATTTTTTATGGTTTTCATTTCTGTCTTGTCTGTGTCTATAAAAAAAGAATGAAATTCCTTTTTTATCAAATTAATGTCATACTTTCCAGAGTTGAAACCTAGGACAGGGACTCTTTCTATGTAGGTAAGAAGTTTTTCCTTCACTTCAAGAACATGTGAGATTTTTTTTTTTGGATTTTTTTTGTTCTTTGCTGGAAAAACTTTGCTAGCTTTATGTTCTAGTTCCTTTTGTTTTTCTTCTAGAGAGTCTAGTTCGTCTAAAACATCTCTAAAATTCTCTTTCACCTGTTCTCCTATCAACTGCCCCAAGTTGTTTATGTGTTCCAACACATTTTTAACCAAAGGATCGTCGTCCCTGTTGGAATTTCTGACAAAACACACTGGTTTTGTATTCCCAGGAAAATCAGAAGCTACACTGGCAGAAAGGGGTATGTGAGTTTTTTCTATCACAGTGTTAGCATTTTCTGGGGACGAATTTTCAGGTTGGACGAAATAGCTTTCAAAGTCAAAAACAATTTTATAGGGGTATATTTTTTTCTCAGGTGAACAAACTATTCCCAGTTCCTCTAAAACTTGAAAAACTGTTTTGGATGGATTGTAAGCTCCACCTTTGTACCTGAAGCTGACTTTGGTGCAATCTTTTTTCACCCCATTGTGTTGTTTCAAAAGGAAACTACGAGTGAAAACTTTATGACACTTTTCACAGGGGTACATTTTACCATACAGTCCCATGTTAGTTATTAAACTTACATGGTTCCTGTGTAAGTTCAAGTTCATGATTTTTTTGGATGAACACATGTTTGACCTTATAATTTTAGGTCGCCCCTTTTTTTTACCAAAAGAGGGAAGGTAAAAAATTCTTATGTTAACTTCAAACATTTTTTCTAACCTGTCTAAATCTTTTATGTCAACACCCTCAAAAGTCTCCTTGTTCACCCCTGGATAGGCTTCAAGGAAAAGCTCTTGAGTTTTTTCTAAAGATCCATACAGGAAGAAAGACAGACATCTAAAGAAACACAAGTTGTCCTTGTATGCTCTTTTGGTTTTAGGGTCTCTGTGAAAGTGTTGCATTCCTCTTTGTCTTAAACCTGGTGGAACAGTTTTCATTTTACCTAAAAGATATTCTCCTCCCGTAGCCCTTATGAGGGTGACGTTGGCGTTCACGTTGCCTATTACACTCCATTTAGTAGAGGGTCTTTGAGTGTCTTCTTTAATGTTGTTTTCTATTAAATCTAAACACTCTGCAAAGTCTTTGTCGTCCCTTATAAAAATGTAAGGGTCTCTATGACTTTCACTGTCATAGAACAAAGACGAATTGTTGGCAGAAGCATGAAAGTACATGACTTTCTCTTCTTCTTCCTCCTTAGAGGAAGACAACAACCTTCCAAAAGAGACAACCACTTTGTAAGCCATAACTTGATTTCTATGAATAGAGGTAAGCGCCTCTATTACCTGTTTGGCTCCCAAGTCTTTGTTAAAACTTGTCATTCTGACGTTGAAAATGGACTGAAGCTTACCAAGCACAGCCAAACCTGAAGCTATGGACTTGAAGTTGTCACGGTAACTGCTTTTATGCAAAGAATTTATTTCTATTTCTTTTGGAAGTTCTAAGCTGTCGGAAAAAGTTTCTCTTCTACAAGAATCTGAGTTACATAGAGTTTTTCCACTGTTTTCTACAGTAACCAAACGTGGAGGTCTAGGGGTGTTACACATTGGACAGTTGACGGTGTAAAGTTGTTTTACCTTTTTGGGAGGCATTTTTTTTTAAGGTTTCTTTTTCTAGTTTCACTTTATATTCAATATACAAACTTATAACTAAAACCTAACCTAAGTATACATGGAGTACATTTAGAACTTAAACCTACGCTGGGCTATGTTAACTAAAGATGGAGTACATTTAAATCTAACTACGAATTAGCTGATATACATGATAATGTAAAAGCACTAAACAAGGAGCTGTTGACCAGACACTATACAAAGTTGACCACTTACCCAGAGTAGAAATCGGTCGTCTCGTCTAGGAAGGGACCAACTCGTGATTTTATGTCCTCCAGAATGAAGGGGGACACAGTGTGTCCGCAGTGTGTGGCTGAGGGGGGCATCCTGTAGCTGGAAGACACCGAGGCGTTCATCTCCTCCACGTAGCTGGTTGTTCCTATGTGAACTTTAGGAGTTCCCTTGTACAAGTTTACCAGGATCATAGCCCGGCCTCCACTGGGGTCGGTGCAGTCTTGGTTCAAGGACAACAAAAGATTATCCACCTTCCTCTCTCCAAGGGCAGCTAGGCGGTGTAACTCCTTGTACTTTCCAAGGATGCACTCTATCTGGTCCACTAAGTTCCTGAACTCACGCGCCTCTAGGTTTAAGCACCGCTCGTAAGGTTTGTCCAGGTAGGTCCTCAAGCATACTCCCCTGATGCTAGGTTCCCTGTATATTTCTATGCAGGCGTTGTTATCCCCTTCCGGATAAAAAACTTGGTCGGGGGCAGGTGACTTTTCTTGGAAACCAAATCGAGCAGGCCATTTCTTTGCCACCAAAGGCACTGACCTGAAGCCCACAAGCTTGCTGGAAGAACTGGGGGCAGTGCCCTCCCCAAACTTTTGCCTGTGTGACTTGTCTTTAGAAGAAGGAACACCTGGGACAGAACCAATTGGCTCGGCACCATAGGATGAAGTCGCTGAGGAAACTGTAGCAGGGGTAGAGACAGGGGTTTTCTTGTGGTAGGCGCGCTTCTGTCTTTTTTTCTTAGGCTCCCCTTCTCTCTCACCGGAACAGTTTCTTTTTTCCAGCGGGCTTTTAAGAAGCAGCTCCTCTACCGGAACCGGGAGAGAGTACAGGGGAGAAGGGCCGGTCAGATCTATAACCTCTACCTGTGAATACCCCCCGCGGTGAGCAGGTGAAGGTGTCCCTTGTGTTAAGTCCACCACTTCTATGGGGTTGACTGCCGGTGATAAGGTTGTGAGGTCTATGACCTCTATTGGACTGACCTGGGGAGAAGGTTCCTCCGGAGTCACGGGCGAGTAAGAGGCGGACGTAGGTGCTTCAGTGGGGGGTTGGTAGTTCAAAGGTGCCGGGGGATTGATGTATTCCCTGATGTCAAAATCGCCATCGCCAGCTTCCTGAGGAGTGCGATCCCGGACGCGATCCAGGAAATCAGTGATTTCGCCATGAAGAGCTGCAAGAGCGGCTTCCTGTTCTCCTGCATCAGGCACTTCAGTTGGAAGCCGAGCAGGAGTTGCAGGTGGTTTATCAGCTGTGGCTGGAGAGGTAGGAGGAGGGGCGATGCCCGACGTCTTTTCTACTGTCTGTTTAGAAGTAGTAAAAGTCAGTGGAGCCAGTTTTTTAGCTCCTCCTCTCCTGACACTAAGTCCCGTCTTCATGCGACCAGGCATTGTTCTCCTTGAAGATGAAAGGGTGGCAGGGCTGGAAGGTGCAGGAGCAGGACGGCGAACAGCAGACAAACGTCAGAAAAGGTTTGATGAAGATCGAGCAGCTCAAGCCTTCTTTATAGTAACTATCCTGATACGATCCTGGGACGTTCCCTTGTTGTTCAGATAACGTACAACCACGTACATGAGTCGTAGATAACCGTGCTTTTCCATTCATATTATGTTTTACGCTTAGACAGTGTTGTTTTGGAAAAAAGTAAAAAGCTTAACTCAAATAAAAAAAAACGTGATAACGCTCAGTCAATGTTCAGGGTGAGGCTTGTAAAACGAATCTTGTTGTTACCATTCTGTGATTAACGCAGACCATTCGTCATTTATCAGAACTAGCTTCTCTCAAGCAGACATGGCTAACTTTTGTCCTTTGCCTTTGTCTTTGACCGTAGGTCACAAAAGGCGTCAGGAGGTGTTTATTTCAGACATCAGGAGGGGCGTAGAAGAAGGTAAGGTGTGGGCTGTGTGGAAATTCTGTCCTGAAAATTTGAACAGGGATCTTTACATCCCTCCTAACTGTAACTTTAAACAATGCTTCTTGCACAACCAAACCACTGCATTGGTTCCTAGTGGGCCCTCTGTGAAAAAACTTATCTCAGAAAATGGGGAAAGTTTTTTTTCAGGTGTTCTTTTGGGACATGGTGCCATGGTACACTTGAGGTCGAGACATTCCATTTCCTCTGGAAGTTCAAAAAAATTCATCTCAGACAGACAAAAACCCTTTTTTCTAAGGGATCAACCTTTGGGGGGAGGGCCTGGTAATTCAGTTTTCATCGATTCTACTATGGTGAAGGCTTTAATTAAAGCGACTTTACTTCACCCAGACAAAATTACACACTCTCTAGGTTCAAAAATTTTCTATGAAAGAGGATTCAGGACAGAGATTGGACACAATTACCATGGGTGCTGTCATGTTGTGAGAGTTATAACTGAAATAACTACCTCCCATGAAAAAGGTCAGCTGAAGGTGGTAACAGCCTACCCCGTATCTAATTTTTGGTCCTCCTAATAAAACTGAACAAAAATAAACGATGATCCTCCGGGTTAGGCCCCTGGGCTGAACCCACCCTTCCACATGTTTTCCCCTCTTTTCAAAATGCTCAGGCACTGACCCTGACGTTTGTTTCGTCCTTGAGCAATAAATCATTTCAGGAAAGTGCGATAAGGAAAGACTGACAGGTTTCCTATAAAGGTTAAACGGGGACTAAACCATCATTATTTGACACAACAACCTTCGCCCTACCATGTCGGGTTACTCCCTGCAGCGTGTATTAGAACAACGTCACCCCGACGACACTCAAGTTCTGACGTACGTGAGGGAAAGAAAGGAAATTATATGTTGCTCTTCAATTTGTTTCAGGTACGTGTGCAAATACTTGAAAGAATCTGTTCTTCACCGGAAAAAATTATACTTAGTTTTTTCTTCAGTTGAATCAAGTTTTACATCCAAAGACAGAAAAACCTTGAGGAAAATGGTTTTGAGTCATAACTTGTCGAAATTTTCAGCGGTGGAAACCTTGGGTTATGCCCTGAAGCATGGAAGAAAGGGAAAGGGCCCACTGAAAAACCCCTTCCATTTGGAAGCATTGAAAGCGGCAGAAGAGCATCATGCCAAAGAAAATCCCCGCCAACTTAACCAGCGTCTTCATTTCTTCATGTCTATTTTGGAACTTCTAGCTGAGTGCTTAGAAACCAAAACTTTGTTTTCCTCCTGCCCCATATTTCACATCCCATCATCGTCCCTGGATCGTTTCAGTGTAGAGGAGAAAGAAAAAGTTTGGTTTTATCTGGCTATGTGGTGCACCCAGCTTATCTCCCTTACTCACTGTTTTCACCACAATCAGCTCGCTTTACACTCAACATCATAACAAATTTAAACGAACGAAGAACGATGTAACAGGCAGACCTAAAGAGGGGGAAGGGAATGGAAGAGATATATAGAATAGGGTAGAATAGGGTAGGATAATATAGGGTAGGGTAGGGTAGGGTAGGGTAGGAATGGGTTGGGGTGGGTTTAAAAAACTATGGGGTGGGGGGGTGGGGGCACCCCTCAAGTATGGGGGGTTTGGGGCTTGTTGGCCCGGGCTGGCCGCCAAAATAACCCACCTAACCCACCCACCCACCCACCTAAACTACCCACCCACCTACCCTACCCTACCCTACCCTACCCTACCCTACCCTGTATAAGTTTACTGTATGCTTTCTAGCCTGTCATAACCTACCTACCTACCTGCCTACCTACCTGTCTACCTTACTTGCTGGACACCTTTTTTTTGGTTGCTATGGAGTTTCACCTTTCGGACGAGTTGTTATTCAAGATCAGTGAAAAAATATCGGAAAAAGACTACCCTCGATTAGGGGTTTACTTAGGACTTAGACTAAGTTTAATGGATTACATGGAAAAAACACCGTCTCTTCGTTCTATGGGGAGAGAAATGCTTATTTCATGGAGCAGAAAGAACGTGCGTTGCAAGTGGATGGTATTAAGACATGCATTAAGTGACATAGGTCGTTACGATCTGACTGATTACTGTAGATGGTACATGGGATATTACAACGTAGTGGACAATTGTGAAATACCTCCAGAACAGTAGAAAGTTGATACTTTGTTCGTCAACCTGGCAGACAAGTTAAAAATGCTTGACTGGAGGAAACTGGGAACTCAACTTGGATTGACCGACCACGAACTTGACGTCATATCCACCCCTGTTCCAGGGAAAAAAGGTGTCACAAATACTGTTTTCGAAGTCCTAATGGTTTGGAAACATAGAGAAATATCTCATCCAAGCTGCCTTATAGCCAGTCTAAACAACATGGGACTTTTTGACGTAGCTCTTTACGTGGAAGGTTTGAACGAGGGTTCTACTGATTTAAAAGAGGACGAGGTTGCTCCTTTGGTCACTTTGGTTTAAGATTTCGTCCAACATGGATCACAAGAAAAAGGAGATCATTTTTGACCCACGTCTACAAAGCCCCTTCACAATGATTATAGCTGGACCTACTTCTTGTGGAAAAAGTCAACTTGTTTTCAAGTTGATTAAAGGTGTAGACGAGCTTGTAACTCCAAAAATACACGACATATACTACTGCTACAGTCAATGGCAAGATGGATTCGACGAAATGGTAAAGTTGGGGGTTAAGTTCAACAAAGGTCTTCTTTCAGAAGACTTTTTGTTTGAGGATAAAAGAGATGTGACTAAACATGGACTGGTCATAATAGACGATCTCATGGATCCCGAGTACGTTCCCACCATAATGAAACTTTTCACTGTGGGCTCTCACCATCGCAGTTTAAGTGTAATTTTTATTACTCAAAACTTGTTTTTCAACAATCCTGCCTTCAGAACCTTGAGCTTAAATGCAAACTACCTAGTTGTTTTTAAAAACCCTAGAGACATGAGTCAAATAGGACACATCAGCAAACAGGCCTTTCCAGGACAGAAATCCTTTTTGACGGAGGTATATAACTCAGAAACCAAAGAGAAACATTCATACATCCTATTGGACTTTAAGCAGAGCACACCTAACGAGCTTAGGGTAAGGAACAGCATAACAACTCCTTGGAATACCTTGGTTTTCATTCCTCAAGCTTCAGCTTCGAAAAGGAAAAGATAGAATGGTGACCAAAAGATCTGCTTCTGGAGGAAAATTTAAAACAATAAGGAAACATTACCACTTGTTGAAACACATATCCAAGTGTTCCTCGGCAGAGTGTTCCCACATTATCAAAGGCCTCAGCGATGAGGTCATTAGGTTGATGAGTCAAATTTGTGTCAACGTGATGAACAAAAACCTGTTACGTAACGAGTCAGACGCAGTCAAACGTTTATCACCCTACAAGAAAGAACTCAAGTCAGTCACAAGGCACAAGGTTACCGTTAAGCAGAAGAGGAAAACCTTTGAGCAAAAGGGTGGATTTTTGGGAACCATTTTGGGTCTAGTCTTACCCCTGATAACAGGTCTCATAGGAGCACGTTGATAAAAAATCATGTCTTATTCAAGGATGGCCCTCGTAAGGGCAGATCTCGTTCCCCGAGAAAAAAGCCCTTCTTTTGTTAGTCCTTCCTCTCCTCCCCAGCCTGGACCTAGTGTTCAAGACCAGTACTACAGCACTCAACTTTTAAGAGAAGGTTTAACTCCTGATTCCAGCCTGGTTCAAGTCCTGAACCACCTTCAAAGTAAAGTACACAAGGTGCTTAACTCTCCTAACCTCAAACTGAAGGAAAAGTTAAGACAGTACAATCAACTTATGATAAAGTCGGGAATTTTAACTAAAAAAGCCAAGGCCTTAGGACAACGTAGGGAAGGTCCCTATCCTGGTCGAGCAGTAGGACAAGGCCCTGCAGCAGCAGCAGCAGCTAGGGGTGTGAACAATTCTTTAGAAGACACCGACGACGACGGTGACGACACTTTCACAGAGACTAGAGACGATCCACCACTTCCTGACAATTCAGACGGAGAGAGTGTAGACGAATTCAAAGGGGAGGAAGGGTTTAAACCTCGTGCAAGAGACAACACAGTGGGTATGGACGCCGACATAAAAGAAAGAATACCCGCAACTTACAGAACGACTGCTAAAAATCTCTACAGGGAATTATCTCGTCACGGAAGTCAAATATTGAATTGGAACAGAGACGGAGAAATATATGTTAACGGGCAACGTGTGCCTGGAACTGACATAACAGATTTGTTAGCTTTTGCTGCCCGACCAAAGTCTTTGAAAAAGGACCAACCTAAAGGAAGCCAGGTTTTCATGAGAGCAGTTAAAAGGCTGAACCCCACCTTAAAATTTGTCAAAAACAAGTCGGCTTTTGCAGGGCACAGTCCTTCCTTTGCTGCCAGTCCCTTAAAAAGAGCTTCCCCTATTAAGAAGAGGAAAGTAAGTCAAAAAGGAACTGGACGTAAGTTTATATGGCGCACAAGGCTTTGAAAAAAGATGTCCTCAGGTTTTACACAGATCCTGAACAACCTGGAAGTTTCACCAGTGTATCTAAACTTCAACGTCATCACTTCAAGAAAACAAAGAAAAAAAACATAGAACAAGCTTTGGAAGATGTAGACGCTTACACCAGACACAAACCTTACAAGAGAAAATTTCCAAGAAGAAAAACACAAACATGGGGCATAGACAAACAGTGGCAACTTGATCTCATAGACATGCGAGAATTTTCAAAGGAAAACAAAGGATACCAGTACATTTTAGCGGGAATAGACGTTTTTTCAAGGTATGGTTTTGGACAACCTGTGAAAAGTAAGAGAGCTGATGACGTGACAGAGGCTTTCAAAAAAATGAGCAAAGAAAGAAAACCTCAACAAATTCAAACTGACAAGGGCAAAGAGTTTGTCAACAAAATTTTCAAAAAACACTGTGAAGATCAAAACATCAATTTTTTCACAGGAGAGAACGACGACGTGAAGTGTGCCTTAGCCGAAAGGTTCAACTCTACTTTACAAGGAAAAATGTGGAGATGTTTCTCTCATTTCAATAACTACAAATGGGTTGACTTGCTGCCCGACTTGGTTAAGTCCTACAATTTGACTTACCACAAAACCTTAGGAGCTGCCCCTTCAGACATAAATAAAGACAACTCTGAAGTCTTGTTCTACAGGTTGTACGATCAACCTCAAAAGAAAAAAGTTCCTGTCCTTCAGTTGAAGAGAAAAAATCAAGTGCGAATGTTGAAAACAAAGAAAACATTTAACAGAGGGTATGAACCTAACTGGACTGAGGAAATATACACAGTCGACGATATTTCGCCCAAAGGGTACCACCTGAAAGATCTCCTTGGAGAAGAGATAAAAGGAAGCTTCTACGAACCTGAAGTTCAGAAGGTGCAAGTCCGTCACGGAAGACGCTACAACATAGAAAAAATAGTAAAATACAGAGGAAAAGGCAAGAAAAGAGAAGCCTTGATCAAGTGGAAGGGTTATGGAGACAAGTTTAACTCTTGGGAACCTGTCAAGAACATAAACAAATGGCGTTTACCTTAACTTTACCTAGTAACTCATCTATGAACGTTTTTCCTGACAACACTTTAACTAGTTACAATACAATTTTGGCAGAATACATTAACTCTCCTACTCAGTTAGAGTGTGCTCTTCAAGAAATAACCTGTCCTACCACGTGGTACAACGTCAAAGAAGAACCCATTCTCTTGGCACAGGGAGAAAACGACCTGACAAACAACCTCCGCACTGTAGTAGCTTTATTAAACAAACGCAGAAGAGAATTTTTTCCTCTGGGAAAACCAGGAGCCCATAGTGTCTTCAGTAGAGCTTCAAGCTCTACATCAAATCTATCAGCCCAATCTGCTTTGAAGAGAGGAGTAAAAATAACAAAAAACCTACGTCATGTCAACCCTGTGGGATCGACTGAAACCATTCCTCCTGCTGGTCCTGAAAGTGAAAGTCCACCAACTCCTGCTGCTGCGACTGAGACGCCATCTGGAGGATTCACTCCTAACCAACCCACGCCAGAGAAGGAGGAGAAGGAAGAGGAGGAGGATGAGGGGGAGCGTGACACGGCAGGCAGAGAGAAGAGGGAAATATCGTCGGCTGTGGCTGAAGTGATGTCTATGGATGACAGGGAAAAAAGGTCTGTTTCTTTTTTTGAAGAAAAGGCCGTCTTCACAGACTCTGCTAATGTTTCTCCTCTCTCGCCCAGTCAGTTACAGGCTGTGAAAATATGTACACGCTTCAAGGAAATTAGCAGATACCTGTCTAAGTATTACTTCAAGGAAGGTAGTACCTACAATATGTTTGCCTTAGAAGGTGTGAACCTGGAAAGCAACTCAGAGTTGATAGGATACTTGAACAGGACCATAAATAAACTACAGAGCATGTTGGTGAGAAAACTAAGAAACTACAGGAAAAACAACAAAGCCACCGTGTTTCACTACAACAAATACACAATGAAAAGTGTAGTTTCCTTGCCTCCTGGTGTGGTCATGCAACTTCCAGAAAACTTAGGGAAACAATTAGGTTTCGACGGAAGTGTTTTCCTAAGTGGAAAAACACAAAGCCCCTACGTGGTAGACCTTCAGTACAAAAGTCGATGTGCTTTCCTGTACTCTGACATAGTCAAGCACAGTCTTGTGGGTGACTCTAAAGCACCCCTTCTGAGGCAAATCAACATAAATCGCTACAACGGTGACATGCAAACCATAAGTTTCCAGAACTTGATATATCTGCCAGTCACTAAAACCACCTTCAGACAGATAGGGATATACTTAAGAGACAAGACTGGGGAACCGATACCATTTGAAAGCGGATCAGTGTCGGTGGTACTTGCCTTCAGACCTCTTCAAGGATAGGAGTATATCACCATGCTTCACTACTATGGAACACCTCCATACCTGGCCCTTAGGGGTCAGTACGCTGAATACTACAGAAAATCACAGTTTGGGAACGGTGCTTTACCAGCGTACGGTGGGAGGGGCAGACAAAGAGGGCACGGACTTGGCTCGTTAATAGGTGGTTTACTGAGAGGAGCTGTTCCCCTCTTAAGTAAAATAGGACGCTCAGCTGCCAAATCTGCAGGCAAAGCCTTGCTTACTACAGGAGCTGGAGTCTTGTCCGACGTGGTATCAGGAAAAGGCTTCAAGAAAAGTGTAGTTAGGAGAAGTAAAGCAACAGGGAAGAACTTACTCAAAAGGGCTGCTTCTTCTGCTCAAGGATACATAAGAGGTACATCTGGACCTCCTCCAGTCAAACGACGAGCAACCGGCAAGCGCGGAGGACGTAAGGGGCAACGCGGCAGAGGAAGAGGACAAGCTAGAGGAAGGACCTTGTTCTAGTCATGAGTCTCCTTCATCCCAAGGGTCAGGTATGTGCAGTAGGTGAACTAGACCTACACGCCTTGCCTGTCACTCAAAAGGACATATTAAAGTGTCAAAAAATAACCAAAACTACCAACAATGCCCTGACTCCACACACTGAATCATTTGACTTCACCTTCGAACCAAGCAACCTGTACACAGACCTCTCAGAAACTGAGTTGTACATGGAACTGGAAGCCGTGGCGGCAGACGGAACAACTCACCTTGCCGTCGGCATAGAAGCTGCTCCAGTCAACAACTTGGCACACGCTCTCTTTGCTTCCTGTCAGTTGCTGATAAATGGGGAGAAAGTCACCGGCAACAATGAAGACTATGGTCTCAAGGCCTACATTTTGGACACAATTTGTTGCAACAAAGAAGACAAAGAGACTCGGCTGAAAGGGTGTCAAAAGTACATGAAAGACACCTGTGGTCACATGGAAGCCAGAGCGGGCGACAATGCAGGATGGACGGCACGGAGAGCAGAGTTCAGTGCCCGCAACAAACATGCCTTAGTAATGAAGCCGCACCTGGATTTAATTAAACAGTGCAAGGTGCTGCCTCCGAACTGTGAAATCAAGTTCATATTCGAAAAAAATCAGCCCAATTACTACATGATGCAAGCAGCCGATCAAAACTACTGGGTCAAAATCACCAAAGCTGAAATGACACTTCTCCAAAAATGTGTCGACGACGAGGTGGTGAAAACTCACGTCAGCAGTGTCAGGAATCCACATTGGGGCCCTTTCAACTATCACATAGCCAGGTGTAAAGTAACTAAACACACTTTGGACGGCGGCTCACAAGACTACAGTTGGACTCAACCTGACACTACTCAAATCCCCACCAGGATAGTCTTGTGTATGATAAAGGAAACAGCAGCTGCTGGGACTAAGACAGAAAATCCTTTCAACTGCAGACATTTCAACGTGAAGGAAATATGCGTGAGATATGACGATCAAAAGTTTGAGTTGAAGACCGACTTCGAAACAGGCAACTGCATCAGAGCCTACAGTCAAATGTTCATAGACAGTGGGCTGTCGGCTTTGGGGCAAGACTGTGGCATAACTTTGAAAGATTTCAAAGATGGGTATTCCTTCTTTGTTTTCGACCTCACCCCAGACAGAGCACCTGAAGACAGTCGTATAAATCTCATCAAGCAAGGAAAGCTGGGCATTTCCCTTAGGTTTGCCGCCCCGACTACTCATGCCATATCTGCCGTCTTGTGTTCCTTCTACGACAACAACTTCCAACTAACGGCTGACTGTCTTCCTGTCACAGACTACCACATGAACTGAGAAAAAAATGAGAACTTCAGACATAACAGGTGCACTGGGAAACCATCCACACACAAGGCGTTTCTACCTGGGAACTTTTGCCAGTAATCAATGTCCTAAAAAACCAATTCCCTCTACATGTTTCGTCAGTAACACAGATCCAAGCTCTAAACCTGGTCAGCACTGGGTGGCATTTTACGTTTCTCATGACGGGAATGTGTTCTACTTTGATCCCTATGGCTTACCTCCATTTACTATATATCACCAGAGGTTCATGCAGAAGTCGTCAGATGGTCACGGGTCGTTCAGCAGAAAACAAGTGCAAAACTTTTACGCTAAAACGTGTGGAGCCCACTGCATTAACTTCCTCATACAGACATGTCGGACCAAGGACCCACACCACACTGTGAAAAGGTTTTCTCAGGTCCCCTTCAACTTAATGGACAAAATAGTCAGGCCCTTGCTGAGGAAAAGAGAGAAGAAGAGGCAATGAATTTCGAGATGAGTCCAGAAGAAGTAGCAGTCAAAGCAGACGTGAGCAATCTTTTGGTGAAAGGGAAAGTTAAACGTGAATTGGACGTGATAGACGGGCTTCAGAGCACGGCGGAAGTAATAGACAAGATTCTCATGATCATGGCCGAGTTAATGGACAAAGTGGTAGCCCTGGAGGAGAACGACATAGGAAGAAAGGCCTTGAAGGATTTAATGGAGAGAATGCGGGCCTTAGAGGACCGTAGTCAAAGTCCTACTCCAGCTAAGACCGGGTGCAGTTGGTACTGCAACAAGAATTCATTTTCCATATAATATCCATGTACTCTGCTTGCAAGCATATCTGATTATAATGATTCATACCTAGCATGTACTCTGATAGGAAGAAATAATAAAAAGATTGAATTAATCTCATATCAAAATATTGAGTCATAAGTATTGCGTAAATCCATAGGAACATTGCATCAGAACATGAGTCATGGTTATTGTGTAATTTCTTTCAAGGATTGCACAATACACCCTCATACGTAGGTCATACGTTTTTGCAAGTAGGTTAGTAGGTCACTTCCGGTTTGCAAGTAGGTCAACCCTAGGTATTGCACAATTCTTTTAATTTATGCAACTAGGTCAGGTCACTAGGTCAAATGGAATCCAGCTCTCTGATTGGTCGAAAAAACTAGGTCATGACCTTATGACATCACTTCCTGTCAAATCCCGCCCTCTGATTGGTTAAAACTAGGTCACTTCCGGTCTACCAGTAGGTCATGACCTAGTTAGTAGCTAATCCATTGCGCTGACTTTGCATGTATATACTACTGATGCTATCTATGCATGTAGTGCAAATCATACAAATACAAACTTCAACTCCACACCCACCTTGAGGACCTTTAAAACAGTGGGTAATTTGTAGTGTAAGGTAAAGAATACAGTAGGGTTGTATAGATTGTCATAAAATAAAGTTTGTATTTTCTGGTGTATATCTGTAACATTGAGAAAGTCATAGTTTATAACTAAATGGGTTAGAATCAAAGTACAGTAAAGGTATGTTGATGGTTGTATGTTTCAATGACCTAGTATTATGTGGTAAGCCTACATCAGCATTCTTGGAACATATACACTGGCTGATCTCATGCCTGCTGATGTCATACTTGTCTCATGTGTACCATTCAGTGTGCTTACTTCATCCTTTTAGCTGATATCATCAGTCACCTGTTTGTCTCCCTATCTGACATCAGTCTGACCTCATACTTCTGGATGATGTGAGACTCTGATCTCAGCCTTTAGATAGCATATAAAAGCAGGTCCCTCTCTTCCCTCCTCAATCACTACATCTGATCTGTGCTGTTCACATCAACCCTATGGACTACCTTGCTGATATACTGGACTTTGTACCTGAGGACTAAGAGGAGGCAATATTCTTTGTACAGGTTATTATACCAGATTATCTAACTATCTGAGCCTCAGGAGTGCTTTTTTGCTCATAACCCCAGTGCGTTATCCAGCCATAACGCACTCTCAGACCTTTTCTTCGTCTTCAAGAGGCTGCTAGTTTCAATCTGGACATGTTAATAAATTGGAGGAATATACAAAGTCAACTCCTCCATACATTTCCTGTTAAAACCGTTTAGGTTCAACGGGGAATCGATCCCCGGCCGCTGGGGCAGGAGGCGAGCTCGCTGTCCACTATACCAAGCCGACCGATGGTAGAAATGAATCTACATCAAGAATTTGAAAAAGTTGTCCGACATACCTGATGTTTACACACCTCGTTAGCCTAGAATCCATGGAGCCTGGTGGAGTTATTAACAGAGAACCATCCTTAGATATCCTAGATGAACATGCCATGCCAAATTCCCCCATTTTCTTCGAAATAAATAAGAATCCATTGATTTTCCATACCGATCCAACGCACACGGCCCGGTACACGGCCATTGCTTCTTGTTGACAGAGCGGGTAGGTGCCCGGATGTAAAAACTAGGTCAGCCACGCGTCGAGCAAGGAATGGCCGTATGAGGTGGGTGCCGACACGTATCGATGTGGAAAATCAATGGATTCTTATTTATTTCGAAGAAAATGGAGACAAAATGTATGCGAACACCAACTAGAGATCGTATATTTGGCGCTGCTAGAATAACAGGGCTTGACATCCTTGGATTATACCCGAAAATTCGTTGGAAATACGAGGGTTTGACGGGTGGACTAAAAACAATGGCTACGCTGGCTTGTCAAACCGTGCGGATCGGATGCACTTACAAAATGTCTTCTCATGGATTAATTCTTGGGTTATAAGGTAAGAAATTAATACAAAATGGAGAAATATGTTCGATAAACGCTTTAATGCATGTTATGGGTACGCACTCGTGGGTTTATGGGTTAATAATCCACTCGCCCTTCGGGCTCGTGGATTATTAACCCATAAACCCACTCGTGCGTACCCATAACATACATTAAACGCTTATTACCCTGAAGGTTATATCCATGCTAAGGTTGGACTACTGAATGTTATTGCACACAGTTATGTTCAATGGACTCTATGCTGAAATGATATATTACCTGAGGACATTTGTGTGTTACTATGTGCTACTGTGACAACCATAGGAAATAAGTGTCTACCAAAGGGGGATTAGGCCTCCTGTGGCTACTTCAGCAATAAACCTGTCAACAAGCAACTTGTAACAAAGACTTTGTCTGCAATCATTGGCCAAGGCCACCACAGTAATGGTATATAATAGCTAACCTATGTAACATATGAAGGCTCTATATATCTCCCAGCTATGTGTATCACTGTATACACCCAACACCCAACCCATGTGGTGTCAGCCCTGGAGGGCTATACCCACATGGGTCCCAACTCAACCAACACACTATATGTATGTGAAACTAACAATCAGTTAACTTGGTATGCCCATAGGCATAGACCTAGAACCCTGTAACCATCCAGAAATGAAGCAAAGGAATATTGCCAGCATCTGACAATAGACCCAGGGAACAATCCTAACTCCTCCAGATTATGAGAATCCTGTGATATTCAAAGATAAGACTAGAAGGACCCAATGTGTATATGAAACCACACAGAAATGACTAAAACCAACACAGAATGAGCCAATCCACAAACAATAGACTATATCCACATGGATAAGAACAGCACACTGCTGGCACCAATGTAATATTTATATGTATGTTATACTCACAGGTCTAGGTGTGTAGTCTGTAGTATGGTTAGTCAGCCCTTGGGATTCTGGGGTGCTTCTGCATCAACCAAAACCAAGGAACCAACTGACTCAATCAGGGGACCCACTCCTGTGTGTCCCCTGCTGCTGCTCCTAGGGGGTGCTACTCCTACAGTCACTGGTACCGTAAATCCTCACACTAGTCTATGCCCTCAGGGCATTGTGTATCGGCCCTCAGGGCATAGGCATACACAGGACCATTCCTGACCTCTAGATCTAGGCGTTCTGGCATTGACCAGAAAAACATGCACATGCCCTCAGGGCATATTTCTTGCTTCTTTAAAGCATGATTGACCAAAGCATGCCCTCCAGGCATGTAGTACAATTCCACAAGTTGTAGGCTAGCTACAATTAAGAAGCGCCAAAGTATGCATACCCCCCAGGGCATATATCTTCCTTCTCCCGGGTTTCTTCTACAGTCTACAAATGTTACTCCTCAGGGCATAAGGTTGATGATAAATAAAGCAGTATTAAACAAGGGTATGCCCTTGGGACATCCATGCATGCCCTCAGGGAATATTGGACCTTATGCTAATCAGGGGGTAATTAGGAGCCTACTAGGCTGGGGCACTCTCCAACCTTCGACTCATATGACTATCAGTGCATTCCCTGGGGGCATCATCACACATCATCCATATTATGGATGCCCCAGGGGCATGGTACAGAGAACAATGGGGGACAACGCCCCCAGGGCATTCATAGTAAGGATAATCGTACATGCATAAAAAAAATTGACGATGCCCTGGGGGCATCCATGTACTAAACGATGCCCCTGAGGCATAGTCCAATACCCTATATAGGCCTACATGTCCTGGCAGCATTACCATGGATGCCCTGGGGGCATTTTCCCAGACTTGCCATGCGGAGTGTGGGAAAGGGCACGTCTCAGCCGCTGCTGTCCGTGTAATTTTCACTTCACTCCCACACGGCAATCAGTATGTCCCTAGGGCATAGTCCGATGTAACAAGTTGCATCCTGCAGGCGAACTCTACACTGGCGGCCTGACGTAGGGTAGGAAGGGATAAGATGCCCTTTGGGGTAAAAGGCCCTTTAGCTCTCATGTTTAGGGTACTAGTTGTATACAACCATTTAACACTTGGAAGTAAAGATTATCTCAAGGAGACCTTTTTTGTAGGTTTTCATTATGATGTGATGAGAAATAGTTGACTTATCAGACATTCAATATTTCATAACTGTTAAGATCATCATGTTCAATTTCAGATAATTAGAAATAAAAGGGTCCTGGAATGTGCATGGTTTGTTGGATAGCAAGTAAAATGTGTTAAAAGTATTAGCTGAGGTGCAATAAGGTAAAGGAGTCAAGAGTAGGCCATAAAGATACATTTTATTTACCTTCCATTTTATTGCAACAGCTACATGAGCTTTTCATGTGATCATTATCTTAGCATCAGATCCATGGACTTTTTGGCCCATCGGTGTGGGCCTTTTACCCCAGCCTTTCGATGGGCGGGGTAAAATGCCCTGCTTTTTGTCAAATATTCTAATGGAATATTCCATGAGGTTAGGCTGACAACCTATTCCACAATTATTATACCTTGTTTCATCTCTTGATTAGTGTGAAAAATATGCATCAATTTGGAATTATTTTATTAGAACTAGCTCATTTACATGTTATTATGGTATTTTACCTTATCCTGCCCTGTCTTTCCTTGAACTTCAATATGAAATATCTGAAATGTTACCGTACTTTAGGTGATTTACGATGTCCAAATCTTAGATGTAGCTTATAAAGGTTATCTTTAGTTTCTTTTCTTATGACAAGAATCTAAATAGAGTATTTATTCCAATTATGATGCACTTTTATGTGCATGTGGGCCTTTTACCCCAATGCCTGTGGGCCTTTTACCCCAGCCTCTAGAGGATGGGGTAAAAGGCCCACATTTTTTCACACATGCTTAATCGTAACATTATATGAGGCAGGGCTGACAAACTTTTTAATATGAAGAACATATTATTCCATCCTTTGATTAATGTAAAAAATATTCTGTTGGTAGCAATAAATTCCTTAGAAATGACACAGTTGTAAATCAAGGGCGTCTTACCCCACCCTACCCTATGCGTGCGTGAGGGCTTCTGGTGTAGGCGAACTCTCGTCTTTCTTGGAAATGCATCACGCTATGTTTTCCCGCCCATTCGCGCAAAAGGCTTTGTCCAACATAAGGTAGTGGTCATTATTTATCAACGGGGGTGGTGGGTTTGAGGGGGGGGCGTAAAATTTTCATAAAAAAATTGACCCTCTTCTTAGCAAGAAAGCCCGCGCGCTACTATAGGTAAAAGAGAGGCGCGAAAACTCCCTGCGTCTCCGGCGCGGGGAGCGCAAAAAATTTTGACTGCCGTCAAGGGGGGCGGTAAAAAATTTCCGCGCATCTGCGCGAAAACCCACCACACCCCCCCCCTTGATGAATAATGACCACTCCCTAAGCATGACAGACTGTGTGAGGAGATGTGAGCATGCATCAAGATTTGTCAACTCTCACTCACAATGACACAACTGTGTTTTGATTGGTCCATTCTAAATTTCCCTCCCTTTCCTTTGTTCTCCTCCAGACAGGCAGAGGCAGCCATGGAGAACAGATCTTGTGGTAGGTGGTGACACAGTTCTAGACTGAGTTGACTTGAAATCCTATGTGATAAGCATTTCTACAGTAACACATTGATATTATCTACACTTATCTTGTGGCTGAATTCAGGTATTTGTTTCAACACCCCAAATTACTAGTTAATGTAGAACTTTCTATGTGAGTAGGCCTAAGGCTCAGGGAATTTTTTGGGGATTCAGGCTGCCATATTGGAGGCTGCCACACTGTAATGACGCCGGTGGGCTGCCGGCATGATTTTTACTGCCGTCGGAGTGATTTCATCTCAGAATCACCGCCAGTGTAATTTTAGCTTCATATAGGTTTTTGAATTTTGCAAATCGGTCAATTAGAACAGAAGTTATGGCCATATTTATGAAATTACTTTCAATTTCTTTGTTAAATTCCCATCTGTAATCCCCACATTGTCATGAATGAGACTAAACAACCAAATTTAGCCTACCATAAGGCTTAGGAGGTTACCAAACGAAATTTTACGCCAGCTCACTGCAGGATTTTACGGTGTGATTTTACATTCTGCGGAGAACCCTGGGAGTGGTCATTGTTTATCAACTTGGATGTGAGTAGGTGGTCAAAATTAGATTGCTACTGTTCGTTTGTTTATGACCCTTTGTTTTCATTTTAACAGGAATTCCCAAGAATAATACAAGGAAACTTCAACTCACACAACTGACAGAATATCTATCCATTTTCAAGCAAAGTGGGCAACACATGACATTCTGAGGAGAGATATCTTCAATGGGTACCAGCATAAACAGCTGAATTATGAAATATCAGAAATCCACAACCACCTCCAACACCCCCCCCCCATCCTCCACCCACAAATTAGTCTGTGCGTCAATATATGTGATACTTTGTCATGACCCATGTGTCAGTGTGTGTGATAATGTGGCATGACACATGTGTCATCATGTGTCATTGTTGGTGAAGTTTCACGCATGTTGACTCAATTTCACAAATTTGGCTGGGATGTTCACGCATGTGTCAAATCTTGTCATGGTCCGTGATCACCCATGCGTTGATTCCTAAGAGCGCATGGGGTGAGGGCTGGCGCAGCATGACAAAAGTTGACACAGATTTGCTGGGTACACTGGCCTTAAATATTGAAAACAGTTATTTTGAATTTATTTTATTATTATTATTATTATTGTCATAAGCGGCTGAATACCTAGAGGCGCGTTGGGAGCTTGTTGTTCGTAGACCGGGTAGATTCCGTCAAGACCCTGGAGAACTGAGGCGGCGTGAATGTTGTAGTATCGTTATCCGGTAGTCACGGCGGGAAAAGCAAATCATAAATATATACCGAGACACCAAAAAAACCAACATGGCCGCCACCGCGCAACACCACGTTTTTCAGAACAACTTCTCAATGTAAAAACTACCAAAATAAAGCCATCAACCAACCATCAAATGTTACATAGGCAACGAGGAAATAGGAACGACACTGACAATTGTAGGTACAGCCCCACAGACCTGAAAATATAACCATTCTAGTGAAAATCACCTTGGGAAGTTGAATGACCTAGATCTGTCCCAAACCAATAGTGTCACTGTTGCAAATATCTGGCCATAAATCTATCAGCAAATCATCTGCTAGTCACCCAAGATATCTGTCAGTAACCCAAGACATCTGTCAGTCACCCTGAACTGTGGAACAACTTGTTGTAGTGCACATATTGACTCACTATTGCTATACCAGCATAACCTATACCAGGTAGAACAGTTGATATATACCCAGTGCATACCCACCACAAGTCACCATGGCAATGGCCTTAGCAAATACCATGTCCCTGTTCTCCCAGTTTGACCTAACTGACAGAGCTTCCATTGCAACACGCTGGAAGAAGTACATCAAAAGGTTTGAGATCCGAGCCAAATCCCTTCGAATCGATGACCCTGAGGCTAAATTAAATCTGTTACTAGACTATGCAGGAGAAGCAGTCTCTGATGAATTTGAACTTATCACAGTTGCCCCGGCAGTACCAAATGCCAATAATCAGGACCTTTATACGCGTTCACTCAAGGTGCTCAATGATCACTTCTCACCCCAGGTAGATATTGCAGGGCTCGACAAATCCCTGTGCCCAATGCCCGTGACTCAAAAAGAATTCACTGGGCACAAAATATTTTTTCAATTTGTGCCCAGTGGGCACAGCTGTCCAAAAGCTACTTAAGACATCAGCACAAGGCAATGCTGCTGAGATTATCTGGGTCTGGCTGGACTCAAGATGTGGTGAGATAAAATCGTTTTATTTATATTAAAACTGTGTTTTCTAAATATGTAATTTTCAGTGTAGAAACCAAAGGTCCTGGGCACAGAGCTTGCCTGCTGGGCACAACTTTTTTTGGCCCTTGTGCCCAGCGGGCACACAGTCTCTGAACTGATTTGTCGAGCCCTGTATTGAGTTTGAACGGTACAACTTTGAAGAAGCCGTTCAGGATAAGGACGAAACCCTTGACGCTTATGTTGCCCGACTGAAGCATCTAGCGCTAACCTGCGATTTTCATGACAAAGATGCTGAAATCAAATCACAGATTATCCGTAAAGGGAAGTCATCAAAACTTTGAACCTGGTCACTTGCGCAAACCCGCACCTTGAAAGACGTTATCGATCATCGTACGGCGATGGAACGATCGATCCGTCAGTCCAAAACCATCGAGAAAGAGACCGTCAATAAACTGTCATCTGCTAAACCGCAAAATCAAGGTCAAGGTCAAGGTCGCGGTGATGGTAACCGTCGCGGTAGGCGTGATGACCGCAACCACAACCGCAACCAGCGAAGTAACCAGAAAAAGTCAACGTCTGACAAGCCACCGAACAACGAGTGCGGACTCTGTGGAGGTCCATACCCGCATGAAGGGGGCTGTGAAAATTGCCCTGCCTTCAGTTCGACCACCAGTACCGCTTCTGAAAGCAGACACCAAGCTGTACCCATACGGACCAAATGCTAAAGCCTTACCACTCATCGGCATGTTTAAAGCCACCTTATCAAGCGATTATGCTAAGCATAGCACGAAAGTATATGTTACCGATGGACATGATCGCGCACTGTTATCTCGGTCATCGTCCGAAGCTCTGCAGCTTATCACCATACGTCATGAAGCTGTAGTTGCTGACCTAAAACCTGGATCTAATGTGAATCAAGTCCTGGAGAAATATAAAGACTGTTTCTCAGGTCTTGGTAAGCTGAAAGACTTCCAAGTGAAAATACATATTGACGACTATGTTCAACCATCACAACAGAAACACCGTCGCATACCATGGCACCTCAGGGAGAAAGTCGAGGCTGAGCTTCAGCGCCTCGAAGAACTTGATATTATCAAGCATGTAGAAGGAGATACACCATGGGTTTCACCAATCGTAGCCGCTCCGAAACCCAAGGATCCAGATGCCGTCAGACTTTGTGTTGATATGAGAGAGGTGAACCAGGCTATCCTCAGAGAACGACACCTGACACCAACCATTGACGATCTGATCCATGACCTCAATGGTGCATCTGTGTTCTCAAAGCTTGATCTAAACCAGGGTTACCACCAACTTGAACTTGCACCTGAATCTCGGTATATCACCACGTTCACCACCCACCTTGGTTTACGCAGATATGAGCACCTGAACTTCGGCATATCATCAGCAGCTGAAGTGTTTCAGAACACTATCCAAAATGCACTGGCAGGACTACCAGGTGTCCGCAACATGTCTGATGACATCATCGTCTATGGGAAAGACCAAGCTACCCATGATCAGAACCTGGAAAGACTGCTAGAGCGCATTCGTGACCGCGGATTGACGCTCAACCGGAAGAAATGCGAGTTCAGCAAATCTTCTCTTGAGTTCTTCGGCTATCGCTTCTCAGAAAAGGGGATGGAAGTAGATCCAAAGAAAGCTGAGTCCATCGAGAAAATCGACCCTCCGAAGACTCCAGGCGAAGTACGAAGTTTGCTAGGCATGAGCAACTACTGCTCAAAGTTCATACCTGATTATGCCACGTTAACCGAACCATTACGTCGCCTTACCAAGAAAAATGCTGAGTGGATATGGACTGCCGAACACACTACAGCACTTGAGAAACTCAAAGCATATCTGATGTCATCACCTTTACTGGCATACTTTGACCCATCCAAAGAGACAACCATCTTTGTCGACGCCAGCCCTGTAGGACTTGGTGCGATCCTCACCCAGAAGCACCAAGATGGCTACAAGATTATAACCTATGCCAGCAAAGCACTATCACCAGTATAACAGCGTTACAGCCAGCTTGAATGTGAAGCATTCGCAGTAGTGTGGGCCTGTGAACACTTCCATCTGTATGTGTTCGGCGCACCACTTCAAGTTGTCACCGACCACAAACCACTACTTGGGATATATGGGAAGCCCAAATCTAAACCATCTGCCAGAGTAGAGCGCTGGGCTCTCCGACTCATCCCATATGACATGACACTGATATATCGCTCTGGTAAAACCAACCCAGCAGACTACATGTCACGACACCCAGAGGAAACCACCTCATCCAGATCAACCCATGTGGCTGAGGAATACATACACTTCCTCGCACGCGAAGCCAGACCTGTGGCTATACCAATGGATGAGCTGATTACCAAGAGTTATGATGATATCACACTTACACAAGTGAGACTTGCCATCCAAACCAACAAGTGGAATGATGCAAACATGAATCCACTTTTCAAGTCCTACAACAATATCAAGGATGAACTGAGTGTGACGGATGATGCTATCGTGCTAAGAGGTACTAGAATTTGCATCCCGGAATCACTTCAGAGACATACCATCAACCTTGCCCACCAAGGCCACCAAGGCATCACCAAGACCAAAGGTCTACTTAAAGAAAAAGTGTGGTTCCCGAACATTGACCATCAGGTTGAAACTGTGATAACCGACTGTTTTGCCTGTCAAGTTAAAAATACCCAAACCACCCGAGAACCTCTGGAAATGACTAAACTGTCTAGAGCTGGTGAACAGATGAGCATAGACTTTGCGGATATTGGTAACAACCAGTACCTAATGGTTGTAATTGACGACTTCATTCGCTATCCTGAAGTAGAAGTTATCACCAGCCTGACTGCAGCCACAGTCATACCTCGACTTGACTGTATCACTGCGAGATGGGGTACACCAGAGACTCTGAAATCTGACAATGGTCCACCTTTCCAAAGCAAAGATTTTGCAGAATATGCTGCAGAGGAAGGATTTAAGCACCACCGCGTAACCCCTCTATGGCCGGAAGCAAATGGCGAAGTCGAGCGTTTCATGAGGACCATAAAAGGTTCAATCAACACTGCTAGATTGGAAGGTAAAAACTGGAAGCGTGAGATGTATGCGTTCCTGCGAAATTATCGTGCCACCCCACATTCATCCACCAAAGTGCCACCTGCAAAGGCAATGATAGGACGCAACATCCGCACAAAGATCACCCAAATACCGGAGATACCATCTAATGAGTTAAATGACACTACCCGCGAAAATGATGCGGAAGCAAAGGACAAAATGAAAGCCTACGCCGACACTAAGAGGCGCACGAAGGAATCAACCCTTAAAATTGGTGACAGTGTGATTGTCAAGAAAAAAGGATTCAAAACCGCCTTTGACCCCAGACCATATGTAGTCACTGAGATCAAAGGAAGCCAGGTTAAAGCCAAGCACGGAAATGAAATTATCACACGAAATTCATCTTTCTTTAAGAGAGCTACCACACCTCTCGATATCCCGGAGCAAGATGAAGACTATGACAATGATGAGCCTGAGCAACACATAGCCCAAGAGCCAGCCGGAATAGCCCAAGCACCAGTGCCACATGCACCAGCGGAGATACGACCGGTTAGAGACAGGCATCCCCCTCGATACTTAGCGGAAAACTATGTGCTTAACTAAAAGTGTGAAAAACAGTGTGGCATAGACCTAATGTGAAGGTCTATGATTATGGATATAGTCATTTGGTGTTTATCCAGAAGTTATCATTCAAGTAGAATAAGGTTATACAAACTGGTATAAGAGTGACTCTTGACCCAAAGTATTGATCTGAGGTTAATGCATATAAGCTGGTCATATAATCAGTAAAGACTCAAAGACTCAAATCATGATCCAAGGTTTATTTCAACCATTTACCAAAGATTTTAAGGTTTAAGTCATAGTTCAAAGTATATCATATATCTTATGATACATATACTTCAAGGTTTATCATCTAGCTAAAAGGTTTATCATTTATCACTATCATTCTAACTAAGGTTGGGAGGAGTGTAGTATCGTTATCCGGTAGTCACGGCGGGAAAAGCAAATCATAAATATATACCGAGACACCAAAAAAACCAACATGGCCGCCACCACGCAACACCACGTTTTTCAGAACAACTTCTCAATGTAAAAACTATCAAAATAAAGCCATCAACCAACCATCAAATGTTACAAATGTTGTCTCCAGTGTGACGTCATTCTACTTCCGGTCAGGTCGTAATAACAATATCATGATGTGCTTCTGTAGAACTGCAGATATTCTGGAATTCCAAGAAGAATCTATACTAGGACTATAAGACTACTCACCTCGTATGTGATATCCTTGCCTCCTGTGCCTGTGTGTTGTGAAACCAAAGTTACAAATGCTGAGAACAAAGGAACTAGGAAAAGGAGGGACTCTGAATTGGACCAATCAGGGGCTAAGAATTTGAAATTGACCGTCACCAATCAGAATTCATGGACTTGTAGGATGTGTCACTGTGATTGAGTGTGCATCACAATGTGTGAGAACTGACATTGAGTGAGGCATGGTCACGCACACACCATAAAGGAAATACCAGGTTGTGTCACTGTAAGTCAGCTTGTGTCATAATGTGTGAGTACTGACACAGAATGACACATATTCACACGTGTGTCAGAACCTATCATGTTTGGATCAAATGCAGCATACTGCCCCTATTATCACCCAATGCACTATCTTAATTGCCCTTATATCAAGAGTTCTTAAACATCTTTCTTTAATACATTCCACCCTCTTGATCACTTTGCATCAAACTATTGATCATTTGTAACCCATCCTTACAAAATGGTTCGGAAGTCGTACATACAAAATGTTTAGTTATTGGCATATTCATTTACAGCTCATCAAGAGCTTTCATTTGGTATATAACACTTACATATTTGAACCAGGGGGTCCTATTTCTTTGTTGTTGTTTGAATTCACTTTATTTGCCTTAATACTTGAACAGGTACATTCGTGAAGGTAGAAGCAATATTATTCACAATCACAAATAATCCGAGTTAAATAAAAAGAATCTCAGTAGAATAAGAGGTTGACAGTGAGCTTTGCTAATACAGAGAGATCATCGTACACACATTTGCTAACAGTGGTTTGTCAGTCCTCATCATAGGGTAATAGCCTTTTCATGAGAATAATTGTATCATTTTTAAATTTGTTAATATCAAGAGTGTTTCTTCTATCCCTAGGTAAGGAGTTCCAAGTAATAGCACCATGGAATTCTTTACTCCTAGCATAAGATAAACAGTTTGGGGTAATAGTTTTAACAGTGGGGGCATCATGTAAGCGAGTAATAATATTTCTTTTATCTCTATACATGTCACATCTTGATCTATTGTACATATAATTTATTAATGAACATATCTTCTATCTTCCAACAGGTTTACATCGGTAACATGATGTACAAATTTTATATTTGTTAAATGTGGAACTTTTAAACATATTTTCAAGCACCTGTTTTAGAAGTATTTATAGAAAGTTTGTTTTGTATACACCAGATTTCATAAGCCTCTAGGTCATTTTGCAAATTTATCTTAGCATTTTCAAAGTAATTTTGGGATGAATATATAACCGTGTCATCAGCATACAGTTTAACATCACAATTTTTCACACATTTAGTAACATCATTAACATGAATTAGAAAAAGTAGAGGACCCAATATTGAGCCCTGTGGTACGCCACAGACCACCTTTGCTCTACCTGAGAGTATGCCATTAGCAAAGGTAGTTTGATATCTATTATCTAAATAATTTTTAAACCAGTCGTAGGTGCTGGAACGGATGCCATAATGATGAATTTTAGTTAGAAGGACAGAATGGTCTACTGTATCAAAGGCTTTCTTAAGATTGATAAAAGCAGCTACTGTTGAATTACCCACATTCAAATTTCTTTTAATATCATCGGTAAATTTTGCTAGTGTATCAACTGAACTGAAACCAGACCTAAATCCACCTTGTTTGGGTATTAATATATCTTCTTTAATCAGGAAGCCATGAACACGATTATGCACAAAATAAGCCCCATTTTCGCAGATCGCGTCACAATTGTTTACTAATTGTACTGATTAATAAAGTCTGGAACTTTTCCATTATCTATTGGAGCATTATTATTTTCATGATCTACCAGAGAAATTTTATTTGATTGATTTGGGTGACCCAGTAATAAATTATTAATGGTTCTCCAGAATTTTTTGTGATCATTTTTATAGGTTTCAAGTTGTTCCTTAAAAACGTTTTTCCCCGCTTTATCTATGATCTTATTGGCTTTGTTTCGTGCAACACATGAAATTTTCCAGTCTTCATCATTACCAGAACGTCTTGCTTTCCAAAGATTTGTATTCTTGTCTGATAGTCTCATATACATTTTGAGACATCCACGGATCTCTATATTTATTAACCAGGAACTTATGGACTGGACAGTACTTATCTTTCTTATAGCTAATTCCATATGTGACCAAGCACAATTTACACCATTAGTATGGTTAAATTCAGTCCAATCATAGGAATCAAATTCCTTTAACAGAGTATCATTGTCAAGTTCCGAGTAGTACCTACCGGTAATATAAACCTTCTCATTTTTAGTCTTCCATTTTTTTCTTACCAGGAATACAGGTAGATGATCAGTTATTGTGTTGCTGCAGACACCCGTATAAATATAATTCCTTCTTAAGTTGGTAAAAATTAATCTTGGTTTAAACCCATACCCTTCATTTTGTTCAGTAGGTCATGAACAATATCACTATCATCACTAACATTGAAATTAAAGTCACCAATAGCTATTATTTCATATTGATCTCTATCATCAATTGTAGAGACCGCCTCAATTAGTGTATCAATAAAAGTTGCTTTAGATCCATCAGGAGGTCTATATACATTGAATAACAAAATAGGTTTCATATGGTCCTTGGTAAATAACAATATTGTGAAGTTCAATGTCAGAGTCAGAGCGAAAAAAGTGTAGAAAACTTATTATGTTTAACATAAATACATACACCACCACCAATTTTGATGTTCCCTCTTTCATCTAAGACCTGTCTATCTAATCTATAACGCGTGTAACCAGAGAATTGGTAGTCAGTTTTGAAAAATCTGATATTTATTTTTACACTATACCACTTGAAAGGGCCATATCTAGGCTTCTGAATATGTGCGACTTCAGTACCACTTTGTCAGGATGGGTCACATTTATTAAACCAAAACAAATCTGTGCCTCAATAGTACATGAGATAATGATGATTCCAATTCAGTGTTAAGTTCCATAGACAAATGAAACTACTTTTTAATATGCCAAAGTCAAATTTAAATTCATGCTTTCAGGTATCATTAGGTTCCCTACATACATATCAATGCATATCACCTATAAACACATTGATTCATTAGGAAATTTTAGTTGAATCAACATTTATCTGATTTCCCCCTGCCCCAAAGTACACACATCGAGTGAATCCATACAAGTTCTCTCAGACCTGACACCTATGTTGTCATGTGTTAACCAATGTGACTACTGACACAGACCTACACATTCTCAGACATGTGTCACTTCACGCCTTCGTAAATGTGTCAATATGCGTGGCATTGAGTGAAAACTGACACCTACTGACACATGCTCACATGTTGTCAACTCACACAAATATCCGTATGTGTCACTATGTGTGACTACTGGTATGGACTGGTGCCTGCTCATGAAGTGTCACCTCACACGGACAGCAAAATGTGTGAGCAAATTTCACTCTGTGTGACTACTGACACAGTCTGGCACATGCTCACACAGGTTCCCCTCACACGAATCGTGATATGCTTCACCATGAGTCAGTCAATGTGACTACTGACACAGACTGGCGCACCCTGCATAATACTATGACTTTTGGAGAAGAGTCACTATGTGTCACAATATGTCACACATCATGACTATTGACATATGGTGGCTCGAGCTGACGCTCAGTGTTATCACGTGAAACCTACTCACTCTTTGTGGCACTTGCTGGCTCAGACTGACGCCAATTTGCTGGGTCTAGATCATTTTATCTGGCTGGCTATTATGTCACTTTTGGGGGAGTCAAAGTAAGATTCCATCAATGACCTATCTGCCTCCTCTTCTCTAAACTCTTAGAGATATGGAGTTCATTCTTTTAATCATGTAATAACCACTAAAAATAAATACTTTAGCATGAGATTTGCAGCACCAAGTTATATGTGTCATAACATAAGCTACACAAGGAAAATAGGCCCGGGGTACAGTGGGACAGTAATTTTTGGGCCACAGTGAGACACATCCGATTATATCCTGATTGCCATAGTGTGCCCCCAACAATTTTGTTCCTAAGGATTAAGCTCAAAACAAAATTTATAGAAATTTTGATCAAGCATAAATATACAGAGTAGATATATTCCCTGTTTTGATTAAATTACATAGGAGTGTCCCACGGTGCCCAAGCATTCTCTGCAAATATGGATATTAACTAACATGTTCTCAATAACGAGTTTAGATAAAAGTGTCAATACAGAGGATACCCACTGGAGAAAAAATCGTATCTGTATAAATCTGCATTTTGGGTGCTTGAGAAATGATATTTGATGTAAAATGAACATGGGTATCATCTCCTTGATCCAGCACTGTCATGTTTGACAAACGTTCTCCGTTTTATCTTTCTTTTGCAGAAGAGGGGTGGGGTTATCAGACTGGTGTAGGTAATTGAAAAGTATGAAGTTAATAGCATAGTCAGTAAGGTGGAACTAGGAAATGTTGTAGCCAGATTCCTCACAATAATGTCAATTGGAGGCACTGTAAGAGCTGTAAATTTCAGGTTTAATCATTATATCAGTCCATTTGCTGGGCAGTGAATGTAATGCCAGTTTGATGACAAAAACAGCAAGTTACAGCAAATAGCAGAGTTGTAAAGTGATGATTATGGTGTAGAATAGTTTAATGATTTTGAGAAAGTTACATTAAATTGATGGGAGGGTCATGGCAATTGAGGGAGCTGATGTCACACTGTGTCCCATGGGGTGTCCCACTGTACCCCAGTACTGGGCCACAGTTGGACATATTAGTTTTTTTTCAAGAAAAATTCAATTCCATGAAATCCATATTACTTAGAAATTCATTACTATTCTATGTTTCTAGCCAATATTTCAAGGGTACTTTTTATGAATAGTAGTTTTTTATTTCTCTTAAGAATCTTTATAGGGGAGCAAAACTGATGAAAAGGGTCCCAATGTGCCCTGGTCTCGCCTACAATATATTGTAGCGGCTACGGCCGGGGACGTCTTAGGCCGGCAATAAGAGCTACGGAGGTACCTCTCCGGCGGGATGGTGTAGTGGTTCAGAGTAAGCCACCGGGCGCCTTTGAAGGATGCTGGAAAATTTTATGAGGTCATATGAGAGTTAATGTTGCATTAAATTTTAATAGCTGTTATGGATAGGCTATTTGATAAAATTTAGTGTGGACCATGTGAGTAATATTTCAGAAGGAGAGTCTCAAGGCATATGAATATTTTTTTATTAAGGTTTTTATGAGATCTAAAAGTCTGATATTAGGAATCTAAAATGTAAGATACAAGATCATTTTTGGATCATCAGTCTAAAGATAACAGGTGACTTTTATGTCTGAAAGTAGATGTTTGCCAGTGGTAGCATTTAATGAAGATAACATTGAGGTAATGACAAGTTTTTATTGATACATGTGTACAGTAGTATAATCTGACTTTATAGTAATACATTTTGAAAGAACTGAACATCTATTTCAAGCAAAGTAAGTTGTTTGTATACGGACACAAACTACACTGTTTGTATTGCAACAAGGAGTATGATACTCAAAGTTTAAAGATGAAGTGTGTCTTTTATTTTATTGTTAGCATAAATTATATCATGTTGTGTCACAAAGTGAATTGCTAATAATATTGTGGACTCTATCTAAAAGATCGACTGAAAAGATTCAATCAACAAAGAAACTGTCAACCATAGTATAGATGGACTTTATATTTTCAAACATTGAACTTATTTTAACCAAGATAGGAGGAGAACTCTAAGTGACATTATTATGATTATTGAATCATGAACATTCAAAGTATTGTAATAGGTTGAGAAGGAGTATTGGAAAACAACCATTCACAATACAGTAGCGGGAAAAGCCCCTAGTCGTCATCTGTATAACTAAACTAATGAGTATGAATATCTCTGTGAATAAAGTAGTTCTGACAGCAAGATAAATCACGACATCTGGCTTTGTTAATTGTCTCTCCAGGAATACCTAATTCTAATACATACAATTGTGATAGGCCCTAGAACCCCTGAACAAGATTGAGACGTATAAAGCGTTGCTGAGAACAAGGGAGAGGCAGCCGGCGGAGAGCCTGCAATCTCTGCAAGAAGAATTGACCAAAGGGGGTCTAGTCCCCTAAAATCGACAGTGTGACATGGCCTTTTCTTAAAATCGACAAGGGACATGGAGCTATGGGAGTGGTCATTATTTATCAACAGGGGGTGGTGGATTTTCGCGCGGACGCACGGAAATCTTTTACGCCCCCCCTCGACGGCAGTCAAAAATTTTTGCGCCCCCTCGCACCGGAGGTGCGGAGAGTTTTCGCGCCCCTCTTTGATCTATAGTAGCGCACGGGCTTTTTTGCTAAAAAGAGGGTGAATTTTTTTAGCCCCCCCCTCAAGAGGGCTCAAAATTTTTTTAGCCCCCCCTCAGGAGGGGTCTGAAAATTTTACGCCGCCCCTCAAACCCACCACCCCCCCCCCGTTGATAAATAATGACCACTCCCTAAGTGACAAGGACAGGTGAAATTACAAATTTAGTGACATGTGACATGGGCTTTTCTTAAAATCGACAAGTGACATAGGGACCCCCCATCTAGACCCCCACCAAGTGCACCCGACTGGCATACCTGGACGCAGATGCAAAGACAGTGGATGCTTTGGTCCTGGACCGGTTCCGGGCGGCTTTGGGGGATAGCCAGCTGAGGTGCCTGCCACAATGGGTGTACCGGTACCAGTCGCATCCTCAGGACATGCAGATGGCGGTGATGACAGCCATTGGGGCGGAGGCGTACTTGAGAATGGCTGAAAGGGAGGAGGGGGAAAGGCGGCAATGCATACGGGTGGCGGATGCCACAGTAACAGCAAGAAGGTTAGATACTATAGGAGGGGTCACTGAGAGCATTGTCTATGGGTAGAGTGTGACAGGCCACCCCCCTCTACCCCCCCCATGAAACTAGGTGCCCCTGTGTCTTCATTGTTGATTTCTCTAGAGGATTAGGTGGTTTATGGAGCTGTAGTATTCCTTTATCAGGGTGATACTAAAGGAAAAGAAGGAACCACCTAGACCAGAAAATCCTGCCGAATTCAAATTTTGTGATCATGATTCACAGAAATTGACTAAAAGTACCCAAAAATGAGGTTTGATGAAGAAAATATTTTAAAGATGTACAAAAATATTCAAAATGATGAGAAGTCTTTATAGACACAACATTTAAACCAGAGTTAGTACCTCAATGCGCATATCCAAATGTCTGCCTATCTCTCAATCTGACAAGTATTCTAACTGTGCATTACTCTGACTATCTCACATACTGCCTATCCCTTGTCTACCTATCACTCATACTGCCTATCTCTTGAATCCAAAGCATCTTGAGTTAAGTAAGGCTATCTCCCAAAAGGCCTAGATACTAAAGCTTACTCCTTACTTTAGCTAATCTTCTCTGGTCCTATAGTTTCCCATAGTTTACCTATCCTCAATCTGCCTATTATTCATTTTACCTATCCCTCATGGTGACTATCCCTCAGACCACCATGTTTAAACTGTATTGTTCATCTGTTTATTTAGGTCCTAATTGTTAACAGTACATTGCTTATAATGTCTGCCATTTGGATCCTACCTATCCTTAATGATGCCTATCATAAAGCCTACCTATCCTTCATTATACCTATCCCCCAACTCTGCATATCCCTCATATTTGACTTGCACATCTGTCGCTAGCACCCATGTTTTCTTGTTTTACATTTGCTCATCTTACAAGGTACTCTCTGTGCCTATCACTCAAACTGGATATTGCTCATGCTACCTATCCCCCATGCTACCAATCCTTATGAATGCCTATCCCTCATGCTCTCCATATTGCTTTCTTACCATCTCAGCTCAGTCAGTCTAACCCGCTCTCTCCATACATATCTCAGCTTGTGTTCAATTTCTTCCACCTGTCTCCAGGTCTATGCCTTGTGAAATATACCTATCCCCCATTATGCCTATCCTCCATTCATATCATTATATAGGTAAACTGAAAGATATGCAGCATGAATGATAGGTAGATGTATGAATAAGGTGGACTGTAACCAGTATGTTAGGTGATGGGTTGATTAAGAAATGGTCATCATAATGAAGGTTGGATGTGACAGGTAGGTCAAAAGAGTTGAGATGGGTAAGAGAGCTATATAGAGTGCATGGGGGATAGGTAAGGATGGGTAGCAAAGGGGATAGGTAGTATGAGTAATTAGAAATTTGAAGAATAGGCAAAGAGTACCTTGTAAGATGAGCAAACATAAAAAAAACATAGTTTTTGCAGAGTTGGGGGATAGGCGCAATGAGGGATAGGTAGGCTTCATGATAGGCATTATCAGGGATAGGTAAAATTGAAGTAGTAGACATGGTAAGAAATGTACCGTAAAACAATAAAGGCTTATATAGCAGACAAACAGAGCAGATTAAACATGAGGGTCTGAGGGATAGTCACATGAGGGATAGGTAAAATGAATGATAGGGAGATTGAGGATAGGTAGACTAAAGGAAAGAAGGGACAAAGATAAGGTAAGGTGAGGGGTAAGCATTATAAATGAAGCCTTTTAAGAGATAACCAGATTTAACAGTAGATGTTTTGGACTGAAGAGATAGGCAGGATGAGTGATAGGTACACAATTGATATGCTGTATGTGGGATAGGCAGAGCAATGCACATGCCCAGAATTTGCCTGACTGAGAGGTAGGCAGACATTTGGATATGTGGGTTGAGGTATTAACTATGATTTACATGTTCTATATTTAAAGATTTCCAATCATTTTCAATATCATTTTTGTACATTTCCAAAATATTTCCCTCATCAAACATAATTTTTGGGTACTTTCAGTCAAATTATGAGAATAAAGACCACCATTTTTGGATTTAGCAGGATTTTTTTTAGCTTAGATGGTCTCTTCATTTCATTTGGTATTCCTTTCATGAAGATACATGATAGCTCCATAAACCCCCTTATCCTATATAGTGTCAACGAGTCCGTAAATGATGAATAAGGATGAATACAGACGAATCAGGAATCCAGTTTGATATCCACTTTATTCATTGAAGTCCACGAGGTATAGTTGGTGATACAGTATAAAGGTGCCCAAAAGTGTCCAAGCCTAGCCCTTGAGCCAAGGGCTTTGGTCTCACGTTGGTGTGTGAGGTATGAAGTATGAAGGTGGAAAGATGAGTGAGCTGCTCCCTCCACAGGTATTTGTAGTAGGAGCTGCTCACCCAGCTCATCCTAAAAATAGTATCAGGTGAGCTAAATATAGTAACTGGGGAACTCCAGTGCAGGTATGTAGGGGGGGATCCCAGACATAGCACTGGGGTTCACAGAGTTCAGTATGGTTCTAAATATAGCTGCTGGGAATTCCCGGTATGCTGTGAGTTGCTCATGATCAATGGGCATGTCCTCCAGCGGGAGGAGTTGGTCTAAACATTGTCTGCTAGGAATTTCCAGCATGCAGCGAGCTGCTTGTGATTGACAGCATATCCTCCAGTGGGAGGAGGCGGGGTCACTGAGTGCAGTTGACACCACCAGCCTTTGGTCTATGGGTATGGCTTGGCTTGTGGGTAGACTCGGACACTGGGTTACATGGTAGAGTCAAAGGTGAAAAATAAATATGATAAGTACAATACCTATAAAGGTCTACTGACAAATCCCCACATTCCTACTCGATTCCACGCGAGGTTTTAAGGAGGAAGTTTGTGAGAAAAAGGTCTACTGACAATCATATCTGATGTGTAATAATAGGTATTACATCTTATCATTAAGTTAAAAATCAGTGGTACCAAGGAGATATTCAACACTGATTTTTGGTAGAACATGAATAAATTGTAAGCGGTGCAAAGGAAAACTGTGCCAAAGAAGTGTTGTTTTGTAATTTTGGTCAAGGAAAACATGGATAATTCAGGTCGTGGTAGGATACAAGAGCTGGATTATTTATCTAGTTCTAAGGTCCACACAAAAGGGGATGAAAACTATCCTAAAGCATGCAGTTGTTGGCTCTAAGGCGGACCTTGAGGTAGACAAGTTATTATTGAAGTCTGTTTCAGTACCGGTAGGCACTTGGTATTTAGGTCTTGAGCCAATATACAATAGAACATAATAAATAAAAACAGAGGTAAGGTAATTGATGACTGGCAAAGGTCGATCAATCAGTCCTTATAATACTGATAAGGCTTAGGGAGTCTGAAGGCTTTTAGGTAATGTGTTTGAGAAATTTTTCTAATATAAAAAAAAAAAATTTTTGATTTTTGGTCTTGGTTGATTTATCCGTAGAAGTGTCTGTTAATTGTAAAAAGGTTTGTCTTAGTTAATGGAAAATTTAGCATGTTTTAGCCTTCAGTCTACCTGGGGTTATCATTGGTTGAGAGTGACAAGGTTAATACAAAAATAAAAGGGGGGCTCTGGCTGATATCTAGGTTGGATCTCAGTTGATCCTGTAAAAATATTGGCTGCCAGTGCTTCCTTGTGAAATTTTAGAAAAATATGAACTAGCTAAAACCCATAAATATTTGACATGGTTGGGTTTGAAATGGTACAGTGTGAAAGGAAAAGAACCTTATGGCATCTTAAGATCACAAAACCTGCTGCCTGGCTTGTTCCTATTGGAAGGACAGGCGGTTAGACGTACATCTACTTCAGCAGCGGGTGGCGAGACGGAGACGGGTCGTACACGTGGCGGTGTTGATAAACATTTCATGGACAACACAGTAACCAAGCAACAGGGGCGTGGCCGACAGCGCTCGCCTGACTACCAGGGTCTCTACGGCGACAAGAAGGGACGTCGCCATCTTGGATCTTCGAGCAGATCGTCTTCATACCGTAGTAATTCGACGGATTCATCGGTTTCTATTAGGTCTAGCTCCTCAAGGAACGGTCGTCGACATGCTCCAAAGTCTAGAGGTTTGACGAGAGAAATTTCTTGAAAAAGGGTGAAAAGTTGCTGCTCGTTGCTCGTTAACGTTAGAATGATGAAACAGTTGATAGAGGAGGGTGAGGATGTTTTCGATGTGGTTAAACATATCGAAGTTTTAGTTGAAAAATCCTCTACTAGAATATACACCCTTAAGGCTCTCGTAGCATACGACTCGTCGGTTAAGAACAGAGCTAATGGTGAAGGTGTGGGATCCTTTGGTGATGTTAAAAGTGAGGATATCCTTAGGCACCTATCCTATGACGGAACGGTACAGGCTCAGAAGGCGGGTGGGGTTAAACCTAAGTCTTTTAAGTCTAAACAATCCAACCGAACCTGTTATGCTTTCAACAGGGCTGAGGGTTGCAGGGAGGACCCGTGCAGGTACCGTCACATTTGTGAGGTTTGTAGCATGTCAAATCATGGCAAGGACAAATGCCAGAAGAACAAAAAAGATTAGGAGTTTCCTCTTAGGCAAGGTCCTACGTTAGAATCTGATATTTTGATGCCTGGTTTTAATGTAGTACATGTGGTAGACCTTCCTGAGCCCCCCGTTCCAGTCATTTCGGGTGAAAATAATTCTTGTAATTTCAACAAGAATCTTTTTATATCTTATAGTGGCCCAGTACAGGGTGAGTTTGAACCACTGTTTACGGTGGAGTGTGTTAATAGACCCAGCATCAGGGTCTATGATAGTTGTGTCAATGGTATCTGTGAGTGTGAGCATTTCATTTATGGTAGGAAAGCTCAAATTTTACCATGCAGGCTGGCTAGTTATTTAAGACAGTCGGATATTATTAATATAAACCAAGTAGAATCTGATTTTCTATGGTGTGGTTTTACTGAGGGGTTCAAAATAGTTGACCCAGGTTGTGATACAATGTATGATTGTAAAAATTATAAGTCTATATTAGAAGATAGATTTTATAGCGAAATGTGTGATATAATTAAGGATGAGTTAGCCCAGGGCTTGGTTACAAAAACAATTGATAAGCCTAGGTGTATCCATTCTTTAGGTGGTGTGGAGAAGTCTAATGGTAAATTGAGACCTATCACTGATTGTAGCATGCCAGCAGGTATATCTATTAATAATTTTATGAGCACCACATCCAAAAGTTCCTCCTACAACTCTATTGACACTGTTACTTGTCAACTAGACCGACTTTATGTGTGTGGTGGATTTAAAGTCTGCCTACAGGAGTATTAATGTGTATGGTCCACATGTTGGCTATCAAGGTTTCAGTTGGAATTTTGGTAGTGGAGATGAATTTTTTGAAAGTAACCGTTTGACATTTGGTCTAAAGTGTGCTCCATATATATTTAGTAGAATATCTGATTTTTTGACTGCAGTAGCTAAATTTTATGGTGTGGATAGGATAGTTAATTACCTAGACGATTTTATTATCATAGCCCAAACTGAGGAGGAATGTTTACGTAAGAGGAACATCCTCATTGAGTGTATGGAATATTTAGGGTTCGTTGTGTCGAAGGAGAAAGTGACTGAGCCCAGTCAGGTGTGTATTTTTCTAGGTATAACCATTGATTCCACATGTATGGAGCTGTCTCTACCACAAAAGAAATTAGATAAAATGAGTCTAGCAATAGACGAGTGTTTGGGTAAAAAATTTAAGAAGACGCTCCAGAAGATTGGTTGTTTAATGTCTTTTTGTTCCCAGGTGGTACGTGGTGGAAGAACTTTTAGCAGAAGATTGTTCGATCTTTGTGCAAAGGCCAGGAATAAGGGTGTTATTAAACTTAATGAGGAAACCCAAAATGACCTGTTGTGGTGGAGGGATTTTTGTAGGATTTTTAATTGCAAAAATATCATTTTGAATGATAATGAATGTACCCCTATGTATTCCGATTCCTCTATACAGGGCTTTGGTGCCTGGTTTGGTAGAGACTATTTGTATGGTACTTGGAATGACTCTAATCCTATGTTGGACTGTGTGGATCACTTTGTTCAGGCCCCTAAACTTGATAATCTCAGAATCCACCACAGAAATATAAATGTATACGAACTCTACCCTGTTATGGTGGGCCTAAAACGCTGGGTGAAGAAGTTTATTAACACTAGAGTTCATTGTATCACGGACAACATGCAGGTCTTGGCTATGTTAAATACTGGTAGATCCAAGAATAAATTGTGCATGTCTTGGTTGAGAGAAATTTTTTGGCTATGCTTTGTTCATAATATTGAAATATATTCCATGTATATTAGGTCTGAGGAAAACATTTTAGCTGACTATTTGTCTAGGCTAAATTACAGGGGTGTCCCTAAGAAATGTAAAGATGTTTTGACTGAATATAACATGTGCTGTTATGATTGCCGACCTCAAGGAGTTGGAGAGGAGAAGGAAAAAATTCTTATATAAGGGTGTGGCTGAATCTACTCGTAGAACTCGTAGGCAGCAACTTAGTAGGTACAAAAAATTTTGTAAAAGGTTTAATTTTACCGTTTTTCCTTGTTCTCCTTCTCAAGCTTCTTTGTATTGTGTGTATCTGTCTGATTTTATTAAACCTATTTCAGTCAGGAATTATTTATCTGCTGTGTGGTATTATCAGAAATTAAAAGGTTGTATGGATTATAGTAATAACTTTGTGGTTAAAAAGACACTTAATGGGATAGAGAGGCTATGTAAGGGGTCTGGTAGTACAACCTACCCTCTGAGTCCTAGAGATATGGTTCAAATTAAATCAAAACTTGATTTTAATCTCATGGAAGATGTGGTATTTTGGTATGCTATATTGTTATGTTACAGAGGTGTTTTCAGGGTTGGACATGTAGTCCAGTCTCCTCATAATTTTTTGAGAAGGGATGTTAAAATGTCTTCTGATTGTATAGAGATCAGGGTTATTTCTTCTAAAACGGACCAGTTTGGCAAGTCTCCATATGTTGTGTATCTAAAGAGAGATGATAGTTCTGATTTGTGCCCGGCTAGGTATATTAACATGTGTGTGAGAGCCTGTAGGCATAGCAGGTTTCTATTTTCTTTTCAATCTAGACCGTTGCAATATAGCTATTTGAACACGAGGTTGAAGTCTATTGCTTTACAGTGTGGTTTGTCGGTTAAAATTTCAAGCCATTCGCTTAGGCACGGTGGTGCTACCCTGTTAAGAAATGCGGGCTTGAGTGTTCAGGATATTATGAGGCGAGCAAACTGGAAGTCTAATGCTATTTTTAAATATCTACATGAATCAAAGGATAGCTTGCTTGCTTTAGATGTGTAGGGGTATGGTATTTACACTTTACGTTCATGTACCCGTGAGACTCAGACCTAGGTCCTTCGGGTGTAGTGGGGGAATCCAGATAGCAGGTGGCAGCACCTGCCTCTGGGTTCGTATCCATTACACCAGGGGGCCTACCAGCCACCCCAATGGACTTAGGGCTGGGGATACAGGAAGACATATCCACCGTAGCAGACCATGTAGCTAACATGATCACAAATCAAGATACCTCTAGGAGGAAAGCTATAGAAAGGGTCGCCAAGCTACAAAAGGAAAGAAAGGATAGATATGATAAGAAACTTACACCACAGGAAATCAAGGTCACCGACATGGTGTACCTAAACATACCAAGAATCCTGACCAACACAGAGTGTAAGAAGCTTCAACCCCTTTTTATGGGACCATATGTTGTAGTAGATAGACCTAGTTTGACATGTGCCAAACTCAAAAACTTGGACACCAATCTTTTGGTGGTCAGACCTGTGCACATAGACAGACTGAAAAAGGTTGTGGCTGTCAGGAACAATGAATTTGCACACAGGCTTATTCCACATAAAGCCAAATACTACAACAAAATTGTAAGGAACAAAAATGATATCACCCTTACAAGAGAAACCACAGGCATAGGCCCTATCAAGCCTAGGCCTGCACACCACATACTAAGAAAAACATCTAGATGTGGTGCAGTTTCAAGAAATTAGAAACATATTGAGATACCTAAAGAACATAAGATTTTCAAAATTTATTACAAATTCTCTTCATCCACACATAGGCATGTGTGACTGATAATGAATTACTTATATATATAAAGCCAATCAAATTTGTAAACATATCAGTAGGTTATTGCCTCTGAATGGTCAAAGACTGGGACCCTCCAAGTAAAGCAGACATGAAGTCTAAGAAGAGTAAGGGTAACACAATGGAGTGTCTAAAGCCTAATCCCCACATGAAAGAGCGCGCTATGCCAACACAGCAGTCTATAGAGATCAATTGACCTTATAAGCTACACTCAGACAACTGTCTAGACGGTCATGAATGGCTGTCCTGGATGACAGGAGGAGCTAATTACCAGTACACAGATGACACAATAGAACCCCACAGTTGCAGACCTTGGAGATTATGTACATGACTCCAGAGAAACAATACCAGGCCCACAATGGATGTGGGTAGGGTAGGCTACATAAGAAGCACTGTGGACCATAGCCCACCATCAGTCTTCATCCAGCTGCAGTCTGGAACACAAGTCTACAGGACCCCACTTGGGAATTAGCCAGCCCACTTCTCCATTAGGAGAGACTGCACTAGGATAAAGAACACACCTACTTCACCTTCAACCTGACCTTACCATTTATTGGTCAATCTCTATAGACTCACCGGACATATTGCCAAGACAGCTCAATCTTGCAAAGGTACAGTTTGAACCACTTCATTTAAAGTGTTACACCATTCACTTAGACTTTACCAGCACCAAATTACTACAAATTTGACAAGACTTTAAACAGCAAACTTGCTTTACACAAGCACCATGGGAAGACTGAGAGTTGCACCCATACTGCTAACTATGCTGTTATTATATATTATAGAACCACTTACTGCAGGTTATACACCTGTGGTGAGACAAAACATAGGAGTAGTATTCAAACCTAGCCCTCAACCATTGGTCAATGGACATACAACCACAACACTGTTGTTAGCTATCCCCTACAAGATACCTCGGGCACCCGTTACCCAAGGATCCATAAGGGATAGAATACTCCAATTGACCACTCCTACTCTACAAGATCATACCTCTGGTCAAATTATCCAACAAGCCAAAGAGCTTGACACCTTGCTGGAAATTGCAGACAAGGAGATAAATGAAACATTAGCCTCCATCAAATTGTTCTTATCCAACCCCATAAACACATTGGACAAGGCCAAAAGAGAGGCCATACTGGGTTTTCTAGCACCCCTGTTTCGCGGTGTGCTAGGTCTAGCCACAGTAGAAGATGTAAACCAAGTAATGGGACAGCTCAAGAACATAGATGAAATACTAAGAAAATTTGCTAAACAAGATCAGGAAGCAGCTAGTCTCATTGAAAAGATCACAGACAGACAAGATAAGTTTGTTAAAGCATACATCCAAGATAAGAAGGTACTGGACAGCACAATCAACACCATAGGTGACACAGTCAACCTATGGGCCTCTAACATGTCCAGGTCACTTGACTTATATTCAAGGCACGAGAAAACTCAAAGGGAAAAAATGCAAGTATTAAATGATGCATTAATCATCATAGCAGCAAGGATGAATACGGTTCAATCACTGCAAAGAACAAAAGCAGCCCTGAGGATGCTATCATCAGGAATCCTGACCCCTGATATAGTACCACCCTCAGACCTTGCTAGATACTTAATTGACATTAATAACAAACTTAGGATTACACACCCTGGAGCACAAGTCGCAATTAATGACTTAGATTTCTATTATTCACAGAAGCTGACCTCATACACTTACTCAGCTCACCATATATATATCCATCTGGACATTATAATTCAATCTACCACCTCGACTTTCAAACTGTACCAAATGATTACATCACCCATGCCTAAAGACACACAGGAGACCCCCACCAGAGGAGTCACCAAATTGCAAACCACAACTGAGTTTCTAGCAGTATCTTACGACGAATCATTATTCATCGAGTTGGACTCAGCAGATATGCAGGCATGTGAAGGTACTACAGTAAAGGTATGCAGAGATGTAAATGGTAGAATTTATAAACACAGGCCTACATGCCCTGTAGCCATTTTTACTAACCAGGCTCAACAGATTAAGGAACATTGCAAGTTTACAGTTTCACCACTGCAAGCACCTACCACCCATGCTATTTCCATTTCTGAAGATGAGTATCTGGTCACTACTAATGAACCCCATTACTTTATCAACTGCCATGGTAAAACGTCTGAAATTCGAAAGGCCCAGTCCTACTCAATCATAGGTGTACCCTGTGGGTGCACAATCAGTGTAGGAGAATTTTCTCTTCCAAACACAAGGTTACCCTGTAACTCAACCTTATCATTTCATTACATTCTCAAGACAATTAATTTACCATTCATGGCAGCACTGAACCAAATTTCTGAAACCAAACCAGATGAAAGAGAGAATCTTCCAAATTTCCCAGTAGTAAACCTTTCTAGAACCTTAGAGAAACTACAGGAAAATCCAATCATGGATGATATTACTCAACTAAATCTAGAGCCCTTTGCCAAAACATTATTAAAAGATGCCTCCAACCTTGATAAGGCAATGGAAACACGCTACGTAGAATCGCACCTACGTCGAGTTACAGAGCATCCAATCTTCCAAAGCTTAGGACTCATCCTAGGGATATCAGCTCACATTTTTATAGTATACATACTACTCAAACTGTACAGACTAGGAGGGACTGTAGCCTACCTGCCTACAGCCAAAGCATTTAGACTAGTCACCGAGCTGCCCCTACACAAATTGCTCCCAGATAAGAATCCTACCAAATTAACCCCTACAGAGGAAACCCACACCCCTTTCCTCACAATTCAGGAAACCCACACCCTGATAATTGCTATATTATTCACCCTGACCATCTACTCAGCCTACAGAATAATGAAGTACCTTAAGAAATTTGCACAGACACACTGTGGCAAGAAAAATGTGGCCAAGCGCACAAATCCCACAATATATTTTAAAATATATTGTGGAGACTCAAACTTCGCGCTACCCTTGAGGCCAATACCACATGAATTTGATGAGATTAAATCAGCAGCTCCCCCGACCTATAAGGATATAGTGGTTAAAACCTTCCCACTACCTAAGGCTATATTTACCTGGAATGGACCAGCAGTTATAACAACACAGAGAGGAGAATTTGCTTATCACCTCCCTCAGGTGATACACCTACCTTGGCGCACTAGGTTCAGTACCATACCAGCCCTTAAAAACAAAGGACTGTACTACTCCATGCTTCTCCAGAATGATTGTGGCACCAGCCCGGTGACCATGACAGCACTGGAAAATACAACAGATATAATTATTGACGAACAACAGGAGGAGACCGCAAGGTCAAACATGCAGACTATTGCTAATTTTCTAAACCACCAGCCCTCCCCGGTGACTGTGGAAACAGCCTAGACTGCCCACAGCCTAGACTGCCCCCGGTCCACCACCAGGAGACAACATATCAGAGACAGTATTCAGAACTTTTCGGACAATTTGCCGGCCCTGAAAAGGGCCTTTGGGATGGCGGGTTTTTACACCCTAGGTTTCAGTCAGTCGGGTTTTTACCACAGAGCCTCGGGTTCAACACTGACGGGAGAGTAGGAGTCCGATCCATACATGTGGCCGTGGTCACGATCCCACTCAATAAGTCGGGCCTCCATCGATCCCAGTCCGTACTCAGCTGCCATAGATGGGTCCCCGGACGCCGCAAGATCAATGAAGGAGACTGCCATCAAATAGTCCCACAACACTCGCTCACGCGGCCCGAAGTTAGAATCCATGGGCCAGAACCCTATATTAGTCAAGGCCCTGGCCAAAAGGGCCACAGTGGCCCCCCGACGTAAGACTGAACCCAAAAAGTAGTGGCAGGAGTACATGTCAACCAGCACATCACCATGCTCACAGATCTCTCTGTAATTTTTCACTATATAGCCATAGTGTAGGGTCTGGTTGGCCTCCACCAGGGCCCTAGCCGGACTCCCCACCACCATCACCTGGGAGACAGGCAATTCAAGGATAGCTTGAAAGTGAGCCATGATGTTGCAGCAAAGGTTTCCAGTGAGGAACTGATACTCCAATATCAGCCACTCCCTCCTTAAATGGACACACACACACCCCCCCCACCCTGAACTGTCCACTGACACCAAGCTAGGCACTGCCACAGACACATGCCAGAATCTGGCACCTAACACCTCAAGTGCCACCACTGCATGAGCACATCAGGGAGGAGATTCACATCTCATTCCTGACACACCTCCACTGTCAATGAAATTATCAAAGTATTGAAAAAAAAAATTGATCTAGAAAAATATACACAGCCACTTGTTGATGTATAATATGAAAATCTATGGTATTCTCACAAAATCGATGATTAATGCGCGCATATACGCGCAAAAATTGCAAATTGCAAATTGTAAATTGTACAAATCTAACATTAATATACATGAATGCAGGTAGATAACTAAGACAGTTCTTGTACCCACTAGCACTTGTATACTATACCAAGGTTTACTTAAGGTAACACACTTTAGGTATCCAAGAAAATTGTTGGAAAAATGAATGAAAAAAAAAAACTGTTGAGAAAAATTGTTGACATGAAAAATGTTTACTTAAGATACTCACCAAATAATCTCTTTCAGGGACACATACTCAAAAAGGCTAGGGAAAAGTCAATTAAAAGCAGCGGCCCACTGCCGAAATTGCCAATTAATACACCCATATAGCAAAATCACAGAGTAACTCAGAGACAAATGAGCCTATTGTACATGAAGTACTTTGTTTTTCCGGTCCTCGGAAAAATTTGTCTCAAATCCCAAAAATTGTATAGTGTAAACTAGATTGTACGTTTGTACCCAATTTGCACACTAAAATTGTATGTTTGCACACTAGATTGTACGTTTGTACCCAATTTGCAAACTAAATTGCTATTTTGCACACTAGATTGTACGTTTGTACCCAATTTGCACACTAAAAATTGTATGTTTGCACACCAGATTGTACGTTTGTACCCAATTTGCACACTAAAATTGTATGTTTGCACACTAGATTGTACGTTTGTACCAAATTTGCAAACTAAATTGCTATTTTGCACACTAGATCGTACGCTTGTACACAAATTTGCACACTAGAATGTATGTTGCACATTATACTGTACGTTTGTACCCAATTCATACACTAAATCGGATTTTTGCAAAATCAATAATTTCATGTGTAACCAAACTGAACACAAAATTATATATTTGCGTACTAAAATTATCAATTGGACACAAAATTGTATATTTGCATACTAAAATTGTGAATTGAACGCAAAATTGCATATTTGCATACTAAAATTGTGAATTGAACGCGAAATTGTATATTTGCATACTAAAATTGCCAAATGAACGCGAAAACTATATATTTGCATACTAAAATTGTCAATTGAACGCAATTACACGCGAAATTGTAAATTTGCACACTAAAATTGTCATTCATGTTCAATTTGCACGCTAAATTGAACATTTAATGCCAAAATTGCACGCTATTTGCCAAATTGTATGTTGTACATAAAATTGGAAATTTGTACCCAAAATTGAAAAAACATAAGCAAATACACCCATGTATGGTAAGATATAGAATTACGGAAATGTACTTATACCCAGGAGAAAATTGTTTATATATACTGACAAAGCTCTACCACAAAAATTGCATTTGAAGCACTCCCCATCACTTCAAATCCTCTTACAAACAGTATATAACTCCAAATAAGGTAAAAATATATATATTGTACATTCCCTCAGCGAAATGACGGAGTTTCGCATTTTCTCGGGGGAGACGGAGTATTCTATCATATACCATTTTATTATCTCATAAATTGTAACATATTATTGTATTGATCAAATAATGTATTGTATAAGGAATCAATACATAGGTTGGTTCTAAGAGCTATAAGAGCGCTCAAACTTTGTATAAGAGCGTTCATGCCCCACTGCACACCAGCTATATTCAAATATACATAAGTTACATCACCTGTGAACCGACCTCATGGTTCACTGCACAATATAATAAATCTGAGGGTCTAAATCAGCGACCTCATGGTTCAGTGCACAAACTAATAAGTTGTAAGTGAATGCAAACGGCCGTCACGGGTGCCTGGGCACCGCAGACGCCGTCATGAGTGTCTCAGCACCCAAAACACTGAACAATAGGTTACATAAGCACGACGCCATAACCGTCCAGTCGCTCTAGTGTCGCTCCTGAGCAACCTAGGTCAAATATCAAAGCATTTATAAAAAGCCCATAATAAGACGGTAAAAATGAGCCTAAGATCAAGGCGGAACTCTTATTATTAAGGAAGTTACGCCATGGAGACGGATTCAACCTCCGGATGCACTACAGACAAACCAGCGTGAGTTACGCGCCTGGCAAGCGGGCATTATTAACTTGGCGTATTCAACTCTGCGCATGCCCAAAATGGCGGTTGTAACGGCGTAAACTTCCGAGATATGAGGGTTTGAAGATACAGAACCGACCAAGACAATGGGGGACACAGCGGCGTCCATGGGGGTCCTTTGTGCACCCAGTGACACATGAAAGACTCCCCTCAAACAATTGTAGAGTTAGGCAGATGCCACTGGCCCCAGTCAGTCTGAGGTGCAATGCCAAGATTTGGTTCAAATAGCCTGCCTGCACCTCCTAGAGAGCAGAATCTCCAGAACCGCTCCAGAGGTAACATCTCCAGTCATCTCCTGCTACCTGCTATACCACTGCACTATGGTGAAACTATGCTAGACAGGCATTGGTTTCCATCATTAGTGGCCAGAGGGTATCTTCCACAAGACATCCACCAGAGGGTAAAGTTATTCATTATTACATTATTCCTCTAAGCAGCAGGTCAGGAGCTAGGTGTGGGAACCCACCTAGAACTATGCTGGACATTGTATTATTATTACCTCACAGGTGGAGTGGAACAGAACATTATACTTTATAAACTATTGTATATTTACTGTATGTGCAAATTACCTGCATATTAACAACTGTGTGATTGATATTTCTTACATGTTGCCTAAAGCTGAATAAACCAGTGATAACTGGAAATAACACTATTTATAAGAGCCTGTTGGATTTACACTATATACCACTAGTCATATGATATTCCCATATGACAACTTGATCATGCATAAATACTAGTATGACAATACCCTACCGACTTTGATCCTGCTGGAACATTTTTTTTTTCCACCTACCCTTTGATGATCTAAGAATGGAGTGAAATTTTTATCCGGATTCTCCTATTGTTTATTTGCCCTGTGGAGGACAGGTGAAATTGGATTTATAGGAGTCCTACCGAGCGAGGGTCTCTTCTGTTGTGACTAAAGGATTAATCCTCTTTTCTAAGAGACATCAAAGCCTCCTTTTATCTATTCAAACTGTACTAAGCGACTTATCTCCAGAGGAGTTTATAAGGGAGGGAGAAAAATTTCATTCACTCACACTCTCTTTGCAACCCTCACCATGAGTAGAAGACCGTCTAAGCTGCAGCTCTCAAGGAAGACGAGAAGGACCAACAAGAGTTTATTGTCTTCTCCTGCTGCTGAAGATGCTGCTACTGCAGTTACTCCTGCTTACAACCCACATGGTGTAACGGGTGGTGCTGTTGCTGCTGCCTCCACAACCACGACCGACGGTGTGTGGTTATCCTCTTTTCAAAAGTCCCGAGATACCGACGCTCCTGTTGCTCCTGTTGCTGGTTCTGCTGTTGATTCAGCTCACCCTGATGGTAGTGAAATGTGAACCACCAACACCTTCCACAGTCCCCAGATTGAAGCTGGAGATCTGGCTCGACGGGGTTAGGATCTCCAAGGAACGCTACAGCACCGTAATGTGCACCTCAACGCCCACGAGAAAAGTAAACTTTACCACTGACGCACTCCTCAAGCTAATAGCGACCATCACTGACATCCAAGAGGAGGTACGGATACGCGACAGAGCGGTTTCCCAAGGACTACCCAATGACAAACATAGTTCGTCGTTCTGGATCCGGAAAGCGTGCTGTATGTTGCTGTCAGCGACTACAAGGGTAAGAACGTCATCCACGTGCGCAGGTACGAAGGACCCCAGAAAACTCCGACACAGGACGGTGTGACGCTTTCAACCAAGGCACTGAAAGAACTGGGTGACAAAAAAAGAGATTATCCTTCAATTTCTTGATAAAATTTGATTGAGACGTGTGTGTTTTATATGATATTTAGGTGTATATACTCTGTGTAGGTATGTTGCATATATAGCTGTACAGGTAAATAGATAGATAGATGGAAAGAAAGATAGATAGATAGTTAGATAGATAGATAAATGAAAAATATTGAAAAAGAAATTCTCTTTACATATAAGTAACTCAGTGAAAATGGATCATCATATCTGTGAAAAGTGTTTAAAAAAATCTGAAAGCGTGTACAATTACGACAGACACATGGAAAAATGTAGGGTAATACCTAAATTTTGTCCTCTATGCGGCGAAGGAAATTGCAAAAAAATCATCTGTCGACGCAAATCTCTGGACGGAGTGACTATTCCTCTGATAATATGCACTATACCGGAGGGTGAGGAAATGTTCACCAGAAATTGGCCCGCAATACAAACAGGAGTCAGGACACAAGGGAGTCGCGTGAGTGTAACAAACTTAAGACTACCAACCGGTGAGTTGAGTGACGCTGTAGATACTATGCGTCAGATTCACATCACGCAAAGATTCAGATACAAAGTGAGTTTGTCAGTAGGGTTAATTTTACAACACAGAGAAAACAGAAACAAGCTACGCTACTTTCACACCTCCCAAAACAACACGACTCTTTAACAACACCTCCCCACCATAACTAATTCTGAAACTTTGGAAGAGCTTCTCTCCCTCATGGAAAACACTGTCACTTCCGAAGAAGTACAGAAACTTTGCGACTCTGACACCAAGTAGAAAGTTCTTTTTTCCACCAATTTGAACGTTTGCGTTTACATGGGACCTAGAGAATTCCCCATAGGGGGCAGGGTTCCCCATTCGGGTTGACTTAAAAAGAGAGGAGGTGTGTTAGATTTTGCCAACAGGGACAAGTTATGCGTCTTTCGCTGCATATCCTTTCATTTATACAAGACCGGCAAACATGCTTCAAAATTGTTGCGTCAGTTCGATTCCACTGTGTAACCTGAAACCTTTCCAGGTTTGATCATCAGAGACTTACCCATGTTAGAGGCTTGTTCGATATACAAATAGCGGTTTACACCACCTGTAAAGTGAGAGGTCAGAACCTGAAAAACTGAGTTACCCTGATCAGTCCCCCTTCAAAAATATCGGCCAGCCAAGGTAAAGTCAACCTACACCTGTCCGCGACACACGGTTTGCACGTGTCCCTCGTTACGGATTTCAATGAATATGCTGGCATCTACTAATGTCCCGAGTGTAAGTCGGCGTTCACGACTAAGTTCTTACTGAAAAGGCACAGGAACCCCTTGCAGACAAATCGCCTTGAATTACGTAGGTGGAATCTACCAAAATTCGAAAACGGTTTTCGAAGAACTAGCAGATTTTTCCATTTTTCCTCCCGACTGAAATTCAAAAATGCACCCTTACAAAATAATCTTCGATTTCGAAGCTTTCTTCAGACTGGCCAAAGAACCGTCGACCGAACACGTGTCAGTCCTGTGGGAACACGTCCCTCTATCAGCTAGCGTTGCATCCAACTTTCCAGGACGCGAAGGTCCTGTCTGCTTCGTGAGACAATCTGACACAGATTCAGACCCCTTGTTGGATAAAGTTTTGAATTACATAAATGACACCGCCAAGGTCATCGGGGAAGCAGTGCTGGAAATTTACCGGCCGACGTTAGCAAAGTTAGATAGCTGAAGCTCTCCACATAGAGGAGGCGTTCAGGCCTCCCCACATCGACTTCAATGAAACTCGGACAAGACACCCTTTAGTTAAACTGAAGAAGAGACTTTTGAGATATCTCCGCCAAGTTCCGGTTGTAGGTTTCAACTCGGGGCATTATGACTTCAATCTGATCAAAGTACAGCTTCACTCGTTCTTCTCCAAAGACCGGGAGAATGAAGAATTCAGCGTCATAAAGAGAAGTAACCAATACTTGACGATTTACACTCGGCACACTGTTTTCTTGGACGTAGTAAACTATTTGGCACCTGGTTATAACTACGCGAATTATCTACTAGCTTTCACCAGAAATCAGCACAAAGGGCACTTTCCTTAAGAATGGATGACATCTACCAGGAAACTTGAAAACAAACACTACCACCAAGATCTGCATTTGACAGCAAACTGACTGGCACCAAGATGTCTGAATCTGACTACACCGAATGTGAAAAAGCTTGGTCTGAACAGAACATGCAAACTTTCAGAGATTACTTGATCCACTACAACAACAAAGACGTGAAACCCTTCATAAAGGCACTGAATAATCACGCTAAATTCTTCAGGGAGCACAACATTGACATGTTCAAAGACGGCATCTCCCTTCCGGGTTTGACTTTATGGTTCCTATTTCAAACCACAGAGACTCCGTTCATGACCTTCCACCAGTTCGACTCCCACCTCCACTCTCTGATAAAAAAAAATCTGGTTGGGGGTCCTTCCATAATCTTCCATAGATTTCACGAGAAGGGTGCCACGCTGATAAGGGAACACAAGTACGGCGAAGAAGCGAGAACGTGCGAACACATCCTAGGTGTAGACGCTAACTCTCTGTACTTGCGCTGCATGAGTAAAGTACACTGCACAGGTCATTACCTGGTGAGACGACTGGAGACCGAGTTTAAACCGAAAATTAGGCAAAGACACTCTAAGAGCGCTTTAGTGTGGTTATGCTAAGTGGAGCACACCCACAGCATGAAACTTCGCCACGCTTTCAACAGAGGGGAGGTATCTCTAGGTTGCCAAAAAATTCACATAGATGGTTTTCACCCGCCCTCTAATACCGTTTTCCAATTTCACGGGTGTTGGTTCCAAGCTCACAAGTGCATACCGCTGCGCAGATATCCGTGTGCTTCAGAAAGGGATGAGAAACGTGACAGAACAGCTAGAGTAACCACTTACTTAAAAGCTCTAGGTCACAAGTTGATCGTCGTATGGGAGTGTGAATGGAGAAAGTTGAAATGCCAGGATCCGCAGGTTATGGCGTCCGAACAACACTGGAAGGTCGATGACTTGAAAGCGGTTCGAAATCCCATGACAGAGATTGACATCATATCCTCTGTGAAAGATGGAAAAATGTTCGGTTTGATTCAGGTGGACATTACTGCTCCTCCTCACCTACGTGAATACTTTGAAGAAATGACTCCTGTTTTCAAGACCATTTTGAAATCCGACATAGAAACTCACATGACAGACTTTGTGAACAACGAAAACCTGATGAATGCTCCTCACAGATCCTTGATAGGCAGTTATCACGGAAAAAGATTCTCTTGGGAACACCTCTTCTTAAGTGGTATTTGGATCATTGTTTAATAGTCACTGAAGTTCAGATGTTCATAGAATACTTTCCTAGACAACCCTTGGCTGATTTCGCAGACGAAGTAACCGCGGTGCGAAGACGTGGTGATGTAAACGCGAATGAGAAACTTCTGTCAGACTGTCACAAGTTGATGGGAAACACCACATACTGTAAAACAATTTGCAACAAAGAAAAACACACCACTGTGAAATACACTAGAGGTCGAACCTTCGAATTATTGACCAATTCGTGGCGGTTCAAAAAGGGTACAGAGTCAAGCACAGATCTCTTTGAAGTCGAACTGCAACCGGAAACCGTCAGGAAATAGAGTCACACCACTGTAAAGGGAAAAAAAAGAATGTAGATGTAGATAAGCTGGTGAGATAATATCCTTTGTTGTTGTATTAACTTCATCTACTACGTCCACTGACTTACCTCGTGAATCAGTGTTTGAAAAAAAAACAAGACAATGTGTACTTGCGATCCCATTTTCACTTGGGAAATAATAGATGCATCAGATGTGTTGTTCTTTAAGGCCCCATTGTTAAACCAAGGTGTTCATAAAGTGTTCGTTTCTAATGTTGTATTTGATTCATTGAGTGTGTTTCAAAGATGTATTTTAAAGAGTGGTTGGTACCACCACAGATAGAGCTATAGGAGTTTATACCACGACTTCTGTGATTTTGGGTGCTTTTTCTGGATATTCCCATGCACATACCTGTTGATATTGCACACCCTGTAGGCTGAAACTTCAATTTTGTAAGGCGTGCGGTTATCCATGGATAACCTGCACGCCGTGTGGTTATCCATGGATAACCTGCACGCCTCTCATGTCATTCCATGTCATATGTTACATGTTAAAACCCACAAAATTTTCAAGGCCAGGGCAGGGCTCGAACCTGCAGCCTCAGATCCCTAGTCCAACTCCCTATGCATTGCGCCACAGGGACTGGCTGGTGGTGGCTGGCTAGAACCAGGTCTGGATATGATACAAAGCCCATGGAGGTCACTCACATACTATACTTCTATACATTCAAAGTGTGAAAATCCCCAGCATTCTGGGTTGTGAACCCCCCAGCTTTGTCGCTGCTGCTGCCATAACAACTGTGGGGCGCCGACTGCAGGCTGTCAGCTACCATAACCATGGGACGCATTCAAACTTAGCCATACTGAGACGGGCGTTGAGGGGTGAGATGCCATGGCCTAGCGGTTAGCGCATTGCGCTCAGCCATTAGAGGTACGCGGGTCGAGTCCCGGTCCGGGCGCATCTTTTTTTCGCCTTGTGCGCTGTTGCTGTCCGCTGCCGGGCGACGATTTGTATTATACACAAACATAACCGAGAGAAGCATCTTTTTTTTTGCCGTGTGCGCTGTATCTGGGCTGTCGCTGTCCGCTGCCAGGCCCTGAGGTGTATGTACCTGTACACACAATGGCTGGCTTCGAGTCCCGGGGAAGGGGAACAATTTTTGTTTTCAACTTGAATTTATTGTTATTCTATTGATTATTTATTGGTTTCGTGGTATAAAATAAGTAGTCAATGGATAATTCATGAATCGTGTGTGTTAGCAAAGGCTAATTACACTCGGCCTACGGCCTCGTGTAATTATCCTTCACTAACACACACTCGTCATGAATTATCCATTTGTTCAATATCAATTTCATAACCAGAACACAATGTCATGTGCTTTCGTCAAAAGGCGATATACGATAGAATTGATCAACACGTTGCTTTCTCTTTTGGAAGAGAGCTCAGACTTCTTGAGAAAGATGTGTCATTGTTCAAAGCAAATATTCGACTCTTTTTGTCAAAAGTGTGTCGACCGAATGTTGTTTAGCAAGGTTCCTTACCCCAGTGTACCAGCTGCTCAACTGAGAAGTATCAGACAAACTCAATGGAGTACTTGGTATAGCACTTCAGTGGATTTCACTTGTAATATCGATGAGATGTGGGTGGGAAATATGGCTTACACTTATCCTTCATTTCAAGAGGGTACTTGCTCCAAAGTTGTACACCAAGATTACACCATATACAGTCTGAATTATGACAAACAAAAGTTGAATGTGTACATTTCAATGTGTGGGTTATGTCATGTTCCTCTCCGATATTCAACTATGTTATGTAGAGAGTGTGAACTTGTAAATAATGAAGTGTAAATATTAAAATAAGAAATAGAATAAATTTGTATGTTAAGCTTTTATTTTCAGTAAACCCACCCCTACCCAAGGGGTGGGTTTCCAACAAAAAAAAGGGCCCCCACCCCAAGGCCCCCCCAACCCAATGGTTTCCCCCAAAGGCCCCCAACCCCAAGGGTGTCCCCCCCCAAATATTTCCTAGTTTTTTTTGTTTGTTTTTTCTTGGCAAGCTCTCAGCTTGCCTTTTTTTAATTATATAAAAAATATCTCACTATAGTCACACCCTCATCTACATAATAAACCACACCCCTTTATGCTAATAAGGTCACATAACTACTTGCTTGCATACAGCTGACAGTATGATGTGTGGACAGCCAACCAATCAGAGGTCTCCTTTTTGGCAAAAAAATTTAAAAAATTGAGTCACATCACCAAATTTTTCAAATTTCCCACCAAAATGACGACCTCTAATTGGTCCATTCAAATTAGGGTCATGTGACCTTATTTGCATAATAGAGGTCACGTGACCTAAACAACCAGCCAATAAGAGGGTGCCATTTTGGCGGCACACCACAGGGGTTTGGGTCACGTGACCATTTTGAATTTCCCGCCAAAAGGGAGAGTTCTGATCGATCCATTTTGGCGCCACACCACGGGGGGGGGGAAGGGGGTCTAGGTCACGTGACCCCACATTTGAATTTCCCGCCAAAAGGGAGGCCTCTGATTGGCTGCATCCCCAGTGAGTGATATCCTTAGATTAGCTATAGTCCCGTTCTGATACATACTATACTACTGCACTGAATTGGAATTGCCTATATTTTACATGATATCTAAGTATCTGTTTGTCCTGGTTTGATAGGATATTAAGGTTTAATGTCTATTGATCAGCTAGGTCATAGCTGCTTAGAGCAAATATACAGGAATTCTTCATAGGCTGGGTAAAAAACTCTGTATTGAGTGATAATAGGGGCAGATACTTTGTCCAACATTAGCATGACAGACTGTGTGAGGAGATGTGAGCATACATCAAGATTGGCCAACTCTCACCCACCATGACACAACTTCACGCACAATGACACACTATGTACTATTCTGTGTTTTCATTGGTCCATTTCAAATTCCCCTCCTGCTTTCAAAGCAGTCAGGCAGAGGCAGCCATGGAGAAAAGATCTTGTGGTAGGTGGTCACACAGTTCTAAATTGGTTTGACTTGAAATCCTATGTGATAAGCATTTAAACAGTAACACATTGATATTATCTACAATCCCTGAAAATCTATCTTGTTGCTGAATTCAGGTATTTGTTTCAACACCCCAAATTAATGTAGAACTTTCTATGTAAGCAAGGCTCAGGGAAATTCTGGGGGATTCAGGCTGCCATATGGGAGTGGTCATTGTTTATCAACTTGGATGTGAGTGGGTGGTCAAAATTAGATTACTGCTGTTTGTTTACGACCCTTTCTATTCATTTCAACAGGCATTCCCAAGAATAATTCAAGGAAAATTCAACTCACATCTGACAGAATATCTATCCATTTTCAAGCAAAGTGGGCAACACATGACATGCAGACGAGAGATATCTTCAATGGGAACCAGCATGAACAGCTGAATTGATGTTAATAAAGTTATGAAATATCAGAAATCCACAACCACCTCCAATTCCCCCCTCCCCGCCTATCCCCCACCCACAAATTAGTCTGTGCCACATATGTGACCCATCCTAACAAAACGGTTCGGAAGTTGCACATACAAAATGTTTAGTTATTGACAGATCCATTTACAGCTCATCAAGAGCTTTCATTTGGTATATAGCACTTGCATATTTGAACCAGGTGGCACTCTACAGATTTTCTGCTGGTAAATCTAGTCGGATCAATTAAAAACTGATTAAACTGAGATAATTGACATATTAAACATATAATGATTTATGAATCCTATATAATTCCTATGTAATTCTATATAACCATGCCACCTATAGCTATGACTTTAATGGATTTGGGGCTTAAATTCAGTTGAGTAAGCAGAGATTCTGAAAGATATCTACCCAAGAAAAAGTCTGATATTTTTGACACTATACCAATTAAAAAGGCTATATCTAGGCTTCAAAATGTGCGACTTTAGTACCACTTTGTAAGGATGGGTCACATATGTCATTATGTGTCATTGTTGGTGAAGGTTCACGCATGTTGACTCAACTTCAAAAATTTGGCTGAGATGTTCACGCATGCATCATATCTTGTCATGGTCCGTGATCACCCATGCGTCGAGTCCTAAGAGCACAATTGGATGAGGGCTGGTGCAGCATGACAAAAGTTGACACAGATTTGCTGGGTAAGCACCGGTCTTGTAAACCAATACAACAAATGTCAATGTAAATGTCTTGTGTAACCAGGAGTCAGACTCAGAAGTACCCAATATATATATATAGGTACCTGCACCATTTTAAGGGATCTGGCCTAGATGAGAGCAAGATTAGTGCTCTTAGGTGATTGCACAGGGCTGATGCGTGCAGAGTAGCCAGACTCAGCCTTGTGAACTCTTCGTCAGTGCCTGAATAGCCATTGGAGAAGCAAGGTGATGATGCACTCATGACAGGCAGCAGGGCCTAGACCAATCTGGGTGGTCACATGACCTCCATATATGGGGGGATTCAACTTATGATGTATTTCGCCCCTTTTGGCTTCTGGGAGCTACAGCAAAATATTTAAAGCCCCATTCTTCTTTATTTTAATCATATTTGATAGAAAACATATAGGGGCTTAATAAAAGGGCAAATTTGCGTATGTCAGCCTATTATTTTGAGAGATATAGTCCTTCGAAGGTGAAAATTCACCAAAAAATGCCATTTTTTCACCATTTCCTCTAGGTTCAAGGTCATGTATTATATGATAAATCATTTCTAGGACATCCTAATTTATTTTTTCCATAAGGGGTACCTCCTAGCTAATACTTCAATGTTGTTCGGAGTTGATTGATCTCGTAAACTTTCCGCAGGAAGGCCTACTATGAAAAATGAGGCACCAGGCATATAATAAAAGTAGATTAGCTAGCCTGCTAAAATACTACCTTTATTCTTATAAATAGCCACCATGAAAGGGGTCCTTATAGAGGTCTATTGGGCAGAAAAGAAATTGGCACTATCTTGGAACCCAACATCACCACAGCCATCAACGTAATTTTCAATTCCGAGAGTGTGATCAGCGTAATTTTCCTCAATTAATCAACAAATACTGGTCATTTCTATGATTATTCTACCCAAACTATGTATTTTCTCACCATAGAAGTAAAAAAATGAAGAAAGGTTTCACAGGCTGGCCATAAGGGGGGGTTCTTCGCTTGTTTCAGCGTTGGTCACACTTTTCGCGCTGAAATCAACACGGGAAAGAAAAACGACTTCCTGTTAACCGGCGGAAATGACCTACATCCAGGTCTCTATGTAAACAACTCAGAGGAACCCAAGCTGTGAAACCGGAGCCAGTCAAAGCAAATTGTCCTCAACTTTCCATTGGAAATTCACCACAAAGGTAAGGAAATTCGATGAAATTATCATGAAATGTTGTTGTGGAAGTGTGCGGGAATATGTAGATTGCTTTTTGTGTACTGCAATGATGTAATTTGGAAGCTAGGGGGTAAAAACGATAGGGGAATGAAGTTTCCAAACCGCTACGGCCATTGGCTTGCCCGGGATGAGTGACAAGGCATGGTCCGGTCCTTCTCCCTGGTAGCTTCAGCGTTGGTCACACTTTGCTCGCAAGGCTGAGAATGGTCGAAATAGGTGGAATTTAGTGGGGTTTAGCAACCTTTTCCGCCATTTTGAGACAACCCCCATGCACTTACAAAGCCAGGGTGGCGAAAATCAGCTGAAAAAAACATGTTCTTAGGCCCAAAACTTGCTTATTTTACAAATTTCCATGGTTTTTGCGTGTTAAAAATCCTGAACAGGCCTCCCCCATTGTTTTATTCTATTTTGCTCATGTTTGAATGGTCAACTTTCCTTCAGTGCAAGCCTATAGGTATTTATCCCGAAAATGTGACCAACGCTGAAGCCAAGTCAAGTTCGACCCCCGTTCGCCCTTACATATACACCGGAGTAAATTCTAGTCATCATTACTTAGATAGGACTAGTATCTAACCTCCTGGCCACATATATTCACTATTTGACATTTCCCCTCTTCTTTATGGTACATTTTTGAAAGTGTGACCAACGCTGAATCGATAAATTTTGGGCTATATGGTATGTACGGTACACTTCCACTCCACATATGTCATTCATATTTAGCCATAAGATGGCCCTATGGTTCCCCTAACTTATAGAAGTACCAACAAGTACATCCTGAATACTTCCTTTTTAAAAAAAATTTCTAGTGGTAATATTTTTGGTTTTCACAAGGTGTTTGGTCAGTATTTTTCTGTGTCATGTCTGTATGCGCTCATTTTTTTCCTTATACCTATTATATACCATCATGGTCATGGATTACTGGAGGCATTGGATTTTTTTCACCTTCATAATGCTGGAGATCATTTTCACACAGGGTATCAAGCTTGATTTTAGTCATATCGGGTTTACTGACTCTGGGTATGATGGGTCTGACTTTGTCTGCCTTTTCAACCTGATCTACACAAAGTGATTGTTGTTGAGTCAATTCTGTGACTAGGGCATGTGTTCCTCTACAGCCATTTGGAATGAAGATGAAGATCATAATTGTCAATCCATGACGAGAGCTGCCCTTGATTTTTTCTCAAGACCTTGGATTGTTTGAGGTTGAGATCCCATGTAAATAGCTGCTGAAGTTCTAAAGTGAAGGATCTCATCATATGTTGCAGTGATTCTATAATCATGTAATAGTGTCACAAGCTCCTTAGACCCATGTCTATGCTGTAGCTTTAGAGCTAGACCCAGCGTTGTTTGATTCCAAGACTTTGTTATTTGTGCCTGTATAGCTTGGGCCATTGTAGTTGAGATCTTTGTTACCTTCTCCTGGAAACCAACGCAGATATCAATGCTAGCAATGTTGGACTTGTACTGTCTATAGCTTTTGACTTTGAGAACTGGGCAATGTCATAGTCCTGCTGTTTAGGGATCTCATTGGCCTCCGAGTGAATTTTCCTTTTCAGTTTTTGGATCATTTGGATCATTTTGGATCAAAGTAGGCTTGCACAACCACTGATATCCAGTTTGATGAGGGTATTTCCAAAGTGAATCTGCAATTTTGAAATGAGTTCTCTTCGACTCATCAATTCATTTTCTTTGCAGAGCTGTTCCTTATTTTTTGGTGTTTTTTTTTTGCCTTGATGTTCCTTGCCACCATGAATGTCTTATAACAATCCCTATGATACCTAGCATCTGCTGCATGCAGATTACTGGGGGCACCAAGCAATCTCAGTTGCACATTATTTTTAACGCTTTTATGCTATGTCATGAGTGAATTGAACGATGGGTGGAGGAATAGATGCCTGAGGGTGAGTTTGATGTGTTGTATAACTGAATGATGCTGTATTTAAAAAAGAAGTGGTTGGGAATGAAACATTAGTATTTGGAAATGGAAAATTTTCATTAAAATGACAGGGATCTTCTTCATCCTGAAGGTGAACTGTATAGGATGATGACAACAATGGATTTGAATACACACACAGCAGTTACAGGTAGAACCCCTGCACCTGGTGGGTGGGTATTGAACTAGTTGAGGTGGACTCCCCCTGGTGGAATATATGCAAACAATCACTATGAGCGGTTATCGGACAAATAATATAAAGAAAATGCTGTGTCATGAGTGGATTGGAGAATGGTGGGGAGAGAGTAGGTGCTTGAGATTGAGGTATATGCATTGTAGAACTGAATAATGTTGTAGTAACAAAGTGGTTGGGAATGGGACACAAATTGTAGCAGAGGTGTCTGGTGAAGGATTGCAGAGAATTCAATGAACCCAAAAACTCCATATTACAATTTTCTTAAGGGCTTAAATAGGTCTAAATTGTGCATATTTATGCACAGAGTTAAGTACCAGAACTATGATAATGCTGATATCTTGATTAAAAGACATTTAAGAAAGGTGTGGTATCTATAGTAACACAACATTTTTAATACCTAAAATAACAATCAGAGATCTTGAGGGGGGGGGCTTGATATATTGTTCAAATAATGTCATAAGAATTCTTAGGATATATTACCTAAAAGATAGAAAAAGTTTGAAGCCCCTATCATTGTCATTGATAGTTCATATGAAGTCTTACTCTAAAAAGGTTTTTTGGGATCTTGGTTTTTGACATGAGTCTGAAATCTACCTATATCATCCAATCACTCCCGGAGAAATATGATAGAACCCTACATGTATGTGTGGGTTTTGATAAGATGCATCAATTATTACTGATATAAAGTACCAGCGATTGACATTAAAGATACTAGGGCCAAGGAAAAATAATGCATTGTTGTAATTCCTGTACACCGACTAAAAATTTACCAATAGCCCATCATATCATTGAAATACAGCTTAAGAATCCCAATGCAATGCCAGATACCAGCCAGAGTGTATACTCACTGATGGAATGAGGTGCCAGGTTCGCATCCCATTTGATTAGACTTATATGAATAGCTGATAGCAGTTCAAAAAGGATCCAAATCAGACCAATATTGTTGTTACATTTAATACCAATGACCTTGAATATCACCCAAGGTCACCTTAAAGTCACCAGTTTATAGTCCTAACAGGTACTGTAACCAGTTGCCTTAGACAATAGCTTAAATGCTCCATTGGATATGTAGTGATTTATCAATAGATAGGCTTGAGATGGGATAAACTGTAGGCCTATAATTTGCAAGCAAAAGTGTTGACTCATTCTTTCCTTTCCTCTAATATCACTCACTAGACCAAAAATGACATTATTTATTCTAATTACTGACATTATTTTCCTGAATCTGTATCAATAAATGATCTATAGTGTATAAGGTCATATATAACCTAATTGGTTCGTATGTAACCTACCTGTGGCAAGGCGGGCTTCCCTAGCCCACTCAAAATGGTCTATATCTCTTCTTTTCTATACCCTCAGGATGTGTGTGGTGCACATGGTCTAAAATCACAGAAGGTGTGCAAATGGGAATTTTGGTGAATGTCAGCCCCCTACACTTAGGATTTTGATTTTTCCCCAATTTTTTTTAGGTCATATTTTTGGGCTCAATGAGTTCTTGATGTTATATATGGGTTTTAGTGAATCAATATCAATATTCTGGGCTCCAGGGGGTTGAACATACCTAAAATTGACCCCTTTCAGCTTGGAAAATCAATAAAATCGACAAATTTCATCAATTTTTTGTAGAATGAGGACTAGGTATGTGTCTGTCCACTTTTGTTATGTAAATTATAGAGTCTTGTGGTGAAATAGAAGCAAAAATTATGTTCCTGGTCGGATTTTTTCTATTCTTCTGGAGCATTTTACTTTTTGTAAAGTGGTCTGTCCGGGCGATAATTTGGTCACTTGGCCTCCCCCCATTAAATAACTAAAAGTGAAATGGGTTTAATTATGCCTTAAAAGATTTGCTACATATTGGGGGTAAAGTATGTTGAAAACAAAATTTGATTTCCTCCATAAACTTCACTGTGAGGGGGCAATAAGTGATTTTCCTTGAAAATCCCCCTTTTTCCTTGTCCGGACGAAAAATCATGTTCCTTCCCCTCCTGTGTAGGATTAACACATTTAACTATCCTAACTAAGTCAGTTATTTACCCCCTATATATACCTAAGTGCCCAATGTATAGGGCAATGGATTACTCTCCATCCTTTACAGTAGCAGAGATGGGAAGTGCTATTTTGTCCGGGCGAAATCGTGTCCGGGCGAGTGACCATTAAATAACATGCCATGTTGAGGGGTTGATTTCCTACAGAAATTAAAATTTTATCTTAATGAAAATAACAGCTCTAGACAATTTAGACCTGTAGATAACAGAAATCACATCGTTATGTATGTCAGATGTGTCTTTTATATCATGAAATGAGTGTAATTATAATAAATGTTTGTAAAGATTCTTGGCATATGTCCGGGCGAATGACATTTGAGTAATAATCCATGTTGAGGGCTTGATTTTCTACAGAAACAATTGTCATATGACCATGACAATCTCAGATCTAGACCATTTTGACCTGTAGATCATGAAAATAACATGTTTCTTTATGTCAGATGTGACCTTATTATCGTAAAATGAGAATACTTTTGACGGTTTTTATCATGATTCTGCCTACATTTCTTGTCCTCACACAAAATTCAATATTCCTGCCTCTCCTCTGCACAATAGGGATATTCAAATATCCTAACTATGCCAGTTATTTACCCCCTACATATACCTTAGTACTCAATGTATGGGACAATTGATTGCTGCTAAACCTTTGCAGTATCAGGGATGGAAAGCCCTTTTTTGTCCAGGTGAAATTGTGTCCGGGCGAGTGACCATTGAGTAACATGCCATGTTGAGGGTTTGATTTCCTACAGAAATAATCATTTTATCTCATTGAAGATCACAGATCTGGACCATCTTGAGCAGTAGATGATGGAATTCACATTATTATCTGTGTCAGCTGATTCCTTGCTATCATAAAATGAGCCTACTTTTAATGGAATTTGATCACAATTCTGAACATAATGTCCAGGCGAGTGATGAACTACAAGGTATTTTGAACAGAAATTACAGATTTTTCCCCCATCAAAACTATATACCACCTGAAAGTACATGCCGTGGGCATTGTATTCCATATAATCAACAGTTCCTACCATAGTCTGTTCAGCTTTTATATAGAACAGAAAGAAATGAATATCTTAGAATCTGAGATTTACTTGAATTCCAGGCTAGGCCCTATAAGAAAATGAGCTGAGGGAAAGGCAAAAAGCCTATTACGTCTGACTACAATACTCCAAACCCATCTATTAGACCCAGTACTACAAGCAAAATCATAATAACAGTGGACCAGAAGCATATCATAGGTCATTTTGAATCAATAAAGGGAAAATACCCCGAATGGTTACTCGGGAGGACATCGTTTCCAGGTAGATAGGTTCTGGGCATTGCCATAGCAACGGTTTTCATATTTAACTCATAATATTTCATGTGCAGTTACCCCAAGACCTATACACTATCCACAAAAAATATTTTTGAGATACTACATAATTTTTTCTCAGACCTCTCAAAACTCCACCAAGGCCTATTTGCACACTTTCTATGATTTTTGACCACATATGCACAGGCACTGACACATTCCTCTGTAAAATTGTGTAATGTCGTTCTTGCCATGAATATGACCTTAGATGTTGAAATGGTGTTAAACATCTATTACTCACTCACTCACATGTGGCAAGGGCTGTTGCTACAATTACATGACAGAAAAAGGAAATTCTCTTGCCAGACTCTGTCTGTTTGTTGTTGCCATGAAGAATACAGAGTTAGCATGAACAGGCAGAGTTGGTTAGTTTTGCATTAATTTAGTTCCATATTTTCAAAATTCAATGAATATTAATACTTTGGCAATCAAAATTATTTGGATTTTTCTAAATCAATCTATAACATTTTTATGGTCTTTGCTAGCATGATATTCATAATATTAGCATTTCCATGGCAACCAGTGGGGTCTTAGAACCAGTTCAACTTGATCCATAGGCCTATTGAAGACTGATGAAATGCTACTATATATTTGTGTCTCAAAATTGTGACCCATCCTTACAAAATGGTTCGGAAGTCGCACATACAAAATGTTTAGTTATTGGCATATTCATTTACAGCTCATCAAGAGCTTTCATTTGGTATATAACACTTGCATATTTGAACAAGGTGGTCCTCTACAGCTCTTCTGTCAGTAAATTTAGTCGGATCAATTAAAAATTGATTAAACTTAGATAATTGACATATTAAAGATATGGTAATTTATGAATCCTATATAATTCCTATGTAATTCTATGTAACCATGAAAACTATAGCCATGTCTTTTAGGCATTTGGGGCTCAATTTCAGTTGAGTAAGAAAGGATTCTGAATGATATCTACCCATATATTAGTAAAATGCTGAAATATCATTTTTGAAATAACTAATATTTTTGACTCTATACCACTTGAAAAGGCCATATCTAGGCTTCAAAATGTGCGACTTCAGTACCACTTTGTTAAGATGGGTCACAATTGATAATAAGGAAGACAAAGTGATTGACATCATTAAGGTGCATTAGACTGTTATTGACAATGTCTTGAGCAGAGCCTCTTAGAATATTTTAGGAATGTAGAATATTGCTAGGGAACCAACACTATTTTTGTTTTACCTGACAATTTCAACAGAAATGAAGGCTTTGTGATACATATTACATGATAAAATGAAAGAAAGTGTAGAAATACTCACTTGAAGACTTGAAAGGTTGCTGTTAAATTGTGATTGCTAAGCAAAAACATGCTGTTGCTAAGCAAAATCATGTTGTTGCTAAGCAAAGACATACTGTTGCTAAGCAAAAACATGAAAAATTCCTTGTTGCTAGGAAACATGAGTTTCTTAGCAACAAGCCATCGCTATAAATAGAATGTCTGACCTGGATTTAGGGGGGGGTAGGAATGATTACCTTCTTTATTTGTGCATGTTTTATCCCCTTTGTCATGCTATTTTGTTGATTGAAGTGGTTGCTAAGCAACCATGATTAAGAAAACAAATGCTCAACGTAACCAGGCCGGCAACAGGCAGATTCTGAATCGCCATACCCTAATTGTTCAAAATCAATCAAAAAACCTTTGCCATACCTTGGTGCAAGGTATACCCCCTTGGCTACCTGACTATATAGGACATCACTAACATTATATAAATGCCCCATAATGTGTGTTTCCTGCAATTTGTCACTCATTATTTACATTTTCCACTTGGTACCAAAATTCTCAAAATCTTTTAAAAATACCAATTTTATATTTGTAGACTAACTATGAAAATTAAAGATTTTATGACAGTTTTAGGAAGAAAACTGGTGGACCTACGTACGTTGATGAATCTTGTATATGAACAAATTACATGGGTTGCTATAAAACAGAATTATTTGCAAGAAAACTGATATATTTTGTTCATACAGTCATAACAACATGTTGGCTAGGGGTCTTTATCATTTATATCTATGATAAGAATAGATTATGCTGCAATTAATTATACCCACTTATGGAGCTGGACCTACGTATGGTGATGTGCCTATGTACAGTGATGTCTATGCATTGCAGTCATTATCTTCACAAATTTATTGATTTCTGGTATTGTAACTGGTCCATAGTATTCATCCTTAGTCAATTGAAGTATATCAACAGGTTTATAGATAGCATTAGGTATTTCTATCATTCTATGGCATAGGTTTCAATCATGGACCTATGCATGGTGATGTACCTACATACGGTGATATTTCCATGATTTCTCCGAATAGGTTGTAATGTATTCATCCAGTTATGACAATATTTTGCATGGATATTCCCTGGACCATATATATTAACATGTTACGAAATAATTTACTAAATATCAATTACTCTCCTTTAATCAATGATTCAATGTACCTATGTACGGTGATGCTAAGGGGTACACAACATGCTTGTCCGTCCTATAGGTCATTGACATATGCATGTTAGAAATATTTTATATTAATATTATATTGCCTCCCATTGAGCCATAAAAACTGAGACATCTATATATCCCAAGAGGATTTCCTCCTTGACATTATACTCATTCTAGTGTACCTACGTACGGTGATGCAAATGTTACACAACTACATTTTTCCTTATAAAGAACAAGAAAATGAACTCTGATGGTGTCAAAATTTTCGTTTTTCAATTCTACAATAGTCCATATGAAAAGTGTTATTATGGATCTTATTGTACCCCAAATAAATCACTTAATGTGTTTTACTTATATTTTTTTTAGTTGAAAACCTTTGAAATATCCACATTTTACCCTGTTATTGGCATAGATTAGATCACTACATGGGCAAAAGTGGGTACCCATAGTATGATAATTGTTAGCAGCAATGTGAATGTATAAACAATATAGCAGTTAGACCCCCTGTTAAGTGTACATAGATGGGGAAAGGTATAGTGAGCCTGTGCTCCATTTTCGTGAGAATTGACCATATGTGCCTGAAATCTGTATATTTATGCTCTATTTAATAGAGGAAGAGGTTCTGTGCCTTAGAATGTAACAGGGATGTAATCCAATAAGTTATATTGAGTGTATGGTGGAGTAATCAATATGTTGTCACCGCTTCAGCGTTGGTCACGTTTTTTGGGAATTTTGATGAATTTGAGGAGCTTTAGGTAATATGCTTACCAGCCCGATGAATCATGTTGTATGGTGTTAAACTGTTCTATATTGCTTAGTAGAAATGTTTGGCTGGTTCAAAAGTGCAAAATGAATTATGATGGTGTATTTTTATGTAAGCTGTGGCGCGCTCATAGTTGTAAATCTTGGGAAAAAAATGTCAAAATTAATTTCAAAGTCATGATAGGGGCCCTTAATGTGCCTGAAATCTGTATATTTATGCTCTATTTAATAGAGGAAGAGGTTATGTGCCTTAGAATGTACATTGTAACAGGGATGTAATCCAATAAGTTATATTGAGTGTATGGTGGAGTAATCTTCAGTGTTGGTCATGTTTTCGAGAGTTTGCGAGGGTTTGTTGAAGGCCAAGATAAGTTGCTCGAGTTACTTATAGATGGCCAAGGGTCCTTTTCCTGTATAATAGACCTTCTTAAGACAAAGCAGAGTAATTTTCAAGAGAATATGATGAGTTTTGATGAATTGAGGGTAAAGTTAAAATTGTGAATCGATTTTCAGCAAATTTTACACCTCGCGCTATATTACACAAGACCCATAATTCAAAAAGTTTAGATCCCCGGTTTTTGATTTTTGATCAACTTAAACTACTATATTGTAGTATTGTTGAGACAGCATTTGGTGACAATCCAAGCATTACTCAGTGTAGTTTTGATGTTATATCTAAAAACGTGACCAACGCTGAACGATTTTCTAAGGGTTTTACGCCGTGTGCTATAAAAACTGAACCCCTGGGAGTTAAATCCTTGAATGAACCTTTCTGATATGCCAAGATGTAGGGCTTTCAATAAAATAAAGTGTTTTTAAGTAATACTGAGTTTGTAAATCCATCAGTCCTGAGCCAGATATGCATAGAAAGTTGAATCCCCCCATATGGGCGAAAGAGGTCATGAGGTCATTATGTCACACCCAGTGATGGCGACCACCCATTGGCTGCCGGTAAGCATTGATAATGCTTTTTTAATGGATTTTGGTTAAGCTAACTTTAGTTGTAGAATTGCCAGGATTCAAGGTAGTATGATATACCATTTTATTATTCCATAAATTCTAACATATTATTGTATTAATCAAAGAATATCTATGAAATTAATACAGAGGTTGGTTCTAAGAGCTATAAGAGCGCTCAAACTTTGTATAAGAGCGTTCATGCCCCTCTGCACACCAGCCAGAGTCAGTTAGACAGAGTTTCTGACATCAAAGGCTCCGACCTAATGGTTCACTGCACAATATAATAAAAATGAGGGTCTCAGTGTGCGACCTCATGGTTCAGTGCACAAACTAATAAGTTGTAAGTGAATGCAACCGGCCGTCACGGGTGCCTGAGCACCGCTGACGCCGTCATGAGTGTCTGAGCACTCTAATAACTGAACAATGGGTTACATAAGCACGACGCCATAACCGTCCGGTCACTCTAGCGTCGCTCCTGAGCAAGCTAGGTCAAATATCAAAACATTTATGGAAAGCCCATAATTAGACGGTCAGAATGAGTCCAAGATCAAGGCGGAACTCCCATTATTAAGGAAGTTACGCCATGGAGACTGAATGGAGCTATGAGTGCACTACAGACAAACCGGCGGGAGTTACGCGCCTATCCAGCGGGTAGTTTAAACTTGGCATATTTAACTCTGCGCATGCGCAAAATGGCGGTTGTAGCTGCGTAAACGACCGAGATATGAGGGTTTGAAGTTACAGAACCGACCAAGACAATGGGGGACACAGAGGCGCCCATGGGGGTCCTTTGTGCACCCAGTGACACATGAAAGGCTCCCCTCTAACAATTGCAGAGTTAGGCAGATGCTACTGGCCCCAGTCAGTCTGGAGGTGCTTTTCCAAGATTTGCTACAAATAGCCTGTCTGCACCTCCAAGAGGACAGAACACCAAGAACCGCTCTAGAGGTAACATCTCCAGTCATCTCCTGCTACCTGCTATACCACTGCACTATGGTGGACCTATGCTAGACAGGCATTGGTTTCTATCATTAGTGGCCAGGGGGTATCTTCCTCAAGACTTCCACCAGAGGGTAAAGTTATTCATTATTACATTATTCCTCTAAGCAGCAGGTCAGGAGCTAGGTGTGGGAACCCACCTAGAACTATGCTGGACATTGTATTATTATTACCTCACAGGTGGAGTGGAACAGAACATTATACTTTATAACTTACTGTATATTTACTGTATGTACAAATTACCTACATACTAACTACTGTATGATTGATTTTTCCTACATGTTGCCTAAAGTTGAATAAACCAGTGACAACTGGAAATAACACTATTTTATGAGAGCTTAATGTATTTACACTATATACCACTAGTCTTATGATATTTCTCATATGACAACTTGATCATGCACAATTACTAGTATGACAAAGTGGTGGAGAACATCCTACTAAGATCCCAAATTACCCAATGCTCTCTAAAAATTAAGCTGGCAACATTACTGAAAACAATCATACACACAGTAAAACCCACTCCACCCACCCAGTGACCTTGACACCATGCCCACCAAGGTCACCAGTGAGATCTCCCACATACCAGTGAGATCCCCCACACACCAGTGAGATCTCCCACACATCAGTGAGATCTCCCACACATCAATGGGATCTCTCACACATCAATGAGATCTCCCACACGTCAGTGAGGTCTCCCACACGTCAGTGAGGTCTCCCACACGTCAGTGAGGTCTCCCACACGTCAGTGAGGTCTCCCACACATCAGTGAGGTCTCCCAAACGTCAGTGAGGTCTCCCACACGTCAGTGAGGTCTCCCACACGTCAGTGAGGTCTCCCACACGTCAGTGAGGTCTCCCACACGTCAGAGAGGTCTCCCACACGTCAGAGAGGTCTCCCACACGTCAGTGAGGTCTCCCACTAGTCAGTGAGGTCTACCCCACACATCAAGGTCTTATCAGTCAAGCTGGCAGAAAAACACACAAAGACCTTACGTAGTCAGGGGCCTGTTGAAGAGGTCTCCCTCCCACCAGATGCTACTGGCCCCAGTCAGTCTGGAGGTGCTTTTCCAAGATTTGCTACAAATAGCCTGTCTGCACCTCCAAGAGGACAGAACACCAAGAACCGCTCTAGAGGTAACATCTCCAGTCATCTCCTGCTACCTGCTATACCACTGCACTATGGTGGACCTATGCTAGACAGGCATTGGTTTCTATCATTAGTGGCCAGGGGGTATCTTCCTCAAGACTTCCACCAGAGGGTAAAGTTATTCATTATTACATTATTCCTCTAAGCAGCAGGTCAGGAGCTAGGTGTGGGAACCCACCTAGAACTATGCTGGACATTGTATTATTATTACCTCACAGGTGGAGTGGAACAGAACATTATACTTTATAACTTACTGTATATTTACTGTATGTACAAATTACCTACATACTAACTACTGTATGATTGATTTTTCCTACATGTTGCCTAAAGTTGAATAAACCAGTGACAACTGGAAATAACACTATTTTATGAGCGCTTAATGTATTTACACTATATACCACTAGTCTTATGATATTTCTCATATGACAACTTGATCATGCACAATTACTAGTATGACAAAGTGGTGGAGAACATCCTACTAAGATCCCAAATTACCCAATGCTCTCTAAAAATTAAGCTGGCAACATTACTGAAAACAATCATACACACAGTAAAACCCACTCCACCCACCCAGTGACCTTGACACCATGCCCACCAAGGTCACCAGTGAGATCTCCCACATACCAGTGAGATCCCCCACACACCAGTGAGATCTCCCACACATCAGTGAGATCTCCCACACATCAATGGGATCTCTCACACATCAATGGGATCTCTCACACATCAATGAGATCTCCCACACGTCAGTGAGGTCTCCCACACGTCAGTGAGGTCTCCCACATGTCAGTGAGGTCTCCCACACGTCAGTGAGGTCTCCCACACATCAGTGAGGTCTCCCAAACGTCAGTGAGGTCTCCCACACGTCAGTGAGGTCTCCCACACGTCAGTGAGGTCTCCCACACGTCAGTGAGGTCTCCCACACGTCAGAGAGGTCTCCCACACGTCAGAGAGGTCTCCCACACGTCAGTGAGGTCTCCCACTAGTCAGTGAGGTCTACCCCACACATCAAGGTCTTATCAGTCAAGCTGGCAGAAAAACACACAAAGACCTTACGTAGTCAGGGGCCTGTTGAAGAGGTCTCCCTCCCACCTAGATCTAGGAGGCCCACAGGAGGCAAACCAGCCTCCAGTACAACAGACCCACACTCAGTAGACCCCACACCACCCACCCTGTCTACTCAGGGAACAACCAGTTCCCAGGGATCCAACAGTTCCCAGGGATCTCTACAGGACGCTCAACTCACGCTATCTACCTCAGGGGAAGAAGGATCTGCCTCAGGGGGTGGATCCACACCCTCATCTAGATCCTCCACCCCAGCTCCGGCCTTTGACAGCCACTCCTCCAGAGACACTTCTCCCACACCCTCCATCATGGACACCGATGAAGGCCCCCAACCTAATCAGACAACTGAGAAGATAAGGGCCTATGAGAAGGCCATCCAAGATGCAGTTACTGCCCTAGAGACCAACAAGTCCCTGCAGGAGGAAAGGGAGAGAATCCTCAACCAACAACTGGCAGAGAGGAATGCAGCAATAGATGCTCAACAGAAGGCCATGGAAGATCAGCGGAAGTCCCTAGAGAGACAACAACAACAGATAGCAGATCTCATGAAGATGGTATCATCCCAGACCCCACAGCCTCCCACACCTGCCATCACACCTGTTGTCACACCATCTGCCTCTGGATCCAAGGATGACATCATAATCTCCATGGTGTCCAACATGACCAAACTCATAGACAGAAAACAACAGGACGACAGAAAGATCAGGCTACATGAGGTAACAAAACCCAAAACCTTCTCATACCCATCACCACTCATGTCAACAGCATTATTTATTGATCACAAATTCCCAGAATATCTGAAGGATAAGTACAAAGTAACAGACAGTGACACCATGGTAACATATTTACCCAAGTATCTTGAAGGACAAGCACTAGCTTGGTTTGAATCCTTCAGGGAAAGTGCCACACCTGATATGTTGACATGGACCAATGTAGTGAATAAATTAAAAGAGTATTTTGCTACTCGAGACAATATCATCTCAAGGACAGCACTCCGTGCACAAAAGATAGATGAACCTGTCCTAGACTATGCATGCCATCTCAGGAAAGTGTGTAATGCCCAACGCCAAAGCGATGAAATCTTGAGCAAGGCATTTACCCAAGGCATGAGGCCCTGGATCTCTGTAGCTCTTGAGAACAAGAAAATAGACTCTTTTGACCAAGCCCTAGACCTAGCCCTAGAGGTTGAGACCCAAGAAAGATCTAGGAAGGTAAGGGAGGCAGAGTCTAACCCACAGCCTACTAAGAAGAAGGTCCAGGAAATCAGCACTAGTGCAGATGAAGATGTTAACCTAATGTCTAGTGCCCATGTAAGGCAACAGGAAGCTAAGGTTACATCAAGAGACCCTACTGGTAGATATAGAGGAAACAACTATGACCCCAACTACAAATCCAATAGAGGTAGAGGTAGAGGGGGCAACAACAACAACCGGGGGGGTCACAACAGTAGGAAAGACAACAGCTCTTCCAACTCCAACAATGGTAACTCTTCATACAGTGATAGGAGAGACAGAACCCCAAGTAATGGCAGATCCTATAATAATCAAGGATCCAACAGTAGAAGCCATAGTCCACATAGGAGCTACAACTCTGGATCCTATAATCAAGGATCCAACAGTAGAAGCCATAGTCCACACAGGAACTACAACAGTGGATCCTACAACAACTCTGGATCCTACAACAACCAGGGATCCAACAACTCTGGTCATTATAACCAGGGTTCCAACCCACGTCAGGAGGATTACAAACCTGACACAAGAGGTTACCAGGGGAACCAACACAGTAACCCCCAAATACCACCTCATGTAATGGATCAAATCTCCAAGCTCCTGGTGGCAAGCATCTCAACCACCCCACAGAACCAGGAAAACTAGGATGTCACAGTGCCGATGGGCCAGTGCGCTGTGACACCCCTACCGGTAGATATAGAGACAATTGCTAGTGCCAATATACCATCTAACAGAAAGAGACGTCCATCAGTGATACACATCACCCCACCAGATTCATCATCAAAAGATACAGGTGAGAGTACCAAGCTTTCTATTGTACTTCTTCAAAATGGCTGTATCAATGCAAACCTATATGATGTTTCAGATGTACAATGTTTGGTTGATACAGGTGCTACTATCACCTGTGTCAGACAATCATTCCTCATGGACCTCCAAAAGAGATTCCATATCCAACTGAGGAAATCTAAAATCAACATCCACTTGGCAGATGGATCAGTGTGTCATGTTAGACATTCAGCTATGCTGAACTTTAGAATCCAAGGTGTCAGATTCCAATACCAATTTGCTGTAATACCCAACCTCACACAGCCCGTTGTTCTCGGCACAGATTTCTTAAGCACTACAAAATCTCAAATTGAATTTAATGTTGATCCTGAACAAATTCTCAAACCCATTAGAGCAGTGAGGGATTTCACCATCCCTCCATTCTCTGAACTTGCAGTATTGGGTAAAGTCACATCTACTCAATCACTGCAAGGCAAAACTGGAGTAGTAGATAACCTCCAAAGAAATAACAATGCCCCATATCTAGTTCAAAGGGCAGCAGTAACCCCCAGGGAAAATAACAAACATCCCCTAGTGTTACTCAACACCAGCAGGCGCCCACATAAAATCAAAAAGGGTGCCATCATAGCTCTATTTCAGGAAGTCAAGGAATCTGATTTAGAAGAACCTCAACAGGTGTCAGACACTACCCCACACACTGATCAATCCATCTCAGCCATACAGCCTGAGGATGTAACTCAATTCAGTGACACAGACTCAGACTGTGAGTCCACATATGCTGACCCTGAACCCAACTCAATCAGACTCTCTGAAATAGCTGCTATACATAGTGAGGCACATGACCTCGAGCCAGAATTGGAAGAGAATGTTCCACCAAAATCTGTGCTCACATCCAAAGATCAGCATGATAGATTAGAATCACTGCTGACCAAGTATGATGATATATTTGTAGGAAAAGATGGAGACATTGGTGCCACACACCTGTATACACACTCAATACATGTAAAACCTGAGGCAGTGCCATGTCATTTCCTACCATATAGACAAACACCAGAAAAACAGGCCGCAATAGGGGAGGAGTGTGAAAGGCTAGTACAACAGGGCATTCTGAGAGAATGTGCTGAGGGCCCCTGGGCTTCCAGATCCTTTTTAGTACAAAAATCATCGGGAGGCCATAAGCTCGTCACAGATTTTCGTTATTTGAACCAAAACACGATAAATCAAGCCTTATCTACACCCCGGGCCGATGACACTCTAGACATGATAGGGTCACTCAGACCAAGAGTATTCAGTAAGCTAGATGCCCAACAGGGATTTTTTCAAATTCCTATAAGACAGGAGGACCAGCATAAAACCGCATTCATAGCAAATGACAAAAAATATGTCTACGAAAGGATGCCGATGGGTTTAGCGACCGCACCTGCAGGATTCTGCCATCTAGTCACATTAATTCTGAACAAACTCAAATACAAATGTGCCCTACCATACCTAGATGACATATTGGTATTATCACCATCAATCGAACAACACTTCCATGACCTGGAAGATGTGTTCAACAGCTTAAGAGTTGGTAAACTCAAACTGAAGAAATCAAAATGTGAATACTTCATAGACAGAATAGACTTCTTGGGAATGAGAGTCACACCCATGGGACTGCAACCATCTCCCACAAAGGTGGAGTCAATCAAAACCTTCCCAACACCAAAATCAGTCAAAAATGTCAGATCCTTCACAGGCCTATGCCAATACTTCAAAAAGTTTATCAAAGGTTATGCCCAAATTGCTAGACCATTATATGATCTACAGACACATCTCAAAGCATTTGTCTGGACAGAAGAGGCAGATAATGCTTTCAAATTAATTAAAGCATGCCCTCTGTACCAATGCTCTTCTCAGATATCCAAACTATGAGAAAGAGTTCAGTTTGGCAACTGATGCTTCCAATGTGAGTTTAGGAGCTGTACTCTCACAGAGAGATAATGAAGGAGTGCTCAGACCAGTAGCCTTTGCAGGTAGAACCCTCTCCAAACATGAGAGAAATTACAATACCACAGAGAGAGAACTACTGGGAGTAGTGTATGGAGTATTACACTTCAGACACTATCTAGAGACTAGACACTTCCAATTATACACAGACCATGCAGCCCTAATACCACTATTAACCAATACAGGACTCACACATAGATGGGCCAGATGGGCTCTAGACATACAGCAATTTTCATTCACCATCCAACATGTGAAAGGTGATGATAACATACCACCAGATGCTATGTCTAGAAGAGAATACCCAGATTCTGGACCCATGACTAACCCTCCACCACCACCAAGGAGAGTTAGAGCAGCCAGTAGAACCAAGTTTGCAAAAGTAACAAAGAAAGTACCATTCAAAAGGGATGATCCACCCAACACCATCGAAAGGCCAGAAACACCCATTAGGGGTATCTTGAAGCAATCTACACACTATGTGTTTTGCCACTGTGAGAGAGAATACTCACAACTCTTTCCAGATAATGACTTCGAGCCTATTGAATTCTCATCACTCAATCAGATGGTGAAGGCAACTCCTAAAGAGCCACCCTTCACCCCACCTGACTCAGATGATGAAGATTCAGAAGACACAATATATGCTATCACTCAAGCAACTTCCAAATCAGTCCGATTCTTTGAACCAATGCAGGGAGAGGAAACATCAAACCATTTGTGTCCTATGACCACACGCTCGAAGACTAGAGAAATGTTTCAGGAGGGCACACCAAAACCCCCCACACAATCACAAACTATTCTAAATGAGAAAAAGGTCACAGGAAACAAACCTACCAAAACCCCACCTGCCAGGAAAAATGTCAGAAAAGACACTGCATCTACTAAGTCAAAGAACTCTGAGACAAAGAAGATTGACAAAAAGCAAATTGTGCCTTTAAAGAAAAAGGTTGCCACTCCCACCAAGGCGAGAATAGGCCCTCCAAAGGAGCCTACACACCAAAACAAGAGTGACACACCCCAACAAAAGGCACAAGATAGGCCAATAGTCGATGAAAAAGAAAAAGAAAGAGACAGAATAAAACAACATGTGCTAGATATAAATCAATTACTGGATCAGATTCCCGACACATCCATCTCAGGTTCAAACCTTGGCTTGGAACAAAGGAAGGACAAGGACCTATTGCCCCTCATACAATATCTTGAGGATGGGACCTTGCCTGCACCAAAAGCACAAGGAAACAGAATCATCAACCAAGGCCAGACATACACCTCGGTAAATGGTACATTAGTCCATATATGCCCCATAAATTGGAGAAAAACCAATACTGTACCACTTCAAATTGTTATACCACAGAAATGGGTAACAAGTACACTACAGTATTTCCATGACTCACCTACCGGCGGCCATCTTGGTTCAAGTAGGATGCTGTCAGCACTCCGACCTAGGGTATATTGGAAGTCTATGCTAGCAGACACAACAAAATATGTTTCCACCTGCCACACATGCCTCACAGCAAAAAGGCAAGTACACTCACACAAAACACCAATGACAGTGAGAGAGTACATGGCTTCACCAATGAAGTTCCTAAACCTCGACGCAGTGGGACCACTTCCCACAACTGCCAGGGGAAACAAACATATACAAGTCTGCATAGATTATGCTACCAGATATGCAACAGCTTGGGCTACTACTGACTTAAAAGCTGAAACAACAGCAGCAGAGTTCTACAAGAATATAATTTGTCATCATGGAACACCCGCCACTCTTCAAACAGACAATGGAACATGTTATACAGGTGCAAAGTTCACAAAGTTAACTAAACACCTCAAGATCAAACATAAATTCTCCTCACCATACAGGCCACAATCAAATGGGCTTGTGGAGAGATTCAATGCTAGCATCGGCACAGCGCTCAGAGCATTCTGCTCAAAGCACCAAAACAATTGGGATTCATTTATTGAACCCATAACCTTTGCATTAAACAACACTGAATCCCAAACCACAGGATTCACCCCTTTCTTCCTACTCCATGGAAGAAACCCAGCCACCCCAATGGACTTAGGGCTGGGAATACAGGAGGACATATTATGATATACCATTTTATTATTCCATAAATTCTAACATATTATTGTATTAATCAAAGAATATCTATGAAATTAATACATAGGTTGGTTCTAAGAGCTATAAGAGCGCTCAAACTTTATATAAGAGCGTTCATGCCCCACTGCACACCAGCCACAGTCAGTTAGACAGAGTTTATGACATCAAAGGCTCCGACCTAATGGTTCACTGCACAATATAATAAGAATAAGGGTCTCAGTGTGCGACCCCATGGTCCAATGCACAAATTAATAACTTGTAAGTGAATGCAACCGGCCGTCACGGGTGCCTGAGCACCGCTGACGCCGTCATGAGTGTCTGAGCACTCTAATAACTGAACAATGGGTTACATAAGCACGACGCCATAACCGTTCGGTCGCTCTAGCGTCGCTCCTGATCAAAGCATTTATGGAAAGCCCATAATTAGACGGTCAAAATGAGCCCAAGATCAAGGCGGAACTCCCATTATTAAGGAAGTTATGCCATGGAGACTGAAAGGAGCTCCGAGTTCCCTACAGACAAACCGGCGGGAGTTACGCGCCTATCCAGCGGGCATTATAAACTTGGCATATTCAACTTCGCGCATGCGCAAAATGGCGGTTATAAACGCATAAACGACTGAGTTATGAGGGTCTGAAGATGCAGAACCGACCAAGACAAAGGGGGACACAGCGGCGTCCATGGGGGTCCTTTGTCCCCCAGTAGTATATACATGCAAACTGAGCGCAATGGATTAGCTACTAACTAGGTCATGACCTACTGGTAGACCGGAAGTGACCTAGTTTCAGCCAATCAGAGGGCTGGATTTGACAGGAAGTGACGTCATAAGGTCATGACCTAGTTTTTTCGACCAATCAGAGAGCTGGATTTCATTTGACCTAGTGACCTGACCTAGTTGCATAAATTAAAAGAATTGTGCAATACCTAGAGCTGACCTACTTACAAACCGGAAGTGACCTACTAACCTACTTGCAAAAACGTATGACCTACGTATGAGGGTGTATTGTGCAATCCTTGAAACAAATTACACAATAACCATGACTCATTTTCTGATGCAATGTTCCTATGAATTTACGCAATACTTATGACTCACTATTTTGATATGAGATTAAATGCAACAAAGACACAACTCGGTTTTTTTAATTCAATCTTTTTATTTTTTTCTTCCTATCAGAGTACATGCTAGGTATGAATCATTATAATCAGATATGCTTTGCAAGCAGAGTACATGGATATTATATGGAAAATGAATTCTTGTTGCAGTACCAACTGCACCCGGTCTTGGCTGGAGTAGGACTTTGACTACGGTCCTCTAAGGCCCGCATTCTCTCCATTAAATCCTTCAAGGCCTTTCTTCCTATGTCGTTCTCCTCCAGGGCTACCACTTTGTCCATTAACTCGGCCATGATGATGAGAATCTTGTCTATTACTTCCGCCGTGCTCTGAAGCCCGTCTATCACGTCCAGTTCACGTTTAACTTTTCCTTTCACCAAAAGATTGCTCACGTCTGCTTTGACTGCTACTTCTTCTGGACTCATCTCGAAATTCATTGCCTCTTCTTCTCTCTTTTTCTCAGGAAGGGCCTAACTATTTTGTCCATTAAGTTGAAGGGGACCTGAGAAAACCTTTTCACAGTGTGGTGTGGATCCTTGGTCCGACATGTTTCTATGAGGAAGTTAATGCAGTGGGCTCCACACGTTTTAGCGTAAAAGTTTTGCACTTGTTTTCTGCTGAACGACCCGTGACCATCTGACGACTTTTGCATGAACCTCTGGTGATATATAGTAAACGGAGGTAGGCCATAGGGATCAAAGTAGAATACATTCCCGTTATGAGAAACGTAAAATGCCACCCAGTGCTGACCAGGTTTAGAGCTTGGATCTGTGTTACTGACGAAACATGTAGAGGGAATTGGTTTTTTAGGACATTGATTACTGGCAAAAGTTCCCAGGTAGAACCGCCTTGTGTGTGGATGGTTTCCCAGTGCACCTGTTATGTCTGAAGTTCTCATTTTTTTCTCAGTTCATGTGGTAGTCTGTGACAGGAAGACAGTCAGCCGTTAGTTGGATGTTGTTGTCGTAGAAGGAACACAAGACGGCAGATATGGCGTGAGTAGTCGGGGCGGCAAACCTAAGGGAAATGCCCAGCTTTCCTTGCTTGATGAGATTTATACGACTGTCTTCAGGTGCTCTGTCTGGGGTGAGGTCGAAAACAAAGAAGGAATATCCATCTTTGAAATCTTCCAAAGTTATGCCACAGTCTTGCCCCAAAGCCGACAGCCCACTGTCTATGAACATTTGACTGTAGGCTCTGATGCAGTTGCCTGTTTCGAAGTCGGTCTTCAACTCAAACTTTTGATCGTCATATCTCACACATATTTCCTTCACGTTGAAATGCCTGCAGTTGAAAGGATTTTCTGTCTTAGTCCCAGCAGCTGCTGTTTCCTTTATCATACACAAGACTATCCTGGTGGGGATCTGAGTAGTGTCAGGTTGAGTCCAACTGTAGTCTTGTGAGCCGCCGTCCAAAGTGTGTTTAGTTACTTTACACCTGGCTATGTGATAGTTGAAAGGGCCCCAATGTGGATTCCTGACACTGCTGACGTGAGTTTTCACCACCTCGTCGTCGACACATTTTTGGAGAAGTGACATTTCAGCTTTGGTGATTTTGACCCAGTAGTTTTGATCGGCTGCTTGCATCATGTAGTAATTGGGCTGATTTTTTTCGAATATGAACTTGATTTCACAGTTCGGAGGCAGCACCTTGCACTGTTTAATTAAATCCAGGTGCGGCTTCATTACTAAGGCATGCTTGTTGCGGGCACTGAACTCTGCTCTCCGTGCCGTCCATCCAGCATTTTCGCCCGCTCTGGCTTCCATGTGACCACAGGTGTCTTTCATGTACTTTTGACACCCTTTTAACCGAGTCTCTTTGTCTTCTTTGTTGCAACAAATTGTGTCCAAAATGTAGGCCTTGAGACCATAGTCTTCATTGTTGCCGGTGACTTTCTCCCCATTTATCAGCAACTGGCAGGAAGCAAAGAGAGCGTGTGCCAAGTTGTTGACTGGAGCAGCTTCTATGCCTACGGCAAGGTGAGTTGTTCCGTCTGCCGCCACGGCTTCCAGTTCCATGTACAGCTCAGTTTCTGAGAGGTCTGTGTACAGGTTGCTTGGTTCGAAGGTGAAGTCAAATGATTCAGTGTGTGGAGTCAGGGCATTGTTGGTAGTTTTGGTTATTTTTTGACATTTTAATATGTCCTTTTGAGTGACAGGCAAGGCGTGTAGGTCTAGTTCACCTACTGCACATACCTGACCCTTGGGATGAAGGAGACTCATGACTAGAACAAGGTCCTTCCTCTAGCTTGTCCTCTGCCTCTGCCGCGTTGCCCCTTACGTCCTCCGCGCTTGCCGGTTGCTCGTCGTTTGACTGGAGGAGGTTCAGATGTACCTTTTATGTATCCTTGAGCAGAAGAAGCAGCCCTTTTGAGTAAGTTCTTCCCTGTAGCTTTACTTCTCCTAACTACACTTTTCTTGAAGCCTTTTCCTGTTACCACGTCGGACAAGACTCCAGCTCCTGTAGTAAGCAAGGCTTTGCCTGCAGATTTGGCAGCCGAGCGTCCTATTTTACTTAAGAGGGGAACAGCTCCTCTCAGTAAACCACCTATTAACGAACCAAGTCCGTGCCCTCTTTGTCTGCCCCTGCCACCGTACGCTGGTAAAGCACCGTTCCCAAACTGTGATTTTCTGTAGTATTCAGCGTACTGACCCCTAGGGGCCAGGTATGGAGGTGTTCCATAGTAGTGAAGCATGGTAATATACTCCTATCCTTGAAGAGGTCTGAAGGCAAGTACCACCGACACTGATCCGCTTTCAAATGGTATAGGTTCCCCAGTCTTGTCTCTTAAGTATATCCCTATCTGTCTGAAGGTGGTTTTAGTGACTGGCAGATATATCAAGTTCTGTAAACTTATGGTCTGCATGTCACCGTTGTAGCGATTTATGTTGATTTGCCTCAGAAGGGGTGCTTTAGAATCACCCACAAGACTGTGCTTGACTATGTCAGAGTACACGAAAGCACATCGACTTTTGAACTGAAGGTCTACCACGTAGGGGCTTTGTGTCTTTCCACTTAGGAAAACACTTCCGTCAAAACCTAATTGTTTCCCTAAGTTTTCTGGGAGTTGCATGACCACACCAGGAGGCAAGGAAACTACACTTTTCATTGTGTATTTGTTGTAGTGAAACACGGTGGCTTTGTTGTTTTTCCTGTAGTTTCTTAGTTTTCTCACCAACATGCTCTGTAGTTTATTTATGGTCCTGTTCAAGTATCCTATCAACTCTGAGTTGCTTTCCAGGTTCACACCTTCTAAGGCAAACATATTGTAGATACTACCTTCCTTGAAGTAATACTTAGACAGGTATCTGCTAATTTCCTTGAAGCGTGTACATATTTTTACAGCCTGTAACTGACTGGGAGAGAGCGGAGAAACATTAGCAGAGTCTGTAAAGACGGCCTTTTCTTCAAAAAAAGAAAGAGACCTTTTTTCCCTGTCATCCATAGACATCACTTCAGCCACAGCCGACGATATTTCCCTTTTCTCTCTACCTGCCGTGTCACGCTCCCCCTCAGCCTCCTCCTCTTCCTTTTCCTCCTTCTCTGGCGTGGGTTGGTTAGAAGTGAATCCTCCAGATGGCGTCTCAGTCGCAGCAGCAGGAGTTGGTGGACTTTCACTTGCAGGACCAGCAGGAGGAATGGTTTCAGTCGATCCCACAGGGTTGACATGACGTAGGTTTTTTGTTATTTTTACTCCTCTCTTCAAAGCAGATTGGGCTGATAAATTTGATGTAGAGCTTGAAGCTCTACTGAAGACACTATGGGCTCCTGGTTTTTCCAGAGGAAAAAATTCTCTTCTGCGTTTGTTCAATAAAGCTACTACAGAGCGGAGGTTGTTTGTCAGGTCGTTTTCTCCCTGTACCAAGAGAATGGGTTCTTCTTTGACGTTGTACCACGTGGTAGGACAGGTTATTTCTTGAAGAGCACACTCTAACTGAGTAGGAGAGTTAATGTATTCTGCCAAAATTGTATTGTAACTAGTTAAAGTGTTGTCAGGAAAAACGTTCATAGATGAGTTACTAGGTAAAGTTAAGGTAAACGCCATTTGTTTATGTTTTTGACAGGTTCCCAAGAGTTAAACTTGTCTCCATAACCCTTCCACTTGATCAAGGCTTCTCTTTTCTTGCCTTTTCCTCTGTATTTTACTATTTTTTCTATGTTGTAGCGTCTTCCGTGACGGACTTGCACCTTCTGGACCTCAGGTTCGTAGAAGCTTCCTTTTATCTCTTCTCCAAGGAGATCTTTCAGGTGGTACCCTTTGGGCGAAATGTTGTCGACTGTGTATATTTCCTCTGTCCAGTTAGGTTCGTACCCTCTGTTAAATGTTTTCTTTGTTTTCAACATTCGCACTTGATTTTTTCTCTTCAACTGAAGGACAGGAACTTTTTTCTTTTGAGGTTGATCGTACAACCTGTAGAACAAGACTTCAGAGTTGTCTTTATTTATGTCTGAAGGGGCAGCTCCTAAGGCTTTGTGGTAAGTCAAATTGTAGGACTTAACCAAGTCGGGCAGCAAGTCAACCCATTTGTAGTTATTGAAATGAGAAAAACATCTCCACATTTTTCCTTGTAAGGTAGAGTTGAACCTTTCGGCTAAGGCACACTTCACGTCGTCGTTCTCTCCTGTGAAAAAATTGATTTTTTGATCTTCACAGTGTTTTTTGAAAATTTTGTTGACAAACTCTTTGCCCTTGTCAGTTTGAATTTGTTGAGGTTTTCTTTCTTTGCTCATTTTTTTGAAAGCCTCTGTCACGTCATCAGCTCTCTTACTTTTCACAGGTTGTCCAAAACCATACCTTGAAAAAACATCTATTCCCGCTAGAATGTACTGGTATCCTTTGTTTTCCTTTGAAAATTCTCGCATGTCTATGAGGTCAAGTTGCCACTGTTTGTCTATGCCCCATGTTTGTGTTTTTCTTCTTGGAAATCTTCTCTTGTAAGGTTTGTGTCTGGTGTAAGCGTCTACATCTTCCAAAGCTTGTTCTATGTTTTTTTTCTTTGTTTTCTTGAAGTGATGACGTTGAAGTTTAGAAACGCTGGTGAAACTTCCAGGTTGTTTAGGATCTGTGTAAAACCTGAGCACATCTTTTTTCAAAGCCTTGTGCGCCATATAAACTTACGTCCAGTTCCTTTTTGACTTACTTTCCTCTTCTTTATAGGGGAAGCTCTTTTCAAGGGACTGGCAGCAAAGGAAGGACTGTGCCCTGCAAAAGCCGACTTGTTTTTGACAAATTTTAAGGTGGGGTTCAGCCTTTTAACTGCTCTCATGAAAACCTGGCTTCCTTTAGGTTGGTCCTTTTTCAAAGACTTTGGTCGGGCAGCAAAAGCTAACAAATCTGTTATGTCAGTTCCAGGCACACGTTCCCCGTTAACATATATTTCTCCGTCTCTGTTCCAATTCAAAATTTGACTTCCGTGACGAGATAATTCTCTGTATAGATTTTTAGCAGTCGTTCTGTAACTTGCAGGTATTCTTTCTTTTATGTCGGCGTCCATACCCTCTGTGTTGTCTCTTGCACGAGGTTTAAAGCCTTCCTCCCCTTTGAACTCGTCTACACTGTCTCCGTCTGAATCGTCAGGAAGTGGTGGATCGTCTCTAGTCTCTGTGAAAGTGTGGTCAGCATCATCGTCGCCGTCGTCGGTGTCTTCTAAAGAATTGTTTACACCCCCAGCTGCTGCTGCTGCTGCTCCTGCAGGACCTTGTCCTACTGCTCGACCAAAATAGGGACCTTCCCTACGTTGTCCTAAGGCCTTGGCTTTTTTAGTTAAAATTCCCGACTTTATCATAAGTTGATTGTACTGCCTTAACTTTTCCTTCAGTTTGAGGTTAGGAGAGTTAAGCACCTCATGTGCTTTACTCTGAAGGTGGTTCAGGACTTGAACCAGGCTGGAATCAGGAGTTAAACCTTCTCTTAAAAGTTGAGTGCTGTAGTACTGGTCTTGAACACTAGGTCCAGGCTGGGGAGGAGAGGAAGGACTAACAAAAGAAGATTTTTTTTCTCGGGGAACAAGATCCGCCCTTACGAGGGCCATCCTTGAATAAGACATGATTTTTTTATCGACGTGCTCCTATGAGACCTGTTATCAGGGGTAAGGCGAGGCCCAAAATGGTTCCCAAAAATCCTCCCTTTTGCTCAAAGGTTTTCCTCTTCTGCTTAACGGTAGCCTTGTGCCTTGTGACTGACTTGAGTTCTTTCTTGTAGGGTGATAAACGTTTGACTGCGTCGGACTCGTTACGCAACAGGTTTTTGTTCATTACGTTGACGCAAATTTGACTCATCAACCTAATGACCTCATCGCTGAGACCTTTGATAATGTGGGAACACTCTGCCGAGGAACACTTGGATATGTGTTTCAACAAGTGGTAATGTTTCCTAATTGTTTTAAATTTTCCTCCAGAAGGAGATCTTTTGGTCACCATTCTATCTTTTTCTTTTCAAAGCTGAAGCTTGAGGAATGAAAACCAAGGTGTTCCAAGGAGTTGTTATGCTGTTTCTTACCCTAAGCTCGTTAGGTGTGCTCTGCTTAAAGTCCAATAGGATGTATGAATGCTTCTCTTTGGTTTCTGAGTTATATACCTCCGTCAAAAAGGATTTCTGTCCTGGAAAGGCCTGTTTGCTGATGTGCCCTATCTGACTCATGTCTCTAGGGTTTTTAAAAACAACTAGGTAGTGTGCATTTAAGCTCAAGGTTCTGAAGGCAGGATTGTTGAAAAACAAGTTTTGAGTAACAAAAATTACACTTAAACTGCGATGGTGAGAGCCCACAGTGAAAAGTTTCATTATGGTGGGAACGTACTCGGGATCCATGAGATCGTCTATTACGACCAGTCCATGTTTAGTCACGTCTCTTTCATCCTCGAACAAAAAGTCTTCTGAAAGAAGACCTTTGTTAAACTTAACCCCCAACTTCACCACTTCGTCGAATCCATCTTGCCATTGACTGTAGCAGTAGTATATGTCGTGTATTTTTGGAGTAACAAGCTCGTCTACACCTTTAATCAACTTGAAAACAAGTTGACTTTTCCCACAAGAAGTAGGTCCAGCTATGATCATTGTGAAGGGGCTTTGTAGACGTGGGTCAAAAATGATCTCCTTTTCCTTGTGATCCATGTTGGACGATATCTTAAACCAAAGTGACCAAAGGAGCAACCTCGTCCTCTTTTAAACCAGTAGAACCCTTGTTCAAACCTTCCACGTAAAGAGCTACATCAGAAAGTCCCATGTTGTATAGACTGGCTATTAGGCAGCTTGGATGAGATATTTCTCTATATTTCCAAACCATCAGAACTTCGAACACAGGATTTGTGACACCTTTTTTCCCTGGAACAGGGGTGGATATCAGGTTAAGCTCGTGGTCGCTCATTCCAAGTTGAGTTCCCAGTTTCCTCCAGTCAAGCTTTTCGAACTTGTCTGCCAGGTTGACGAACAAAGTATCAACTTTCCACTGTTCTGGAGGAATTTCACAATGGTCCACTACGTTGTAATATCCCATGTACCATCTACAATAATCAGTTAGATCGTAACGACCTATGTCACTTAATGCATGTCTCAATACCATCCACTTGCAACGCACGTTCTTTCTACTCCATGAAATAAGCATTTCTCTCCCCATAGAACGAAGAGACGGTATTTTTTCCATGTAATCCATTAAACTTAGTCTAAGTCCTAAGTAAACTCCTAATCGAGGGTAGTCTTTTTCAGATATTTTTTCACTGACCTTGAATAACAACTCGTCCGAAAGGTGAAACTCCATAGCGTCCAAATAAAAAGTGTTGAGCAAGTAAGGCAGGCAGGTAGGAAGGCAGGCAGGTTATGACAGGCTAGAAAGCATACAGTTGACTTATATAGGGTAGGGTAGGGTAGGGTAGGGTAGGGTAGGGTAGGGTAGGGTAGGTGGGTAGGTGGTTTAGGTGGGTGGGTAGGTGGGTGGGTGGGTTAGGTGGGTTATTTTGGGCGGCCAGCCCGGGCCAACAAGCCCCAAACCCCCCATACTTGAGGGGTGCCCCCACCCCCCCACCCCATAGTTTTTTAAACCCAACCCCACCCTTTCCTACCCTACCCTACCCTACCCTACCCTACCCTACCCTACCCTACCCTATTTTATCCTACCCTATTCTATCCTATTCTATATATCTCTCCCGTTCCCTTCCCCCTGTTTAGGTAAGCATGTTACATCGTTCTTCGTTCGTTTAAATTTGTTATGACGTTGAGTGTAAAGCGAGCTGATTGTGGTGAAAACAGTGAGTAAGGGAGATAAGCTGGGTGCACCACATAGCCAGATAAAACCAAACTTTTTCTTTCTCCTCTACACTGAAACGATCCAGGGACGATGATGGGATGTGAAATATGGGGCAGGAGGAAAACAAAGTTTTGGTTTCTAAGCACTCAGCTAGAAGTTCCAAAATAGACATGAAGAAATGAAGACGCTGGTTAAGTAGGCGGGGATTTTCTTTGGCGTGATGCTCTTCTGCCGCTTTCAATGCTTCCACATGGAAGGGGTTTTTCAGTGGGCCTTTTCCCTTTCTTCCATGCTTCAGGGCATAACCCAAGGTTTCCACCGCTGAAAATTTCGACAAGTTATGACTCAAAACCATTTTCCTCAAGGTTTTTCTGTCTTTGGATGTAAAACTTGATTGCACTGAAGAAAAAACTAAGTATAATTTTTTCCGGTGAAGAACACATTCTTTCAAGTATTTGCACACGTACCTGAAACAAATAGAAGAGCAACATATAATTTCATTTCTTTCCCTCACATATGTCAGAACTTGAGTGTCGTCGGGGTGACGTTGTTCTAATACACGCTGCAGGGAGTAACGCGACATAGTAGGTCGAAGGTTGTTGTGTCAAATAACGATGGTTTAGTCCCCGTTTAACCTTTATAGGAAACCTGTCAGTCTTTCCTTATCGCAATTTCCTGAAATGATTTATTGCTCAAGGACGAAACAAACGTCAGGGTCAGTGCCTGAGCGTTCTGAAAAGAGGGGAAAACATGTGGAAGGGTGGGTTTGGCCCAGGGGCCTTACCCGGAGGATCATCGTTTATTTTTGTTCAGTTTTATTAGGAGGACCAAAAATTAGATACGGGGTAGGCTGTTACCACCTTCAGCTGACCTTTTTCATGGGAGGCAGTTATTTCAGTAATAACTCTCACAACATGACAGCATCCATGGTAATTGTGGCCAATCTCTGTCCTGAATCCTCTTTCATAGAAAATTTTTGAACCTAAAGAGTGTGTAATTTTGTCTGGGTGAAGTAAAGTGGCTTTAATTAAAGCCTTCACCATAGTAGAATCGATGAAAACTGAATTACCAGGCCCTCCCCCCAAAGGTTGATCCCTTAGAAAAAAGGGTTTTTGTCTGTCTGAAATGAATTTCTTTGAACTTCCAGAGGAAATGGAATGTCTAGACATTAAGTGTACCATGGCACCATGTCCCAAAAGAACACCTGAAAAAAAACTTTCCCCATTTTCTGAGATAAGTTTTTTCACAGAGGGTCCACCAGGAACCAATGCAGTGGTTTGGTTGTGCAAAAAGCATTGTTTGAAGTTACAGTTAGGAGGGATGTAAAGATCCCTGTTCAAATTTTCAGGACAGAATTTCCACACAGCCCACACCTTACCTTCTTCTACGCCCCTCCTGATGTCTGAAATAAACACCTCCTGACGTCTTTTGTGACCTACGGTCAAAGACAAAGGCAAAGGACAAAAGTTAGCCATGTCTGCTTGAGAGAAGCTAGTTCTGATAAATGACGAATGGTCTGCGTTAATTACAGAACGGTAACAACAAGACTCGTTTTACAAGCCTCACCCTGAACGTTGACTGAACGTTATCACGTTTTTTATTTGAGTTAAGCTTTTTTACTTTTTTCCAAAACAACACTGACTAAGTGTAAAACATACTATGAATGGAAAAGCACGGTTATCTACGACTCATGGACGTGGTTGTACGTTATCTGAACGACAAGGGAACGTCCCAGCATCGTATCAGGATAGTTACTATAAAGTAGACTTGAGCTGCTCGATCTTCATCAAACCTTTTCTGACGTTTGTCTGCTGTTCGCCGTCCTGCTCCTGCACCTTCCAGCCCTGCCACCCTTTCATCTTCAAGGAGAACAATGCCTGGTCGCATGAAGACGGGACTTAGTGTCAGGAGAGGAGGAGCTAAAAAACTGGCTCCACTAACTTTTACTACTTCTAAACAGACAGTGGAAAAGGCGTCGGGCATCGCCCCTCCTCCTACCTCTCCAGCCTCACCTGATAAACCACCTGCAACTCCTGCTCGGCTTCCAACTGAAGTGCCTGATGCAGGAGAACAGGAAGCCGCTCTTGCAGCTCTTCATGGCGAAATCACTGATTTCCTGGATCGCGTCCGGGATCGCTCTCCTCAGGAAGCTGGCGACGGCGATTTTGACATCAGGGAATACATCAATCCCCCGGCACCTTTGAACTACCAACCCCCCACTGAAACACCTACGTCCGCCTCTTACTCACCCGTGACTCCGGAGGAACCTTCTCCCCAGGTCAGTCCAATTAAGGTTATAGACCTTACAACCTCATCACCGGCAGTTAAACCCATAGAAGTGGTGGACTTAACACAAGGGACACCTTCACCTGCTCACCGCGGGGGGTATTCGCAGGTAGAGGTTATAGATTTAACCGGCCCTTCTCCTCTGTACTCTCTCCCGGTTCCAGTAGAGGAGCTGCTTCTTAAAAGCCCGCCGGAAAAAAGAAACTGTTCCAGTGAGAAAGAAGGGGAGCCTAAGAAAAAAAGACAGAAGCGCGCCTACCACAAGAAAACCCCTGTCTCTACCCCTGCTTCAGATTCCTCAGCGACTTCATCCTATGGTGCCGAGCCAATTGGTTCTGTCCCAGGTGTTCCTTCTCCTAAAGACAAGTCACACAGGCAAAAGTTTGGGGAGGGAACTGCCCCCAGTTCTTCCAGCAAGCTTGTGGGCTTTAGGTCAGTGCCTTTGGTGGTAAAAAAGTGGCCTGCTCGATTTGGTTTCCAAGAAAAGTCACCTGCCCCCAACCAAGTTTTTTATCCGGAAGGGGATAACAACGCCTGCATAGAAATATACAGGGAACCTAGCATCAGGGGAGTATGCTTGAGAACCTACCTGGACAAACCTTACGAGCGGTGCTTGAACCTAGAGGCGCGTGAATTCAGGAACTTAGTGGACCAGATAGAGTGCATCCTAGGAAAGTACAAGGAGTTACACCGCCTAGCTGCCCTTGGAGAGAGGAAGGTGGATAATCTTTTGTTGTCCTTGAACCAAGACTGCACCGACCCCAGTGGAGGCCGGGCTATGGTCCTGGTAAACTTGTACAAGGGAACTCCTAAAGTTCACATAGGAACAACCAGCTACGTGGAGGAAATGAATGCCTCGGTGTCTTCCAGCTTCAGAATGCCCCCCTCAGCCACACACTGCGGACACACTGTGTCCCCCTTCATTCTGGAGGACATAAAATCACGAGTTGGTCCCTTCCTAGACGAAACGACCGATTTCTACTCTGGGTAAGTGGTCAACTTTGTATAGTGTCTGGTCAACAGCTCCTTGTTAAGTGCTTTTACATTATGATGTATATCAGCTAATTTGTAGTTAGATTTAGATGTACTCCGTTATTAGTCAACATAGCCCAGCGTAGGTTTAAGTTCCATATGTACTCCATGTATACTTAGGTTAGGTTTTTAGTTATAAGTTTGTATATAGAACATAAAGTGAAACAAGAAAAAGAAACCTTAAAAAAAAAATGCCGCCCAAAAAGGTAAAACAACTTTACACCGTCAACTGTCCAATGTGTAACACCCCTAGACCTCCACGTTTGGTAACTGTAGAAAACAGTGGAAAAACTTTATGTAACTCAGATTCTTGTAGAAGAGAAACTTTTTCCGACAGCTTAGAACTTCCAAAAGAAATAGAAAAAAATTCTTTGCATAAAAGCAGTTACCGTGACAACTTCAAGTCCATAGCTTCAGGTTTGGCTGTGCTTGGTAAGCTTCAGTCCATTTTCAACGTCAGAATGACAAGTTTCAACAAAGACTTGGGAGCCAAACAGGTAATAGAGGCACTTACCTCTATTCATAGAAATCAAGTTATGGCTTACAAAGTGGCTGTCTCTTTTGGAAGGTTGTTGTCTTCCTCTAAGGAGGAAGAAGAAGAAGAGAAAGTCATGTACTTTCATGCTTCTGCCAACAACTCGTCTTTGTTCTATGACAGTGAAAGTCATAGAGACCCTTACATTTTTATAAGGGACGACAAAGACTTTGCAGAGTGTTTAGATTTAATAGAAAACAACATTAAAGAAGACACTCAAAGACCCTCTACTAAATGGAGTGTAATAGGCAACGTGAACGCCAACATCACACTGATAAGGGCTACGGGAGGAGAATATCTTTTAGGTAAAATGAAAACTGTTCCACCAGGTTTAAGACAAAGAGGAATGCAACACTTTCACAGAGACCCTAAAACCAAAAGGGCTTACAAGGACAACTTGTGTTTCTTTAGATGTCTGTCTTTCTTCCTGTATGAATCTTTAGAAAAAACTCAAGAACTTTTCCTTGAAGCCTATCCAGGGGTGAACAAGGAGACTTTTGAGGGCGTTAACATAAGAGATTTAGACAGGTTAGAAAAAATGTTTGAAGTTAACATAAGAATCTTTTACCTTCCCTCTTTTGGTAAAAGAAAGGGTCGACCTAAAATTATAAGGTCAAACATGTGTTCATCCAAGAAAATCATGAACTTGAACTTACACAGAAACCATGTAAGTTTAATAACTAACATGGGACTGTATGGTAAAATGTACCCCTGTGAAAAGTGTCATAAAGTTTTCACTCGTAGCTTCCTTTTGAAACAACACAATGGGGTGAAAAAAGATTGCACCAAAGTCAGCTTCAGGTACAAAGGTGGAGCATACAATCCATCCAAAACAGTTTTTCAAGTTTTAGAGGAACTGGGAATAGTTTGTTCACCTGAGAAAAAAATATACCCCTATAAAATTGTTTTTGACTTTGAAAGCTATTTCGTCCAACCTGAAAATTCGTCCCCAGAAAATGCTAACACTGTGATAGAAAAAACTCACATACCCCTTTCTGCCAGTGTAGCTTCTGATTTTCCTGGGCATACAGAACCAGTGTGTTTTGTCAGAAATTCCAACAGGGACGACGATCCTTTGGTTAAAAATGTGTTGGAACACATAAACAACTTGGGGCAGTTAATAGGAGAACAGGTGAAAGAGAATTTTAGAGATGTTTTAGACGAACTAGACTCTCTAGAAGAAAAACAAAAGGAACTAGAACATAAAGCTAGCAAAGTTTTTCCAGCAAAGAACAAAAAAAATCCCCAAAAAAAAATCTCCCATGTTCTTGAAGTGAAGGAAAAACTTCTTACCTACATAGAAAGAGTCCCTGTTCTAGGTTTCAACTCTGGAAAGTATGACATTAATTTGATAAAAAAGGAATTTCATTCTTTTTTTATAGACACAGACAAAACAGAAATGAAAACCATAAAAAAATGCAACAAGTACATAGCAGTGTACACAGACCATCTTCTTTTCCTTGACATGTTTAACTATTTGGCACCAGGTTATTCCTACGCAAACTACCTGAAAGCCTTTCTAAAAGGGAAAGCTGAAAAAGGTTTTTTTCCCTACGAGTGAATGGACAACATAAGAAAACTGAACAACAAAGCTCTTCCTCCACGCCACTGCTTCTACAGTTCTTTGTCGGGTGGTGGAATAAGCAAAGAAGATTATCTTAAATGTAAGAAGGTCTGGAAAGAAAACAAAATGAAAACTATGAAGGACTACTTGATATATTACAACAACCTGGATGTTAAACCCTTTGTTTTAGCCATAAACGAGCACACAAAATTTTTTATAGATCGTGGGGTAGACATGTTCAAAGACGGTTTAACTTTGCCAGGTTTAACCTTGAAGTTTCTTTTCAACAACACTGCACCTAATGCCACTCCTTACATTCTTTTTGGTGAGAAAGAAAAGGATGTTCACTCCTTGCTCAGACGCAACTTAGTAGGGGGTCCCTCTATTATTTTTCACAGACATCACAAAAGTGGAGAAACAAGAATAAGACAAAAAAAATACGGGTCACAAAGCAAAGTATGCAGACACATAGTAGGGGTAGATGCTAACAGCTTGTACCTCAAGTGCATGGGTGAAGAGCACTGCACAGGTTATTATGTGGTGCGCAGGAAAGAAAACGATTTTCAAGCTGTTTGCAGTCAACAAATTAGCTACTCAGCCACAGAATGGTTGCGATACAAAACTGTGACAGACAAAGTCAAGATATTACACCAATACAACTACGGGGAAGTAGTATTGGGTTCAAGGAAAATAAAAGTGGACGGATATGATCCAGCTTCAAAAAAAGTATACCAGTTCCACGGGTGCTACTGGCATGGTCACATATGTCACCTTACTAAATCAGTTTTGAGAGACCCCAATGGAAAGGCATGGTTAGAAGAAAAAAACCAAAATACCATTTTGACTACCCTATATCTTCAATCGTTAGGTTACCAAGTAGAGGAAAAGTATGAGTGTATGTGGTTGAAAGAAAAAACTGAAAACTTGTGCAGAGAAACAAAAAGTGAATGGGAAATTAAAAGACCGTTGTGCCAAGGCAGAAAAAGTCAGGATGAAATACTGAGAGGGGTTTCTAAAGGAACAACTTTTGGACTTATCCAGGTAGACATAGAAACACCTGAACACTTGAAAGAAAAATTCAGTGAAATGACACCTATTTTCAAAAACTGTTTAGTAGGAAAAAAAGACGTAGGTGAACATATGAAACGTTACCTGGAAGCAGCAGGTAAGCTAAAACAACCGCAACGCCAACTTATAGGCAGCTACCACGCAGAGGGAATTTTGTTGGGAACTCCTCTCTTGAAGTGGTACCTGGAAAAAGGTTTGGTAGTTACGACAGTACACCTTCTCGTAGAATACACTCCAGAACAGACTTTTTTACCCTTCATGGACGAAGTAACCAAAGCTAGGAGAAAGGGCGACGAAAATATAGACTGTAAGATTTTGTCAGATCTGTACAAACTTTTGGGAAATGGTTCATACGGAAAAACCATATGCAACAAACAAAACTTTGTTCAAACAAAGTATCTTCACCCCTCTAAGGCAAGACGTTTGGCCATGCACTGGTCAGTGCAAGATGTGCAAGACATAAGTGACAACACGGTAGAACTGTCCTGTTTGCCCACCTCCATCACCTACGATCTCCCAGTTCAAATAGGGTTCATGGTATACCAATATGCCAAACTTAAAATGTTGGCTTTCTATTACGACTTTCTCCTTGAATACATAGACGAGAAAGATTTTGAAATGTGTGAAATGGACACTGACAGTTTTTACTTTGCTTTAAGTGCAGAGAAAATAGAAGACGTAATTATTCCTGAAAAACGTGAAGCTTTCTTCAGAGAACGTCACAAATGGTTGCCCTCTGAATCATGTGACAACAGTCACCACAGAGAGACCTATGTTCAGACCAAAGTATTGGGTGAGCTGTGGCTGCCTCAACCATGTTGTAAGAGCCGTCTGGCGTTTGACAAGAGAACCCCCGGGTTATTCAAAGTGGAGTGGGAAGGTGACGAAATGACTGCCTTGAACTCCAAATGTTACATAGGCACAGGAGTAAATGTGCCCGTTAAAATGAGTTGCAAAGGTGTAATTCAAAAACAAAACCCCCTGACCACTGACAAGTACAAAGAAGTACTGGACAGTGAAAATGTTGTCACGGTAGTCAACAAAGGATTTAAAGTAGTAAACCACAGCGTTACGACTTACTCTCAAAGGAAACAAGGTCTAACCTATCAGTACATAAAGAGACAAGTATGTGAAGACGGTGTAAGCACCCTACCCCTTTCTATATAAAAAATGGTTTCTTTTTCTAGTTTCACTTCCAGTTGTACATTTCGTTGAAAGAAAAAAAGTTTTAAACAAATTGTTCAAATGAACAAATTTCCTTCATAGAAAACAGTGTTAAAATGGAAAATGTTCATTTGAAAAATTGTTCAAACGAACATTTGTTCAAATGAACATTTTTCCCCATAGAAAACAGTGTTAAAATGGAAAATGTTCATTTGAACAATTGTTCAAACGAACATTTGTTCAAATGAACATTTTTTCCCATAGAAAACAGTGTTAAACTGGAAAATGTTCATTTGAACAATTGTTCAAACGAACATTTGTTCAAATGAACATTTTTTTCCATAGAAAACAGTGTTAAACTGGAAAATATTTTTTGTTCAAATGAACATTTTTCAAATAAAAAAAATGTGTACTGTATCATGAAAAAAAAACTAATAAAAAAGTAAGAAAAGTGAACTGTATCACCCAAAAATAAAAAAAACTTTTCACAAAAGTGAACGCTGTACATGTTCACGACAAAAAATAAAAAATCCGGCGCTGAAGAAATTAAGTTGGAACAGAAAAAAAGTGGTACCAGATTTCTTAACTCATAGCGTCACGTTCACCAGACTATTAGTATCTGGTTAGATTTAAGCAACCATTTTAACATGGAAAGTTTAGAAGCTATGCTTGTGGAGCAAACCACAGAAACTCCACCTTATGACTATTACATGCGTCCAGTTTTACAAAGTGTTGCTTCATATAATCAAGCTTCTTCTATAACACCTCACAATGATATAAGTTCTGTAGCATGTGGATGTTCAGAGAATTTCTTTTGGGAAATAATACCTGCAGAAAACATTGGTTATTTTAGAGGAGCTGAACCAGACACTGTTGACCACTGTATAACTAGTGTTAAAATGTACAAATATTTCTCTTCAGCTTTTTGGGACGCCTACAGAAACTGCATGTACTATTGTCGAGTGAAAAAAGTTAACTTGATAATGCATGATTGGTGTATAGGAGTATATCAATTGCACACTGAACCTGGTTGCCCAAGACACTACACAAGGTACACTTTAGGAAGTGTAAGAAAGTTTGCTCTTACTCTCCAAGAGTTAGAATGTAATCCCATAGTAGGAGTGTTTTGTCAGTGTAATTGTAAACTGGAAGTATCTGCTATTGCTAAAACTATTTGTTTCACATGTCTGCAGGTCTCTCTGGAACTTCATGCCTTAAGTATACCTGGAGTGAAAAATCATTTCTCCTTTGAGGTAAACTTTAAGGATGGTTTTTTATCTGGTCTTTTACCTGGACCCAAAAACAGTCAAACTTACTTCCTGGCCAAGGCTTTGTTCGAGCATGCTATATCTAACATAGCCAAACTTAACAGTTATTGTTTCCACAACACATGGAAAACAAGTCTTACTGGCCAAAGCTGGTATCAAGCAAGTAAATTCACACACAACAAATGTTTTTGTAGTATATGTGCACGCCCCGGAAATGGAAAATCTGTCTTCATCTGTAAATATTGTGTCTAATAAAAAATATAATCTGTTATGTGAAATAAATGAGTTGTGTTTTATTTTAATGCATGAGTCATAAGTATTGCGTAAATCCATAAAAGTATTGCATCAGAACATTGTGTAAATTCTTACAAGCATTGCGCAATGCACCCTCATACGTAGGTCATACGTTTTTGCAAGTAGGTTAGTAGGTCACTTCCGGTTTGCAAGTAGGTCAGCTCTAGGTATTGCGCAATTCTTTTAATTTATGTAATTAGGTCAGGTCACTAGGTCAAATGGAATCCAGCTCTCTGATTGGTCGAAAAAACTAGGTCATGACCTTATGACGTCACTTCCTGTCAAATCCAGCCCTCTGATTGGTTGAAACTAGGTCACTTCCGGTCTACCAGTAGGTCATGACCTAGTTAGTAGCTAATCCATTGCGCTCAGTTTGCATGTATATACTACTTCCCCCTGTGACACATGAAAGACTCCCCTCAAACAATTGTAGAGTTAGGCAGATGCTGCTGGCTCCAGTCAGTCTGGAGGTGCTTTTCCAAGATTTGCTACAAATAGCCTGTCTGCACCTCCAGGAGGACAGAACACCAAGAACCACTCCAGAGGTAACATCTCCAGTCATCTCCTGCTACCTGCTATACCACTGCACTATGGTGAAACTATGCTAGACAGGCATGGGTTTCCATCATTAGTGGCCAGAGGCTATCTTCCCCAAGACATCCACCAGAGGGTAAAGTTATTCATTATTACATTATTCCTCTAAGCAGCAGGCCAGGAGCTAGGTGTGGGAACCCACCTAGAACTATGCTGGACATTGTATTATTGTTACCTCACAGGTGGAGTGGAACTGAACATTGTACTTTATAAATTACTGTATGTTTACTGTATGTACAAATTACCTACATACTAACTACTGTATGATTGATATTTCTTACATGTTGCCTAAAGCTGAATAAACCAGTGACAACTGGAAATAACACTATTTATATGAGCCTGATGTATTTACACTATATACCACTAGTCTTATGATATTTCTCATATGACAACTTGATCATGCCAATCACTAGTATGACAATATCCACCGTAGCAGACCATGTAGCTAACATGATAACAAATCAAGATACCTCTAGGAGGAAAGCTATAGAAAGGGTCGCCAAGCTACAAAAGGAAAGAAAGGATAGATATGATAAGAAACTTACACCACAGGAAATCAAGGTCACCGACATGGTGTACCTAAACATACCAAGAATCCTGACCAACACAGAGTGTAAGAAACTTCAACCCCTTTTTATGGGACCATATGTTGTAGTAGATAGACCTAGTCGGACAAGTGCCAAACTCAAAAACTTGGACACCAATCTATTGGTGGCCAGACCAGTGCACATAGACAGACTGAAAAAGGTTGTGGCTGTCAGAAACAATGAATTTGCACACAGGCTTATTCCACATGAGGCCAAATACTACAACAAAATTGTAAGGAACAAAAATGATATCACCCTTACAAGAGAAACCACAGGCATAGGCCCTATCAGGCCTAGGCCTGCACACCACATACTAAGAAAAACATCTAGGTGTGGTGCAGTTTCAAGAAATTAGAAACAGATTGAGATACCAAAAGAACATAAGATTTTCAAAATGTATTACAAATTCTCTTCATCCACACATAAGACATGTGTGACTGATAATGAATTACTTATATGTATATAAAGCCAATCAAATTTGTAAATATATCAGTAGGTTATTGCCTCTGAATGGTCAAAGCCTGGGACCCTCCAAGTAAAGCAGACATGAAGTCTAAGAAGAGTAAGGGTAACACAGTGGAGTGTCTAAAGCCTAATCCCCACATGAAAGAGCGCGCTATGCCAACACAGCAGTCTATAGAGATCAATTGACCTTATAAGCTACCCTCAGACAACTGTCTAGACGGTCATGAATGGCTGTCCTGGATGACAGGAGGAGCTAATTACCAGTACACAGACTACACAATAGACCCCACAGTTAGCAGACACTGGAGATTAATGCATTGTCTCCAGAGAAACAATACCAGGCCCACAATGGATGTGGGTAGGGTAGGCTACATAAGAAGCACTGTGGACCATAGCCCACCATCAGTCTTCATCCAGCTGCAGTCTGGAATACAAGTCTACAGGACCCCACTTGGGAATTAGCCAGCCCACTTCTCCATTAGGAGAGACTGCACTAGGATAAAGAACACACCTACTTCACCTTCAACCTGACCTTACCATTTACTGGTCAATCTCTATAGACTCACCGGACATATTGCCAAGACAGCTCAATCTTGCAAAGGTACAGTTTGAACCACTTCATTTTAAGTGTTGCACCATACACTTAGACTTTACCAGCACCAAATCACTACAAATTTGACAAGACTTTAAACAGCAAACTTGCTTTACACAAGCACCATGGGGAGACTGAGAGTTTCACCCATACTGCTAACTATGCTGTTATTATATACTATAGAACCACTTACTGCAGGTTATACACCTGTGGTGAGACAAAACATAGGAGTAGTATTCAAACCTAGCCCTCAACCATTGGTCAATGGACATACAACCACAACACTATTGTTAGCTATCCCCTACAAGATACCTCGGGCACCCGTTACCCAAGGATCTATAAGGGATAGAATACTCCATTTGACCACTCCTACTCTACAAGATCATACCTCTGGTCAAATTATCCAACAAGCCAAAGAGCTTGACACCTTGCTGGAGATTGCAGACAAGGAGATAAATGAAACATTAGCCTCCATCAAATTGTTCCTATCCAACCCCATAAACACATTGGACAAGGCCAAAAGAGAGGCCATACTGGTTTTCTAGCACCCCTGTTTCGCGGTGTGCTAGGTCTAGCCACAGTAGAAGATGTAAACCAAGTAATGGGACAGCTCAAGAACATAGATGAAATACTAAGGAAATTTGCTAAACAAGATCAGAAAGCAGCTAGTCTCATTGAAAAGATCACAGACAGACAAGATAAGTTTGTTAAAGCATACATCCAAGATAAGAAGGTACTGGACAGCACAATCAACACCATAGGTGACACCGTCAACCTGTGGGCCTCTAACATGTCCAGGTCACTTGACTCATATTCAAGGCACGAGAAAACTCAAAGGGAAAAGATGCAAGTATTAAATGATGCATTAATTATCATAGCAGCAAGAATGAATACAGTTCAATCACTGCAAAGGACAAATGCAGCCCTGAGGATGCTATCATCAGGAATCCTAACCCCTGATATAGTACCACCCTCAGACCTTGCTAGATACTTAATTGACATCAATACCAAACTTAGGATTACACACCCTGGAGCACAAGTCGCAATTAATGACTTAGATTTCTATTATTCACAGAAGCTGACCTCATACACTTACTCAGCTCACCATATATATATTCATCTGGACATTATAATTCAATCTACCACCTTGACCTTCAAACTGTACCAAATGATTACATCACCCATGCCTATAGTCACACAGGAGACCCCCACCAGAGGAGTCACCAAGTTGCAAACCACAACTGAGTTTCTAGCAGTATCTTACGACGAATCATTATTCATCGAATTGGACTCAGCAGATATGCAGGCATGTGAAGGTACTACAGTAAAGGTATGCAGAGATGTAAATGGTAGAATCTATAAACACAGGCCTACATGCCCTGTAGCCATTTTTACTAACCAGGCTCAACAGATTAAGGAACATTGCAAGTTTACAGTTTCACCACTGCAAACACCTACCACCCATGCTATTTCCATTTCTGAAGATGAGTATCTGGTCACTACTAATGAACCCCATTACTTTATCAACTGCCATGGTAAAACGTCTGAAACTCGAAAAGCCCAGTCCTACTCAATCATAGGTGTACCCTGTGGGTGCACAATCAGTGTAGGAGAATTTTCTCTTCCAAACACAAGGTTGCCCTGTAACTCAACCTTATCATTTCATTACATTCTCAAGACAATTAATTTACCATTCATGGCAGCACTTAACCAGATTTCTGAAACCAAACCAGATAAAAGAGAGAATCTTCCAAATTTCCCAGTAGTAAACCTTTCTAGAACCTTAGAAAAACTACAGGAAAATCCAATCATGGATGATATTACTCAACTAAATTTAGAGCCCTTTGCCAAAACATTATTAAAAGATGCCTCCAACCTTGATAAGGCAATGGAAACACGCTACGTAGAATCATACCTACGTCGAGTTACAGAGCATCCAATCTTCCAAAGCTTAGGACTCATCTTAGGGATATCAGCTCACATTTTTATAGTATACATACTACTCAAACTATACAGACTAGGAGGGACTGTAGCCTACCTGCCTACAGCCAAAGCATTCAGAATAGTCACCGAGCTGCCCCTACACAAATTGCTCCCAGATAAGAATCCTACCAAATTAACCCCTACAGAGGAAACCCACACCCCTTTCCTCACAATTCAGGAAACTCACACCCTGATAATTGCTATATTATTCACCCTGACCATCTACTCAGCCTACAGAATAATGAAGTACCTTAAGAAATTTGCACAGACACACTGTGGCAAGAAAAATGTGGCCAAGCGCACAAATCCCACAATATATTTTAAAATATATTGTGGAGACTCAAACTTCGCGCTACCCCTGAGGCCAATACCACATGAATTTGATGAGATTAAATCAGCAGCTGCCCCGACCTATAAGGATATAGTGGTTAAAACCTTCCCACTACCTAAGGCTATATTTACCTGGAATGGACCAGCAGTTATAACAACACAGAGAGGAGAATTTGCTTATCACCTCCCTCAGGTGATACACCTACCTTGGCGCACTAGGTTCAGTACCATACCAGCCCTTAAAAACAAAGGACTGTACTACTCCATACTTCTCCAGAATGATTGTGGCACCAGCCCGGTGACCATGACAGCACTGGAAAATACAACAGATATAATTATTGACGAACAACAGGAGGAGACCGCAAGGTCAAACATGCAGACTATTGCTAATTTTCTAAACCACCAGCCCTCCCCGGTGACTGTGGAAACAGCCTAGACTGCCCACAGCCTAGACTGCCCCCAGTCCACCACCAGGAGACAACATATCAGAGACAGTATTCAGAACTTTTCGGACAATTTGCCGGCCCTGAAAAGGGCCTTTGGGATGGCGGGTTTTTACACCCTAGGTTTCAGTCAGTCGGGATCCTACCACAGATCCTCGGGTTCAACATCAATGGGAGAGTCCGAGTCCGAGTCCGAGCCATACATATGGCCGTGGTCCTGTTCCCACTCAACGAGCCGGGCCTCCATCATCCCCAGTCCATACTCGGCGGCCATGGATGGATCCCCGGATGCCGCGAGATCGATGAAGGACACTGCCAACAAATAATCCCACAGGACTCGCTCCCGCGGTCCGAAGTTCGAGTCCATGGGCCAGAACCCTAGATTACTCAAGGCCCTAGCCAAAAGGGCCACAGTGGCCCCCCGACGCAAGGCTGAGCCCAAGAAATATTGGCAGGAATACATGTCCACCAACACATCTCCATGCTCACTGATCTCCCTGAAATTCCTCACTATGTAACCATAGTGTGTGGTCTGGTTGGCCTCCACCAGGGCCCTAGCCGGACTCCCCACCACCATCACCTGGGAGACAGGCAAAGCAAAGATAGTTTGAAGGTGGGCCATGGTGTTACAGCAGAGGTTTCCAGAGAGGAAATGATACTCCAATACCAGCCACCCACTCCTTAAATGGACACACACACACCCCCCCCCCACCCTGAACTGTCCACTGACACCAAGCCAGGCACTGCCACAGACACATGCCAGAATCTGGCACCTAACACCTCAAGTGCCACCACTGCATGAGCACATCAGGGAGGAGACTCACATCTCACTCCTGACACACCTCCACTGTCAATGAAATTATCAAAGTATTAGAAAAATTTTAGAAAAAAAATATACACAGCCACTTGTTGATGTATAATATGAAAATCTATGGTATTCTCACAAAATCGATGATTAATGCGCGCATATACGCGCAAAATTGCGAAATTGCAATTTAAAAATTGTAAATTGTACAAATCCAACACAAAATATACATGAATGCAGGTAGATAACTATGCCAGTTTTTGTACCCACTAGCACTTGTATACTATGCCAAGATTTACTTAAAGTAACACACTTTAGGTATCCAAGAAAATTGTTGAAAAAAAAAGAATGAAAAAAAAAAAAAGAAGATTTATTGAGAAAATTGTTGACATGAAAATGTTTACTTAAGATACTCACCAAATAATCTCTTTCAGGGACACATACTCAAGAAGGCTAGGGAAAAGTCAATTAAGCAGCGGCCCACTGCCGAAATTGCCAATTAATACACCCATATAGCAAAATCAAAGAGTAACTCAGAGACAAACAAGCCTATTGTACATGAAGTACTTTGTTTTTCCGGTCCTCGGAAAAATTTGTCTCAAATCCCAAAAATTGTAGAGTGTAAACTAGATTGTACGCTTGTACCCAATTTGCACACTAAAATTGTATGTTTGCACACCAGATTGTACACTTGTACCCAATTTGCACACTAAAATTGTATGTTTGCACACTAGATTGTAAGTTTGTACCCAATTTACACACTTGAATTGTTGCACATTATACTGTATGCCTGTACCCAATTCATACACTGAAATCAGATTTTTTTTTTAGAAATCAACATTTCTATGTGTATCCAAGCTGTACGCAAAATTATATATGTACATACAGAAACTATCAATTGAACGCAAATATATATTGGCATACTAAAATTGCCAAATATACGCGAAAATTATGTATTTGCATACCAAAAATTGCCAAATGCACGAGAAATTATATATTTGCACACTAAAATTGCCAAATGTACGCGAAATTATATATTTGCACACTAAAATTGCCAAATATACGCGAAAATTATATATTTGCATACTTAAATTGCCAAATGTACGCAAAAATTATATATTTGCATACTGAAATTGTCAATTGAACGCAATTACACGCGAAATTGTAAATTTGCACACTAAAATTGTCATTTATGTTCAATTTGCACGCTAAATTGAACATTGAATGCCAAAATTGCACACTATTTGCCAAATTGTATGTTGTACATAAAAATGGAAAATTGTACCATAAATTGATGTTACATAAGCAAATAATATCTATGAAATTAATACAGAGGTTGGTTCTAAGAGCTATAAGAGCGCTCAAACTTTGTATAAGAGCGTTCATGCCCCTCTGCACACCAGCCAGAGTCAGTTAGACAGAGTTTCTGACATCAAAGGCTCCGACCTAATGGTTCACTGCACAATATAATAAAAATGAGGGTCTCAGTGTGCGACCTCATGGTTCAGTGCACAAACTAATAAGTTGTAAGTGAATGCAACCGGCCGTCACGGGTGCCTGAGCACCGCTGACGCCGTCATGAGTGTCTGAGCACTCTAATAACTGAACAATGGGTTACATAAGCACGACGCCATAACCGTCCGGTCGCTCTAGCGTCGCTCCTGAGCAAGCTAGGTCAAATATCAAAACATTTATGGAAAGCCCATAATTAGACGGTCAGAATGAGCCCAAGATCAAGACGGAACTCCCATTATTAAGGAAGTTACGCCATGGAGACTGAATGGAGCTATGAGTGCACTACAGACAAACCGACAGGAGTTACGCGCCTATCCAGCAGGCAGTTTAAATTTGGCATATTCAACTCTGCGCATGCGCAAAATGGCGGTTGTAGCTGCGTAAACGACCGAGATATGAGGGTTTGAAGTTACAGAACCGACCAAGACAATGGGGGACACAGCGGCGCCCATGGGGGTCCTTTGTGCACCCAGTGACACATGAAAGGCTCCCCTCTAACAATTGCAGAGTTAGGCAGATGCTACTGGCCCCAGTCAGTCTGGAGGTGCTTTTCCAAGATTTGCTACAAATAGCCTGTCTGCACCTCCAAGAGGACAGAACACCAAGAACCGGTCTCCAGTCATCTCCTGCTACCTGCTATACCACTGCACTATGGTGAACCTATGCTAGACAGGCATTGGTTTCTATCATTAGTGGCTAGGGGGTATCTTCCTCAAGACTTCCACCAGAGGGTAAAGTTATTCATTATTACATTATTCCTCTAAGCAGCAGGTCAGGAGCTAGGTGTGGGAACCCACCTAGAACTATGCTGGACATTGTATTATTATTACCTCACAGGTGGAGTGGAACAGAACATTATACTTTATAACTTACTGTATATTTACTGTATGTACAAATTACCTACATACTAACTACTGTATGATTGATTTTTCCTACATGTTGCCTAAAGTTGAATAAACCAGTGACAACTGGAAATAACACTATTTTATGAGAGCTTAATGTATTTACACTATATACCACTAGTCTTATGATATTTCTCATATGACAACTTGATCATGCACACTTACTAGTATGACAGTAGCTTCACAAAATAAGTTGTACCCACTTTGCACCCACTTCATTAGAAGAGGATACCCCACAAACTTGGTCTTCAAAGCCATTATGAAGGCCGAGGCACAACCGCGTGAACAACTTCTCCAAATAAAGGAAAAGGTACATGAGCAAGAGAAATCATTCTACTGCATTGTCACCCATAACCCTGCTAATCCACCAATTCAGACCATTATTGTGAAGAATTGGGACCTCATGCTAAAAACCAAACTAACCAAAATTTATCATGATGCAAAATTAATATTTGGGAAAAGAAGGAATAAGTCTCTTAGAGACGAACTGGTAAAGGCCTCCACCAGCACCGGTCCTTCTAGACCCAAGATTCCACATATAATAGCACACCCATGTAAACGCCCAACCCTCTGCAATTACTGCCCTAAAATAGACCGTAGTGGGGTTATTAAATCACACACTACAGGTCGGCGTTTCAGGACACTCATTAATGTGAACTGTCAAACAGCTAATCTCATATATGCCATAACATGCAAACATTGTGGAATTCAATATGTAGGCCAGACTGAACGCAAATTGTTATCACGCCTCAATGGCCACATGGGTGACATTAAGAATCTCCACCATGACACTACAGTTGCTAGACACTTCAGAAGCTATGCTAATGAAAACAGATCCTATGAAACCTGCTGGGACGACGGACCTGTCATTTCAATCCTAAGCTTCATTAAATATCCTCCCAAATCATTGGAGGGCATTAGAGAAAGGAACCAAGAGGAGAGAAGATGGATGCATCGTCTTTGCTCCATCACCCCAAATGGATTGAACCTCTTGGACTAAAACCAACGAACCTCTAGCCCAACATATAATCCGCTCAAAAAGACATTCACCAGAGTTGGGTCCGAGGTTCGATTGGGGATTAAATGCCCTTAATGGCATATGGACATTGTCCTACCACTATCAACACCACTGCTGCCTAGATATAGGGCCCCACAATTTTATGTGGTGACCCCCTACTCGGGTAATCACCCCCCTGTAGGTCTCGAAACACTCCCCTAAAGCTGAACAAGGGGGTGTTTTTTTACCATACCCCAGAATATTAACTATTCGGGTTTTTTTAGATATATCTTAAAAAACGATTAAAACCGGCAGATTAGAACCCTGTGTGAAATTCAATTTATTTCCACAATTTGACAGATAAAAATCTTTTTGATCTGGTAAATTTATCCCACTTCAGTTCACCATGCTTCATGGTGGCCAGGGATCACCAATCAATTTAATTTATAACAAGTGATTTTTTAGACACACAGTAAACAAATATATTTATTTGTGTCCATCAAATCACATAATCACGCCTGATGAGACACTCAGTTTGAAACCACAAATAAATACACACTCCAGTGAATCCATATCTGTCAAAATCCACATCTGCACACTTGTCAACACATTTGACCTAGTTGGGTCCACATACCCTTATTTGGTATGCATTGACCTAATTATATTTTGTGTACACATCCAGAATGAGGCTGCTGCCCTCTCATTGGCCAGCCCCTCAGTCACCTGGGTTACCTCAGTGGATGCTCAAAGTCAAACTTGACACTTCGTGGTTGCGTAGCATAGGGAGTAGACCTAATCCGTTGAAACCCACAAAATAAGTTGTAAATGGTTCCACATAAACTTCAGGACATAATAGGTGGAATGATATTCTTATATCACAATTGTAAAATTCCATCCTTCCTAAGCATTGGTTCCACTGGGTAGGGCAAATGTTTGCTAATCCGACAATTCAGAACATTGCAAAAGTATAGAAATTTTCGATCGGATTAGCAAAAGGTCACTTGAGTGATGGCTGCGCTTTATTAGAAAAACACCATGCACTGGAGCTAACATGGTCACCTTAAGAGCACTGATACGGCCACCTTATAGAAAGCACTTTGGCCAACGTGGCCATATTAGCTCTATCTGAGTGACTGAGTAATAGATGTTTAATGCCATTTCGACAGCTAAGATCATATTCATGATGAGAAAACTGCATTACACAATTTCAAAGTTGAGCATGTGGTGCCTGTGCATATGTTCACCACATTATTACCTCTATGTATTCACTATGGACTTTCAATATGGCCATATTAGCTTCCATTAGCACCTATGGAAAATTATTGTTAGATGGCCATATTACCTGACACTGAACACACACTGAACCTAAAATCGAGATTTTGAGCATATTGCCTCCCATGGGAGTAAATATGGCCATATCTGCAAAATTCTAAAAAAAAAATAATTTGTGAAAACTTAGTAACTTATGCATAATTACAGTTGAAAAAAAGGATAACTTCTGCAAAGGATATCCCACCGCGTTCAATGATACACAAAATTCCGATTAAATAATGAAAAACCTTTCAATCATAGCAGTGTTTCGTTAATATGTGCATATTGGGCGATCCTACATGTCCCAAATTAGGTGTGCTTCATTTTGTAATTGTAAATTAGCGATGCATGTGTGTCATGACGGTGGCTCTGCAAGGTGCAAATTGAAATTCAACTGGCACGGTTTATTAACATGTATTGGCGTCATAGACTAAAGTTCCTAATTTACACCTTGTATATGATTTTGTTGAAGGTGACGACATCAATAAGTTTTCTGAGTCAGGGGGAAATGCTATAAAGAAAATTGCCTTTTCCGTTGGAATCACCTACCCCCCCCCCTCACTGTTCAGTAGTGAGAAATATGCCTGTATGCATGCTGTGCCACGTGGCTGTGCTTCGTCCTTCGATGAAAATGTCTTGAATGAGCTGTCTGTATTTTCACAACCACGTACATCTAAGGTTATTTCTATGGTATTCAAAACTCCTCAAACATATGAGAAGATAGGCAAAAGAGGGGATATTTCACATTATATCAAAACCGATGGTGTAAGCTATGAAAGATATGAAGGCCTGGGATTGAAAATAGAAGCGTTGAGTTTAGGAGTGGAATTCTACATACTCCCAAGTACAGCGCTATGTGTACACCACGGGGTTGTGGATGCGGGGTCCACAATGTCAGATGTCGATTTTAAGAAATGACCATGTCACATGTCACTTAAGGCCCTATGTCCCATGTCACCTCTAAGAACCCATCATTTCCCATGTCGAATTTAAGAAAGCACCCATGTCATGTCACTAATTTTATGCCTCATGTCACTAAGTCTCATGTCACATGTCATTTTTAAGAAATGGCCATGTCACCATGTCGAATTTAGTGGTTTACACCCATACCACGTGCGTGAACAAGTCAGTTTATTTTTAAAGGGGAGGGGGGACAAAATGGTGGACTAGTTTCTCACACTTATCTATATAACACCACTGATGAGCTGACTTGTTCACGCACATGACGTACACTGATCGAGTTGTCAGATAAAGGGAATTAAATGGGAGATATGTTGATGTTCTCGGTAAGAAGCAATGAGATGGCAAAGGATAAAAATGGTGGTACACACAGTGGGGTGAGCATCATCTTAGCTGTTGTATGCTGAACAGGAGGATTGACAATGGAGGCCAGAATTGCGTTGTATGACATAATCATTTGGTCCAGCGGATTTTATTGTTCTGCAGGCCCAGCGTGATTTTGGCAGGACCGAATCCTTAAAGAATATCATTGTCAGGAAGAAATAATGCAAACAAGAAATAACTCACTATTTCATATTTCATGAACCCTTTAGACCTTAACAAACAGTAATGCTTTTTTGTTTTAGGCTTAGTAATGTTCTGATTTATAAGGCATAGAAACCAAAATGTAGACCAAGATCACACGAGTACAGCCAGAGATTTGGCCTTGCAGTCTGGCAATTTCTGCTAGCCTGGCAAATAAGTTTTTCAACTTCAGCCACTTAACTTTTCAAGTAAGGTGCAACCTCCCTACGTTTTACGTACTTCTTAAATGGTCACATAAAGGTAGATCATATTGAATCATTGAAACATTTTCCACTGAAAAAAGTGGATTTTAACAGACTTACATTTCCTATACCCATGGGATTTGGCGGTGGGAAAAACGTGGATATATTAAAGCGACGTCGCTTATATGACCGTATATGAAGTGACGAAAGGCCTTATGGGCCATGTAGCAGAACGTAGGAAACGTAGCAGACATATATGTCTATTTCAGTCTGCCGTACTTCTTATGGGCCAAGCTAAGGTGATGAGGTGACAAAATCCATGAATTACTTCACATATATACTGTAATTCATCATACTGAATCTATTCCCGGGTAAATAAATGTTTCTCTTTCATATAGTGCTATCATAAAAAATCATAAAAGTAATAGAAAATAGTGAAAAATACATTATTCTATGACATTTTAAAATCATCCACAGATCTAGCCACAGCCCCATTGTCAAGCTGCATTCAGGGCTAGGCCATATCTATGACTGAGGCCATAAGAAGTGCAGTCTCCAACTGCACCACAGCCCTACATCTATGACTGCGGCCATATGAAGTGCAGCCTCCAACTGCACCACGACCCTACATCTATGACTGAGGCCATAAGAAGTGCAGTCTCCAACTGCACCACAGCCCTACATCTATGACTCAGGCCATAAGAAGTGCAGTCTCCAACTGCACCACGACCCAACATCTATGACTGAGGCCATAAGAAGTGCAGTCTCCAACTGCACCATGACCCAACATCTATGACTGAGGCCATAAGAAGTACAGTCTCCAACTGCACCACAGCCCTACATCTATGACTGAGGCCATAAGAAGTGCAGTCTCCAAATGCACCATGACCCTACATCTATGACTGAGGCCATAAGAAGTGCAGTCTCCAACTGCACCACGACCCTACATCTATGACTGAGGCCATAAGAAGTGCAGTCTCCAACTGCACCACAGCCCTACATCTATGACTGAGGCCATAAGAAGTGCAGTCTCCAAATGCACCATGACCCTACATCTATGACTGAGGCCATAAGAAGTGCAGTCTCCAACTGCACCACGACCCTACATCTATGACTGAGGCCATAAGAAGTGCAGTCTCCAACTGCACCACAGCCCTATATCTATGACTGAGGCCATAAGAAGTGCAGTTTCCAACTGCACCACGACCCTACATCTATGACTGAGGCCATAAAAAGTGAAGACTTCAACCTGCTTAGGAATTATTGAATCGGCATTGCTTTGGTGCATCATGCCCACAGGTATTATAATGATACTCGACATTATCCGACATGACTTTCTTTTGACCAACCCTAGAGACAGCAGAGTCTAGTTGATCGGAATAATAGACCCCCTATCTGAAAGGTCATATTCATTCATAAGCTTTGGAAATGGATCAACAAAATAAAATTTTAATAATGAGCAAAATCTTTTAATTGAACCAGGGGCATAGGAAAGTAGAAGGCCAAGGGGGCCGCCCCTCTCCCGAGAATGGGAGCCCGAGGCTGTTGCACCTCCCCCCCAAAAAAACGACTTATACTCAAGCTTGGGAAAGTTGGACCTCGGGAGTTGGGAATTTTGCTACAGGAAGAAGGAAAAATGCTGAATGTCAGCTAAACCTTAACCTCTATTTTTTTCAAACCTTTGATATGTTTAGATTTGTGTTTACCGGTATTAAAGACCAAGACATTAATCTACCTTTGCAAGCACTATTGCAATCTGCAAAAAAAGCAATGAATATTTTAGGAAGGAAACCAAATTTGTGCAGCTTCATAATACAACCTAAGAAGTATTAGCCCCTGTCATATATATATATATATATATATATATATATATATATATATATATATATATATATATAGATCTTAACTTTGATACCTCCTGTAATGTGTAGGTTTATAACAATATCATGAATTGACCTTAGATTACTCAGGGGTTGGGACATTTTATCATCTAATTCACTGCTAAAATTCTACTTCATCGCTCTCTTCAATGTGGGATGTGGAACATATGCAGAGAATCAAGAATGAACAGGGCTCGCATCAGTTAGGGCCAAAACCCATTACCCGATTATGCCACAATTTACACATTTTCCTGCTGAATTCTGAGTGTTATTGGCCAAGTTAGCACTGATTTGCTTCTAGAACAGACATTTTTCAAAGATTCTACCCCGATTCCATGGCCGATGGTGCATAAGAGTACTGATTTTACATGGCATTCTAAACTCCTTGCCGTTTTTAAAACATCAAACCTGTTAGATATTTCAGGTAGGTTTGTATGAACCCAATTGTGTCATACAATGAGATACATCTAGTCAGTTTAGCAAAGAGAATGAATATTTATCTGATACAATGTGGTTATTGTCTGGCACATTTGTAGTATAATTGCCAACAAATCATCCTTCAGTCCTCAATTCTGCACCCGATTTTGAAAGGATCTGTAGCCGATTCATCTGATCTGCCAGCTTTACAATCGGCCAATGGGTTTAGGCCCTAAAGTGCCAAATCCACTGAGACGCACAAGCCTGCATGCGTGTGTCAGAAATAATACATTGGGGTCTATGGCATATTTTTTGACACACACACACACACACACACACACACACACACACACACACACACACTCTTAGTTGATTTGGCCCATTAGATTATTACTTTCTTTCAAATCCTAGTGAATCCAATGCGTTTCTGCACTTCTCGGTGCCTGAGCATTCCTTGTTTTCTGCCTAGGGGTATTGATATACCCTACATATTAGATACCACCAGATGGTATTTTAAAGGACATGGCAAGTGGCTCCAGATTGGTTGATGGTCCCGTCCCAGAGCATCCAGCATATATAACGAGATTGCGGCTGGAGAGAAGTTAAATCTTCCCTCACTTTACCCCAGAAGGAAGCACCACCCACGCCAATGGCCAGAAATAGCGGCCACACCGCAGGGTAAACTAAGGGAGCGGGAGGGAATTTTGGTCCGTGAATAGAATGTGAAAGGGGTACTATTTGGCTGAATCATCGCATATTCATTGGTAGGTTTCACGGCTCGGGCACCCTGCCTATTACGGGCGCTGACCCAGGTGGAAAGCAATCGTCGCAGGCTGAGCCATGGGTGATGTGTATGGGGGAGATGGGGTAGGGGCGCGAAAGGGAGAGGGTAAGGGAGGCATATAGAAAGGAGCAGAAAGATGGATAGATAGATCACTGTGGCAAATTTTACAGAATTTAACATCCTACCCTTATTTGATCTATTGTGTCTATAGAAAAGTGCAAGACAATTTGTTATATAAAAGGACATATCCACACAACCTAAAACTTGGTGATTGATGATGTCACCTACCCATCAGAACACATAGTTAATTAGTGTCGCCAAAGTCACTTTCAGACCATTGTTTGTAAAGGGCTAACCTAAGTTAATTCTTTTTAATTCACCTAGTCCCACCCAGACACGCAACACTCGGGACGTAATACTGGCATCAGCAGAACATGGAAATCCCTTAATTTACAAAGTTTAATCAATTGTGCATCTGGAGTGTATTTTGTGCCAGATTCACACTTACATTGTTTGTGAAATGGTGTATTCATGGCGATTACGATTCTAGTCATTCTACACCATTTATTTAACTTGTGGTAGCTCAGTCAGAAACAGCAACTGCTTTTGATATTTCACTACTGATTTTCCACAATGCTGGTGGCAGGAAAAGAAATCAATAGTGGACTGCCACAGTACTAGCTGTTTGTATTTTTACCACTCCTCTACTCAAAAGCCACTCATGGTTTAAATGCAGCCACATACTACCATTAGATAAATCAATAGGGTTTGATTATCCCACTGTCGCTTTGGGACTGATGGTAAGATGTTTTGAATTAACCTTCTGAGACTATACAAACGAATATATGCACCTGGTAGCACAGGGAGAATTGTCTTTATTAAACGTATTGGATCTTTCAGAAAGAGGAGGTTGTCATCACCTTCATCACCTTGTTCATAGCTCAGGAAAAAACCGAATGTCGTGCAGCAATAGATGGCGAAAATTAAGCAGGTATTGGAAGAGCACGACCAGGCTCAGCACTTGAAGATGAGCAATATTCAACATATCCGGCTAAACAAAGGTTCACAAGGTGCAGTTTGATGTAAAACACGTGCATCAATTCAAAAACATCAAAATCGTCAAAATACATCTTGCACCCATGAGCAGAGACACACAAGAAGATGTCTGGAAAGTATTATCTAAATGAGTATCACCTTTCAATCTTAACTATTGAATTTATACATAATATTTGTGATCATAATCACCAATAACTCACATGGGGAAAACCTCTTTATGAGTGATATACACTATCATTCTGTATCAATTTGAAATTCCAGATGCAGGGGCCAAGAGAAAATACAACCACCTTGATTGACACAAAAGCACCCAGGCTTATAGCAGCAAGCGAACTCCCTTCCAAATATGCCCATGTCAATATTGCCTTTGTTCTCATACATCACTTCGCTCAAAGAAGCAGTTATAACAATAGAATTTGGCTGTATTACGTTATTTGATCAGGTCTAAGTCCAATGTCCAGATTCATTATGTGTCTCATTTTGCTGATTTACAAATTAAGTCTCATATAATCCCTGGTAGTCCAGCAGAATGGTGCAAGAATCACGGTAGTGTGTGCATTTTATTATAGAAGTGTATAATTTGGTACTCTGGGGTATTTTGATAAATGCTCTTTCAAACTAGAGTAAGGGCCAAGCTCAATTCTTCCAATATGTCCACCAAATCCAAGATGGCCACCATTGACTGTTCAATACACATCAAACAAAACCATGAATTATGATCTATTGTCTTAAATCCATTCATGATCCCATCAAGGATGAAGTGATCAGGCTCCGTATCAAATAATAACATGTCTCTCCAACCTGCTGGCTTGAGTTGGGAATTGATGCCCGCAACAACATGAATATAGTTACAGTCCCACAAAGGCACATATTTATCATACATGGCTAATAAAGCATTCACACTGTCAGAACATAGCAATTCCTCACAATTGTGTACATGGATGGAATCAAAGGGGCAATAATTCACATCCGCTAGCCCATCTCAGGCTTGTCTCTGAGAACCTTGAGAGGCCTGGTAACCCTGCTGGTAACTTGTTGTTGACCAAAATAATGCGTCTGGTTTCCTACTGTGCCCTGGTACTGGTGAGTGGACTGGTTTTGCGGGTTTTGGTAACAGTTTTTAGCCAGGTGTGAGCGTCCCCCACACACTGCGCATGAGTGCTGCTTGGCACACTTGACAAAATTGCACACATTGAAATTAAATTTTTTGCAAAAATGATCTGGGCAGGGGATGATGAATTTGGACTGTGAGCAACCTTGACTTTGACCTTGACCTTGGCGAGACTGATTGGCAAATTTTAATTGCTGTGGTAGTTTCATGGTTTTCTCTAATTCTTGCTGCATTTTAATATATGCTAATGTTTTCTTAATACCGAGATTCTCTGCCATAGACTGATGCTCTGCTGCTACGAAACCAGGTTTTTTTTTTTTAGAACTTTATCAGTCACATCATATTCATACTGGCACATGGCTTTCATGGAATATGTGTGCTTAATCTCTCTGAGAGAGATAAACTTCATATGCTGCAGGTAGGACATGGTGGTTAATTGGGGGTTGTTGGCAAGCAATAAACTCTTAAGCACTTTAAGCATACCATACACTAGTTCCCTATAACTCATCTCATCATAGGACTTATCCGTAGCAAGGTGATAATCCGGATGTAACCATATTTTTGACTTTTTCCTTTAAGTTGCAACACTAGATGCATGTAAAGTGGTTAACAGGTCATCCTCTCCCTGAAGTTTACCTATAGTAGTGTTGAACAGACCCTCCACATCCCTGTTCGGAATGCCAATGTGACCCAGACCAAGACCAGCAGAAGCTAGTTCTGTTTGCAGGGTGTGGAGAGATTGCTATTGTTGAGAACCAACCTGGACATTGGTGTTGATAGGCACCTGCTGTTTAAGTAGATCTAGTAGCTGCTGTTGTAGACCACCTTGGGCAGTGGTGTTGACTGGTACGTGTTGATAACCACCCTGGGCAGTAGTGTTGACTGATACATGCTGAGTGAGTAGATCTAGAAGTTGCTGCTGTAGACCACCCTGGTAAGTGGTGTTGACTGGTACATGTTGATTACCAACCTGGGTATTGGTGCTGACTGGTCCATGTTGCTGTTCCAGCTGTTGCTGTCTCCAGGCCAAAAACTGCTGATATTCATCCAAAGTAGCCTGGGATTGTGGTGTCCGTGGACCTGGAGTTGCCCCCACATTACTGTCAGTACCACTGGGATTGGATGTTGGAACCACAAAACCACCACCAGCCCCCACAATGTTCGTGCGTGCCGACTGGCTTGTACCGGGTACCTCACATCCATTAGTGGGTACTGCACGGGTCCCAGTTTGCAGGCTATTATTCATATCTGTCTGAAACTTTTGCAAAATGTTTGTATTACCTCTACTAAGCTCCTCACCTTGTCTACGTAGCATGTAAGCCTGTAAACTTGGCACATTTTGGCTGTTTCCCCCTTGGTTATCGTGGACCGGAAGTCCCAGTCCTCCATTTTGGATGTTTTGAGGCATTGGCGCATTCGGGTCCTTCCCCTGAACTGCAGTCACATACTGCTTATCGCCCCCCCCTTGTAATAGTGTGATCACCAGAGAGTAGGGAGAATTTATGCTGTTCTAGACCAGGGTTGCTCGGGTCAAACGCTGCCATCACTGAACTCCAAACTTTTTCTCCTCTATCAATGTCCCATAATGAATGACTGTTCTGGACTCGAATGGATGCCAATTCTAACTCAAGCTCTTTATGCTTTACCAATTGTTCGATCTCCTTCTCCCTAACTCTCTCCGCATCAATTTGTGCTTGTAAATCCTCTGCAGTGGCCTCATGACTCTCAGATTGCTTTTCCCTAGTACCGGCCTTCCCCCGGCCTGTGGCTGATGTTGGCCAGAAGAGTTGTTGTCCGGCCTGGGTGCTGTGTGTCCTGCTGGGCACCCACAGAGTCACCGAGGTGGTCGTGGTCGACCGATTCCAGGGTAGCCGGTGGTCCCCCATGGCCTGCTTACTCCTTTAGTGCCTCTAACTGCTGCTGTGGGTCCCATTTGGGGTTAGGATGCTTGCATGTAGGAAACAATCTGGAGTTCCCATGGTACTGCTTCTCGCAGGAGTCACAAATGACTCCCATGGTGAAGAAAAGAAAAAAATAAAGTTCTTGTCTTGCACTGTCTGTCTGCCATGCGTGGCTGCTGCTTGCTGAATGCTGCTAACCCCAATGTGGGGGGAGAGTGTATAGGGGGACTGTTCTACACCAGATGGTGGGAGCGTAGGCCAACAGATCACATGCGTGATCTATTTGGACCATTGACTCGTTGAAGCTCTGGGAAGGATAACCAAGTCGCTAACTGCCGTTTAGCTGACCATCACAGAGTGACCCGGCATACCCAGAACCTCAATGAATCTAAAGTCAATAAATTCTCACTTCAATAAGGCTGATGATATAGCATTGTTAATATGCCAATACATGCATGTGATCTTTTTGGTCCACTAACTGTTCCCCTAATCTCCTCGTAATTGTAGAGGATTTAATTATGCCAGCAGACTTAGTCTTTGGCATAGTAAGAATGAACCCTGAAGCACCTTGTCATGTACTGTTTGTGGAATCCCTAAGGGATAACTTCAAACAGGCTTATGAAAGGAAAAGAGATCAACCGCAGAAAACTGCACGTTGGCAAAAAGTTGGGTATGATGCAGGCCTAAAAGCCAGGAATTTTTAATCTGGAGTCCTGCACTTACACCAACCACTTGCCAGCCTTAAATTGGCTAGTAATTGGGATGGACCCTTCACTATAACTCAGGTTATTAGTGACTGTACTGTGATAATTAAATCACAGATTGGAAGATGCTATTAATCTAATGTAGCCAGACTACGCCCATGGAGGGGGAGGGATACCTCCACTGAAATGTATGGCGATGGTTTGGAGCAAGTGATTGAACAGGATCAAGAAAGGCAACTTGAAGTGCCTCCCACCAGGAGGAGAGGACCCAGGAGGCCACGGAAGGTTGTAGACCCGAAGGCAGTGGTGCCCCCTGTCATTACATCTGGCAGGCAGGGGAGAATTAAAAAAGTCTAGGCGGGCTCAGGTAAAGATAACAGGAAAGGTTCTTCTAAGGCTAAGAAAACCTTGGAAAAGGCTCTAATGGATACCAGGTCAATAAAAGAGGCCTCAAAACCTCTTCAACGCAGTCCTAGGTTGCTGGGGACTGCCGTAACCTAACCTCATTAAACACGCACGGGACAGATTTGACCAATTTAGGTCAGTCAGGTGATGCACCGGTTCGATCATGCACAGCAATTCAAGTTTCGAGGAAAGCGCTGTATTGTCGATGGCAGAAGAGGCCATACGCCTTGACGGTGGTGCCGGTGCCAAGTAGAATCTTTCTTTGACACGTCTGAACATTCCAGGTGAGCGAGCCCTGAATGCCCCAGTGGTCAGTCCACCATGGATCCGGGAATGCCCTATGTTGCCCCTGGACCCTTGAACCATTTTGGTGAGGATGCCTCAGTAGAGCTGTCTGACGACCACACTCTGATGCCACCTCCACCCAAACTACCCCCACCACTCAGTATTTGTACCTCAACTGTGTCAACGGGCCATTCTTCTCCAGTAGAAAGGCCTAGACATATTGAGATGCCACCACATGGAAGCCCTGAATGGGCAGGTCCATACAATGGCCAGATGTTAGCAGTTTCTGACGCAATGCTAATACCTACCACTGATGGAACGCTTAGAGAACTTGACCCCCGGGTGCTCAATGCTGTTTGGGAATGTGCCCATCCACAATGGATAAACACCTTTCTTGAGGCCTGGTTGATGGATTACCATCAGATAGCCAAAGGACTCATGGTCCATTTGTGGTTCCACAAAGCCGTCTAGGATGCAGAGTTGCCTTCCAAAGGAATAGGTTTGGAAGACCATCCTTTGTGTCTGACGCGACTGGTTACACCGGCGTTAAGGCTAATGAGGTCGCTAGGTACATTGACCATGACCAGATTCTACTTTTTAGTGACCGCGGATGAGTATGAATTCAGTCCCGGGGTCCCTATCAGTAATTGAGTCTGAAGAGGCCTCTATTGTTGTTTCTCTAGCAGTGTGGCCCAGAGTCATACGCCCTCGTGTAATTATCCTTCACTAACACATACGCGTCATGAATTATCCATTGATTACTTGTTCACTACCCCCTACTAGAGTCTGTTCTATATATAGACTTACTAAAACAAGTACAGGCCTTGTGGAGCCTTGGCATTCTGACACTAATCCCCTAAGGAGTGCACATGTGTATCCTCCACACTACACATCTGAAAGATACCTTCCAGCCTCCAGTCCATGCACTTGTAAATGTATACAGGATGGTATGTACAAGAATCTTTATTCATGTTAACTTTATGTGCATTTTGACAATTTTTGCACTCTTCATGGGCTTCCCTGTCATATTTCCATATGAAAAAAAAACAAGCCCCAGTATCAATAGTTTGTTTCTTATTGCAATACATGTACCTCTTCTATCTGTGTGTCATTCATTCTATACTACATCTGTTCTCTTTTTCATTTCCACAGGGCAATCACAACTGGGACATTCCAACACTCTTAGCTGAGATCACACAATAATAGCCTATGGACTGCTGATGGATACAGAATAAAATACATCAATCTAACTTCTGCTTGGCTGTAGCAATCAAACAATAAAATCTAGTCAGCTCTTAAGTGGTGCTTGTGATGCCCTTATTAAGTGCTGCTTTGCAGTGCTTAACAGGTGCTTCACATGCAGCTGATAGTTGCAAGGCTGCTTTTGCAGGGCTGCATAGTGTTACTCTTAGCACAAAATTAGTCAACTATTAAGTGATGGCTATGCTGCTCTTATTAGTAGCTCCTTTGTGGTGCTTAATAAGTGCTGCACATGCAACTACTAGTAAATGGTGCTTTTGTAGTGCCTAATCAGTGCTGCATGGGAGGCTACTATTAAGAGTTGCTTTTGCAGGGCTGCATAGTGTTACACTTAGCACCAAATTATTCAGCTAGTAAACACTGCAGTGCAGTGCTTATTAAGCGCTTATTCAGTAGTGCTGTGCCCACTAGGGAGGAGGTCATCAACAACGACCAAGTCTTAGTGCTGTGGTGCAACAACGCCCTGTTGCTGCCATCACTGTCAAACAGGTCATAAGGGAACTGACTCGGTTGCCCCTTGCACAGGGAATACCAAACCAGGGACCTTCTATGTCCACCAAGGACCGATGCCACAGGGTCAAGCACCCCTGCATGATGCTGTGATACATCAGTCCAAGGTCATCCAGACTGCCCAGACCTTCTTCAAGAAGGAGGATAAAGTGTCTTCAATTCAGACCAAGCACTTTGAGACATTACAGCACCATATGGAAAACCTCCATCTACATCTACCGTAGGACAGTATCGAGCACCTTACAATGCACTGATGCTATCCAGAAGTCTGAGATGAGACGAATCTCTGCTCAGATAAAGGCTGATGTTGCCAAAGAGAAGCAGGAAGCTGCAGGGCAGAAACCATATCCGACAAGGAGACTGCGTCTCAGATGCTGGATGTAGAAAGAGCAACAAACATGAAGAACTAACAGAAGTTCTTCAAAGTGTCTGGAGTAATTCTGGACAACTGGGATGGCACTCCGGCGCAAGCTTTGGAACTCTTCAAAGCCCGCCAGAATGTCAACTTCATACCGGTTGTCCTAGCGCCTCCCGCACCTCAAGGACCAGATTCGGATCAGCCTGTTCAACAGCCTGTTCAACAGCCTAATCAGAATCAACCTGAGGAGAACATGGAGCAGTAAAACTGCTACCTGTTGGACATAATTAGGCGTCCCATATCTGGAGGTGAATCACCTAGTAATGTTAGATAGAGATTCATTTTTTTCTATCTAACCCAGTAATTGTCGATTAGGATATATATTGTATCCTAATCAGGAAACATTAGCTGAAAAGTAAAACATCTGGAGAAGGAGTATGAATGCTGCTTAAATATCCATTGATATGCTGAACCTCTACTATAACTGCATAATATTATTGCAGTCTATATGAAAATACATCACTAGTGGTGCCCTTATACTAGTATGTATACATGCTATGTTATTATATTAAACCTGAACATTGGACTATCCCCTGGATGACCTACCTAATATTGGATTAAAACTACAAAAATGTCAGCAAGCACTACAGGCATCCAGGTTTGGCTATGTCCACTCATCTAAAATCTCCACATTTGGATTAAAACTACAAAACCAGTTAGCTAGCACTACAGGCATCTGGGTTTAGCTACGCCCATTGTCAACAGATCATCAACAAAGGAATAGCACTTCAGGCATCAGGGTTCAGCCCGCCCAAATCTACTATCTTCGCATAAGAAACATGAACTTGAGCACTACAGTGCATCAGGGTTTAGCTACACCGAAACTCCAGCAGCATCCGGCTCCATCAGGATTCTCAATCTACAAGCAGAAAATATTATCACATGTTATTATATTGTATAGTCATATTTATATCATAAACTATATGAAACTGGTGTTCATATAGAGTCAAATCTATATAAAAGGTATATGGGTGATTCCTGTGAACTGCCCCACCTTTGGGGGTCAGGAGCCTAACATGACAAACTTAGGATTACATTTTAAGACTTTATTTTATTGATAACTCTATATCTTGGCTGTATGAAAAGGTCCATTCAAGTCATTAACTTCCAAGATGTCAGTTTTTATCACAGTCGCAGTAAAAAGGTTTAATTTGTATAATGCACTTGATCGATATAACTTCTTATACATAGAATTTCTTCAATAATGTCCCTGTGATTACCATATTCAATGTCCAAACTAGTATAATAGTTATGAATAAGTGTACCAAAAACTAGGACTGAGGCTTGAAAACTTTTGAAATTATGAGACATAACATTTTAAGAAGATTAAGATTTTTCAAAAATTTCTAACACAAAACCTTAACTTTACTCTCACAAGCTTAATATTCATTGGGTATGCCTGAAATTCAAGGTATTATGTCTTCATTGTCTATACTTTCTTAAACAATCATACTTTTACCACTCCTACAGTATATTCTATATGTGGGCAGCAGTCCAAAACTACTCATAATTGGCCAAATATCGATGAAGCGTGTTACACACAGTCACTCATAGATAGAGGCTCAGTAGTATACCTCAGACAACTATCAGGTTGACCACAACCAATGAAGCAATACCATGTCAAATGCCCTCCGCGGAGGCGGATACCGATCAAGTGTGTTACACACAGTCACTCAAAGATAGAGGCTGCATAGAGGTACTTAGACCTTTCATATCATAATGCTGCTTCATACACAACTACTTAAGCAATGGGACTACTGTTTAACACTAAGAAATATACAATCAATACCTATCTGGGGTCTCCTGTATGGCTCAGAAAATTAAATTTCACTTTTTTGCAACTAATTTTTTTTTACATCGATCAAACTAGGAGTACCCAAACAGGCCTAAGATACTAGCCACACATGTCTAGTAACTGGGATCAATGACATCTAACCCAGTGCACTCGCTGTGGTACTTGAGAAGCTTCTGATCAGCCAGTTGGATGGTGAGGGGATCGAGTTTGTAGACAGCGTTCTCAGTGTTGTCATAACGACTTGGCTTGGGCAGAGTGACTCTGCCAAGAATGTTGAGAGGGTGGACCCTAGCTGGGATGATCTCCTTCCCCCACTTGAAGTTTCTCTAGTCCGACGCCATGTAGCGCAGCATGTAGTGCACTTGGTAGAAGCCATTGTACTTGGCTACCACCTTAACCATAAACCACTTGTCCTTTGAGCTGGTACTGGCCAGGCTGGCAGTGATAAGAATGTCACCTACATGGTACTCATCCTGCATAGTACTAACTTCCCTACACTGTCCGTTGGTTGTACAACCTCCTGAGGGAGGGTCGAGGTTGGTGGATCCTGTCATGCTCATTTGGTTGTAGGGACGTTGACGGCACACGGGGTGACTTTCTCCTTGTCAGCCGTGGCAGGAGTTGGCACCCGGTCACTTCGAGTGCGCTTACGTGCCACGACTAGTGAGCCGTCCCTGGTGCGCTTGCAGACAGTGGTGCGCACAACAGGATCATAATCAGGGTCGCCACAGTAGAGGCCCTGGCAGACCGCGTTTTTATCTGAACCAGGGCTTGCTTCAGCGGGGGATAAGTGCTGGCATCCGCATCATCCACCTCTGCAGGGACACTGGCAGGCCGCGTTTTCTTCTGCCATGTTTGCTTTGGTGGGGGAGGCTTCTTGTTCTTGGTGAAAAGCAGCTCATGGTCAATCCATCCGGAGCAGCCAGTCATGGACCTAAGGTCGACCCAGCAGCAGGGGTCAAAACAGGATTTGTCACGGACAGCAAGTGACCTTCCTTCCTGTTTGACCATGGCAGCATGGACACTCTACTGACTTGTCTGCTACCACTGACCCGAGAGTGAGGCGGGCGGAGGTGACATCCTGCAGAGGGGCATGGATGTAGCGAACGCAGCCATCAAGTTTGTTACCTTCGGCCGCGAACTCCTCTGCATTATTGATGACAGGATGTACTTCCTTGTTGCGTTGCGCTTTGCAGCAGCGCCATCGTCATCGCACGGGCCCTTTCCATGGCCCGCCTCTAAGTAGGTCCATGTTGCCCGAAGTCCGTCAAGTAGTTTGGTGTGGCGTACGAGTATCGAGATGTTTCGATACTGGCTGGAGGGTGAGTCAGAAGCATAATGGACCACCTTGACATATGGCAGGTTCTCCCTGATGAACGCTGCCAGGCAGCGGAGAAACGCCAAGACGGCACCAATGTTGTGCTTCCGGTCGTTGGTGCACAGAGCTGCAGAGTGGTGGTTTGTGGCGCCAGTGTCCTCATCACAGTAGTGGATGACTGCAGGGTGCAGGGTCACTGGATCCTTCACGTAATACATACTCTGTGGGGCATCAGGGTATGATACCATCCAGTTTTCCGCAAAGTCCATCTGGATGGTAACTTCCAGCAACGACATACTCGCTCGCAACTCACGTACCATGCGGTGTTGGTTGTGAGCACGGTCGACATGGGCAGCCATTGTGAGGAACTCCAATCTGGTTTTCTTGATGAGGTCCGCCTTGGATACAATCTCTCTACAAGGGCGGAGCTTCTTGATGGTAGTCTTCTTCTGAGTTCCATCCTTGCCTGTCGACACATACTCATAGTCCACATTCTTCCACAATTCATACTTGACAGTCTCGGAGGCTTTGTCCTGGAGATAAATGCTACTTACATATAAGTATACTGGATCTGCGTATCCTATTTGTTATTAAGGTTTAACTGACCTATAACTGTTTAAATAGGTCCTTCCTGGTCTCAACGTATTAGAGACTTATTTAGAGGTTATTTGTGTTGAACACAATATAAAAATATACCTGAGCTGCATCTCATATTTTACATATTTCATACTCTAAAAAACTGGAGAAGTTTCAGGGGATACCTCCAAGTATATTTTTTACTCAGGTATTATTATTACTACCAAATTCGGTTAAAAAAAAGCACACCAGTGTGGGTGCTATATATATTTTTTTTATTACTAAGTCATAGTATATCAGGAACCACTACTAGTTCCTGATGTTCTTGTTCAAATTCACTTTATGGGGGTATTCCACCGAAACCGATTCTTGGCCGATAGTCCATCTCCGATGCATTTCCGATGCATCGGCGACAGAAATAGAGAATCGGAGACGATCGAATCCTTATCGGGTGGAAATCGGGTATCATCAGCCAAGAATCGGGTGCAGTGGAAGAGGTCGTGAAAAAAATTGGAGACCATTGGAATCACGTCGGGAACGCATCGGGAATGATCGCCGACGGTTTCACTTTGGACCCGATTTTTTCTGTTCAGACAGAAAAAATCGGCCAGGAATCGTTTCTATTTTTTGTCGGCCCGGCAATTTTAGTTTCCACGGAAGGCGGTAGGGGGGCGTACGCGTCGCCGATCACATGGAAATCACGTGACCTGCAGTTCAGCCGTACTAGAGGAAAACATCCAAGATGGCTCCACGGCGTGCAACTAAGCGCAAGACGCAAAGAAAACCCGTAAATACAACAAATGACGAGGGGAATGAGGGCCAACAGCCTGAGGATACCTCAAGGAAGGGACAGGGCACACGTTTCACGGCAAGAGGTAGGCCTAGGCTTGAAATAACAAAGGAAGATGAAGAATCTGCTCGACGTCTTTTCGACCGTACCGGTAGTAAATCTGGGGCAGTGGAGGAGTACAATGAAGACGACGACAATGATGAGCCCCAAGACCTCAGTTGCACACCTTCCTCCCGTTCCAGGGGAGGCTATTCTGACTCCAAAGGTCCCTACTCACGGCTAGGTATGGGTGGCAGCTGCCTAACCAAGAGAAAACTCATCCCCGATTATGATGAAAACAATGACGAAGATGAAGAGGAAGAAGGCAGTCCTCGTCCTGCCAAGTCTCTTAAGAGCCCCCCTACCTCTGCAGGTACAGAAATAATTATTGATCACGACGAGGATGATCCCTGGTATATGGACCCTGATTAAAATTCACAAGAATTTTCTTTGGACAAAGAAGAAGAAGAAGAAGACGATCCCCTTCCTACCATAAAGCCACCCAAAAAGAAAAGACCTGTAGCCCCCACAAACTTCGACATGACTAAAAGAAACCAGGAGGGGGCCAAGGTCACCAAGGTCACTCCTAAGAAGACTGTGAGGGAGGTTACTCCTAAAAAGAGCCAGGTTACTCCTAAAAAGACTATAGGTCAGTTAAAGTCCAGACCAGCTGCCCCTGGAAGTGGCAGACAGTACTTCAAAGACAATGCGGTCTTGGAAAGGTTGTGTGAGCTATGGGAGGCTGTTCCATACCTGTATGACAAAAATCACAAGCTGTATAAGGACCCGACAGCAAGGTGGGCCGCCTTGGGAAAAATTGGTGACGACTTAGGGATACCAGGTAATTTATTCAAGATTTTCAAGAAAATATATTTTATCCTAGACCCACATATTTCAAATCATCCTAGACAACAGAAAAAATCCAAAATAGAAAAGGGAGAAATAATTCTGATTAAAAACAGCTTTGTTTCATTTCTACTTGCTCTTGTATTTAAAACAAATCTGAATTAAAATGAAAATAAAAACAATTCTATTTTTTTCAGCCTTCTTTGTCAACACAAGCATGAATTCGCTGAGGACAGACTATCAAAAAATAGTCTCAGGCAAGGTCAAGTCGGGCTCTTCTGCAGCCGACGGGAAGCTCCCATACAAGAAAGAGTTGATTAAGCGGCTTTGCTTCTTCTTGGATCCGTATTGCAAGAAGGAAGCAAGCATAACTAACTACAGGAAGGTAAGTTCTCCCCTGCCTTTCTTGATTTTTAAGGCCAATGATGCTCGCAATGGATTGAAAATCTAAAAAAATTATCCCAAATAAAATAATCCCCAACAAAAAATTATCCCAAATAAAATAATCCTAAACAAAAAAAATACCCCAATAAAAAATTTGATTATCTATTTGCTTGCTATAAATTAATCAATCAACGACAATTATAAAGTAATGCATCTTGGATAATTTTTGCTTGCTATTAACCTGATTTATTCATCGTACAGCAGACTTACCAGGCTACCTTCTCTGCTTATTTACTTTTCCCCCTTTCTTGTTTTTTCAAGCAAACCCAGGTAGAGGAGGAATCACAAGAACAGGAGTCCGACAACGAGGACCAGGACCAGGGCCGTAATGAGGAGGAAAACTTGGAGCCTGATGAAGGAGGGTTGGAGGAAGCTGATGTAATCCCAGATGAATACGAAGAAGAAGCTATTTCATCCAGGACGCGTAGTTCTCCCAACAAACAGAACATTGGTAAATCTAAGACCCCCCCCTCCTCTGGCAAGGGGAAAGGTTCAGGTAAAAGCTCTACAAAAAAGCCAACTCCTGAGGCTACAACTAACCCCCCCCCTCCCAGAAGGGCTGGCAGCACAGGCAGTTTGACAGTACAGCGACCCTCCTCCTCTGACGGCCGGAGGACATACAGGACAGATTACCTGCCTGACAAAGATAAATTCTATGCAAATAATGAGGAGGTTTCCAATGAATATTTCAGGAACAAGGAGCCTCAGCATCTCTGAGAGAAAAAAAAAGACTGTCGCCGAGGTCCTTGAAAATCGAGAGCAATATTTTGAAAAGTGCACCAACTCTGTGGTAGAGCTGATCCAGCTTGCTGCAGCACGCCATGCTCAGCCCCCTCCACCTCCTCCTGTGGCAGAACCTGAGACGGAGGACTCCCACTGGAGTAAGATGATCTTGTTCCAGTGTCAGAGAATGAACCAGAGAGTACGAGAAAAGTTTAAGCTACACGTGCACAGCTTGGTTTAGACGCTGTGAATGGGGATTGGGTCCCATAAAAGACATAAAAAAACTGTTTTGCTCGCAACGAATTATCCCACATTTGTAGTTAAAAGTTATATATCCCAGACATTTTTTATATAGGATAATCTGAGCGATGATCTCAACCAATATTCTTACTGTTAAGTGCACTTGACTCAAAAGACTTGATATTACCTTTTGCTATATGTTCTGTTGTGGTGCATAAAAAAACAATATGCGACAACAATTTTTCATTTACCATATCTCATCAGGATATAAAGAACTATAACAGCAAGGACTTAAGACAAGGCTTGCATAACCATAACCTGCTTTGTACTTTCTTGTAGTAGGCGATTACCTCATGGAAAAGGAAAATATTTTTTTTTTATTTCAAGGAGAAGTAAAAAGCCTTCTGGTTATCATGGAAACAGACTTGACGACTTTATTTCTAGTTTACTACATGGTTTTTATATCAAGTTAAAAGTTGCATTGTCTGGAAGAGATCATAAAAGTTAAAAGTTCATCCACTGTGGTGTGTTCAATAAAAAGAGGTTTCTACTTTTATAAATAATTCTTCCCTTCAATGACTTTTATAACATTTATATTCTCCATAACAGAAAACAATACATGTCGCTCATAAACCCAAAAGTCCTCATCACAGATTTGTTTGTGCCCAATAAAATTATCTTGGACGTTTTTTGTCAGAGATTAGTCATCCTCCTCTTCCTCAACTTCTGCTACAGCCTCCATCCGCCTTTTGCACATGTACTTGTCTTGCCATGGTACCTTTCCGTGCCGGGAGTTGAACCAGCGGCACAGTCTTTCCTGCATGGCTTTCGCACTCTGAGGCATGTTCCTCCCATGGTGAGACCTGTCAAGGCCATCCAGGCCATGATCTTCATCCCGCCACTGTCTAGGATGGACCTCGAGCTCTGGCCCTTCATAGTCGATGGATCCTGCTGGGATGTACTCTGATGGTGCTCGAGTGCGAAGGAAGTTGTGCAGGGAAACTGCTGCCATGGTTACCATTTTAACTCCCTTCGGTTCCATGTCCTGTGTACGCAGGAAGAGGCGGAATCTGGTAGCAAAAATTCCGAAAGCATTCTCAGACATGAGACGGCCCCGAGATACTCTGTAGTTTTACACTATCTGCTCATCTCCCTGGTCTTTTACCGCATACGGCTTCATGAGATTGCTTGCTAGTGAGAACGCATCATCCCCTACCATGAAGTAAGGTAGCAAGTCCCGCATGCCATTTATCTTAGACGTTGGTGGTATGTTCAGAGGGTTTGCTGGGTCATTAAGGTCAGCGTAGAGGGGCCCTTCCTTCCATATGCGGGAATCACCTGCCTTGCCTTCTGACCCTATGTCTACATATATGAACCGGTAGTAGGCGTCTACGACAGCCATTAACACTACACTAAAATACTTCTTGTATTTGTAGAATGTGGTTCCACTCTTCCGGGGTTGGCGAATACGAATGTGCTTCCCGTCCACTGCCCCGATCATGTGAGGGACTTGCCACTCCTTCCAAAATCCATCTGCGATTTCCTTCCATTCTGCTCCTGTTTGTGGGACCTGGAGGGAGGAAAGGGAAGCTTATAGAAGATGTAAATTATTTAATATATGTTTCTTGTATATATCCCAGATTTTTTTGTAGCAGACAAGGCCTTCGGCTAGGTGAAATCCAAAATTTTATAATTGAAACACTTGATACCCCATAGAAAAGAAAACAAAGAAACAAACCTTCAAGAAATCTTTAAGAACGGCAGTCAGGGCAATGCAGGTGTCTCTTATTATAGGGTAGACTGTTGACCCCCTCACTAAATGACCGTGGTGTAGATTTTGACTGCTGTCTCCTACAAAATAAAAAGGAAATTAAGTCAGGTGTCTCAGATAGTTGAAATCCCAATAAAAAAGACGCTATATTAAAATACACATTTTATCATTGATATTCTACCTTTGTAACTTCACGGGATACATTTTATATTTCATACATTTTATAGAAAATAAAACAAAAGCTCAACTAAAGCCAAATACCGTAGGGTTATGTCTAGGCGTTCCTCTGGCTTTATAGACTCTCTGAAGTTTGTGTCACGCCTGTATATCAGGGGGTAGACCTTGCTCAGGAGCTCTTTGTATTCTCCAGGGCCCATCCTCAGAGTGTTGCGAAACTCATTCACCTTGTCCATCTGAAATTATTTTATTATATTTTTATCTCTGATAAATTTTATCTTGGACAAATAAGGACTCACATCTGTTTTTTTATGACCACGAGCTGCTCTTCTCCTCTTGATCTCTTTAAAATAAGTGAAAACACCACCACCCCATTGAGCTCTACTCCTGTCAGGGGAACATGAAGCCACAGACCGGTACCCCTTGACTCCTACCCCCCCAAGTAAACAAAGAAGACAGAGTACTACTTACTTCCAGTAGGTCCCTGTGCAGTTTAGTGAAGGTGTTTCGCTGCAGATTGTCTGTCTGGTCCTTCAAGTATGGAGCCACGTGGTACTTGTGCTTCCTCTTCTTGCCTTGAAGTATATCAGCATCTTCCTCATCCAGTTTCATGAGCATTAAAGTGGCGTGAGCGACCACGAGCACATCTGTGGGCTCCATGTTGGATTTGCTCAGTATGTAGGTCATATGGTTGATACTAGGTCATCGCCGATGAAGAGGCCTCTGGTGGAAGAGGGTGGAACCATCCACGATGACTGTCGGCGATGATAATCCGACAATTTTGTCCTCGGTGGAAGAGTGAATTTTTTGGTGATTTTGAGACCCGATTTCACTGTCCCCGATAAAATTTGACTATTGGGCCGACAAAATTGTCGGCCCGACAAGCGCCCGACGACCGTCGCTGATAGCAAAAACCCACTATCGGGCCGACAATTCTGTCGGTTTTGGTGGAATACCCCCATTATAGTGAATAAATTTGTTTAACAAAAATTGTGAATTTTCGATACTCAATGCTATTATTATATACTTTTTTCAGAAATAGGATATTCTCATACTATAGCCTATTTCACACCAAGTGAGTGTTATTGATACACCTTAATAGTATTGTGAGACAATTACTTATTAGGTTATTAATACACTGTGGTTTAATTACCCCCGTGTTATTGTCTAAGGGGGGGCAGTGTAGGGGTATGGTATCTAGATCATAATATTACACTCGTTATGTTCATGTACCTGTGAGACTCAGACCCAGGTCTCCAGGTGTGATGGGGGAGTCCGGATGGCAGGTGGCAGCACTTGCCTCTGGGTTCGTATCCATTACACAAGGGGGCCTTACACTCGTCTACCACACGTCACATGGTGGGTCTGAGTTTTACTGGCTTTTCCCTATATAAGGGCAGTTCCTACCTTAGTTCACCAGAAAGTGGTCTTATCACTGCTCAGCACACTTCTACTGTTACCTACCGATAACAGAATGCCACCCGTCATGTAGTTTCTATAGGCTGTGATCGTATGTAACTAAGATTAAATAAAAGCTTGGTTGCCTACCCGATAACTTTTTCTCTTTTGGTTATGATTTGGCATCTTACTAAAAAGATGAACCACTACACACAGCATGAAGTGGCTGCTCAATTCAAGAAAGGCAAGTTTTGGTCAAAAGGGTTTCTTATCAAACATTGTTTTTGACTCGGCTCATGGGCAACATAATGCCATTGAAAAGAGTGATGGTGGAGCTATTTGTCTGGTTTTGAGGAAGCTGCAGCCATGTTATGCCATATGAAAACTTCAGACCCAATGAGCAGGTTAGATCCATTCAGAGACAGGTTAAAAGTGTTCAGAAAGCATTAGTAAAAGAAGTCACTCACAAAGACAATCCAGGATCTTGGCAATCCATTTGTTGACAAAAGCTGCAACATGCCTGTGTTGGACATTTGAATAACATTGTCAGGTTAGCTGTTATGGAAACAGTCAAGGAGTTACAAGAGAAGCATTTCCAGGATGTTGAAAATAGACTTGAGCGGAGAATAGATTTAAATAACAAGCTAATAAAGAGCAATACTCTGGCAATTTTTGACTGTCAAACCAAAAACACAAAGTCAGCTGACCAGGAGGCATATCTTTGAGGAGACAGTGCTTCCTCTTCTGAAATCTGTATATCCCTCTAAAGTGAGAGAGTGAGTCTTATCCATCATCTCTTTTGAAAGTTGGAGAACTCTGCACTGGCAAAAATGTCAGGTATACTTCCCTGTCTTTGGTGTGCCTTCCCAGAGCTACTGTAGCAGGGGTTTATATTGTAATTGTGGATCTTCTAAGACTGACTGTTGATGCAAAGACTTTTCCATTTATACAAGGTCACAGAAATCATCAAGAATTGAGGCCATAGAGATGAATGTATACAGACCACCTGATAGCAAAAGGAGAAATCAAACATATATAGACCACAGTATAGACAACACTTTCAGACCTTTTAGAATTTTGTCACAAACTCACAAAATGGGAGTTTTGCCATGATTTTGGATTAACTAAAAGATGCAAACATGGGAAGTCACCGCTCCCATGTACAATGTTTTGCCCTGCCAAGGACTTTGTTATTTTAATGCTTAAAGTGACTGTATGAATGGGCTTTCATGTCTTGTTTTTGAGGGTAACTGCACTGGATGTAGTTCAACTCAAAGGAACTCAGATATATGTCACTTGTATTTAAAACTCTTAGGTGATTAGATGTGAAGATATCAGGTTTAGTACTACACTGTTTCTGACCCTAGACTTAGCTGTAAGGCTGTGGCCATTTCTAACCCTGCATAAAGCATCACGCTGAGGCTGTGGGTAGATCTAGGGTCAGTTTTAAAGTGGAATTAAAAGTGTTTTTCCACCATTTTCTTTTACTTTTATTATATTCATAATAACACTACATCAAAGGGAAACATCTAAAGTACCCCAAACGAATGAAGCATGAAGAATTTCAATATATGTATAGATTAAATCATGTTTTTTTTTAGCATATGACCATACAGTGGAGCTCTAGGCACCACTAAAACACATTTCTGATTTTTGTGCTACATTTCCTAAAGAAAATATGAAGTCCATTTAAAAGACTGAAGCTTCTTCTACAAGAGAATTCTAAGATATCTAAGATATGAATCATCATTGTCAAGAAATTCAACATTTTCTCTACCTAATAATCTTTTAATGTGGTTTCCCTCATCAGTAAACATTGGCTGGGCTAGCCTTATGCCTACAATGTGTGAATGCTGCCCCCCAGCCCCCACCTCCCTGCTCCCTATCTGGGGCAGAGTAAAAACTCACACCTTTTATTGTTTCTCTGCACTCACTGTACTCATGTCATGGTCATGCTCCAGTGATCAGGGGGTAGGGGCAGGGGCGGAAATGGCTCTGGGTATAGTTCTAGTGTTGTCCACAGATCTGTTCATGTTGATATTCTTGAGTTTAGCTTGTGTTCCAAGTCTGGGGTTTCTTCACAGCCTCATCCTCAACCTGATAATGAACATAGCTTACTATTATGAATTAGCTTGTTATGAGACGCACACAGGTATAAGCTGCACCTGAGTCCGACGGGCAGCTGCATAAGCTGCACCTAAGGGCAGAGAATTAATGGTTTAGTACTTTTCAATAGGGTTAGGCTAAAGATAATAAGCTTTCAGTTGAATAAGCTACATCCTGGTTTTGGGAAAATTCTATATGCTATAGTAGACCTCTGGTTCATGTATAACTATAAGCCGCAGATTGTATGCTGTGATTCACAGTAGTGGCTATCTTGGATTTTACAAGACAGCTTCTAATACTAGGTAACTGTTACAGGGTAGGTCAACCTAAAAACGGTCATTCCTGTACAAGTTTTCAATAGGAGATGTGTAAAACCTAGTAACTCTTCCAATAGTTCCTCATGCTTCCCCAAGGTACTGCGTGAAAGAAAACTATTTGGAGATTTGTACCTATTTCATTTCCGAAATCCATGTGCTTATTTTATTTCTGGTTTCCCACCATGTTTGAGAACATTCCAGTTAGTCTATTTTCACCTTTTGACGTCCACTTTGCACCTTGAGACGTCCACTTGGTATCCACCACTCTATTAAAACCCTTTTCTTTCAATCATCAATTTAAAAATGGATAAGTGTCTTCCATGAATATGCACTAAAGTGGGATTGTTAAAACTACTGTGTCATAATGAAAATGAAGGTTTTATAGTGGCTGAATTAAAATGAAAATTGGAGACAATCTTACACCAATGGATATTGTAATTCTCATAGAAATATAGCTGGCAATACTAATCCTGCATTATAGATGATTTGTATTAGCTATAATGTAATAGACTTTCAATATGAACTGTAGTAATCCATTCCTAGAATTTATTATCAAGATCTCAGTATCAAATAGTTTCTCTACATATTTATTACAGTAGGACTACAGTGAAGGTTGAAATGTATATATCAGAGCATCATCTAGTGAAATTTTCTATGCCAAAATAATCTTGTGATTTAATCATCCCAAATAATCAATGGTTTCGATCAATTAAATGCATAGATACATGTGTAAGGAGTGGTTGTCTCAAGGTGAAATAGTGGTTGTCTCATGATAAAATTGGTAGGTCCTAGAAAATAAATGCTACACTGAAAGTATCATGCATTTCTGTAATTCTTTTTTGGCTATCATATACTTATGTTATTCATCTACGCTTGTACAAAATATGCAACCAAAGTTGGGAAATTCTGATGAAATGGCCAGTTTGTCATGATAGAATAAACTCAAACATCGGTACTTTAGTGCATCATTACACAATAATATTACATAATGAGAATTACACAATGAGAACACTGAACAGCAAATTCATAAAGTAGAGCTTTATTACACTAACACCAGTAAATCTGGTATATGATAAATGTGTAACTAAACTGATGAGATACTGGTTTGTATCCAAGAGTTGATTATGTAAATGAGGTAAGGCACTAACTTGTACCATATGTTACCAACAATGGAAAAAGGTTAAGAGTCCATAGTATAAAGTTTGAGTACAATATATATGGTAAGTCAACATATCAAGGTACTAGGAAGTCCTAAGAGGGTGGGAGTGATGGGAAAGTTTATAAGGTGTAATGAACGCCGGGTGAGAAAAGGTAAAGTGTGTCACCCGTTGCATCTGGGGTTGAGAGGTGCTCAGTGATAAGCAGAAGGTGGAGCCACCCGGCTGAGTCCTTGAGAGTCTGGTGAGTACTTGGAACCACCAGTAGGTGGTGTATAAATTTGCCTATCAGTCTCATACCTGCAATTTATCAATTACTGATAATTACAGGGTTTGGATGTATACCAAAATCACTGGTGGCCATATTGGATTGCAAAACCAGCAAACACAAATTTGACTTTTAGGTAGTTTTATAGAGGTTATGAATACTCGTAGTATGTATGGTAAGAAGGATGAGATATTCTGTAAATTGGATGGTACAGATGCAGAGGCTAGTATCCAAGATGATACACAGATTTATTAAAGGGTGATGTTTGCATAGTAGAACATCCCTAGTATACATTTAAGACTAATATCTGGCAGCCATATTGGACTTAAATTGAGAGAAATGGCCAAACATTATGGCAGCAACACTTCTTCCAGGTCTCAATTCATGGTTTTGTTTGATGTGTTATGAAAAATTTGTGATTTTTGGAAAAAACAAACTTGAAACCAATCAGTCAGTAGCAGCTATCTTAGATTTAGTGGCCATATTGGAAAAATTGAGCTTGGCCCTTACTCTCGTTTGAAAGAGCATGTGGAAATACCCCAATGTACCAAATTATATGCTTCTATAATAAAATGCACACACATTTCACCATTCTGCTGGACTATAGAAGTTAATTCAAAACATCCTACCATCAGCCCCCCAGCGAAGGTAAGAATTTCCAGCCCTTTTGATTTTTCTGATGGTGACTGGCATGCATTGACAAAGGCAGCACTATCGATTTTACTAGTGGTAGGCTGCGCCCTGCATACACTATCATGAGCAGAACACGCTGTGCACAGTGGCAAGAGGGCCAAAATAAATCAATAGCTGTGGAAAGACTCCTTTTCACAAAAGGGCATAAACAATTATTCCACTTTATCCTATGAGCTATTTATAGTGTGTACCTGGTTCCCCTGAGGGAGGGATAATGGATCACTTGATGTAACTAATGAGTGGCTTTGGAGAAGATGTGTGGTAATAATATATACAGCTAGTACTGTCACAGTCCACAATCAACTTCCTTCGCTACCACCACTGGTTGTGGTAAGGCTGGAAAATCAATAATGAATATTAAATCCACAGGATTGCTGTGCACCACTGGGCTACCACTAGTAAAATAGAAAGGGTAGACTGACTAGGTCTTATAAAGTCCACAGGATTTGCCTATACTACCATCACTGGGGTACTGATGGTAGAAAGTTTTGAATTAACCTCCAGAGTTAGACAACAAAAATTAATTGTCCTCATCTCGAACTGGGCACATTACAACTCCTTTTTTTCCCCATCATAGTGAGTGCTCATCTACTTCCCGCTTATGCATAGTTATTCTAACTTATTACTCCAAATCAATCTGTGACTTCGTTTATTTCAATTATAAGACTCTTGACAGTCGATCCTGAAACATGACAAATATCACATTGCACTAACTGTAGAATTACCCATTTATAAGAGTCACACTGAAAGCTGAACACAACCTGATTTGGCGTCTCAGTACTTGGCGTCTGCACAACAGAGTACTGTGTGGATATGAGATATCATAATTCTGGTAATGGTGGTCGTTGATGATATAATCATTATCATCATGACGCCAGCTATAATGAAGGGATTTCATGCATAGATTGACATTGGCTAAATGATTATTAAGGTTGAGATTAAGCTTACATTAAAGCATTACATGAAATGCAAGTGGACAAATAGGTACTTATATTATTTTCTCCTTCCAGTTGGTGACTCTCATACTGATAGCAACCGTGATAAGAATACAAATAATCCAAGCCACAAACTATAAGTTATATGCATGTACTTCACCCAGCTCAAAACAAATTTTGCAATAATTGTTCTACAGAGTTTACCCTATTCCTATACATTGTAAATAGGTGCATAACAATAGAATATGACCTTTTGTCAAGATGCATTTGTGTTGATTCATTTTGATTTACCATTTTAATGTATTCATTGCATGTACAATATGTTCCTACATATGTTGTTTCCTCCCACTCTTGCTTCCCCTGAGTGGATGCACGAAAACATTTCTGCCCCCCTCCCTCTCAAGGGGTCAATTCTTTTTTAACCCCCAAAAAGGCCAAAAATCGTGTGAATGCACCTTTTTAGCCTAAAGTAATGCGCTCTTGTTTGGTGAAAACAGTTGAAATTATTTTGACCCCCTTGGTCAAGGGGTTGAAAAAAATTCTGACCACCCCCCCTCAAGCCCACCAGCCCCCCCCCCCTGTTGTTAAAAAAATGATCACTCCCTAAGACCTGAATAAGACAGTGATACCTTAATCATTCAACTCACATAAACACATCCACACTGATGCAGTACAAATTAAAGTACCCAAATCCAATCATTTGACCATAGACCGCCTAGACCAGCCCACAAAAACAATGTCATATTGCCACATTTACATAGACCTAACACTTATATGGAATCTGATATCTGCATGGCAGCATATTGAAGGCATGTGAGGTACATTAATGCATCACATTAAATAAGTTCCAGGTTGATATAAGTCCCGGATTCGTTTGTATCATTACCCCTTGGGGTTATATATCATAATGTCAGACAGATAACTTACATTATTGATACCAAATACCAATCTGCTTTCGTATTTGTCATATCTGTAATTACGGGGCGGGGGGAGGGGGCTTATGCCCGAAATTTTATTTAGTTGTGACACAAGATTTTCAAATCGTATCATTATATCAGGAAAATAACTTACATTATTGATAGCAAATACCAATATGATTTCGTATTTGTCATATTGGTAGTTAGGGGCGGGGGGAGAGATGGGACTAGTAGGCCTACTGTACAATTCGCTTTTTAGGCCTTAGTGGAGCTGTTGCTCATGGTGAGATAACATTGGCATTCTGTTCCCATGGGTTAATGGGGCTGTGTTCCCATGGATTTGTTAACCCCTAGGTGGCCAAGCGCGCTTTCAAGCGCGGTTTTTGGCTCTAAATATATGTATTTATATGTATATTGAAAGGAGATATCATCTAAACACTTCTATTGGTCCAATCTGTGAATGTATACCCTCTCTGGAATGGCCATAACCTCACAATTACAATGAGACCATGCATATTGCTCTATCTTTATTATTCTTAGAACAGTGAGTCAAAACATGAAATATGGTTGTTAGATATGTGACCCATTAGAGTGTCAGCCTTCCAGAGAGCAAGAGCCTGGCATGGTACCAAACTACTATTCCATGGTTATATGACACAAGAATAAAAAGTTATCCTTTGTTCTATGTTATTCATCAATAGAAATCTTTCATATCCATAAAAATACCTTTCATTATTTGCTACCAAAACAATCTATTCCCAATGCTAGTAGAAACAAACTTTGCTTAGTACAGTTATAACTATAGTATATATCAATATGGAGATATTCAGCAGATTGACCCAAACACTGCCACATGATAACCAAATGGAAAGTTTAGTTGCTATGGCAACCAAATTGGACCGAGGCCAGACGCGATATATCATCTGAACTGAAATTCTAAATTAAAGGCATTCAGATTGTGATAAGAGGCCAATATCAAGAAAGAAGATCATAATAGTATATGGTACTTAACAACAGTGATATACCTATATGAAGTAAATAGAAAATTGTCAAATAGTTCTGGGCACCAAATGGGCTGTGTTCCCATGGGTTAATGGGGCTGTGTTCCCATGGGTTAAAGGGCTCTGTTCCCATGGGATAAAGGGCACTTTTCCCATTGGTTAAAGGGGCTGTATTACCGTGGGTCAAGGCACTAAGAGCTGGTATGGAGGGTGTGGTCCCAGAATTATGCCCAGCCCGAGGCATGGCCAGGTCAGGCTGCGCAGCAGCCCCTGGCCATTCCCCTATATTATGTGACTATATTACATTTCAATGTGTGAACAATAAAACAAAACTAAAGTTTCTCTATTATCATAATAACTTCCGGGAGGAGCTTGGAGTCACGAAAAAGGGTTGAGCATACCCACTATGCCAGGACAGTCACGGGAGAAGGCTGGTGGTCTGCTTTCACCATGGGTGTAACCATAGCCGGGTGAGAAGCTTGTCTCCATTTTTCTTGTCTGGACAGGATAGGAAAAAGATCTTTGGTGCACATGGATATGAAATGTCAGCGAGGGATAAAGGAAATGGCTTGCAGTACAAAGATTGCATTGCCAAAGTATGGTTCTTGGTCTTTGCAACAAAAAACACTGTTATCTTAGTATCTGAGAGGCATTTGGAGTTAGTTCAAAAAATTATACCTATATAATTATATAAGCCGTGGAGAGCAGGACAATTCATTACTTTTACAAGTCCTTTACATTTCATATTATACTACCCAATAGCAAAGAACCTTCACCTTGAGATGACTATCTTTAACCTTGAGCTGACCACTTGATAACTACTCTTTTGATTGGGCTATGTTCATTAAACTATCATTTGAAATAAAGAAAAGGTGTATTCTATAGATAATGCAGTATAATGGCATAATTAAAACTATTGCATCATGAGAAAATATATGTTTTATAGTGTCTCAATTAGAATGGAAATCGGAGGCAATTTTATGGCCATGGGTATTGTAAATCTCATCAAATAGAAATGGTATTTCCAACCCTACATTATAGAGGTTTTGTTTTCAATGTACTTTAATAGGCCTTCAATATGGAATATTATAATCCATTCACCTTATCATCACACTCTTCCCAGCAAATTATCATTATCTGTTAGTATGATTGGTCATTAATGGTGACTCCTTTTTGAGTGATAACTCACTGCGTCATCTTTCGCCACTGTGTGTCAGTCTCACATAACATGGCGATTTATCACAACAGTCACCAACATGATCTTGCTCACTGCGTGAGAATGTCCGACCCCTTGTCATCCCTACCAAAGCATGGTGACTTATCACCACCATCGCCAACATGGATCTAACTCACTGCGTGAGTATGTGCCACTGCCTGTCAACTCTCACTCAAAATGGCGGCTTATCACAAGCATCCCCAACATGGATCTGACTCACTGTGTGATTATGTACCACTCCCAGTCAGTTCTCACTCAGAATGGCGACTTATCACCAATATCGCTAATATGGATCTCACTCCCTGCGTAAGTATCACCAACATCTGTAAATTGGATGGTACAGATGTTGTCACCATATATGAAACCTGGTTACATGCAGAGGCTAGTATCCAAGATGATTCACAGATTTATTAAAGGGTGATGTTTGCATAGTAGAACATCCCTAGTATACATTTAAGACCAATATCTGGCAGCCATATTGGACTTAAATTGAGAGAAATGGCCAAACATTATGGCAGCAACACTTCTTCCAAGCCTCAATTCATGGTTTTGTTTGATGTTTGTTTAATGAAAAATTTGTGATTTTTGGAAAAAAAACTTGAAACCAATCAGTCAGTAGTAGCCATCCTAGATTTAGCGGCCATATTGAAACATTTAGCTTGGCCCTTACTCTAGTTTGAGAGAGCATGTGGAAATACCCCAATGTACCAAATTATATGCTTCTATAATAAAATGCACACACATTTCACCATTCTGCCGGACTATAGAAGTTAATTCAAAACATCCTACCATCAGCCCCCCAACGAAGGTAAGAATTTCCAGCCCTATTGATTTTTCTGATGGTGACTGGCATGCATTGATAAAGGCAGCACTATTGATTTTACTAGTGGTAGGCTGCGCCCTGCATACACTATCACGAGCAGAACACGCTGTGCACAGTGGCAAGAGGGCCAAAATAAATCAATAGCTGTGGAAAGGCTCCTTTTCACAAAAGGGCATAAACAATCATTCCACTTTATCCTATGAGCTATTTATAGTGTGTACCTGGTTCCCCTGAGGGAGGGATAATGGATCACTTGATGTAACTAATGATAGGCTTTGGAGAAGATGTGTGGTAATAATATATACAGCTAGTACTGTCACAATCCACAATCAACTTCTTTCGCTACCACCACTGGTGGTGGTAAGGCTGGAAAATCAATAATGAATATTAAATCCACAGGATTGCTGTGCATCACTGGGCTACCACCAGCAAAGTAGAAAGGGTAGACTGACTAGGTCTTATAAAGTCCACAGGATTTGCCTATACTACCATCACTGGGGTACTGATGGTAGAAAATTAACCTCCAGTGTTTTTGTATTGTATTGTAATTTCTTTTATTTATCCTGGAAGAATACATATCCAATTATAGAATGTATTTGCGTATTTTCCAGCCGTGGTAGTCATAAATTGATCCGTTAAGCGGGTTTTAAGTGACAAATGAATGTCACAGAAGATATGCAGTACTATGCAAAGGTTGCATAGTCCTGCATTTGGTTAGTAACTAATAATGTTTTGTTATTACATAATTTGAAAGAGATGAAAGATAATTATGATGCACTGAAATTTGAGGCTTGTTATACTAGTGTTTATAGTGCTGTGTTCTCTGGTGTTCCTGACAGCAGCCTCGATTAGACAACAAAAATTAATTAAGTTAGACAACAAAAATTAATTGTCCTCATTCAGAATGGCGACTTATCACCAATATCGCTAATATGGATCTCACTCCCTGCGTAAGTATCACCACTCCCAGTCAACTATCACTCAGAATGGCAGCTTATCACCACCATCCCCAACATGGATCTCACTCAGTCCGTCAACATGTTCCACTGTCTGTCAACTCTCAATCAGAATGGCGACTTTTCACCTGCATTGCCACATGGCTCTCACTCACTGCGAGAGTTTGTGTCACTCCTAGTAAATCTTCTCTCAAAACGGCGACTTATCACCACCATCGCTGACATGGATGTCGCAGGCTGTGTGACTGTGTGCCACTGTCATCAACTCTCACACAAAATGGCGACTTATCACCACCATTGCCAACATTGGTCTCACTCAATGCGTGAATTTGTAGCACTCCATGTCAATGCTCTCTGAGGATTGCATCATCTGTCACTCTCTCTCACTCAGAATGGCAACTTATCACCACCATTGCCAGCATTGGTCTCACTCAATGCATGATTTTGTGTCACTCCAAGTCAATACCCTCTGAGGATTGCATCATCTATCACTCACTCTCACTCAGAATGGCAACTTATCACCACCATTGCCAAAGTTGTTGAGACAGCACCACTGTTCAAAATGTAGCCTATCTAGGAAGTGTGGGCATGAAGTATAAGTCCCATACATATCAAATGTGCCTTGTTTCACACTGATTTCCATGTAATACTTCAGAGTTGAATCAAACAAGATTATAAAGAGAAAATATCAATTGAATTTAGATAGAGGTATCTCTAAAATGAAAGCAACTATCCATAAACACCTTTTCTCCGGTTACAGGAAAAATACATAGGGAAATATCTACATGAACACCTTGTCTATGGCAATACCTTCTGTGGCAAAACATACATTGATCTGGCAGATGTGAGGCTATATGATTACCAATGTCGATGATCATGAGCTTTTCATCTAACAAGGTGAGTGATCACCAGCATCGCCAACATTGGTGAGTCTGAGTGATCACCACTCTCACCATCCATGGTGAACCTGCGCTATGACGTGGTGCGCGTTTCATCTAGCGAGGTGAGTGATCAACTGCCTTGCCATCTCTGGTGAGTATGAGTCATCACTATCCTTGCCAACCGTGGTGAACGTGCGCTATGGCATGGTGTGCGTTTCATCTAGCGATGTGAGAGATCACTTGTGTCGCCATCCCTGGTGAGTGTGGGTGATCAAGATCCTCACCATCTGTGGTGAACCTGTGGTATCACGAGGTATGCATTTCATCTAGCCAGGTGAATGATCACCTGAGTGACCATCCCCATGAGTGTGAGCGGTCATGATCCTTGCCATCCGTGGTGAACATGCGTTATGACTTGGTGTGCATCTCATCTAGCGAAGTGAGTGATCACTCATGTTGCCATCCCTGGTGAGGATGAGTGATCACGATCCTCACCATCCCTGGTGAACATGCACTATGATGAGGTGCAAGTTTCATCTAGTGAGGTGAATGATCACCTGCATCGCCATCCCTTGTGAGTCTGAGGGATCACTATCCTCGCCATCGGAGGTGAGGCCATGTGATCACCATCATTGCTATTCCTGGTGATCTTGTGCTATAGCGACGTTGTGTTCCATCTAGCGACATGTGTGAGCCACTTCACACAGGTTGACGAGGAATCATGGCAATTTGCTGGGTCAGTATCAAATAGTTCCTCTACATAGTAATAACCGTAGCATTACAGTGAAGATTGAAATGTATGTGTCACAGCATAATCCAGTGAAGATTTCTATCCCAATCTATTCTGGCCATGAATCTTGTGATGTAATCCTACATAATCAATGGTTTCTATTCAATTAAATGCCCAAAAAGGTGTATAAGGAGTGGTTGACTGAAGATGAATTGGTGGTCATCTCAAGGTGAAATTAGTATGTTCTAGGAAATAAGTCCTATACAGAAAGTATTTAACATTTCTGCACTTTTCCTTCTGCTATCATTTAGCAAAGATATTTATCTATGCCTAGAGTCGAAATGTTTTATATGTGAGCACTTGTCATCTTCAAATTATTGAACCAAAGTTGGAGAATTCTGTTGAAATGACCAGCTGGTCATGGTAAAAACCATTCAAACATCAGGGAGGCCTTTTACAGATACCCCTTTTAATTTGTATGTGTAGCTATGTTAAAAACATTGTCCCCATGCAGCCTTGAACCCACGTTCTGTGATTCAAAGTCAAACTTGCTAACCACTATACTATTGAGATTGCTGGTGCTTGTAACCTGGAAGACCATATTATTTACCATAGCTTTGATTCACAGCCAGTATGGAAGATTCAAATCCATTACATATTAGATATTTGATCACATATATTAGGGGCAGTCCATTTGATGGGAATAATGGCGCAAGTGCACTGCAAGTGTGATGTAGTCTCCCTCTCCCACTACACACACGACAACCGGCTTAAGAGATAAGAGATATAGACAACATCTCTCTACAGCAGGATGCTTTTCGATTATCTGTCTGTGTGGCACCGCAAGTGTAGACAAGAGAAATGTAACCCACTGTTGTCCACCTCAAATTTGGTGGATAGAGTGACCAGACATATGGGAATCGACATTATTTATCGCACGGGCAGAGGGCTGAGGTGAATTGGCATTTTGATGCTTATCTAAATGAAACCATCAACCAGTCATTAAAAAAGTCACACCCTCCCTTGGGTTAAATAATTGGCAACTCGAACATTACTCTAAAAACCTTGGCAACAGACTGTGTTTTTATGACGATTTTTGAGAGCAGCTGATCGCAATTTGCTCTGAGGGTAACTAGAGTTCAGCAAGGGCGACCACTGTGCCAACTTCTCTCGAGCCAGCCTATAATCACTTCATGTGTTAATGAACACATCATAGATAGCCAGAGTAGAGGTAAACAGCGAGACACATTATAGCGTTAAACAAGAACCCCCTGCTACTGGAGAAACACTGACAAAGGCAGTTACAATTGGCACCCCAGAATTCTGCAGTCAAAATAATCATAATCATGTCACTGGTATGAAATAACTACTGCACTAACTATAGGTAGGTAACAGAGGTATTTTTAGGGTGCTAACATTGATGCCTACAGATAAGGGGGACTTTTAAATATCACTGGATTTGGCCGCTAGGGGAGGAACAAAGGCTAGAACTGTGAAAAATAGGCACTGAGTTACCCTTTTCACGAAGAAAGGAAGTTTTTCTAAAAAAGAAAAAAAAAAAAAAAGATTCTTACAATTCCTTTACATTTAGAATGTAGAACACAAGGCCTTTCTTAATAAGGATTTTCATAGAAATGTGTTGCATTCGAAACATGATTACATTCAAAATGGAAAAAGACCATTGATAGATTTATTCATGGGGATTCATACGCCTCTATACCCAATGTTAATGTTATACTATTTTGAGATGGCCTCCAGGTTCATTTGCTAAACAGTCGTACTCTGATTAACCCAGTAATCTATGCTCTCTTTCTCAAACATGTATGGGTGACATATCCTCAAAAATCCTGCACTCTTTTCCATATTCCGACTTTCTTGTATTTCGTAAAGTAAGTGCCACAAAAGAAAAAGTATGTTTGTTGATAGGAGAGGGAAGGGGGTGGGCGGTAAACAGGGTCCCTGCCACTTTACAGTGATCGACTTCAAACGGTCACTGGATGTGACACCCCTACCAGGTGTCAACCCAATAAACACAACTTCATAGATCGATGTTGCACACAGGTATAGCTACGTAGAATTTTGGTTGCAACTTCATATTTTTGCTTGGTATAATTATGGACTTTCAAACGTTAAGGTTTATCTACGTTCAAGATACATAGATATCAGAAATACGTTTTTCTACCTTTTCCTACGATCAAAGAAGCCAATAAAAGTAGCCAAAAAAAAAAAAAAAGTTGATGAAAAAGTGCATCAAGTTCAAGCCTCGAGCCTGCACATGTTGCGCAAGCTTCTTACCACCGTCCTACGGATTCTGATGATTATCTGAGTGTGAAAACTCCACCATATGACACTCATTACCTTATAACTACAGACAATAGAATATGTTACTTTCTTGGCTATGGCTAATTCGATTGACTGGTTAGCTCACTCGGTAGAGCAAAAGTAAAGTTTTCAAATGCAATTGTCCTGAGCTCAATCCCAGCTGAAACATAGAAGTGATTTTGCTATAAGAAACATTCTAAAAATATATTTTTTTGTCTGTGTTTTTATCCAAGTAGCTTTTTGGTAGGAAAAGACGTAGAAAAACATCTACGTATGTACAAAACGTAAATAAACCTTCACATTTGAACGTCCACATACCAAGCAAAATTTAATCGTAATTTGTACCAAAATTCTACGTAGCATTTTGGTGTGGTGTTTACTATGAACATTGCTCGTTTCCAATGTTGAAACCCTACAGCATGAATGAAACCATCCATGGAAATTCTTCATTGCCCAGCATGTTATGACTAAACATGTGCATGCGTAGGGAAGGCTAATGTTTCTTCTTTTTCGACACCACACAGCAACTAACAGAGCTGACATGTGTCAATGCAGCAACACCATACGTGAAAATGTATGCACATCAGTTATGATATTTCATTGAAACGATTTGAACTATGAATTTGCGTATCCTGTGTGTTTTGTTTTACACAGATAATAAAATTTGGCAGTGACGGAATTAGATGTATTTTGTACCATATTTTTATTTCAAGTCCAAGCCACTTTTTTTCTCATTGTTTAAAAAAAAAAGGGTAGATTTTAATGCATCTTGCCGGATTATTCACATGATTCGACTGTCTGCACCATGAAAAGACCTACGTACGTCATACCCTGTGAGTTTGATAACAGTTCCTGGCAGCCAGTAGTTAGAGGTCACAGTTCTGTATTACGTACCTAGTACTCAAGGTTATCATAATGTCCCTTCCGGGGAAAGTCATATTTCCTGTGGTAAAGGAACTTAATAAGCCATTAAGTACCAGGTAGTACAGACCGGGCCTTTTAGCTGTATGCTAATATGTGAGTGGGCAGACAAATACGTCCTGTTTGGCATCGACATGATTGATATGTTCGGTTGATTAATACTTTAAGGTCTGCATACTGTTATATTCGCACCAGTGCACACAGCTATGGAGGTAATTTCATCGCATCACCTCTTCTCCTTGTGTACTGTCTTTTCATGAAGCCACCCCCCAGGTAACCGTCTGTAAGAATAGTAGTCTATGCCATACATGGGGAAATGAGGTAATCATGTCAATCTTCAATAGATGGCTCACATCATGAAACATGATGAAAGTGGAATCTTTTAAAAGAAGAACCAGATAATGAAACTCCAAGCTATTATCCAACCAGACAAAACAACAATTTTGATTTGTTTTCTGTTGTTACCAGCAGTATGGCTATTTGGTTTGTCCATCCGTTAGACCCCTGTAAAAGTTGTTCCCACAGGTCTATTAGCACTCAGTTACTGATCCTACACTTTACTAACCGTAACAATCAGGGACTGCCCTTTCCCAAGTTACCCAGCCTCAGCCACGCAACTATCTATTCTTGGCCTGTTTTAATAGTAGGTTTGGATGGAACTGTTTGCATTAATGTTTCTAAAGTTGCTCTATCCAAAATAGCTCTGTTTTAGTTCTTTGTGAGCTTGTGTCAACCAACTACCTAGATGCAAATGAATAAAGATAGAAGTGGCACTATTTCTAATCTTTTGTATATATCCCAGTAAATTGGTATCAGTCTGAGCCAGCATGTGCCACCAAGTTTGAGCAGATTTCGCGTCATAACACGGAGCATCAGCTTGAGCCACCATAATATTATGTCAATACTCACGATGTGTGACATATTGTGACACATAGTGACTCATCATTTTTATGCGACTACACCATTCCTGCAGTTATCATTTCACATTGAAGTATGCTTCCCATTGGGAGGAACTTTGATCTTGCAGGTTAGCAGGTCACTGGACTAGGTCAGGTTTACATGTCTTGGCCAACCAAGTTCGAATTGATGACTCTACTGTATTATGAAGATGGGGAGACTAATACAGTATGTTTAGTCTCCTTGCAACTATGGAGGCCAAGTTGGAGGGTCTAGCACCTGGGGAAAGCAGCAAAGTTTCAGGGTTCAAAATAAGGAAAGGTTAGATTTTCTATAATATCCATCCCAAATGGTGCCATGTGATTATACTGTGCAGCTCACTTTCAGCCACACCAAAAACCCATGTTGAACCCAAAGCAGTCAACCCACACTGACAGTGATCTGTGCCCATATTGGTTAGCCTGGTGTAGCCCACACAACTCACTGAGGACAGAAACTGTCAGCAGCCCATTGGTTAGCCCAGTGTGGCCCACATCAGAATCCACACCAAATATTGTGTGGGCCACAGTAGGGCCACACCACATTTGCTACCTGGGTGGTTATATCAGATATAAATATAGGGGGGCAATAGGACTGTACCCAATATGGATGATTTCACTGTACAACAGCCAAAAAAAACAGAGACCAAACATACCAATTATACCTAATTTGAGGCTGCTGAATATGAAAATGAGGTTAAGAAATCCCTATTGGCTCTCAATTTTGAGATATCTAGAGGGTGGCATATATGCTGAAAATCACCTCCGAGGGCAATGATTTCACTATGTTCACCTATAAAGTGTAGTGTAGTCCAAACATATCCAAGAACTTTCTTATGTCATTCCTGGCCTTTGTCTGGGTAATATCAATAGCTTTGACACTTGTTCAAATCGTCTTTCACCAAAAAGTGGCTCCCAGGCCGCTATCATTCACTCTCCTCTGGTTTGCATGTTGTTGTTATACTACGTATAATTGTGTTCCATATCAGTGATCTTGCAAAAAACAGTCATGAAAAGACACACTGCCAACAAACATAGATATGAAATGATATGGTTTTCCACTTTGTGAAAAGTCTTAACTCACAGTCTTGAAAACACGCTGTGCTATTAATCTGGTGCTAGGTCACCAATGTGACCGCTTACAATAGAAAATTGTTTACTTATATGTGAAGGAGCTGTGATAGCTATGCTCTCATGTCAACCATTTCAAATGTCCACTCGTTATCGAGATTAAATCTAAATAACAAAGTTATCATTCTTGCAATCATACCATATAAATCCAAGGCTTCCTACCCAGAACCGCTCATATAGATATTACCCAAACAGCTTTAGCCGGCAGAGGACTAAGTTTAGTTCATCTTAATGCAAGGAGTATTCTAGGTGATGAGCGCTTCGGGCTCTTTGGGGAACATGTATTACGCGTTAAACCCCATGTATATACCTTCTCTGAATCATGGTGAAACCCTGGTGTTCCTGACAAAAATCGTAGATATTGATGGATACTCAGTAGTGAGGCTTGATGGGCTTGGTCGGAAACACCTGGTGGTCCCATAAAGGCATCAGGAGGTCTTGGTTTGTATGTGGGGAATGATGCTTCCATTGATACTCAGACACTGGCAGTGAATGACACCTCCACTACTGACATTGAATGTATTTGGACTAGACTTGTCTTTGAAAAGCAAAGGGATATCATTCTGCTTGTTATCTATATACCACCTTCAAACACACTCAAACATCTGTATTACAGTGATAAAGCAGAGTTAGTTATAATGGGGGATTTCAATATAAACTATAATGACAAAGAAGATGGTAAGTACAAATCTCTGATTCAATTTGAACAAGAAATTGGCGACGAACAACTTATCACTGAGAATACTAGAGAAAACAATATAATTGACTTCGTTCTCACAAATTGTCTTATTGTTAATGAAGCTGGGGTTCTTGGTGAAAGGCTCAGTGATCATACACCCATTTACATGGTCAGAAAAAAGGACAAAGAAAAATATCATAAAACAGATTTCATTGGAAGGTCTTATCTTAATGTCAATAAAGAAAACTCTCAACTTACTGTAGAAAATAGCAACTGGGACAACTTCTATTTCTCTTGTTCCCCAAATGTATGCTGGGACCACATGTGTTCTGTCATTCATACAGAGATAACTAAAACCTGCCCAGTCAGGAAAATGTCTATAAAAGAAAAGAGGCGTCCATGGATGACTCGAGAAATAATTTAGGAAATCGCTGACAAGAATAGAGCATATGTGAGAGCATGCGGATCTAATAGGAAAGAAGATAAAAGGGACTCAAATAGGCATAGCAATATAGTTAAAAATATAACCAGGGATGCGCCAAAGCTACATTTATCAAGGATTAACAAAACGAAGATCAATACAGCTTCTGGGACAAAATGGAATTCCTTATACCCTCAAAATCTAAGAAGAAACCAATTAATCTTATTGATTCAGAAGTCCAGGAAGCAGACTTCCTTCAGGAACCCCTCTATGTTTCAAATATGGGTGAAATAATTGCCACTGAGGATGAAGAATGTTCAATTTGTGATAAGATAAATGTAAATAATGCATCATCAGTTAACAATTTTTCCTTAAAAATCTTAAAGGACGCCTTTCTTGCCTTAATCCCCCAACTGACATACTTAATTAACCTATCATTTGTAGCAAAGGAATTCCCTGATAAATGGAAAATTATACCACTTCCAAAGTCAGGTAATCTTAGTAATCCAAACAATTGCAGACCAATAGCCTTATTGTCCCTCCCCAGTAAAATCTTTGAGCGTATTGCACATACATGAATTTCCACATACTTGGAAGAAAGTGACATTTTAAACAAAGCTCAGGGAGGGTTCAGGAAAAACATTCAACTACATCTACCAAGACTTAACTATGCTTAAGGCTATGGAAGCGAAAACCCCTGATGGCTTAATGTTTAAGTCTAAACACCATAAGCTATCCAACCTGTACGAGTGCAAGTTCAAATACAGAGGAGTGGAATATAACAGTGCTGAACAGGCCTACCAGACAACAAAGGCTCAAACTTGTCGACAGAACGACGTGGCTGTAAGAATCTTGCAAATGGACAATCCCATAGAAATCATGTATGAGGGTAAAAAAGTCAAACCTACACCTGAATGGAACAAGGAGGCAGAATCCATTATGGAAGAGATCATCACATCCAAATTCTCTGTTGGCTTCATGAGGGATTACATAATTACCACACAAGGATTAACCTTGTACGAAGATAGTTTTCACCCAATCTGGGGTGTTAAGTACCATTTTGGACAGGCGAACCAATGCAAGAGAGACAGCATAAAAGGTGAAAATCTGCTTGGGTTTATCCTAACCAGAGTATGTGACAAGAATGACATCAATGAAAATCCAAACAAGAACAATGAGCTGACCAACCCGGTAGAACCAACTGATCTGGAAGAAGGACAAAATGAAACCAAGCAAGACAAGATAAATGAACTCATACCCCCACAAGAGTAGAAAATAAATTATATTATCTTTATATAAATTGGTAAATCCAATATCATCTACTCTCTTCTAATATTACTCGCATGAACTTTCACAATTATTTTGTTACTATTATCTAAAAATGGGAAAAGATGGAATGCCCTGAAAGCGTTCCCTGCTTATAACTGTATTAAATAAATTTCATATGTAGCCATAAGAGCTGTAAACCTATGATGGGAGGGGGGTGAACATTTTTTGGGATCTAACAGGGAAAGTAATGGGTTGGTACACACAACACTTGCTTACAGTGGTGTATAAGCTTACCTGGTTAATAATGTTTTATTGTAAAAGTAAACTAGATAGTACCGGTACTTCTATTTCTCTATTCTCTTGGCACTTACTTTATAGTGAATAAGGAACTTAAATCTAAGTTTGAGAGAGGCTTTTCGGTGGTTTATATGAATGCACGCAGTGTAAGAAATAAAATCACAAAATTAAAGGAAGAATTAACTAAATGTAATATAGATATTATAGTTTTCTCAGAATCTTGGTTAAATTCATCTGACTGCTCAGAAATGAACACTTTCCCTAGGTATAATCTTTTCAGACTAGACAGAATTAGTATTTTTAGGGGCGGAGGTCTATGTGCTCACGTCAATGAAGCAGTGCCATGTACCAATGATAATTTTGGTTTCTTCAATAGAACTAACATGGATATAGAAATTCAATGGTTATTTTCTATAAAAGGTTCTAGTAAAAAAGCAATCATATGTAATGTATATAGATCACCCACTGGAGATCTGACTAAATTTTGTAATACGGTACAAGCACTGTTTTTACAGATTGATAATCTGGATTCTTATGAAGTTTATGTCTTGGGGGACTTTAATTTTAACATAATAGGAAACTCTAGGGAAAAAAGGCAACTGTATGAAACACTTGATAATTTCCACCTGATTCAACTAGTAAACCAAGTGACTACATCATCTGGAGCCAATAGATGTATCGACTTAATTTTTACAAATTGTACCGGTATTGTATCGTCTGGACCTCTAAACATTCACTTATCAGACCACCTTCCTGTATATGTATTGAAAGATAACCAATACGTCAAACATGGATTTAGAAGTTTTCTAGGGCGATCCTATCGTAATTTTGATAAGGAAAAATATCTACTTGATTTGTCAAACTGTCACTAGACATATTTCAAAAATTGTAATGACCCCACTGAATGTTGGAATATTCTAGTAAATCAAATGAAATATATGCTCGATATACAATGTCCAGTAAAGAAATTTAATATAATTGACAAACCTAGCCCATGGATAACTAATGAATTATTAGAGCGTATTAATGATAAAAATGTATTGCTCCATGCTAGACGGAATAAGGATATAATCTCATGGCACCGTGCCAGGGTATGTCGTAATAATGTAAATCGAGAGGTTGAGCAAGCCAAGGTAGTATATTATAATAATCTGTCAGATGTCTATAAAAAAATTCCAAAAAATTCTGGACTACTATGAAAGAAGTGTTACCTACAAAAAAATGCAAATCTAAAACAATGAATTTAGTAAATGATTTGGGACAAGCCATCTCATTGGAGGATACATCCACATACATTAATAACTTCTTTGATGATATAGGTCCACAACTTGCTAGACTTCATGATGTTGAGTTTCAGTTCGCAGGGCAAAGATGCCACACTGATATGCCTGATATGTCATTTACCAATGAAGAAATTAAAATGAGAATGGGTAATGAGGAAATTATAAAGTGTCTAAATGATATCGATGTATCAAAATCATACATGTACTGGAGTTATACCTGATAGCTGGAAAATTGCTACAGTCACCCCCCTTCCCAAAGGTGGCGATCCTTCAAATGTATCTAACCTGAGACCGATTAGTGTATTACCTGTACCTGGCAAGATACTAGAACGTCTTATCCATAGAAAAATCAGTTCTCATTTAGAGAATTATAATGTATTATTGAAATTTCAAAGAGGATATCAAAAAAAGAAATCAACTCTTGATACCATAACAGTTCTTGTAGATGATATATTAAGAAATAGAAATCAAAATAATATTACTTTAGCTGCTTTTATAGATATCAAAAAAGCTTTTGACTCTGTAAATCATAATATCCTTTAAGCCAAATTAGAACAATATGGTATAAGAAATAGAAACTTGTCGCTGATAGAAAATTACCTTTTCAAAAGACAACAGTGTTCAATTGCAAATTATGTAAGATCAGGTTGTAAAATTTAACATGTGGCATACCACAACGGTCAATTCTAGGTCCTTTGTTTTTTCTATTATATATAAATGATTGTATCTCAGAAAATGATAATCATAAAACCCTGTTACATGCGGATGATTCAGTCTTATATGTCTCAGGCAAAGATTTAGATCATCTACAAATGCAACTAAAAACTGCTTTAAATAAATTTTATTTTTGGGCCTCAAGTAACAAGTTGACAATGAATGAAAATAAAACAAAAATTATGACCTTTGCCTTATCCATAAAAAAATCTGAGAAAACCAAATGTGACACGCTCTGCAAAAATTGGGCTTAGTGCAGAGGGCCCTAAGAACCCTTTTCCCAGTACATGTCACAAATACTGTTAATAATAATAAAGTTCTAATGAATGTATCCTCTTACAAATACCTGGGAATCACATTGGACCCAGAATTGAAGTTTAACATGTATCTACGTACTGTAATCAATAATGTAAGATATAAATCTTTAATACTATATAACACACGTAAATACATGACCCATGAAACTAGATTAAGAATGTATAAGATGCATATCCTACCAATAATAGACTATTGTGATGTATTGTATAGTACAGCTAAGGCAGATTATCTACTGGAATTACAGCGTATACAAGTAAATGTCTAAAAACATGTTTTGATTTCCACATATTAATGCCCACTGATTTTGTGCATGAAAATGCTAAATTACCTGTATTGACAACTAGGAGAAATTATCATATTAAGCTTTTGGCCCACAAGAGATCATGTAATAATGATTTTATAGAATTAAAAGTAAGAGAAACTCGTCTTGCTGCTGCACCAGTATTAAGATATCAAAAAATAAATTGTAAATCATATGAAACATCACCAGAAGTCAAATGTGCTTAAACCTGGAACAGATTAACCACTGAAATCAGAAATATCAGAGACCGGGACGAATTTGAACTATATTGTAAAAAAGAAATCCAACAAATTAACTAATTTATGTTAAAATTTATGGCCAATATAAAGCAAATACCTCTGTATATATTTCATCATGTTCATATATTGTCCGGTAATGTCTGGGGAGGGGGGTATGTTATTATACAAATTAAAGTAAAGAATAATGCTGCTGTTCATAATAACTTGTAATTTATTATCAATGAATCAAATGAATGGTATATGTATCCTTTTTATGGCTTGGCCAAGACAACATCCTATGGATGACGGTCAGTGATTAGCTTATACAAGGAAACCTAGTGTTATGTACATCAGATAAAATGGACTAAATCTCTACAGCTAATAAAAGTTTAAATTGTTTCAAAAATAATCTACTATTACAACTTTTACTGATAACATACTAAGGGGTATTAATAATCACAAGGTGACAATAGCAAGTTTTGTCGACCTAACAAATGCCTTTGTTAGGTCATGTATTGTGGTACAAAAGAGTCATTGAAGAAAGTAAAGCCAGATACTAAAATGAGAATGGGTAATAAGGAATTGGAAAATGTAGAGTCTTTTAAATATCTAGGTATTACTCTGGACAGACAGTTGAAATATGATCTATACATTGAAGAAGTTAAACAAAAGATTGGATATCAAAATTTTATGTTGGCAAGAATAAGGAAGTACACAAGTACAGAACAAGCCCTATTGATGTACAAAACCAAGATTCTTCCATTTTTTGACTATGGTGACATTTTATATGATGGTAGCATCCAGGCTCCCCTACTCAAACTGCAAAGACTCCAAAACAGAGCTCTTAAGATTTGCTTGAAGTTACCCCCATTGACATCAACTGCCACTATACACAGACTAGCAAAAGTAGATTACCTGAGTGACAGGAGACACCTTCACCTCCTACAGTTTGGTCATAAAAAATGTGCAAACTTAGAAAACTGGCAACACATCGCTAGAGCTACTAGGTTGAACAACGCCCCCCCTGCTAAAATATGTTCATGCCAATAAGGCGATTGCAAAAAGAAGTGTGGAGTATAAGGTGGAGGTGGCTTGGAACAAGTTACCTCCTGATAAGAGATCAATTGTAGAATACGACTCCTTTTGTATTGATCAAAAAAAGATGGTGGCACAAAAAAGGCTATGAAAAACATTCTCGGTATTGGTACATTGTATTCTCTTAGTGAATAATTGTTGATTGCCTAAAATTGTAACCCTAGGATAAAATAACTAGTCAGTTCAAGAATATACTATATTATATCAAAGATTGTAAACATTACCACTTGTCATTTTTTTTTATCCTCCCCTCTCGACCATTGATCTCATATGTACTGAGATTTTCTATATGCATGATAATGTTACCCTCACATACCCTAATGATCTGTAGATACCAAAGTTTCAAGCTGAAAAGCAAAATAAGCATCATGCTTCTCACTTGAAAAATTGAAATATTGTAAAACAAACTAACTGGAGCCAAGTGAAAAGAGGACCGTAGGACCAATACCTTGTGCCAGTGTTATAGAATATTATGTGTTAGGTGTTAGCACACTCCATGAGCAAAAAATGGATGTTATTTTTGAATTCCCCACGTCAGATCACAGGAAAAAAGTTTGATATTTATTATAAATTATTGTTAATAAAAAGCTGGAAAATGAGTTTTGGCCGACTACAAAGGCCACCAGTGAAGGAACCTGTTACATAACACCTGAATGGAAGTGGTGACATCTGGTAATACATTGGGAACTGCTACTGCCCATTTATCACCACTTATATGCACGCATATAAGTAGCTTATAAATAGACGTACGACAACTCCAATCTAGTTTGGGCGAATATTTTATTGGACCTGGTCAATAAACATACATAACCAGGCCAACACGCCAAACAGAATGGAAAAAAAAAAAGAGAAAACCAGATTTTACACGAATAAGGCGCTAACCATACACCGATCAAGATCGATACGAGCTTGTTTGGATTTTGTCAAATAATGCAACACACTCAATGATTTCCAATCACCAATGTTTTTGATGTCCAATAGACTGAAACCTGCATCTGCGAAGGCCGATGCACCTCCTCTTCGTAACGAGTGTGAAGACAACTTATCAATGCCTGACTTGGCACACAACTTATGCAATTTGCCCAAGTACCATGAGTAACTGCCACGACACCATTGGCCATTTTTCATGTACGACACTACTTGTGAGTCACTGGATGGGTAGTTCACCATAGATAACAGCAAGGTCAGGTAATAATGAAGGCAGAAGATAGAGTCATTGATGAATTTGAAGGGTATGAACAAGACCCGCTCCTTAAATGAAATAGTCTTTGTACGGCGAAGTCTGACGGAGACCCCCCAGACTTCCCAGGTCAAATCTGACAAGCAGACTGCCAGTCCTTGTTCAACCACATTGGACTTACGTAATAAGCCCCTGAAGCACATGATAACAGTGATCCAAAATGCCACATCTTCAGAACATGACATATCCAATAGTTTATAAATACGCTTTAAGTCCTGCACTGACGCTGGTCGCGCCTGGTCCACATGATCACCTAGGGTCCTTCGAATACCTCTCATAGTGATGTAGAGTTCAAATGTATTAGTGTTGATATGTGAATAACCTAGGACCTTGTGCAACACCCGAAGTCCTCCTAGGTACTGTTTAATAGAGCTGTAACGCAGTCTCTCAGCCAAGTGTGTAACATATAACAACACAACTTCTATACTAGCGGGGAATGGAACAAGCACACCATATAATATGCAAAATTCCAAATAAGAGTTCCATTGGCTCTTCCTAGTACGCTCCGTGGCTTCAGCCATCCACTGTGACTGGTAGTTCCGTAGTTTGTGAGTCAAGACATCCCCTGCAGCAGAAGTCATTTATCAGAAATGAAGGCAATCCTTTTGCACACCTTTTATCCGTACAGCGCGACAAAAGGTCAGGAACAATATTGCCTTTAGATTTAACGCGAGTAGCAACAATATGAAAATTATGTACAACTGATAACCAAAATAATTCTCTTATCCACCACATACAGCGAACACTCCGCGATCTGCCAGTATTTATCATGCGTTGGACTTGGGTATTGTCGGTTCTGACTACAACTTTTGTATCCGACCAATCATTTCCCCAACGTTGTGCTGCGGCAACCACTGGCTAGACTTCCAGTAGGTTAATGTCAGCTGTCTCATCATATTCACAAGGGGGTTCAACAGTATGATGTAATGGAAAGCGATTATACAACTGATTATAGGCAGGTAATTTCCATGCACCTACTAACCAATCACCATTATAACATGAGCCAAAACCAGTTAGTGATGAGTCAGTGTCTACGATAGGATGATAATCAAAGGTACGTAGGATTTTGGCAGAACCATTGAATACATAACTGAACCTTTTCCACCAGCGGATGTCATCCATAAACCAATCAGGTAGTTTGACCACCATGACACTGTCGGCCATGTATTTGAGTAGGTTAATGACTCTACGTGAAAATGTTCTGTCTCCCCGAATAACTCTACTAGCATGTGCCAAATGACCACGAAGTTCTTGTAATTCTTTTTTGGTAGCAACAGTTTTACCCAAGAACTTGTTGATCAGTACTAATAAGTTGTCTAACTTTTGTGGGGGTAAGCTGATTTCCATTTTCACTGTGTCAATTACCAGGCCCAAATACTGGACTTTGGTAGCAGGGGTTAAGATTTTTTTCTATGCAATATGGAAACCGAGACGTCGGAGCAGATCTACCAATATGGCCTGACGCCTCACACACTCCTCGTAGCTGTCAGCCACAATGACAAAGTCATCAAGGTAACCGAAAACATTGAAAATACCTCTACGATTCATACACCGGATGACAAACTCGGTTAGTTGAGTAAAGATAAATGGTGCACATCTAAGACCAAACGATAAGGCTTGATCTTCAAAATATTCTGGTGCACCATCCAGACTCCACACAAAACCTTGCTTGGAACGATCGTCCGGATAAACAGCCACACTACGATAAGCAGATTGGATGTCCAATACACATAAAAACAAGCCCTCATGTATGACATCAGTAACACTATCTACTTGAGTATAATGAAACGGTTGGCAAGTTGTGTACATAAAGTCATTGATACTTTTAAGATTATCATCGGGATCACCACAGCTGCAATCTGTTATGGGTCTTAAGCTGCCATCTGGTTTTAAAATAGCCCCCAGTGAATGTACACACTGGGGTCTACTAAGAACCCTTTTGACTTTACCATCAATTAACTCCTTCCTTACCAGATCGTCCATTTGGCATTTTACACCTTCTTTAATTATGGAATGGTAATTTTTTTGAAAATAAAAACCATTATAATCCACATCAACGATTTTGAAACCGTTACAAACACCGTCTAGGATATAAGCATAGTTACCATCAACTTCCTCAAACCCCATGCATTCATCAAAGAAGGCGTGTGGGTTGAGTTGGAGGCACATGCCATCTAAGACATGAACGGAATCACAATCCAAAGGACAAGGTCTAAACCATTCAACACCATCGACAATTCTGGAAGTGTAGATAGTAGGAGTTAATATAATGTCTTCCGTATTTGGTAATGAATCTGAAGAAGTGACATGATTTGAACCACAAGGAATTACGAATTTGTTGACATCCCATAATAAACTATATTCAAGTTCACTAGTATTGTCAGAATCGGAAGATTTTATAATTCCACAATCTATGCCAGATTCCTCGGAGTCACTGACCCCTGAATCAGAATCCACTAAGGCCTGATATCAATCATTTGATTTTTTCACAGTGCACTTTAGTTTTGTGTGATTACCCCCACAAGAACGACATACATGTGGGTGAGGGCAATCTTTGGCGTTACAACCATTATCACCGTTAAATGCATAGCAACAGTGAATTTCATCTGACTTTTTCTTTTTGTTCTTTTTCCTCTTACTACTCGATCCCGCAACAGTACCAGCACCACTTTGAGATGATGGAGGCTGGGTACCAAGAACATTACATAAGTGCTCGGCACTAAGATTCTCAAGACCAACACTGTTTGAGAAGATGTCGTGATCGAAATAGCAGAAAGTGTGTTCACCAAACGATTCTCCCCTTTCACGCATTGCAAGATCATACTGAATGAGAGCATCCTCATTGTAGAATGCTTTCTTGTCAGTTAGGAATTTAACATGTTTACCATAGTTTTTACATGGGAAGTTTCTAGCCAACATGCTATTCAAGAGACCCATGCTAGCAGAAATAACATCATTCAAGGCGGGTTTTTTTACTTTGTCATGCGGTATGTGCTGTTCAATGTCATAGGTCACAAAATTACTGCCACTGGCATTGTTCGGTGAAAATATCACCATTGGGGCGCCTTGAGCCTGATGTTGTAGTTGTTGGTTAGGATACCATGCTGTTGGGTTTTGTAGAAATTGAGATTGCACAGACTGAACACCAGGAGCCTGGAACAGGGGTTGTTGATTAGGTAGAATTCCTGCAGCCTGGTACTGTTGTTGTGGGTTAGGAATAACGCCAAACTGATATGAAGCCTGCTGCTGATGGGATGTTGGGACTGGAACCCCATACATATGAGAAGTAGTCGGGTTACCATATACCATAGGTGTAGGTGGGAACTTTAGCCTGCCATCTGGTGCCCTAAATTGACCCACACCAGGCCAATTGACAGTCTGACTAACAGGTGTGACAGGTGGGGAATAAGGTGTGCCATCTCTGTAGAACAGCTGAGGAACAGTGTTTCCCATGGAAGGTTGGGGTGGAAACAAACCCTGAGTAGCATTAGGACTAGTAGAACTGTCAATACCACTAGAAATGCCTGAAGCATTGTTTTTAGGAGCTATACCACCATTTCTCCATTGTTTCCACAGTAAGAATTCCTGATAATCATTGTCTGATTCACCATGGAAATGTGTTTCACCCACTGGATGGTCCGGTTGATTGTCTCTGGGGACCGGGTGATTGTACCGGGAAGGTGGCTTGTTTTCGCGGGTGAGCGACTTGTTAACTTGGGTTTTCCGCTCTCCTGGAGGCAATTTTTTACACAAGTTGGGTAAATCAAACATACCTGAGCTGGTTTCAAGGCCGGATTGGCCTGCGGAGGGTCCAATAACACTAGAATTAGGCCCTAAAGCATTGTTTACGGCCGAAAGCCGGCTTTCCGGAAGTACAGGGCGGCCATTTTGGACTCCGCAGTGAAGGTTAGAGCTGGCTTGTGATTGGCCAGTTTGGAAGCCTGGTGCGTTCGAGTCACCACTTTCGTTCCTTACCACATCAAACTCTGAGGGATCCAGACCCATAGGACTAGCAGTAAGAGAAAAAGATTGGGCCTCGAACGCACCCATGGCTCCCTGCCAAGCACGTACCCCATCGTTAAATTGGCAGATAGATCTGTTATTTTCAGCCCGCAGGCTGGCCAACTCTAGTTCCAACTCTTTGTGTTTACACATTTCATCAATTTTTGATTTCCTGGCCTTTTCCAGTTCAATCTGATGCAATAAATCATTTTGTGTAGAATCCTCCCCAAGGCTGCCAAGCTCACCATGTTGACCGTCCTTCCCCTGGGGCGGCCGGTCGCTCTGCCTGGCCTCCGCGGCCTCCTGCCCGTCACGCTCGGCTGAATCCACTGAACCAGGTAATTTTTCCGAATCCTCCGGAGAATAACCTTTCCCCGGATTGGTCACCCCACAATTCGGGCACTTGGCCGCGTTACCATGGTAGGAAGTATCACAGGCCACACATTTAGTCATGATGACTGGGAATTTCCAAAAAAAATCTCCAATGTGAGACCGGTGGTCCTTCCTGGGGCTAGGCAATATGGCCGACTACAAAGGCCACCAGTGAAGGAACCTTCACTGGTGGCCTTTATGCCTGTGGTTACAACCATTCCAGTCGATTGTATATACGCTTTCTGGTTTGCAATACACATAATATGAATAATGATAATAGTAATAATATGACATAGCAATGTCATATGTCTGCATGTATTGTAGACACTAAGGCCATGCATTGGTTGGTACCTCAGAAAAATCTGAACAGTGCAAATATTTTGGATAGTAATTGAACGAAGAACTCAGAATCTTTTGGAATTTTGTTTAGCTCTATCTATCCTAGAATCCAAGATGTGAAATATGTGTCGGTGAATGCCATAGTTTTCTCTCCATACATTTTTAGGGGACCAGAAATCCCTGTGCCTGGTAGATTGACCCTCAGAGGCTAGTTACCATGGTAGGAAGTATCACAGGCCACACATTTAGTCATGATGACTGGGAATTTCCAAAAAAAATCTCCAATGTAAGACCGGTGGTCCTTCCTGGGGCTAGGCAATATGGCCGACTACAAAGGCCACCAGTGAAGGAACCTCTTACATAACACCTGAATGGAAGTGGTGACATCTGGTAATACATTGGGAACTGCTACTGCCCATTTATCACCACTTATATGCGTGCATATAAGTAGCTTTAAAAATTGTGTGCAAAACTATGAATTTAAAATGAATGAATTTAATATTAGATTTGTCTCTGTAGTTTGAAATTGCTTGACCTCCCAACAATGTAGGCATGTCTGTTTCAATTCATGCATCATATAGAGGGAATCTAATGGATTGGTGAGACCTATGTATTTACTCTGTAGTATGCACTAGGTAGCTGCATTGTAAAATTGAACTATCATTTCTTCCATCTATCATTCTTGGGTGATGTCATGTTACAGGAGCCATTTTAATTCACAATTTTACATAAAAAGACATACACATAATGCTAACAATAAAGGACTAAGAAGGTAAACCCTATGGTATTACTACTTATGCAGCATACTGAAGCAACTAGTGCTCTGACACCCATGTTGTGACCTTCAATAATTTATAAGAAAGAGTTCTCTACCCACAGAATTTATTAGAATGCTGTTTTTGGCTGTGTGAGAGTCAATTTATCGGCCCGATAATTTAGACTCCTGGGGCCTGTTGCTCCAATACTTACTAGTATAGACTTGTGTTAACGTAAATAAATTGGAAATTATCCATCACCAGGTGATTATGTTTTGAGACTGTTTCTCTGAGCAAACTTGCAACTTTTTTTTCATACTTGCATTAACGCAAGTATGTAAACTTGCATTAACACAACTATGACATTAGAGACAGAGTATAGTGAGTGATAATAGGGGTAATCACCAAAAATTTCCAAAGTTGTGAGTAGGGCACAAAGTTGCTTTAATGCAAGTCCATCATTTATATCAGTAGTAGTATGAGTTGCTGATTTTAATCTGGCTATTAGTACCGTACTAGTAACTTTTAACATACTTGCAAGTTTTGTACTAGCAAGTGGGGCATACTTGCAGGAAATTCTAGGACAAAAATGTTGGTGTCCTAAATTCTTTTATATTCATAACAACAGGGTATGCATGTTATTTATTATTGTCAATAAAATGTAATATTAGTGATATCAAAGGGTATGGAGTGACTGGCTTAGTCAATTATACATTATTTTGTAACTTTAAATCAGAATGTTGGAGTTGATTCAAGACTTGTTACAAGATTCACAATCAGATAGCATCAGAGATGCGTTTCTGATGATAACTGATGATTTTTCTGAGGTCTTCCACCAGGGACGATTCTTGGCTAATTTTCGCCAGATTTTGGCCTGATCATCTCTGATGGTTCAGAATTGTCGCTGATGCATCGGAAATTTTTGGCCGAAAATCGGTTTCAGTGGAATACCCCCCATTAGGGTCTTTCTCAACTGTGACCATAATCTTATATAACCGGTATACCCAGCTGTCATGATAAACATTACTGTTCTGTGCTCAGCATTTTAGTATCTGCAAGTGTGCATTGGAATCAATCTTTGAGGGGAAAGATAATTGGTCCCTGTACCCATATATGTCACGATTATCTGAGTCCTAAGAGATATAGGGTATGTGTTTTGAAAGACTGAAATACATTACAACATGTTTGTATTTGCCAAACAATCTGGTAAATTTTCGAGTTCAGTTCTGACAACAATAATTGCTTGAGCTAATTCCAATGTGTTAGAAATGTACCTCCACCAATTGAAACACTCCTAAAGTGGGCCGAAATCTGACCGACAGTTGCTAATCCGAGGATTTATAGTAAAATTATGACATCCATTGGTCATACTACACATGACTGACACAGTGGAATACCCAGCTTATATAGTTACTGGGATTAGTTCCTATGGGGATTCAATCACGGGAAATATATCTAGTGTGACTCACGAACATGATTTGCTTGACACTGTGAGGGTTCAATTACTGGCAGAGAAGTGAGAAATAGGTTTTATTCTATCTCCATAACATCTGGTCTGGCTGGGGGCCTCTATGAAGTCTAGGAGACAAAGGCATGGGGGTTTGATTGATTGATTGAAATTCTTTTATTTATACTGATATAATTTAGGCAGGTTTATGCCTGTGGTTACAACCATTCCAGTCGATTGTATATACGCTTTCTGGTTTGCAATACACATAATATGAATAATGATAATAGTAATAATATGACATAGCAATGTCATATGTCTGCATGTATTGTAGACACTGAGGCCATGCATTGGTTGGTACCTCAGAAAAATCTGAACAGTGCAAATATTTTGGATAGTAATTGAACGAAAAACTCAGAATCTTTTGGAATTTTGTTTAGCTCTATCTATCCTAGAATCCAAGATGTGAAATATGTGTCAGTGAATGCCATAGTTTTCTCTCCATACATTTTTAGGGGACCAGAAATCCCTGTGCCTGGTAGATTGACCCTCAGAGGCTAGTTACTTGGTAATCAATGCTCCCCTAGTGTGTATGATACCAATCCAGGTGTAGTTGGAAGGTGGAAATATCAGGCAAGGGATCGTGGTGTAATGGTTAGCATGCTAGAATGTCATGCCAGAGATCTGGGTTCGAGTCCCGGTGATCCTAGATATTTTCACCATCCTCTACACGGGTAGGATCACCGAGCCGGTCCTCACGCGAATTAATTAAATAGGGGGATTGGAGGAACTCGGTGCCTGGGCTGGTATGATGCAGATACGCTTCAACCCTGCCAGTACTATGTACTGGTAGGTCAACTGGGAATCAGGAGTGCCTCAAACTGCTTGATAAATCCCAATCAACCTGGTTGGGAGAAACGCTTGATGCTGGTTGGCCATGGTTGAAGCTGGTTGGGAGGAGTGTAGGGGACCAGAAATCCCTGTGCCTGGTAGATTGACCCTCAGGGGCCAGTTGCCTGGTAATCACTGCTCCCCTAGTGTGTATCATACCAATCCAGGTGTAGTTGGAAGGTTGAAATATCAGGCAAGGGATCATGGTGTAATGGTTAGCATGCTGGAATGTCATGCCAGAGATCCAGGTTTGAGTCCCAGTGATCCTAGATATTTTCACCGTCCTCTACACATTTGGGGCTGTGTACAAATGAAGTCATGCATTTTTGGACCATTTTTGACCCCCCCCTCCCCCCTTGTCATGTTTCGTCATACAACACTTGACCCCCCTCAGCATGACGTCATGCAGAGAGATACCCCCACCCCCAAAGTGCATGAAATCTTACAAAGCAATCGAGTCACCTCAGCATTTTACTGTAGAATCTGCGAATAAGGTGAGTCTGATAGAGTTCCATTCTGACTAAGATGTGGAGAGTAAGTTTGGGGGAGGTCCCCTTTACATCTCCCCAGGCATCCCCTCAGTGAAAATAGCAACAGGGTGGTGGAGAGCTCCAGGGGAGTGTTCGTTATTTATCAACAGTGGGATTCCGGGATGGGGTGGATTGGGGGAGGAGCAAAATAATTTTGACACCTCAAGGAGGGGGGGCGGGAATATCACACCTTTTCAAAAAGAAGCCTGTGGATTACTATGGATGCTGCCCTGAGGCAACAGCAGCAGTTCAGGGGTATTTTAGATGCATCATTTTAGATCCTGAGGGCAGCAGTGGCCCTTTTCAAAAAGGGTTAAATTGGTATAGGTAGGATAGAGTAGTAGTGCCCCCTTATAGTGGCCTGACATCCCCTTGATTTTACACTGACATTGATGGTAGTGACACTCATTGAGTGAGATGTCTGAGGAATGCATGCATGTAGGGACTATAGGTAAAACATTTATGCCAGATGAATGCATTAAACTCCCCTACCTTTACAAAAGTTTTTGCGGGCTCCCCTAGCCCACTTAAAAGGGTATATTTCTCCTCTTTCCTATCCTCTTGGATGTGTGTGGTGCACATATGTGTGGGCACTGACACATTCCTCTATGAAATTGTGTAATGTAGTTCTTGCCATGAATATGACCTTAGCTGTTGAAATGGCGTTAAACATCTATTACTCACTCACTCACTCACAAAAGTTTTTGTTCTTGCCAAAACCAAAGCATATTGTGATTTCTTGATGACATGATGTCATGCAGCCCATGACCCCCCCTCCCCCCCTTGTCATGCTTGGTCATGGCATGTGGGACCCCCCCTCCCCCCTCCTGCATGACGTCATTTGTACACAGCCCCTTTGTTATAAGACAGCTGAGAAGACTTCGAAATGTGGGGTTTTTCTTAAACACCCTGTAACTCTAACAACACTAGTGTGCATTTTTAAAAATCTAGTTAGATACATATATGTGACCGATTTAATCAACTAGCAAAATGGCCTTTCAATCTCAATCTTTGACCTAGATCTTTCTGGCAGTGGACATCAAGGTACATTTTCAAATAACAATATCCTTTGGGAGCATGTACGAACGTGGCCTGATTGTTTCGAATTTTTTGACAGTGTATATTGAGGTCATGCCCAACATGAATAGAATTAGCAACCAAAATACCATGTCTAACTCGATAGCAGAATCTAATGTTTCCTCAAATGGAAGTTCTTGTGTTGTATATATAGCTGGTTAGGCCTTAGATTCCATCAGTGGTCTTCCTTGACCTAAGGAAGGCATTCGATACCGTCAACCACAGCCTGCTGATACTGGCATTGAGAAAGATGGGATGTGTGCGTTCTACTCTGATGTGGTTTAAGGACTACCTGAGAGGACACACCCAAACCACTATAGCCAATGGGCTAGTCTCTGATGCTCTGGATATTGGCTGTGGGGTGCCACAAGGCTCAGTACTGGGCCCCTTGCTCTTTCTAGTATATATTTACAGTATTACACATGTAATTGACAATTCTGATTACTTCATGTATGCCAATGACTTAGCAAAGGTCACAACGGGGAAAAATTAGATAGATATTAGGAATAGGCAACAGGAGGATTTAGACAGAATCAGTAGATAGTGCAGAACGTTCAATTTAAAAGTAATCGCCAACAAGACCAAGTTCTCTGGGTTTACTCAAACCGGGATATCCCTGACCTAACTGACTGTAATGTTCATCTAGGTGCATGAATACATGATGAACATTACAGTCATACATGCTTAAAGGGGTTGATGAGTTCAGCTACCTGGGTATAGTGGTGGATAGATACCTTAGATTCTCCAGCCATTGTGGCAAGATGAGATCATCTGCTTACGGATGGCTACAGCATCTGAGAAGTCTACGTAAGTACATGGACAAAGCACTGTCACTGAGGCTCTATAATCAGATGTTACTGCCCATATTAGATTATGGGGACCTAGTGGTGGATGGTGCCCCAGTGGACGGTGTATTGAGCCTGCAAACAATGCAGAACAACTGCCTTAGGACTAGTATGAACATAAGGGATCCTCAGGACATAAGCAGGCAAGTCCTGCATGAAAGGTGTAGCTGCAGAAGGCTAATGTATAGGCATAGAGATCATCTATTTTGTACAGTGTATAGGCTGTCCTGTAATCCAAAGAATATATTGCAACCTCCAAGGTTATTACGAGGTCATGATAATGTCAGGCTGAAGGTTGAATACTCCTGCTGTGCTCTATATAGAGACAGTCCACTGTATCATAGACAGTGAGAATGGGAGTCTCTGACTGCACTGCAGAAACGTTCAAAAGATCTAAATAGCTTTAGGAAGAACATAAAGCAGAAAAAGCTAACTATGGCCTATTTCATGTAATGTAATTTATTCATTAGTCATATTAACTACTGAAAATGAGTGGAATATATTTCCTTATGTGGGGTTGGTGATTGCATCACCCTACAAAACTAATGTAATTTATGCACGCATGTACTCTGTGTAAGAATGTATTGTGCTAAATGTAATCTATTGGAGATAGACACTTAAAAACAGATGAAAATGTGATTCCTATTCATAATGACTGATGAATGTACAAAGATGCCTTAGTAGTGCCCATGATGATGCCAATTATCTGTGATGAATATTAGTTGCTATGATGATAAAGTGTGTATGCTTAGTTGATTATAACTATATTGATCATAGCACAATAATTCTTGTTTTTGTGTATATATGATCAAAAACATTCTTACCAACAATAACTTATCTGGGCAAGATGCGACAACTGTATTAACCTGTTTTGCAGCAGTGTCTGGTAGGTCTGCCAACATCTACCATATACAGCTCCACTACACCTCCAATTCAGTGGTGCACCTAACAGATTCTGGGTTCCCTTACCTTTGTACTGTTAGACTGTGGAAAGCTTTTTATAGTAGATTGCTTCTATTTTTGGAAAGCAGTAGTAGCTGTTGTCAGTACAAATCCAATGCCATGATATGGGTTGGCCTGTACCCAGTACAGTGGTCTTTATAGCCCATTTACAATTGGGGCTGAGATCATGGGGCTAGCAACCAACGTTTTGGTCATTTCTCTGGCCCACTAATAAGCTGTCTAATCTCTTCTGTTGATGATTTATGGTATTATCTAATTGTCAATTGATCCATGCAAACCTAACAATGAAATAGTTTTCACCCTCCTGGAAGGTGTTGCTCCTCTAGTAAAAGGAAGAGCTGGCTAAAATGCCCTCATTTCCAGTCCTTTCTTTTCATGTAGCTATAACTTGTCCCTTTTGTTGCTCATAAGTGGTCATTCAAGTACAGTGCTAAAAAAGGGATTTGAGTAGGTACCTAGTTGGCAGAAGTCAGTCAGTATAATAAACGTAGAGTGTGTGACATGAGTGCGTACCTACTAGTGCAGCTGTCTCTGTTTTAAACAAGGCAGGTGACTTTTCAGTCTAATGTGGTGAGTACAAGTTGAATGGTGAAGCAGAGTGTGACCTCTTTTGAAAAGAGGGTACCTACTGACAGCTCTTTTTACCATAGGAGCAACACACTCCTGGTGGTATCTATAGTTTGAAGGGTGCTGAAAAAGATGGGATCCCGCTCCAATTTTTACTTTCAGATTGTGACCTAATTTTAGGCTAATTATATTAATTACACCAATCATACCATCCTGAGTCTCTTCTAAGTGGATGGGAAAATCACCAAACTAAAATTAAGCTCCTACCCCTGATAAAGCTTTCATAGAAATCTGGTGCTACTATCTACTTTTTGGTGTAAGCAATGGTTGTCTAGTAACAGGCTAACTCTGTGCCAATACTTTCAGTAACAATATATGTAGGAAGCGTACATATAGGATCTGCATTGTGCTAATGTGTGATATCATCAAATACACATTAATCTTTGTCCCGAGGTTTTCTAGCAACAGAGACATTGCATAGCAACTGGCACCCAATGTCCGATTTTCTGCAGCTTCTTTCTCATCCAATGAACATCATTGTCAACTCCTACTGGGGTATACATTTCAAGAACTTAATTCATGAAAGAAAGAAATAACAAATTCTTTTTAATTATCATTTTGAGCTCTGTGAGGCATGTTTATTTTATCTCTTGAGATCTCAATATTCCGATATGTGATGCTCCGCCATCCTTAATATCCTCCAAGTTGGCAGATAGGAACATAATTATTTATAGCATTTAAATATACCCTACAATTCACCAATCTCAGGTTGTGCCTCCACCATGCCCTTTCAAGGAGAAACATATTTGGTTAGCTTTATAAACTGTTCTTTTACTCTGAACAAGTCCTGTTTTGTCTTTGAAGATTACTTCATGCAGAAGTAAAATTCTGATGCATATTTCCCTCTTAGGAATTTAGTTGTCCTTTGTACTGAGAAACCCAGACACAGCTTTAGAATTAATCTGCCCTTTGGACACATTAATTCCTCACTGTCTGTCTCTCTCATCTACTCTTGTATGTAAAATCAAATAAAGCCAATTTCACTGAGGGACACTTTTGCACTTTCGGAGAACAGCCCGGATAAATCCAACTGCTCCTGTCAATTGAAGGGTGCTGAATTCAGAAATCATTATGAAATTACTGGGTTTCTTCTCATTTCTGATCTTTTTGACATTTTAGATGCATAACATGAAATAAACAATACTAGTGAAATATTCTTAGAAGATTATTGCATTGTCAAATTTATGTATACTGGGTAAAACATGTCTCCAACATCAAGCACTTTGGTATATAGTCATTAAGAAACTTTTCATTGCCTTTAAAATAATGATTATGAACTTCAGATTCTATGATATAGCTGTTCAATAAGAGCATCACCTCATGATTTATATTGGGTATTAATCATCATGAAATATTGTGTGATGATAAGATAAGAAAATAATTTCCTGGATTTGTACATAATTCAGCAGCATTACAGCCCGACAGACGAGAGTTACGTTGTGGGGAAAAATTTGGTCTGGGCACTGTGGGGTTGGGTAATGGGTACAATCGATCATTGTGGGGTGCACATTCCATACATGTACATATGTACATTATGGGGTTAAAATGTCTGAATATAGTGGGGTCATATTTTTATTTAGGAATATATTTCATTAAATGGCAAAACAAGAAAGTAGCTTTCATGGGCTTCGAAACGCACCTAAGATCAAGTCGATCGGACCAGCGGTTGCTGAGATGTTGAATTATGTTTCTTGTATATATCCCAGATTTTTTTGTGGCAGACAAGACCTTCGGCTTGGTAAATCCCAGACTTCATAATTGAAACACTTGATACCCCAAAGAAAAGAAAACAAACAAACAAACCTTCAAGAAATCTTTAAGAACGGCAGTCAGGGCAATGCAGGTGTCTCTTATTATAGGGTAGACTGTTGACCCCCCACTAAATGACCGTGGTGTAGAGTTTGACTGCTGTCTCCTACAAAATAAACAGGAAATTAAGTCAGGTGTCTCAGATAGTTAAAATGCCAAAAAAAAAGACGCTATTAAAAAAATACATATTTTATCATTAATATTCTACCTTTGTAACTTCACGGGATACATTTTATGTGTCTTACATTTTATAGAAAATAAAACAAAAGCTCACCTAAAGCCAAATACCGTAGGGTTATGTCAAGGCGTTCCTCTGGCTTAATAGACTCTCTGAAGTTTGTGTCACACCTGTATATCAGGGGGTAGACCTTGCTCAGGAGCTCTTTGTACTCTCCAGGGCCCATTCTCAGAGTGTGGCGAAACTCATTCACCTCATCCATCTGAGATTATTTTATTATATTTTTATCTCTGGTAAATTTTATCTTGGACAAAAAAGGACTCACATGTCCTTTTTTCATTATGACCACGAGCTGCTCTTCTCATCTTGATCTGATTTTAAACTAAGTGAAAACACCACCACCCCATTGAGCTCTACTCCTGTCAGGGGAACATGAAGCCACAGACCGGTGCCCCTTGACTCCTCCCCCCCCAAGAAAAAAAGGAAGACAGACTACTTACAGCCAGTAGGTCCCTGTGCAGTTTAGTGAAGGTGTTTCGCTGCGGATTGTCTGTCCGGTCCTTCAAGTATGGAGCCACGTGGTACTTGTGCTTCCTCTTCTGGCCTTGAAGTATACCAGCATCTTCCTCATCCAGTTTCATTAGCATTAAAGTGGCGTGAGCGACCACAAGCACATCTGTGGGCTTCATGTTGGATTTGCTCAGTATGTAGGTCATATGGTTGATACTAGGTCATCGCCGATGAAGAGGCCTCTGGTGGAAGAGGGTGGAACCTGCATCCGCGATGACTGTCGGCGATGATAATCCGACAATTTTGTCCTTGGTGGAAGAGTGAATTTTTTGCTGATTTTGAGACCCATTTCACTGGCCCCGATAAAATCTGACTATCGGGCTGACAAAATTGTCGGCCCTACAGGCGCCTGACGACGTCGCCGATAGCAAAAACCCACTATCGGGCCAACAATTCTACTGGTTTCAGTGGAATACCCCCATATGCCTCGGTCCTTTATCTGGGATAAAAGGACCTAGTGGAAATTACAATAAGCTTTACCCAAAAGGTGTATATTGAAGGTTTGCCCTACTTATGGAGTTACGTTTAAATATGAGCCATCATGTATACTACAAGAATATGATGGAAAGATATGCCTGTATGTGTATTAGATATACATATTAGTAGTATAGTATGTATCGGAACGGGACTATAGCTTATCATAGGATATTACTCACTTGGGATGCAGCCAATCAGAGGCCTCCATTTGGTCACATGACCTGTGACTTCACTGGATCCCCCGTGGTGCATGCCCATATATGGTCATGTGACCTTGACTTGACCTCATTTGCATAATAGGCCATGCCTCCATTTGGTCACGTGACCTGTGACGTCACTGGACCCCCGTGGGGCATACCCATGTATGGTCATGTGACCTCGACCTTGACCTAATTAGGGGTGTGCATGCCCATAAATGGTCATATGACCTTGAGCTTGACTTTATTAGGTGATTACCCCAGTCACGTGACCCCTCATTTTGCATAATAGATCACGCCCCCTTGACCTATTTAGGGGAACAGGACTATAGCTTAATACAGGATGCAGCCAATCAGAGGCCTCCATTTGGTCACGTGACCTGAACCCTTCATCATCAACAATGTATTCTAAGATGCCTGTTTGCCAGGTTAAAGCTTTTCCAACGGATTTAGGTACTTTTCAGTAAGTATTTACCTTGTTTACCAGTATAACCATATTTTATAACCTTGAACCCATAGAGGAAATTCTATAATATAACTGTGAACAAAGTAAAAAGAAAATGTTGAAATTTGTTTTTTGTACTCATAATAACATTCAACCTATGAAAATCAGTAGGTTACTAATGAGGGAGTAGTGTATATTGAATTGTTTGTCTACCTATGAAATGACACTCGAATATATGTGTTGAAAAAAGAAACTCGGATAAAGGTATCAAGGGGTGCATGACCACCTAGGGGTGGTCTATTATGTAAATGAGAATTTTTTATAGATAAAAAAAATTACATCTTATTTTATTTTACCCTTATTTTTTAAATAAAAAAATAAAAGGATGAGAGTGGTGATGATGTTAAATAAAAGAAATACTACCGTTTTTTTATGAGTGGTCAGGTTTTCTGATTGTGAAATTGATATACTACTATCGATCTGTCTGTAAAAACATTGGTTTCTCTTTAGAAAACATTGTCTGTAGAGCGCTCTGTGTTTCCATGATGAAGGTGGTAAAAGGAAGTGTGAGGGAACAAAAATTTACCTTCCCCTATGTACCCGTCCGAGATAAACCTCTTAACTGTGGTTTAAATAGATCAAAGACTTAAAAGAGAATTTTTTTTTTACAGTGAGCTTTGCTCGGGAGGGTATCTGTTTGTTTTGATTTTCACCTCCTGTTTGATGTATTCATGGATTGCTTAGTTCATTAAGTGCGGTTGGTCCCAGAGGGAAAAGATAAAAGACTTAAAGGATTTGAACCCATAGTCACCCACTGTGCACTTCATGAGGCTTTAAAGAAAAGCTTTGAGTTTAATTTTTCCAAATTACAAAAGACAAGAAGAGGAGCAGAAAGGGGATTAACTTATTAACTGATTTGTTAGACTTAATCTGTTTACCACACATGCACGTTTGTAGTTACAAAAGGTAAACATGTACAAAGGTTGGTATGTATTAAGGTAGACATGCACCTTGAGGTATTTCTTATCTGGAAGTGAAAAATATAGTTATTTTCCACTTTATACCATTTTCTTAAATTGGGGTGTGTTTTATACGCGAGGTACTACGGTAGGTAGGTAGGTATGTGTCCGCCATTTCTGCTGTGTACCCCACACCTTTGGTAGTGAGTAGTCCAATTAAAAAAACTTTTGACTTTTCTCTTACAAGATTATATTTTCCCTTTGTTGTTAAGCGCCCCTGTAGTTTTTTGTATACAGTCTTTGAACACCTTAATCTTCTAACGTTCCATAATCCTCTTATACATGTAAGTCCATTAAGGTAACTATCACAGTCGTTACACCTGTTATCCACTTTGATACACTTATTCCAAAAAAGCCTTTCTCCCTTTTTCATGTTGATTGATCCAGGGGTGAAAGGGGCCAGGTGAAAACAGGATTAAAGCTTTCTCTCGACTATATAAAGAGCCCTGATTTTTCTTGGAAGGGTACATTACATCTGCTGTCTCCTTTGACAGTATCAGCGGTATCAGGGCAGCAAAAGCAGGAGCATGTGCAGTGGTAAAAGCAAGTGTAGTGGTAGGAGCAAGTGCAGTGGTAGTACCAGCATGTGCATGTGCAGCAGCAGTATGTGCATGTGCAGCAGCAGCAGTAGCTGCAGTAGCCACAGTAAGTACAACAGCAGCGACAACAGTAGCCAGTCGTAAAAGCAGCAGCAGTAGTAGCAATAACAGCAGTAGAAGTAGAAGTAGCAGCAGTAGCAGTAGTAGCAACGTAGTGGTAGTAGCAGTAGTATTACTAGTAGGCGTAACAAAAAAAATACCAGTATTGCACCCTGTAGGTACTTGGAGAACCACTAGCACCCGGGTGATACAGGTTTGGTAAGTTGCGACCAAGTGGTCTGAGGTAGGTGGGTTGTGCACTCTTTTGTATCTCACAGTAGGAACTCCAGCAGGTGGGTAGCAAGTTGCAGGCATTTACCTTCCTGTCATACCTATGTGTGATGGCTAATAATATCTATCACAATAAATCATTCATGTAAATGTGTTCTTGCTCCCATTCATTTATATGTAGCAAAACTGCAAATTATGCTTGGAAGAAATGGCAGTTGCAGGGTTCTCCACAGGATGAAAAAAGCACACAGGTCAGTTTTGTCTGGCTAGTCACATGCAGCGTGATGTCTTTAGAAGTGGGGTTTCTCCAGGGTTGAAAAAATTACAGCATGGTGATGTTTTTACAGTTTCAGTCAAACTCCTTGGTCAAGATCCTTCCTCTTCAATTTTAGTTTAGATTTACTGACTTTGCACTTCTAAATGATGAATGCTCAGCTTATTAATGCCTCAAGGCACTCAGTGAGAATATTTATGAATTTTATACCCTTGTTCCATTATCACTGACTTTAGACACATCATTACCTGACTCTGATACTTTGCAAATACCACCACACAATATAAATATTAAGAAAGTGCCCCTTATTTATGACCCCACTCGCGTTGCTACTAATTCTATACATGAGATAACTTTGTTACACACATCACAGTACCATGGATTTTATTATTAGTCAAACCATTGTAGTTTAGATCACGATCGATGTTTATATACAGGAAGTGTCAATACTTTGCACTTTTTCTCTTCCTATACATTGTAGAAATCTTACCTACCACTAACAGTCACTGCATGGTGTGTCGCTATTTATGAGTGCATACCTATTGTACCGCCATTACTCTCCCTTACCAACTTGGTACAGTTCACTGTCAGGGAGCTCTAGCTTCACAACTTTTTTTTTAAAGGTTCTGTTTATGTAGTGTTCTATATAATATTATGTGTGTTCCAGTAATTATATCTACAATTGTGGAGGAGAATTGTTCAATACCGGTACTCATAGATTGAGATGCTCATAAAAAAAGTGATTTAGACACCCTACTGCTAAACTCCCTACTGGAAGGTAAGCTCCCTCTAAATTTAATCCACATGAGACAATACAACTAGACCTCGATAATCTATCAAAATGCACTACATAATACCCACAAGGGGGCCATAATACCAAGTGTACCCATAGGTTACTACTACAAGAAGAGAGTGCACGTACACTGACACGTCGCTGTACCCATACCCATAAAAAAACTGGAAAAAGGTATTTACTCTATTTATAGAATAGAGAAATTCCAGATTTGCTTTGATACAAGCAACGTCTATTCCACAGGGCAGAGATGTCAGTTGGGTATGGGCTTAACCTCTGAAAATTTTTGGGTGTTAGCAAACCAACCATTCCCAATGTACTATGCTAAAAGTACCCATCTCGTCTTCATTTCAACCTGTTCCCCTCACTCAAAACTATCAAGACCGTGTTTAGATAGAAAGTTTGAAAAAAAGATCCATTAAAATTTCAGCCAATCAGTAGCTAGCTTAGATTCATGTCCTCTGAAATGAGATTTCAGAGATTTTCTAACCTCTGAAAGGTAGTTTGTCTAGAAAAGACTAAAGGGCAGCACGAGGTTTGCTTAATTCCACCTACTGAGGTCTAAACTAGGCTCAACCTCATAATTTCTAGAAGTAGAAAGGACAATGTTATAAGGGTATCTAGTTATAATTTAATTCTTTCTATCCAAAGTATGATCACAAGATGGAATAATCCTCTGAAATGTTTAATTTTTAGTGAAGTTTAATCCTCTGAAAATAGATGAACCTCTGAAGCTCTAACACTGGTACAGTTGCTACCAACTTACATAAACAAGTGCAGTTCCTACTCACATAACATTGAGATGAGTCACACAAACATGGATATGCGTCCAGGTGGTATTTTTAGTCTACCCCTTCCTATGTTATTTCCCTGACATTTTTTAAAAAAAAAAAGAGAAATTATTGTGGATCATTGATTCGCCTACTTTACCTTTACTTGACACTCACGTGTTGTGTTAGTCACTTTACAAAAGTCAGCATTTTTCTGCTTTGTGGGGCTTTAACACCCCTATCACCTTTTTGTACTGTTTTTGAGATTTTCGATTTTCCTACAGGTAATCTTAAAACGTTGAGCACATCAAACCATACCGACACGAACACTGTTACGATATAGTCTAGCATGGAGCTTAACTTTGGTGTAAAACAGTTGTTGAGTTCCCAGGTCTAAAAAAAACACTTGTGTTCAGGTAACATAGCTGAAAAAATTAAAGTAGGTGGGTCAAATTTGTTTTAGATTTTTTTTTTAATTCCTGGATGCAAAAAACTGCCAAAAATGATATAAAACATCACTCAACATGGTGTAAAAAAAAGTTGTCAAGTTCCCCATTAACCTTCACTTTTAGAAGTTTTCCATAGAAAAAACAACGAATCATTGGCAACAATCTTTCACCGTTTTTTTAACGGTCACCGCGATTTTTACAGATTTTCACCATTATTTCTAAACGGTGTCTAAGGGTAATTAATTACACATTGTTTTGGTTCTAATGTCATACATCATTAATTTGTCATATGAATATTTAGCCTCTGGCTCGACATCCTAGAAATTCCACTGTAAATCTATATTGGACTAAGTTATCTTTATATATGGTTTGGTTGCATATATATGCAGTTCATCAGGACATCTTAGTGTGAGGATATCATAATCATTATGACTATAAATGAGTCCTTGAGAGGCACATCATGACCTTCATAACTTTAGAGTAGCAATCTATTAACATAGATTGCCTCTGAATCATGATAATTTGAAAACTGCAGTTTATGCCTATGTATTTTTTCTATTACCACATAATGGGTGTTCATGATCACCTGTTACTCTCTTTTGCCACACAAAGATGGATTATTTTTTGAATATCTGAAATCTATGAACCTACAATGTAGACTTGTATTTTGATAACATTGTGCATACACCAAAGTGAATACTCTTTGAATTCAATCTGTTTAGGGTCTAGGACATTGAAGAAAGTCTCAAAGTGAGCCTGAGGCCACCTAGTGGGAAGATTTGAAACTTCCAAAATGACAAAGATTAACCATAAAAGAAATAACGTTACTTTTCCATAGTGTTTTACAAAGATTCGCTGTAACATCACTTAATCAAATGTTGTTTCGTTGTAATATGAATAACTGTGAAAAACTGTAAAATTTAACAATGATTCTCTGTAAAATCTACGGAATCTTTTAACAGTGTACCACTGTGGTGTCATTTTGGAAACCTACCGGTTAATGTTTCTGGTGTAACCATTGCAACCACCCCACTTTCATTGTTTAAAGCCTATACATAATCAAAAAATATTAGCCCTGATTAAGGATGTACTCACCCTAAAGAATACTGCATCAGTTATCCATGATAGTTTTCACCATGGTTACATTTGTTGTCACCGATCATAGGTGTCCATTTGATGTGTGCTCACGTGGTGTGTGTGTGTAGATGCATCATGTGTCCATACACCTGAGCTATGTTTAGACCTCGATGAGGTGAGATTTTGTCAGCTCTCACATAGCTCATCACTCTTCACGGCAACCATGACTGGTTATTGACCGCACCTTTCGTCCGCCATTTTGACACTCAATAATAAAGAAAATGATCCCAAGGAAACGCATCTTTCTTCTCAAACCACCAAAGGATAAATACCTCCTGTTTGATCCTACACTGGCTGAGAGGGGTACTGACACTTTTACCGGTGAGTTTTCCTTCTTTTTTTCATATAAATCCTGAGTCTGACATACCACCAAGAAATCGGTGATGACGCTGATGTGGGGATGCCCCTTTTTTTATCCCACAACACCAGTCCAACCTCAGAACACCACTTATACCCCAAGTCTCAATAACATATCAGCTTACCCCCGTAACCCCTTATCCACTTACGATATCATCAAGTGACAACAGTAGATAAGTTCAGCTGACACGTGTTATGCACCGTTACTAATCCAAAGAACGCCAACCACAGCGCCTGGTTGGTCTTTTTCCCACCCGTCGCCTTAGCCCAGCACCATCTTGAATATGCGTTGTTGTATCGAAACTGACGTTCGTCATGGTCGTCACCATGGTAACCACACATTTGGTGACGCACTAAACGGCATCATAACAACAACATTGACATGTGTTAACATGACTTTTGCTCAGTAAGCTTTCACCTACCTTAAAACCCGTCTTGAGCCCCGGGGTTGATCACGGTGTAGGTGATTTGCGTAATACTGGAAATAAAAACGAATCTTTCTCTTTACAATGGCAAACCAAACACAAATTAATTCAAAATTCCGAATTTGAGACGTGATCTTGATAAATTACCCACCTTTCGCCGCTCATCACAACGCCGTTTGGAAAAATGATTTCTATGTCGAAGATCTGCATCGTTAGTGTGAGTAAGCTATTGTGAAACGTCTAAAAAAAAAATCACGCTCCAAAACTTTTGGCACATTTTTGACCTTTTTAAAATTCAATTTTTTCGACCCGTGGTTTCAAACAACAATATCTATTTATTACCCAAATCCAGTTATGCACCCATATAATCCCATAAACAATGGTGGGAGCACTTTTAGGCAATTACTCGAACTTAACGTTCATTTAACGTACATGTATGATTTAAACACCTTTTTCTGTAGATTAGGGATGAGGGTGAGTATAGAAGATCACGCCTGGTAATGTTATAAATGGAGGTAGGCCACAGCATAAATCAGCAACACTTTAGAGCTACACAAAACAAAGTGGGCTGGCGACCGACTGTTTAGGCAGCTGGTATGCTAAGGGTAGTCGGTCCCCAGGTGACTTTACCCCTACATGTCCGTGAGCTGAGATGCAAGCATGACACCTACCTCGCCCTTTTCTCTATTTGTAATAATATAATTTTTCCCTGTAATTCCACCACAGGGTGCTAGGTGGCGCTGGGTAATGTTATGAACGGAGGTAGGCCACAGCAAAAATCAGCAATCAGTAAGTACCCTGCTAAACAAAGTAGGCTGGCGACCGACTATTACGGCAGCTGGTATGCTAAAGGTAGTCGGCCCCCAGGCGACTTTACCCTAGATGTCCGTGAGCTGAGATACAAGCACGACACCTACCTTACCCTTTTCTCCAAAACCTAAAATTAAACCATCCCCAAATCCTTTAATCTGGCATGTGCAGTGGTGGCACTTAGCTAGTGGGAAAAAAATTCTTATTTACTTTAATCGTCCAACATCATAACCACACTCATCCTTTTTTTTGAATATTAGTAAACACCCACCTCTGGTTTTAAGGTAGGGTCAACAAACCCCTAATTAGGTCAAGGGAACATGGTCTCTTATACAAATAATGGGTTACATAACCGGGGTAATCCCCTTATTAGGTATTACAAAAAAAAGTTACCACAAATTAGAATTCTTTAAAAAGATTTTTAATATCAGCAAACCCACTCCTACCCCAAAAGGGTAGGGGTGGGTTTACTCACTTTTTCAATTTTCTATGGGCAAGCTTTTAGCTTGCCTTAAAAAATAAATTACTTTTTTTATTTTATTTTTTTTTTATTTTAAAGGGGCCTCTCCCCTCCCCAAGGCCCATCCACCCCACCCTACCCTAAGGGGCCCCCCTACCCCTCCCTCCCCGCCCTAAGGGTTTGTTCTTCCTTTAACCCCCCAAAAAAACAAAAGAACTACATAGTACGTAGTTAAATCATGTGTTGTTTTCATACAAAAAAGGTTACATGGTTAACCAACCCCATTTACATAATCAGGTCACAAATGAAGGCCTCTAATTGGCTAAGGGGGTGTAAACTATTTTCCAAATAAGGAGCTCACAATGCGCGGTGTGTAGGTCACATGACCAAAAGGTGCGTGGCCTATTTTCCAAACGAGGAACTCACCACCAGGTCATGTGACCAAATGGAGCACATGACCATATATGGGCATGCACACCACTAATAAGGTCGAACTCAAGGTCACATAACCATATATGGGTATGCACCCACAGGTCACGTGACCAAATGGAGGCCTCTGATTGGTTGCATCCTGTAGTTAGCTATAGTCCTGTTCCCCTAAATAGGTCAAGGGGACGTGGTCTATTATGCAAAATGAGGGGTCACGTGACCGGGGTAATCCCCTAATTAGGTCGAGCTCAAGGTCACATGACCATATATGGGTATGCACACCCCTAATTAGGTCAAGGTTGAGGTCACATGACCATATGTGACACAACGTGGGAAAACCTAACATTTTGGGGATTTAGTGCCATTCAGGGCCTCTAGGCCAAAAGGAACAAGAAGGTATATTTGCTGTAACCTTTTAGAATACTTTATATGGGTCTTCTCACAGACTCTGAATAATGGGCAAAGTCCTATTTTACAACACAGATAAGCATGTTATCATGCCCAACATGAATAATATCTATGCAGGTTGACAGAAATTGTGATATATTCTTAGTTCAGGTATATACTTGTTTTCATAGATATGAGTAGGTCTCAAGGATCATTTTGATATAGGGATCATCAAAATCTGACAGGGGGAGGTGTGAGATAGTTCCATGACAATGTGTGAGGTTGTACCATGTTTAGCACTGGTTGTGCCCCTGGTGGCAATAAATAGCACCAAATCCTCGTAATGTTAGGTTTTCCCAAGTTTTGTCACATATATGGGTATGCACCACGGGGGGTCCAGTGACGTCACAGGTCACGTGACCAAATGGAGCCCTCTGATTGGCTGCAGGTTGAGTAAGTAATAAACAGTACTTAACTATAGTCCCGTTCCGATACAAACTATACTACTAACCTTTTACACTTTGTGTTTCGTGTCTGTGTGTTTCCATGTTTCATGTTTGCATGTTTTGTCTTTTCATGTTTGTCTGTTTTGACATTTCACACTTTGTGTTTCGTGTTTGTATTTTTGGTCTTTTCATGTTTCACTGTTTGTCTGTTTTAGCCTTTTACACTTTGTGTTTCCTGTTTGTGTGTTTCCATGTTTCATGTTTGTATGTTTGGTCTTTTAATGTTTTTGTGTTTCGCCTTTATAAAGGTAATAACAAAAATGTTGAAGCTTTATTTTTTCCATGTAATATAACTGATTTAGATTTAGCTACCAGACATTACAAATTACAGATCTCCATTTTCAAAGACACATGATGAAAATTTCTCATTCAGTAACATGTCCAAACCTCATGGAAATGATACCTATAATCATATACAATATGAACAATAACTTTGGGATACTCCAGATGTTCTTTCTTCAATACAGGACACTTGTAAAAAATACAAAAAGTCAAAAAAGCGCAAATTTGGCCATTTTTTTCACTTTGGCAGGCTACAAGTCTGAGAGTTTTTGATGCATGACCACAAATTATCATTTTTTCTGATAGCCCTAAGTGTCCTCTATCAAATGAGTCTATGTAAGAAAAGATTGGTTCACAAATTCTTTCTCCAGAGCCATAAGAGTAAAAAATAACCCCCAAAACACTAAATCTACTGCTTTCTGGCGACCTGACCCATTATATATAGTGGTCTAATTGATACAGGAACATCTTGCCTTTACACAACAGCTGAGAGAGCTGGCTGAACTCCTTAGGAGGCATTTTGGGGCTTTTTAAGTGTGTAAGGAGGATAAGGGCCACTCTACCCTGGCGAAACACTGGACGGTTTGCACCGCACAGACGTGAGATGGTCGGAGTGGAGGTGGACAAGATGTTAGAGGTGGGGGTGATTGAAGAATCAACGAGCCCCTGGGCCTCCCCTGTAGTCCTAGTGTAGAAAAAGGATGGGACAACCCAATTCTGTGTTGATCCAGGGTCATTCAGGATGAAAAATAATAGTGACCATCGTTACATCTTGGACCTATTCCATTGAAAGGCATCAGGGAATGATGAAAACCACCTACCCAACCATCAGCTAGAAGTAATATCTCAACTAACACCACTAGCGAAAAAATAAAATTTAAATAGTGACCATGGCAGTACTTTGGGACACCCTACATGCATACAAAGAAAAATGACCAAAAAAGTTGTTTAAAAGGTTTTTTTTCAATGTTGAGAGTCCATATCTCAGGTTATAATGATGCCAGGTGCAAATAATTATACTTTTCTGAAAGCTGTAATTATCCTCTGTCTAATGACATAAAGAAAGTCAAGTTGGGACTAACCTAAGTTATACCAGGCCTGAGAGAAACCATGAAAATGTCAATTGGGCAGAAATAAAAAATTTGACCCTTATAATATATATATATATATATATATATATATATATATATATATATATATATATAAATATATATAATTAGCTGCATACGGTTAGGGGACTACTTTTCTGGTGCAGGAATATCTATGATGTCATAGTATGACGTCACATTAAACAGGTCTCCAGTATATAAGGTGCAGGTTTGAAGTAACCGTCAGTTGGCCAATCTCACCTGTACAGGTAGCACCACGCCAGGTGTACACCTGAAATTTTAATTTTAAAGTGTTTTTTCTTAAATTTACTGGATAATTACTTAACCAAGCGAGCTGGACTTATCTAGTGGGGGTCAGGTACCCAACCAAGCAAATGGGTTTAAGGATAGTCTACTTATCGACCAGACAAGGGATGACAGGATTAACACCCTGGAGGGTGAGCTACGCAAGATTAAGGACCTCCTACGGGATGTAGTTGTTACCAGAGGGGATCAGAAAGACAACATTATCCTGCCCTTTGTTGCATGATTCTATGATTGATTTACTAAAAAAGTTCTCTCAACCATTCCATGCAAATGTTGTTTTTTGACCTACCCGTGTTAATCATGGCCAGAACTTGCATATTATCTGTTATACAATGGATCCTTCTATTTTTATAACTGGAAATCCAACGCTTTAAACCCATCATAACAGGGTACAACTCATACACATTGATATTTCTATGGTGGTTTCTCAGATTATCCAAAATTGGAGGGACAGTAAAATGGCCTGTGCCAAGGTTAAAATTATCAAAAGATGTCCAATCTCCATATAGAAAATCATTGTCCATCCAGGCTCTAAAACCCTTAACAGAGAAGTCAGAATACATTGGAGTATCAACTAAGTCATTCAGGATTAAACTTTTACAGTTAAAAGTACCACAAAAATCCAGCCACCAATGCATATCATGCTTGGTGCACTCAGAGACTCTGATATAACCATTTGGATTTGCCCGAGCACACAAGTAAAAAATTTTCCTACTTAACGTTTTTCCACCTTTTACCACCTGAAAGCAAAAAGACATAAGACCACCAATCCTCTCAAGATTCTTTTTTGAGATGTACTTCTTATTAACATTGTCTAACAAGATTCCTTTCATTTTTTCTACTTTATCACTAGGTAAAGATAATTGCAGCTGAACAGAATCAATTAAAATACCTAGAAACTTACACTTCTGTGCTGGTTCGGTTACTTTTTCCTAAGAGGTCACAAATCCCATGTATTCCATACACTCTATCAACAAATTTCTTTGACTGAGACACTCCTTATATGAGTCTGCAATGACTATAAAATCATCTAGATAATTGACAATCTTCTTTACACTGTAGAACTTTGCTACCTCCACAATGAAGTCAAAAATTCTGTTAAGTATAAATGGGGCGCATTTCAGACCAAAGGTTAATCTTTTGCTAACATAGTACTCATCACCATGCCCAAAGTCCCATCTGAAACCCTGCATAGTTGTATGGGGACCATATACGTTCATAGACCTGTAAGCTGACTTTAGGTCAACCATACTCATATAATCATTCCTATCCAATTGAGCAGTCACTGTGCTAATATTATTGTAGGAAAAATTTGAGCTAGTAGTATCCATAAAGTTATTAATAGAGACCTTCTCAGGCATACTACAGTCAGTTATGGGTCTTAACTTACCATTGGATTTTTCCACTCCACCAAGAAAATGGATACACTGAGGTTTACTATCAGTCTTTGAGACTAGGCCCGCCTCCAACTTGTCCAATAATATATCACAAAATTCATTGTAAAATCTACCTTCGAGGATAGATTTATAGTTTTCACAGTCATAAGTAGCATGACAGGCTGGGTCTACAATCTTGAAACCTTGGACGAAGCCATGCCATAGAAAATCAGCATCAGTATCCTCAATATTAATGAGACCCCTTTGTTGGAGAAAAGCAGCCACCCTACATGGTGAAACTTGAGCTCTTTCCTCACCAATGAAATGAACAAACATACATACATTTTTATACAATCATCATATACCCTGATGCTAGGTAAACCTTTGACATCCACAGTAAATAGTGGTTCGTTTACACCCTGTACACAGGAAACATGCCGCCGCCTAAAACTCGTCAATACAGACGAGTTTAGGGTAGTCAAGGTCAAACGACCACCTAAACTCGTCAAACTGACAATGAAAAGTCGTCATACTGACGACTAAGGTGGTCAGGATGACGACCTAAAGTCGTCACTTTGACGACCTAGAGCTGTAGTTTTAGGTATCGTCAACCTGAGGACTTAAAGTCGTCTGCACTGACTAGTTTCGTGCCTCTCAGTTTTTCAGTGTACTTGGTCATTACAAGTAACAATTATATCACTTGGATTATTACAATCATTAACCTCCTCTCTATTCCATAGAAAATTAATTTCTTGGAATACACCCTGATTAACTATATTAACAGGGCTTTCCTGATTTGATACAGGATCAGGGGAATGAATGAGTTCATCTATCCTACCCGCATTTTCCACCTCCTGTACTGGAGCTCGTGGAGGTAAGTCGACATCTACCACATCTACCATAACTGGATCGGGCACCAAACAAACATAACTGCCAGCTATAGTACATCGACCACCTACAATTTCCTAATCATTTCTGGATTTTTGGCAGTCAGTTTTACCATGTCCAGTAGCCTTACATCCACTGCAGATATGCCTATACTTGCAAGGGTCTCTCAAACACCCCTCTGCTCTATTGAAAGCATAACATGAGTTATTCGACACTTTAGATTTTATACTTAGATGCATAAGCCCTCTGAGCTTGGACTGTACTGTCATATGAGAGATGTCTAAGAATATCGGAATTATCAATAACTCCAAAATATTGATACTATCCTTGTTAGCCCTAGTTCTAACAGACTTATCATAAGAAACCAAAGCTGCAACAGTATACATTTTAGTTCCTGCCTTTTCTACTATCACTTGCAAATGTTTAAGCATGCCCTCCATGTCATTACCGTCCTTGTAGGAATCCAATACAAAATTTAGGTTGACTAGTACCAATTTCTCAACTGTATTGATCTTATCACGCTTTTTAACATAGTTTTCGTGGTCAAACTCACCGATTTTGGTACCAGCGTGGAGCCTAGATGAAGTAGAATCTATTGACGACCCTCTTGAGGAGTTACGCACCCCGTGACGAGCAGAAAAATAATGACGATTTAGATCTCCGACGACGACCCCGGCGAGTTACTTCCTCCCATCTTGATCCGTTGCTATGGACTCTCGGAGACCGTTGTCGTCTCTCCTTGGAAATGCGACTGAGTCCTTGCTGACCTGACGTCATCGCTCACTTGTAAACATCAGCACGTGGGGGCCCCGCCCCTTCGGTAGAATCCAACATCTCGTCTCTCCGGTCTGCTCTAGTAGCATTTACTTCATGCAGAAGACCTTTGATTTCGCGTAATTCGCCCTCCAGCGAGTTATTCCTGCCCATCTGGTCAGCGAGTGAACCATCTTCTAACCCAACAGTGTGGCTGGGCGATGGAGGTACCTGACCCCCACAAGATGAATCCATGTCGCTCGAAAATCCTAAGTTGGCCGATTCCAATGTATTCCTAGCTGATCTGGCTGATTTCTTTGAGACAGTGGCTGATTTAGCACCTTTAGTTGAATTTCTACCCATCTTGATTGAAAATCAATCATTAAACCAAGAAAATCAATTAAAAATCAAGGAAACACCCAGCGTGGTGTTACCTGACCAGGTGAGATTAGCCAACTGACGGTTACTTTGAAACAGCCCCTTATATACTGGAGGATTATTTACCATGACGTCACTCGATGACATCATAGATATCATTACGCACTGCAAGTAGTCCCTAACCAACCGTGGCTAATTATATAAATATACATGAGTATATATAGTTATATATATATATATATATATATATATATATATATATATATATATATATATATATATATATATATTGTCCTGCCCTTTGTAACATGATTCTATGATTGATTTAACTTGCTCAAGTATATTAACACACCAGATGGCACCACATATGTTGGTTCAGCCTGCCCCCACAATTTGTGGCCTAATTTGTGCCCCATGGCAGAAATATTTTAACAAGTTGTTATTACTCACATTCAGCTACATGCATGAGTGAAATACAATTCTAAACAATGTTCTATATTTTTACTTCTCCAGAGATATTAGGATAGGTGGGCATAGGGTTAACTAAGCAATGAAAATTTCACATTTCTGAAAAGTTACTTTATAGTGGCAGATCCAGTATTTTGAAAAGGAGGGGGCGTGGCCCTCATTTTTGAGGATTTTCTTGGGTCCAAAATAATCAAATAAACTTTTAACCACAGACAAAATTGAGGGGTGCCCTTGGTCCCCTTGTCTATAGAAGGGGGGGCATGTGATAGGCCTCCTGTTGTGAAACTCTTAGTCGAATAGAAACTGAAGCTGCATGGTGGCTCAACGTGCCCAGTAGGTCAACATGCCCCCCTCCCCTTTCTCCCTACTGCCCTTTCCAGCCCGATACACCAAAACTGCATCATTTCCCTGTTTTGGCTCCGACTTTTGGCCCAAAACGTTGAAGCATCTAGGGGGCATTACAGTAAAAGACAACTATAAAAATACAGAACACTCTGGGCCGAAGTCAAAGAGTCTGCTCTTGGTGTTCTCTCTGCACTCCAGCAGTGCTCACAGCTGTAGAAGCATGAAGAAAACAAGAACTTTTATTGTTACCTGTTATTAGTGACCAAAGTGAATTTCAGTGGTTTCATTTCGGCTACTTTTTGACTGTTCTTCATTGCAGTCGTTTGTGAGACTGTGTGATGGAGAGAAAACCTAGCTAGCACAACTTGTGCATTTTACATCATTCTTACGTGAAAACTCATGTGATTTACGTAAAAAAGACATCATTTGGATTAGTTGTGCTAGCAGGGAAAGCATACCTTAAGTGTTGGTTCCACAGCCATACAATCGGTCGGAATAGCCCTAATCCGACGATTTATAATATATCAAAAGTATAGAAAAAAATCGGTCGGATTAGAGCTAATCCGACCGATTCAGGTCTGTGGAACCAGCACTTTAATCGTGCTGGATCTGTACCTTAAGTCCTGAAAAAATCATGACCATTTGTAATCAGGGTTTATGATTGTAGCCACATTGAGTAACTCACCAGTAGCACAATTGTCTACTAACGTACATGAATCATGTTGTGAGCAATATATATGTCACTCATAGCCATACTTAACAAAGTAAATAGCATATCTAAAACTGTCGCTGGTGAGTAATGTGAGGATTAACCTGACTTGGAAAGTCTATTAACCTCATTGCCCCTGTTGAGACTAGAATGGTGACCTATTGGATATCAAATAATGAAAGCCAGTAGTAAATACAGTACAGTTATAACACCTAGAAGCACACGCCGACATTACAGATCCAGCAAGATCTATTCTGGAAACAGATTTTGTTTCATCCCTACCCGATTTGATTGGATGCATGTCGGAAAAGATACCTAAAATGGAAACCTCTCTGTTATAAAATAAAGGTTGACCAAATTAGAAATTGCAAATGAACCACATGGGTTCAAACACACCCCTATAGGTTTCCCCAGCACAGGTGAAACAATGGGGTGAAGTGTGCTGTTAATGTTGCTCACAGGTCTCTGCGCGTATAGGCTCTATTATTCAGAATAGCGCCATTTCTGTTAGGCATATATCTACTTCCACCAGCCCTAGAGATGTAGCTCAGTGGTAGAGCTCTCGCTTGCAATTTGAGAGGTCCCGGGTTCGAAACCCGGTGTTTCCAAGTACTTTTTCGCCGACCTCTATATTGTTCGAAATACCGAGTGGCCCTGCCCGTGTAAGGGGGGCTACAGAACTCGGTGGCTGGGCAGGTATGACACAGTTAACGCTTCAACCTGCTAGGGGTAAACTAGTCACCTGCTAGAGGTTTGGTTGGAGGAGTAGGGTTGGCTGAAGCTGGTGGGGAGGAGTGTAGGGGCCAGCTCTGGCTGTGAGTCCATGGCGGTATGCTATCTGTCCCCGTTCCGGTTGCACCAGCCAGGGGCTGGTCAGCCAGCGAACACTGTCCCCTTGTGTCATACCGATCCAGATATAGGTGGAAGGTAGAGAACGTCAGGTCTGGGGATGTAGCTCAGTGGTAGAGCACTCGCTTGCAAGTTAAGAAGTCCCGGGTTCGAAACCCAGTGTTTCTAAGTATGTTTTCGCTGACCTCTACAATAGTAATGGACAGAATAACCAGGGGAATAGCTAAAACCCATTTTATATTAAGATTGTTGCCATTTTAGCCATCATGCAATGCTCCAAATATGAGATTTTGTTCATTTTTGGAGTACTTTTCAAGGGCCAGAAACTGTAGAATTATGTAGGGAACCGTAATATGTCAAAGTTATTCTCATTAGAAAAAATATAAAATAGAAAGATTCTTTCGACTTTCCATACTGTTTTACGTTAAAACGTTATAAAATTATGCCCAATTGTCCCCACTCTTTCCAGATATAGTACACCTTAAATTAATTTTACCCAGAAGGCCATGCCATATGGCTAAAAGATTAATTTTATGTTAATCTTGCATAAACTTTCTACATGTGAGGTTTCATATTTTTGTGATCACTGGTGAATACGAATTACTCTGAAACTAGCATAATAAACCAGTGTATTGCTTCATCTATCTCTGATCGTAATACATACAACGTATATAATCCCAAGCGATTTAAAAAAAAAACTGCTGGTAGGATTCATTGAAAAGTGGAATAGAATTATGAAAGTGCCTGACTAATAGACTTTGTCCTCCTCCCTCCATATCAGAAGTGAGACCTAACATTATGGAGGGTGCATTGTTAGGCTATTATGAAAAGAAAAGAAAAATATATATCTTCATATTGAGTATTGTATAACCACTGACTGACATACATCTGTCTAATCCAAACATCATGTATCTATTGTGAGTAGCTGGCACCATTTGACCTGTGCCCCATTCGCACCACCTTAACTCCAACCATCAGTACACTCCACCCACATCCCAGATATCTGCAGCCTTGGAGATCTTCTTAGCCTCCCACCCACACCACCTCCCATTGGCCTCCACGGATCACGTGGGGGCAGAGAGGCAATTAAGGCCTGCGTAGAGGTTGGCTGGTGAGATGACTGTGGGTGCTGGGCTGCTTTAAAGTAGTGAGTGTCTGTGGTGCGTGGAGGGAGAAGGCAGGTAGGGTGAGCAGCTCTGATGACTTACATACAGTAGTGGTCACACCTTTAGACCCGCCATACATCGGACAGTCCATACTTATCACATTGCCACCAGTGAGAGGTGCGCACTGCCTATAGTCTAATAGTGACATCAGCGGAGAAGGAAAGAACTCTATTGACCCGTGACATATAGTCCCTCAGTGGAGGACCCCTTGATCGTCTTGGTAACTTAGAGGAAGCAAACAAATGTCCGTCGTAGATCTGTGCAGGCGAGGTAGGTTGCAGAACCTTTCAGTACCCATTTCTGTAGTGTGTACATTACTGGCTGCTTGACATTAAAAGCCTTTTCCTTTTTACACGAAACAGGGATTTCCTCTAACACTCCATTATGCAGGTATTACACAAGCATCGCTTCTAAAGAACAAATTGGACAAAACTCTTTTTGACAAGGCGCTCCCTAAACTGCATTCATCCATAGTTTCATTGGGTATAGGCCCGTCTGTTCTCACCTAGAGGTACGCTTAGGGATGTTTTACAGCACTCACGACTTCTAATTTGACATACGATCATTCTAGGATGAAACCGTCTACCTGAGTACTACTTAGAGCTCGAGGGATAATCCTGAACCTCATGTGGTTAGATGTCTTTGCCCTTTTCGTTTGTCCCCTTGGTCGTTTTCCATGGGCGTGGAAAGCAAGGGGGGGCAGGGGGGACATGTCCCCCTCCCCACTTTTGGCCAACTCCTCAAAAGGTCAAAACTAAAAGGTCGAGCAAAGGGAGGTCAAAAATTGCAGTAAACCCCCCACCCACTCTGAAACTGCTCTCGACGCCCCTGAATTTTCTGTTTATAGTATACAAATTTTCTATTCATCCCTTTTTGGCATATCAGAAGATCTTCCTTCAATGTATGATGTTTTTGACAAATGGAATTTACAATTAATCAGTTTTGGCCAGAAGGATTGGCAAAATTTCACACAACCGACGGCAGTGGAATGCCTGAGAGTTGCTTGAACAGAATTATACCTATAAAGTTCTATGACGGGATATGTCCTCACCATAAGACAAAATTAATATTGGCATAATTGACATGATTTTATTTGAGTAAATAGACATATTTCTAAACCGCGTTCAATGACCTGAATGATCTTTATCTTGATCACTGGTATTATCACTGGTATTATTATTATTATCAGAAATAACAGCCGATATCAGTATTAGTATTGCTACTATTGTTATTATGCCTCGTGTAAGTGTGAAGGTGGATGTGAATGTTAGTGTGTTGTTTTCTTTCTTACTTTATCCTTGCCTGATCCTACTAGTTTGAGCATAATATATTTTTGTCTAGAGTTTTGTACAATGGTAACCCTCCTTTATAGAAGCTTATGTGTTTGGTGTATGTTGTGAGTCGCAATTTCAACAATCCTGTACATTTCTCTGCCTTAGCCTGTGTTACTTTTGTTCTTGTTTGTCTGGGCCTGTTTTGTCTGTCATTATTTATCATTATTACATAGATTTTGAACCTGAAATTGGGTTATAATTGATAATAAGAAGCAGGTGTGGAAACTGTGCCGCTTCATATTCATATTCATATTTATACTCACATTCATATCCTTTTTCATGTTTACATCTGTATTGATATTGCTGATGTTCCCATATGCATATAACAGCATATACTACCAACTCTAATTATCACTTATTTGAACTAAAGACAAGGTGTATTTAGCTGTAATCATGATGTACTGAAATAATGTGTAGACACACAAATCTCTATGTATCTATCTCTTTTTGCTTTTAATTTGTTTGTCTGTACTTTCTATGTTAATAACCTATTGAGTGAATATTGCCAGTCCCTATTTTTCCATCTGCTGATTGTGTTCATATTGACATTTGTCAAGATCCATGAAGTTATTGTACTGTTTCATTTGTGACTTTCCTTTAAAAAATCAATAAAACTTGGTCTGCTCTATAGCATTATTTAAATGAACATAGCAGTTCATTAATGCAATGAGCAAGTCCAAAAAAAAATTCATGATTCATTGTTATGTCTATAATTGTTTGTATTTTTATAAAATTGATATGGTGTACAATTTGATATTGTATCTAATTTACCGTATGAATATGATTTGTAGCTTTTTTTTCTTGATTGTATGATTGTGTTTGACTTACTGATAGATGTTTGACTATAATTCCAGTTGTGCTTCAATTACCACGATTCTGTAAATTGTGAGAGGCTCAATAAACTTTGTTTTCAATTAAAAAAAAAAAAAAGAAAAATTGTCACTGCTTTGTCATATTGCTGTTTACATTACTTTGTGTTATATTCTGTTGTATTTTGTTTTTAGACACAAATTGCAATTCTTTTTCGATGAACACTAATCCCTGGGGAGAAGGTCGGTATGATCGGGATGAGAGATAACAAATAAGCTGTTTAAAATAGTTCTGACTTTAATATCTAGGAGTCTGAAAATCGAAAATCTGACATACTGAATTTAAAGTTCTCACGGGTTGACTTCACCCCATCATATCCCCTACCGTACCGTATACTAATGCACCTGGAGGCTATTGCGAAAAGAATCTGAATCAGATTCTCACTGTCGTAACTCACCTTCCAGTTCCTGGCTGTTCTGCTGCTCAGAACCAACTTCTCACCTAAAACTCAGAATCAATCCTCTTAGTGTGAGTCATACTGGGAAGCATTCCACAATTCATGACCACTTCAGAACCACTTCTATAACCAATTACATTGCTGTAAAACAGGGGGGAAGTCATTGCCTACTGGTAGTCAGTTCCCATTTGGGAATAGCACCTCCGACAGAATTGAATTCCTGTCCTTTCGCAACACCTTCCCGATCTCTATACCCAATTGTAGACTGCCCTACCTCCACGTGCTACCTCAGCCATTTCTCTTGCATACGGATATCCTATAGCTCAACACAGGAGCCCCTGTGCTTCCCTATTGAGCTTAGCGATTATCCTGTCCACTGAACATTATTATTTCCCCGCTGTTTTCACCACTGTGTCTTCCATATTATGTACAGGGCTGTAATATATTACCTAAGTTGTCCTTGCACATTCTGATTTTGCAGGTAGATTGCTAAGCCAAGTAAGGATGGCTGGGCTGGTGGCTACATGTGGGCGGTGCTTCCTGCTTCTGCTGGTGTTATGTACCCCGAACGCTGCTACACTGAGCCTACCCTTCCAAACCCGGGACCTCCTACCTGTAGGGGATCATTCTGCAGGAAGCCACACCCGCAGCGGCCATCCCCCTGAAACAGACTTCCTTGCAAGTGGATCTCCAACGTCTAGGGCAGTGAGCAGCTCACTGCGTGCTTTAGCCCGTCTGGCCCTAGCGCGGAGGCTCAGGGAGGGGAGGGAGTACTTTGGTGCTGGAGGAGGAGCTGGAGGAGGAGCATCAAGACGGATCAACAGGCACAACCGCGGTCACACCAATGACATAAAGAAGAAAAGACAAGGTAAAGACAGAGGTGGGTCTTCCCCAACCTATCCTTCCACTCAAACTGATATCCAAACGACCCCAGTATCGGTCCCCAGTATAACCCCATTAAGGGTCGCATAATGCATCAACATCCATGTCCCTTTGTTGTCATAAAACACCAACGCCGTGCAGTAGAGTTTAAATAATTTTATTGGTCACCACCCAGCTAGCACGACCACATGGGCCCCAGATGGGATTTCTCCGGGCCTGTGGGCCTTGGCCAGATCAGCCTCGATCTTCCAGGCCTTATTAAATCACTGCAATGCCTCCTCTAAAATGATCCAGGATCCTAGAGCATTTTCTCATAAGGTAGTGGCCTCACTGATTGGTGCATTCCCCAGTACTGTTCCCCTATGTGCTAATGAATATTTATGAAGGAAGCTCATTCCCCTGTGACTGTACCTGTTTCAACTTCATTTCTTGAACCAGCAGGCTCAATGCAAATACAAAACTTGGGCTCACAACCCCTGCATTTGGAAACCTCTGCTCTCCCAACTGAGCTAACCAGGCAATCAGTTTACCAGCAGCCAAGAGAATGACATATTCTCTTGGCTGTAGGTACAAGATACCCTGTAATGAAAATGACATGATGACCTTTAAGCAGACCAATCTACACCAGAATCTGTAGTACAGTGGTAGCAAGTTGGCATAGCATGTGCAGGGTTCAGAGTTCAAGGCTTCAGCATGGCACATATCTATCAATGTTTTCCATGTATATATGCTAAACCTTTTAATAACCTGCTTCAACCTGTTGCAATGCCAGTGGATCTATAATAAGTCTCCCAGACTGTATATACTACAGTCTGGGCACGTCCGAGACTGGTCCCAGACAGCTATCCCTCTAAGATTTTGACTATGACTATGCCTGGATAGTTTAGTAGGAAAAGCACTGGACTATTGATCCAAAGGTCGGTGGTTCTAGTCCAAACATGTCCACACCATTTTTTCCGCTGAAGTCCCATTCTCACTTCATAAAGAATGAAACGAAATGATTTTTCATCTTTTCGTGTTTTAATTTCTTTTATTTTCAAGTATAATGGGACCGAAAGAGATATTTAGGAACATTGGTAATGCTATGAGAGGATGGGAAGAGTAGCAGTCACTGCTCAGACGAGATCCGTCGACCTTCGGATCATTATTGTGAACTGGGCTAGCCCATGTGGGCCCAAGCTGACTGTCCTGACATTTACCAGCATTTACCCATCTGGGCCAGGCCCACAGGCCCAGAGAAATCCCATCTTGGGCCCATATGGTCGTGCTGGCTGGAGCAGTACTGTATTGGGGCATTGTCACCACGACCCGTCTGGCAGTGAATCAACCTTGTAGCATGTACTGTGTATGAATCAATGCATTAACTAGTGCCCTATATTATGACCATTAAAGGGCTAGAAGCATTCCAGTGCAGATAAGGTGTTCATTGGACAAGCACCCTTCCATCGGACAACCGCAGTCAACCACTAATAGGTAGTTTTAGAACTTGAAAGACAATTACAATTAAAGGCAAATAAGGGTTTATCCTGGTCATGGTGGCGAGATTCTGGGATAGCACAATAGAATATAATTATTTTTAGAATAAATTTCCTTTTCTGTTCACAATAACCATGGAGGCCATTTCTTAAGGTACTACGACCACACCCTGCCCTACCTTTCTTTTTGGCCTAAAGTAACCCGGTGGATGCTCAGTGCATGCGTTTCAGCAATGTTTTCAGCCATGGGATATAATTGTATGCAGATGTCTTACACTGACAAGTGTGATCCCAATGGATTTTGTGCAAATAGTAGTAGAGGTATAATGACAAGTTGAAGAAATCCCCACTAAAGTAGCCTACTCTTATGTTCAAGATAAGAACGCACGGTACCATAATTATCTTGAAGTCCTCAAATGCAAAGCTTGGCAGAAAACTAGTCCCAACCACTTTCCCAGTGCAGGGTGTGACAGTCAGCAAAGTCCTCAGTCTCCCCTGTCTTTACAAAACCCACCCAATCAACATAGCTACTTTGCATATGCATTATTCCTAGGTCACAGTCTATTCTACTAAAGGGGACTACACTGAGAATGTGGTTAAGACTAGTTTTCCGCCCATGGCCGCACTATACCCCAGTGAGTGCTATATGTATATATATTCCTGGTATCTAGAAGCAGCTGTTGATGGCCCAGGCAGTACCCCATCACATACCAATCATGTCAGAAGAGAACTGGCTAATGAACGATAAATCTAGCATGACCAAATGCAATTTATGTGACATTTATGTGTAGGTCAGTTGACAGGGACTTTGACCTTTGCTAATTTATGGATATTTAACTTATTTGTGCAAGCTGTTGTTTGATTAGAATATATATTTAAAGCTTTATTGATGAACGAGTTGATGTTAGCCACGGATTTATCCTGTGGCTAACATCAAGGAGTTCATCAATTAAGCTTACATATTGTCTTTATATCATGGTTTCCCACATATTTTAAGTATTTACCTTTAAATTCAATGATTTCTGGGGCAAGTCGGAGCGGACTAGAAGGGAGGCCTTCCGCCATATTGGATTCTTGTTTGTAAACATGCTGTCCAGTCCGCCGAGAAAAAAACACTCCATTTACACATGTTATAGACCAAAGGAAGCTTCATGGTTTCATTGGGTGAATATAGAGATATCCTATTAAATCGTGCTGGCACAGAATCCATGATTTGAAGCCTTTATTTCCTCAACATCGTTTTTTCTCGCCGTGGTTAAATGCACTCCTTTTAGCTACAAATATGAACACAAATCAGTGCAGAACGTCGATAGTCATGATATAAGATGATAATAGATGGGCACATTAAACCGCATCTATTTCAATTGGAATGAGCAGGTCTTGTGGATCATTGTGGTATAATTTGCTTATCAAAATCAGGCAAGGATAAGTGGACTAACGTCCCCTTACAATGTATCAGGATACATCACGATTTGCACCTATTATTTGGGCCACCTAGTGGCCAAAAATGACACTAAATCCCTCGTAATCTTAGGTTTTCCCACGTTATGTCACAATTATATAGTTAAAATCGGTTGACTTCTCTACTTATCACAACAGTGCAGATTTCCTTGGCACAATCAGTTAATAATAGTCCATAACTTCATATCAGGTTTTGGAAAAGGAGGGTATGTGTCATGTGCATCACCTTGTGCCTTAGCCATGGGTAACCAGTAGGGTGTTTTAGAAAGATTGGGATTTGGATTCTCAACTACCTGACCAGGCAAGCAAAAACACCCCTCTGCAGGGTAATTTGTTATCAAAGTTCATCTTAAGATCTTTAAAATGAGACATCATTGGCTTAAATAATCCTAGTACTTATGTCAGAACCTCGAGGATCATAGATTTTCCAGTTCTGTTATGGGTTTTTGGTGAATATCCCCGAAAATTTGCATTAAAATCTGCAAATTTTGATTATTGGAATGGTTGCCATGGCAATCAGGAACAGGAATATAGGTTGATATTTTTCATGAAATATTATGTGTTTATTTTACCATCCAAATATGAGCCATTTCTACTGAAAATGATGTATTTTAAATGAGACCATTGAATTCTGCATCAAAAATTAGCTCCACATATTTCTATAATGATTTTAGAGTAAGTTTGCACCTCCAATGCCCCCTGGTGGCCAGATGGGGAATTAAAAATTCCCTGCAGAGGGGTGTTTTACCTTGATGGGTCACAGGGTCCTCACCTTCCAGTTCCCTGCTCTTCTACTCATTGAGCAGCGAATTTCCCCCTTATACTGTGATGGAATTGACTTACTCTGAATATGAAAGTTATGCAAAAAGAGGGGGATGCGGTTCCATGATTGGTCACACGTGGTACACACCGATTCTGGACCACTCCTGAGCAACCTCTTTCACAAATCCACAACAGAGGATTAATTCCCTGAGGTGAGTCAGTTCCGTTTTGGGAATAGTACCTCTTACAGAACTCAGTTCCTATCCTTTGGCAACACCCTCCAATACACCCCTAGGGCTGTCTTATTCATGTGCTATTTCCTTATTCAGGTGCTTCTAGCATGACGCACTGATATCATTTGCAATGCTATCGCTATGGCACTGATTCCAATGCCAGAGGCAGGTGACAATCTGTTCAGAGGGGACGGCATTGCTACTGATGGAGCCATTCACAGCTTGCCAAATTTTTACTCTGGCCAGTCTGTGATTTGGGAGTGTCGTAGGACTTCAGATACTGCATCCAAATCGCTGATATGGAATCAGCAGTAGGAGTGTCCGTATATGTTGCCAGACAATGTAAAAGGACATTAGATACACAATAATTATTACAGATCCATCCTGCTCGTTCCTCACTTACCTCAAAAGACTGACAAAACTTCATCAATGCCTAATCTCTCATCATTTCACACCAAATGTGGCCAGGGTGATGTGGCAGCTCCGCTGGCTTAACTCATTATTGTCATTGTCATTGTTGTCTTTTGGCAGGTTGGAGTGAGTGAGTAATAGATGTTCAACGCCATTTCGACAGCTAAGGTCATATTCATGGTGAGAATTACATTACACAATTTCACAGAGGAATGTGTCAGTGCCCGCGCATATGTGCACCACACACATCCCGAGGGGATAGGAAAGAGGAGAAATAGACCCTTTTAAGTGGGCTAGGGAAGCCCTCCAAATGGCCCCAGTCATAGATGTATGGCCGTGGCCATTTCTAGCCCTGAATGGACAGTTCTATGTACTACATGAAAGTGACATAAAAGGTGTATTTTTACCAATTTCTAATACCTTTATCATTATCGTGATAGCACTACATGAAAGAGGAATATTATTTACCCAGGAACAGACCCAGCATGAAGAATTACATTATAATGTGAAGTAAAATCATTGATTTTTATCACTAGATGACCATAAAATGTACCTGTTTTTTGTGTTAAATTTCCTAAAGAAGGCACTGAGTCTTTTCCACAAGAAAATACTAAAATAAGATGTGAACCCTCCTTATCAAGAAATTAACAATTTTCTACCTTAAAACATGATTAAATGTGGCTTCCCTAAGAGTACAGTATGTAAGGATAGATGGATGGGGGTTGTATAGGGGTCCTGTGGAGTTCTATCTGGGGCTGAGTGGTTATAACTACCCTACCTGATTAGGGATCAAACACTGGTGGTGCATGCATGTAGAAGGGTAGATTCAGGTAAACTGCAACACTGTCTGCACTGTGCATTGGTCATATACTTTAGGTCTATCTTTGTACAAACATGTGGACCTCCCAATCTCACACTGCTCCAGCATCATGGAGTTCCATTCAAAAGTCAGGAACCCTCAAAAAATGTCTGTCCGAATAACCGAAAATGTTTTTGTGTTTGAATTTATGGCCCAAATATGGGGGGATCATATACCTGAAGTATGCCCCATAACAACACTTGTCCCCTCAAGGTCACATTAGGTTCTGTGAGTTGGACAACAAAAATCATCCACAAAAAACCTCTTCACAAAAGGGAGTGATAATTTTTTAACAATGATTGGGGGGGGGGGAGTTTTGGGGCCAGAGTGCAAAAAAAAAAAGAAAGAAGAAATTGGCCCTTCTTCACATGGGCCAATCTTTTTGGAGGGCACTGGCCCTTTTGAACTACAGTTCCTGAAAACAGGTGAAATTATCATGCCTCACCCCTTCAAAGGGGCTGAGAAAATGTTGACCCCAACCTTCTGAAACCCACCAGTCTCCCTCCCCCCTTGTTATAAAAAAATTGTCACTCTCTGAAGTAAGATTTGTTAAGTGTTTGATTTATGCTAAACCTACCCTACCAGGAACAAAGTTTACAGACACATTAGCTAAAGTCACAATCAAACTCACCTTAGAGCAAATATGAAGATATCTTTTTTTTTCCTTTCTGTAATCCTCTGCAACCCGATTTAGATTCAGTTTATCATCTGGTTTACTACAGGCTTTGATCCATTGCTTGGTTACTGGATCCATGGGGTCAATAGACAAGTTTGGTTTGGGAAATCTAAAAAACTCCACACCTATCATGTGCTCTTTAGACCAGTATCTTAAATCACTCTTGGATGTGTTCCATGCACAACATTCTTCTGGCATTTTGCCGGCCACCCTAGCCCACTTAAAAAGGTCTATTTCTCCTCTTTCCTATCCCCTCAGGATGTGTGTGGTGGACATATGTGTGGGCACTGACACATTCCTCTGTGAAATTGAGCAATGTAGTTCTTGCCGTGAATATGACCTTAGCTGTCGAAATGGCGTTAACACCTATTACTCACTCACTCACTCTGGCATTTTGGAATGCTTACATGTATAGATCTGTATAGGTTAGTCAATTTACATTGCCTGTACCTAGTGTGTATGGTACAGTCGATAACAGTGTCTCATTCTATTAGTGGGGGCTGGGAAAGTCACTGAGTTTGAGCCCTGAGGCATAAGCATCCTAGTCTTGACCAATAAGGTGGGCTGATATGAAAAGTAATGCCTTATTTTGTTTGTCTGTTCCTCTCACAGATTCATGTAGCCTCAAAGGTGTGCCAGTTATCAAAATCCTGGATCCAAGTTGGCCATCTTTGGACTGTGTGGTGTGCTGTGGTGCATATTTGTTTGCATTTCTGACTACTTTGGGCAGATGGAGACACCTCATTCACACCAATAGTGACCTCTAATACCTATGTATGGGGGTTGAACCTATTTGCCCACTGCTAACCACCCAATCGCATGGTCAGTGAAGTGTGAAGGCAGTACTAGACCAGTCTGAGGTAGTACTACCTCCCCCTGCAGGGAAAGGGATAAGGCTAGCTGGATCTCAGCTCCACAGAGTGAAACCACAACAAAGTGACAGATGGTAGGTTGTGACCAGGGAACATTTTACAAATGGATATGTAGCAGAGTTTCATTCGACTGATAGGCAACAATGTAAGTGAATATACAAAGTAAAATGTCTATACTTGAACATAGGAGCTCCCAGCTCCCCATACTGCCTAGAACAATGACTTGTTTTTTGACCCCCTTGGTTTGAGTGGGATCTGTTACCAGCCAAGTCATACCCACTAGACTTGGCTGGCCTGCTAGCTATGTATAGGTATGCTATATAGGGGGCTGTTTGATCCCTACCATGCAGTGAGCCTGCAGTCTCAGTTGTATGGTGTTAAAAGACCAATACGCGGACACTATCCATTACTGCACTCTCTTTAGCCTACTACTAGTAATGGAGCACATGCCTAATTATGGCCTATATTATGTGTAATTGATACAAGCATCCACCTATAACATTTTGAGATATAGCACTGACTTCTTAAATGAGGTAAAATGTTTAATGGCTTTAGTAAAATACAAAAGGTGTCCCATTACAAGACTGTTTAGTCAGGTAGGGTCTAAACCTCCATGATCCCCATGACTGTATGTGTGTGTGTGTGTGGGGGGGGCTATAGGGCACTTTGTCTATAGATAGATTTACCAGTAGAACTGTGTGACAACCACACCTCTGTCCAGGCTCACCCCCTCCAGCCTGACAGAGTATGGGCTGGCTTTAGCTCTTCATCTGACTAGATCGTCGCCCAGGTGGCAAGCTAGCTCTCCACACAGAGGCAATACCACTGTAGTATTACTTAACATCTGCTGGTGAGTGAATACACATCCAGGTTCAATCAGATTGTTATCTAGATCAAAGGGGGCAATAAAACAATAAAATGGAATACACATCCAGTTGAATATAGAGATTCTCCCAGGCTATTAAACTGGTATTAAATAGCTGCTGGCCGAGGCTGATCTCTGTCCCACCCACAGAGTATTATCAACTCAAGTTCTGCTTGACTGCACACCTCTAGAGGGTGGTCATGGTCCAGTGATCACAGGGAAGCATGATCAGAAATGGTCCTGAATATACTTCCTATGCTGCAGATAGATGTGTGCATGTTGCTACTTTTGAGTACAGGGTATATTCAAAGTTTGGGGTTACTTCTCAGCCTCGGCTCAGACCTGTTTGGGTGTCATAACGCATGCTGATCCAAGTAGATTCAAGAGTCTACCTATAGACTGTTGTGGAGTATTCGATCTGAGCAGTGTAAACGTACCTTCCCCAAGAAAATTCAGAAGTTCACTATTTAGATTGATATATTTCAAGGGATTATTGGGCATACAATAAAAGGTCATAATTTTGGCTCTAATTGGAATACTTAAAGAATTATATCAGAATCATAAATCTAAGCTTATCGGTGCCAACCTCTGGAACCTCTCATAGACATCTTTCTATTTCGATGTAATGGTATACCCTTTGTACGTATTTTTGCCACCATGGAAGTGAAAATAGGTCTTGCCCTCAGAAGTCAACAAAAATGAAAATAAAAAAAGTCCATTCTAATTAGTCATTACTATAGGATGCATCAATCTGCCTGGCCTCATTGGTACCAGGTATCTCGGCCCCCTGCTTTTACATAGAGGGTGTGACACCACAGAAACATTGAATAATTATTTCAATCTACAGGTCCCATATTTCACTGAGGAAAAGTTGCAACGTCAACAGCTATATTTATAGTATTTACTGTTTTGATTAAACTACTGAGATTGGAGATAGGATAGGATGTCATCCTAGGAAAAATAACAACTCCCAGGTTCACTGTAAACTGTTTGAGCTGTTGATACAATGTTGACATCAGGACCTGCAGTTGTTTTGATTCAACTTGAGGCAGGTGTAATATTCTCACTCCATAGTTGGGGGTATTAATGACCGTGGCCTATGGCATAGGGGATGAAAATAGCTTCTTCCTACACTTTCATCCTTAAGACACTCTAATTGAGGCCACCTCATCGATTAGTCGGTCACTCTCAGCATTATTCATCATCATCATCCTCATAATACATTTCAAAAGTAAAATGATAATTTTAAAGAAAAAGCTTTAATTTTATTACACATACTCACACTTTGGGTAATGAATCAGAATCGGAAACTCCATTTATTATTTTCAAATATCTAGAAGTGAATATAATTGTCCTATCAAAAGTCAGAGCGATTATGATCTTGCTGGTTTCAGCACAACCTACACACAGTAATCATGATTAATTGTTACCGTGTCGTCACTGTAAAAAATGCAAGGGGATAACAAATTATTTTGATATTCTATTATTGGTCCAATATTGGCCCAACGTCTGATGTTCAAATAATGGCTCAGCACAGCAATTACTGATGTAGGCCCATTATTACTTTCTTACTTGTAATTTAGTTGTGTATCTAGTTTGTAAATATAGAGTGATAGAGTGGTCTTGTAGACATCTTTGTAACAGCTGCCTATAACAAGAGGCTGTAAATGTTCTCAAGACAGAGCTATCATGTATCATCAGTTTAGAAACAGCCATCTCTGCCTTTAAAGGTCAACTCAATCTTATCCCCAAAAGGGAAAGAAATGATACAAACTGTTATGCTAAGATGTAGGACTTAACCTTACTTCAGTACCATAATTGAGGTGTCTTCATGTAACTACTAATATACTATTTGATACTTCAAGTAAAAAGCTAGTACCTTTTGGTCATGTTTGTCCTTTTAACTTCATAACCTGTATAATTTTTCGTTTCAAAACGTCCTAAACAAATTCTTCATTATTTCATTTTGATGCACTGTTCTGGCATTTCTGGCTGATAAGTATGGACAAGTTGCATTTCAACTTGTAATAAAATTCTATGTGACTGATGTGCATGGGCATGTCAAAAGAAAGATAATAAATATACAGTGCATTTATGATAAGATAAAAGAGTACATAGTATTGAATCTGGAACCCACTGATGACACATACTGTATCATATGAGTCCTGCTGTCAGAAACTCCTTAAATTATATTGAACTCCCTGGTGGAGGTTATTATAGCCAATATCTGGCCAGTGGGGAAGCCAGAATTGGCCCGATGTAGGAATGTCTGTATCTGTTTGTTTGTTTATTGAGAAACCAGTTACGCATTATACAATACAAAATTCCATCAGGTTGGGCTAGATAAAGGGCCGATGATATACGCACGAGGGGCTCGTGCATATAGCGCCACTATATGCACGAGGAAAAGGTGGTCACGGGACTACCTTATGGGGTGGTCACAGGACAACACTAGTAAAAGGTTGGTCATAGGACACCCTGAGCATGGTCGGTAACAGGACAAACTTGGATGAGGTAGTCACAGGACTGCACAAGGAAAGGGTGGTCACAGGACTACATCCTTATGGGGTAGTCACAGGACTGCACGAGGAAAGGATGTTCACAGGACTGCATCCGTATGGGGTAGTCACAGGACTGCACGAGTAAAGGGTGGTCACAGGACTGCATCCTTATGGGGTAGTTACAGGACAGCACAAAGAAAGGGTGGTCACAGGACAACACATGGGATGGTTGGTCACAGGACAACACTAGACAGGGGTGGTCACAGGACCAAATTGCTGCATAGCATTTTGGTATGGTGTTTACTGGGCTGTGACCATCCCTGTGTCTATGTCCTGTGACCATCCCTCCTTTTGTGTCCTGTAACCACCCCTCACTGTGTGTCCTGTAACCATCCCTCTTTTTGTGTCCTGTAACCACCCCAGTGTGTGTCCAGGAACCACCCCTACTTTTGTGTCCTGTAACCACCCTTACTTAAATGTGTCCTGTACCCACCCCCTCCTTGTGTGTCCTGTAACTACCCCCGTGTGTGTCCATTAACCATCCCTACTTTTGTGTCCTGTAACCCCCCCCCCCCCTGTTGTTCTGTGACCATCTTTTCCTTGTACAAAATCACACCTTGTAAAATGGCCAAATGTGTTGTTAGGTGCATTATTCTGCCAGCTGTGTTTTATGAAAATGTGGGCCTGATCTTGAACCAACCTCAAGCCAATGGTGACTCATTTAACCATGTCACAGGCATGGCCGAGTGGTCAAGCCAGAGCTGGCCTGATGTAGGAATGTCAATGTTGGCTAGATAACGTTGGCTTTATAACCAATTATATATTACCAATATTTATATTGCCAAGAATGGGCCAATATCACATTTCAATATTGTTGCCAACATTACATTTTAACGTTGTTCTGTCTATCTCCCATCCTTTGGCCATGGTTAGTGTATCAATTATGATAATGATGGTCTACCTTGCTATAATGTGATCTCATAAAATAGACAATGCACATGTATATGAGCATGTATCACCAGCTACTGCCCCACTCACCCTTCCAAATCATCAAAAGTAGAAAAAGGACAAAAACAACAACAGCAGCAACAACAAACAAATCAATTTAGCACAAAAATCCCATGGAAGTTTTTTTTTTACAAGTCATCCTGCTCTATTTGATATAATAATTATATAGTCATGATGATAAGAACCTCGCCAAAATGCACCACAAAATCTAATGGTTGTGGGCATGGAAGCGCCACTATAAATGATCAGAGTCCAACTATGGCATAATCTTAATGTGATTATAATCTTAATGTGGTTTTATTGATTAAGTATATCAATAAGTAAAGAGGACTGATGTTACTGGTGTTACAACTGAGTGCAACTGATGATCACCAGTGGTTGTTCCAGGTCTTATATCCCAGCCCTGGTGCAAAAAGGAGGAAGTCAGTGTCTCCATGGTGACAGGTCAGTACATATATAGTAAACAAAGCATATTATTGGTGGGGAGTTTCACATGGTAGTGAAGCTAGCTGCTGATTGGTGCAATGGCAGCTTTCCCCACCCTCAGTGGGCACCGCCTGGCAAGCCTGAGGTGTGAAAGTTGCTTTCTGACACAAGTTTTATGTACATATGTCCATATTTGGTAATAAGGTAAAGGTAGAGCTTAATGCTTGGCATCTTATGAGGGTACTTTTCTTTTTAAAATTTCTTAAAGTTGATAAGATTCTAGTTCTCACTCCCTAGTTCTAATCTGGACCCTTTGAGGGCCAGCATTAGTTCTTCTGTGGTCATGTCTTTGGGATTTTTAATGAGATAAGGTCTAGAGGGGGAGCTTAAATGGGAGTAGAGATCTTACTGTCGTTAAAGTTTTCCGGATAAGTCCTGTAGTCGCTGTGGGCTTCCAGTGGTAGAACTAATTTCTCTGGTAGAACGTATGTCATAGTTCTACCTTGTTTATCTAAAGTAATGGGCCTGTCCAGGCTATAATAATTCGAGGGATAGGACATAATTGGGTGTTAACACCCAGAATTTCTGGAACACTGGTGACGTCGATAACATCTAATTCATGGGGAATGGTAATGAGTGGTACAGTGTGGTTGATATAGCCATCATAGAACTTGAGAGTAATGGTAGGGTTCTAGGTGATTTGTTGATGAGGCCAAAGTGCTTGATGAATATTGATTTGATGAGTCTAATAAGTTTCGGTGCTGCATAGATAATCAGGGCAATTAAAATCACTGTGAATACATTCTCTGTGTCTACATACTGATCAATGTGGACTGTTGTGGCAGTAAGTATGTTATGTTAAGCAGGGTAGCTGAGGCCGTGGGTATGCCGCAAATACTGCCTGGCGTCCCAGAGTCTTGATGATTATAATTATAATTACGATAGAGTTAATGATTGTTACCAGTGGGGTAATGTAATTCCAAACTGAATGGCCAAAGAAGTTGTGATTACTGGTAGCAATGGGTGAGATTTGAAGAGGGGTGTGTAGGGTCTTAGATGCTAATTCAGCATCTTCTAAGATCTGTCTAGTGAATGGTTTTAAATCAATGGAGAAGTCTTTTGGTAGTGTTTTCATGGGGATAAGGGATTTGACAATGGCCTCTGTATGAAGATGGGGTATTCTATTGGTGAGTGGTGGAGTGATAGTGGTGAAATCTCTGATTGAGCTGTGGACAATGCTGCTATAATAGGCACATGGGCAGTGTGCATGATATAATGTGTGGATACGGAAGTATTACATGGTATGTGAGTATTAGGTAAATACAGTCCGTCAAACTGTAGGTGGCACAAACATGGGACACCTACACTGAGTAAGCAAGTGCTCTTTTGGTAATTGGTGTTTTGTCCTGGCAGATGACATGATAAAATTCTTGGTTTGTAGTGTAGAGGTCAGCGGAAAACATCCTGGAGAAACCGGGAGTCGAACCCGGGACCCTCCAACCTGCAGGCGGAAGCTCTACCGCTGAGCTACTTCCCCGTCTGACATTCTCTACCTTCCATCTACATCTGGATCGGTATAATACACACATAGGGGGAGCTACCACCAGATGCCAGCCCCTGGGGGCTGGGATCTCCAGAAACGGGGCTGCTGGCCTTATGGCAGAGCTAGCCCCTACACTCCTCCCTACCTATGGGGGGTAGCTTATACCGGCTGACCAGCCCCTGAGGGCTGGTGCAACCGGAACAGGGACAGATGGCATACCGCCATGGACTCACAGCCAGAGCTGGCCCCTACAGTAGAAATTAAATACTTGTCCTTGCCTATAGCCAAAGCTGAGGTTGCAATGGGCTTCAGAAGCTGTACCTGGAAGGTGCAGAGCTTAGCTATCGCTGCCTGATTATTGGAGAAGGCTGCTATGTGGCAGGTTGGGTTATCACTTCTGATTCTAGGAATAGTCCTAGAACAGACCTCTAGGATTTGTCCAGGGCAGGAAAGTAAGTCAGCAATGTTCATCTCCAGATACAGGGTCTCTGCCTCGTTCACTGCTAGATAGATGGTCTTGGTAATTATAGATGTGGATCCTGTAGAATATGGGAGATTCCTGCCAAAGCTCCCACTTTCTGCTTTTTAGGGTCTTTTTGGGTTTGGGGGCCGCAGAATAAAAACTATTTAACCATCCTTCATATTTTTGGTGTTATTTGAATGTAAACATCCTGGGGATCAAAGAAAGGGTAAATTTGCATATGCTGGACCAGAATTGTTTGAGATATGATGGCCCAAAGTTCAAAAAATGGCCCAAAATAGCATTTTCTTTCAATTTCCACCTCATTCCACCCCCTTTGCCATCAAGCCAAGAAGTAAGAGACCACCATAATTTTATTTATTCCTTAGTGGAGGGTCCTATCAAACATTTCCATCGTGCATGGAGGTGATATGTCTCAAATTATTTTTACCCTAGCCATTCTTCTAACTTAAAAATAGTGATGTAAGGCACGTGATTAATCGTTTATGACATTAGATCAGTTATAAATATATTATCTTCAGACTTCCTACTTAACACCATCAAGTGGGTCTGTATAGGGGATATTTTGTTAAAAAGTTTTGTGCGTACAATGCACCCTTTGCAGGAAATACACATTCAAGTATTTTTCAAGTCAACCCCGACTCCCCTAACAGCACTTGTGTATGTATAGCCTGTATTAATCATTTCTGGCTTATCTAAACCATCATATGGAATATATCTATTGATGAGGTGCCATTTAAAAAAAAAGAAATGGGTCTCTACATGTCTTGGTTGCCCCGAACCAGAGTTTGCTCAATGTAAGGTGCGTGATGAATTGTGTAATGCATGTGATAAAATGATTTCTGGTCCCATATCTTCTCTGTTACACCCAAATACATGTACATCTGTGGTTTATATGAGATAATAAGACCCTGGGTCTGATTTTAAGCATTTATAGGGCACCCCCAGTCATTCTGCTACTACCCAGCCCCTGCAAAGCACTCTTTTCAGCAGCCCAACCCTCGTTTTACATCTTTTGCGATTGATTTTAGGCCAATTATTCACTATTAAATGTTTATCTGTGGTTATAATACATCTTCTATGTGTTTCTCATTGTTGTAGTGTGTTAGATCACTGCTGGGTTTTGTTATATTGGCACAGTGGCCATGATATTAAAAATGTGTAGACAATTCATCACACACCTTACAGAGTAAGGAGGGTCATTTTGACTGAACCATACAGAGCAAGTACTAAATAAGTGGTAAATGATGATTGTTATTGTAAGAAGTTTACATGTTGAAGATGTAATTGAATGATCTTTATGCTTATCCTATAGGTTTTGAGTCTTTGAGACCAAAGTTTATATTGTGTGCAAAAAATTTAGAAGAATCTCAATCTCTGCTATATGAGATATTGGACAATTTCAGAAGTTTTTAAGCCACAGTTATAAATTTTTGGATACTCCTACTAGGGTGTTATACTAGTTTTGACATGTAATTTGGTAATGATAGGATGAATTTTAAAGGTGTAGTGTGTTGCATAAGTTATAAGACGCGTGATGGATCAATTTTGTGATTTTATGGCGACTGTGGTAAAAACTGACCCCTGTGTCCATGGGGACATCCATAGTAATAATCTGGTATAAATTAAATGCTGAGTCTGTGGCTGATACTATGACATCAATGTGAATATATAAATGGGTCTTTGCATAGGTGTAAAGTGCCACAGGTTGTGAGTAGTAAAAGGCTGTATCAATACCTGTAACTTCCGATCCAGTGTTGTTGATTTTCAATTGAGTGTTAAATAAATGTAGTTTCTGGGCCAGTTCAGTTGGTCTAATCATATCTGGCGCCAGGATTCCGATGGATAATAGTCTTAATGAATTTTCTATTTTACCCAGACCTTGTTGGTAAGCTAGTCTAGTTAGAAGAACTACAGTCTGTGCGGAAATGATCGCTGACTGGGCCATCTGTCTGTCATTCTGAGCTTGTAGGAAGGTCAAGGTGGGAGAAAAATCATCAGACCAGGAATCAATAGAGTCTGTAATATTAAGTAGTGCTTCTTGCATGATGTCCTGCTCCTTGATATAAGTGTCTAAAAAGTGATTATACTGTATAGTGATGTCGTGCAGTCCTTGAGCGCCTGCACATTAATGTAGCAAAGGATACCTAACCTTTTATCTACATAAGTGATAATGTTGATGACGGAGTCCATGTCACGTGTTGTCGCCAGGCCAAATACATGTTTGAAGAGCTCCCCTAGGAAGGACAGGATAGCTCTCTTTGGCCGGCTGTTGATGGGGCCGGACAGGAAGTGCTTAATATTGTTCATAGTGATGGCAATGTTCTATTCAATGTTGGTGATTGATTTGTCCAAATCCGATGCTTGCTGTAATAACTTTAAATCATGGCTGTCCCTTGGGCCTAAAGAGGGTAACTTTATCATTTTGATAGTTTCATAGATATGTGGTTTGGCTGGTGATATAGATGGTATGGTGTAGGGTACAGCCAGTATAATCTGATGAGTGTCATGTCCCATGATGATTCTGTCCTGGTAACTGCTCATAGATGAATCCTATATTCTGGTGCACCACCTGGTGGGCGGTACACACTGTCATGAGGATTAAGAATAATGGTAGTGACTGCATTTATGCTGCAGCGGTTTCTTCAACCGCGTTTTTAGTGAGTGCGCTTTTGTATATGCTCCCTTATAGTTTGGGGTTAATTCCTAAATACCTAATATGAAGAAAGTGTATTGTGCAGGTGATGAAGGTACAGGTGTGTAGCAGTGCTTATGGCATTCTCTTCAGTGGTCCTTGGGTGTGGCAACTCCAGGCTCCTTGATGTGTAGGTTCAAGAGGTGGATGATGGTTTGGAGCTGGAGGGTCATATATCCTAGTAGCGGATACAGGTGTGGTGGCTACATCACCCCACCGTTAGGTCGGCTTTTTCTCCAGATTAGTGTTGGTCATTTGCTATTACGCCTCCAGTCTAGATACGCTGACTATTACCAGGGGGGCTTGTGATGCCTGCTGCCATTCCACTGGCTGGTAGGCAGGCAGCTTTTCCTGTAGTCTATAGTGAGGGTGGGGTAAGGGCGCTTAAGTTTTTAATGCTGGTAAGCATTAATCTGCAGGGTATTAAGATTTATGTAGGGTTTTTGAGTGGATTTTTGAAGTTGCCAGGAGTTAAAGCCGCCACACTGCTCCACTGGGTGATTACTAAATAAGGGATAGTGAGAAAAAGATGAATCCTCTTTGTATTTTCATGAACAATTCATGAGTCATTTTGTAAATATGCACTTTTATTGCTTAATATGCACTTTATGTGCTTTTTGACATAGATTTTACATTTTTTAGTGCTTAACTTGTAAATTTGATAATAATTTGCCATTTTAGTGCTTTAATCCAACTCTTGTTCTCCTTCTTACTTTGGTGAGTGTTGGTCTTGCTATGTAGATGTCTGTAGTTTGTAGCAAGATGGGTTTTGGTGTGAGGTCATTACCATAAATTATCCAGAGCTTAATAACTAAGTCGTTGTTGGGTTTGATTAATCTCTGTGGATAGTTGTTGTGTCTGACACAGCATACCAGCTTTAATCTATCTATGTGTACAGGCCTGGGTGCCAATTTCATGGTTCTGACTGCCTTGAGAATCACTGAGGACTTGGAATTAAACTTACACACAATGAATGGTCCAGCATATACCTCCTGAAGGTTTAAACATTTTTCTCTGTGTTTCTTTACATACACCAGTGATTCTTTTGGTACCCCAGATTCTCTAGCTTTCTTGGCGTGTTGTCTTTTCATTTCTTCTGTTTTTTTTCTCTATGTTTATAACTACCATGTTGTGAGTATAATCTAACCACTTGAGTCTGTCCATGATATGGAGTGTTAGACCTTTCTCTTCTTGTAGTGGTAGTTTGTTGTCAATGATGGTACTTGGATTTCTTCCCATAATAATAAAGAATGGGGTGTATCCTGTAGTACTGGATTCTGCATTGTTGAGGGCAAACACCAGGTGGGGTAAGTATATAGCCCAGGTCTTTTGGTTATCCATGCAGAAGGCACGCATTCCCTCTGATAGAGATAGGTCATGCCAGTCTTAAGGTTGCTCTAACTGCTTCATTTTCCTGAGGTATGGGGCTATTGCCTTCTCTATCCTATTTAGGGCTTCTGGTTCTTTGATAACCTTGGACCAGAAATACAACTTGGCCTGTTCTAAATACTCACAGATGGACTGTTTCTTTGGGTCAAAGTTGTCTAGTGAATCACACTTGATTTCTTCCTCTGCGGATTTGAAATGCTTAATAAACACTTCCCTAAGCTTGTTGAATTCTTTCTTGGTGTTATTTGAATGTAAACATCCTGGGGATCAAAGAAAGGGTAAATTTGCATATGCTGGACCAGAATTGTTTGAGATATGATGGCCCAAAGTTCAAAAAATGGCCCAAAATAGCATTTTCTTTCAATTTCCACCTCATTCCACCCCCTTTGCCATCAAGCCAAGAAGTAAGAGACCACCATAATTTTATTTATTCCTTAGTGGAGGGTCCTTTCAAACATTTCCATCGTGCATGGAGGTGATATGTCTCAAATTATTTTTACCCTAGCCATTCTTCTAACTTAAAAATAGTGATGTAAGGCACGTGATTAATCGTTTATGACATTAGATCAGTTATAAATATATTATCTTCAGACTTCCTACTTAACACCATCAAGTGGGTCTGTATAGGGGATATTTTGTTAAAAAGTTTTGTGCGTACAATGCACCCTTTGCAGGAAATACACATTCAAGTATTTTTCAAGTCAACCCCGACTCCCCTAACAGCACTTGTGTATGTATAGCCTGTATTAATCATTTCTGGCTTATCTAAACCATCATATGGAATATATCTATTGATGAGGTGCCATTTAAAAAAAAAGAAATGGGTCTCTACATGTCTTGGTTGCCCCGAACCAGAGTTTGCTCAATGTAAGGTGCGTGATGAATTGTGTAATGCATGTGATAAAATGATTTCTGGTCCCATATCTTCTCTGTTACACCCAAATACATGTACATCTGTGGTTTATATGAGATAATAAGACCCTGGGTCTGATTTTAAGCATTTATAGGGCACCCCCAGTCATTCTGCTACTACCCAGCCCCTGCAAAGCACTCTTTTCAGCAGCCCAACCCTCGTTTTACATCTTTTGCGATTGATTTTAGGCCAATTATTCACTATTAAATGTTTATCTGTGGTTATAATACATCTTCTATGTGTTTCTCATTGTTGTAGTGTGTTAGATCACTGCTGGGTTTTGTTATATTGGCACAGTGGCCATGATATTAAAAATGTGTAGACAATTCATCACACACCTTACAGAGTAAGGAGGGTCATTTTGACTGAACCATACAGAGCAAGTACTAAATAAGTGGTAAATGATGATTGTTATTGTAAGAAGTTTACATGTTGAAGATGTAATTGAATGATCTTTATGCTTATCCTATAGGTTTTGAGTCTTTGAGACCAAAGTTTATATTGTGTGCAAAAAATTTAGAAGAATCTCAATCTCTGCTATATGAGATATTGGACAATTTCAGAAGTTTTTAAGCCACAGTTATAAATTTTTGGATACTCCTACTAGGGTGTTATACTAGTTTTGACATGTAATTTGGTAATGATAGGATGAATTTTAAAGGTGTAGTGTGTTGCATAAGTTATAAGACGCGTGATGGATCAATTTTGTGATTTTATGGCGACTGTGGTAAAAACTGACCCCTGTGTCCATGGGGACATCCATAGTAATAATCTGGTATAAATTAAATGCTGAGTCTGTGGCTGATACTATGACATCAATGTGAATATATAAATGGGTCTTTGCATAGGTGTAAAGTGCCACAGGTTGTGAGTAGTAAAAGGCTGTATCAATACCTGTAACTTCCGATCCAGTGTTGTTGATTTTCAATTGAGTGTTAAATAAATGTAGTTTCTGGGCCAGTTCAGTTGGTCTAATCATATCTGGCGCCAGGATTCCGATGGATAATAGTCTTAATGAATTTTCTATTTTACCCAGACCTTGTTGGTAAGCTAGTCTAGTTAGAAGAACCACAGTCTGTGCGGAAATGATCGCTGACTGGGCCATCTGTCTGTCATTCTGAGCTTGTAGGAAGGTCAAGGTGGGAGAAAAATCATCAGACCAGGAATCAATAGAGTCTGTAATATTAAGTAGTGCTTCTTGCATGATGTCCTGCTCCTTGATATAAGTGTCTAAAAAGTGATTATACTGTATAGTGATGTCGTGCAGTCCTTGAGCGCCTGCACATTAATGTAGCAAAGGATACCTAACCTTTTATCTACATAAGTGATAATGTTGATGACGGAGTCCATGTCACGTGTTGTCGCCAGGCCAAATACATGTTTGAAGAGCTCCCCTAGGAAGGACAGAATAGCTCTCTTTGGCCGGCTGTTGATGGGGCCGGACAGGAAGTGCTTAATATTGTTCATAGTGATGGCAATGTTCTATTCAATGTTGGTGATTGATTTGTCCAAATCCGATGCTTGCTGTAATAACTTTAAATCATGGCTGTCCCTTGGGCCTAAAGAGGGTAACTTTATCATTTTGATAGTTTCATAGATATGTGGTTTGGCTGGTGATATAGATGGTATGGTGTAGGGTACAGCCAGTATAATCTGATGAGTGTCATGTCCCATGATGATTCTGTCCTGGTAACTGCTCATAGATGAATCCTATATTCTGGTGCACCACCTGGTGGGCGGTACACACTGTCATGAGGATTAAGAATAATGGTAGTGACTGCATTTATGCTGCAGCGGTTTCTTCAACCGCGTTTTTAGTGAGTGCGCTTTTGTATATGCTCCCTTATAGTTTGGGGTTAATTCCTAAATACCTAATATCAGCTAATGGCTGTCCCACTGAAAAGATCTCATGCTACGTGGACCATTATTTAAGACCTTTTCTCCCCAAGACAAGGTCTTATTTACGAGACACCACTGACCTGCTTATAAGATTACAATCCTTGGGCCAACTTCCCAAGGGCTGTATACTTGGTAGCCTTGATGTGACTTCTCTGTACACCAACATCCCCAATGAAGAAGGTGCAATGTCTATCTATAGACATTTATACTTTAACAGGGTACCTAAAGAAGGAGAATTGTCCAATGAGGCGATCTACACACTGCTGTATATCGTACTCACAAAAAACAATTTCGACTTCAATGGTAAACATTACCTACAGGTAGGAGGTACAGCCATGGGCACGAGAGTAGCACCCACATATGCAAATCTCTTTATGGCCCATCTAGAAGAAACAAAGGTATACACCTATAAATACCAACCACTCTTGTGGCTGAGATTTATAGATGATATTTTTTTCATATGGCCCCACGGCCAAACCGAACTAGACACCTTCATGACCTACATGAATGGAATCCATGCATCCATCAAATTCACATGGGTAACCTCTACCTCCAAAGTGGATTTTCTGGATACATCCATTCTATTGGATATTGAGGGAAATATCACCACTGACCTGTACACAAAACCTACAGACAGTTGTTCATACCTACACTTCCGCTCAGCCCACACTAGGCACAGCATCAAAGGTATCCCTTATGGTCAATTCCTTCGAATTCGACGAATATGTTCAGACGACACTAAGTTTCTAGAACACTGCATCCACCGAGGCAAACATTTTGTGAGACGTGGATACCCTCCGGCTTTCATAGCTGAATGCTTCCATAGAGCCAGCCAAAAGGATCGTGCATCCTTATTAAAGCCAAAACCCATTAAGACTGGAGTTGAGGTGGAATCATCATACTTGGTTTCTACCTACAACCCTGGTTTCAATGGGATACACAAGTTGGCCAAAAAGAATTGGGACCTGCTAGGTAGATCCTGCAGTACCCGCCAAATTCACCTGGGCGGCTTTAAGATGTCACACAGACGTCCTAAATGCCTGAAAGACCTCCTTGTGAAAGCAAAATTGGACCCGGAGGAGCCCTTGGCCCCAAAACCCAATAAAAACAGGTGCCTGTCCTGGCCTAAGTGCAACTACTGTCCTCAGTTGGACAAAAGTGGCAAATTAAAGTGCACTGTCACTGGCAGGACCTACACCAGTAAATACAATGTGTGCTGCTCCAGCACCAATTTAATTTACTGTATCACCTGTAAAATTTGTGGCATGCAGTACGTCGGCCAGACAGAAAATGCCATAAAAACCCGTTTTTGCGACCATTACGGGAAAATAAAAAGAAAAGAGTTTCGCCGTAGCGAGGTATCTCGTCACATGAACTCTTGTTCTAAAAGGGGTAAAGACACCAAACACAGGGACCTGACCATCACTGTGGTGGACTTTATCCACGCTCATCCAAAGACGGAGAAGGCCAAACATCTCCGCAATTTGATTGAGTACAATTGGATCCAAAGGCTACACACTAATGCCCCCCTAGGCATGAATGTGAGCGACCCTTTGATCCATTGATGACACACCAGGGTAGAGGAGGGGGTGACTGAGTGGTTGCCACGTACACCTAAGCTAATTTTCCTGAAAAGGAATATAATCTCATGACCTTCCTCCGCCATTTTTACATAGTGCTATGGTCACTATTGACCATAGAAAAAATTGACATGCTGAAAATCACTTTTAGTGATTTTTTTCTGACCGCCACAAAAGACTTTTGAAAGCACCCTAGCCTTCAAAAAATCTTGAAAATTAATCAATTTAATTTTCCAGTCATATTTAAATTATAATGGGACACATCGCCCCTTAATTAATTTATTTATGCACTACTTGGAATTTTTTGAGCACCCAAAACACTGTTTCTGAAGCCATAAAAATTCTCCCTTCTGTCCCAGTGACAGGGGTACCGCCAAATTATTTTTAGATTTTTGGAGCTACTCTTATCTCTAAAAATGATTTTATTTCAAAGCAGTCTGAGGATCCCCACAGGTGAAACCGCCAGTTACTCATATTAACACACTGTTGTTAGAGTAAACATTTCCCCGGTAACCATTCCACCATGGCAACCAATGAAATGCCAGAAGATTAGGAGTTGCTCTGAGCATCTCCTGATTGGTCAATACAGGTCACATGTCAACCACTATAAAAGGGCACTTTTTCAAAATCAGTGCTCATTCCAAGCGGTAACTGCATCACGACAGCATACCCCGTACTAATTGACCTAAATACCTAATATGAAGAAAGTGTATTGTGCAGGTGATGAAGGTACAGGTGTGTAGCAGTGCTTATGGCATTCTCTTCAGTGGTCCTTGGGTGTGGCAACTCCAGGCTCCTTGATGTGTAGGTTCAAGAGGTGGATGATGGTTTGGAGCTGGAGGGTCATATATCCTAGTAGCGGATACAGGTGTGGTGGCTACATCACCCCACCGTTAGGTCGGCTTTTTCTCCAGATTAGTGTTGGTCATTTGCTATTACGCCTCCAGTCTAGATACGCTGACTATTACCAGGGGGGCTTGTGATGCCTGCTGCCATTCCACTGGCTGGTAGGCAGGCAGCTTTTCCTGTAGTCTATAGTGAGGGTGGGGTAAGGGCGCTTAAGTTTTTAATGCTGGTAAGCATTAATCTGCAGGGTATTAAGATTTATGTAGGGTTTTTGAGTGGATTTTTGAAGTTGCCAGGAGTTAAAGCCGCCACACTGCTCCACTGGGTGATTACTAAATAAGGGATAGTGAGAAAAAGATGAATCCTCTTTGTATTTTCATGAACAATTCATGAGTCATTTTGTAAATATGCACTTTTATTGCTTAATATGCACTTTATGTGCTTTTTGACATAGATTTTACATTTTTTAGTGCTTAACTTGTAAATTTGATAATAATTTGCCATTTTAGTGCTTTAATCCAACTCTTGTTCTCCTTCTTACTTTGGTGAGTGTTGGTCTTGCTATGTAGATGTCTGTAGTTTGTAGCAAGATGGGTTTTGGTGTGAGGTCATTACCATAAATTATCCAGAGCTTAATAACTAAGTCGTTGTTGGGTTTGATTAATCTCTGTGGATAGTTGTTGTGTCTGACACAGCATACCAGCTTTAATCTATCTATGTGTACAGGCCTGGGTGCCAATTTCATGGTTCTGACTGCCTTGAGAATCACTGAGGACTTGGAATTAAACTTACACACAATGAATGGTCCAGCATATACCTCCTGAAGGTTTAAACATTTTTCTCTGTGTTTCTTTACATACACCAGTGATTCTTTTGGTACCCCAGATTCTCTAGCTTTCTTGGCGTGTTGTCTTTTCATTTCTTCTGTTTTTTTTCTCTATGTTTATAACTACCATGTTGTGAGTATAATCTAACCACTTGAGTCTGTCCATGATATGGAGTGTTAGACCTTTCTCTTCTTGTAGTGGTAGTTTGTTGTCAATGATGGTACTTGGATTTCTTCCCATAATAATAAAGAATGGGGTGTATCCTGTAGTACTGGATTCTGCATTGTTGAGGGCAAACACCAGGTGGGGTAAGTATATAGCCCAGGTCTTTTGGTTATCCATGCAGAAGGCACGCATTCCCTCTGATAGAGATAGGTCATGCCAGTCTTAAGGTTGCTCTAACTGCTTCATTTTCCTGAGGTATGGGGCTATTGCCTTCTCTATCCTATTTAGGGCTTCTGGTTCTTTGATAACCTTGGACCAGAAATACAACTTGGCCTGTTCTAAATACTCACAGATGGACTGTTTCTTTGGGTCAAAGTTGTCTAGTGAATCACACTTGATTTCTTCCTCTGCGGATTTGAAATGCTTAATAAACACTTCCCTAAGCTTGTTGAATTCTTTCTTTACTTCCGGGGTTTGAAACTTAAACAAGATGGCGGCCTTGCCTTTTAGAAATTTGGGTAGGCCTGCTGCTAAGATTGCTGATTCATCTGTCTTCTTCTTTTCTAGTGTATATCTCTTGTACTCAGAGAGAAAATAGTCTGTGGTAGTGCCAATTACAGGCTTGTAAAAAACCTCTGGTTTAACAATGTTGTCTTTCTCATTCATGATTTTCATCTCATGAGATACATTGTGGAGTGTCTGGGCAGCTTGTTGCTCCCTTTTTTCTACAGTTTGTGTAAGCAACTCTTGATGGAACCTTTTCATTTCAGCCCATTGTGTGGTTTGTTGGCATATCATTTGCTGAAGTGACTCTTTGGCTTGTTCAATGTCTGCTTGTCTAACCTTTTGCCTAGCTTGATTGGCATCCATGATGGAGTTTCGATTAGAGTTCTGAATGGGTGGAGGAGGGGCAGTAGGTGGATTGTTTGTAGTTACTGTGTTCTCCTGGTTATTTACTGTAGGAGATGTAGGAGGTAGAATAACATCACTGTCACTGAGCTGAGGTGCTGATTTGTGTAAAGTGTTTGTACTCAACTTTTGTTTTCTCCTTTTTGTTGCTGTTGGTAGAAGTCGCTCCTGTGGTGGTCTTCTGTTCCTGAGCTGTCTGAGATCCGCCAGGGACTCATGCCTTTGTATAGGCATAGACCTGTCATGCTGTAGAAGTAGTGTTGAGGTATCTTGAAAAGCCGGGTTCTGCACCACTCTGTGGGCAGGGAGGCACCACTATAAATGATCAGAGTCCAACTATGGCGTGATCTTGAAGTATTGTGGTTTCATTGAGTAAGTATGGGGCCCCCAAGGGGACCCCCCTGAGGTCACAATGTCGCCAAAATGTAAGGTTTCAGGTCACATTTTTTAGGGGGAAAAACATGTCTAATAATCTCAAAATTTAAGGTCTCCGATCAAATGTCACTTTTTTAAAGATTGGAAATGTCACATGTCACTTTTAAAAGGGTACAAAGTCGAAATGTCGCCAAAAAATGGCCAAAAGTCGCCATGTCGTTTTTTACCCCTTGGGGGCCACAAGTATATCATCAAGTGACCACCTGGAGACGACTGATGTTACTGGTGTTACAACTGAGTGCAACTGATGATCATCAGTGGTTGTTCCAGGGCTTATATCCCAGCCATGGAACAACAAAGGAAGTCAGTGTCTCCATGGTGACCGGTCGGTACATATAGTAAACAAAGCATATTATTGGTGGGGAGTATCACATGGTAGTGACGCTAGCTGCTGATTGGTGCAACGGGAGCTTTCATTAGCCTCAGGGGGTGCTGCCTGGCAAGCCTGAGGTGTGAAAGCGCCTGCATCTTTTGGTCCAAAGTTTTTATATACATGTCCATATATGGTAAGTATATAATTCATTAAGGTGTGAAAGCTGTCGTCGCTTTCTGACACAAGTTTTATGTATATGTCCATATTTAGTAATAAGGTAAAGTTAGAGCTTAATGCTTGGCATCTTATGAGGGTATAATCCTTTGGCTTTCTTAGAGTTATGCTGGTGCGGCAGTACCAGCATTATTGATGGATTAATAAAGTCCATATTCCATATGTTACATATTTCATATAATAAATCATAATATATACAAATATTAATAATACATTCTTGTTATAACGTGTATTTTTCCTTATTGCAGACTGTTTACCATCTGTGTGGTTATAATACATTCATATATAATATAATATCACATATCAATAATAATCATCATAACTGTTACGTAATAATACCAAAAGTGGTCATGGATAGCTGGTAGTGGCAGATAGTAGGGTGACAATGGTGCTTTACATCATTACCTGACATTAAGCCCCACCACTCTGTATTCTGTAAATACTGATAATACTAAGCCTTGATATGCCGCACTTTGCCTTAATGATATTGTTTAATATTGTAGGTAGAAGAAGCCTTCTGTGGCTGCTATTCAGTTGATTTTGAAATACTGTCCACAATCTGGGCAGTGAATCAAACAAATCGTATGGCTTGATATTGAAGGTGCAACAAAAATTATATATTTTAAAAGTGTATCCAGCATGCATTGGAATGTTAATGCGATAAGAAAATCATTCTGTATTGACAACGTCACCAGTGAAAGATGATTGAATTCGTTTTGACCCATATGCAGAGGTCAGCATAACTTGTCCAAACGGTCATGCCCTCACTTCCGTGGCTGTTTGAATGAATGTATGCACAAAGGTGAGTTGCAGAATGCATGCTACATTCCTATGATTTCCAGTTCTGCTTCTATACCAAATGTCAATACCTACTAATAGTAGACTAAGGGGCAGATGCCATCAAGACGATTAAGAATGGTACATTTACCTGTTGCCTACAGTATTTATCAATGCCGCTGACCAAGGCTGTGCTGTTTTCAGACCAGTACTCAGTGATCTGAGGACAAAGCTTGCCCGGAATGCCACATATGGTGCCGTTATAGTCAGTGTATGGCGTGTGTACTGCCTCAGGAGACATCCGAAGATCACAGATCGATTTGTATAGTCACACCTTAGAGTCCTAGACGTGAAGTGGAGGTAGATTGAATGGCCAATGACCACCTTGACCCCAGGTCATGGGGACAAACCATTCAAGGGTGTTCTAATGGCAGAACATGTCATTATGATTTGTCAATGTCGCCCCACGACTAAATAAGCACGTACAAATACATGTATGTTGTTCACGTAGGTTAGTATAATGAATGATAACACCGCAGGGCACTGCACAACATGCTCACACGATTTGAAAACACTCACAGCCAGGACAATGCATGCAGTTTACGTCATTCTTACTTGAAAACTCATCAGATTTACAGAACAAAGATGTCATTTGGATGAGTTGTACTAGTAGGAACTCGAAATCACCACAGGCGATCATACAGCACTACCTTGTATGACATGCAGTGATCATGACACCACTTATTTCAATACAGCTGACTATACCACATAAACCCAAATTGATCAAGAAGAGGTATCTCTGATGGAAATGTGCAACGCTAGCAAGTCAGTAAATTTTCAAATCGCTAGCAATTTTGGAATAGGATCTTTTCATATATGTGCTTCAGAATGAGTGCCATCATTGTCAACCCCGTTACGAATTTAGGCTGCCCAGGGGATTATTTCAATACTACAACTGACCATCCCATATATTACTGACGATTTTGTTATCTTAATGGAGGCCTCTATATAATTTTATGCTATCATCGGAGATCTCTCTCTGAGAACAGTCACATGTATTCATTAATCATTTAGTAGGACAGTGACCAGAGTATCAGACTCCTAATCATCAGCTAACCGTGTGCGGTCAGTTGGCTCTCGGCAAGGGGATGGATATGTGGGGTAGTATGGCCATTTAGAATAACATTAAATTTACATGCTCCGATTGTGTACTCAATACTGAAATTATTTCTAGGGTAATATTATGTAGATGACGATATTTCCCCTACCAGGAACTTTTCATCTTGTTCAGATTGATAAAACACCGAGGCAGTTTTCTACTAGGTATGATGGCTGTTGGTCACCTGGCCACTCATCCCCAAAGAGTAGCGCCCTGGACTTGCGATGCTAGTTAAGGATACTGAAATCAGTCCTTGTTGTAGAAGGTCATGCAGCGCCCTTGGTCGTATTTCAACAGGAGCTCATTTAGATTTCCCTTACGACAACATAGGCATAAAATCGTCAGCAAATCATTGTGCTGACAATTTCCCCCAACCTTACACAGAAAAGAATCCATGTTAGTCAGTCTAACTTAACTTAGTCAAAACGCCCAAATAATCTTAGTTAGTACATATGACTAATGTGTGACTAACAATGTCTAGTTTATTTTTGTCACATTGACTACCCATATCAGTTTCTCTCTCCAAGCACAATCTTGAATAAGGTATCTGCTGGGAGTTTCAGGCAAGCTAACTTATCTTAGTCACTGTCACTTAGTCACTTTGACTAGGATCTCTTAGTGAATTTGACTAAGCTTTATTGTCATAGTATTGCCTTTACACACCAGGTGGCAGCGTGGTTTGAAACAGGATTTTTCTGTTGGCTGTGTACCACAAACTATTTGATGAATGGCAAAATATGTCAAATAGTTTAATGATTTTTTTAAATAAACTAGGTAGACAGATAATTACACATTTTCTGTTGGAATCTAGATAAGTAAAATATCCACAGATGTATCTGCTTCTTTGTGGGAAACCCAGAGTAATTGACTCCGGGGCTCTAATGAAAATTATGTGAGGCATTTCACATGTATGCTTCCTAAATGATGAGATTATTATTTGTGGGATGTGGATCCTATACAGAGCTTACACTCACCATTATTGGATTGCATACTTAGTCAAAACCACTGAGGAATCTTAGTCAAAATCAGGCAAGCCAAGGCAAGTTGGGCACTTTGACTAATGGTTAGTCATATTTGACTAAAAAAACTTGGACACTTAGGCACGTGCTTTTGACTAGGTATTGTTAGAAAGTTATCGTTTTTGACTAACATCTGACTAAGATTTTGAACATTATTTTTTTCTGTGTAGGGAGGAATAACTGACGACAGTAGGCACCCCCAGAAAGATCGCCCGATCATCAGTGTTTTCTCAGATTGTCAGTTATATTTCATATAAGGCCTACATGATGACGTGAACATGCCCCTCAAATTGTCAAGAAATCCACTATACGCCATTACTTGGAGACTGGCCCTTTATTAGGAATTGATTCCGGCTTATACTGCTATAACTGCTCTACCAACTTAGTCCAGGAACTTTTGTAAAAATTTTGACCAAACCAGGGATTAAAATAAAGTAAAGCTGAAACTTTCAGGAATGGCTTGTCTTCATATCAGTTTTCACATGTAAAATGTCCTGATACCTCCTGTGTTTGCTTCATCAAAAAATATGTCATTACCCAATATGGCCACCAAATGATGAAAATCCCTCTTATAATAGCATAAATCTTACTCAGAGAAAGATAGAAACCTTACCTTAATCCTCGAAATGGGACCGAAGGAATCTATTGGCAGTCATATTTTTTCACTATGAGAAGTGGTTGCTCAGCAACAGCAAATTTGCATTGCAATGAGCCCCTATACACAAATATAATCATACATCAATATACATATGTACACATCTGAGAGGTCATCTTATCTGATTTCATCAACCTCAAAATATAAATTAGTTAACAGTTAGATACAAAATGTTTTAGTGCAACAGCTATTTTCTTGCCTAGCAACAGTGAACCTGTATACTTTGTTCTGTAGAATGCAAGAATGTACAGTGCTAACTACATATCTATAGATAATTCTGAGGTCCCCACATTCAAATCAAATTAAAGGAATTATTTGATGCTGCTGCATTGTTTTGAGGGCTAACGGTTGCCTAGCAGCAGTTGTTCTGATTGGTTATTTACATAGCACCACATGTATGTTCATCACTAAACTTCCTCTATGGCTACACCCACTGGCTCTTGGGATTCCAGTCATGTTGCTTGATATGGTATAAGGTAAACAGGACAAAATGTTTGCTTAGGTACAGCAAATTTACATTGACCTCATTTGCACAGGTACTTTTTTGCTGAGCAGCAACAACTGTTATACATATGCTATTCTTTAGTATACAACAATGTGCAATGACAACTACACATGAATTCAGTGCCCCCTCCCCACCTTAGTACATCCAGTCCAAGGACTTCATTGGGTTGTGGGTTAATTTTTATTGTATGGTTTTGTAGTAGATAACTGGCATTAAACGTGTGCAGCATATACCACACACTGCAGTCAGTCTAGCATGCCTATGAGGCTATGTGCGCATATATTATGTAATGGAACAAAAGAAGAGCATATAGGTATTTAAAAGATGTATGGAATATAAAAGACCCAACATGTATTTTGTATACTCATTCACCTTTGGTCAGCTTGAGAAGAATGTTATCAAAATGGAGTCACTACCCGGGTAGCAAGGATACATTGAACCAATGTCGTCTTATATTGGGCCAATGTAGGCTTACATTGGGCCAAGCATGGACAAGCATGGCCCAATGCTCTATTGCTGATTGGATACCTCTCTAATGTCAAGGATCATTGTGTATTTGTGTTTCAAATAGTTACCTACAAGTAATGATAGGTGTCACTGCTATTTACATGGTATGGCCTAACATAAACATATGCTATTCTTTAGTATACAACAATGTGCAATGACAACTACACATGAATTCAGTGCCCCCTCCCCACCTTAGTACATCCAGTCCAAGGACTTCATTGGGTTGTGGGTTCATTTTTATTGTATGGTTTTGTAGTAGATAACTGGCATTAAACGTGTGCAGCATATACCACACACTGCAGTCAGTCTAGCATGCCCATGAGGCTATGTGCGCATATATTATGTAATGGAACAAAAGAAGAGCATATAGGTATTTAAAAGATGTATGGAATATAAAAGACCCAACATGTATTTTGTATACTCATTCACCTTTGGTCAGCTTGAGAAGAATGTTATCAAAATGGAGTCACTACCCGGGTAGCAAGGATACATTGAACCAATGTCGTCTTATATTGGGCCAATGTAGGCTTACATTGGGCCAAGCATGGACAAGCATGGCCCAATGCTCTATTGCTGATTGGATACCTCTCTAATGTCAAGGATCATTGTGTATTTGTGTTTCAAATAGTTACCTACAAGTAATGATAGGTGTCACTGCTATTTACATGGTATGGCCTAACATAAACTCAGGTGGATCCAAATTTCCTTTCCAAACCAATATAGTGTGCAGCCTATTAGATATTGGGGGTTGCAGACCAAATTATCCATGGTCTGTCACTTAAATCTGAAGAGCCAACTAAGTAACCAAAACTTGGATTTGATTATATTGGAGGGGGGACTCAGAATTCCCTGGCAATACATACAGTATATTATAATGTAGTTGCCATAGTACTTTCCTTTATACTATGGCATATTGTTGAAAAGCTTGATGTTGCTAAGCAAAGCATTGGCTGTTGCTATGCAAAAACACCCTTGATTTCCAACAATTATCACTATTTGACTTCTCAGGGTAGACAAAATGAGAAAACACCCTCTCGGAGGTCTATATACATGTATATGTTTCTGTACCATACTATGGTGCATTGTATACCTGAGACCCATTGAATAAAGAATGGATTTTTACGAGAGGCAAAATGCACTTACGAGAAACAACTTACGATATACTACACCCTCCTGTAAGCAATTGTTATTTGTCTCGTGACCCCTTGTAAGGTGAGATGTACGAGAGGTCTTTATTCAACAATCATTGTAACCATTTAGAAGGGGTACCATAACTCTTTTACGAGAAGAATGGTCTAGTATATTAAACATGACAAAGAAGGAATTGATAGTATGTGCGAGAAGCATGAAGAATTTTATGTCCAAAAGTGAACTATAAACTTTAATAAAAATCATAGTGTTCAACATAGGCTTACACGATTTGGTGAAACAAATGTCCATTTAACCCCACACACACCTCCAGTGGTATTTCTGTTTTATATGTTTTTCTTTTCTTATTTGTGTTATTCATTTTCGGTTGACATAAACCTCCTTTGCTTAACACTTTTTAGCCTCTCGAATGTTCAAGAAATTTACAAGAAGTGGGTACAGTATATTACTATTTAACACTTGGCTAAAAAGGGTCTAGTATGTACTGCACCTATATTTACGAGAGGTGAAGTTACGGAGCACTTAGAGTACCTTTTTTACAGTATCCTTTTTTTTGATGATATAGTGCCTCTGGTACCGTAATCATTCTTTATTTAACGGGTCTCAGTTGTGTGAAATGCCGAAAATGAATTTCTCCTAAATGCAAATCAAGGCTTTTACAACAGAGACGAGTCATTGAATGAGGCATAATAATCTATTTCTAACAATCGTTGGGATAATGAAATATCCATAATTTAAAAAGGAGTCAGATATCATTAGAAATGGTATGTCACCCCCCTTATATAAATGGTAAAACATTTTCTAAGTGGATTTACACAGATCTTTTTTTTTAAGACAAAAATCTGAGTTTTCTTGGAGATTTCACATCCCTGCTTACAAATTCACTGTTGCTAGGCAAGGAAATGGTTGTTGCTATGAATGAATACACTTTGTATCCAACCATCACAGTGAGACTTTGATAGTCCCGCCACCCTTGAAGGCAAATGATGGTCTGATCTCAAGTCTGACAGATTATTGAAGCATATTACAAAAAATTTGTATCTAGAAATGTCCCAGCCACAGCCTGTTTGAATCCTGTGTATGACAGACTATCAGGGGACGGAGTATCGAGGTGTCACTGTATCACTAACTGATATCTTAAAGTTGATAGAATGAAATAAGATGACTTCTCACAAGTCTATAAATAATTTTTTCTACTGTATGTATTTGCGTATAGGGGCTCGCTGCTATGCAAATTTGCTTTTGCTAAGCAACAGTTTGTCATGCCAGAAGATTCCTTGGGTCCCATATAGGGGGATTAGGTAAAGTTTCCATCTTTTTCAATGCAAAATTTATGCTATTGTAAGAGGGATTTTCATCATTTGGCGGCCATATTGAATTGTGCCATAATTTTCGATAAAGCAAACACAGGAGGTATCAAGATTTTTTACATGTGAAAACACACATGAGGTCAAGTCATTCCTGAAATTTTTAGCTTTATCTTATTTTGTTCCCAGTCAAACGCTAAAATTCCTGGAGTAAACTCCTATGTGCATTGTGACATTGGGATTGATCTTGGGGCGGGGGTCTATGATGAAAGCATGCCTTTCCAATAATGCAAAGTGTAGACCATTCAACTACCCTTACATAATTCATAATACCAATGATTGTACAGTATAGGATAGGTCAGTCCATACAGTCCTATAGTGAAGGCCAACCCCCCTCTACCCCCCCATGAAACTAGGTGACCTTGTGTGTTCAGTATTGGGCCCTATATAGGATAAGGGGGTTTATGGAGCTATCATGTATCTTCCTGAAAGGGATACCAAATGAAATGAAGAGACCATCTAAGCCAAAAAATCCTGCTGAATCCAAAAATGTTGGTCTTTCTTATCAAGATTTGACCAAAAGTACCCGAAAATGATGTTTGATGAGGGAAATACTTTTAAAAATGTACAAAAATGATATTGAAAATGATTGCAAATCTTTAAATATAGAACACATAAATCAGAGTTAATACCTCAATCCACATACCCAAATGTCTGCCTATCTCTCAGTCAGGCAAGTTCTGGGCTTGTGCATTATTCTGCCTATCCCACATACAGCATATCAATTGTGTACCTATCACTCATCCTGCCTATCTCTTCAATCTGAAACATTGACAGTTTAATCTGGTTATCTCTTAAAAGGCCTAACTTATAATGCTTACCCCTCACCTTACCTTATCTCATTTGTTCCTTCTTTCCTTTTGTCTACCTATCCTCAATCTGCCTATCATTCATTTTACCTATCCCTCATGGTGACTATCCCTCAGACCATCATGTTTAATCTGCGCTGTTTGTCTGCTATATAAGCTTTTATTGTTTAACGGTACATTCCTTAACATGTCTACTATTTCAATTTTACCTATTCCTGATAATGCCTATCATGTAGCCTACCTGTCCCTCATTGTGCCTATCCCCCAACTCTGCACATCCCTAATATTTGACTTACATATCTGTCCCTAGGATGCATGTTGTTTTTTTTTATTTTTTTTATGTTTGCTCATCTTACAAGGTACTCTGTGCCTATTCCTTAAATTGCTAATTGCTCATACTGCCTATCCCTCTTGCTACCCATCCTTACCTATCCCCCATGCACTCTATACAGCTCTCTTACCCATCTCACCTCTCTTACCTACCTATGTCACAACCAACCTTCATTATGATGACCATTTCTTAGTCACCCTATCACCTAACATACTGGTTACAGTCCACCTTATTCATACATCTACCTATCATTCATGCTGCATATCTTTCAGTTTACCTATATAATGATATGAATGGAGGATAGGCATAATGGGGGATAGGTATATTTCACAAGGCATAGACCTGGAGACAGGTGGAAGAAATTGAACACAAGCTGAGATATGTATAGAGAGAGCCAGTTGGATTGACTGAGCTGACATGGTAAGAAAACCATATGGAGAGCATGAGGGATAGGTATTCAAAAGGATTGGTAGCAAGGGGGATAGGTAGCATGTGCAATATCTAGTTTGAGGGATAGGCACAGAGAGTACCTTGTAAGATGAGCAGATGTAAAACAAGAAAACATGGGTGGTAGCGACAGATGGGCAAGTCAAATATAAGGGTTATGCAGAGTTTGGGGGATAGGTATAATGAAGGATAGGTAGGCTTTATGATAGGCATTGTAAAGGATAGGTAGGATCAAAATGATAGACATGATAAGCAATGTAACTGTTAACCATTAGGGCCTAAATAAACAGATGAACAATACAGTTTAAACATGGTGGTCTTAGGGATAGTCACATGAGGGATAGGTAAAATGAATGATAGGAAGACTGAGGATAGGTATACTATGGGAAACTTGGACCAGAGAAGATTAGCTAAAGTAAGGGGTAAGCTTTAGTATCTAGGTCTTTTGGGAGATAGCCTTACTTCAAGATACTTTAGATTTAAGAGATAGGCAGTATGAGTGATAGGTAGAATAAGGGATAGGCAGTATGTGAGATAGGCAGAGTAATGCACAGTTAGAATACTTGTCAAATTGGGAGATAGGCAGACATTTGGAAATGTGCATTGAGGTACTAACTCTGGTTTACGTGTGTCTATAAGGACTTCTCATTATTTTGAATATTATTTTTGTACATCTTTAAAATATTTTCTTCATCAAACCTCATTTTCGGGTACTTTTAGTCAATTTCTGAGAATCATGATAAAAAATTTGGATTCATCAGGATTTTCTGGTCCAGGTGGTTTCTTCTTCCCCTTTAGTATCACCCTGATAAAGGAATACCACAGCTCCATAAACCACCTAATCCTCTACAGAAATCAACAATGAAGACACAGGAGCACCTAGTTTCATGGGGGGGTAGAGGGGGGTGGCCTGTCACACTCTACCCATAGACTATGCTCTCAGTGACCTCTCCTATAGTATAAGCTTCTTGATAATACTATGGAGATTTAGCATGACAACGTAATTTGGCCATGTCGATTTTAAGAAATGCTCATGCCACATGTCACTAACTTACATCTCACTGCCCCATGTCGCCCCTAAGAACCTATCATGGCCCATGCCGATTTAAAGAAAGCACTTATGTTATGTCACTAAGGTTCACATCACAATTTATGTCGATTTGAAGGAATGGCCAAGCCACCGAATTTAATGGTCCAGGGGGTTAATTCATAACGTTAAAAAAATATTCTTCCATTGAAATGATCATACACACAAAAAAACATACCTAAGAAAACTTAGTCAAAGTGACTTATTATTCTTACTTAGTACTTATGGCTAACAAATGACCAAGGAGGTCTAAGTTTTCTTAGTCATATTGACTACCCAAATCAGCTTCACTCTCTGAGCACTATCTTGAACAGGGTATCTGCTTGGAGTTTCAGGCAAGCTAACATATCTTAGTCACTTTCACTAAGAGATCTTAGTAATTTTGACCAAGGTCTGTAAATTAATTTGACTAAGAGATAGACACATGGTGTTATCTTTACACACCAGATGGCAGCATGGTTTTAAACAGGATTTTTCTGGTGGGTAGGTACAATAAATAGTTCCATGGATATCAAAATTATGATGATTTTTCAGAAACGACATGTATTTGAGGCTTTCAAAATTCAATCTAACATTACACTTGGACAAATGTACCAAATAGGTTGATGCCTTGTCAAATGAAATAGGTAATCAGAGAGGAACACCTGTTCTGTGGTAATCTAGATAAATACAATATCCACATTTGAATTTGCTTCTTTGTTGGAAACCCAGAGTACTTTGGCTCAGGGGTTCTAAATGAATATGGTGTGAGGCATTTCAAATGCTTCCTCAATAAGGAGACTCTGATCTGTCAGGTGTGAATCCTACATAGAGCTTAACACAATCACCAGTTGAACTGAAGTAAAAATATCAAGTAGTGTACTTAGTCAAATCAACCAAGGAATCCTAGTCAAAATCAGGCGAGCCAAGGCAATTTGGCCACATTGTCTAATGGTTAGTCATATTCGACTAAGAAAAAAAGGGACATTTAAAGACGGCATTTTGACTTATTATTGCTAGAAAGTTAGACGATTCTACTCATATATGACTAACATTTGGAAATTATTTTTTTCTGTGTATGGACATGGCCGTTTCATGCTGAGAATAGTACTTTCATTAAAACGAACATCATTCATGAAAATCGTTTAAGATCTTTCGATATGAATCAATAAAGCATGTTGTGAACTGCATCAAAACGATCAAGAGTTTTTCCTCTCACAAACCTCATCGTTTTCAAACAAAGTTTATGTCTCATAATTCTTTAACTTATGAGTCGCCATCCTCACCCCTTAATTTTAATCTAAATGTAGAAATGGTTTTCACAATGTTGGCTTTGGTACATCCCTCATATGGAATGGACCTAAAGTTACTTGTTGAGGCCATTTTGAGTACCAAGAATCTAGATGGACACAGGTTACTTACATGTGTTTCAATGAATCAGGTTGCCAAAATAGCCAGGAGGTTATATTATGACGTACGACGACAGCATACAACACTACGACTTCAAATTTCCAGTGGTTTAGGGAATATTCAACAATTACGTCACTGCTTAGGGTGTGTGTGTGTGTGTGGGGGGGGGCTCTTTGGGTTCCTCAATATGTTCCATACAAAAACAGTCGCAAGGTAGTGGGTGGGTCCTGAAAAATGCCTAAATACCGGTGCCATAATTGTTGAACGTTCCCTTACCTATAATAATTTTGATGTGGTGATTTTTTTTGAGTAGCCTCTTTAGGTGAAAGACAAAAATTTCAAAAACAATTTTGATGTGACCTGAAAGGAGCGGTCGTAGTGACAGGATCTGCGAAAAAGGCCCTTAGTGCAGGGTGCATTAAAGTCCCTACCCTTAGTGCAGGGTGCATTAAAGTCCCTATTCGCAGTACATGTCACGACTATGTTAAGCAAATATCTACTGAAACAAGATCTAACTATCATGTATACACTGAAAACATGGAAGATCCGAAACTAGTCAGCGGTGACCACTTTAGTTCCTCAAGTTGACAATACCTAAAACTACAGCTTTAGGTAGTCAAAATGATGACTTTAAGTCGTCATCCTGACTACCTGAGTCGTCAGGGTGACAATACTGACAGTACAGAGTCGTCATATTGACGACTCAGGTCATCATGCTTTCAGTGTAGAAATATAGACACGGTGACGGGGGGGGGGGGCTGGCAGGGATTTGGAGCGGGAAGGTACACTACTGGGCTCCATAATTTTGTTATAGCTAGGTGAAGGCTTTTGTCTCTCAGTGGACACTGATCTGCCGAACATAAGAGCGGCGACATAACAGCCACCATTTGGCGCTTCTTAGCTCCTCTGCGGGATTTAGTAACTGTTTTAGCCACCAGGGGGCACCACTATAGGATAGAATAGGAAAAATATGCCTAAAACTGCTATAGGTACTTTTTTATGGAGAATTCAAAGAGTTTTGATAAAACGTTCTTGGGGGAAAGGTTCCATATTTGGTATTAAAAAGAATGTTTTTGGGGCAAAATAGGCATTTTTGTTGATTTCTGTTGCCATGGAAACATGATATTCATTCTAAATAAGAAAATCAATGATCCTATTTGAAGGAACATTTCACAAGGTCCACTTTGGTGAAAACAGAATGAAAATATCATTTCTAGATCAAAAGTTATGGGCAAAAGAATGAAAATTTATGCTAATTTAGCTAATTAGCATAAATTATGCTAATTATAGTTGTATCTCATGACCATGGTAGGGCTTATTGACATTCACGAAATGGTCATACCTACCCATATTTAGCAAGCTATTCCTTCAAAACTAACAGGAGTATCTTCTCATGCAATATATCACTGTAAAGCTAGTGATCTGAATTTTGAAGTTGACTTTTAGCACGGAGCACCCTTTCTCCTTGCCTATACATAGTTGACCAGGTGAGTTGCTCACAGCAGCTACATCCATGCTCTTCTCCTCATTAAACTCTATAATTACGACCTGTCAATTACAAAAAAAAGACATACTGGTAGTGTGTCGTGGGTATGGCGTATTAAGAATAATTACTCTATACACAAAAGAATGATTGATAAGCATGCGATCTGCTGCCGATTCTCAGTTTGAAAATAGAAACCGATTTTTTTTGTGGTCTATTACTATCTCCATTGCTATATATGAGGAAAATAGAGTATGTTCTACACTTAACTTCTGCTTCAGGGCCCGTCACACTTCCAGCATTAGCCCTAATTAAGGCCTCAAATATAACTTCCATTCAGTAGTAGATTTTATAATTACCTCTTAACATATGCAGAAATTCCGATCAGAACGGCCTGAACCTTCCTGATGATCCGTGTAACCTCTAACTTGGAGGGGATTGCTTATACAGGGGCATATCTCCCAAAAGATGGCTCTGCTTGGTCCTAAGCCATGTTATCCTTGGACTCATAGGATGCCTACATGACCTCATAGCTTCCCAATCATGGACAAAGTCTCTATGCCTCCATCAGAAACAGACATGCGCAATCGATGGTTTCTAGCGCCTTCCAATCGATAGGTGTCTCTAGCGGCATGCTGGGCGGGAGATTACACTCAATTTCCAGCATATCCGGAGAATGGCAAGAGGCTGAGGTAGAGATGAACAGTCTGAGGGAGTTTTCTTCCCTTCATGAGAACTACCCATTGTAGTGCTTATGCTGTTCCAAAAATAGACACTCTGCAAACGGTACGGGCGCCACGGTACGCCCACGCACAGTGCAAATAATGCATGGATTGGCCGACAGCGGCGCGTCGATCGGAGTGTGTGTGTATTGGGTATGGCAAAGGGAAGGGCTTACACAAGCTAGAATATGATCTTCGTCAGCAGGAAGTCGATACTTATAGTTATGAATGCACGGTCAGACATGCACAATGAAGTCTCAATGGTCCAAAACATTGCAGCTCCCATATAGTAACACTGTAACCTACACTGGGGAGGCCCAAGACATCCCCTATATTGCTCTCAGCACCTCAAACAACACACACATTAGGCATAAGACAGTGAATGACAAAGAGGATCACTCCCTTTTCTCTAACCTACAGTTGGTTTCAAACAACTCCGAAAGCATGGACAATGCTGACGCCCACACTTTGGCGAGGTACAACATAATTTGTCTTAATGATGCATGCATCCCGGCCCCCGGCCATATGGCCATCCTCACAGTGGACTAAAACAACGTTCACAGTCTTTACTGGCTAATACAGTACTCCTTCTGTGTGTAACAATGCATCTAAAAGCAAATTGAGCTTTCTGTGAGTAAATCTTTCTGATAATAAAAGGGATAATTTGCCCATGCTTTGCAAGAAAATTCTTCTCCTTTTAGAACTCGTATGCATTGAGTTTCTCTTTGATATATGGACTGTAGTTTGCATCTTCACTTTGTAGGGTTGAAAGAGTACATGTGCCACCTGTATGATCGTGGTGGTTATAGAGTTACTGTTGCCCCGTGCATGAAACAAGTACAATATGCTGCAACAAATACTAAGACAATTAGTACTCTACATACAAGCATCATACATGGCACGGTCCTCTGCTTTCATGTAGTTTAGATAGATGACAGATATCAAAACCAATCGAGACTTTATTTGGCTTTATCTGCTCGTGTTAATTCATCGAGTAGAAACGGGAGCTGAACCTGCACACTGCAAAGTTAGATTGTTATTCCGAATCAGCGGGAAAGTGTCTTTCCAAATAAGCGGGAAGGGGCACTGGCACTGGAGGTCCTTATAGAGTGCAAGTTGAGTGACAGTTCGGTTGTGAAAGGTGTTTAAAATCAGACCATGACAGTGGGGGGGGGGGGTATTAAAATGACCTTCTGGTCAGACTTTTATTTTCTAAAATAGAGGAGGATGAGATTACTTAGATGATCTGAAGTTCCTTTGATCCTTATGGCATCAAACCTAAATGTCATTGCCAACGCCGATTGGAGCAATACTCCGCTGGTAATTACAATCTTCAATAAATGGGTCTAACACGTCATTGCAAGATTACATCCAACACGTGACTGAGAAAGTGTAAATGATTGTCATGCATATTATGAAGTGTTTTTGTTCTTGCAGAGTTGAAACGTGGCTCCTTTGGGGGTGTGGATGGGGGGTGCCCCATGTCACATGTCGATTTAAAAAAATGACCATGTCCACATGTCAATTTTAAGAAAATGTCATGTCACCATGTCGATTTTAAGAAATTGTTCACATCACCATGTCAATTTTAAGAAATTGATCATGTCCCATATCACTAAGCCTAAAATAGCCCATGTCGACATGTCGATTTTAGTGGTCCACACCCATTCCTTTACATCGTGCTTTATTTAATTGACAATCTAAGTCACGGCAGGTTGCTGTTTTTCCATTAGACCAATGAAAATCTATGCGCTGAAGAACCATGTTCATTGGAACCTTTTGTTTTGCAGGTTTTTTCGGCATTGACAACCCAGACTTTGTGTTACGGACATTGGAGTTGAAGAACGCAGCCAAGACAGTGAGTCCGCTTGATGTTACGACTCAGGATGATGTTGTGGCACGTGTTGCACTCATCAATGCAGAGCGGATGCGCAATAGGCAACGCCAACGTGTGCGCACTCGACTAGGCCGTCTTCACCCGAGTTCATCACCGCGGATGTCAGTGGATGCTAGTATTGAGGATCTACGCCGACTGATGGAGAAACAGGGACGATGACCGCTGTACCCTCACCCCCTGCCCCCATCTCCTCTACCTTCTCTACCTTGTACATGTCAGCGAACTGTGTAGATAGCTGTAATACACAGCGCTAGTCGTTATCTGAATTACGCGTTACCTCTTTCACATCCTGCGTTCTTCTCATCTGCCAATTGTGGATGTATGTCTGTCCACCTAAACCAAAGGACTGTAAGAGGCAGGTATGCAGTGCCATTCAATATTAACTGCTATACTGTGTTATAACGTGTATACAAATATGGATTTTGGTTGTTATTGTCATCAATAGCAGTACATTGGAATGCCATGTGGACGGGTGGTGCCCACTGACGTTTATATCATCTAAAAGGTTCTCTTAGTTGATTCGGGATTCCCCCTATTGATTCCTTGTTAAAGTATGGATTCTGTAGAGGCTAGTTAACAGTGGAAAACAAGTAGTTGACCTGACATTGGCCCTTTAATGGTTGCATATTTGTTCAGTAGGTATATGGGACATTGATGAAGCTCTAGCTAGTAACTCACCAGAGCTGTGCGAATGTGCCATGTAGACCCTACAGGGGAATGGTACTCCAAAACGATCAATTATGATGAACACATGCAGCCTACGTCCGGAGAGTTATTCACATGTGGTGCATCATGATAACAGAACGTGGAGCTTGAGGCATCATGCTATCCTTAAAGAGATATACAAAACTGCATTATCTAAAGGCGGTGAAGTGATGCAAAGTGTGTTATGTGCTATCAATGACCGTACTAGGTTTATATCCCCTCTATGGAGGCCAGTCGCACAGCACAGAAATAGATGGCCCAGTTCAGTGCTAATATCTAGGTTTACGTCTGTAAAAACCTTTTGGTTATATGTTGAGGGATATGGATATTTCCATGTCTTTCAATTAGGCAATTGCGCTTAAATTGCCTCTGGTTTCTGTGAACAGCCCGTCTCAGAGGACGCGATCACTGTATTGTTGTATATGTATTTCCATGGTAACTATTTGCCTATTATGAAAGAATTGCAGCTGAGCAGTCATATTGGCGAAATACGCATAGCTGGCGCCTCATAAAGTGTCCATGACTGCAGTCTATACATGCCAATCATCACTGATTGCTAAATATATTGCACTGGTGTGTTTGCAATATCATATCTGCGCATATTTACGACTGGATAATTCATACTTACCACTGTTATACAATCATCTGTTCATCACAACTATACTTTCATAATCAGCAGGGTACCTCGTGGTGAATCGAAATACCGGGTGGTATTGAAAAGCCTTGGTTTTGATTATTTCATATGTATCTATGCAGATGGTCTGTGCTGACCACTGGCTCTGAGAATCTTCAGTTCTTTTCTTTTGTATCACCATGTTTGGAACGTTACTTCAGGCCCAGAGGCTCCCCAATCCACAATGGAGCCTTGTGCAATGCTTGTCGTGCTTGGCCCAGTATAAGCCGACATTGGCCTAATATAAGCCGACATTGGCCCAATGTATCCTTGTTATATAGTATACCTGGGATCCTCGCTCACACCTCCACAATAAGCAGAGTCAATGCAATAGATACAGAAAGAAAAATGAATGCACACCCTAGTTTTCTGTTCCTTTGACCTGCCTTCCATCCACGCCTATTTATATTTACTGCTCATGTAGGTACACCATCAATATTTATGTGCAAAGATATGGTCAGACCGTCCTCCTGACAAAAAGGTAAAACGCTTGTTTTGTTCCAGGGTACATCGCGATAAAATCTTGCTGTTGCATATAATGTAGCTCATGTTTTTGGAGCCTGTTTTAGTATCTTCTGAAGGAAAACGGCATAGGAGCGAAAATGACTTTAATTGTCTATCATATTGACGAATAACACGGGTCTACAAGTGGCTATCTGGTATACAATAATACTATTCTGGCACCGTTAGCGCTGAACGTTTTATCCACAAACCAAGGCATAATATAACTATCTATCATGGACCGATGTGAATTGGAATTCTATGCTGTACTCTGTTGATTCAAAGTTCTCTGTCCACTCGCTTGTTATTTTGTAGGTTGTTGATGACACACGGGTTTGTATAATGTGATATGTGTTATAATTATTATGAACTTAATGGACTGTTCATTCCTCCTACTCATATTATTAATATTATTTTGTGGTTAGTGTATATCGGTGCCTAACTTTACTAGGTAACTGAAATATAAGAATATTGTACAATATTGTACGATAGGCACAGGTGAATATGAAAATAAGGTTCTATCTTTCCCTAATTGAGAACTCTATTATGAACTGGAGACACGATATATACGGAATTTTGTAGCTTACTGACTCATGGTTGAATAAACTGCTATTCAGCATCCAAACATACGTTGGTTTGATTTATGTCATTCCTGAATTACTATTGCTGCTGGGACAATATTGCCTTTTTTCATAAAACAGTCTATAAAATGGTAAATGTAAAAGGTCATAACAAGTAATCAATCTAAGGGTCTGAAAATAAGTACCGTTAATCCTCGCGTATAGAACGCACCTTGCGTATAGGACGCGAGGATTTACGGTAAGTTTTCGATTTACAATTAATCAAATATGTATACACAGATGCAGCATAATTGGTTGCATACCCAGTAGCCAGTAAGGCATAACGTATTCCAATGTAGCTAATTCGTAAAATTATCTAACGTCAAAACAACTTCAACCATACGTTTTTGTTATGTTTGGTGAAGGTTTAGATAGAATTTATTTGATTTAACTAGCTGGAACGTAGCCAGAATTCGTATGTATACTTTTCTTTAAATTTGTAGACTTGAATTGTGCATGTTAAGCTATCAATAGGCCAAGCTGACTTGACTAACGAATCTTGGTGTCAGGGGTGTTAATGGGCATCGATTTTCCCATTAGATAAGTTACATGTTTTTTTTTTTTACTTTTTCTTGCACGTAAAATTATGTTCAATTCAACTAATTGAACTGATCTAAAAGTTCTAGAACGTATTCAGCATTTCATGAATCTACATAGAACAGCTAAATAGCTGTAACCTAGAGACTTGTGTTCACGTATACATACGTTCATACGAGTCTGTGTTTACCGGTTGACCCGGTATGGTTTATCTAGTACAACCCTACGACCTAGACGTTGAGTTTTGAGAGAAAGGGTGTATCACCCCTAACTATATGCTGAAATTCTGCAATGCATTTATTGTATTTTGGAACCAAACTCCCCAAATCATCAACAGTGACTCCCCTTCAATATTGGACCACGTCCACCTGTCACAGAGCGTTAGGTAATATTATAATACTAATTATAGACTGATGTACCCACGCTTCTCTTGTAGATGTAGGCCTCACCATAGCTCTGTTAGTGTAATTACTAACGCTGCTTATAACACACATGGGATAATAGAGATGAACAATAATAAAGAATTAGCTGATTATGAACCCTTTCAGGGCTCCATGATAAAGGTTTATGCTGCTCCCTTGGCCTGATCCCAGCGGACACATCCCTACTTTTCCAGTCACTAATAGTTATCCCCTCACTGTTATTCTGTTACTCACGAGCCATCAACACACCTTGACCTTACCAACTTGACTCAATACTCATCAACGACTTGGCAATTAAAGTTGGTGAAAAAGAAGATCCACAACCAACGACTAAGTACCGACGCTGCAGTATTTGTGCAGTATCGCTCCTGGACAAGGATGAAAATGAAGTTAGGCATATGAACCACAAACACAAAGATCCCAACGCCAAATGTAAGTACCCATGTACTTTCTGCCAATCCACTTTCACCCGACGCACTACTTGGCGGCGACACATAAGAACCATCCACCAGTTCGATTGTAAAAATACAAGCACTCCAAGACCCATTATGGTTGAAAATTCAATTAAAAAAACACCAGTAAAAATGAAACCAAAAATTACTAATTTTGAAAAAGTAAAATTCAGACTCGTCTCTGCTCCTTGCAGCTACTGGGGACCAAAAGAAGCCCAAAAAAGCCCTGAAAAGGCCCACACCAAAGACCACGCTGTCCACCAAGGCCAGAAGATAAGTGAGGATAACTACAGACTTAGTGAGATTGCCGCCGTGATGACGGCTGACCCACAAGAACCGCCAGAAAAAGACCACTCGCTGAGCACCAGTCAGAAAAAGAAAAGACCTACTCCCAGCTCAACTGAATCCTGTGCACCCATAAAAGTAAGTCCAGTTTCCTCACCCAAAGAGAAGATGGATATTCAAGACATGATAGAACTTGACCTATGCTGTAGTAGCAGCAGCAGTTCAGACAGTAGTATGTCTGAGGGGGAGTGTACTCCAACCCCCAAAACTAAGAAGCCTGAAGAACCTCAGAAGAGGATGAATTTGAAGATACAGATAGACAATGAATATGCAGAAAAGAATATCAGAAGGAAGTCTGGAGAAGAGAAACGTATAGAGAAGCCAGAACCACCAAGACAAGAACCCAAGAAAAAGGTATTTGATCAACCACCCAAACAAGACTTGGCCCTGAAAAGGCCACATCCCTCAGAAGCAAGGACAGAACCACCATCCAAGAAACAACTCAACTACCCTCATTCTTCTCACCCCTCAAACAGGGAAGCACACCCAAGAAGAAACCACCAGGAAGTTGACCCCCGCTGGAATCCGAGTCAAAATGCCAACATCCCAAGATCTAACAACCAACAAATGTATAATAATAGTCAGACAAGGTTTGGCGGTAACAGAGACAGCCCCTTTGTAGTAAAATCAAAGACTCTAAGGACCCTCCATAGAGCCATGACCGATATTGATGAAAGATTGTATTCACCTGTTCGTAAGGCACTAGCCAGGTTCAATTACATGTAGAAGCCCCATATATAATACCAGTTCATATTGTATATGACCAAAAATTTTTGAAAGAAATGTGTAACTTTGACTATCATTGAAATTATCCACACATTTTTATTAATAAAATCAATGTAAAATAAACCAAATGAAATGCACAGAATAAGTTGAAAAGTTGTACCACTTTTAAATTAATTTTTCTGATTTTCTATCATCATTGTTAGAGGCATAAAAGCCCTCTCATGCACCTTTATGAATATTTCGAAATCTTGCCTGTTACTGTTATTAATTGTGAGTTTATCCAATGCACAAAAATTGTACTTCAGACTGATTGATTGAATGTTAAAATTGTCCTGATGAAGGCTACACGGATAGCCGAAACGTCGACCAATTGAATGCTCTATTCTTATCTTTGAAATAAAAAATTTCAAATTAAAAAGAACTGACTCGAGTTGTGGTGATTAAAATTCATTTTGACAATTAAAGTTAAAGCAGGAGGTTTTATGAATTAGGTCAGTTCTGTCAGGAGGTTTTGTAATTTGGGTCAGGTCTGGGGGGAGGTTTTGTGAAACAGGTAAAGTGTAGCAGGAGAATTTCAGGTCATTTTTGAAGAGCAGATGAAATTCTTGAGAAAAAATCTGTCCCCTATGGGATTCGTACCCACGCACCAGACAGTGTTGGGATCCTGAGTCTCATGTGCTAACCATTACACCATGAGTCCTCAGATGATACCGTGGTCGTTAGAACATCTACTCAATGGTGATATGCTACCACTATATCTGGGTAATATATTTTATAGATAAACAGGGTACTTTCACTTTGATAGTCTGACCAGTCCGTGTAGTATAGTGGTTAAGGCCTGGGACTAGAAATCTAGACCACACAGGTTCAAACCCCTGGTGTGATTTTATTTTCATTCTCAGTTAGCCACTGTCCATTTTGGAACAAATTCTAAAAATAATGTATTATAATGAATATCCCCTGAATGTCAACAGGATAAAAGGAGCCCTTGGCAATAGAATTATCTTAGGTTTTAACATGTGACATATGACATCCATGGATAACAGCACTGGGTGCCTGTTATCCATGGATAACAGCACACCTTACAAATGTCATGATGCATGCATCATGGCATGCAATATCAGAATGGGAATATCCACAAAAAGAACTCATAATCACAAAAGCTGTGTATTAATCAATGGTAGTACAATCCACCTGGCCACATGCAGTATATTGTCAGCATGATGCATACATTAAATTCATTATAAATCTCACTCTATAGTAATTCCTACACAATTATAGCCCCTACCTATTAACTACCCGTATTTTACCTTTCTGTACAATTAGAGCCCACTAAAACAATTACATGTAAATCATATTACTAATAGTCCAGAATGTATAAGGAACATGCAAGGGATAACCATCACACAGAAGACCCATCACACAGGATAACCACAGGGGGATCCCATAGTGAGGCCCACAGATCGGTTCATTCTGGTATGAACCAGACCTAGCAAGCCCATGGGACAGGACATCCATATCCCTATTTTAATAGAATCAGAGGCAGCCCTGACAGTCACCCAGCTCGGACGGAGGTTGTGTAGGGCCATCTTCCGGTATACAATAGCATAGCCATGCAGCGCTATGTGCTGCACCCTATGGGTTAACTAATATACAGGCATGCCAAGCCTAGGACCATAGACTTCCCATGGTAATATCAGAGTGCACGATGGAGATCATCATCACGACAAGGAAGGACTTATTTACTATATAGTAAGTTAAGTATGGAATCTCTCACAATGGAAATGTGTGTCGCCTCATTAACCAAGCAAGAAGTGTTATTCACTATGAAACATCAATTGTTAAGCCTATACAATAAAGATATATAAATTGTATGTACGGGTTCTTGAGTTTTCTCTTCATCAATGTCATCGAGAATCATCATATTAAAAAGGATGTCTCGACCCGACATTTTGGTGGAGAACCCGTAATTTTCGGCACATATATCGTTCATGAATTATGAATGATCAAAACTCAAGATACAATCTTCGAAATACCACTGTTGCTCAATGCGAAAGCCATCTAGAAGAAAAATTAGAAAGGAGAAGTAGACTCAGATACACACTACAAAGAGGAGTTTCCATACAAAAGAATATATGGTTATCTAGAGACTATCGAAGACAACACCACTACAAGAGAGGCCATCATTCAACATGACCAGATGTCGTACCACGATGAGCTAAATACTACCAAAATTTTGATACGGACAAAAATGAACAACAATTAGACATTAACACCAGCCCCATAGAATTTGGTAATTCGCAAATTATAGACAACAACAACTCAAACAACACAGCTGCAGACATAACATTGACAGAACAAGAAATTATACTTGAAGAAAACACTGTATCAAACACACACAATACCAATATCCAGCACCAACTTTACCACAAAGATTTATACCACCCACTTCAACCCCAATAGCAGGTCTCACATTTGAGCAAAACTTTCACAACCAACTACAAAAGCAATTCCAATCACAAAGAAAAAATCAAAACCCAATCACAAATTATACACCTCGCCACAATGATAGCTCAATCGATTTCGAGGAAACACTGGAAAGACAGGATGTAAATACACATCATATATCCAAACAAACGTCAGCACAAGTTCTATCATAGGTATTGTACCCATACAGCCTGCACGTAATCAACTAGCATTAAACAATTTATCGAATGGAAACGACAAAACCATAAGAAAATTAGACGATTTGGCAGCAGATATCATATTATCAAACACAATTACAACCAATGCCAATGCAGACTACATAGGCACACGTGCAAGACCAAAAGACACCAATTATACAGCGAGATTGCCAACAATTGGTTATGTAGACACGCTATCAGAGAATGATTACATAAACCTAGAAACAGGTGCATAAGCTAAATTTAATCCCATAAGGCAACATACAGAGAAGGGTACTTACGCAAATCTATCATTAGAAGGAAGAGAGAGGCTAAAATCGGAAATCGCTGAAATAGCCAACATGGATAATAGAATCAGAGATCTAGACAGTCACCTGACTGAATACACTGACAGTCAAATCAACAAGATCAGAGCAGAATTGAAGCTTGAATGCTCGAAACTGCAATCATCAATCAAAAGCCAAAACACACAATCAGAAAATATACATCAGACTTTACCCAGCCAAAGAGAAACTACAGAAACAATTCTGGAAAAGCAGCACATTGACCTACAGTCAACAATGGATAGCTTATATAGCAGAATCATGGGAGACCAAGAAAATATAAAGGTCCCTAACCAAATCAATGTTTGACACAACTAGATCCAGCATTGACAGCCTGGCGGAAAAGCTCAAAAACACAACCATTTAAGTGAACACCATAAGTGGTAAGATTGGTAGTCTGGGGGAAAAATTAACCAGAGTCCTAGAAATGATGGAATGCAATGCCCCAGATCCTATGTACAACCTTGGTTACGCCTCGGCATGCAAACAAGACGATTTAGAAACAATCAACCACATCACCGAGAGCTATAAGCACAGCGCAGTTTATGACAATGTGTACCTAGGAACCCCAGTCATAAGTGGCAATCAGGGATGCCCTAACCAGCAGAGTAGAAGTCCTGGGAAGCCAGAAAATCATCAACAGGGACCAAGAAATAGATCACATACCATCAAATTCCATTGGCCTAAGAGTCAAAATACATAAAAGCATTCTCAGCAAATGGGAAGCGCTACATAATGAATTTCATTCTAACGGGAATGAATATAAGTGTACTCAGATATCAAGATATAATGGAATGCCTAATGGCAAAGTGCAAATACCGTAATGCATGTGCTTACGTGGATGACATAGCCGTGTACTTTGGAAAGACACCTGCAAGACTTGGACGAAGTGATGAAAATAGTGATCAAGGGAAATCTGAAATTTAAACCACAAAAATGTGAATTCAGATTTAAAAGAATAGACTTTTTAGGTTTCACAATATCTAAAAAATGGAGTCTCACCATCGCCAAACAAAATATGGCCGCTCTAAGTCGCTGGAATACCAGAAAATAAATAAACTGACCACAGACAACGCACCATTTGTCTGGACAGCTGAATGCCATCGAGCATATGAGACAATAAAGAAAGAGATAGACAAAGATGCATTCCTAAAATTTGCAGATCACTCCAAGGAATTTGTTATCTTTACTGATGCTTCAAAGTACTCAATCGGAGCTTGCTTGACCCAACAAAACGAAAATGGATTCTATAGACCAATTGAATGGGTAGGTAGAGCACTGAGGGATCAAGAAAAGCGATATTGCACAACAGACCGCAAAATGATAGGTGTTGTGTATGTAATCAGTAAATTCTATCGTTACACAGAAATTCTCTCACTTCACAATATACTCAGATCACACAGCCCTAGTCTCACTATTCAACAAAAAGGAAGCAATCACGAACGGCAGACTAGCAAGATGGTTAGATCTGTTCATGTCATGTGATTTCACAGTCAAATACGTAGCAGGAAAGGCAAACATAATAGCAGACTACCTATCCCAAATTAAACATCCACAGCAGGAGGACGAACCACTGCCAATACAAACACAAGGAAAGGTCGTAATACCACTCAAGGAGACCAAATTCTCTGACATCACCATCACCAAAGCGTTCCACAAAGACGACATAACACCCAATACTCCAATACTACACTTTAAACCTAGATCAATATTGAAGGACGGAGAGACATTGGGAGATAAAGCAAAGAAAGGAGGATACACATGCACCCTACCATATCATACAATGACTCTTCAAAGCCTCTGATGGAGTCTGAACCTAGAAAGAGGGGTAGACCCACAAAAAAGCTCAAACCTGCAATTTCGATATCTGCAGCTAAAATAAAACGATCAAGAATAATTGCCAAAGTAGCTCCACTCGCAGAGAAAGTGATCATAGAACTCTCAAAACACAACAAGCTAACACCAACAAGGGAGGACCTCATCAAGGCCCAAAGTAAGGAAGATGTCTGTACCAACATGAGAAGTTACATAGAAAACAACAATCTACCAGAGGACAATCACCTCATACTATTGGGACATGACAATTTCATTGTCATCGACAATATACTGTTCAAAATTAATTCCTCAATTTTCAGCCGACAGAGAGAATTGGAACTGCAAGTTGTCATACCCAAAATATGGACCCACAGATTAATGGAGACACTACACAACGCCCCATTTGGGAGGACATTTAGGCATAATAAAAACATATAAACTGTTTAAATACAGGTATTTCTGGCCCAACATGTTCACCGACGTAACCAATTATGTCGGAACTTGCCACACATGTCTGATCACAAACAAGAAACCCAAACGCTTGAAACTGCCAATGAAAATAAGAGAGCCAATACTCACTACATACAGTCATGTCACTGTAGACAGCATAGGACCTTTACCGGAAGCAATGAACGGAATCAAGTACATACAGGTAGTCATGGATCACGCATCCAGGCATATCACCGCTTGGGACTGCAAGGAATTGAGCAGCGCGTCATTCATATTAGACTACATTGACATGGTAATTTGTATACATGAACTACAAAGCGTACTCATGAGTAACAATCTTCACATCAAAATTGACAAAATTATTCTGTTAAAAATTCGGATTTAAATAGGTTTTCGGAAGTGCACTACACTCAAAAAGTAAAGGATTGTGTGAAAGAAGTAATCAGGCAATAGAAAACGCCCTGAGATCATATATCTACAAGGACCAGAAAAACTGGAATTTGTACCTACAATCGGTAGTTTTCAGCCTAAATAACACGGTTAGTAACCCAGAAATCAATCAATATCAAATGCCTAAGGAAACTTTCAAGTTATGCTTTACAAAAAGCTAAAGGCTAGAGAGACCAGCATCTGTGGGAAGGTTCTCAAATCCAGACATAATTGGACATGCAAAACTGTCATGTAGTGACATACCAATCTTAAAAGAAAAATCAAAAATCATGAAGTCAAAGAGTAAGACAATAAAGACCTAGGATTATTCCATAGAGCAAACTGAATCATCTAAAATTGTAGTTTTCCAGTAGGTATGAGTATACACCTCTAATGTATTCAATATAAATATTAACATTGGAAAAGTTCTATGATGTGTAACAATGCGCATCAACTGTCATAAATTAGTGACATCAGTTTAAAAATAACCTATATAGTAAGAGACAAAGACTGATAGGGTGATGAAGCGGCAAGGGTATCCAAACAGCCTGAAAATAGCATCCTATGGCCAAAGACTGTGGTATTAAAAACACCCCCTAGCTTTTGAGACTTGATATGCTGCAACAGCTGAAAAATACCAATCTCTCATTGTGTTTTAAAGGAACAGGTTATGGACAAACAACGATAGGTTTGATTAACTGGGCAAGCACCCATAATAATTCCATCTATTTCCACAGAGGGACAAATTGTATTTGTAGCTCTTTTTTAACAAAATAGGTATTTTAACCTTTTCATGGTTGGCACGTTCCGCCTTCCATAATAACAAAGAGATGAGACCACGGACGGGTGATTCAACTCATAACAATATATGTTGATTAGGAGCAGCACCAGCCAGTAAGGCCAAGAGTGGAAAGATTAACACGAGAATTTGCCAGCTCGTGTCGCCACTCGGTGACTGCCAATAAAAAGTGAGATATCCACTATAAATAATAGATAATAGGGGCGCTCAACGAGACCTTGTTAGCATAACGCTTGACATTTGTTAGAAGATTAACCACTGCTGTTGAACCATGGCAGGAGAAATATTCCAATGGGCTATGGCCAACAGGTGAGATTTTGTGCACTTGCTATAAGTATATCACTCAGGAATTTTGAAATCCTAAAGGTTTAGCTTTCAAACCATAGTAGTGCTCAGGTATGGAAGACCACATCCTAATCCCCATCCTATCAGTAGTCCTCTATATTGTGGTTTGATACATGTTATTTCATAGACAGATGTCATTACTATATAAAATGGTCGGACTTATTTCAGGCAGGAATAACCTTGGACTTATCACCATTAAACATATATAATTAAAGATCATATACCCATACCTAAAGACTTAGCTTGCTTAGTAAAAAATATGTTTTTTTTATATTTTCACTCCTTAGTCACCAAGAAATCAAACACTACCCGCTGAATAGCGATCATTTCCTGGGGACACCTATGCCCTGGACAGTCGAATCACTTATCAGCCCGGAGGGACTGCGTGCTTTCGATCCGATAAGTGCTAGACAATTAATCCATGAAAACCAGCATCTTTTCGCTATCCTAGACGAAACTATGCTAGAGATGGTTTTCACTCACCCCTCAGTAATTAGACTGGTTGACTTGCGGAAGCTGGTCTATTCTGCTATAATATACTGTGAGATATCGAAAATAATAAGACCCAGTGGAAATGCGCTTGAGTGACTGGAAGGAGCCAATAGCCAAACTGGAATTGCTGCTGGGAGCGCTCACCCTGGTAGAGAGCTTCAAGATGGAGACAAGATAAGCCCCCTGGCTGAGTGGCATAGTCCCAAAACCCTAGCGTTTACCGCAATGCGTAATACAATAGCAATATACAGAAGGCAACATGTCTACTGGAAGACACGCTCAAAGGGAACCTGGCATCACGCCTATGAAGACAGGTATAAATATTTTAGAAAGAAAGAATTTTATTACAATTTTAATTAATAGCACTTTTCTGTGAGGAACAAGGCATGTTTCAGATGAACATTATGATAAGAACTAAACCCCCCCCACAACCCGCATCATAACAGGAACACTTGCACGCATACACTCAAGTACAGATCCCAAATAATTCGCTCACCAGCAGGCGTGGCGACAACACGCACTCATACACAATAGGTAACAACAATACACACAGTCTATTGGAGTAATATAGACACATTAGGACAACATGCAAACACCATTCAAATTGGTCACAATGCAGATTCTGGTAGGTCTATTGACTTTGTTCCACATGACATCCTGTTCAGAAGTCATAGTTAGACAGAACTACGGAGTCATCTTCAGGAAACAGGCAACCCAGATGTTACACGGCGTAACATTACTAGATTTCGAGTTTGTAATTAACTTCAAGTTATTCAGAACAATGCCAAAACCGATTAGACTTAGTGAAGCTTGCTAGACAGAGAACACTACAGTCTAATCCACACAAAACTATTCCAAATTGACGATATGATAGAAGTAGAGTATAGAAGGATACTAGGCTATCACAAGCAGCTAGATATCCATTTTCGAAAACACAAGACAAAATTTGACAGACATGACCTTAGGTTTCCTTCAAGATTCTATCAATAAAGTAGAATACAACATGACTAACCTCTACAATTCATTACTGACTAAGGTGTACTTTACCGATAGAAATTACATGTTAGTCTATTCAGGCATAATGAAACTGCTCACAATGAAACACTACAACGACAGATTAGGGAATCTATTACATCAAATGGAACTGTTAAAGACAAGTGAACTATCATCAATAATAATGCCCGTAAACACCCTAGAAGCGACACTAAGCAGACTGAACGGTAAAGAACGGTAACATCAGCCTAAGAATCTGCAATCAAACTCATACTATTACCAAAAGAACATAAGACTAAGATTGAAATTACCACTCTGTTCGAGGAACAAAGTGTATGACATATACAGAATAAAAATCATATCATTACCACAGTACAAGCAACAGTTACACTAGGTTAGCTACAGAACACAACAGCCTAGCGATATATAGTAAAGTAGGACTATACGCAGAAATGAATAATGATCTTGAATCTCTATGTCACACGGACAGGACATTGATATGCCCACTATCTATTCCCATTAGGAATGTTAGCAATCCTTACTTGCACTATTCTTTGACCATGCAGGAATGATTCATAAATTGTGCAACTTTGATATAATCGAACCCCGCACTACACTTGCACCCACCGCAACGCCCATAGAACTAGACGAATTCATAGTAAGAACTATCAAACACATATCAATAATGACATGCATCAACGATTCAAGAATAATTCACAATCTAGGATCATACTTTATTATTAAACTTCCATGTCAATGTAAAGTGTTGACTGGTGGACTGATACTAACAGGTAATAACATATCATGTGAAATCAAATGATTCAAAGGACAAGTAGTCTACCATACATACAATCTACCCATAATACATCATTTCAGTAACAGATTGTTGAATATCTCAGGTTCAAGAACATCATTGATACCCTTTATATATTCAAGTCAAAAGAGTTAAGCATGCTACACGGACACCTAGATATGGAGAAAGCAACCCTCACCTCACACGCATCAGATTTAAGGAACACAGCCAAATCTATTAGAAATAAGGCTCACTCTTTGGACCACTATAAGGGTCTAATGTCAACAATGGATTCCATAACATCGCACCCATTGTTGGAAGGTCTAAGTATTGCCTTGTCAGTATGCTTGCTACTGATATGCCTGTACTTATGGAGAAAGATAATTGGAATTTTGAATTTTTCTGCTTAGCAAGCATACCAAAGGTATGAATTTAACAGCATGTCTTTAAATCGCTAGACACAGTAAATAAGAAATCTGACAAAACTCTGAAAACCATATTCTTAATACTAGACATCAGCAATAGATACAATGATTTCACAGTAGTGTTGGTATCGATCATGATCATATATATCGTAATAAAGATAATGAAATGAAAGATAGCCAAACGTATGGCTGGAAGCCAGTAGACATTAATATGCCATATATAACACTAAAACTGTACAGAAAATGGAATAGTATTGTAATTCCACTCTTATCAATCAGGTATGAACCAAACATATTCAAAATAAACTCACGAACACCCATGCTGAACGTTTGTCAAAGCGGCTGTCTGGGCCTCGAGCTGATCAGGCACACAAAAACAAAATCTCATTAACATTATGTGAGAGGTTAATCATGGAAATTGTACTGCCTAACAAGGTATACATGCCAATTAAATAACGATTCCAAATATGGAAATCATTAAGGGACCATGAATACCCCAGATTTGGAAAAATAATCATATGCAATAAGCCTTCCGACGATTGTTCTACCACTACAACGTTTTCTACCTTCCACCCACGCCTGGACTGGGGTGACACAGAGAGGGGACATGTGATTACACAACGACCGGTCCCTGAGAGTCAGCACATCGCGCGCGGGGAAATCACATTCCCCTACACAGCCCCCAACCAGCTTTGACCACCGCTGACCAGCAACCCGGCTCTCCTCCCAACCAGACGATTGGGCTTTATCAAGCAGTCCGAGGCATTCCTTATTCACTGGTCAACTGCCGGTACAAGTACCGGGCATTCGAAGTGCCTGCCGTGTCACACCAGCCCAGGTACCGAGTTCCGTAGCCCCCCCCTCACACGGGTCAGCACCACTCGGTTTTCCTACCATTGTAGGGGTCGGCGAAAACGTTTAGGGAAACCGGGAGTTGAACCCGGGACTTCTCAGCCTTCAGACGATTGCTCTACCACTGAACTACTTCCCCGTACAACGTTTTCTACCTTCCACCCACGCCTGGACTGGGGTGACACAGAGAGGGGACATTTGATTACACTACGACCGGCCCCTGAGAGTCAGCACATCGCATGCGGGGAAATCACATTCCCCTACAGTCCCATAGATGTTACGGCATGCAATTATATTACATATAGCTGTAAACTCATACCAGTATATCTATTTTTATATAGCGATGATGAAATCCCAGACTATCCCAGTTTTTGGTCTAACCATTGTGGCAATGGCATTCAGACAGATGCAGACATAGACCGCGAGGTAGACATGGTACATAACCGGGACGTCTTCGGGGAATCGTTTCTGATGAGACGACCCAACTGGGACGCTCTCCTGAAGATATCACTTCGCCTGAAAGCGTGGAGGTCAACCGGAGAGAGCCCAGTGGATGCTTGGGACAGGGACACGGCACAGAACTGCGCAGACAGCCCAATGGACATGACCTCACCCCAAGGCTCTCCAGAGGGACAATCAAAAATGACGATGATGAAAATCCTGTAAGCTTTGCTGGTATACAATCAGCTATTCCAGTAGCCATCGTTGCCCCTCTAAAGATGTTCACCGTCGACGACGACTGGGGCGAAATCGACCGCTACGATCTATTTGCATCCTTCGATGACTGCGAAGAGAACGTCCATGCATTAATTCTGCAATGAAAAACATGACTTTGAAGTGCAGGACAATATTGACACTTTGTTTGTCAGCGCATGTATGCATGTATCCACATATATTGACTTTAAATACGTATGAAATCATCATCCAAAATGAAAGATGAATGGACTAAATGATGAACTAGCATCACAAGTTGATATACTTTATGAAAAAAAAAAATTGAAACAACATACTTAAGGTCGAAAATCAAAGAAGGTTTGCATATGACGAATTTGGAGGTATTCCAGCCCCTACTCTTCAAATTTTAGTTTCCCCTTCTATTTCTTTTCAAAAATTAGATATCCACACAAAACCAGACAAATTGAATAAGTTTATACGGTATTTTTAGTGGGGTAATTTGACATCGAGAGTAGGGCGGAGATTTATGAGGGGTAAATGCAATGTTTCGTATATTTTAAATATACTTCATCAGGCAAGTTGTGTTTCAGTTGGTGGATGCAGAGCTTAAGTATACTACAGGGATCTTCTTTGTTTGCAATGTTGTCATGGTCACGGTAACTAGGGTACTTGACTTAGTTCTCGTTGGCATGGTGACGGTTGGTGATGTCATGATAATGTCATCAGTTTCTTGTGGGCTCTATGATGATTCATTTTTTAGAGATTGGTTAATGACTTGTGATAATGAATAAATATATGAATAATTTGTAACTTTATGTACATCGAGATAGTATTTATAAAAAAAAAATTTCTTTGGCTCAAATTGTCATGCTGGATGAGATCTTCATGTTACATATGGGTTTTGATGGTCCCATATGCATAATTTGGGCTCCAGGGGGGTAAAGTGTGCCCAAAATGACCAAAATTGTGTCTGGGAGAATGACATTTGAATTACAAACCATGTTGAGGGCTTAATTTCCTACAGAACCAATCTTCATAGCTCCATGATAATCTCAGGTCCAGACTATTTTGAACTGTAGATTAGGAAAATCACATTATCATTTATGTCAGATGTGTCCTTGCTATTGTAAAAGAATCATACTTATAAGAATTCTTTTTCTGGGCACATGTCTGGGCGAATGACATGAAAGGCCCCATATGCACACTTTCTATGATTTGTCACCTTAATAAGAATATAAGAACTATATGTGACCCATCCTAACAAAGTGGTACTGAAGTCGCACATTTAGAAGCCTAGATATAGGCTTCTTAAGTGGTATAGTGTCAAAAATATCAGATTTTTTAAAATTGATATTTTAGCATTTTTCTAACCTATGGGTAGATACATTTCAGAATCCTTGCCTACTAAACTGAATTTAAGCCCCAAATGCCTAGAAGACATAGCTATATTTTTCTTGGTTATATAAAATTACATGGGAATTATATAGGATTCCTAAAATATTATATGTTTAAAATGTCAATTATCTCAGTTTAATAGATTTTTAATTCATCTGACTAAATTTACAGACGGAAGATCCTTAGAGGACCACCTGGTTCAAATATGCAAGTGTTATATACCAAATGAAAGCCCTTGATGAGCTGTAAATGAATATGCCAATAACTAAACATTTTGTATGTGCGACTTCCGTACCATTTTGTAAGGATGGGTCACATATATACAACATCTATCATAATGACTCCAGAATAGTCATTCATACAGAAACAAAGCTGTATGCGGAATTCCGAGTTACATTGTGTAGGGGCCAGAAAACGTACCCAGCAACCTACAGAAGCCTTTAGAGCATATGGGATGGAACTCCATGCCCTGTTAAGTAAGGCCAGACCCGGGACGGAAAACCAGGACTGGTATATGGACGACTTGATAACTCAATTTGTCAAGGGTCTAATGGACCAAGACGAGCAGATTGCTGCAAGAGACGTCTGGAAAGAAGGGTCTACACTACACGGCATAATTAATGGAATAGATATGGCCGTGAATAAACGTACAATGCTAGCCAGAGACATCCCAAACTTACCGGGACCGACTCCGGTGGCGTCTGCCATTCACCCTTCGCCTCGGATGACTTTGAATTAATAGACATTGAACAAGAGGATGGTACCTTTTGCTCAATGCAATTAAGGAAAAACACTTCTGACAGGAAAAACATTCCTAGGAAGGTTTTCAAAAAGCCAAAGGATGCTAAACCAGCATCCGAGGCCAGGGGTGAGGGTAAACCCAACAGCAAAGCTTATAAGCCCGCCGATAGCGCTAACAAAGCGAGTGGTCAGTCTCCGGACATGACTAAAATAATGGAAGAGATGTGCGAGAAAATAACTGATGCACTACAAGGCAGTCGGTTGAGACCCAGAGTGGATCGCCGAACCGTATAGTGTTTTCGGTGCCAGAGGATGGGACACTATTCCTCTGAATGTACTGCTGCAAAGCCAATAATGGCAGCCTATTACGAAGCCAAGGGTGAACCTGAGGCAGACCACCAAGATACGGAAGCTCCGGACGTAGGGGGAAATTAGAGGGGATTGTATCCACGGCATTGGGTATAACCCCAAGGAGAAACGAATGCCAAAAGGCTACCGGGGGTGACCCGGTGGAAGATTCCGAATCAAATTTACCTAGAGGTCGGGTGACTGTGGGTGCGCACCCCAGCACTTCGACCGGGGACAGGGACCCTAGTGTCAATTTGTGTGGTGGCGACAATTACGAGGCGAGTGGCCGCACTGGGGGAGAGGAAGGATGGATCAAAGAGTTGATTCGAGTGTGTGGGACACGCCTTCCCCCAAGTCATCCGTGTCTGGAGTTTTTGAGAGGACTTGGATTGAATCTTGGTGATTCGGGAGACTTTCATCAGTTTACCAGTAACCCATCCCCGCTGGGAGGGAGACGGTGGTATGTACCCATATCTGTGGAAGGCCGGGTAGGAGAATTCTTGGTGGATACTGGAGCTAGCCATTCCTGTATGTCCAAAAGATTCTTCGACTCGGTGGCCAGCAGTCATGAGAACCTCAAAACGGGGGTAAATGCTTGCACGGCCGACGGAAGCAGTATGAGAACTTTTGGGAGGATGTTTATGCCTATCCGAATAGGAGGCAAAGAATTCGTTCTTTCGCCGACTATCGCAGAGGTTAGCGATGATGGAATCCTCGGTTTGGACTTTGCAAGCCTATACGGGGCCGTATTGGACCCACGGGATGGTATGATGAGTATCCGGAACCCCTATGGCTTGCACGTACAGTGTGTATTAAGACAGGTGTCTTCAGTAGCTTCGTTTATGCATACGGTGAAAATCCCTCCGGGTACCACTTGTGAAGTCCTTTGTGGCGGATCAATGGCCCAGAAGGGTGAGACGGGAGTCTTTGAACCCGATATGGTATATTTATCGAGCATCGGGTTGGATTCAGTGGATACGTTAGTGGCGAATGCAGCCTGGTCTGTATTAACCATGACTAACCGAACCGGCTCAGTGATATATTTGAAACGTGGCGACAGTGTTGGGGAGATGAGTTTGGTAGAACACGTCGACGAGGCCAAGTTTAATAAACCATTGAACCCTGTTAGTAAGCATCCATTGGATGAAGAATCCAGAAACTGATTGATAAATCAGATTTACAGAATACGGAGGACAAACGGCACCTAAGGGATCTCCTGCGAAGGTACGAGAGTGCTTTCGGTAGGGAAGGAGGACCCGTGGGTAGAACCGATAAGGTGTTGCACACCATTGATGTGGGCGATGAAAAACCTTTCAAGATCGTAGACTTCCTCTTAAGAAGAAGTTAATATGCGAGCAGGAAATACAAAAAACCAACTGGAACTGGGGGTAATCTTGCCCAGCTTGAGCCCTTGGTCCAGTCCCGTTTGTATGACCACAAAGAAAGACGGCACAATCCGTTTCTGTGTCGATTACCGAAAACTGAACGGTATGACAAAGAAGAACTCGTATCCTCTACCAAGGATAGACGAGACTTTGGATAGCTTGGGTGGGAACCAATGGTTTTGCACCCTGGATTTACAATCCGGGTATTGGCAAATACGGATGCATCCCGATGACATAGAGAAAACTGCTTTCTCTAGCCATATGGGACTATTCCAGTATAATGTCTTGCCCTTCGGATTGTGTAACGCACCAGCTATGTTTGAGGCTATGATAGAATCTCTACTCAGTGACCTGCTGTGGAAGAAGTGTTTGGTTTACCTGTATGACGTTGTCGTATTCGGCAAGTCATTTAAGGAATGCCACACGAACCTACAGCTGGTCCTGGATCGGATTCTAGCCAATGGCCTAAAACTCAAGCCTAAGAAATGTAACCTGTTCAAGAAAACAATTACATACTTAGGAAGGATCATAACTCCTAGCGGAGTGAGTGCAGATCCGGAAAAACTGGAGGTGGTGGAAAATTGGGAAAGGCCCACAAATGCTAAGGAGGTTAGATCATTTCTAGGATTTTGTTCCTACTACCGTGATTTTATACCAAATTACTCTTGTGTAAGCTTCCCCATGCAATGCCGGGTAGGGCTAGGGGACCATTCCCATGGACCAGCGAGCAGGAAGAATCTTTTAATAAAATAAAAGATTTGTTTAGGAATACACCGGTATTGAAATATCCTACTCCCGAAGGGCATTTCATACTAGACACTGGTGCGAGCAATGATGCTATAGGGGCGGCCCTCTCTCAGGTCCAGAATGGAGTCGAAGTCCCTTTAGCATTTGCTAGCAATACGTTAAGCAAGACCCAGCGTAATTATTGTACCACTAAAAGAGAACTTCTCGCTGTAGTGGTGTATACGAAGAAGTTTAAGCATTTCCTGTGGGGAACTGACTTCACTTTACGGACTAACCATTCGTCTCTGAGGCGGCTTCTTAATTTTAAGGACGCCAAAGGGATGATTGGGAGATGGTTAGATCATTTATCCGAATTCTGATTAGAGCACAAGCAGATTGAGCACCGTCCGGGTGCGAAGCATATCAATGCGGATGCCTTATCGAGACGACCGGTCCGGAAGTGCCAAAATGCCACTTGTGAAGACTGCGGGGCCCACAATGCTGTGGTCGCAGGGTTGGTATATACCACCCCTGTATCCCCTGGGAGGAGGCTGTATGCAGCTATCTCGATTGGTCCCCAGAGACCATCAAGAAGTTCCAACAGTCGGATCCCACCACTACGCGCATAATGGAATACTTGCGGAAAGGTATTAAGCCGGTAAGGCCGATGTTATCTCTAGAAGACAGAGAGACGAGGCGATTGATAGCTCAATGGACCAAGCTAGAAATCCAAGATGGCATACTGTGCAGGTGGAAGACCTCTTCCACCGGCAATAAGCTATTACAAATAGTGATTCCCACCTCAATGAGAAGGGATATCTTGTATTACTGTCATGGACACCAAACGAGTGGCCATTTTGGGAAGAAAAGATTCCCACCTCAATGAGAAGGGATATCATGTATTACTGTCATGGCCACCAAACGAGTGGCCATTTTGGGAAGAAAAGATCCATAGAATGTCTGCAGAGACGATATTACTGGCCTGGGATGAGAAGTGACCTACTTCGGTGGATCGCAACTTGTCCCGATTGTTGTAAGAACAAGCCAGGACCAGGCCTAGGCAAGCTACCCTTGTCCCAAGAATTGTTTGGTGTCTGATTTGCTCGAGTAGCAATCGACATCATTAGCGGATTTAAAACGACGCCTAGAGAAAATACTTGTATGATGGTCGTTACAGACTACTATACTAAGTATACTTGGGTGTTTCCTCTTCCAAACCACGGAAGAGAGTTTGAGTCGGAGTTATGGCAAGAAATGTGCCATTACTTAGCAATATGTAAGACCCGAACCAACCCATACCGACCACAATCGGATGGTCAGGTGGAAAGGTTCAATAGGACTTTGATACAAGTACTGAAGCCCCTGGTTAATAGTCTGAAGAGTTTGAAGTACATGCCTACAACAACACTGTCCATTCATCTACTAATTGCACCCCAAACCTCTTGGTGTTCGGCGATGACATAATTATGCCCGCCAACTTGGAATAGACCCGTAGGCGCCCTGCACGGTGTTGTTTGTGGAGTCATTACGGGACAGGTTCAAACATGCATACGAGGTCGTTTGTAAAGAACTGCTGAAAAGAGCTAAATGGCAGAAGGTGGGGTATGACACCAATGCAAGAAGAATACGCTTTAACGTAGGGGACAAGGTACTAAAGTATTACGAGCCACTCAAACGGTTGAAGCTCGTAACGCCTTGGGAGGGTCCATTTAAGGTTGTGCGCATCATCTGCGAATCAACAGTGATGGTGGAGACTGCTACACTGGTAGAAGGTGGAAAACCAATGTAGGGAAGCTCCGTCCCTGGAAGGGACGCGAAGCGGCGGAGAGGAAGTTCGGATACCAACCCCCTAGGCCAACTTTAAGTAAGCCTAGCGTAGCGGTACCTGAGAAACACCCTAGAGGTCGGCCTAGGAAGCACCCGGAGGCGAAGGTAGCTAATTGTAAGAAATGGAAAAATGTCTCGCTGAGTGAAGGCATCCCACTTGGCATAAAAACGTTTTTTTTACGTTAAAAAAACGTTTTTATTGGTTTCCCTATTGGTTATTTGGTTGAAAATTGGTTAAAAAAACGTTTAAAAACGTTTTTTGCCAAGTGGGATTACATATGGGAAGGGTCTCGCCATGGCTATGCGCGATCCGGAGAAGGCCGTATGTAAAGCCGGGAGAAATAAAATGCTAGCCCAAGGCGTCCTCGGTTGAGGTCCGCCGTTCCCTAACTCAGTACACAACGAGCTACTGTGTGTTGGCAAATAACATATGTATCGTGGCTGGGGCTTCGAACGCGTGTTCCTCGGGTAGCCGTATCCCGTGAGTGGTGGACGGATTAACCGGTACATTCGCTTTATAGCGATGTATATACCACCAAGCTCCAGATGATAGCACCCGAGTAGAAACCTGCGTCTCGTATACCGAGCTGAACTCGATTCTAGTCAGCTAGGTGAAGCCACAGGGGTGGCGGGAACGTGCGGTAGGTTGGTCGAACTGCTCGGACGTCTTCAGCTTGGTGCGGGCATCGTCGCCAGTCGGGACAACAAGTCTTGGCTTTGGACATGCCTGGCAACGAGACCCATCGGGTGGCCAGCCAGGCACCACCACCACAGTGCCCCCCGGATGAAGCCACTGAAAATCAGGATGACTGGAGTACCTTCTTCGGTGCCCCATCCGGCCACAGTGCATGGTGGGCTGGAGAAAGTTCCTCCAGTAAACAGCGCCAGGCTTTTGATAAGTACACGGCGAAGTTCCCTGCCATGGGACCCGCAGGACCCGAATCACAGGTCCTGACCTCCTCAGGCCGAGCTAAAGCTCAGGGTAGAGGCTGTGGTGAAGTTGAATCCACCAGAGCGGCCCCTGGCTATGGCCGAGGCCGGGGAGGTACGACAATTGAGGGTTCTGTGGTCCCTTCTGCAGGCGCTCCGCCCGTTACTGTGCAACCTCCAGCACCAGCTACGGCTACCACCCCAACTGCGGGCCCTCGGGTCCCCGTCATGGGGTTGATAGCTCGCACCCTGTCAGGCCTTCAGGATCCGGATAGGTTCATATAGACGTACGTACCTGCCAGATCCAGAACAACCTGATGGGCGAATGGCAGTCCTTGCATCGCCAGAAGTCAATCGACTACTGGCGAACCATGACTGAAGCCACCTTCAATCTGGTCTATGAGATCCAGAAGAGGGAGGAAGACAAGATTAAGGAGCAGGAGATTAAGTGGGTCAAGGAGGCCTATAAATCCTGCAGGGAAAAACAGAGGGAAGCCGAGAAGCTTAAGGAGTTCAACGCTGCTGAGAACTTAAAGTATATCAACAGGTACAAGGAGGCAGACTTGAAGTTCTTCCTCTGCTTTGGCAAGCACCTGGATGACTGGGACGGCACCGCGTCGTCTCTAGTCATCCCTTCGGGTGCCGAAGCCGAGGCAGCGGGGGACAGTCCCTATGAGGAGCCAGCTGAGAAGATGGACACTGACGACGAGTCCGAGGACTTCTGAGTGTCCATCTGCCGGCTTCCCCTATCTAGTGCCCGAGAGTAAAGGCAAATGATATGCCAGAGATTAATTTCTCGAAGGACTACTCGAACCCGACTGACTGGAATGACCACCTGCAGCCAAGATGGACGCCACCCAAACCACCTATGGATTACCACACGAATAGGGGGCTCCATCTTCCCATCCTCACCAGGGCACAACATACAGCAATGTGGCTTGCCACCACTCGTTTGTTGCCTACTCTGGTAGGACACCTCTTAAAGTCATATTTAAATGTATAGCATATTTTCCTATAAAACTATATTGTAGTCATTAAGTCATGCTTGGTAAGCTTGTGCAAAAATATGTGCTAACATACAAAGATATGTATTGTTCCGAAATGGTGATATATACAGTCAGTATAAATATCCACGACAGTGAAAAAGATAAGGACATTGTTTGGGAGCGTCATTGTTAACATTGTTTGGATTGCCATTGTATATTCATGATTCCTTATCATACAACCATAGAGAGTAACCAATGAAAGGTTGTAAATTAATCATTAATAAATGTGACATGTACTGGGGAAAAGGGACCTTAATGCACCTTGCACTAAGGGCCCTTTTCACAGATCGTGTCACATTTTAATGTTGAATCTACTTTGCATCATTTGAAACCATTCGCTCATCACTCACTCACACAATCATTCACCCCCCCCCACACCAATCTAACTAACTCAACACCGGCATACTGTGCCCACCTAGCATCATCCGACATCCAACTCACTTATTGGAAGTGGGATAGATGTGGACAAATGGAGCTAGTGCTTGTTATAAGAATAACGAAGCTGGTCAGTAACTTGTTAAAACAGGTAATCTGAAATGAGGGTAATGAGAGAGGTTTAGGAGAATGTGAAAGAAGGCTGAAAATACAAATCATACGTCAACTGGACTACTTAGATCATCAATAACCAGATAAATGGACTGTTCTTTGCAATCCATCTTAAAAAAGACTGAATCAAGGAATAGACCACGATATGGGTGATACCCACATCATGCACAGGTCACTACTCGACTCTTAGGGACACCTTTCACAGCATCGCACACTACTGGAAAATATCCCAACCCACTCATTAAATACATGACCCAATAAGTCAGTAGAGGAATACATGGACACCTACTTCAGATTGCTACGTGCTGACTGCTTAGGCCACACAGTTCGTGGTAAACCACCTTTTGCGGACAAGCAAATTGTAAGGGCAAACAAATTAATCACTATTTAGAATACACAAAATAGCAATGGGTAAGTAACATGCAGAGATGACAACATTGTCACAGACATAAGAAGACACACCCGTCTCTAGGCATATCTTTCTAAAGGGAAATAAGACTTCCATAGTGAGAAAGAAACCTCTATGTACTAGATGTAGAAACCATGGTATTAAGACAGCACTGAGATACTCTAGAATTGACCAAACTAACTCAATCACTCAGAGACTGATTTTAGGTAAGGTACTTTGAATCATCATATTATGTTGAATTAGCAGCCATTGAGTCAGCAGTTAACTGGTCGGATACTCAAATTTCTCCTCGCCACTCCACCATGATACACATACATGTGCAGTGGAGACGACAAGATACCAGCAACCACACTGCCTTATTTTCTTTCCATTCCGTTTGATTCATATTAGATACATGCATGAGAACAATAAGCAATACGGCAAGAGATCAATTGAAAATTGACTGGAGACCCTTCTCCTCACCGCCTAGGTTATCTACATACATGTATAGCCTGGCATTTCAAAGGTTTATTTGTGATATATGTGAGAAATCATTCAAAACACCACCTGAATTAAATTTTAAAAAAAACAACAACAAAAAAATAGTACTGAAAAATGAATCCACCTCCAACTATATTGGCAATTAAACCGGTCATATGTACTGCAGACTATCTACACTAGCGCCCAGACACTACTAACCCAACAGTACTGACAGCACCTACACTGACTGCTATTGACCCATTGAGAATCATTCCGATGTATATGTAACACCTACAAAGCTAATTGAAGAGGACATGACGACAGATTGTAGTCATACATTGACCAGTGAGATTGAATGAGTATATCACACCATACAATGAAATTGAGGAAGGAGTTTTGCCATTTGTCAGTGGCCAAATCCATTGGCTCCACTCAATGAGACTGGGAGGAAAACCAGAAATAGTTCGTAAATAACAATCACACTTTAGACTCTCAGAATAGTAAAAATACTTGAAGTAGGATTGAAGCTAGACAATCAGTATACATTGCGCTCCGAGGGACAACTTGCACAAGTTAAAGAATTCGATATAGATGGATCAACTACATCTAGATAGGAGTCCAGATATGAACAGGCTCAACCTTTGGTAAGATTGTATGAGTAGGAAAGAAAGAACGGTGGAAATAGACATATTTAAATAAATACAAAGAAAAGGGCTACTCAAGCCATTTGGGTGAAAAAAGGAAACGAAAGTCTTATTTGGGTTGACTGCTTTTTGCAAGGACAGAAAAGAGTTCTCATGAAGAAAAATAGGAGAGGGATGCAGCACTGACAAGTGTAGAGTAAAAAAAATAGACTGAATTTTACCATAAGCCACACAAATGTAATTTCTTGAAAATACGGAGTGAGTATATCCAATTGATATGCTCTGACATTGTGTTAACAGTTAATACAGTTAGATGTCAATTATGACAATATATTCGTCAATAAGTAGACTGTTTTGTGGTAGCATTTGCGGGTCTTCTACTCTTCTTGTGCAAGTCCTTGACCCTGGTTAGCCTGCTTTGTCTCACTTTTCTGGTACCATTCATCCAGGTTATCCCACAACTTTACTCCTCTGTACAATGGGGACCACTTATAGAAGTCTCTTTTGGGCAGCTTTACCTCAAACTTAACCTTATTTGAGCTAAGTGTGGTTCTGTTCACATTATAAGGAACATGTAAGTGTTTGCCAGTTACAGAACACTTGTACAAAAAAGAGAGATGCAGTTTATCTCTTCTTCTTTCCAGATATAGAACACCACTTTGTTCATGCAGATCATCAAGACTCATGTCACGGACTGAGCAACGAAAGCAAATTCTGAGACCCAGATTCTGTAATCTTTGTAATTTGCCAAAGATCCTCCATGCAGGAAGCTGGCATAATCAAATAGACTTACAATAGTACATTTGTATACCAAGATGGCATCCTCCCTGGTTAGGTTATGTCGCATCTTTGCAAATCTAAAAAGCCTGTGATTTACCTTCCTAATGAGATCATTAATGGATTCCCTCATTGTCAAGGTTTCACCAATTCTAACTCCCAAATAGCAGTAGCTCTGGACTCTATTTAAACCTTGATTTAGGATTTTGGGCATCACTGCAGATTTAACTTTGCCTTTGCTCTCACTTAACATGTATTTTGTCTTATCACTATTCATTGTCAACCGCAGTTCTAGACATTTGTCTACAACTTGATCTAGATCACTTTGTAATTTTTCCAAGGCTGGAGTGGTCGATTTATCTGCACAGTAGAAGACCAAGTCATCTGCATACAACTTGCTAGTACAATGCTCTAGGTCTGAACCAAGATCATTTATATAGTAAATGAAAAGTAAAGGTCCCAGAACGAAACCCTGTGGAACCCCAAAAGGGACATGCTCCCAACCTGATTCGAAAGAGCCTATTTGAGTATACTGCTTTCTGTTGGTCAGATAGCTGACTAACCATCTATATTCATTGACCCCCAATTTCATATCTTTCAGCTTGTGGAGTAAGTATGAGTGGTCTATGGAATCAAACGCTTTGCGCAGATCTACAAAGCAAAGGGCTGTAACATCACCGTTGTCATGGTTTTCATATAGATCCTTGCTGAGCTCAAAGACTGCATCTCCAGTGCCAAGTCCCCTCCTATATCCAAACTGTCTATCTGAGATAGCATCTTGCCTATCCATGCATGAAGAGAGATGGCTATGCATGCATTTCTCAGCAATTTTTGAGACTACAGAAAGAAGTGAGATAGGCCTCCTTTAGGTTTCCACTTTATGGTATGGGAGCCACTCTGGCCTCCTTCCAGATTTCTGGGACCGTCCCTGTTGCAAATGACTGATTTAGTACATGTGTAAGCCCAGAACCTCTTTTAAATAACTGCACCTGATATCTCTCATACCTGATGTTTTTGAAGTGTTGATTTTACTTACTAGGATTTTTACTAATTCAGGATGAACTGCCAGACACTCATACACTCATACACCCTTGTGATATCTCCATTCCTCATTTGCATAATTTATGTAATTGTGATACATTGAAAGAAAGGCAAAGGAAAAGTATGGTCTGTATAATGTATAAACTGTCCCAAAGAGACTGTAATATGTTTAGGGACTGCAGGGTTCTAAGGAGTAATAGTAATATAAAACTAAAAGTAAGTAGAGCAAATTGCCTCTTGTATGAGCAGAGTCCACTGTATAGAGGAAACATATTGTGGAGAAAATTTAACCTTACAGTTCAAAAGGCAGAGACACGACTTGAATTTGTCAAAGCAATATGAGGTACAGTATTGTTAATATACCATACAAAAAATAGGTACATCAGTAATATCAGTGTGAGAGTAATGAATCTCTTTAAATTGATGCTTAAATACTGTTATGCTGTCAAAGTGAATATCGTCAACTATGTGATAGAGTATATGCCCTGCAGCAATGTGATATTGTATTTTTTAAGCTACTTATATGCGCGCATATAAGTGGTGATAAATGGGCAGTAGCAGTTCCCAATGTATTACCAGATGTCACCACTTTCATTCAGCTGTTATGTAACAGGTTCCTTCACTGGTGGCCTTGTAGTCGGCCATATTGCCTAGCCCCAGGATTATTTTGGTTATCAGTTGTACATAATTTTCATATTGTTGCTACTCGCGTTAAATCTAAAGACAATATTGTTCCTGACTTTTTGTCGCGCTGTACGGATAAAAGGTGTGCAAAAGGATTGCCTTCATTTCTGATAAATGACTTCTGCTGCAGGGGATGTCTTGACTCACAAACTACGGAAATACCAGTCACAGTGGATGGCTGGAGCCACGGAGCGTACTAGGAAGAGCCAATGGAACTCTTATTTGGAATTTTGCATATTATATGGTGTGCTTGTTCCATTCCCCGCTAGTATAGAAGTTGTGTTGTTATATGTTACACACTTGGCTGAGAGACTGCGCTACAGCTCTATTAAACAGTACCTAGGAGGACTTTGGGTGTTGCACAAGGTCCTAGGTTATTCACATGTCAATCCTAATACATTTGAACTCTACATCACTATGAGAGGTATTCGACGGACCCTAGGTGATCATGTGGACCAGGCGCGACCAGCGTCAGTGCAGGACTTAAAGCGTATTTATAAACTATTGGTTATGTCATGTTCTGAAGATGTGGCATTTTGGATCACTGTTATCATGTGCTTCAGGGGCTTATTACGTAAGTCCAATGTGGTTGAACAAGGACTGGCAGTCTGCTTGTCAGATTTGACCTGGGAAGTCTGGGGGGTCTCCGTCAGACTTCGCCGTACAAAGACTATTGTCTTGTTCATACCCTTCACATTCATCAATGACTCTATCTTCTGCCTTCATTATTACCTGACCTTGCTGTTATCTATGGTGAACTACCCATCCAGTGACTCACAAGTAGTGTCGTACATGAAAAATGGCCAATGGTGCCGTGGCAGTTACTCATGGTACTTAGGCAAATTGCACAAGTTGTGTGCCAAGTCAGGCATCGATAAGTTGTCTTCACACTCGTTACGAAGAGGAGGTGCATCGGCCTTGGCAGATGCAGGTTTCAGTCTATTGGACATCAAAAACATTGGTGATTGGAAATCATTGAGTGTGTTGCATTATTTGACAAAATCCAAACAAGCTCGTATCGATCTTGATCGGCGTATGGTTAGTGCCTTATTCGTGTAAAATCTGGTTATGTATGTTTTTTTTTGTTTTTTTTTTTGTTTTTCTCCATTCTGTTTGTTCGTGTTGGCCTGGTTATGTATGTTTATTGGCCAGGTCCAATAAAATATTCGCCCAAACTAGATTGGAGTTGTCATATGTCTATTTATAAGCTACTTATATGCGCGCATATAAGTGGTGATAAATGGGCAGTAGCAGTTCCCAATGTATTACCAGATGTCACCACTTCCATTCAGCTGTTATGTAACAGGTTCCTTCACTGGTGGCCTTGTAGTCGGCCATATTGCCTAGCCCCAGGAAGGACCACCGGTCTCACATTGGAGATTTTTTTTCTTTCTTCTTGTGTTACTTAGGCCTGGTTATGTATGTTTATTGGCCAGGTCCAATAAAATATTCGCCCAAACTAGATTGGAGTTGTCGTACGTCTATTTATCCCGTAAAACTGTACTCTATATGGTATTTATTTTCTTCTCTCACTTCTTTGTTTTTTGGCTTATGAATGAGAAAATTACTTGTAAATATTATTAAGCCAAATAAAAATATTCAAACTCAAACTCAATGTGTGTTTTTCTGCTAACCTGACCATTGTTTGAAATTTCAAGTTTGATACGTCATAAAGTGTGTTTTTCTCTCAACATAACTCTTTTCTGAAATTCACATTGCAAAGTCCCAGATTGCATTTTCTCCTAACTTGTCCCAATTCCAAATTGATTTGAGTCCAAGCCAAAATAAGCATTTTCCAACAATGTGGCATTTTCTTGCGAAACTGACCATTCTTGCAAAATTTGAAATATCACACTTTTGATAACCTGACCCCTAATCCCCTATCTCACACATCCTCCACCAATGCCACATGGAATATGTCAGTCCCAATGGTAAAAGATACCTGTCAAGGGTCTTTTGGATGAGTTCACAGTTTGACAGCATCAAGTTGAAAATCACTTTTGACTTTTTCTCTTTAACTGTGCAAATTTCCAAATGCCATGTTAAAAGATATCAGTCACAAGTTGTTTTGCATGGGTTGAAAGATTGACAGCACCTATTTTTACATTGATAATCTCTTTGGATTTTCATTTACATTTCATTTTTGAAAGTTGATTTTATTTTTCAATTCACATTTTGACCCTCCTGGCCCACTGTACATATCTCATCAAGTTAAATCTGTAAGATCGAAGGTACCCTAACTTGAATAACAGAGATATATTGAGTTTACTAATACCCACACGGGCATCTTTCCAGCCATCCTCACTCCACACTTAGTAGCTTGGAATTATGAGAATAAATAACATGAATGTCAAACCTGTACAAAAAGAAATCTTCATATCCTCGTAAACTACTACTGCAGGTTATATGTGCATTGTATAACCTTAGTGTATGGCACTTTGTGCTCTTTGTACATGCACCTCCAAAGCTCCCCCCCCACTTTAACAACCTGCCTTGTACTGACCGGCAGGGCAAGCTGTGAATGAGGGGGAGGGGTAGTTGGGAGTGTGGGGGAGCGGGATGATGCGGGCGTCCCTGGCAGTGAGGACGCACTTCTGAGCTCAGGGTGTGCTATACCCTGTATATAGTGGAGGATAACCCTGGTTTCTGTCTCATACCACTATCCAATCTATAGGATATACCAAACTAGATGAGCCTTTTATAGTAAAGATTATCCTGTGGAATGGACTATTACAATTAGGTATATGATTCTAATATAAGCTTAGGTTTTAAATGGACATTTAATGTTTGGTTATCAATCATCATATTCTATATAGTCTAACATAGGGCACATGGCCGAAATCATTCTGGCCCCTGGTCACATGGCCCCCGGTCACATGGCAGAAAACATTATGACCCCTCATCCACATGGCCCCTGGTCACATGGCCGAACTATGGGGTTGTATACTACATGTACCAGTACAAGCCCAGTACAATACGATCCTGTACAACCCTGTAGAATCTCAGTATGATCTCTGTTCAACCCTGTACGATCCTGTACAATCCCTGTACGATCCTGTACAACCCTGTACGATCATGTACGCTCCCTGTATAATCTCTGTACGATCCTGTACAATCCCTGTATGATCCTGTATTACCTATGTACAATCTCTGTACGATCCTGTAAAATCTCTGTACAATCTCTGTACGATCCCTGTATAATATCTGTACTTTAAATGTAAACTGTTTCTGTGAACTTCTTAAATATCTTATAAGTTTAATCTGCAACCCTGATGAATGACTTGCCAGGACGGCATTCATACAGAACTTGTACTATTCACACAGTCCTCAAGGGTCGTTGTGATTCAAGGCGATTCAATGATGGCAAAGGGACTAATTGTGATTGCATTGGTTCATCGTGCATCTTTAAGACAAATGAACATAATGCCTAGAGGGTGATGCAGCCCTTCCACATGAAGCTGCTACTGCTAACTAGAGCTAATTTCCCGTGTCATGCATCTTTCTGTCATTTCTTTATCTACAGGACAAACGATAAGGTCACATGTCAAGTTATCAGGCAGTCACATTCCCAGTCACTGACTTTTACTACGTTTGATTCCGAATCAATTTTAGTAGAAGTCTAATCTCAAAGTGAATACTTGGAATCAATGTTCTCTTCAAGGTGAGGACTCTGATGGTGTAATAAAAAAAACAAATCTTCAGCATCTTTACCATAAAGTAATGCCCTTTTCAAATGTCTAATGAGAATGGCCAGGTGGGCTGATTCAGAACCCAGGGGGGGGGGGTACTCAGGGTCAGAAGTGGTACCCACTGCAAACCAACCCCCAGAACCGGGACCGGTGAGCTGAGGCTAAGCCTCAAAAACAGGGACCGGTCTTTGTCTGCACCTTCAACAAAGGGGACCAGTATATTTCATGAGTACCCCTACCAACCTATTTTTTTAGGCTTCCCTGTATCAAAGAATCCATAAAAATCACATTTATTTTAATGAGAGCACTGTTCTAAATCCTTAGCATTTCACACCTGAGTGTGAGACAAGCATCCTGTATACATGTAGTAAGGTGTCAGCTTTCTGTGGCTGTGAAGGGGGTGGCCTAAACAGGGGACCTGCCAATCCTCTAGAGCTGAAATAGCTGAAGTAGGTAGGAACTTTGAGTGACTACCCCCCCCCCCCCGGATTCTGAGTTTTTTTGTGATTTTATTTTGAATTGATTTAAATTTATTTGGTGTAGGTAATGCAGATTTGTATATACCTACAACAATCCAGAAGGTGTTTAAGAAGTATATCTAGGACCAGCAATATTGAGAGGTATCAGAACCGGAATATCCAGAAAAAGCACCCAAAATCACAGAGGTCGTGTAATAACGGCAAATATCTGTGTGTTACATGGGTAGCAGTGGTAAAAGAATAGTGTGGGTGAAATATCGATTGCTATTTGTGAGTGAGCTAACACAGCCCATATGGAGAGTGGACTATGACAAGTCCTTATAAAGTCCACACAAATGCCCAACACTACCATTGCATGGGGGGCTATGTTTCGAAATAACCTCCTTGAATTACCTTTCGTCACACTAAAATGAATTACTATTAGCCAAGCTGAGGTGCCATCCTAGCTGGTTTGTTCAATAATCAATCCCCCCCACTAATATCAATGATTAAATCATTAATAATTATTTCTAGTTGGTTCTAATGTAATCCATGTGTACTTTTTATGTAGAAATACTTCTTAAACACTTTCTGGATTATTGTAGGTATATACAAATCTGCACAACCTACACCAAATAAATTCAAAATAAAATCACAAAAAACTCGGAATCTGGGGGGGATAGTCACTCAAAGTTCCTACCTACTTCAGCTATTTCAGCTCTAGAGGATTGGCAGGTCCCCTGTTTAGGTCCCCCCCTTCACAGCCACAGAAAGCTGAAACTTACTACATGTATACAGGATGCTTGTCTCGAACTCAGGTGTGAAAAGCTAAGGATTTGGAAGAGTGCTCTCATTACAAAATGGGATTTTGATGGGTTCTTTGATACAGGGAAGCCTAAAACAATAGGTTGGTAGGGGTACTCATGAAATTTACTGGTCCCCTCAGTTGGAGGTGCAGACTGATACCGGTCCCTGTTTTTGAGGCTTAGCCTCAGCTCACCAGTCCTGGTTCTGGGGGTTGGTTTGCAATGGGTACCACTTCTGACCCTGAGTACCCCCCCCCCTCTGGGCTCGGAATCCGCTCACCTGGCCATTCTCATTAGACATTTGAAAAGGGCATAACTTTATGGTAAGGATGCTGAAGATTTGTTTTTTTATTACACCATCAGAGTCCTCACCTTGAAGAGAACATTGATTCCAAGTATTCACTTTGAGATTAGACTTTTACTAAAATTGATTTGGAATCAAACATAGTAAAAGTCAGTGAGTGGGAATGTGACTTCCTGATAAGTTGACATGTGACCTTATCGTTTGTCATGTAGATGAAGAAATGAAAGAAAGATGCATGATATGGGAAATTAGCTCTAGTTAGCAGTAGTGGCTTCATGTAGAAGGGCTGCATCACCCTCTAGGCATTATGTTCATTTGTCCTAAAGATGCAAGATGGACCAATGCAATCGCTTTGCCATCATTGCATCGCCTTGAATCCTGACGACCCTTGAGGACTGTGTGAATAGTACAAGATCTGTATGAATGCCGTCCTGGCAGGTCATTCATCAGGGTTGCAGATTAATTTTATAAGATATTTAAGAAGTTCACAGGAACAGTTTACATTTAAAGTACAGAGATTATACAGAGATTGTACAGAGATTGTACAGGATCGTACAGAGATTGTACATAGGTCATACAGGGATTGTACAGGATCGTACAGAGATTATACAGGGAGCGTACATGATTGTACAGGGTTGTACAGGATCGTACAGGGATTGTAGAGGATCGTACAGGGTTGAACAGGATTGTACTGAGATTCTACAGGGTTGTACAGGATCGTATTGTACTGGGCTTGTACTGGTACATGTAGTATACAACCCCATAGTTCGGCCATGTGACCAGGGGCCATGTGGATGAGGGGTCATAATGTTTTCTGCCATGTGACCATGGGTCATGTGACCAGGGGCCAGAATGATTTCGGCCATGTGCCCTATGTTAGACTATATAGAATATGATGATTACTAACCAAATATTAAATGCCCATTTAAAACCTAAGCTTATATTAGAATCGTATACTTAATTGTAATAGTCTATTCCACAGGATAATCTTTACTATAAAGGCTCCTATAGATTGGATAGTGGTATGAGACAGAAACCATGGTTATCCTCCACTATATACAGCTAAGTAAAGTACCTGGTAGTGTAAATAATAAACACAACAGGTAGCCCTGGATATTCTTCAGGTTGGAGCTAGTCTACACACACCACCACAGTGTAGACATGGGAGACCATATATAGTTATTGATCCTCTATTAGCACCGGTCTGAGCAACAGATGAAAAGATATCACGCCCTGAGCTCAGAAGTGTGTCCTCACTGCCAGGGACGCCCCCATCACCCCCCCCCCCACACTCCCAACTACCCCCCCCCTCATTCACAGCTTCCCCTGCCGATCAGTATACAAGGCAGGTTGTTAAAGTGGGGGGGGGGGGCTTTTGAGGTGCATGTACAAAGAGCACAAAGTGCCATACACTAAGGTTATATAAGAGTGGCTTCCTAAACAATGCACTTATAAGCTGCAGTAGTAGTTTACTAGGGTATGTCAATTTTTTTTGGTACAGGTTTGACATTCATGTTATTTATTCTCATAATTCCAAGCTACTAAGTGTGGAGCGAGGATGGCTGGAAAGATGTCCATGTGGGTATTAGTAAACTCAATATATCTCTGTTATTCAAGTTAGGGTACCTTCGATCTTGCAGATTTAACTTGATGAGATATGTACAGTGGGCCAGGAGGGTCAAAATGTGAATTGAAAAATAAAATCAACTTTCAAAGATGAAATGTAAATGAAAATCCAAAAGTGATTATCAATGTGAAAATAGGTGCTGTCAATCTTTCAACCCATGCAAAACAACTTGTGACTGATATCTTTTAACATGGCATCTGGAAATTTGCACAGTTCAAGAGAAAAAGTCAAAAGTGATTTTCAACTTGATGCTGTCAAACTGTGAACTCATGCAAAAGACCCTTGACAGGTATCTTTTACCCTTGGGACTGACATATTCCATGTGGCATTGGTGGAGGATGTGTGAGATTAGGGGTCAGGTTATCAAAAAGTGTGCTATTTCAAATTTTGCAAGAATGGTCAGTTTCGCAAGAAAATGCCACATTGTTGGAAAATGCTTATTTTGGCTTGGACTCAAATCAATTTGGAATTGGGACAGTTTAGGAGAAAATGCAATCTGGGACTTTGCAATGTGAATTTCAGAAAAGAGTTATGTTGAGAGAAAAAGACACTTTATGACGTATCAAACTTGAAATTTCAAACAATGGTCAGGTTAGCAGAAAAACACATGTTGAGTAATTTTCTCATTCATAAGCCAAAAAACAAAGAAGTGAGAGAAGAAAATAAATACCATATAGAGTACAGTTTTACGGGAAAAAACACAATATCACATTGCTGCAGGGCATATATACTCTATCACATAGTTGACAACAGGGACTTATGATATTCACTTTGACAGCATAACAATATTTAAGCATCAATTTAAAGAGATTCATTACTCTCACACTGATATTACAGATGTACCTATTTTTGTATGGTATATTAACAATACTGTACCTCATATTGCTTTGACAAATTCAAGTTGTGTCTCTGCCTTTTGAACTGTAAGGTTAAATTTTCTCCACAACATATTTCCTCTATACAGTGGACTCTGCTCATACAAGAGGAAATTTGCTCTACTTACTTTTAGTTTTATATTACTATTACTCCTTAGAACCCTGCAGTCCCTAAAAATATTACAGTCTCTTTGGGACAGTTTATACATTATACAGACTAAAATTTTCCTTTGCCTTTGTTTCAATGTATCACAATTACATAAATTATGCAAATGAGGAATGGAGATATCACAAGGGTGTATGAGTGTATGAGTGTCTGACAGTTCATCCTGAATTAGTAAAAATCCTAGTAAGTGAAATCAGTTAAGCATCAATAGTTGATGCGAGTATTGATCACTAGGGAAGCCTAGTCCCCACACCTGTACAGGTAGACTGGTGCAGGTGTGCTGACCCAGTTAGTGCTTCACCCTGCACGCTGCAGGCCTGCTGCTAGCTCCATGTTGGTCACAAATTTTTTGGCTATTTTCACTATTTGCTGGGCCATAATGGCTGTAAAATGTGATGCGTGTGGGCAAGACTACCATGGGAACTCGAGGGCCTGTCCAAATTGTACGTGCCCGAACCCTAGATGGAAGTCGGGACATGACATGGTAAGTCATGACACACCAAAAGACACATTGTCATTCAACCATGACGAGGACGTGACAGGGGACAGGAGCGACGGAGTGACCAGTACAAACACCACGATCCCCGACAACAAGGCACAGCGCCCGGGCAGCATAGCTCGGCCCCGGGAGATGACACAGCAGAGCCAAATGAAGATTTATTAGCAGAAATCTGGGCAGAAGAATCACGCAGGGTGGAAATCAAAAAGCTGTCCAAAAGACAGGAGCTACAATTAGAATTGGCATTGATTCGGGCTGAAAATAAAAGGACGATCAGGGATCTCAATGACGGCATTCAGGCATGGCAAGGTGCTATGTCAATTTATGGCGATGGGGTGAAAGGTCTGCAAGGGACAGTTCACCCCAATGCCACTCCTATGGATATAGCCATGAACCGTCCACCTGATGGTCTTAATGACAGAGACAACTCACCTCATGATGGCCAAACGGTCCAATTGGGCCCAAGCGTCTCCGGGACATCGCTGGTACCCGGCGATCAAGCTTTAGCAAGCCAGGAACAAGCGAAACTAAATATTTGCTGCGGAGGCTAAGATGGCGGACCGGGCCTTCCTGTTGACAGTCTCCAGGCATCTGGCACAGCTATTACAGGCCAAATAGGCCTGCCGCAGGCTCCAATTGTCAACAAATTGTTCTACAAGCCCTCAGCTGGTATGTTCCATGAAATTTCTAGCCCAAACATGCCCAATAATGTGCAAAAAAGCTCAGGAGATCCATCGCTCAGCGGAGGACCAGTTGTCAACAAAGCCTCCGGTGGTCGCACGCTCACCAAAGGTGCAAGTTATCAAAAATATCTGTTGTGGAGGCAAGGTAAATTAGTTGGCAATGCTAAATCTGGTGTAAATAAAGGTGTTATTACTGCGCCTCAGGGTTCTTGACCGCTAGGTGGGACTGAAGGACCCACACCTATTGGGGAAGGTAGTACTCCTTTGCTTTTGGCTGAACCTACTAGTAGACCTCACCGCATTATTCACAACGGAAGTGTATATGAACTATCTAGACCAGCTGTACCTGCACCACCCAAGAGAGTTATCCACCAGGGCCAAGTTTATGAGTTAGTTGAATCACCTACAGCTACCCCCCAATTGGCAGCGGCTCAACAGACGCTTCAGACAGGATTATCTACATCGTCACTAGGCCTTCTAGATGGAGATACCAGCAATTTGTTTACGGCTAAACAAGTTCAAGGTATGCCTGACCAGGATTGGTTAAATGATTTTAAAATGCTGTCAGATACTACAAAAGGCAAGCATTCCACTAATAAGTTACGCCCTGACTTCTACATTGATGTTGACAAGAAATTCGAAGAAATGAGTGTTCAAGAGCTGGTCAATGGCATGAACTGTGTTGCGGACTACATAAGTAATTCCAATCTCCCCAGGGTCAGTCTAGATGGCTACAGAGCACATATGCGATTTGTGTCATTAAAGGCTCAAGGAAATGCTTTCTCATCCAAAGCGCTCTCTAAATATGATCATAAGGTAGTGACAGATGTGATAGAAGGCAAATTGGCTGATTTTGAGGCAGGGTACAAACCAGCCTGACCCAGCATATGTGGGTCGTAGAGAATTTATCCAATCCCAATTCCAATTCACAGGATAAGACCAGCACCAAGAAAAGACGCCGGCGTCAGCGGGGACAGCGTTCTGACAACTACACCGCTGGTTGGCCTACCGATGTGTGCTGGAAGTGGAATCTCGGGTCTTGCGACTATGACCCATGTTATAAAAAACATGCCTGTGCTACATGTAGGGGGCAACACAAGAATAGGTTCTGCAAGAATGATGATTCCAATGCTGCTAGCGCTGCTCCGCAACAGTCTTCGGGCCCTCATGATAAGCAGGATAAACACAAGCCATGACTGGATGACTTATGTTGGCTGTGGCTGGGGAGTGAAAATAGAATTACATGTGCACCATCATTATCAAATTTGTTGAGCACCTATGTTGATTTTGCTCCTTTGTGGGACTGTAATATTCCTTTGTTTGTCCAAGGCGTATGCGCTCAATTTAAACCGTGCGGCTGGCGCAAAATGTTATCAGGTGGTGATGACCAGGTGTTCGGTAAAGATGCTTGGGATATTAATTCTCACTATTTATTAGATGGCGTCCTACACGGCTTCAAGCTGGTGGACCCTGGTGCCCCCGTTGAAGGATATTTCTGTAAAAATTATTCTTCGGCCACTAATGACGCTTTCAGTGCTATTGACGCCATCGTATCAAACGAGTTAGAGAGTGGTAAATTGTCTGTTGTTAAGGAACAACCAAAGTGCATTCATGCACTAGGTGCGGTCACCAAATCCGGTGGGGGTTATCGTCCAATTACTGATGCTAGTAGGCCTTTAGAAAAAAGCATTAACAATTATAAATATGGATCAGACCTTCATTCATTTAGCTATAAGTCAATTGACAAGGTTTCGGCCCTGATGACACCCGGCTGTTTCATGGCAGTAACAGACATCAAAAGTGCGTATGGGATGGTTTTGATAAGGCCTGACGATAGAACCCATCAGGGTTTATTCTGGAATGGTGAATTTATCCAGGACAATTTCATGAGTTTTGATACGAGAGCAGCACCGTACATCTTTAATATCATTTCTGAACGGTCGCTCGCTATATGACTGCTAGTGGTTTCTCCTGTCTGATTTATTTAGATGACTTTATTGTTCTTGGAACCGCTTATGAGGAATGTAAAAATTCTCAGCTCTATCTACATGCTACTTTACGCTCTCTAGGTTTCTATATAGCCTATGATAAGGTTAGCTCACCATCACAGGTCCAACGCTACCTGGGTATCAAGCTAATGTCAATGGACCATTCTGGGTATTATTATTATTTTTCGTATTTACTAATTCCTTCGCCATATAAAACCCAAGCTCTGCTCATGATCCATACTCAACAATCTCCTGCATTCCTCAATAGGAACCAGGATCCTTTAGTCATCACAAACACATTTCCTCCATGAGGCTCTGTGACATAATGTAGACGGATGTAATAACATTCCAATCATATCTACACCCACACAGCCCCGTTGGAGGATGTGGGATCCACCTGTGGTGCCATATTTGGAATGAGAGAATATTTCACAATCTTCTCTCAATCCTCATCAACATGATTAACGCACAGGTGGCAATCTCTCCCTATGACACATGTCCCTATTTCATTGAGCCACGTGTATAGAATATTTCACAACGCTGCGAGCTGCTCAAGTCCTTCATATAAAAGGCAGCTTGAGCAGCTCCCAATCATCTCTCCCAACTTACACCTTACACCTATACCTAGAACCTATGACAGGTTGAGCTATAGGATCGGAGGCAGAGCTTAGATCTTGGCAAGTGTTATCATTGTTACCACCTTTATGAAACACTCATGTCAGCTATGCAATAAAAGGATCAACTGAACTTCCCTGGATTCCGTGTACATTCACTTCACCACATGTAACCGTCCGTTGACACAATGGTGGATGAACCCTCCAAGAATATCCCACTACCAACCTCTCATTAAACATGAGCAATAGTGAGACATCACCTAAGGAGCCAGCTTCAAAACAACGCACCTTTACATCACCTGGGCTAAACGCGCCCAACCAACCCACAAGTGATACTACACATCACCTCCAGAGGCAAACTTCATCTCCAGACGCACTGACATTGGATCCAGTTTTACCTATAGCACTGCAGGCCCACGTATTACAACCTGTGAGTACCGGTATTGAGCAATTTTCCTCTACAATAGTGGATCACAATACTGGAGCACACACCAGTACGCCAGTATCACTACCTGCACCAGGATTAGACATCACCTTACCTGGTTACTCACAAGTAAATTCACCGCCACTAAGACTTTCTGGTATAACTAGCCCAACCTCTGAAGTACCAATGGACAATACACAGAGCCACTTGTACCTCGATCCACACCTGGAGGACAGAACACCAGAGCTTCAAGCCGCCCTCCAGGATATCACTCCCCCACAACCCACAACACCTAGTGCACCTGCATCTGCAGCACAACCTAACCCAGGTGTAACTTCACATAAACTACCAGTTTGTGAGGAGCCAGTGGTTGTGGACACAGACTCTGACGCTTCCCTAGACCCTGATTACTGGAGAGACAGAATCGGATCAGCAGTTTCTAGGTGGAGAGCAGCCTATGAAAACGGTGTAGGCAGGGTTTCCAATAACGACTCTGGACACCCGGTAGGAGACAATCCAAACTTCTCACTCAACATTAATAGACTATTGGATGAGTGGCTTGACCCTACTGTTACCCAGCCAAACCGATACCAATCCACTTCTGAAGAGGAGGACCTGTACCCCCCACCTGTGTACACACCTACACAGCCACTTAGAACCAGGTCAGTGGACTCACCATCCAGACAAGGCTCTAGATTTAGAAGGAGGGCCCAATCAAGTTCACCTCTTAGAAGAAGAACCCCCACTGGTTACAGACTACTGAGAAGTGTGGACGGAGCTACAAGCAGATCTCATCTCGTAGCTACAACCCGGCTACTCAATAGAGGCAATAGGACGCCTTACAACTCACCTCACCTTATCGGTTCACCTGGAGAAGATACTGAAGTAACCTTTCCCCGCCGACCCAATATGGCAATGTCCCGAGGTCAGCCCCCTCAGTATGACCAGGAGGACATGAGGAGAAGTCTTGTCAGGGACTGTACTAACGCTGTTAGTGGATCTCTCTCTGAGCTATTAGCCAAACATGTGAGCACCCTATCCACTGAAATTAAAAATCATGGACAGGAACACTCAGATCAGTTGGCTAGAGTACACCTCAGGTTAGATGACATGGAACGCTGGAAGGAGCATGTGGAAAGCAACACCCCCCACAATTTCAGGCAGGCAGAACAAGGCAATATGGAAGTTCTCAGAAGATCCGAGGATTTCACATATCAAATGACTGACCAGCTCAGCAAAAACATGGACTCAATGAGGCTTGACCTAATGAGAGCCATTCAAAGCCATTCTAACAATGCCGACACCACCAACTCCAACCAAACTGCCACCAGCGCCCAAGGCAATTCAGGACACACACAATCCACTCCTCCTTACCCCACGGCACCTGACTACAGCACCAGCCATAATGACATGACAGGAGCAAGGCTGAGCCCACCACATGCCTTCAGAGACAACAGTAACCAAAACACAGCATCACATGCACTACATCAATCTCCAGCAGCTAGCGCACCAAACACCCACCAGGGGGCGACAACATCTTGTAACACAGCGCCTAATCTAAACCAACACGGTGGCCATGTGGTTAATGGTGTTTACAGTCCCCAAGGACAAACAAGCAACCACTCTGGACTACCATATCCTCCTAGGTATGATCATATAGCACACTCTACACCGGTAGTGCACCAGGGAGGATACCATGGCGCTGAGTATACCAGATTTTCCCCTAGTAGAATGGACAGCGACAAGCTCACATCTGCCCAGTTAGGCTCATTCAACAAACCTGAACCCTTTGACAAACCGACACCCTGCAGCAAAATTTCTGACTGAATTTAAATTCTTCATAAGGAATGTGCACGCCAAGAGGCCCGACCTACATGCAACTTGCCTGTACACTTTTCTCAAAGGGAGGGCAGCTCAGTGGTTTTTCAGCAACATAATGGACAAGCCCATCATGCAAAACAATGACGCTGTCTATGAAGCTTTCTTGGCGAGATTTGGCACTCCCGACCTCAGTACCATCCTCAAGGGATACAGAGCCAGGAAACAGAAGCCAAATGAAACCACTGAGGACTATCTTGCAGACATGACCATGTTGTTGTCCAACAGCAGCCTGGACGAGGCTTCACAAGTGGACTACCTTGTAAATGGCCTCAGACCCGAGCTGAAAAATGTTGTTGTAGCTAAGTCTCCCAAGACCTTGCTGGAAGCTGAACAATTAGCCATAAATCAAGAACTGAACCTCGAGGCCATAAAAATTGCTCAGAATAGCTCAGCAGAGTTATGTGCAGTAGGCTACAACAAGGATGACAACAGATCCAGAAAGGATAAATATCAGCGCGACCACAAGAAAGAAGACAGACTGCCCAGTAGTAACTACAACAAACAGTATGAAAATAAATTCAAAAACAGTTACAGAGGAAGGTCCAAGTCTTCAGACAGATCCAATCCCAAGGACTACAGATCTAATTCCAAAAATAGATCCGACTATAAGTCCCCAGGAAGAGATAGGTCAAAAGACAGATCAGAACAAAGGTCAAGATCCTCCGATAGCAATAAAAGTTTTGTCTTCATACCAGTTGCTGGACAGCCAAATAACAATAAAAATGTCTCCTTCATGGTCCCAGCTGACTTCACCATCCCAGACAATTGGGTACAACAGTCATTGAAGAAATCCAGAGATCCAAGCCCAGGCAGGAACTACTCCAGAAGCCATTCAGGGTCTCAGTCTGAGGCCGACAATGACAGCCCCAATAATACACAAGATGAATAGGGATCAGGGGAAGGCACTCAAGCACCTAGTGACCCCGACCCCACCCGGACCACGACCATCAAATTATCCAAGGACACTTCTCGAGATGCTGATGCAGAAATGAATTCAGTAGACTCCCAATCATCCAGTTCGAATTATACCAACTTCTTGAATACCAATGAGAATTCAGACTCCAGTGATGACTAGGACGAGTATGAGGACCAGAGCCAGAGGACTTCAATCCTGAAACTGAGGATCAAATCTGAGCAGTATGGGCAGCAAGGTAAGGCCATTTACGTTGATACAGAATTAACCAAAGGTGCAGTTTCTGTAGACATAAATAACCACTTGTATAGAGCTCTTGTTGACTCCGGCACCTCACTTTCTTTTATTAGCCAAAAAATGGCTGACAAAATCGCGAACACTCCAAATTTCAGACACGGGAGACGCGCGCAACTGACAGTTTTATTGGCTGATAAAACCCCCATCCAAGTAAATCACTCCATGACTGTAACATTCCTCATTGGTGGCCATGAATTCAGATCCAGATTCCATGTGGTACCTGAACTGAACCATCCCCTAATTTTAGGAGTAAACTTCATGACCAAATACAAAGCCAAAATTTCCTTTGGACCGACTCCCCCATCGCCCAACTACATCAGGGCAAACAAAAATGTTGATATTCCACCAAACACTGAAGCCACTTTCAACGCGGTTGTGATAGGGAATAGCAACATTGTGGGAGCCCACCACATGCCTTCAGAGACAACAGTAACCAAAACACAGCATCACATGCACTACATCAATCTCCAGCAGCTAGCGCACCAAACACCCACCAGGGGGCGACAACATCTTGTAACACAGCGCCTAATCTAAACCAACACGGTGGCCATGTGGTTAATGGTGTTTACAGTCCCCAAGGACAAACAAGCAACCACTCTGGACTACCATATCCTCCTAGGTATGATCATATAGCACACTCTACACCGGTAGTGCACCAGGGAGGATACCATGGCGCTGAGTATACCAGATTTTCCCCTAGTAGAATGGACAGCGACAAGCTCACATCTGCCCAGTTAGGCTCATTCAACAAACCTGAACCCTTTGACAAACCGACACCCTGCAGCAAAATTTCTGACTGAATTTAAATTCTTCATAAGGAATGTGCACGCCAAGAGGCCCGACCTACATGCAACTTGCCTGTACACTTTTCTCAAAGGGAGGGCAGCTCAGTGGTTTTTCAGCAACATAATGGACAAGCCCATCATGCAAAACAATGACGCTGTCTATGAAGCTTTCTTGGCGAGATTTGGCACTCCCGACCTCAGTACCATCCTCAAGGGATACAGAGCCAGGAAACAGAAGCCAAATGAAACCACTGAGGACTATCTTGCAGACATGACCATGTTGTTGTCCAACAGCAGCCTGGACGAGGCTTCACAAGTGGACTACCTTGTAAATGGCCTCAGACCCGAGCTGAAAAATGTTGTTGTAGCTAAGTCTCCCAAGACCTTGCTGGAAGCTGAACAATTAGCCATAAATCAAGAACTGAACCTCGAGGCCATAAAAATTGCTCAGAATAGCTCAGCAGAGTTATGTGCAGTAGGCTACAACAAGGATGACAACAGATCCAGAAAGGATAAATATCAGCGCGACCACAAGAAAGAAGACAGACTGCCCAGTAGTAACTACAACAAACAGTATGAAAATAAATTCAAAAACAGTTACAGAGGAAGGTCCAAGTCTTCAGACAGATCCAATCCCAAGGACTACAGATCTAATTCCAAAAATAGATCCGACTATAAGTCCCCAGGAAGAGATAGGTCAAAAGACAGATCAGAACAAAGGTCAAGATCCTCCGATAGCAATAAAAGTTTTGTCTTCATACCAGTTGCTGGACAGCCAAATAACAATAAAAATGTCTCCTTCATGGTCCCAGCTGACTTCACCATCCCAGACAATTGGGTACAACAGTCATTGAAGAAATCCAGAGATCCAAGCCCAGGCAGGAACTACTCCAGAAGCCATTCAGGGTCTCAGTCTGAGGCCGACAATGACAGCCCCAATAATACACAAGATGAATAGGGATCAGGGGAAGGCACTCAAGCACCTAGTGACCCCGACCCCACCCGGACCACGACCATCAAATTATCCAAGGACACTTCTCGAGATGCTGATGCAGAAATGAATTCAGTAGACTCCCAATCATCCAGTTCGAATTATACCAACTTCTTGAATACCAATGAGAATTCAGACTCCAGTGATGACTAGGACGAGTATGAGGACCAGAGCCAGAGGACTTCAATCCTGAAACTGAGGATCAAATCTGAGCAGTATGGGCAGCAAGGTAAGGCCATTTACGTTGATACAGAATTAACCAAAGGTGCAGTTTCTGTAGACATAAATAACCACTTGTATAGAGCTCTTGTTGACTCCGGCACCTCACTTTCTTTTATTAGCCAAAAAATGGCTGACAAAATCGCGAACACTCCAAATTTCAGACACGGGAGACGCGCGCAACTGACAGTTTTATTGGCTGATAAAACCCCCATCCAAGTAAATCACTCCATGACTGTAACATTCCTCATTGGTGGCCATGAATTCAGATCCAGATTCCATGTGGTACCTGAACTGAACCATCCCCTAATTTTAGGAGTAAACTTCATGACCAAATACAAAGCCAAAATTTCCTTTGGACCGACTCCCCCATCGCCCAACTACATCAGGGCAAACAAAAATGTTGATATTCCACCAAACACTGAAGCCACTTTCAACGCGGTTGTGATAGGGAATAGCAACATTGTGGGAAAAACTGGATTGACTGAGAACTCAGGTTCTACCCTACCGGTACTTATTAAGCACGCCATAGTTAAACCTAGATCAGACCTTAAAATAGTACCAGTAACAGTAGCTAACCCAAATGACTTCCCCATCAAGATAAAAAGACACATGAACCTCGGTGTATTTAGACTTTTCAACATCAAAAAGGCTGTACCCATTGGTGCACTCAATAGCACCCATTCACTCAACAGTGTAACAACAGAAAAGGACTTATTCCCAATCAATTGTGGAGAGGATCCCATGGACCAACTCCCCAAAGGGAATGAACCTTTGAAGTATAAAATCTGTGAAAAACTCTCTGAAATTCAAAGGCAACAGATCAAAAACATCGTTGAGGCCAATAGGCAAGCCTTTGTCCTAAATGAAAGCGCCATAGGTCTCAATGTAGAAAATGAAGTTAAACTGGAATTAAAACCAGACTTCAAACCCTGCAACAGACCGTCGTATAGGATGTCCCCTCACAAAGAAATTTTTCAAAGGGAACTCCTGAAGAAACATTTAGAACAGGGGATAATAGAAGAGTGTACCAAGCTTCTTGTGAGTGGAACTCACCTGCCTTTTTAGTGCCGAAACCACAAGGCGACAGGTCAGTAGCCTCTGGCTGGAGAATTGTAGTTGACTACAGATGGGTAAATGAGAATTTAAAAACTTTCTCTTACTCATTCCCCAGAGCTGACGACCTCATGCAGCAAATAGGCAGAACGGGCGCCAAATATTTTTCCAAATTGGACGTCTACAGCGCCTACCACCAGATTCCCCTAGCAGAAGAATCTAGGCCACTTACCACTTTCTCTGCCAATGGCACGAGATACATGGCCAAAGTTCTCCCTATGGGACTCAAAACTTCAGGCCTATCTTTTATGAATGTAATGGAACAACTCCTCATGAAATGCAAGTATAAAAATGCTGTAGCATATGTGGACGATGTGGCCATTTACAGCCCCACGTGGGAAAGGCACTTACAAGATCTGGACGAGGTTTTAAAACTTTTTATCAGAGGAAACATCAAACTGAAATCAGAAAAATGCGAATTTGGAACTACCAAAATGGAATTTTTGGGTTTCAATGTAGACCAGCATGGTTTGTCACCATCCCCGGACAAAATAGGACCTGTCAAAACCTTCCCCCCACCTAAAAACATCCATGATCTTAGATGTTTCAATGGTATGGCGCAGTTTTACAAAAGGTTCATCAGAGGTTTTGCTCATGTCATGAAGCCCCTTTATGAGACGACAAAAAGCACCTTTAAATGGACCACTGAGTGTCAGAGAGCCTTTGAGAAAATTAAAGCTGCTATCTGTACTGAAGCTGTGCTGAAATTCCCGGACTATAACAGACCTTTTGTCATTTTTACCGACTCAAGCAACTACAGCTTAGGGGCTGTAATCACTCAGGTAGATGACTATGGTTTCTATAGACCAATTGAATTTGCAGGGAGAGGTTTGACACCTCAAGAGTCTAGGTATGGGATAACTGATAAAGAACTGTTGGGAATAGTTTTTGCAGTCAAAAAGTTCCACCATTATGTGGATGGAACTCACTTCAAAGTATACTCGGACCACACCGCCCTGGTTTCCCTTTTCAACAAAAAGGAAAATATAACCAATGGAAGCCAGGTGGGTCGACACAGTCATGTCCTACGACTTTGAAGTCAGGTACCTGCAAGGCAGAGCCAATATTGTGGCAGATTTTCTTTCCAGAAGGAAATACCCGCCCGGCTCTGATGATCCAATTCCCATCAGGTCTCAAGGCAAAATAATACTCCCTCCTAAATCAGTCAAATTCTCCAACATTACCATGACCAAAGTCTTCAAATCAAATGACCCAATTCCCAAAAATCCAGTCCTCATGGGACCACCTAGGTCCATACTAAAAGGAGGACAGATTTGGGGTAGCACTTCCAAGAAGCCAAAGGATGTGATTGCCAAGAAAGGTAGCTCTGAGAGAGAAAAACTCAGCTCCATTCAAACTGTGCCCGAGCTGTGCATTTTAACTCGATCTAAAGCCAAGTTACCAGACCCACCCACACCCCCTCAGCCCAGCAAATCAACCAGAAGTAAACAGACCCGCCCCACTAAGGTCAAGGACACCAAGACCAAAACAAGGGGCCGACCACCCAAATCTAGGTCACCCAGAGTATCAGTGAAATGAGCTAATACCAGAAGGGCTAAGCTATCACACAAAGTGCTACCCATGGCTGAACGAGCGATAAGCCAGCTATGTAAACACCACTCCCTAACCCCATCCAGGGAGACACTGATACAGGCACAGCAGGAGGATGTTTTCTCAATCTCCATGCTGTCATACATCAATAAGGGTGAATTACCAGAGGACCCCAGCCTTAGCAAACAGATACTGCTAAACCATGACCAGTTCATGATTTTAGAAGTTTTATTCAGGATCACCAAATCAACCTATGGAGACAGTTTAGAGCCTACACTACAAATAGTGATGCCAGAAAAATGGGCAGAATCACTAATTGAGGCCACACACTGCTCACCACTAGGAGGACACCTTGGTCCGACTAAAACATACGCAGCAATCAGATCCAGGTATTATTGGCGTTCCATGTTCAAACATGTTTTTGACTACTGTGGCACTTGCCACACATGTCTCACAACAAAGAAAAGACCAAAACACCTGAGAACCCCAATGACCCTAAGAGACCCTGTTTTAACAGCCTACACTCACCTTACCATGGATACCATCGGTCCTTTCACACCTGCTGTGGATGGATCCTCATTTATCCATGTTGTCACAGATCATGCTACCAGGCACATCACTGTTTGGCCCACAAAGGATAACACCAGCGCCGAAGTAGCGCTAGGATTTTTCCAAAGGGTTATTTGTGTTTTTGGAACCCCATCAGTCCTGAACACAGATAACGCACAACAGTATGTGTCCATATATTTCACATCTTTTTGTGATAAATTCGGCATCAAACATGTGACAGGGAGTGCACATTGGTCAAAATCACAAGGTCTATGTGAGCGTCAACATCAAACAATAGAATCTTCACTCAGAGCCTTTGTCTCCAAATCACAGAAACATTGGTCGACCTTCCTACAAGCTATAGCATTCAGCATAAACAACACTGTATGCAGCGTGCTAGGATACTCACCCAATCTTTTAGTATTTGGAAAACAAACACATCTCCCAACTGAGTCCTCCCTCTCATTGGTCCAACAAACTGAAGAGATCAAAGACAAGGAAAAATTGGTTACCGCCTTACTCAGTTTAAGAGATGACATCCAACTTAAGGCAGCTGAGAGCATGGTCAAATACCATAAAAAGATGAAAGCCAGACATGACGCCACTGCTTCTCCATGCACCTACAACACAGGTCAGCTTGTGTATTTACACATACCTAACCTGTTGGTCAAACAAACGAGCAAAAAGCTGCAGCCCACCTATAGTGGACCATACATCATAATGAAATATCTTCAACAGTAACTGCAAAATTAAAAAGGCTACAGGATGGTAAAGTATTGAAAAAATCAATACATGTATCTAGATTAAGGAGACCAATCACCAAGGCTAGCGCCAAGGCTGTGATCAAAAGACTGCAGTCTGGGCCAGTTAACACCTTGTATGACCCTGATCTAGATTCCACCCACATTGGTGAACCAGAATCCCCCGCAGTCAAAAAGAAAAGAGGACGACCTGCAAAGAAAGGACTTGTCACCTTTGCCCCTTCCCCAAAAAAGAAGACAAAGAAAAAGTCCACGAAAAAGAAATAGATTTTCAGAAAACACACAAATTTTTCCCCCCCCCCAAACACCCACCTTAACCCCCCCCCCCACATTTACACATACCTCTCTACCTTTACCTCCAACCGGTGGCAGTTTTGGCCACGTGTTATTTCATGCAATGATGTTTTTCCCCACAATTTTCTTTTTCTCATCATTTATCATTTTTATAATCCAAACCACATACCAATTACCTTTAACATCAAAATTTCTACACAAAACCCCAAAAGCCTTCTGGCTTATTTTTACTGATGGGACATTGTCAAGACTTTTATCTAGAGTTTGAGACTCAGACAGTCATATAATGATTGATTAAGGTTGGCACGCCACATAAATTACCCAAGGTCACAGCGTATTCTCGGTTCGTGGATCCTAATTTTAGGAACACGCATGCGCCGGTTTGTTACAAGCTCAGGGCTCCTCTATACCCTAAAGTATTACCAAATGACCGCCTATTGTAGGAGAGCAGCACCTAGACATCCTGATCCGTGTTTATGCCTCTGTTTACCATCAGTACTGGAATGTTTGGTGAGACACTTAATCAAATAATTCAGCACAGTTCCCTGCTGTGTTATCACAACAGGAACAAAGTGCACCCCGGCAGGCTGACTAATCTCAGCAGCACAACCATCAACCCCTCCTTCCATAACTACAATATTCAGATCATCCAATGATCATCCGCACCCACAAAGGTCCATTAAATTTGCATATCACGGTGATCAGGTGTATGCAAACCAACCAATAGTTAGGCCTCGTGCCATATATGGGTGAGACATACCTCATCGGGAGGCATGTAATGAAGAATTAGCCAACCTCATGAAGTGCTTATAAGCCTCACACCACCCCCACCTTAACCACTCTTATCAAATACACCAAACTCACCACATCCAGCCGCTATGGAGCAAGCATCCGGAGACCACAGGACCCAAGTGTCGGGACTGCCATGCAACAAGCCCAGGTAGGATCGGTCTTATGTGTCCATTAGTAGCGTCATCAATCGTTCTAGCATGACAATGATGGAATCTACCATCATGTTGCCCAGATACCCATTACATGCCAATGGTAGTGTGCGCCCAGAGTGCTTTGTAAAATGCAATAGTTGAATTTGCAGTCCTTTTTCAAAACCATGTATGGCAGCCTGATTTTTCACAACCTTAGTTATCAACCTCTTGACAAAACCCCCCATCAGCCCATTCATCTATCTTAGTCTAACAACAAACCTATCAAACCTTTTCTTATTATTCACAACAGCCTTAGAGCCCCAGAGGTTAGACATGGAGCCAACTCAGGGTGGACCATCCACAGTCTTTTAGGCCCAAACGGCATCAAAAGTAAGGCCATGGATCTGTTCGAGATCAGAATAACTATCATGGAGCACAAAGACATGATCAAACGTATATCCAGCGAAGACTTAGGTGTATACCTAAACAACAAAACAGTTCAAAAAGAGCTCACCCTACAAGACCCAATTGTATTATCGGCCACCAAGGCCATGATATTCGATCTATGCAAAGATTTCCCCACAGTCCCATTGTGGGACAGATTCAGTGAGGAAACATCAAGCTATATAGCACTCCTATGTGCCAGAACTCTGATTACCTCAGAGAAACCACTTAAAGAGCTACCAAGATATGAAACAGGTATTGGCAGATACAATGTCATAATCCAATCAACAAATCTTCAGACCCAGCTGGCAGCGTTTGAGATGGCTAGATACTCCCACTTATACAGTTAAAAGCTATCAACCCTAAATTGACCCATTCCCCCCCCCTACACATTTACGACGTGAAAAATCAATTACTTTCCTTCAATTCCTTTTTTTTATTCTCTTCTCACTACAATTTTTTTTTTACATGACTAAGATGGAGACATCCTTGCTGGTTAAGATATCAGCCTAGCAACCTGATAACCTTTTTAATAACACGTCCCAAAGCGCCACATTCACACCGCACACAACCAAGCGACCCCCCCCCCCATATGTATAGGACACCCACCGCCCAATCTACACAAACATACCTCACACAAAGCCAACTCCCCAACCCAAAACCCTTAAAAAGACCCATCTCACCCCGGACAACAGTCCTATCTCAGTCTCATATGATCCATTTCTCATAAGCTTATCTAAATTTCTATTTTTAGGATGGCGGCCTCCTTGGCAGCACTCTTCCTAATTATGTGCGCCCAGACCCAACAGTCAGGAGCACAGGATTTTGTAACCAAAGAAGAGACCATCTTCAGGCCAAACTATGGTGTTTTATTCACTAAAATACCCCAGAAAATGATCTCAGGATATATGGATTACCCATTAGTTTTCGCTTTAGACCTATCCTTTAATCAATCCTTGCAGCGACCGGACAAATTAACCTCCCTAGTCAGCAAAAATGCCCCAAATTTTATCTTGGAAACCGCCCAAACTTTAGACCTAATTTTGGCAAATCTCTACCAAAAATCTCAAAAATCTTTAGCCCTGTTAATAAAATTTTTGGAACATCCCCAAACCAGAACACCCAGAGGCGCCCCAGGACAGATCATAGGTGATATTTTAAGAGCATCAATTGGCTTGAGCACGCAACCTGAAGTAGACTTGTTGAATTCCGAAATGTCCGACTTAGAGAAAACCCTAGCCACTAAAATGCACGTGGTAGAATTAGCCACACATTTTCTCTTGAACATTTCTGAATTTAATTATCAATCTCTGAGCATTTTCTCTAGCATGCAAAATAACACGGATGACGCCCTGGCTCTGCTCAGTTCCAACCTCCAACTCTTGAGTAAGAATGTATCAAATATCTTATTCAACCTGGAACAACAAAGCAGACAAGACACCTATCATTCGATGTTATTTACCGCTGCTAACTCTCAGATTGAAGCGCTAATGAACCTGCAAAATGATTTAGACACCCTTCTGGACTCACTAACCACTCTAATGGAAGGTGAGCTACCTCCAAAATTAATTCCCCATAAAGTTATGGAAGATGGCCATAATAATCAAGCTCTTTGTATGAAGCCAATAATGGTATCACGATTCTAAACATACCCACCGGTTTCTACTACAAAAGGAGAGTGCAGGTGCACTGGCAGGACCAAAACAAACTTTACATCACAGTGCCTATACCCATAGGACTGGGAGACAACATCTACTCCATATATAGAGTGGAGGCCTTCCCAGTCCCATTTGATACCACCAATGTAAACACTACTGGGTTTACACAGGTACAGCCTTTGCCTAATTACATAGCTATGTCTGTGTCCCAGTCACACTACATTGAACTGGACCACTCTGACTTAGATCTTTGTGATGTAAATGTTTTCATAACATGCAACCTGCCCCTGCCCATGTTATCTCCTAGGTACCCCACCTGCAGCTTATCCCTATTTTTAGACCTACCTGACGCTGTACATAACACCTGCAATTTTCGGGCCCACATGACAGCACAAATTCCCAACATTGCTAAGCCCATCTCCCAGAGCTCCTACATGCTGATCCTAGCTTTTCACCTTCAATAATGCAATGCTCGAACTCAGGCCAAATCGAGATCAAAAATGCAGCCTACTCTATTATTTCAGTGCCATGCCTCTGTTCTCTTAAAAACAGAGGCACGATAATGATTAATTCCGTTTTATCCTGCGCCCAAAACTTTACTCTAGAACCCATTGCCAAAGTGCCCATCAATTTGCCACTATGGCGGCATTTTGGTAACCCGCCAAACAACATATCAGGAGTAACCATAGCAACCACCCCGACCCATCTAGACCTACCAAATTTTCAGCGCCTGAAGCGCCTTCACAACCAAAAATTCCTACCCCTATTCAAAGACATTTTAAACTTAAAAGGCGCTGCCACCAAAATTCATGATAAATCATCTATCCTGAGCACCAACTCACTTATACATCTAGGATATCACCTGGAGTTTTCCCCTTGGTTACACCTGTTGTCGCCAGCCATCGCCATCTTGTGCTGCCTGATCACGTGTCGTGTACACATGCGCGTGGTATACTTAGCCCAATAATGACCATTCACAGTCGAGCAACGATGGCTGACGCAGCATCTTGGAACAAGCTTAAAGAAATGATCAAGAACACCAACCAAAATTGGCCTACGCGGACCACACCCCAGGAGATCACTACACCTGACTGGATTCAGATGCCAGGAAGGTATGATTCCATGATTGCCTTCCTAGGCATCATCCTCAGCTCGCTATTCATCAAAGCGGCGGGGAGACGCTGTCTTAGGCATTGGCCCTACGGCAGACAGGACCCCGCCCCCGGCACCCCAAGATTCGTGCTGAAGATACACTCTGGAGGGCACACATATGCCTTTCCAGTGGGATTAATGGTGTATGGAAGGAACCTTTGGCCAGCATCCATCTTGGCACCCAAACTAGCACCACCCAGGTTAACTTTCCCCCTAGCCCGTCATCTTGATGCGCATTGGAAGTCAGACTTCGGAATGATCATTGGTGGAAGACTGAGGACGGTGAGGCTGGAGAGATACCCCAGTTGCCCTTTGCTCTGGCGCATCCCCCTCACAATCATCCTCAGATCCAAACCCCACATGGTCACCCTGGCCATTGTACAGGAAAACCAGCCTGACTTCCAACTCACACCAAGTAAATATAAGAACTATCAGCCAGCTACAAACCAGTGCCACCTTTGACACGGAGAAAAGACCTACTCAGGCGGGAAGCCCCTAAAGCCTCCACCAGTGGGACAACTCCAGCAGAGATGGCCCTGCTACAACTCAGAGAAACCCAACCACCCAAGGACCTATACTTATTCGACCCTACACTGGCTGAGAGGGCCATTGACACCATGGATGGTAGGTTTTTAAATTTTAAACCATTAGTTTCGGCTGATGTGGGGATCGTTGAGAACGCTCAGCATCCTCAGCGACCTCCACCGGCCATCCCCTGAGGTTCCTCCCATAATGGACTCTCCCCAGCGCCCACAGGCCCGGTGACAACACTGGACGGTACCACCACCCTTATGTGGGGATGGCAGGTGCTGAACAGCGCTACATAGCAGACCGGATAGCCCTGAGACGCTGATGTGGGGATCCCCCTCCTATCCGGCGAGATCCCCGAGACCCCCCAGGGACCCCCCCATAGGGCCCCATCCCGACCTAATACCTAAAACCATACCCACAAATCGCAATATCCCGCCGTTGTTTCACTTTGCACCTCACTAGATCTTATCAATGACGACGCAAAACCGTTCCACAACCCACAGACGCAGTCATAACGTCTGCACAAAATTTTCGCGCCAGTCGCGACCCGGCGTCGCCATTTTTAAAGGGCTCTGTGATATGCAAATGTTGGTTGGTTTCGGTCACATGATCGTTCCAACTTGACACATAGGCTGAAAACAACAACATCAACACGTGCAGACAACTTGAGCATCATGATAAAAAGGATTACTCAGGTCTTTTCTAAAAACCGTTCACTGCCGGCACCTGAGGCGCCAGCAGTAGGTAGGTGACCTGATGAATCCTACAAGAAAACAAAATCCAAATTAAATTACCAAAAATTCGAAACAAATTTCCTAATTCAAAATTTTCCAAAATAAAATTCACACGACCACTTATTCAAAATTACTTACGTCCCATCCTCGTTGATAAATACAGTAATCAACAACGCACGACCATCCGGAAAATGGAGAATGCCTTGGACGATATCCATCTTGCATAACTACTGATAAGATAGCCGGCACCCACATCTTATATAGGGCCAAGGCTATAGGTATCAAAACTCAAAATTTATTTCAAATTCGCGACCCCCACCCTCAAAATTCAGCTAGCATACCGTATGCCAGAATGCCAAAACTCAAACTTTTTCGAGACCTTTCAACCACCTTCATGAAACTTTAGGCCACTATTCGAAATATTTTTCAGGATTTTTATCTGAATAATCAGGTTCAGCACGGTGAAGCGACAGCTCGGTACCGCCACCCAGCGTGATACAAATTAACCAACTAAGCTTGCTTAGTTACACTTACCGCGTTCTATTCTTACAATCAAATTGAGCTCTGTCAAGTTAATATTATGTGTCAAACAGTAGAAATTTATAGCACTTATTGGTTACCCTGTATTGACAAGGCCACCAGCTGACCCAAGCAGGATTTAACACCTCTGTTAATGGTTTGTTTTCACGGCTCTTTTCCCTACAGACCCCTCCTCTGGAGACCTGGCAGCCCCACCATCCGTCGGCTCTCCAGCCCTGGAGACAGACGAGCCGGGGCAATCATCGTCAAGGAAGGCGACAGGAGGAAGAGGCAGGAGGGAAGAGGTCAGGCAAAATCCAACCCCACCAGCCGCGGACACCGAGCCCCAACAGCAACCTCCACCACCCAGTGGAGGGAGCCAGCTAGAAAGCCCCATCTAACACCCAGGGGAACCTATGTGTCGGCAGCCTGTAGGCCTGGCACACCCATGCCCCCAACCTACAGGCACAACAACAACTATTGCTGCCACATCAATGGGCAGGTATCCGCTGCCAAACTTTGCATACCATGTTACCATCAACCAAATGGGTTCCTGTGCCCTTGTGCTTATGACAACAAACCTAGGCCAAGCGGCAACAGACAGAGATCCCCGCCGAGAACCATGTGGAAACCCATGCCAGCTCGACCTACCCCTACCACAGAGACAGATACCACCTCAGAGGATGGATCAGATGTGGCCACAGCTGGTGACTTAGCATCAGTAGACTTTTCCGACATTACCATCTCAAAATTCAGGCCCATCAGATCCAGGACCCATCGTAAGGCTGAAGGCAGGTTCAAGAATTTCAACATCAAAGAACATCAGAACCTACCTCCAAACAGCATTCACCCTAATTGACATTTCAGAACACACAAATAGACATTTCACAGATTCAATTTTTGTACTACCTAGCCATTGAGATACAATTGTAAACAACCCCCCATGCCTATACGTATTACTTGTTCTCTGAGAATGTAAAAAAATTTTTTTTTTTCTTTTCTCTCAGCATGTCAAATCCTTTTCACTGGATTCTTTAAAAAGCCTGTTTTCTTTAGGCCAAATGTATATATTAACTTAAGATTCTTTCCTTTGATGAACATTATGAGACTAAAACCAAAATGGCCTTCTGGTTTACTTCTAGGCGCTATAAAGTTCATCACCTTCACCATTGTTTTTCAAGCTCAACTATGACATGTATTTATGAGTTTTAGTCAATTAGTCATCCATAATCAACAAATTGTATACATCCAATTTTTGTATATTTCCTTGAAAATTACCATGTTTCTAGTCAAGAATAACACTAAATACCACCTCGACTTATACCTCATACCCGACTGTGTAGCAGACGCTACGCAAACTCAGCTATGAGCCTTGGTAATGTGGACCCAAATACTCATCACCCTCGTGTTGATTGTTGACCCCACAATACCAAGAATCACCACACTTGGTTAATTTTTTTTCAGATATATTTCATTGCGTATCATTGTTTAAAACCAACATGTTATCAAATTAGAAATTTTTTTTTCCTTTAATTTTTCCACGATAACATACCGGTACACATATACCTTAAGCATCGTACTTATCCCGACATTTAAAACCTGTATGTATACATTAAGTCACTTGATCAACACAAAAACTTTATTTTTGTAATTCCATAAAGGAACCTTTTTTTATACTGCAAATAATGTCAAACCAATCAGGTTCTTCACAAAACCCTGTATTTGTATCATAATACCCATAATTGTCAATGGACTCGGCAAAGCCTTATTTTTCTGCTTATTTTTCTCCCTTTACACTCGTGCAGAGACGAGTAGGAATGTGGGGATTTGTCAATGGACCATTCTGGGTATTATTATTATTTTTCGTATTTACTAATTCCTTCGCCATATAAAACCCAAGCTCTGCTCACGATCCATACTCAACAATCTCCTGCATTCCTCAATAGGAACCAGGATCCTTTAGTCATCACAAACACATTTCCTCCATGAGGCTCTGTGACATAATGTAGATGGATGTAATAACATTCCAATCATATCTACACCCACACAGCCCCGTTGGAGGATGTGGGATCCACCTGTGGTGCCATATTTGGAATGAGAGAATATTTCACAATCTTCTCTCAATCCTCATCAACATGATTAACGCACAGGTGGCAATCTCTCCCTATGACACGTGTCCCTATTTCATTGAGCCACGTGTATAGAATATTTCACAACGCTGCGAGCTGCTCAAGTCCTTCATATAAAAGGCAGCTTGAGCAGCTCCCAATCATCTCTCCCAACTTACACCTTACACCTATACCTAGAACCTATGACAGGTTGAGCTATAGGATCGGAGGCAGAGCTTAGATCTTGGCGAGTGTTATCATTGTTACCACCTTTATGAAACACTCATGTCAGCTATGCAATAAAAGGATCAACTGAACTTCCCTGGATTCCGTGTACATTCACTTCACCACATGTAACCGTCCGTTGACACTAAACTCACTGCTGATGACACTAAGCCTCCCACAGGATAAAATAGAAAAGCTACACCAGGAGCTGCGCTTTTTTACTGGTCGCAGCAGGGCGACAAAGCGACAGCTGCAAAACTTGTGTGGCATATTAGCCATTGTTCAACCCTGGTGCGCGGTGGGAGGACCTTTTCGCATCGAGTCATCAACATGCTACGCGCCTTCACTGCTAGGAAGAGATATATAAATCTTTCTGAGTCTTTTCAAGAAGACCTATGCTGGTGGAACCAGTTTGCTGCATGGTTCAACGGTTCCGCCAAAATAATCCATCCAGCCCCTTATGTATCGGCCATATACACTGACGCATCTGGCACGGGTTACGGTGCCATACATGGAATAGATTGGATCTGCGGTCAATGGTTTGACTGTTTGATTATGGAGTCAACACAGCCATTGTTTAGCACCTCCCAGTATGGAAATCCCTGTTAACATCAATGTCAGAGAATTATACCCGGTATATGAGGCATTGGAGCGCTGGGGCCCCTCATGGAGGGATTGTAAAATATTGTGTTTCACAGACAACACTCAAGTGGTGGGTGCCATAAACAAGGGCAAGAGTGATAATTTTGTTTCTATGTGTTTACTGTGTAAAATGTTCTGGGTAACTGTTATATTTAATTGCCAGCTAATAGGGTCCACATACCGGGCAAAGACAATATTGTTGCTGACGAGCTGTCCCGTGTTACATCAACAAGTGATATACCACTATTTGTGTGTTGCAGGGGTGGAGGATCGAACCAGACAACTGGACTTTGAGGCTTCTGAATTGAGAGCTTGGGCTTAGGCTCCTAGTACGTGGCGGACAAAAGCCTCACAGGGAAACGCTACATAACTTTCAGCTTTTCAGTCCTTACCCCAGCTTTGCCTTCAACTCCCAAACACTTGTGTCGTTATATAGTGGACCTGTCCAAAAATTTGAAATATTCAACAATTCAGAACTATGTTAGCGGAGTGATTACCCTTAATGCTTATTTTGGTTATGATGCCAAGTATATCCGCTCAGACTTCTCCTTTATCATGACTATGGCAGGGATCCGACGTGTATTAGGTGATCCCGAGCCAGTTCGCCCTTCTTTTACACTGAAGGATATTCCAAGTATGTTTGCTTTTGTGAACATGTCAAAACTAGAGGATAGAGTCTTGTGGACCTGTCTCGCCTTAAGTTTCCAAGGACTACTGCGCAAATCTAATATCGTTCCCAATAGCACTGTGGCTACAGGTGTGCATTACCTCAAGAGGGGCGCTGTGTCTTTCACTGATTGGGGCCTGGAAATAGTGGTGTCAAGTTCAAAGACAATACAACATGGTCAACGGGTACATAAAGTACCTATTACATTGGCTCCAGGTTCCCCACTGTGTGCAGCTAGTTTGAAAAAATGACATATGGCTGAATTCCCTAGCAAGGACCCGGAGGCCCCAGTGTTTGTATTACCAAGGAACAATATCCTCACACCTGTGACATATCCAATTTTGTTGGGATTTCTAAAAAGGCTCTTGAAATCTGCTTTGTTACCGAGTGAACGAAAACATCAGGTATGAGAGATATCAGGTGCAGTTATTTAAAAGAGGTTCTGGGCTTGCTCAATGACCAGCTTACACATGTACTAAATCAGTCATTTGCAACAGGGATGGTCCCAGAAATCTGGAAGGAGGCCAGAGTGGCTCCCATACCATAAAGTGGAAACCTAAAGGACATTAACAACTGGAGGCCTATCTCACTTCTTTCTGTAGTCTCAAAAATTGCTGAGAAATGCATGCATAGCCATCTCTCTTCATGCATGGATAGGCAAGATGCTATCTCAGATAGACAGTTTGGATATAGGAGGGGACTTGGCACTGGAGATGCAGTCTTTGAGCTTAGCAAGGATCTATATGAAAACCGTGACAACGGTGATGTTACAGCCCTTTGCCTTGTAGATCTGCACAAAGTGTTTGATTCCGTAGACCACTCATACTTACTCCACAAGCTGAAAAATCTGAAATTGGGGGTCAATGAATATATATGGTTAGTCAGCTATCTGACCAACAGAAAGCAGTATACTCAAATAGGCTCTTTCGAATCAGGTTGGGAGCATGTCCCTTTTGGGGTTCCACAGGGTTCCGTTCTGGGACCTTTACTTTTCATTTACTATATAAATGATCTTGGTTCAGACCTAGAGCATTGTACTAGCAAGTTGTTTGCAGATGACTTGGTCTTCTACTGTGCAGATGAATCAACCACTCCAACCTTGGAAAAATTACAAAGTGATCTAGATCGAGTTGTAGACAAATGTCTAGAACTGCGGTTGACAATGAATAGTGATAAGACAAAATACATGTTAAGTGGGAGCAAAGACAAAGTTAAATCTGCAGTGATGCCTGGAGACAGCCCCAAAATCCTAAATCAAGGTTTAAATAGAGTCCAGAGCTACTGCTATTTGGGAGTTAGAATTGGTGAAACCTTGACAAAGAAGGAATCCATCAATGATCTCATTAGGAAGGTAAATAATAGGCGTTTTAGATTTGCAAAGATGGTACATAACCTAAGCAGGGAGGATGCCATCTTGGTATACAAATCTACTATTGTAAGTCAATTTGATTATGCCAGCTTCCTGCATGGAGGATCTTTTGGCAGCATTGTGCGGGCAAGAGGCACTGTGTGGCCACTCTGAGTACATGCCTTGGCAACACAGTGCCTACTGTGCAGCCAAGCCCTTGTCTGAACAGTGCTCTACTGTGTAGAGAAAGTGTCATCGGGTGCGATGACACGTAAAAATGATGTAAATTGCATGAGTAGTGCTAGCTGGGTGGGTAGCCTGGTACAGTGGGTCGGTAGCCTGGTAGTGTGTGGATAGCCTGGTACAGTGGTTGGATAGCTTGGTAGTGTGTGGGTAGCCTGGTAGTGTGTGATTAGCCTGGTACAGTGGCCCAGCTAGCACAACTTGTGCAATTTACATCATTCTTACGTGAAAACTCATGTGATTTACGTAAAAAAGACATCATTTTGATGAGCTGTGCTAGCAGGGGGGTGGTTAGAGAGAGAGAGAGAGAGAGAGAGAGAGAGAGAGAGAGAGAGAGAGAGGAAGAAAGGAAGAGAAAGGAAGGAAAGGGAAGGGGACAAGGGAGGGAGAAAGGGGGAAGGGAGAGAAAAGGAAGAAAAAGAGAGGGAGAAAGGGAAAGGAGAAGGGGGCAGGGAGAAGGGAAAGGTAAGGGAGGGAGGAGGGAAAAGGAAGAGAGGGAAAGGGAAGGGAGAGGGGAAGTGAAGGGAGGGAGGAGGAAAAGGGAAGGGAGGGAGGAGGGAAAGAGAAGCGAGGTAGGAGGGAAAGAGAAAGGAGGGAGGAGGGAAAGGGAGGGAAAGAGAGAGGGAGAGAAAGAGAAGAAGGAGAAAGAGAGGGGGGGGGGAGGACGAGGGAAGGGGGAGGAGCATGTCCTTTCAAAAAGAAACATTATGTAACAACTTATTTCGGTTTGCCAAAATCCAAAGATTTTTTACCCATTCAAATTTACTGCTCTAAGATGTATTGGGAGGCTACGAAGTTGCTAAAGCGTTTGTAAACAATAAAGGGACCTAATCATGTGTCTTAGATGCAATATTCAAAGAAATCATATGGATTAACTTCACCAACTTTGTGATGTTGATAGGGTTCAAAGAGGGTTTCATACTTTGCTTCTAGAGGGGATACGAAAACCAAGAACGTTTTTAATGAAGAAAGGGAACACAAAACAAGGTCTACTACAAAGATGAAATTCCCACTTTGAAGAAAATCACACGAACCTATAATATAGAGGCCCAAAGAGGGCAACCTCTAAAGTCGTGTCGTAAAGAGGGTATTGCCAAGATTTAAGACTTTAGGGCAAATTATGATATCACAGGTCTGGACATCCGAGCTATGTCCACATACACATATGTTACAATGCTTAAGGTTTCTATATCTTTATAGTGTCACTAATTGTCATTACTTTTTGTCTGGCCCGGTACAAGTTTGGATATCCAAGCCATACATAGGCCTATTCTGATTGCTATACAAACTGAGACAGAATAAATCAACATAGGTGGAGCACTCCTTTTCTGACAAGAGAATAAAGAACCGTGTCTCTTCCTTATTATGAGCTTTTAGTGTCTTATGGTGACACCCACAGGAGGGATCATTCAATAGAGCACATAACGCAGGGGTAGCTTGAAGAGGCCAATAAGTACCCACGGACAATGGCCTTGCACACCTATTTAAACATGTACATGGAAAAGGCAAGTAGTACAAAGACATTGGCATTACATTGGGCCAACACTAGCCCCATCAGCTTTACTTATGGGTGGATTCTACCAAAACCGATGATATTGTCGGCCCGATTAGGGTTTTTCTTCATCAGCGATGGCCATCGTCTATAAATCTTGGATGATTATTGTCGGCCGGATTTGCCCTGAAGGACTATCGGTTGCCCCTTTCTGCCCAATTTCATCACTCTTCCACCAAGGACATGCTAACCATCGGGTAGGTGATTGATGATTGAATTTTTATCTCACCTCGTGCCTTCCTTATGGCCGACACTCAAGGGTGAGAGGTCCCGCAGGTTGTATCCACACCAAAGTGAGATTACCCTTGTGGCGTATTTGCCCGGACCCTAGTCTAGTGGGGAGGGGGGATGATGGTGACCGAATCTATGGGAAGATAGAAAGTCACTTGTCTGCCATGACCGCTGAGAAACTTTCCAGCACAGCCTAGCCAGAGCAGGCAGGAACTCAAACGACACCTTACGGCGACGTTTGGAACCACCACTGTGGCCCGGCCCGGCTGGGAACCAAACTCACGACCTTACCGCCTGTGAGTGGACGCGCTACCAACTGCGCCACGCCTCCCGGCTAGGGTAGGTGATAATAGTGTTTTACTATATAATTAAAAAAAAAATTATATAGTAAAACACTATTATTATAATAGTGTTTTACTATATAATTGTTTTTTTAAGTCATAAAATGGGTGTCAGAGCACCAGCTGCTTCCTTATAGTGCATAAGTAGTATTTTCACAGTGTTTTCCTTCACAGTCTTTTATTGCTGATATTGTGTGTGTGTATTATTAAGTGAAAATCTGATTTAAAACAACACCATTATATGCTCCAAGAATGACAGGGGATTATGAATAATAATTCCCTTTTGCAATGGTGATGCCACCTGGTGAATACTACACATTACATACATAGGTCTTACGATCAAATTAGATTCCCTTTATAGCATGCATGAATTAAAAGACAGTTGTATGGAACTATCATACAAGCGAAGATCCTACCATGTTATGCTATAGAGGCCGCACAATGCTGTTATGCCAAGGCCTGTACTCGGTGTGGCCACACAGTGCTCCTTGGCTGTACAATGCCTTACTGGTCATAGTCCATGCAATAAGCCATCGTCCCTAACCCGTTCCTACCCGTTCCTACCCGTCCCTAGCATGTCCCTGCCCCTCCCTATCTGGATCCTGCCCCTCCCAATCCAGTCCCTGCCCCCTCCCTATCTGGTCCCTGTCCCACCCTATCCGGTCCCTGCCCCTCCCTATCTGGTCTCTGCCTCTCCCAATCCTGTCTCTGCCCCTCCATATCAGCTCCCTGCCCCTCCCTATCTGCTTCCTGCCTCCCTGTTATCCAGTCCCTGTCCCTTCAGCATCCGGTCCCTAGCCCTCTGTATCCGGTTCTGCCCCTCCTATCCAGTCCCTGTCCCTCCCTATCCGGTCCCTGCCCCTCCATATCAGGTCCCTGCCCCTTCCCATCCTGTCCCTGTCCCTCCCTATCTGGTTCCTGCCTCCCTGCTATCCAGTTCCTGCCCCTCCCTATCAGGTCCCTGCCCCTCCCTATCTGGTCCCTGCCCCTCCCTATCTAGTCCCTGTACATTCCTATCTGGTTCCTGCCCCTCCCTATCTGGTTCCTGCCCCTCAGAATCTGGTCACTGCCCCTCTGTATCCGGTCCCTTGCCCTCCGTATCCGGTCCCTGACCCTCCGTATCCAGTCCCTACCCCCCCTATCCCAACCCCTCCTTATCTTCTCCCTGTCCCTTCCTATCTGGTCCCGGCCCCTCTGTATCCGGTCGCTGCCACTCCCTATCCAGTCCCTGTCCCTCCCTTTCTAGTCCTTGTCCCTTCCTATCTGGTTCCTGCCCCTCCCTATCTGGTCCCTGTTCCTCTGTATCCAGTCCATGCCCCTCCCTATCCAGTTTCTGCCCCTCCGTATCTGGTCCCTGCCTCCCCACTATCCAGTCCCTGTCCCTCCCTATCCAGTCCCCGCCCCTCCCTCTCTGGTTCCTACCCCTCCTTATCCAGTCCCTGCCCCTCCCTACCACCTGCCTACATATCCCATGTACATACCTGCATTCCGGTACCTGTATCAGGCTGTATACCTCAGGTAACTGCTCCGGAATACCTGTCCTATAGCTGGCTACTGACCCTAGGCTACCTCTAAGTTATTTACTGTGTGGCCACACAGTGCCTCTTGGCCGCACAATGCCTTACTGGTCATAGGCCAGCCAAAAAGACATCGTCCCTATCCCATCCCTACAATGGTAAGGAATAGGATGGCTCCATTTTGAAGTGACATTCTGACATTGCACCCTTTTAAAAGTGGCATGTGACATGTCCATTTCCTAAAAAAAGTGACATATGACGAAGTATTTGTATTTGGAGACATGCCTTTATTTTTGGACGTGTCATTTTCCATAAAAAAGTGACATGTGACCTGAAGCCTTGAATTTTGGCGACATTGTGACATGAGCAGGGGGAGGGGTCCCCTTGGGGGCCCCAATAGTCAAAATGGCCACCGAAAGTCTCATACATTGGGGTTGTTGAATGGATCAAAAAATCTGTACTTTCCTGATGTAGATTTTGATCTAGAAGGAATTTTCAATTTCTGTTTTCAGTTTTGGGGGTTTGGTGGATATCCCCAAAAAATGGCATAAAAATCGGCAAATTTCGGTTATTGGAATTGTTGCTATGGCAACCAGGAACAGGCATATAGGTTGATTTCTCATGAAAAATGTTCATTTTACCATCCAAATATGGGCCATTTTTACTGAAAATGGTGCATTTTAAATGAGACCATCGAATTCTGCATCAAAAATTAGCGTTATAATAATTTAGTTATTTTGCCCCTCGAATGCCCCCTGGTGGCCAAACAGAGAATTAAAAATCCCCCGCAGAGGGGTGTTCTCCCTTGATGGGTCACAATACATCATGCAGATTAAATTCCTGAACAAATCAGTGGGGTGCTGGTGCACGGACTTTCGGTGGCCATTTTGCCTATTCCTTACCATTGTAGGGGTAGAAAAATTGACTTACGTTCACATTGCAGTTTATTTCTTTGGTATTTACTCGATGGAGATTATCAATACAAGGCCATAGATGGTCTTGATAAGTCAATACAACCAATACTAAGAGTTTTAAAGCTTTGTAAACATTACCTAAATAATCTTTTACATAATGCCCAGCGGAAGTGACCAAATTGCGCAATTTCCATGGGTAGCGCCCCCTGGTGTATTAATGATGTTTGCTTGTATATTATAATACAAACAGGACAGGCTCAAAGCTGACCGTCGATTTACTACCTGTTCTTTTGAGATATTCCATGTAAGGGATTTAAAATCTTTGCAGCTTAGACCAGATTTAGACAATTGTTTTGATAATTCTGATTGGATTACAGTATTAAATACCCTAGTGAAGTCCACAAATCTTAAGGTGCCTGTGATTAGGCCTCTATACCGACTTTGCATGTTTGCCAGTGGGTGCTAGTACCATGCTGGTAGTGCATGCAGGTGTGACTACACTCGGAACGTTCGACCCCTGGCTTCGTAACTTACGAGTTCCGCTCCAATTACCAACTGGGTTTACTTGAGTAAGGCCAGACCCAGACATATGTATCACAGGAAGTCATGTGACATCTGTTTGTAGCATAGGAATGGTGCACTGTGGGATACAAACAGAGGTCTGAGGCTCTGTAACTTACTCAACAACCTGCCCTGACCCATTTATGATGTCACAGACTGGTAGCTGATCCGATAACCCGGCAGGTTACTCAAGTAACTAACGCAAGTCAGTTTGGCCAGGGGTTGAACATACCGACTGCAGCTACCAGCTAAGGCCTAATTAACATGCATTCTCGCCAGATTAGCAGCTTCAGGGGTTAAGAAGCAACTCTATACATAGGTTAGTTTCCACACCTGGAGGTGGGAAGACTCCACACCTGGGGGTGTGATGAGTGATAACCCACACTAACCATACCTTTGAAGTTGTATTTATATTATCAAGCCACTCTGTTAATTAATGAGTAATTATTAGTACTTCTGTGTGTAGGGTGGGACAGAGTGGATTCCCACCAGCTATTACATAACTGTACCCTAAAACCAGTGTAAGGTATATGCAGGTGGCCAGCTTCAGCTAGACACTACGGCACCATTCATATCCTGCTAGGTCGGAATATCTAAACAAACCATTGTCCTCCTTTCCCCTGAACATAACCATATTGGTTTATACTTCAAATGTCTGTTGTCTTCATCAGTTCACTCAGATAGATATACATCACCTTTCTATCATTTTAGATGGAAGCTGGGAAAGGGGTATACAGCGCTAACCCTTTACACAACTCAGGTCACCATCCCTGGGCAGAGGCCTGAACAAGCATTGGCTCTGTCCTTGGGGGGAAACACCTGTATCTAGACTAACTTGGCAAATATATGTAAACTGTTCTAATAAACAATTTAAAGCAGCAATTGATATATATACATCTAACCTCTTCAATACCATATGATTTGTTTTTGTTTAAATCCTATTTGATATAGTCAATAAACCACTTTTCGATTTCTCTGCTACTAGTATCCACAGGCCAAAAAAGGTCAAGTCTCTGGTCACCCGACCAACCTCAGCTAGAGAGGACTGACCTAGGAAGATACTTTTGTAGGGGCATCATTATATATATTAGTGCAGATCACCCCGAGAGACACGTTCATGTGTTGCTTATTCCTTCTATGCGATACCCATTTGGTACAAGAGGGGGCAGCACCACGCCTCATGTCCAGCTTGTACTAAGGAGCCGGGCGATTGGCAGAAGGGGACTGGCCTCGTCCAGTCCAGAAGCGATAACTTACCTTCTGAGTGTGTATAATAAAGGCCATCCGAGAGGTGGAAGTTTGAGGGCTTTGCCCAGCCCGAACTACTCGTGTTGTGTTGGTTCTTATAGCTACTAAGCAAGCGTGAAAGCCACTCATATCAATATACCATAGGACAAAACCATTACACTGGTGTCGTGACCAGTTGGTTCGGGGGTGGAGCATGGCCAAACGGCCAAAAGCCATGAATAAAGATGCGAATTCTTCAAGCTTAGGACTGGAAGAATTTGAAGAGGATGGCATTGCCGCTCAGCAGTTTTTGGTTGATCTGGCGGGTATAGGAAGTACAATCACAACACCCGCAATGATGACCGAACCCAATATAATTGGGGGTGCGGTAGTAAGAATGTACCCGAGTACCCCTAGCCACACGTCTACAGGTACTGGTATGTTAGGTGGACTAATAAGACCTGCTCGTTTGGACTTGAGTCATTTGTCTCAAGTAATTAGTAGTAGGCGTGATTTAGAATTGGGGAATTTGGAGGGCACCGCTAAGGTCTTATGCACTCCTAGAGCCCAAAGTCCTATCCAAAGGACGGGAGCACCGAGGGTTGCATCAAAAGCAACCGAGGATATAGGGGTGAAAGGAACCCGAGCAGGGCAACATAAGCCCTTAATGACATCGTCCAACCATGAAAGCAATCAGGACGACCAAAGGGGTTAGGTACACAAAGTAAGTGTTGAGAGAGAAAATGAAGCTGGGGCGTCACTCCTAACCTGAAGGGACATCTTGGATAACAATCGCACCGCATTACCTAAAACAACGGAAGCGCATACACTGGGATTGTCATTGGACGAAGCATTGTTGGACTCAGTGTTTAACCCAGAAGGGAGCAGGAAGTTGGGATATGGTCGTCGAATGGCCCCCGGGTATAAATCCACCATGGCTTATTTAAAAGCTAGGTAGTAGATAGAGTTACAAGCTAAAAAGCAACATGAAGCATTCATGGCTGCTCAGAAAAAGATCGAAGATGAGACCCGGAAACGGATCAATAAGCTTCGTTCTGTAGAACAAAAAGCTGTATTGAAGGAGTCTGACTTAAAATACAGACTCTCCTCCTTAGCTCAAAGAATGCAAATGCAATCTACAGAAGAGAGGGGGAGGGAAAGTAAATTAGCAGAACGCTAGAAAGAGGAGGAGGAAAGGCGGAGAGCCATAGAGAAGGCTAAATCCGAAGAGGTTACTAAAGCTCTGGAAGTAAATAGACTACAGGCCGAGTTGAATGCAATGGAGGAGAAACTAAAGAAACTCCAATTGCGTAATGCTGAGGCGGAATCTAAGCTTGTTAGCGAACAAGACAAAATCAAAAGAGAGACTACTGAGTATCAGAGATCTCAGAAGGAAAAGAGTGAGAAGTATCGTATATTAAAAGATACTTTAAAGAGAGAGGCACAAGCTGCCCAACGGAGCAAAACCAAGCAGTTCAAGAGAATGAGAGGATTCAAACAGAAATCCTATCTGAAAACGCTCAGTTATGAGCAGAGCAGAGGAATCTAACAACTAACGTTGCTACTCTAACCCTAATAATTCAGCTATGAAAGCTACTTACAGGAGAAGGGAAAGATTAACCCTCCTCCATTGGTTCCTTACCCGAGCCCAGATCAGACCTTTGTTATGCAGGGTAACTTCGGCACCTGCTCACCGAAACAGCCGACGAGTGCATATAATCCATTCATAAATGATAATGCCACTCGTAGTGTAGCCATGAGGGGGTCTATGTCAGAACCCAGGACCCAAATGGCAAAACACACAGGGTTCGCATTAGTGAGGTGCCAACAGTCCATCAAATTGCAGTCGATCCGGACCTCGTGACGACGGACACTCCCGACGGGAGTGCGGAGACAAATGGGTTCTGCATAGAGGTGGCCCAAGCTGATAATAGTGAATTGTGTACTGGTAATCTGAGCACTTCGCAAAATGCCTGGTACTGGTGGATCCAGTGGCACTGCCTATACGGACAGCCAAGGGGCAAGTGGTACCTCGGGTAATGCCCAGGGTGGACCGAATAATGGTGGTGGATACATGGGGGTAGGACAGTCCCAATGGGGTTTGGGTCACGCACCCCCACCTTCACCAAATAACAATAGTTTCAGCGGACTATGGGGCAATCGAACCTTAGATGAAACCAAGGTGATTGAATGGAGTAAGCAACAGTGTGGTAGACTGATGTACGCTCATAACTTGGCCAGGAGAGTAGCCTTAATTCCGAAGGAATACGATGGTACGCGACCATGGAAAGAATGGTTTGAAGACTATTGAGGGGCAATCGAACCTAGTTGCCTTCGGGACTGATGGAGGACCCGTTGGTAAAACCGACAAGATGTTACACACCATTGATGTAGGTAACTCTAAACATTTTAAAATCCCGTATCGTAGACTTCCTCTGAAGAAGAAGTTAATATGTGAACAGGAAATACAAAAACAGCTTGAGCTGGGGGTAATTGTGCCAAGCACGGGTCCTTGGTCTAGCCTTGTATGTATGACCACCAAGAAAGACGGTACTATCCATTTTTTTGTTGATTACCGCAAGCTAAATGGAATGACAAAGAAGAACTGGTATCCTCTACCAAGGATAGACGAGACTTTAGATAGCTTGGGTGGGAACCAATGGTTCTGTACCCTTGATCTACAATCCGGGTATTGGCAAATACCGATGCACCCGAAGGACATAGAGAAAACCACGTTCTCTAGACACTTGGGGTTGTTCAAGTATAATGTCTTGCCCTTCGGGTTGTGTAACACATCAGCTACATTCGAGGCCATGATAGAGTCGCTACTCAGTGACATATTGTGGAAACGATGTTTGGTATATTTGGATGATGTTGTCGTGTTTGGCAAATCATTCAAAGAATGTCAGACTAATCTACAGATGGTCATGGATAGAATTCTTTCAAATGGCCTTAAGCTGAAGCCTAAGAAGTGTAATTTGTTCAAGAAGACAATCACATACTTAGGAAGGATAAAAGCGCGGACCCGGAGAAGCTAGAGACTGTAGAGAAAGACCTACGTGTGCTAAGGAGGTTAGATCATTTTTAGCATTTTGTTCCTACTATCGTGATTTTATTCCAAATTACTCGCGTACAAGCTTTCCTATGCAATGCCTAGCATATTGGACACCGGGTAGGGCTCGGGAACCCTTCCCTTGGACCAATGAGCAGGAAGAATCTTTTAACAAAATAAAAGATTTATTTAAAAACAACCCAGTATTGAAATATCCTACACCCGAAGGACATTTCATACCAGACACCGATGCTAGCAATAATGCCATAGAAGCTGCGCTCTCTCAGGTCCAGAACGGAGTTGAAGTTCCCATAGCATTTACTAGTAACACGTTAAGTAAGACACAGCGTAATTATTGTACCACTAAAAGAGAGCTGCTTGCTGTGGTATATATGAAGAAGTATAAGCATTTCCTGTGGGGGACTGACTTTACTTTAAGAATGGACCATTTGTCCCTAAGGTGGCTTCTTAATTTTAAAGACACCGAGGGGATGATTGGACGATGGATGGCTCATTTATCCGAATTCGGATTAGAGCATAAACAAATTCAACACTGCCCTGGAGACAAGCACATCAATGTGTTGTGGGGCTCATAACACTGTGGTTGCCGGGTTGGTATATAATAAAACCACACCCCAGATTCCTTGGGAGGAAGCTGTATATAGCTATCTCGATTGGTCTCCAGAGACTATCAAGAAGTTCCAACAGTCAGATCCCGCGACCGCACACATTTTGGACTACCTACGGAAAGGTATTAAGCCGGTAAGGCCAATGTTATCTCTGGAAGACAGGGGGATGAGACGATTCATCGCTCAATGGGCCGAGCTTGAAATTCCAGATGGTATATTGTGCAGATGGAAGACCACTTCCACTGCCAATAAACTATTGCAAATCATGATTCCCACATCAATGAGGAGGGATATCATGTATTATTGTCATAGCCATCAAACAAGTGGTCATTTTGGGAAGAAAAGATCCATAGAACGCCTACAAAGACGTTATTGCTGGCCAGGGATGAGAAGTGACCTACTTCGATGGATTGCAACCTGTCCTGATTTTTGTAAGAACAAGCCAGGACCCGGCTTGGGCAAGCTCCACTTGTCCCAAGAGTTGTTTGGCATCAGATTCGCTTGGATAGCAATCAACATCATTAGTGGACTGAAAACGAATACATGTATAATGGTCGTGAGGGACTATTACACAAAGTATACTCTGGTGTTTCCCTTGCCTAATCATAAAGCTGTTACATGTGCAGAGGGATTTGTGAAAGGCTGGGTGTTACATTTGGGTGTGCCCCTTATGATGCACAGTGATCAAGGCAGGGAGTTTGAGTCAGAGTTATGGCAGGAAATGTGCCATCACTTAGCCATATGTTTTTATTCCAAATTACTCGCGTACAAGCTTTCCTATGCAATGCCTAGCATATTGGACACCGGGTAGGGCTCGGGAACCCTTCCCTTGGCCCAATGAGCAGGAAGAATCTTTTAACAAAATAAAAGATTTATTTAAAAAAAACCCAGTATTGAAATATCCTACACCCGAAGGACATTTCATACCAGACACCGATGCTAGCAATAATGCCATAGAAGCTGCGCTCTCTCAGGTCCAGAACGGAGTTGAAGTTCCCATAGCATTTACTAGTAACACGTTAAGTAAGACACAGCGTAATTATTGTACCACTAAAAGAGAGCTGCTTGCTGTGGTATATATGAAGAAGTATAAGCATTTCCTGTGGGGGACTGACTTTACTTTAAGAATGGACCATTTGTCCCTAAGGTGGCTTCTTAATTTTAAAGACACCGAGGGGATGATTGGACGATGGATGGCTCATTTATCCGAATTCGGATTAGAGCATAAACAAATTCAACACTGCCCTAGAGACAAGCACATCAATGTGTTGTGGGGCTCATAACACTGTGGTTGCCGGGTTGGTATATAATAAAACCACACCCCAGATTCCTTGGGAGGAAGCTGTATATAGCTATCTCGATTGGTCTCCAGAGACTATCAAGAAGTTCCAACAGTCGGATCCCGCGACCGCACACATTTTGGACTACCTACGGAAAGGTATTGAGCCGGTAAGGCCAATGTTATCTCTGGAAGACAGGGGGATGAGACGATTCATCGCTCAATGGGCCGAGCTTGAAATTCCAGATGGTATATTGTGCAGATGGAAGACCACTTCCACTGCCAATAAACTATTGCAAATCATGATTCCCACATCGATGAGGAGGGATATCATGTATTATTGTCATAGCCATCAAACGAGTGGTCATTTTGGGAAGAAAAGATCCATAGAACGCCTACAAAGACGTTATTGCTGGCCAGGGATGAGAAGTGACCTACTTCGATGGATTGCAACCTGTCCTGATTTTTGTAAGAACAAGCCAGGACCCGGCTTGGGCAAGCTCCCCTTGTCCCAAGAGTTGTTTGGCATCAGATTCGCTTGGATAGCAATCAACATCATTAGTGGACTGAAAACGAATACATGTATAATGGTCGTGAGGGACTATTACACAAAGTATACTCTGGTGTTTCCCTTGCCTAATCATAAAGCTGTTACATGTGCAGAGGGATTTGTGAAAGGCTGGGTGTTACATTTGGGTGTGCCCCTTATGATGCACAGTGATCAAGGCAGGGAGTTTGAGTCAGAGTTATGGCAGGAAATGTGCCATCACTTAGCCATATGTTTTTATTCCAAATTACTCGCGTACAAGCTTTCCTATGCAATGCCTAGCATATTGGACACCGGGTAGGGCTCGGGAACCCTTCCCTTGGACCAATGAGCAGGAAGAATCTTTTAACAAAATAAAAGATTTATTTAAAAACAACCCGGTATTGAAATATCCTACACCCGAAGGACATTTCATACCAGACACCGATGCTAGCAATAATGCCATAGAAGCTGCGCTCTCTCAGGTCCAGAACGGAGTTGAAGTTCCCATAGCATTTGCTAGTAACACTTTAAGTAAGACACAGCGTAATTATTGTACCACTAAAAGAGAGCTGCTTGCTGTGGTATATATGAAGAAGTATAAGCATTTCCTGTGGGGGACTGACTTTACTTTAAGAATGGACCATTTGTCCCTAAGGTGGCTTCTTAATTTTAAAGACACCAAGGGGATGATTGGACGATGGATGGCTCATTTATCCGAATTCGGATTAGAGCATAAACAAATTCAACACCGCCCTGGAGACAAGCACATCAATGCAGATGCCTTGTCGACACGACCGATCGGGAAGTGCCAAAATGTTAATTGTGAGTGTTGTGAGGCTCGTAACACTGTGGTTGCCGGGTTGGTATATAATAAAACCACACCCCGGATTCCTTGGGAGGAAGCTATATATAGCTATCTCGATTGGTCTCCAGAGACTATCAAGAAGTTCCAACAGTCGGATCCCACGACCGCACACATTTTGGACTACCTACGGAAAGGTATTAAGCCGGTAAGGCCAATGTTATCTCTGGAAGACAGGGGGATGAGACGATTCATCGCTCAATGGGCCGAGCTTGAAATTCCAGATGGTATATTGTGCAGATGGAAGACCACTCCCACTGCCAATAAACTATTGCAAATCATGATTCCCACATCGATGAGGAGGGATATCATGTATTATTGTCATAGCCATCAAACGAGTGGTCATTTTGGGAAGAAAAGATCCATAGAACGCCTACAAAGACGTTATTGCTGGCCAGGGATGAGAAGTGACCTACTTCGATGGATTGCAACCTGTCCTGATTTTTGTAAGAACAAGCCAGGACCCGGCTTGGGCAAGCTCCCCTTGTCCCAAGAGTTGTTTGGCATCAGATTCGCTTGGATAGCAATCAACATCATTAGTGGACTGAAAACGAATACATGTATGATGGTCGTGAGGGACTATTACACAAAGTATACTCTGGTGTTTCCCTTGCCTAATCATAAAGCTGTTACATGTGCAGAGGGATTTGTGAAAGGCTGGGTGTTACATTTGGGTGTGCCCCTTATGATGCACAGTGATCAAGGCAGGGAGTTTGAGTCAGAGTTATGGCAGGAAATGTGCCATTACTTAGCCATATGCAAGACCCAAACCAATCCATACAGGCCGCAATCCGACGGCCAGGTGGAAAGGTTTAACAGAACTCTGATACAAGTTCTGAAGCCTTTCGGTGAATAACCACCAGGATGATTGGGACGAACAGTGTGAGTTTGTAGTGCATGCCCAATAACAATAACACTGCCCATTCATCTACCAATTGTACCCCTAACCTGTTAGTGTTCGGCTGATTTGGTGTAGGAATTAATCCAGAAGCTCCCTGCACTGTGCTATTTGTTGAATCACTCTGTGATAGATTCAAACAAGCATACAAAGTGGTATGGAATGAATTACTTAATAATGCTAAATGGCAGAAGGTTGGCTATGACACCAATGCAAAAAGAATATGTTTTAATATTGGAGACAAGGTGCTGAGATACTACGAACCACTCGAGAGGTTAAAATTGGTAACCCATTGGGAGGGTCCGTTTAAGGTTATTAGCATTGTCTCCGAATCAACTGTGATAATGAAGGATTGCTACACTGGTAGGGAATGGAAAACCAATGTAGGGAAGCTCAGACAATGGAAAGGTCGTGAGGCAGCAGAAAGGGAATACGGATACCAACCCCGGAGCCGACCGAGAAAAACCTCCTAGAGGTAGAAAGTATATTCCCTCGATGGAGTATCCCATGAGTGGTGGTTGGATAGCCCAGTACATCTGCAATTCAGCAATGTATATTACCACCAAGCTCCAGAATATACCATCTGGGTAGTAGTGTATGATTGGTATACCGAGCCGAGCCCCTATTCGGATCTGGTCTACGTGATGGCGCTAAATGTGTGGCAGGAGTGTTAGTAAGTAGGTCACCTGATAGCTCGCAGCTGGATCTCGCGAGACGAGAGCTCTGACGCCATATTGGTTAGACCTGGTTATAACTAGGGCAGACTCGTGGTGTACGGACACCATTCTTTCTGCTCTGGTATTTTACGAGACCATCACGGCTGATAGCCGCTTCAAAGCTGAAACCCTGGTTGGACAAATCCTTCAGGAGGAGTCAAACTTTGCTGTCGCCAATTTCAAATTGGAAGTTGTTCCGCTGTAATGGCACAGGGAATGATTGACGCTGTGCATCAAGCTGCCAACATTACATTAGACAAAGACGAGGTTCTAGCAGCTGAGTCTCGGGTGGAGGAAAAAATGGAGACCTCTGATGCTGGCCTTGGAAAGTAGAGGAAGCTGGAGGAAGTGGAGAAAGCTGCTAGCTGTCTCGCTCCACTGTCTACTGCAGAGACAGATAGACATAGAATGCCTCCTCCTCCACTTCCAGGCCCAGTGCTGTCCGTGTCAGGTTCTATGGATCCAACCGAAACAACGCCAGATGAGATGGACATCTTTAGTATCCCGCTTTACCCGCCGGGATATAAAACCAAAACAGAATGCCTCGCCCATGTCGATGAGGAGGGAGGCACCGTTTACACCAGCTGGGGGACGTATTTCCCAATGCATCACTCCATGTTTGGATACTAGTCATCGGCTCGTATTCGGACAAGCTGGCAGAAAGTATGCCAGTATCATGGCTGCGTAATTATTGACGCCTCACCAGAACCATGATAGTTAAGGAGGAACTTGCTCGGGCCGTACTGGTAGCCGACGGGATCTCTCGGAGAACTAGCCAGTTGCGGGAGTCTGAATCCGAAATGGACACGGACTCCACCATCACGCCAAGTTCTGTCTCGGGTGGACGGACGTGTATGTGTACAGGTACTACCAACGTGGATGGGGATGGTGACGAAGGTACAGTGGGCCATGACCTAGTGGGGACTCACTAGCAATTGGCGCAAGTGTCCGTTCGAGTCGTGTCATCTCTCTAGCACTGGAGAGAAGATTTATTTTTTTAAGGTTTGAAAAGTTTATTGTCTGATCACAATTTAACAAAAGTGGTAATATTAGACAATAATATGATACCCCAGTTATACAATTTTTACAAGATCATTGTTTACACAATTCAATCGCAAATCAAAGAAAAATGAAATGATGAAGCATACAGTGAGGAAAAATAATGAATAAATAGATACATTAATAGTATATACAAAAGTTATACACTATATACAGAAGATATTAGACCACATTTGCAGCATACACTCAACTGGGTATATAAGAAAACAAAGTATAGAAGGGGATGAATGTATCATATGGTACACCAGTTTTATAGTTAAATCCACAACTTTCCAGGAGGCAAAGAGAAATTAAATAAAAGTGGAGTCCAAGCAAACAGCTCCCTTATTCACAGGTAGAGTCTCATGGCACTCACAGTCACAGTTTTAACAAATAAAGATTTAAATAAAGCACTAAGGTGGAGTCAAGATCAACACCTCCCTAGTGCTAACCCAATCCATGCAATAGCGTCTAATCACTCTCTATTTGAGGCTTACTTAGATCTTTTATTACCCTTACCCTATGTTTGAATTTCAATTTATTTTCCAATAGCTGAACTGCAGCCCTTAGGGTGTCCCATAAGTGGACCCCTCTATATAGGGGTGAGTTATTATATCCTGGTTTTCTCACCCTTGGAGTCTTGAACTTCACCTTGGTTTCCGAACGTAGGCCTGGTCTTAAGACCACGTAATCAATGCACTCAGGCCTCTTAGACATCTTGTACATATAGCTCAGCAATAATTCTTTACGCCGTCGCCACAGATTCGGTATTTCAGACTTAGAGTACATTTCTGCTTCAGAAACGTTTTAATTTCTGTAACAAATGTTCAGGCCTCTCCTCTGCAAGCAATCTAGCTTCTTTAATAAGCCTTCATTGGCACCCTTGTAAGCAAAGCAAGGATAATCAAAAAGTGTCATTATCGTGGTCCTATACACTGTGAGGTCCTATACTCTGCTAAGTTCCTTCTAAACTTACTAAAGCGAAACAGCCTATGATTGACCTTACTGTTAAGATCCTTCAAGGCAGGAACAAAACTTAGGGCGCTGTCCAACTGATTTGGGAAGTTTGCTAGTTTAGACATACCAAACCACTTTAGATTTGTCGGTGTTCACTGTTAGGCGTTTACCTATAAACCATGACTTCAGATTGTGTAACGCCAATTGAAGTTTCTCTCTAATGAGGTCTACCTTGTTGTTTGAGCAATAAATTACAAGGTCATCAGCATACATGTAATGACGACAATCTATGGACAAGTATCTCACTTACATCATTAATATATACAACAAACAATAAGGGTCCCAACACAGAAGCCTGTGGGACCCCATACTTAACTTCCTCAGTGGCGGATGTAAAGGTGCCAATTTTTGTATATTGCTTACTACCAGTAAGATAACTCATCAGCCAGTTCAGTGAAGTATCATGGAGACCAAGCTTACCCAATAGCTCAATCAAATAATTATGACTCACAGAATCAAATGTTTTATGCAGATCAAAATAACAGACACCAGTAAGATGTCCCCTGTCCCGATTTTCGCAAATTACATTCAATAAACTAAAGATAGCATCTCCTGTACCAAGACCACTTCTAAATCCAAACTGTGATTTTGACAGACAGCTTTTCTTACTCAGAACATTGTCAAGATACATATACATTAATCGTTCCACAATTTTCGACTGGACAGGAAGTAATGAGATTGGCCTCCAATTGGTAATAAGCTTGGTGTTCCCAGATTTCGGTATAGGATTGACTCTGGTGATTTTCCAACAGTCAGGAAAAATTCCAGTATCAAGATATAACCAAATCATAGGTTCCACAAGATACAGCAAGGCACTTTTTAAGATGTCACATTCTGATTCCAATAATGCCAGACGTTTAATTGACATTAATTTCCTCGAACAGCAGTTCAACCATGCACTTATCCACTTTTACCTTAGTCTCAACAGGGTCAACAGGCTCATCCAAGATGATTCGTTCAGGATAGCCTCTAGCTGTGATGTCATTGGATAACACACTGCCAATATTAGAAAAATACCTATTTAAGTAGTCAACTGACTCTTTTTCAGATTTACCAAAACCGTCATCCCCTACTTATTCCGGTGGCGACACCTTAAGTTCTGGTTTTAGGATACCATTTATGAACCTTCAAAACTTCTTCAGTTCATCTTTGGCTTCATATAGGGCTGTTTTGATGTTATTTGACTTACATAATTTACAGCTTTGTTTATTCTGCATCTCATGATCCTGGCCCTATTCAAATAAAATGCATCCTGGGTTCTCATAAAGGACAGGAAATGATATGATTCTGCACAAACATCCACGCACCATCTGGATCTCTAAGGCTATAGTAATAATCCCAATCAGCAATGCTTACTCAATCTAGGAACAATTGTTTATTGAAACCCTTGTACTTCCATACCCACACCTTTTTCTTGGTATAAATTACCTTTTCCTTTGTTTTTACAGCATAAACAGGCGGGTGGTCACTGACTAAAAAACTTGAGAACACCATGATTTACATCATTATAGTTTGTTAATATGTTATCCAGACATGTGATTACCTTCTTTTACGGTCTAATACATTGATGTATTAGTCTATGATAACCTCAACATGCTAATTACCACAGCTCAATTCCTTCCTAACAGTAATGTCAGCTTTAATATCATCACATTCATATACAGCCAGCCCCCCATCCTTTTTTCTTCACCTATCCTGCCTAAATAGATTCATGCCCTCCCAGGTTATCAAGTCATCATCATAGTCATCATGCAACCAGGTCTCACTCATATCTATTATGTCAGTCCCATCTAGGTGATCAAAAATTTCCTGCCTCTTATGAAACATACTTCTCGTATTTAGATGTACCATTTTCAACCCCTTCATACTCAAGAAATCACATAATCTTGTTGTATGCGTGGTCATATCAAAACATACAAAAAGAAGAAGAAAAATATAAAAATAAATATATACAAATTTGAATAAGCCACCAGCTAATTTAGCTGATGGCTTAGAGAATTACCCAACAGATTCCCCAACTAAATGTACTGCGGGTAAAAAATAAACAGAGAGAGCTGCTACCGATTTTTGATTGATCTCAATTCCAGGTTCAACCACAAAAAGGAGTTGTAATGACAAAATCTACCATAATAAGGGAAGCAAAAGAAGAGAACAAATCAATTTACTTGTGTTTGACATTTAAGTATGAACACAGAGTCAGAGTTCCAATATTCAAAATAGAGAACACACCTTATATGGTTGGCAGATAACGTTCATTAAAGTCTAATTATTAGTATACTGTTAATAATTTGATTATTTTACATAAGCCTTATATGTGAGCCAGCAAGCAGAAATGGGGGTTCCTGCGGGATTTAGTACCTGTTTTAGCCACCAGGGGGCATCACTATGGGCTAGAATAGGAAAAATATGCCTAAAACTGTTTTAGGGTACTTTTTCATGGAGAATTCAATGATTTTCTGATAAAACGTTCTTTTTTTCTATATTAAGATAGGAGAAGATTAAGAAAAGAACAGAAATTAAAAGTTTTAAAATATTATACTTAACATCACCAATTTTACCCTACGATAAAAACACTCGACTCGACTCACATCTGTGTAGAGGCAAGGAGAAAGGGTGCTCCGTGCTAAAAGTCAACTTTAAAATTCAGATCACTAGCTTTACAGTGATATATTGCATGAGAGGATACTCCTGTTAGTTTTGGAGGAATAGCTTGCTAAATATGGGTAGGTATTACCATTTCATGAATGTCAATAAGCACTACGTGGCCATGGTCAACTATAATTAGCATAATTTATGCTAATTACCTAATTTAACATAAATTTTCATTCTTTTGCCCATAACTTTTGATCTAGAAATGATAATTTCATTCTGTTTTCACCAAAGTGGACCTTGTGAAACATTCCTTCAAATAAGATCAATTTTCTTATTTAGAATGAATATCATGTTTCCATGGCAACAGAAATCAACACAAATATCTATTTTGGCCCAAAAACACTCTTTTTAATGTCAAATAAAAAAGGTACTAAATCCTGCAGGAACCCCCATTTCTGCTTGCTGGCTCACAATATATTCTTTCAGGATGCGATTTGCCAAAAAGTTAGAAAAAAGTTAAAACCTAAGAGCCAACACAATAATCGACAATAGCCTTTGCAAAATTAGGGTACATGATATTATTTATTTATATTATATATTATTTATTATACTAAATGTCTACTGATCCATATCCATGCTGTTAGGGAGTCTGTTACGGTATCATACTTATACTATCAACCTGTGAAAAGATAAACAGAAAAGGAACTATAGACAGTGATCCACTATATCAAAGAAAAGACAACATGTATAATTGATTTTATGTGCATATATTTTAATTCTCAAAATGCAATATTCAAAATTTAGTATCCAACAGAAGCCTATGATCCCATTTCTAATTAAATTCAACTACATATCAACAACATCTCAATTTTTTTGAAGGAATCACAAGGGTATTTAAGACAATATAAGCCTGATACAGTATATACATATACATGGAAGGTTTGATCGAAGCGAATCGATCCTACCGCAGTTAATACAGACTTAACTACCTTAATATATTCCAATACATATGTTTGATTCTCAGAATCTTGTATCTTGCATGAATCAGAACAGCCGACTTGATTGCAGAGTTGCTGCAGCAGACCATCAGCAGCACTTTTTCTTTTGGAGCCTGCTCACCCCGTTTGATCACAATTGGTTTTTTCATGCCAACCACCTCTACAAAATCACTATCATTACTTCTGATGTCTAGCATTTTGAAGTCATAGAGCACCGTAAGCAGTTTGTCATCCTGCCTGGTCCTCAGTCCATAAATAACTATGTTTCTGTCTGGGGAACTTTTGGCATGTCTTACTGTCCTCATGTTTGGCTGTCGGACGCTCTGTCATGCACACCCAATTGCTTATTGGCAACTTGTCTAGTCAATTCATTCAAGTTTTTCTCATTCAGTCCTATTTTCCCAGTCAAGTGCTGTTGAACACTATTCTATCTTTTTGACTTCCTGAGTCATCCTGTTATGCACATTTGTGCTGGCTGTACCCATGGAACCCTTAATTGCAGACAGCTCATTAGTCAATCTATCTACACTCAGATCTACTTTGTGTATCAACTCTTTCAAAGTGTCTTCTAACCTTTGAATTATATTCTCACTGTCAGTATGCTTGTCATCTATCTCACTTTATAATCTAATAATGTCTTTTTGACTGTCCTTGAGCAGGGTCTCATGTCTAGTCATGTCAGTTTCAATCGTAGTCATTTTAGTTTCATGTCTGGCCACATCAGCTTCAACAGTAATCATTTTAGTCTCAACATCAGTTTGTGCTTGCTCAATATTCTCAAGTTTGCCCACAATATGTCAACCTTTAGGTCACTCATTTTCATTTTCTGAGATGTCACAATTTCATCTTTCATTTCAGTCATTTTATTTTCAACATTTTATTTTCAATCACATTAGTGATTGAGGCCTCATTACTAGTGCCTATTTCTGCCACTTCAACCTCATTTTGCTGACTTGGTTGACTGATTTCCAGTGTTACTACATTATCAGGGGACAATACCCCGGTAACAATTACTTCCTCCCCTCCCTGATCCATTTCCAGTATAACATTGCTCCCATTAATACTGTGCTCCCTAATTTTCCTGGTGTCACTAAACACGCCCCCATTCTCATTGTGAATCTCAACTTGTGTACCAAAAGCCCTTACGAGCCTCGAATGCTCATTTAAGCAGCATTTGGGCTATCCCATGAATTTTCTAGTCGTGATCCATCACTGACAGCGACCAGATGTGTTACTCTTTTTAGAATACTGCGAGTGTTTAGTTCTGGCATCAATTTCTTGTTTTCCGGTGATTTTGTCTGAGAATTTGAGGACAGAAATATGTTCTTCCCCTCACTGCGTTGCCTTTTTAGTCCTGGTGTATCTGCACCATTAACTGTAACCACCTCGCTGTCGATATCCATTGTTGGTTGACAGTACACAATTTACTAGACTTGCTTTTGTAGAGATTCCTATGCTCAAATCTAAAGATGCAAACAAATCAAATCTTCTGGACGAAAAGCAGGGATTTGTTTACAGGGGGCGCCACCATGCACCAAGGGCAGAAATTAGTTCTCCAAGTGTCTTCCAACCTTTGAGTTCTATTCTCACTGTCAGTATGATTGTCATCCATCTCACTCTCTAATCTAATGATGTCTTTCTGTCCACCATTGGCATGCTACGGGCCAGATTGTGAGGGTTTGGAAATTATAAGCTTTCTCAGAATATTCCATTAAAATGTTTGACACTTCTAGCAAGTGACCTTTAGATGTTAATTGATATTGTGTGTAAAGATGAACTAATTTCATTGAGAATATGTTGACAGAATAAATTTTGAATTTTTTACTCCAGTGCACACCTTTCTTCCGCCTGTTTAGCTTTTTGATGGCCGCCGTATTGATAGAATGAATTTTGAAAACATTCCTCAATTGCACTTTTCACCTGACAATTCCACACGATGTCAACGAACCGTTACAAGTCGATGTTGTAATGAACACTGAATCCAGAGAAGTTCTTTGATCCTTGTTTATTGTATGATGACAGAGTGTACATATAGGTTTTTTTTAAGGAACAATTTAACTTTATTTGGCATTTGTTCAGGTGTGATGAAATTACATAAATTCTCTTCAACATTTTGTCGGGTGGTCCATACATTTATAATGACAATTACAATAAATATTTAATTAATAGTGTATCACAGTTTTTTACAAAGTGTATTTACGTAAGTACATTGCTGTAAATATGTATTTTATCACAATATTAGAAAAGTCAAACATCTCAGGGTTTTATACATTTGTACTGTGCCAAATAAGTTAGGAGGACACTTCAGTGGAACTGATGTTATGAGTCCCCCTTGTTAGTATTTTAGATAAAATATAATCAAAATTGATTAGTAATTAATCAAATGATAACATGTGATTTGGAGACAGAGGAGATTTCTATTTGAAGATTTTTGTAAATCATAGACTATTACTATCAGTTGTACGCTCTCTATATAATAAATGTACATGTACAGTCAGAGGGTGGACCTCAAATATAGAAAATCCCTGAAAACTTTTTCAGAATTACTTGTACCTTCTTTTACAAATTGGTCAATGAAATAACACATCAATACCAACAAGCATTCATTTAACAGCATAGAATCATATGTTTTAAGGGCAGCTTCACAAGTCTACCCTTAAGTATATAAGTTTCTAACATTTACTGGTATAGTTTTGAACATAGACAGCTTACTCTTACATTTGAAATCTTTCAAGATCTGACAGTACAGAAACATATGCCCCAAGGGCAGCTTCACAAGTCTACCCTCAAGTATATATGTTTCTTACATTTACCAGTATAGTTTTGACCAGAACAGTTTGCTTTTATATTTGAAATCTTTCAAAATTTCACATCAATACCATCAAGTATTCATTTAACAGCATAGAATCATATGTTTTTAGGGCAGCTTCACAAGTCTACCCTTAAATATATAGGTTTCTAACATTTGCTGGTATAGTTTTGAACATAGACAGCTTGCTCTTACATTTGAAATCTTTCAAGATCTGACAGTACAGAAACATATGCCCCAAGGGCAGCTTCACAAGTCTACCCTCAAGTATATATGTTTCTTACATTTACCAGTATAGTTTTGACCATGAACAGTTTGCTTTTATATTTGAAATCTTTCAAAATTTCACATCAATACCATCAAGCATTCATTTAACAGCATAGAATCATATGTTTTTAGGGCAGCTTCACAAGTCTACCCTTAAATATATAAGTTTCTAACATTTACTGGTATAGTTTTGAACATAGACAGCTTGCTCTTACATTTGAAATCTTTCAAGATCTGACAGTACAGAAACATATGCCCCAAGGGCAGCTTCACAAGTCTACCCTTAAGTATATATGTTTCTTACATTTACTGGTATAGTTTTGACCATTAACAGTTTGCTTTTACATTTGAAATCTTTCAAAATTTCAATTTCTTTTAAAGTTATATCCATTTCATTCCATAATTGTGCTGTCATAACTTCAATCGATCTCTCGTAAGCAGCTGTATTTATGATATTATATTTTAGTACAGGATATTGCTGTAATCTAGTATTTCTCGTAAGTGGTTTACAAAATTCCTTTGTCTTAGTTCTTTTGAAAGCTAAAATTCTCAAATGATGTAATCTTCTATTTATAATATAGGGAAGACCAGCTTCTTGATGGATAAAATCAGTTGATGATAGTACAGGCAATTTTAAGCAATACTTTAAACATCTGTTTTGTATGGTTTGTATCAGGTTCAAAACAGTATCGTTTGATCTATGATATAATACATCTGCGTAATCAATTACTCGTATAATATAGGATTTATAAATTTGTAGCATGTATTTAGTGGGCACATAAGATTTTATTCTGTATAATAGATAGGATTTAAAAGATATGGACTTAATCATCTCTGAAATATGTTGTTTAAAACTGAGATCATAGTCTAAAGTCACACCTAAATATTTGAAAGAAGGAACAAAGTGTAAGCGTTCACCATTTACTTTAATTTGGATATCCTGTAACTTAAGTTTTTTATATTTCTGATCACTTGTAAAAAGCATTAATTTTGTTTTTTTTCATTCATTGTTAATTTGTTGGCTGCTGACCAATGGGCATAAGATAACAAACCATCTTGTAGGTATGGTGACACTTCTAGTATATTGTTCCCACTTACATACAAAACTGTATCATCAGCATACAATAATGTCTTCACACTGTTATTATCTACATGTATGTCGTTGATATATATTAAAAAAAGAAGAGGGCCTAAAATACTACCCTGTGGTACACCACATGTTATAGTTAAACCAGTTGATACGTACCCATTTGCTAAGACTTTTTGTGTTCTATCGTTTAGGTATTCACTTATTAATAATAGATTTTTTCCTTTAATACCATATTTTTCAAGTTTTTTCTTCAAAATAAAGTGATCAACGCAATCGAAAGCCTTTTTTGTATCTATGAAAGCAGCCAGGGTCACATGACCTTCTTTTCTATTCCATAGTATATCATTTGTCAAAGTACTAATAGTATCAACTGTGGATCTTTGTTTCCTATATCCTCCTTGAATTTTTGTAAGTATTTTGTTTGTTTCCAGGTGGTTTTCTAATTGGGTGTGTAGAATCCTTTCTAGGACCTTACCCGGTATTGGAAGCTGACTTATAGGTCTGTAATTCGATACATCCGATAAGTCACCTGATTTAGGTAACGGAGTGACCTTGGCTGCCTTCCATGATTTGGGTATATAACAATTGTTAATTATTAAATTCAACAATCGGGTGAAGCGTGTTATCTGGGTTTTCACCGCTAATATGAAAACATTAGATGATATATTTTCTAAGACAGAGGATTTGTTCTTATTCATCGTATTCAAAGCCTTTAGTACATTTTCTTCAGTAATAGTAAAATCATTCATCACTTTGTCACAAACCTGACCTGTAAAATTCCATGGGGTATTTATTTTGTTAGCTAAGTTTGGGCCTATGTTTGTAAAAAACTCATTTATAAAATTAGCTGTCTCATCTTCTTTAATACCGTTACCTTGATCATCAATAAGGTCAATGGAAGAACTTTTACGTTTACCCGGTATAAGGTTTTTCATGGCTGCCCAAAATTTTCTTGCATCTTTAACATTTTTATTAAGTTCGGAAACAATAAAAGCTTGTTTTGCCCTTTTTAAATTTGTACTGCAATTATTTTTCAAGATTTTGGCATTATGCCAATCCAAAATATTATTTGTTCGTTTAGCTTTTCTCAGTGCATTATTTTTCTCAATGATTTCTGAAATAAGTTCTGGTGTTAGCCATGGTTCTTCCTTGAATTTAATATTGAAATTCCTAATTGGGCATAGAACATTGAGAATACTGTTAAAATTATCTTCAAAAATCTGCCAGCAGGATTCAATGTCATCGCAGGTATCAAAAGTTTCCCAAGACATTTCGATAAAGTTCTGTTTAAAAGTATTTTCATCGAATAATTTGTATGACCGTCCTCTAAAAGATCTTTGTTTTCTCTGTATACTTGGTCTCTTGAGGCTGACATACACAGGTAAGTGATCGCTTTGATTTAAAGTGGCTACTCCAGATTGTTCAACTATGGTAGAGTTTGTAAAAATAAGATCAATACATGACATTTGTTCCTTGTTTTTTGTGGATTGATTAATTAATTGCAGTAGTCCAAAATCTTGTAAAGTGGAAAGCAAGTAATCTTTTGACGGAGTATTTTCAAACATGTTGATGTTAAAGTCTCCAATCAAAAATACTTCACAATTTTCAAGATTTTCAATTTTTGTCAATGTGTCTTTTAATATATTCACAAAGTTATACTTGTTCCCTTCCGGTGGTCTATAAATATTAGCTATCACCATAGATTTGGAGTGCTCTCTCGATATATTTAGCCATTGTATTTCCACATCGACATTGCTTACATTAAAATTCGAAAATTTTTGACTGGAACATGTTATACCTTCTTTAATATATGCACATAAACCTCCTCCCGCTTTATCGCGTACTCTATCAAATCTATAGAGGTTGTAATTATTAAAAATATAGTTGTCGCTTTTATCAGTATCGGTCAACCAAGTCTCAGAGAAAAGTATAAAATCTATACCTTGATTTTGTAATTCAATGCGTAGGTCAACAATCTTATTTCTAATGCTTTGGGCATTTAGATGTAAAATACATTGACCATTAGTTTTTATAAGAGATGGTATGTGATTATACAGTATAGGTCTTCTTATAACAACAACATGTAGGACCACCCTTAGTCTCCCCAATACAACCAATACAACCAATACAACCGTTCATTAATACCTTTCTACGTATTCTTCTCACAGGTAGTGAACCTTCGTCATTATGACAGTTCATACCAGTTGTTGCTAGGTGGTAACAATGATACACTTGCCAGCATGCAGGCTCTGCCCCTAAGCTCGTAGCTCAACCTGTCATAGGTCCTAGATACTAGGGAGGTTGTGCATGGGATAATGTAAATAGAAAAGATGAGCTTAGAATAGATAACTGGGAGCTGCTTACCGGGTCTTATATACCTAGGTGAGCAGCACACAGGGTGATGAAATGTACCGGTAGGAGCAGGTCAGATCTGGTCAGGTCTGGTTGGATCTGGTCAGATCTGAAGCGCCGTCATACCCGGTAAAGATTCTATTTATATGTGGACCAATCAGGGTGAAGGGAGATTGTGGAATTTCCCTGCATCCTAGAAACGCGTCCACAGGTATGTCGGTATGTTGTGATACTCCCAGTGAGTCAGTGCCCAGAAATGGAATGGGTCCGGCTCTCATAACATCCTGGTATGGATGATGTAAGAGTAGCTCACTGTACACACTGGGGGGGTGAGCTGTAAGCTTGTCAGCAGGGCCTGAGCGTGTGTGGCGAAGAATTTAATAAATGTGTAAAATAATGAGTAATACCCAGAATGGTCCATTGACAACGAAACACCTTCACTTTCCCAAATGATAAATGGCAGTTCTACTCATAATATCTTCACTAAACTTTTATCGATTTACCGTTATATAGTAAACTAATTGTTTTTGAAGTTTTAAAGCATTCCCACCAAGGAAAGTATCGAACACGGGCGTTAACTTACAAGGAGCGGAAGGGCAGAGGAGGCGTAATAGTAATAAGGGTGTCCAACTCGGAGGCACAATGGCCACAGGGGACTACGTAGTGTCATCAGCTTGAACATAATACATAACAATTTGATGAAATAAAATTCACAGGTTATTTAGTTTCAGTGAACCAAGATCACTTGCATAAGTATGTTAGTTGACACATGAGGGATAAGAATAAATTGGTGTAAATCCCTGCATCTAGACTAAACCCCTGTGGCCATTGTGTCAACAATGAGAGTTAAAAGCACATGTCTGTGGGAGTATGTCCCACTCAGTATAGTATATCCATTAAACTTCATCTGGAATGTGGCTAACTGCTGAGAAAGGTCTAGTTGCCTTAGATATATCATGTCATGTGAGAAATACAATACTGTAAGCTGCAATCACTCTGATTACAGTCACACATGCTTATGTTTACCTACATATACAAGGCAGAGGGGATTCCCTCAAGCCTCGCTTTCATATTGTCTAAGTCTGTGAGGTAGTGGTCATTAATTATCAGTAGAGGAGGGGGGGAGTGTTTGGTGAGGTTGGGATAAAAATAATAAAATAACCCCGGGACAGGGGGTGTTTTTTGAATAAAATATATATCAGATAAAAAAGAAAGCAAAAGGAAATGTCCTTAAATGTCAACATATATACCATTATAATAACTAGTACCGAGATAATTATAACACCCATATTTTTTGATGTGCCTCTGGCATGGTGAGCTTTCACTTTCGATTTAAGGGGGGGTATGCAAAATTATAATCCACACATATCTGTTTTTTTTTAGGTGGGCGGGGGGTATCCACAAATGATGTCATGTTGAAGGGGAGGGGATCAGGTCAGGCATAACAGTATTAATTTTCCATAGTAACTTCAGCATTGCAAAATTGGTACAAAAAAACATGACCGGGGGGGGGGTCAAAAATGGTCATGCAAATTTGGTATCACATCATTTATGGGTGGTCGGCTCGTTTTATACACTCACTTTACCTTTAGTATTCAGAAGACCCTCTACCTTTGTTAAGCTGAGCGCAGACGGGACCAACTGGATCAGCCTAAAAAGAGGGTAAATTTTTTTACGCCCCCACTTAGGTCATGGGGCCTGTAGTTCTACAAGTACACACCAGGTAATGGGAGGAGTCCTGTGATAAGGTATAGTTCAATGTTTGCTCACCAGATGGTGATCTGACACCTACCTACCTAGAGATCTGCTGCATCCGATCTTGCCACCCAGCCAGGCAATGACACATAGACGAGTTGCATCAAGTAAGGAAAATTAAGAGCCTATATTGTATAAATTATTTGGAGGTAACAATAACACCCAAAATTGCACTTTAGGGAATGGTCATGTTTTAACAGCAGGTGGCGGGAAGCGGTGAATTTTTACAAACAGATAAATGATAAAGGAAAATGACACAACAATGTACAACTTTTAATGTTTTTTGTTCATGAAATATGTCCAAATTATTGTCATACATAATTAACCACCAATATCAGTACATTTCAGGTGTATGCTTATGGGATGTGCCTTATACACAGGGGATTACAGTAGCTAACAAAGAGTGCTCGCTGATAAGTTAAGGGTGATCTATTCCTAATATTCATAGGTCTCAACCTTAATCAGATTTAATAGATAAGAATTATATTCCTAAATTCACCTAATTATTGCCACTTATTTAAAACCAGCCAATATATCATAGTGATATGAAGTTTTGAAAATGGCACAGGGTCAATAGGCCCTGGATGCTCCTGGTGAAAAGGGCTGGATCCATTAGAATGCAGCAGAAAGGTGACAGTGGCTTCAGTCAGCATACAGTGAGCTTTCTGTGGTACATGTCCAGGTCCTCTCTGTGAGGAAATAAAAAAAGTGCGTCCAGGACGCTTGTATAAATGACATGGTAATGAGCTATTGGGTAGACTGCATTTATTATAGCAAGTGTAGAGCAATAATACCAGACGGGCCATCCACATAAATTTTCCATATCTATAGGCCTACCTTCAGCATTGCAAAATTGGCAAAAAAAACGAGGAGGGTGGGGGTAAAAAAATGGTCAAATTTGGCATGACATTAGGGAGTAGTCATTATTTATCAACAGGGGGGGTGGTGGGTTTTTGCACGGATGCGCGAAATTTTTTTACGCCCCCCTCGATGGCAGTCAACATTTTTTGCACCCCGCCTGCGCCGGAGGCGCGGAGAGTTTTTGCGCCCCTCTTTGATCTATAGTATCGCGCAGGCTTTTTTCTAAAAAGAGGGTGAATTTTTTTAGCCCCCCTCAAGAGGGGTCAAAATCTTTTTAGCCCCCCCTTGGGAGGGGTCTGAAAATTTTACGTCCCCACACCCCCCTGTTGATAAATAATGACCACTCCCTTAGGCCTATGTATGGATGGCCCCAATTAAGGACCGAGTCATTTACTGGCAACTGGGGGGAAAGGTGGATTTTTGTGGACCTCCGAATTTTATTCTGACGACCCCCTCAACATACATGTGGAAATAAATAACATGACCCCCCCCTTGCAAGCACTGATTGTCCCCCTCGCAGTATTTAAGTTTGAGTGTTTATTCCCCCCTCCGAACATGAAGGGGCTCTTTTTTCAATAAATGCCCCTCCCCCACTTAAATGCCCACCCCCCTGACAGTAAATGACTTGACCCTAAAAAAATCATGGTGCATGCCTAGCACCCTGGGTGCACAATCCATTAGCCCCATCATGACCCCCCTCGCCCTCCCCCAGAAATTAAATGGCCACTCCAAATGTGCCTGGCAAAGTGGCATTGCCAAATATATGACATTTACAGAGGATTTGATACAATAACACACATTATTACACTAACTGGCTGCTTGAGAATGTTCAAACCTGTAGCACCTACCACTATTTGTTCTACAAACCCTAAATAATGGCCCAGAGATTGAATTCTGCACTTCTGACAGTTCTGTGTTGTTGTCAAATGGGAAAACATGGAGGTTGTGGCTGTTCTAATTATAGGTTGGGGGAGGCTTGGGGAAGCCCTTTTAGTGGCTCCATCTAGTGGTTACTACTGAAACCATAATCTGCAAGCTGACCCCAAACCTCAGAAGATTGAAAGCTAGCAGAGGAGTTGGACACCCTTATCTACTACTGCCTCTCTACTACACTCCCGCTCCGAGTAAGTTAACGCCCATGGTATCGAAAATAACAATTTAACGCCGCTGTATGGGCGCCGCCATTTTGATTGCCGAAAGTAGGTTCTAGAAGTGTTGTCAACAGTTACAATACATAGGAATGTCGTAAAATTGGAAATATTTTTATTTCTTTGCCAAGTTCACCAAATAAACTAAATCAACTATGTAGAGATGGGTGCTTCGCGGTCCTGATAACAAAAGAATTTGAATTAAACTTGGCAAATCTAATGAAATAAGAGCTATGCTCTTAAAAATGATACACACAAGAGTTCAAGACACCTTTAGGGTTGTACTCTTAGAGAATGGGGGCAGTAATTATATTATAACTCTTCCGATTTGCCGATTTACCTGGAGCCGGGTTTCACGCACCTCTTCACATAGCCATAGCTCTCTCATTTTTAAGACTAAGCCTTGGTTTGCAAGGTATATTGTGGAGCATCACATGCACCATAAACCCTTGCTGAGGTGTATCCCGGGTGTACCCTAATATCTATAGGCTATGCACAAGAAAAACCTTTCAGATACTGCGGAACCTCTATAGATCTGGTCACTTTCCATGATTTACAGCCCTTAAAGGTTCATAAGTAGTATTGAAAAGAGAGGTGTGATAATAAGAACATGATTTTAATATCTAGCAAAAGGTCAGTATAGTGTATATTGGCAAACAGTCAAAATACAGCTAAAACTAACCCAATTCAGACCACACTGCTGTGATCTTTTAGCCTTCATATTTCTATTTCACATAATTATGACTATGAATCTGTCATTATTGATATTAATTTTCATTAAATGGTGACGATAAATCAAATGCACCTTTTTAATGTTGGTTCACAATAATAGACACGCATTTCACAGGATGTCCTATCAATAGTGCTGTCACCCTTACTCGTGCCTCCCAACCTATCTATGGTCGTTATCAGTATGATTACATAATAGTTATGATCATTAATATTGATATGTATATGATATGGTAAACAAGATGATTATAACCACAGAGATGGTAATTAGTCCACAATAAGGACAACAAGATGTAATTAATTAATAAAAAGAAGGTATGATTGCTACTTTGTGTTAGATAACATGTGAATTATGGTTTATAATATGAAATATATGGAATATGGACTTCACCAAACATTATTAAGCTGACGCCATGCCAGCAGAAACACTATGAAAGCCAGACAGATATTCCCATCATGAAACGCCAAGCATAAAATTCCCATTATATTATTTTAATCCCTAACCAGAGGCGTAGGAAGCAAATCTTCATTGGGGGGGGGGCCTGGCTAGGGCACCATCACGACCACCTTGAATTGTCTGCTGATGCGTGATGGCGTCTATATATATGAGTATTTAGAATTCATATAGAAAAGTGATTTTTGGTAAATTTTGGATCTGACTTTCCCATTCTCCCTATGACTTCACCATAATAATCTAAAAATTTGAGATGTAAAGTTTTAGCTTCTTTTCCATGGTGCTTATGAGTTCTTGGAAAATATTGGGGGGGCCAGACATATTCAGGCCCCACCTCCTTCATGATTGGGGAGGGCCAGGCCCCCCTGCCCCCCCCTTTTCCTACGCCCCTGCTAACAAGGATTCAGCGTTGCCTATAGAAGCACTAACCACAGGATTATAACAAACCCATATATGGTGCACCAGCGATTAATTGTTGTGCCTGGTTACTATCACAGGATTAATAACTTAATTATTGTTATTGTTATTGCACAGGCCTGCCGCCAACACGCCTTGTGCCTGCTAAAGCTCCGTCCAGCGAATCAGCATCCATGTAACGAACATGTAAATCATTAAGCTACTGCTCCACCAATTATATGTCATGTTTATATTATGTAAATAACCAACAGTAGATCACCATGGTGATCGGGATACAAACCCTGGTGCAGCCTTAGGTAGTCAACAGTCACCTCCAGGTGGTCAATATTGATATACTTATTCAATAAACCACATTCCGCCAATGATCACGCCGTAATTGGACTCTGACCCACAGTATAATTATGCTCATAATCCAATAAATATCTGGAGTGACCCCCTCCATTTTGACTACTGTCAGTTATACTGTAACTCGCAGAACCTTTTCAGTTCAGCAAGGAAAAATATCTAATTATCTGGATCACAAACTGTCACCCAATTTACAAGAGTCTCCTTGCCTTTACACCTCCCTGTAGCTGTTATACCTCTAGAAATATACAAACAAAACACCAAATTGCAACAGGCTGCTAAATTGCAGAAACCTTTCTGTGAAAATTGCATTGTGGGATTCGACCTTTATCCCAAATCAGCAGAGCCATTCTTTTGAACATTATTACATATCTATTCCAAGCATCATTTTGATACCAAAAGGTCGAATCCCACAAAACAAAAATGCCTTAAATATCTCTGTGATTTTGAATGCGTTGCGTTGGTGGGACAAAGGCCAAAATTAATTTGCAAAGGTTATAACAGGCTCTGGAGGTCATTTCTTGAGGCACTACGATCACCCACAGCACTACGACGGCAAAAAGTCAATGCTATTCCTATGGGAAATTTGGTACGACTATAGAAGGGAGCAGTCGTAGTCTGTTAGGAAATAGCCTCCTGTAGAACACAAGGACAGTGTTGCGTTTTATCATGTAGTCTTTGGGATATCTTGCCTTTGTTGATGTTTATATTTGTGTGCATTATTATATCTTCTGACCTCAAATCCAGATATTTGAGGCATTTTTCGGCAGGTGGGATTCAACCTCAAACAAATTCATATCAGAACACCTATATATAAGCAGCCAACTGGTTAGAAACTATCCAGCATGATTTGACCCCAATGGATAGATGACTATGTATATTATCAGTCATATCTGTCATAAGCCCGGTCATTCTGACTTTATTGAAGCAACACACGAATTGATGATATCACAGGAATGTGTGCAACAGTTACCGTAGAACTAGAATTGGTCGCCATTGACTTCAGTAGGCACATCGTAGGCCTGGTGAACTTTTGAAGAAGACCATTCAGTTTTGCCAGCGCAAACAATTTGACTTTGATCACAGTGCTGACGAACAACCAGTAGGGCCATCTGAGGCACATCTGAGGATACTACGTACAATTCATTATTGTGGCTATCCTGAAATTGCTATTCGACTTCATATTTCACAGTGTAGATAATGAGCACCCTGAGGCAGCTAGTGCTTACTGGTATCAGTTCCTGAAATAGCCATGCATTGCTTCAGCAAATATCCATATAGCGGTATGGATGTATACTATGTCGGAGTAGATTTATACAGGACAACTGACTGAAAACCTGCCACAACTTGAAAGTAGTGATAGCTGACGACTTAATTTGGGGTCATCATGCTTGCCAAAAAAAGGCAAGGATTGTTTAACTTATACCGAATCCAACAGAAGGTTTTAAATTTAAGGTTTAATTTGCAGTACAAACCCTTGCGTTTATGGCCCTTGCGTTAATGGCCTTTATTTTGTCTTATTAATTCTTAATTGATTTAAATATCTGGTTACATTCATGACAACTATCACAATACGATATGATATTGATAGGGTATTACATTGGCCGCGTGAATCCGTGTCTACAGGGCAGTTCTGTTTAGATTCCTTACTATACATACCTCAGTAATTTCAAAGGTATGGATTTGAAGCTATTGATCATGCGCATGTGATGTGCTTATCATTTCTTCATCTATTATTGTTTTTCTGGGTCTTATGGCTGTGGAAATGCACAGGGAACTGTCACTTTTGCCATAGTGTGAGTAGGTAGCATATGTCACCTTTATTTGCAGTAGGGGAAACATATGTGTCCTCAGATAATGCCTTGTATGGGGGAAGCTAATGGAAACACAGTGAAATGAGTGATGCAGCATTATTCTACACAGATATGTGCATCTTGCTTAGTTGAACACTTTTCTTATGACCAATACATGTAGTCACAATTCTGCATCAAGATTTAGGCCAAAAACCATTAAAAAGACCAATGAAAAATAATAATTCAAAAAGTGTTCACTTCTTCCCTTGAACTACATATAATTAGTAGAAGAATTCACCTATACCCAACAATATAGCTCTGCACAACTCTTGCACAACTCTATCCCCTGGCAAACCAGCATAAATAGCAAAAGATAAAATAGCAGGAACATAAGGCAAATGACAATAGTATTTACACAAACACCTTTCTGACATTCAATAATCCCTAAAAGCTCTAAATGAAGGGGTTTCTTGCACTGTACCTATAGGTAGTGTGATCACCCTGTACTGCATGGTCTACTGGGGTCACTGTGCACCGAGACAGGTTGCCCTCACCACATAGTTTATATATCGAGCAGTGGGGACAAAATATCAGTCACCTTTTCAACTTTGAACAACTCTCTAGCATTCCCTATTGAATATATCATCATTCTCTTTTTTTACATTGCAATAGTACATGTCTTTTCTATGAGATCCACTATTTGAATATTATGTGTGACTATTGGTCTATTTTCGACGTAACATCCTTATATTAAAAAATGGCACCCGAACGTTAGGTCTCCCTATCTCGGTCAATTTGGCATTTTGCCTAACTCACAGCAGACTGACTATTTAAACTTGTCAACTACAAGGGGGTACAATACCCTGCCTCAGCCCCCAACATCACATACCCAGCCACAAATCTCAGTATCATGTACCATACCCTACCCACTCCCCCTGTACCATGTACCATAGCCTGCATCAGCCTCCAAGCTCACATTCCCTGTATATGCTACAGCATTATGTACCATATACCCTGTCTCCGCCTCCAGGATCGCATAGATTATATATGCCCCATGTACCTGTCCAATGCAATCCGTTTTTCCTTTATGTTTTCAGCTGTAGTCCGCTTTAAGAACCGAAAAAAACTGGCATGTAGCTGAGAATTACCTGAATTCAAAACTTTCATTGGCTCCCTAAAAAGGGGGGGGGGGCGTACACCGCATCCCCTCCTTGAATCCGCACCTGGTTAAACTGTTACTGTCTTGGAATCTGTTTTTCTTTTCAAGAGAGAGAGAGAGAGAGAGAGAGAGAGAGAGAGAGAGAGAGAGGATAGGCCTGCTTTTTAGTGACATATCCACCTCAAAAGTCTACAATCTGTTCTTATTTGAATATATATGTACAAGGATAGTAGCTCCTTGATATATGTAGTCCATAGCTTGGTTTCACTATTATCATAGCCGATGGGTTTGGGGGATGTCAATATGTATTTTTAATTCATGACAGGATATCCTTGTTTTGGATATGCGTTTACTTAGCCAACATACAGCATTACTGACTCAGTCTGACCAACATACTAGGGTGGGGACAGAGTAGTAACAGGGTCAGCTGTAAGACCTACTTCATGTGATAGGGACATGTAATGGTGACAATGATGCTGACACCATTCAGAGAGAACAATAAGATACCAATATGGCTGTACTTAAACGCCATGGTGCCTATGAGATTTGAAGGGGCCTTGGTCAAAAGAAGCATTCAAAATAATATTTCAAGCAGTTATAGGAGTTTCAGAAAATCGCACAGGCTACCCCGGTTCTATAATGGTCCTGAACTATCAAACCACAACAGTGCCTGTACCTAGACACACCGTCACCTTTAAAAGAAAAGATCACCCTTTTTTAATGATGACTTTATTTGGTAGGTTTTATAATGAATAAAAATGTGGTGGGGTACTTAGTATCATATCTGCTAACATAGAGCCTGGGGGGAGGCCTATCTACTCCATTGTATGACGTCACAATTGGTCAAATGCATCAATATTTTGACTGCATGGCACTGCCAATCTGCAGAGAAATGCTGCTCATGGGTGCATGTGATATTGCTCTCATAATTCCTTTGAGGAATAGCATTGTATAACCCTATACAGCTACCTTGTGGAATATAATGATGTTGTACATATAAGTGTTATGATTAAGGACATGGATGCAACAGCCTCCAAGCTTAAACAATACACCACTTGCCGCATTTTAACCAATTGTGACGTCATACAATGCATCAGCTGGGCCTGATTCCTGGCTCTATCATAGCAGATATGATACTAAGTGTGCCACAGTATTTCTATTCAATATAAAACCTACCAAACGAAGTCATCATGAAAAAAGGGTGGTCTTTTCTTTTAAGGAAGGATAGAGCGTCAGTCCATCAATTTTCATGTATATGCCAATGGGAACCTTTGAAATTGTCAGCGTCGATTATTTTCTAAAAACCCTGCATCATGACTGTCCCTTTTAAAACCTCTCTGTCACAAGCATCACGAGTGTCACTTTTTACCCCTGTATAGGCACACAACAATACAGGATTCGTTATTGTAGAATGCAATGTAAGGGTTGTCATTATTATGTATAGTCTCTTTATTAGTGAGTACTGTCTAAGGGCCTGCAAATCAATTTAAGATATTTTCAGATCCATAGTACATTCCCTTATCTAAACGTGGTTCAAAATTATTCTGAGCGGACTTCCTACTTGTTTTGACCCAATGAACACAAATTTACCCTCACATCACTTATGATCCCTGTTAGTAAGTCCAATCAATGGAAGGGCCAACCACCATTCTCCACCACCCCCATCTCCATCAGCCAAATGTCACTCCCCAGAGTATGGGTCTGGACCACAAATTCCAAATGATGGCATGGACGTTTCCCAAAATCGACATGTTACATGTCCTTTAATGACACGAGGAAACAAAGTGGGGATTTCTTAAACAACAATGTATGATACATGGGACAATGCAGATTCTTTATAGATGACATGGGAAATGTGGATTCAAGTAACATATGCCAAGAGCATTCCTTATTATAAATCAGTATATGTTACATGGGGAGCCCCTGCAGGGGCCCCTTGGATGTTGTACCCTCAGTACCCTCCATGGCCCTGGCCCATCCTTGTAGTTGTGTCCTGGTATGTACTCCACCATACAGTCACCACAATGATTCACACGCTGCACCTATAGCCTACACAGACTCATATCCATCCTACACAACTACACTCATCATCACTCCCCATGCTTATGTCACCCGTCTGATAACTCTACTGAATCACTGCAAATACACTTTAACCCCAGAAAGTAGGTCCCTAGCATACTGGACCTATATGAACTCCAGCCAACACACGAAACAATCTGCTTAGTTTGGGCACGCACCCTGTATCAACTACACTCCGGATGTAAAGAGACAGCTATTCCTATTTCTGGATCTCACTCACCAGGCTGGTAGGTGTATCATATTTTGTTATCATTTATATTTCTTTGGCAGATACAGACATTAGAAAATGAAGTGTCTACTAAGCACCACAAATGGTGTCATGTTTACAAAGTCTTTGGTATAAGATATGTTCAATTGGCCCTCTCGTGGATGGCTTAAGGTCGAATCCCATATGGCGAAAAGTGGCTGAAATATCTCTACGACTTTGAATCTCTTGCGATTTTGGTAACTACCCTAAATTCGCAAGGATGTAACTAGAGTAGGGTGTATAGAACACAAGGACACTGTTGCATTTATTTGATCATCTATTCCTTCATGTATTTTGCCTTTGTTGATGTTTATATCTCTGTGCATTACATATTCCCTGGCCGAAAATCGCTAAAGAGTGTTTGTGTTCTATACTTGCTGCTGTAGTTATATCCCTTATGAAGAATAGGGTTGGTCCCAGATTCGCAGAGATCATTCAAAAACGCAGAAATATTTGAGCCATCTTTTGCCATGTGGTATCCGATCTATAACCCGTGGACCTTTATTGACAGATGCTTAACATTCTGATATTGACTTCATGTTGGCAAAACATGTCTGCTCCCATGGTGACACTATTCCTACTGAGATGAGTTATCTTGCTACTCTGATGTGCTCTGTCAGTAAAAAAAAAAGAGAAGATGTTTAGATCCTAAAAACTTTATTGCAGCGTTTTTATAATGACAGTAAATCCCTTGATATGTCTGGGGTGCATCGAGACAGTAAATCCTTGACATGTCCGAGGTGCATCGAGGCACCTGAGCAAGAAATTAGGCATACAATGAGTTAAAAAAGCCTGGATACCACTTGATAAATGTCTAAACACTGATAAGTAAGTAAAATATCTGATTTAAAAGTGTCCACTTTGTTGAATAAATAGATTCTGGAATGATTATTGAGATATGTCCCACACTAAAGAAGAGCGGCAGGTTTATCTCATTCGTCTGATGAAATATATAGAGGTAGCAGGTGGGAAAATAGAGGGCAGTGTCTTTTCTTCGACGATGTAATAGAGATACTGTGAATTCCGTCAGCATCACTCTGACGGATTTTCTTGATGGATCCGCGACCTCTCTCGACTGGAATGAAGTAAGGGCTTAGATGACATTTTTGTGGATGTTGAAAAAAGTGTATGATGTTTAACTTGATAATGCCTCAATTGCTTAGTAAGGAGTCCCACATGAATATGAATAGTGGAGATCAGCAATAAACCTCGACCCGATAACAATTAATAAAGTGAGCTCAATTGGTTATGGTTGCAAGAGCCATCTCATATACCATTTACGATAGGAACAGTGAAGTTTTTTTGGCCTGCTGCCAGCTCTCTGCTAGCCCTCGGGTACCAAAATACTTTTGCATTCAATATTTACTTGTGAAAATAATAATAAAAAGAAATTGGTACTTTGGGGCAATAAATTTGTCCGTTGAACTGAGGGCGTCCATCAGAAATATAATGTAACATTTACTTTTTTATGTTCAATTGACAAAACACCAATTTGCCTTTAGGTTATCCTGTGATGAAAGACACTGGACAATCAAAGAACTTGTATTGGTTCAACCCTTAGTGTAAAATAAAAAGCGTTTCAAAGTACCACAAGCAATATTTTGTGACTTTGGGCCAGAAAGTATATAAAGCACAGAGATATTAACATCAACAAAGGCAAAATATTACAAAGAGAACATGAAAAAACTCCACAGTACCCTTATGTTCTATACACCCTGCTGTAGTTATAACTCTGGGAATTTGGGTACCAAATTGGATATCAAAATCTAAGAGATATTCTTTACTCTTTACTCAGATGATTGTCTGTATTATCACCTACCCAATACATCTTGTGCAATCTGATGAAGTAAGATCTTGTAACCAATTTTCAATTCAATTCAGTTTTATTCAGACACAATCCCTTACAGGGCAAAGGAGAGTGACACTGGTCATCTCATTATCAAAAAAGTTGTTGTTATCAAAAATGTTGTTACTGTTGTTGTCAAGGCCCCTATATATGTTGTCATAACATTTTCATTTGGTCCTCAATTGATTTAGCTTTTTAACATAGCCCCTCCCCCTCCCATTGCACTTAGTGTCGAGTGGTCCACAACAGTCATATTCATTTTGTCGTTACTTAGATATTACAGGATGTCTGCAAAGCTCAAGTTCACAGACTACCGCTATAAAGTGTCCACAGAATACCAATTGTGACATTCATATATTCCCTACAAAATGTCGACAAACACAATTTGTCCACAAATACAACAAAGTACTTTTACAATATATTATGTACAGTACACTATAGACATCTGACCATTAGAGATAAGCAGACTGATGTGGGGCATGCATGGTATTATGGCTGCTCATCAGGAAATTAACTAATTCTCTACGGGCCCAAATCTCAACCTACATCTTAGACTACTGATTTCCCAGCATGCCCTGTCTCTAGAGGACAGGCCTACTTCCTTATTATTGTAGTTTGAGTCTAATTTATCGATGAGAAGATGAATTTTGAACAAATTTGCAATTTTGTTTGAAGGGAACCTATTTTATCTATATTTTGTGAAAGAATTATGCCAATCGGACAATTATTTCTTTCAGAAAGGGACCTTTTATGTACTTTTTAAAATCATGCCAAATGGCATCATCAGTTGTGGGCCATGTCATGCTGATTGACATCACCCGTTTTGGGCCAGGTGATGCCAATTGGCATCATCAGTCTAAACTTAGTTCAGTGAATGATAGGCTATCCTCTGTATCATCAGTGTCTGCAGTACCCAAAGTTGTCCACGTTTCTTTACGCCAAGTGTATTGAAACTCCATCAGTAACTAAGGCAAATACATTTATAACTACAAAACAGAAAGTAATGGATACTGTTGGAGTTAAACAAAACAGCATCACAGAGGATTCATATGTAATTATACACTCAACAACAGTATGTCGTTCAGCCTTCAGGATATATATTAGCATTTTGGCGGTAAATGCATATGTCATATATCTCAAAATAATTCCTGCTTCCTAATTACTAAGCTTTAGCTGTTTTTCATTGATTTTAGCTTACCCTCATTTCTGCCAATTCTAGTACCACAGTAGGTGGTGTGTAGCACTGTGGGTAGCCCCATGTACACACACAGGGCCTGTCCACTCACCCCTCATGGCAGGCAGAGCCCCAGGCCTGGGTGACCACTGCAGGGCCCTTCTCTGTAGGGTAAATACAACAGCAGGTATTTAAAGGATTTCCTTAGCAACGCTATCAATATAATGTTTTTCACCATGTTTCAACATGAGGATTCATTCAAACTGGCTCTATGGGTTACCCCAGTGCCCTAGATCTATTAGAAACAAATAAAAGTCATATAGCTACAACCATTCGCTATCTAGGGACCTTGGTTGCTTAGCAACAGCAGCTATGCAAAGGATTTCCTTAGCAACGCTATTATTATGATGTTATTTATCATGTTTCCACATAATGATTTATCCAAGCTTTCTCTTTGGGTTACTTAGTGCCCTAGATTTATTAGGAACAAAGCAAAATCATATAGGAACGACCATTTCCTATCTAGGGACCTTAGTTGCTTAGCAACAGCAGCTATGCAGAGGATTTCCTTAGCAACGCTATTATTATGATGTTATTTAGCATGTTTCAAAATAATGATTTATCCAAGCTTTCTCTTTGGGTTACGTAGTGGCCTAGATTTCTTAGGAACAAAACAAAATCATATAGCAACAACCATTTGCTATCTAGGGACCTTAGTTGCTTAGCAACAGCAGCTATGTAAAGGGTTTCCTGAGCAACAGTATTAACACAAGATTATTCAGCATATTTCTACATGAGTATTCATTCAAGCTGGTCCTAAGGGTTCCCAGTGCCCTTTATCCTTCAAAAGCAAACCAAAGTCATATAGCATTAACCATTTGCTATAAAGAGCAACAGCAACAGTCCTGTCTCCTTAGAGCACAGGAAAGACATAGACATAGACACCTTATAAAAAGACCTGTAAATCTCCCAAATGATAGATTTTCCACTGCTATCAATTTGATGCCATTATCACAGGCTCTGCTATTTCAAATGAGGATGTGATGATAGAGGGTTATTCAGTGTAGCTGAAAGGCCAATGGTCTATAATTATCATATATTACATGATGAAGTTTGTGTTCTATTGGTTAATTTCTTCTCAATAATGTGGTGATGTGGAATGATAGAAACAATACAAGAGTGTCTGAACATTTCCCTGACAGGTGCATATACTCTATGTCACTCTTAGACTTGATTCTAACCCTTGTCTAGTACCAGGTATAGGAATAAAGTGGCCTAGTGCTAACCTAGTGAGGTAGAATTTACAATAAGTATATGATGTGGATTCTTATTACCTATATTAGGGATACATGCTGAGATACTTCCAGATACTTCCACTGGTAAGTTACTTGGCTATAAGCTGTTATTTTTACTATAAAATAGCCTTGTACATGAAGTACTAAACTTGGAAGAAATTATTAAATGATTACACCAATAGGTAGTCCATCAATTTTTCTCATGGCCCACACGATTTCATCCTGATGTATCGATATTAGACCAACTTTTGACCCATAGGAACTGTGCATGTCTCACCTGAATGCACTATTGAGAGAGCACACACAAGGGGTTTTCTCATCATCATTGATAAGAAATCTGGCTATTAGCAAATGAGAAAATTATAATAATCACTGTATAATACAGATATAGTAAGAAGAATAATGTATTTTTTCAAGCATGTATGCAATAAAACAAACAATGGAGTATAACTTGTCAATCAGACCTCTGAAAGAACACCTTCTTTAGGATTGTGACAGGTGGGGTGAGGCCAAATGGCCAGGGCACCGAACTCCCTATAAATATATATGCATCTTTGTCTGATGATGAATTGTATGCTGGAGTTTTGGGAAAAACAGTTTCTGAGCTATATATTCCTTTCTGAATGATTCTGTCACACAAACTCCATCAACTCGTATCATTCTCTTTGTGTCAATGAAAAATACTTTTGCCATGATACCTTTTAATCTGGCTGGGACTCTTGACTGATACTGCACTGTTAAAAACCTACCCTAGAAAAATGGGGATTCACTGGCAACCATGGATACCAGACTTTTCGTTATTCCTATGGTCATTATATATTGTTGGGTCGAGACATCCTTTTTAATATGATGATTCTCGATGACATTGATGAAGAGATAGCTCAAGAACCTGTAGATACAGTTTAGATATCTTAATTGCATAGGTTAAACAATTGCTGTTTCATGGTGAACAATACTTGTCACTTGGCTAATGAGGCGATACACATTTCCATTGTGAGAGATTCCATACTCAACTTACAATATAATAAATAAGTCCTTCCATGCCGCGATGATGATCTCCATTGTGCGCTCCAATATTACCATAGGGAGTCTATGGTTCCAGGCTTGACATGCCTGTATATATTAGTTAACCTATATAGGGTGCAGCACATAATGCTGCATGGCTGTGCTCAACCTGCGTCCGAGATGGGTGACCGTCGGGGCTGCTTCTGATTCTACTAATAGGGATATGGGCGTCCTGTCTCATGGGCTTGCTAGGTCTGGTTCATGCTGGAATGAACCGGTCTATGGGCCTCACTATGGGATAACCCTGCATGATGGTTGTCGTTGCGCTAGGCTTCTGTGGTTTGTATAAATAACGCAGGCATAGGGATCCTCCCCCCAACCCCTCTCCCCTTACTTCCTTCTGTGTCAAGGTCAGGTCACATACAGGGAGAGAGAGGTTTACAGAAATATAATCTTGTTATATCAAAGAGATTCTTATCCTAATCCCTCAATTGGGGGTTAATAGTGGATGTTTATTCTGTACTCTGTCTGTCTCAGTCTCATTTCACACTCTCCCCCACATATTCAGATAACCTATCAGTGATAACATCTGCTGGAAGAGTGTGCTCAATCATGCACATCCAACAGTTTCCAAGAAGTTGGCCAAGGCTTCCACCTGCCCCATATGTAGTGGGAGAGCAGCGGGAGCGGAATTCAGGGGTAGGTTTCCAGCCAAGGCTGTCGTGCAGTTTGGTTATATTCCTGAATTCTTTCTCAATTTCCTTGTATGGGATGATATACTCATTGAATTTCATAGGTTCAAGTCTGACTGTATCTTGTCATCGTGTTCTCTTCAATTGGCTTTTCAGGTGTCACACATATGTCAGAATCCATAATGGTTATCAATGGGTCAATAGAAGTCAATATAAGTGCTGTCAGTTCTGTTGGGTTAGTAGTGACTGGGCGCTAGTGTAGCTAGGCTGCAGTACATACAACAGGTTTAATTGCCAGTGCAGTTGGAGGTGGATTCGATTGTCTATACAAAATTTGTTCTTAATTCAGGTGTTGTTTTGAATGATTTCTCACATATATCACAAATGAATTTCCAGACCGTCAAGATATACATGTATGCAGATAACCTGGGCGGTGAGGGGAAGGGTCTCCGGCCAATCTTCAATTGATCTGTTGCCGTATTGGTTATTGCTCTCATACATGTATCCAATATGAATTAACTGGATAGAAAATAGGGTAGTGAGGGGAAAATCTATTCTCGGGTCAGGTGGTTGCTGGTCTCTTGCTGTATCTGACAGACGTGTTTGTGTATTGGAGCATAAACCATGGTTAGGAGAAATCTAAGTATCCAATCAGTTAACTGCTGATTACTTGCTGCCCTTAACATTCAGTGATTCAAAAATATTTGTTCTTACCTATGGCAGTTACTAAATGTTTGAGTTAATCTGGTCAATTCTAAGGTATCTTAGTGCTGTCTAAATCCCATGGTTTCTATATCTAGTACACAGAGGTCTCTTTCTCGCTGTGGAAGTCATCCTTATTTCCCTTTAGAAAAGATATGCAGAGAGACGGGTGTGTCTTTTATGTCTGTGACAATGTTGTCATCTCTGCAGATTACTTACCCATTGCTATTTTGTATATTCTAAATAGTAATTAATTTGTTACCCCTTACAGTTTGCTTGTCCACAAAAGGTGGTTTACCACGAACTGTGCAGCTGAACAGTCAGAACGTAGCAGTCTGAAGTAGGTATCCATATATTCCTCCACTGGCTCATTGAGTCATCTATTAAAAGAGTGGGTCAGAATATTTTCCAGTAGCTTGCGACGCTGTGAAAGGTGTCCCTAAGAGTCGGGTAGTGACCTATGTATGATGTTGGTATCACCCATATTGTGTTCTATTCTCAAACCAGTCTTTTTGCTGGTGTGGGATTTAAGATGGCTTGCAAAAACAGTCCATTTATCTAGCTATTGATGATTTTAAGAACAGAGATCATTAAGTAGTCCAGTTGCGTGGTGGGGGGTTGTTGGTACACGACTGAGTGAATGAGTGAAGAACGAGTGGTGTGAATTGATGAGTTAATGGCATGTTTTCAAGTTTCGGAGTCATATATTTAGATGTATTATGAATCAACTCAATATTTATTGATAATCAAAATTATACCAGTCCATTAGATAGTGGCAGTTTGGTACTCTTTATGGTATTATGATGAGGAATCATGAATATACAATGGCAATTCAAACAATATTAGCATTGACACTCATAAACAATGGCCTTATTAATTTCGCTGTCATGGATATTATACTGACTGTATATTGTGTCATTTCTGGAGCAATACATATCCCTGTATATATGCATATATTTTCGCACAAGTTTACCAAGCATGACTTAACAATTACACCCTTTTGACTACATTTTGGGCTTTCAATCAGCGATGATCTAGGTAAGCATTTATTCCTGATTTTAATTGTTGATATGCCAGATATATGGGCACGATACCTATGATAGAACTTGTGCTAGCGTTTGTTTGGATATATGATGGTGTATTCACATCCTGTCTTTTCGGTGTTTTCTCAAAATTGATTGAACTGTCAATGTGGAGAGGGGTGAAATATGTGATGGGGTTTTGATTTTTTCTCTGGGATTGAAATTGCTTCTGTAATTGGTTTTGGAGGTTTTGATCAAATGTGCGATCTGCTATTGGGGTTGAAGTGGGTGGTATAAATCTTTGTGGTAAAGGTGGTGCTGGGTATTGGCCTTGTGTGTGTGGGAATATTGGTGAGGGTGTTGAAGATGCGCTGTTTGTGTCTGATACAGTGTTTTCTTTGAGTATGATTTCTTGTTCTGTCAATGTCACGTCTGCAGCTGTGCTGTTTGAGTTGTTATTGTCTATAATCTATGAATTACCAAATTCTATGGGGCTGGTGTTAATGTCTAATTGTCGTTCATTTGTGTTAGTATCAAAATTATAGTGGTACTTAGCTCATCGTGGTCCGACATCTGGTCATGTTGAATGATGGGCTCTCTTGTAGTGGTGTTATCTTCGATAGACTCTAGATAACCTAATACTCTCTTTTGTATGGAAACTCCTCTTTGTAATGTGTATCTGAGTCTACTTCTTCTTTCTCATTTTTCTTCTAAATGGCTTTTGCGTTGAGCGACAATGGTATTTCGAAGATTGTATCTTGAATTTTGATCATTCATAATTCATGAACGATATATGTGCCGAGAAAGACGGGTTCTTCACCAAAATGTCGGGTCCAGACATCCTTTTTAAGATGATGATTTTCAATGACATTGATGAAGAGATAACTCAAGAACCCGTAGATACAGTTTATATATCTTAATTGCATAGGTTTAACAATTGATGTTTCATGGTGAACAATACTTCTCACTTGGCTAATGAGGTGATGTCCATTGTGCGCTCTGATATTACCATAGGGAGTCTATGGTTCCAGGCTTGACATGTCTGTATATTAGTTAACCTATAAGGTGCAGCACATAATGCTGCATGGCTATGCTATTGTATACTAAAAAGTGGTGCTGCACAACCTGCGTCTGATTCTACTAATAGGGATATGGGCGTCCTGTCCCATGGGCTTGCTAGGTCTGGTTCATGCTGGAATGAACCGGTCTATGGGCCTCACTATGGGATACATATAGTTGTTTTAGTGGGGTCTAATTGTACAGAAAGGTTAAATATGGGTGATTTATAGGTAGAGGCGATGATTGTATTGGAATTACTATAGAGTGAGGTTTATAATGAATTTAATGTATGTATTATGCTGATACAATATAATAGGCACAACTAGAACAACAAAATTCAAATTCAGTAGTTTTATTTCACCATTACATTTGTAGTATGCATTAGATCACAACGTTTCGGCGTTCAGACCTTCATAAGGTGATATATGGTCACCTTTTCTCTCTGTCACCATTTTTTTAACAGAGGATCTCCATTACTTTTTAAGGTTTCTCTGGCAATTTTACAGACATTGGCCATCACTAGGCCTCCCTTTTCCCACTGCCCCCTGCTTCTCTCTTCCCACCCACCCCCTCCTCTCCCTCAGTCAGACCCAGTGTGAGTGAACCTTTGTATTTATTTCATGTTATCTCACTCAGAAGTGATTAAAGCTCATTTAAATTTATTTAAAATGATGACTTTTTACTTGTTTTAATGTCATTTGGAATGCTGTTCCTGGCCGTAAAATACTGAGTGTGTTATCTCACGGGGGGTGAGATACAGAGTTCCCATTTTAAGTCTATGGGATGTCCGTATTCCACTCCTTTCAACATGGAATAAATCCAAAAACTGTTTTGTTCCAAAATACAATGCATCCAAAAGTCCCTATAATAACCACAAAACATGGGTTTCTCCACTATGACTGACTTTCCTAATTCATTTAGATAGAGATGAAATATTTTAAGTACTTTTTCTACACTGATGCTCCTTTCACCCCCACATGATAATTTATCATTCATTTCTTTGCAGAATGCAATACATCCTGTTTTGTTCCGAACCACAATAAATCCACACTCTTTTGTTCCAAAATGCAATAAATCAACCACAATGAGTTCTCCATCTATATAGAAATATAAATTTATTTTGTAAAATAACATTATAATCATTACATAACAACTGTCAACAGGTCGTTACATGTCATGAAGTGAGGTAACAGGAGTCCGGACAATTCAGTTGATGATCCAGTTTTATTGTAAGATTGGCATGAGAGTAGTCAATACAGTATAATAGTATGGTACTTGCCAGTCTGACCAAGCTATATCCTGGGGCCAAGGCACCTGAGTGTCGTAGGGTCTAGGTTTGGAGAAGAATAAGATACCCTGAGTGGGTTCTGCCTGTTTATAAAGGGAGTCCCACTCAGTGTTACTCATGTGCTATTTCTGGAAGTGCGCAGTGACTCAGTCTGGGGGATGAGCAGCTCAGCCCCTATCTGGTTGGATCCAGTCCAATCTGGAGTAGGAGGGAGGGAGCTGCTCTCAGGAGTGAGACACCTGGGCAGGTGAGGCTAAAAATAGCACAGGGGAAAGCTTGGTCAGCTTGGTTTGAATATGTCGTTGATACTTATAATACATAGAATACTCCATTGACACAACATGAAATGATATAAAGAAGTCACTTAAGGCACATTCCATGTTAAGTCTATCTTTTGGGGGTCGTTTTTGAAGGCAGAGCATGATACATTGGGTCATACAAAAGGAAATATGGTACTTCACTTCATGCACCCAAAGGAAGAGTAATAATAATGATAGGCAGAGATCATTTTATCACCATCAGGATTGCCTGTGCGTCAGCTTTAGTTTGATACCACTACTGTTTTTATGCATAGTATATTGATCATCTTAGAGGCATTTACATGAGAAAAAATATAATTTTTTTAAGGTATAATTAAATGTTCGGAAATGAACGTTCGGAAATGAAAATCCTATGAAAAAGCTGCAATACAGTTAATCAAATGTCTCACTTCACCCTCTTATATTTTTTTTCAGGTATATATAATTGAGGGAAAGTTGTATGACAGTTATTTTATTCACTAAATAGCTGTATGTGCCTTTAATTAACCGTTCCGAAATGAGACCCTAAAAAAGTCTAAGTTTTTTTTAACAACTTTGTATCTTCATGAATTACTTACAATGTATGCCTTGTATAAATGTCATAGGCCAGTAGGTAGTATCCATAATGAATACTTATTCTATGCAAACACAAATGACCATTGGTATAAAAATCATACTTTTAAGGAATCTTATGATTAATTGTTCGGAAATGAACTGAAATCTGATGACATTAGAAATAAATTCATAGAAAGTTGTCTATTTACCACAGGCTCAATATTCCAAATGTATTAGAAAATTGAATTCAGCAATTTACATATGTGAGCTATTATTATCAAAGATCATTTTACAATTATGCTTCAAAAATGAAAATTTGAGTTGAGGACAGGCACTTTTGACTGTCTGCCCATCATTAAACATATATAATTTAGGCAAGGTATCACACGGAAACATCTTAATGCACATGAAAAATATCTCTGAGACTTCAGCATTATATATAAAATATAATCCAACTTGAACTCAATAGCAAACACCACAAGACTCGTACTATGGTTTAACACTGTTTATTGACCTGGCATCGGGCCACACCACCTACTCAGACCTCACTGGTTCCCGCCCCCCCTATCCGAGATGGTTTCGGCTTCGCCCCGCCTCCCTCAGCCTTACTGCCACACTCTCTCCTGCTAATTTTAAACTATAGGAGAGAGCTGTTCCTCCTAAAGGGAACCTACCTTAAAATTCACCATGGCCTGGCACAAGTCCCCTATGGTGCCTTATACTCCTAAAGCGATTACACATGCATAGGTAATACAATGTCATAATAACATAACAACGTCATATTACAATTTCTCAGCTTATTTTCGGGATTTCCACAGCCAGGTCTCTGAGCGCTCTACCCCGCTCCAATTTGGCACCTCCTCATGAGGCTCCCTTACTCGAACTCCCCACCAGGGAAGGTAATATTCGTTGTCTGACACCCTCCCGGGATTATAACCCTGTCCGGATACAAGTCTCCAGGTCCACTGGTACAACCGTACATCCCATCATCACCATCACCTTGGACCCTTCCACCTCCTCCAATGGGTGACTGCACCACTAGTCCAGTATCTCCCGCTTCAATCGATTGCAGTTGAGCAGTACACTTTTCACTGGTGAGGCAGCCGGCATCAATACTTGTTTAGCTCCGCTCTGTTTTTTCTCCTGTTTCTTTGTCGGTTTTATCAGATCCCATCCCTGTGAGTTCCTTCTTCTTTGCCTCCCCCTTCCTGTCCTCTATCAGCTTCTTTTCCTTCCCCTTCTCCTTCTTTTTGTTCTTCTCTTTGCGCTCCTTCTCCGCCCTTTTCTCCCGCTCTTTGGGCTCCTTCTCCGCTTTCTGCTCCTTCTCTATGCGCTCATTCTCCGCCTTTTGCTCTTTCTCCACCCTCTGCTTTCCTGGAGTTTCTTGAGGTCTGCATTTCTCTTAAGTTCCATATATTCAGCCATTATACCGGGTCATCTCCTAATATGGCAGATGCATCTGCCGCCTTCGGTAGTTGATCTATTCCGCCCCCTAAAGGGATGGCCACGTCTCTGGTGGCTGACACATCTTCTAGCTCCCCTGGTTTCTCGGCTGCTGCCAGGGGGGTGCTGGTTCCTGGTCTACTGCTATTCCCTGAATGGTCCAGCCCTGCCCCAAAGGGCTTGCCTTTGTCCTCCCCCAGCATGCTCCCTTCTGAGTCTATATCCTCCTTATCTATCTCCCGGGTTAAAAGGTCAGGGCCTTGTATCATGAGTTTAATGAAACTTTTGGATCCAGGGGCATCACAAGGGTGGCAGAATTAAATTTATAGTAGGGTTAAACCCTTCTGTATTGGTAAACTACATGTGTTGGAGGAAAACCCTGCAGGGTTGGCTTTTCTTAGATATCTGCATTGTGTCTATAGCAGATCTTCCAAAACATAGTACTACATCATGTCCCGTTCCCAACCACTTTTTCTTTGTCCTCATGGGAATTTTTCAATATTCCAACTTGTTATCTTTTATCCACAGGAAATCACTCTGTGATGAACATATTCTGTCATGGCAGTAGGCATTTCTCTTATTTCTCTAGTGATTTGAAGCCCTAGCCACCCTAAATTTGAATTTTCACGTTTTTTAAAAATACATTTTAAACTGAACTTTGACATTTCTTACAAGGTACAGAAATAGGGGCATAGTAATACTTTTTGTCTTAAGAATACTGCAAATGCTTCTCCTTGGATAATCATCCTGGCTTAAAACCACATCCAAAAACATACAACCATAATTTTGATTTTACTAAACCATGTAAAGTGGTTGGGAACAGGACAGGAAGTGGTTAGGAACAGGACAAGAGTGGTTGGGAACAGGTTATGGTCAGTACAGTAATTGATATTTTATCAAATTACTGTTATTTACTTCTCATGGTCTTCTGAGAAGTTGGGGAAAAGGAGGTGATCAGTGGTAAGTGTTTTTCATGACTGGTAGAACTGAATTTTATAACATAAAGAAAATGGTTGGGAACAGGACAGGAAGTGGTAGGGAAGGGGACAGGAAGTGGTTGGGAACAGGACAAAAGTGGTTGGGGAGAGGTTGTGGTAGGGAAGAGCAGTTCTGCTGTCCCTTGTTAAAGCATGAGACGGTTTTCTGAGGTCCTGGGGAATTTGGATTGTGAGCTGCTCATTGCCTATTGAAACCCATCTTACAGCAACCCTCACTATTCCTAGGAAGTGGTTGGGAACAGGACAAAAGTGGTTGGGAACTGGACACAAGTGTTTTGGAATGGACCATCATCCTTACCATGATTGGGACTTTGTTTGTATAATGATTATATATCCTACTTGAAGTAGGAGGCAAAGGAAAATGAGTTTGTGATTTTCATGTATCATAGCATTGAATGATGTCAGATGTAAAAAAAGTGGTTGGGAACAGGGCAAACATAGTTGTGCGTGATCACTAGAGTAACTGAAATTGAATTCAATATACTATTGAGATAATTATATGTCATGAGTGGTTGGGAGGAGCAAGGGAAAGGAATAGATGCTTGACACAGAGTTCCATCAATGTTATAACTGAATAATGTCACATTTAAAACAATTCTAAGTCATAAGTGAGTGGGAGGACGGATGGAGGGAATAGGTGATTGTGAGTGTATCATTTAGAAAAACTGTCTTGGAAAGGCTCAATGCATTCATAGTGTGAGATCATCCCCCTACTATATTCCATATTTGAAAAGGGGGTCCCTGGACTAATATGACACATATGATATAAATAGTTAGATACAAAAAGTATGAAAGTTATGCATTATTTTATTTTTAGTGGTTGGGAACGGGACATTACCACCCAGGTAAGTTTGGTATCCCATGAGAAAGGATTAGTTAGGAGACAGAGGCCAGGAGGATGTAGTCCCTCCTTGAGAAACATGTCAATTTCAAAATAATAAAGTATACTGTAGTTCTATCTGACCCTTAATAAACAATACAAGGGGAAATAGGCAAATTAGAAGCTTTCCTTTTAAAGGTGGTTGGGAACTGGACATTGCCATTTTCTTATATACACCTGTACCCTGTTAGTCAGACTGTGTATAACCATGCACCTCCAAATAAGAATCAAGGCCAAGGTAATAGGCGAAAATGTAATCACAAAATAAGCTATTTATAGTGAATCTTTCTCTGCATTTCAAGCCACAGAAAAGGGCAACCTGATAAAAACGGAAATTCTGGACATTTATTACCTCATATTAACAAGTACAGACTTTAAAAGTAGGATAAACTATACATTTTCTGAAAGGGCATGCCTATCCCAACCCCCTCAGCCAATGGAAACCAAAGATATGCCAATAGGTTATTCACTGGTGTTGTCTAAATGTGAAAGTGGTTGGGAACGGTACAGACTCAAAAGTTGCATCAAACTCATAATACAGAGCCTCAAGTGGTTTGGCTGGTTTCTTCTCAAACTCCTTTTCTAATTCTATAATACTTAATTTATCAGGTGGTGCCCCCTGGAACCTGACAAACATCTCCTCAGGTGTCTCCCCCGCTAACCAATACCTTCTGTGAATTTCCTTGAGTGTCCAATCCAGTTTCTCGTCTTGTCAGGGCGTTAGCGCAAAGGGTAACTTAGATCCCTCAGCCAGTGCAGTCTCCACTCCAGCCCCTCCTGAGCTGACGTGCTTGCCTTGGACCGCTTGGCCCTGTCCTGGTGTTATGTCTACTACCACTGGCCTGCTCGCGCTTGTGGAACCCTAGTATCATCTCTAAGTTGATGGCCGCCAGTTCTGTTTCACCCCCTGATATCGTCCTCAAGCTCCCCAAGCTAATAGCCGGAGACGCCCTTCTGCTGCTATTGGTAACTCCTGACCCTCCTCCTCCTGTTGGAGGGATAGACTGGGCGGCTGGCGTGGTGGTGGCCCCAGGTTCCCCTACTCTTGGCTCCTTCGACTCCTCCGACTTGGTTGCCTCCCTTGCAACTCAGGGTGTCTCCTCTCCATGTGGCTTTTCAAGTCTGGTAGATATGGCTCCCTGACCTGATGTCCACAGTCTGGCTCCGGCAAAGGTATCCCATGTCTTCGTCGGCATGTTTTTTCAGGTGGCGGTCCCAGTTCCCTTTGTTTGATACCAACCACTGCCCCTTGTTCTGCTCCCTACAGGTGTCGCAGCGATGGAGTGGTAAACTTCCCGGTCCCGCCTCCAAGGGTACGCCTCTCAGTTGCCGGCATTTTGCAGCCTTGAAACTCTGTTTTGTAGTTGTCACCTCATGGCTCCCGACCCGACGACTGTTGTTCTGAGCGAAGCGCTAGAACGACGCCCCGCCCCATGTTCTTTGCCCACGCTCCGAGAAGGCCTCCTGACGGTGTTTGTGTAGGCACGACACTCTGGCTGGACTATTCCCATGCGTCGTCTCTCCATGCTGTCTCCCCCCCACCTGCAGTCATTTGTTTCTCCTCTACAAATACCTGGGCCACTGTGCCAGCCTCCTGGTTAGGTATAGCGTAGGGCTCGTCCATTTGGTGAAATAATCGGGGGCCACCAGGAGGTATCTGTTCCCCCTATCCGTGCCTGGTAGTGGGCCCATGACATCCAATGCTATCCTCGGCAGAGGAAACCCTGCTCTGACATGGCCCATCTTTGCTCTATGGGGTGGATGCGCTGCTTTCCTCCGGATACAAGCCTCGCATTTGGCGCACCATCTCGTCGCATCCCTGTGGAACTCAGGCAAATAGAACCCTTGCTGAAGTCTCCTGGTGGCCCTGGTGCGTCCCAGATGGCCTACCAATGGAGCCCAATGAGCTTCTTAGAGCACCTCCAAGCAGCTGTCTTTTGGTATGGCTATCTGCTATCTCGGAGTATGGCGTCCTCCTCCTGGAGGCGGCCCCAGTCTTTTGGCTCCTTCTCTGCTTCTGTCACCACCTCATCTGTGGGCGTAGGTTCCACCTGCAGTCCCCTCTCTTGGCTGTGAGTGAGGACTCAGAAGGTAGCCATTTCCTCCTCTGGAGGCTCCCCCCACCCACACTGACTAAAAGGGTCGTGAGACAGCCTGTCTGCATTCCCATGTTGTTTACCCGGCCTATGTTTCACCGTGATATTGTATGTGTCGATTATCTGTATCCACCGGGCAAACTGCCCTTCCGGCTCCTTAAATCCAAGCAACCATTTTAGGGATGTGTGATCCATCCTCACAACCACTGGTTGTCCCACCAGATAGTGCCGGAATATTCACAGTCCAAATACTATTGCCAATAACTCCTTCCTGGTTACACAGTAGTTTCTCTCAGTCTTTGACAGGGTGCAGCTAGCGTAGGCTAGGACCTTCTCTTCCCCCCTCTGCTCCTGGCTAAGGACCGCTCCAAGCATCACTAGCATCACCAGCGTGAGGCGACCCTCCCGCTCAGGGAAAGCCAGGATAGGAGCCTCAGTCAACAGGTCTTTCAGCAGTGCTCACATTCATTAGTCCATCAAAATGCCCTTCCCTTCTCGGCCAATGCACTCAATGGTCCTGGATAAAACCCTGGTAATAGCTGGCCAACCCAAGAAAGGTCCTTACATCTGTGACTGTCTCCAGCTTACCCCAGTCATTCACGGCGGCCACCTTCTCCGGATTTGTCGCCACCCCATCCTTGCTTATGACATGACCTATAAATTCGACCCGCCTCCGAGCCAGTTGGCACTTGGCAGGTTTTATCCTGCTCCGATCATTTGCTGCAAAACCTCCTCCAACCTTTCCAGATGCTCTTGGAAGGTAGAAGCGAACACTACCACATCATCTAGGTAAACCAGGCAGGTGCACCATTGCATCCCCCGTATTACCATCTCCATCACTCTTTTGAGGGTTCCCGGCATGTTACACAAGCCAAAGGGCATCCTCCTAAATTGATAGAGACGTACCCCTATGGGTGCTAAAGGCTGTTTTCTCTCTGTCCTCTGGCTGAATGTCCTGCTGCCAGTATCCACTTGCCAGATCCACAAAGGAGAACCAGGCAGCTCCGGCCATGGTGTCTAGGCAGTCCTCCACCCGTGGTAGGGGATAGATGTCTTTGATGGTCACCACGTTTAACTTCTTGTAGTCCACACAAAATCTGGTGGAGCTATCTTTTTTTTTTTTTTACCAGAACTACAGGTGAGGCCCACAGGCTTTGAGACTCCTCAATGACCCCGGCTTCCAACATCTTGTCGACCTCTTGGTCTATGAGCTCCCTCCTATGCAGCGCCAGTTGTCTTGGCGGTTGCTTTATCGGAGCCACACCTCCAGTATCAATACGATGCTGGGCCACCTGTGTGTGTCCTCTGTCTGCTGCGTTCAATTGAATCTCTGTTCCTGCCGCTAGCTCCCTAATCCACTCATTTCCTTCGTCTTCCCTCATCATCCCGCACCGAGCCTCCACCCCTCTGACTTCTTCAGCGGCCGACTACCCATTAAGGGGTTGTATTTCTCCCAACGTCATGTCTTTGAAGATGGTGACTGCCTCCATTCCCAGATTAAGGACTCGTACCAACGTCCTGGTACCCTGAGCAAGAATAGTATAGGTTCCCTAGGATATGTTACTCCATAGAGTCCTATAGTGCAAGCCACCCCCCTCTACCCCCCCTTCAAAGTAGGCTCCCTTTTGTGTTCAGTATTGAGTCCTATGTAGGATAAGGGGGTTTATAGAGATGTCAGGAATCTTTATCAGAGTGATATCAAATGGAAACAAGGGGCCACCTATACCAGAAAATCCTGCTGAATCCAGAATTTGTGATCTTGATTCTCAAAATTTGACCAAAGGTACCTAAAAAGGAGGTTTGATGATGAGAATATTTTAAAAATGTACAAAAGTTATATTGAAAATGATTGGAACTTTTTATAGATGCAACATGCTAATCAAAGTCAGTACCTCAATCTACATATCCCAATGTTTGCCTATCCGAACCTGACAAGTACTCTGCTTGCGTATGGCTCTACCTCTCCCACATACTGCCTATCCCTTAGTCTGCCTATCACTCATACTACCTATCCCCTGAAACATCTAGAGTTTAATTAGGTTTTCCCTCACATGGCTTAAAGGATTAAAGTTTACCCCTCACCTTTGTACCTAATTTTCTCTGTACATTCTTACCATTAGTCTACCTATCCTCAATCTGCCTATCATTCACTTTACCTATCCCTCATGGTGACTATCCCCCAAATCTGCACATCCCTCATATTTGACTGGCACATCTGTGATATTACCTAGCACCAATGTATCTTTTGAATATGCTCACCTTACAAGGTACCCTCTGTACCTATCTCTTAAACTGTTTATTACCTATCCTCCTTGCTACCCATCCTCTTCAATACCTATCCCTCAAGCTCACTTTATAGCTTTCCTGCCTATCACAGCTTGATCAGCTGGGATAGCTCACATCCAACCTTTGTTATGATCTCTTAGTCAACCTATCCCCTAAAGAACAAATCCAACAGTCTACCTCAAGCATACATCTACTGATCACTCATGCTATATATCCTTGAGGTTACCTATCCTTCAGGCTGCCTATCCTTCATGGTATATAGCCCTCTGCCTACCTAACCAGCTATCTATGTATCTCTCACCTTGTATGCTATTCTTTCTACCTTTATAGTAGCTCTTACAGTCTATGCCTTGTGAAATATACCTATCGCTCATTGTACCTATCCTCAAGTCTGCATATCACTCGTGTTTACCTTACATATCCCTCAGGCCATTGAATTATCATGCTTCTCTAAAATGCCTCACCATGGCTATCGTTAGACTAGCTAACTTCCTATCCTACATGTATGTTGTTTATTCCCCTCTTCCTATCCTTCATGCTGCATATCGTTCATGCTATCCCACTTGACAAGTTAAAAAACTGAGGGCTATATACCATGAAGGATAGGCAGCCTGAAGGATAGGTAACCTCAATAATATATAGCATGAGCGATAGGTAGATGTATGTGTGAGGTAGACTGTTAAATTTGTTCCTTAGGGGATAGGTTGACTAAGAGATCAAAATGAAGGTTGGTTGTGAGCTATCCCAGCTGATCAAGCTGTGATAGGTAGGAAAGCTATAAAGTGAGCTTGAGGGATAGGTATTGAAGAGGATGGGTAGCAAGGAGGATAGGTAATAAACAGTTTAAGAGATAGGTACAGAGGGTACCTTGTAAGGTGAGCATATTCAAAAGATACATTGGTGCTAGGTAATATCACAGATGTGCCAGTCAAATATGAGGGATGTGCAGATTTGGGGGATAGTCACCATGAGGGATAGGTAAAGTGAATGATAGGCAGATTGAGGATAGGTAGACTAATGGTAAGAATGTACAGAGAAGATTAGGTACAAGGGTGAAGGGTAAACTTTAATCCTTTAAGCCATTTGAGAGAAAACCTAATTAAACTCTAGATGTTTCAAGGGATAGGTAGTATGAGTGATAGGTAGACTAAGGGATAGGCAGTATGTGGGAGAGGCAGAGCCATACACAGGTACAGTACCTGTCAGGTTGAGATAGGCACACATTAGGATATGTAGATTCAGGTATTGACTTTGATTAGCATGTTGCATCTATAAATAGTTCCAATCATTTTCAATATAACTTTTGTACATTTTTAAAATATTCTCATCATCAAACCTCCTTTTTAGGTACCTTTGGTCAAATTTTGAGAATCAAGATCACAAATTCTGGATTCAGCAGGATTTTCTGGTATAGGTGGCCCCTTGTTTCCATTTGATATCACTCTGATAAAGATTCCTGACATCTCTATAAACCCCCTTATCCTACATAGGACTCAATACTGAACACAAAAGGGAGCCTACTTTGAAGGGGGGGTAGAGGGGGGGGGCTGTTACACCGTGTCCATAGGTAAAGCTCTGAGTTTCACCTCCTATCTATTGAAGCTTCTTGCCCTGAGGGTGAACCAAGCTCCTAGCCACCAAGAATTTTGGCTCTCCCTTATGCCCCGTGAGGCTTCCTACCAGTCAATCCTCCCCCTCATTCCAAGGGCCCTTGAGATGCCCTTCCAGGACGGCTTCCTCTCCCGCCCCCAGCACTGCCACCCGGGTGTTTACCACTCGGCAGGAGCTTTCTCCCTCTGACCATACCAGGCGCTCCCTTCCTAAGTCAACTATAATAGCGTGTCACCTCAGGAATGTCGCTCCCAGTATAGCTTCATTAGGGACCTCTCAGACTCCAAACTTTAAGGTCACCTCTCTTCTACCCAGCTTAAGCTGGGCGGTACCCTCGCCTTGTAGCTGCATGGCTCTCCCATCAACTCTCAAGCACAAACTATAGTTTGCACATCGCCGTATGCAAAATGGATTAGAAAAAAAAGTGTTGTAGGTGTAAAACATATGGTACAACCACTATGGCAACTATAGAAATAAACAAGCTACAGCAGGCTGCTACAGCAGCAGGCAGTGTTTACCATGGGCAAGACTTGGTTTATCTAAGTATTTTTCAATTCCGGAAATGTGACCATTGCTAAATGGACATTTTCCCCCATTATTCACAATTTACAACTAGTTTCTTTAACTATTCCACCCAAACAAGATTAGAGAGTTCATCTGCTCATAATAAAAGAGAAATGATAAATTTTACCAGCTACTATGGCCTCAACGCATCTGATTTTCCTGTTTCATTGACACTTTAGTATTGGTCACGTTTTTTGTAAGGTCATAGTAGAATGCATGCCAGCCTCATGTATCATGTTGCATGGTTTCAAACTACTTTGTATTGCATATTTGACATATCAAGCTAGTTTAAAAAGACAATATGAGCTATCTCTGTATACTTCTGTGTCAGGTCTGGCCCAGGAGGAGTTGGAAATGTGAGAAAGATATGTGAAATGTTCTTTGTGAAGTTATGTTATGGACCCCAAATGGACCTATAATGTGTATATCTATGCTGTATTTAATAGAGGAAGATGTTTATGCCTTACAATGCAACATGGATGTAATGCATTGAGTTTTATTGGGTCTATGGTGGACCTAAGAAAATCGGTCATGTTTTTTAGCATCGGTCACATTTTCAGGTATGATCAAAGCAGAAGGCATACCAGCCTAATATATCTTTTTGTATGGTCTTAAAATATTCTGTATTGCTTAGTAGATATGTTTGTCTGGTTCCAAAAGGCAAATTCAATTATGCTGGTGCATTTTTATGTAAGGTCTGACATGCTTATTGTCGTGAATCTTTAAAAAAAAATGTCAAATTCATCTTCAAACCCCTTCCATTGACCCTACATGAAGCTAAAATGTATATATCTATGCTGTATTAAATACAGGAAGAGGTTTTATGCCTGTGGTTGACACATGGGTGTAATCCAATAAGTCATAGTGGGTCTGTAGTGGTCAATTACGCTCTGCTGCAGTGCAGAAACGAGCGATTTCCCAGAGTTTGACTTTTTCATAGTAGAATGCTTACCAGCCTAATGTATTTTCTTCTATGGGTTTAAATTCCTTTGTAATGGTTAGTAGACATATCAGGCTAGTTTAAAAAGACAATATGAGCTGTCATTGTGTAATTTAGTGTTAGGTCTGGCCTGCATGGTTTCGAAAGTGTGTAAAAATAATATGAAAATCAATGTATGCCATGTATATATCTATACTACAATTGATAGAGGAAGATGTTTCATACCTTAGAATGTAAGATAGATGTAATCCATTGAGTTTTAGTGGGTCTATGATGTACTTCTAAGAAGACATTTTCAACACTTTAGCATCGCTCACATTTTTGGGGGTTTCCAAGTGTTCAGTGAAGGCTGTGATTAGCTACTGAAGTTACTTACAGATGGCTAAGGATTTCTTTTTGGTATAATAGACATACTGTAGATAAGGCAGAGTCATTTCCAAGAGCATATGATCACTTTTGATGAACTGAGGCTGAAATTAAAATTGTGCACTACTTTTCACCAAATTTTACACTTCGTGCTAAATAACACAAGACCCGTAATTCCAAAATGTTTGGTCCCTGGTTTCTGAGTTTTGGTACATTTTAAAAACTACTATATTGTGGTATTATGGAATCAAGATTTAGTGACAATCTAAGCATAACTTAGAGTAGTTTTGATGCTTTATCTAAAATCTTGACGGATGCTAAAAACGCATCAAAAGGTTTTACAGCACAGCTATTAAAACTGAACCCCTGGGAGTTGGTGACTTGAACAAACCTTTCTGATATGCCAAGATATAGGGCAATAAAATAAAGTGTTGTTAAGTAATACTGAATTTCTTGATTAATCAGTTCTGAGCCTGATATACATAATGAAACTATATACAGCTGTGTATATATATATATATATATATATATATATATATATATATATATATAAGTATATATATATATATAATTAATATGTGCAGAGATTGGGACTATTTTCCTCCAGGGCGCTCATGAATATGTATGACATCATAGGGCGTCATGGTAAACACCCCACCACTATATAAGCACCTGGAGTCAAACTAACGGTCAATTGCACCCAGTGGGCACAGAACGTTGCATCAACGTTGACAACCCGCTGATATTGTGTTGATGATGTTGATCAACCTGTCTTCAACACCTTTTCAATGATTCTATTTCAATGTTGTCAACCAACACCATTTCAACATCCAATTAACAGTTGACATATCAATGTTGAAATTTGTTCTCAATTCAATGTTGACTCAACATTGATTTATCAATGTTGAATCAACAATATTGATTTCAATGTTGATTCAACATTGACATGTCAACAAAGAATGCCCTAACAAATATCAACGTTGTTTCAACATCATATCAATGTTGTGTCAACATTGAATCAACATAGAAATACAAACGTTGAATCAGCGCTGATGGTTAGATGTTGAATCACAGTTGATTTTGATTATGTTGTGTCAACTTTCAAATTCAACTATATTTCAAGCCTATATCAACCGTTGATATGCAAACATCGCAAACGTTGTTTCAACGCTGAATCAATGTTGATGTGCCAAGTGGGTGGTGGTATACACTCAGACAGGACACACCACGCTGGGTGGTCCCAGAAATTTAAACTGTTTTACAGTTTAATCTAGTTAATATGGTAATTAGCCTATCATTATGGGTAGGAAACATCTAATAGTACTGGTTCTAAAGCCAAAGCTGAAAAGTCCCCGAAAAAGGAAAGAAAAAGACCAATTCTAGGATTACGAGCAGTGTTGATTCCTCAAGGGTTGGACTGGAGCCAGCTCACTCAAACAGTACAGAGGAGAGGGGGAATCTACCTGTTGACCAGATGGTTATGGACCTCAAGGAGAGGACTGCATCTATTGAAAACCAACTATTGGACATTAGGAGTTTATTGGAAAGATTGTTAGGAGTTAAACAAGGTGGTATGGTACAGCCTGGGAAAGACGACAGAGGGGCGGGTCTACCAGCAGCACATGGCAATGTTATGACACAATCTTCTAAGGACGCAGTAACCAAGCGACAGAGTCGCTTGGTTATTGGGTCCTGGCTACCCCGGGCTCCATAGAAACAGCAGGGTGTGCCGCCATGGATCAAGTCGTATTCATCGTAAGAGGAGCAGTTCGTCATCATCAAGTATTTACTGTAGCGTTTCCAGTTCTCCTCAGTCGTCTTTAAATAGATTCCACAACATCCCGCCATTGACATAGGTCTAAGTCTAGGGGTGAGTTCAATCAAGCTAATTTTCTCATGAAGGGAGAAAAGATTGATAGCTTTGCTAAATTGCTACTTGTCAATGTCCGCATGATGAAGCAATTAATCCAAGATGGCGCGGAAGTGCTTAATGTAGTAAGACATATTGAGGTTCTACTGGAAAAATCAGCCACAAAAATCTACACTGTAAATGCATAATTAGCAGCCTATGATAGTTCGGTTAAATCTAGGGCTAATGTAGATGGTGTTGAAGCTTCCAGAGAGGTTAATTCTGCTGACATTTTGAGGCATGGAACCGTACATGCTCAATATAGTGCCTCAGTTAAAACTAAGCCATTTAGTAAGGCGAAGAAATCAGTACAGACTTGCTTGCTTTCAATTGAGAGGAGGGGCGCAAAAACAATTTTTGCAGGTACAATCATGTCTGCAGCATTTATAACATGGCTGGCCATTCAGCAGATAAGTGCACAAAGAATAAGAATGATTAGGATTCTGTTCTTAGGCTAGGTCCAGTTTCTAAAGGTGAATGTGTGATGCCTCCTGCAGATATGATATTTATGGTAGACCACTTAAGCCCCCCGTTAGTGGCATTCCGGGTGATAATAAAAAAAATGGTTCTGTTAAAGTTGATAATTCTTGTAATAATGACAAGAATTTATTGATAACTCATAGTGGCCAGTACAGGGCGAATTGGATCCACTTTTTACAGTGGAATGTTTAAATAAGCCTAGCATCAGGGTTTATGATAGTTGTGTGAATGGCGTATGCAAGTGTAAGCATTTTATTTATGGTAAAAAATCTCAAATACTGCCATGCAGAGTTGCAAATTTTCTGAGACAGTAAGATCTTGTTAATATCAATCAGATAGGATTCTGATTTCTTATGGTGTGGTTTCACTGAGAGTTTTAAAATTGTAGACCCTGAATGTGATACTAGTTATGATTGTAAAAATTACAATTCAATTATACAAGGGAAATTTTACGATGAAATGTGTAAAATTATTCTTGATGAGTTGTCTGAAGATTTAGTGACTCAGACTGATGTTAAACCAAAATGTATTCACTCGTTAGGGGGTGTTGAAAAATCAAATGGTAAATTGAGACCTATAACTGACTGTAGTATTGCAGCAGATATTTCCATAAATAATTTTATGGGTACCACTTCGATAAATATCTCATATAATTCTATAAATACTGTTACAGTTAGACGAATGAATATATGAGTGTCATAGATTTGAAATCTGCTCATTGTTCCATCAATGTTTATAGTCCACATGAAGGGTACCAGGGTTTCAGGTGAAATTTTGGAAATGGTGAAAACTTTTGTGAAAGTAACCGCCTGACATTTGGTTTAAAGTGTGCCCCTTATATATTTGATAGAATCTCTGATTTTATTACAGCAGTTGCAAAGTTCTATGGTGTTGACAGGATAGTAAATTATTCATTTTTTATCATCATTGGTGTGAATGAGGATGAATGTTTGAGAAAAGAAATATCCTTATTGAATGCATGGAGTTTATGGGATTTAAAATCTCAAAAGAAAAAGTGACTGAAGCAAGTCAAGTTTGTGTATTCTTAGGTATTACCATTGATTCTACTAAAATGGAATTGTATTTACCACAGAAGAAAATGGATAAAATGACCAACACCTTGGATGAGTGCATGGGTAAAAAGTTTGTATCTAAAAATTCTCTTCAAAAGATTGGAGGTTTAATGTCTTTTTGTTCTCAGGTAGTATGTGGTGGTAGAACCTTCAGAAGAAGAATTTTTTTTATCTCTGTTCTAAGGCCAGAAATAGAGGTGTAATCAAATTGGATGATGAAACTCAAAAATACTTAAAATGGTGGAAAGACTTTTTCAAAACGTAATGGTTTGGATTATTAACTCGTATGGTTCGAAGTAAAACCAGACAAGGTATCTCGGGTTAGTGCAACAGGCACATGTTCATTTCTGTAAAGGTTTACATCCACCTCAAGGTTAAGCGCTTAGTAGAGGAACTAGCTCAGAGAAAAGTGGTCCAACTCCGATCGTGGGCAGAGCCAGACTAACGCCTTCCTCGGCCCCAGGTAGGAGCTGGAGCGGCGCAAACAGTGCTGCCACCACCCCGCAGCAATCTGTGATCGTTATGACCTCTAGTGACTACCAGTGATGGGCGCACCACTCGAACCGCCCTCTCGATGAAGACGCTCACACTATATCATGATCTACGAGCCCCCACAAGAATAAGGAAGGGGGTGTATAGAAAATATATACATTATGGTAGAACAAATTCATTATTCTACAGATAGAATAGGGCTCGAAGTATTATACAAGAGTTCGAAGTAGAACCTGATATGTTATTTGTGTGACGTCTTGTTAATATTAGTCGACCACCTAAATTATAAGGTGAATTAATTATATAAAGACATAGTTCAAATATAATTAGGAAAGGGATCGACACAAGCTCGAAAGAACAAGTTCAGATCCGTACATACAATTAAAGTATTGATATGTATGATTAATAATATACAGAGTTGGTTTTTGTTTATAATACTATAATTATGTTTGTACATAACCCGAAAAAAAAAAAATTTTACAGTTCACATATGAACCCTATATAATAGTTTTTTCACACAGTTTACAGTAACTGTGGGTTTTTATGTTTATATTTATATCTACCACTATTAACCTTTACTAATTAATGAACACATTTGGTTTGTACCTGAGTGCTATGTACTATGGAGTGTACTCAGAAAAACATACTTCTCGAGTTACAGATCTCGTAGCTTTATAGCACCAATTAACATTTTTATAGTAATACATATTTTTTGAGATCGAACTTAGTAGAGTATATTAGGTTCAATATGTATATGAAGTAATTTTTATACATAGGTACATAATAGTGGTAATGGATAATAGACAATATGTTAAATTATAGCAGCCCACCCGTGTAGCGGGTCTGCTGTACAATGATAATAAATTTAGGGGTGTCTTCGGGGTTAACTGCTTCTCTGCAGATCCATTCGGCGATTGAAGGACTTTGCTGTGGCAAGCCGCGTAGCTTTTGTGGTGTGCCCTGAAGAAAATGGGAAGATGTAGATTCGTCCATTGGGTCTCCTGGGTCTGCATCCGTCCAGGGTTACTCATTCAGGCACAGTTTGATCGTCCTCGCAGATAGCATCAAGACGGCGACTAGGCCATCACTGATGCACATTGATTCAGCCAGTCTGAAATAGTTCTCGAACCAGATGTCAGCAATATCGGAGACTCCTAGATCGGTGCACCCGCGACAGATTCTTGTCTGCAGGTCGTAGGGGATCAGTAGAGGTCTCTCACCCTTGAGCCCTAGATACTGCGGTGGACAGTATCTATTTTTACCTGTGGCCGTCTGGATAACAGGGATGCTCAAGGTGCTCAAAGTTGCCTCGGAAAGAGTCTGTTCTATTTCAATGGTGTCCATCAGGTCTACAGCAGGACTTCGAGGTGCTTTGTCTTGAGCTTGGAGTGGGGTGGGCTGGGGTGCCCCTCAGGATTGGCTGTTACGGTCGCAACCACCTCCGATTGAGCCATATTTCGGGCTCAGACGGGTCAGGGCTTGCCTTCCCTTGTTTGCGAACTAAGGAAGTGCAAGATATTTGTGGATATCTGTTTTTTTTGGGCTCGTAAAGGCAGAGAGAAACAGCCGCAAGTCTTACCACTGTAAGACGAATCGTGTGCTGTTAGCGATAATGGGGTCACAACAAGCGAAGCAGGTCCAACGCGCATGCGTGGCTGCACTGCGCCACTCCGGGTTCCCTGTTCACTAGTGCCCTCTTTCCCACTCTCGGCAGGCGTCCGTACTACCCCGGAAAAATAGGGTTCGAAGTTTTGTTTTCTCCATAGGCCGTTGGTGGGACTACCTCCTTCTCTGTTTATTTCGACGGGAGTTTGGCAGAAGAACATGTAACATCAAACATACACGCCAGGCTAGCTGTCTGCCACCTGCAGGGACCATAAACAGGGTGGTGATATGCGTCGTGGTCGTATTTCGAATCGTACACGAGGTATCTCAACCTCCAAACACATAACAATACATATAAACAGGACTCTACACTCGTTGTGATTTCGGAACATTAAGTAACCGCAGTCCGCCCAGCAATTCTGGGACTGCGCCTCACCTCATTACATTGGTTTTTCAACTGAGTATCACAAGAAGGTTTAGTGGAAGATGCCAACTTCTTCCCCCTACCTCGGATTCTCCATTCCACCAAGACTTTTTTATCACGATTAGATCTTAAATTTGTGTCAGTGTCGACCTTCTTAGGTTGTCGCCTCCTAGGGTTTGCATCACTAATTCTCTTACAGGGACGACCCCTCTTACGTTTCGGAGCGTTTTCTTTCAATTTCCTTGCCAATTCATTAGTCTTGACTAGGATCTCATCCTTCTCTTCATTCAATCTTTTTGAAATCTCTTCACATCCGATGTTAGCGGCGTCGCGCCCTCTCCATCTCCTCAGTCTGCATACATTGGACTTATTCATTCAGCCAGTTGCCAAACTCATCAGCATTACAGTACTTTCCGATATAATCCGAGTTACCACATATGGGCCATCCCAGATCGAAATTAGTTTCTTAAAGGTTCATGTATCCTGAATACTCGATCGCCAACACTGAAATGGCGCATCTTCAGATTAGTATCATATCCAACTTTTTGCCATTGTGCATTCTTTAGTAGCTCATTTCAAACTACCTCATATGCTCTCTTGAACTGGTCTATAAGAGATTCCACAAACATCATTGTACATGGGGCTTCAGGGCTTATCCCTATAACTCCATATACTAAATCTGCAGGCATTATGATATCCTCCCCAAATACTAATAAATTTGGGGAGCAGTTCGATGCGGAATGTATAGGGCTATTATAAGCATGTACCACGAAGTCACATTGTTCATCCCAATCACCCTGGCAAGAATTTACCAAAGGTTTTAGGACTTGTATCAATGTTCGATCAAATCTTTCTACTTGTCCATCAGACTGGGGTCTGTATGGATTAGTTCGAGTTTTACAGATGGCTAAATAGTGGCACATTTCTTGCCACAAGTTAGACTCAAACTCTCTCCCTTGATCACTGTGCATCATCAATGGAGCCCCTAAATGTAGGACCCATCCTCTCACAAAAGCACAAGTGACAGCCTTGTGATCGGGTAAAGGGTATACTCAGTGTACTTAGTGTAATAATCGGTCACTACCATCATACAGGTGTATCCATCTGGAGTAGGTTCGATCCCACTAATGATATCTGTAGAACCTTTTCCTTAGTAGGACAGGTTTTCCATCGAGACAGTAACCTGTCACGAACTTACGGGTTTCCCTGTCTTCGAGGGACAATGCAGGCCGCTCGGGCTTAGCATTTGTGGTCAAAAATAAAATCACCCTTTTGATTGCAGGATCAGTTTGTTTAAACTGTTGGATGGTCTCTACTGGCCATTCGACAACATTTTCCATACAAGCATACTATAGGGGTTCGAACTGCCTCAAACTCAAACTCCAGCAACTACCGCATTGTGAGCTCCACAATCATCACAATCAATCTTTTGGCACTTTCTGATAGGCCTTCGGGATAGGGCGTCCGCATTAATATGCTTCAAACCCACTCGATGTTGGATCTGTCTATGTTCCAACCCGAATTCTGACAGATGTGCCAGCTAAGGACCAATTATTCCTTCGGCGTCCTTAAAATTAAGGAGCCACCTTAAGGAGGAATGGTCAGTTCGTAGTGTGAAATCAGTGCCCCACAGGAAGTGCCGAAACTTTTTAGTATACACCACTATAGCCAGTAACTCACGTTTAGTGGTGCAATAGTTTTGTTGTGCCCTGTTCAATGTGTTACTGGCAAAAGCTATAGGTACTTCGACTACACCCTAGACCTGCGATAGAGCCGCACCAATGCTATCATTTCTAGCATCCGTGTCCAATATGAAATGATCATCCACAGTAGGATATTTCAATACTGTCATGTTAGCAAACAAGTGTTTTATTTGCTTGAAGGCTAGGTCCTGTTCATTACCCCAGGGAAAGCGTTCCTTTGCTCTACCCAGGGTCCAAGGTGCTAATATCTGCAGGGGGTAGCTCACTTGGGAATAGTTTGGGATGAAGTCTCGATAGTATGAGCAGATCACTAGGAAGGATCTAATTTCCTTCACATTTATGGGGTTCTGCCATCCGGACACTGTCTGAAGTTTTTCAGCATCGGCTATTACACTCTCAGGAGTTATTATACAACTAAGATAAGTAATGGATGTAAACAGATTACATTTCTAAGCCTTTAGCTTCAAACTGTTAGCTAGTATCCTTTTAAAGACTACTTTGAGGTTGTAGGCACAATCCTCTAAAGTCTTTCCAAATACTATGACGTCATCGAGATATACCAAGCAACTCTTCCAGAGAAGGTCACTTAGCATTTCCTCCATCATAGCCTCAAAAGTGGCTGGTGCATTACACAGCCCGAAAGGTAAAACATTATACTGAAATTTTTCCCATATCTTTCGGGTCCATCCTCATTTGCCAGTACCCAGATTGGAGGTCTAGAGTACAAAGGTATTTGTTCCTCCCAAGCGAGTCTAATGTCTCATCTATCCTAGGTAAAGAATAAGAATTCTTTTTAGTTAAGCCATTTAACTTCTGGTAATCTATGCAAAACAGGATGGTTCCGTCCTTCTTCGTAATCATACATACAGGGTTGGACCAAGGACTTGTGCTTGGCACAATAACTCCCTTCTCCAACTGATCCAAAATTTGCCTCTCGGCCTCTAACTTCTTCTTCAGAAAAAATCTCCGATAAAATATCTTGAATGACTTAGCATTTAGGTACTTTTTTACACAGAAAAAGTTGGTTCTGTCAAAAACATTCTATTTTCGGGCATTTTCCATCTGTTTGGAATGTAAATGGAACATTTTGAATCCAAAACAAGGCCAAAATATGGGTTCTCAGAAAAATGTATTGCCATGGCAACCAAAATTATATTCCCTATATAAACAAAAACTATGTCACTTGATAGAATGATTGATGGAGATTCATAAGCTGAAAAAAGCATATAGATATCATTTCTAGATCAAAAGATATGCCCAAATGAATGGAAAGGTTTTGTCATTTTTTGATTGATTATTCAAATCATTATGCTAATTAGATGCCTGATTTAATCAAAACAATGAATGATAGAGCTTATTAGCTGCATTGATATCGTTATGTCATTCCATTTTCGAGAAGCAATATCTCCAAGACCAGAAGGGCTATCTGCAAGTGTTATATCTCATTTTAAAGCTGATAAATGCCTTGGAGGACCCTTTTCCCTCATCTGTCCACAGATAATCTGAAGGTCCATGATAGAAATATTAATGTATATGTATAGCAGATAACAAGCAAGTTCTAGCCATGTTGAATACTGGTAGATCGAAAAAAATAAGTTGTGTAATAATATTAGTGAGTTGTGTATGAGCAGCTCTAATTGGTAATTATATTAGGTGAATTATGGTACAAATCTATGTCTAGATCTATATGTGTACACTCTTGTAACGTCAGGAATAGGTTATGTCATTGAAATGTTTCTCCAGGAGAACTATACATGTATGTTATGATTTAATATTGGCTCTGAGAAGCCCTCTACTGGTACTAACTGTTACCGCCACTCACCCGAGCTCGTGAACCTAACCCCACCCCCTATACGAAGTCATTGCTGCTTGAGAAATGATGTGCTACAGACTTGCTTGCTTCGGTTTGTTTGTAAATTCTTCTTTTTTTTGGGATTCAGGTCCATTTATTGACATATAATTATATATATATATATATATATATATATATATATATATATATATATATATATTGAATCGTCAAAACTCTGGGAAAGGATAAACAAAGTCGCCACTGCTGTTTAGCCGACTGTCACAAGTGACCGGCACTTTATTAAGAGAGAAATAGAGAAAAAAAAAAAAATCAAAGTTCTTGTCCTGCCTGCCATGTACGGCTGCTGCTTGCCGAACTGCTGTCACCCCTGCTGTGGGGGGAGAGTGTGAGGGGGTAACTGTTCTAAACTACACCAGGTGGAGGTGGTGCAGTGTCTCAAAGTAAATAGGCCAATAGATCACACGGGTGATTTTTTGGACCATATATATGGGTGGGGCTCCAGAAAATGTCCAATTTTGAGAAAAAATGATCAAATTTTTTAATTACCCTTAGACTTCTATAGTTTTACATGTCTGTGGAGGAGGTGATAAGCCATGAGAATGCTAAATATTGTGAAGTTGGGATTTTTCCATCATTTTCTATTTTTTAGCTCAAAATGCATATATTTTAAGCATTAATCTGATGAACGTAACATTTATGATTGCATTCCTATTACAGCAAAACAATAATCTACATTGAAAAAATTCTTACACTAGCTGGTGCAGTTCACTACTTGGGTACCCTATTGATGTTTGTTTTAACTATTATTGAAGAATTAGGCAAATTAGAGGTAAATCATCCATGTGAATCCGATGAATGTAACATAAATCTGATGAATGTAACATTTTCAATTTTCTGTCTTTTATCATACTTTGAAGTGGAATTTCCGGAATCAAATGGCAAGATCCTTTCCAGGCCCCCACCACACACAGTGTCAACTGAATTTCATCTTTATATGCCTTATATTTATATAATAAATTATTCCCCAAAGAAAATAGCCTTAAAAGGGTCATTTTTCTACCCCTCTTTGGGCCTCATTTATGGAGAGAAAACAGTAAAATATTCAGATTTTTGCATATCTGCTCCAATATGTGGGTGTCAGACTTCTACATACTGTCAAAAAACTACCTCAAACGCATTCTATTCATATAGATAACACATTTTTTTAAATAAAAACATGATTTTATGAGAAAAACTCTATTTTTAAAGATTTTCATCAGATAATGAAAAAATTTGAAAATTTTCTTGAAAATTCATGGTGATGTACAGAAGGGTCTCTAAAATATGTTGTATTAATTGCAAAATGGGTTAATACAATGTGAATAGAGAAAAAATTGAATGAAAATCATTTTTTCTCAGGGGACATGGATTTTTTGGTATTTTTTTCAAGCAAAATATGGGTAGATTCAGAAAATAACAGGAAAAATATAATTTATTCCTTAGTTATTACATAAGTACTCATTGAGATCTTTGTAACCATGCTGTTCATATCACCTGAAATGATCTTATTACAGAGTTATTAAAGAAAATATGACAAATTTGCTTAATGGACATTTTCTGGAGCCCCACCCATATATATATATATATATATATATATATATATATATATATATATATATATATATATATATATATATTTATATATATATGAAGAGTTTGGTTCCAAAACACAATAAACGCCATTTTGAAGAAAGAGGCCAATAGTGCTAAAACAAATTATGCCAGACAGCAGGTCTGAGGGTATTTTTCTTATGTCTCGTTGGATTCTAAATAACTAGTATTTTTTCTAAAAATTGCATTGATTTGAGATAACCTATTCCATGAAAACATAATGGATTTCCAAACAAGGGGGTTCTGACCATAATATTTACCTACTCGAGCGTTTCACCTACATAGCACAAGGAAAATCAATGAAAACAAAGTTATTTGCACACCCTTTGAAATTAACAAGTATCATATCAATCTGTTATCTCCTTTTCCTCCAGGTGTCCGGCTGAGTGGTTGGCAGAGGTGAGGTCAATGGTGTGAGTTACTATAGGGGGTGTTGAGTGTGGGGTATAAGGTTTGGGATGCCAGGATGGAGACGGACTGCAGCTGTCTCTCACTGCTTCTACTGTCACTGGCTGCCACATGGGGCAACTGCTATGGTGAGTATGTGGACTGCCATTTACATGGATTGGACGTTAAGTCTAGTGGTTTAACCCAAATAAGGGGGGCCACCTTAACGACATGGCGATAACAACGTCATACGTGTACTTCTTTTTACAGAATGTGATACTGGTTGTGCCCCCGTGTGGGAGATCCCTGTACCATCCATCCTGTCCCTGAATCGGCTGGTCGGGGAGTCAGCTAACTTCCGTTGTCGAGCTTTTGGCTACCCACGACCACATGTCACATGGATTAAGGACGGACAACCTCTGACACCCTACGATGGGAAGGTAGACTGCCTATAATGAGCCCTTAATGATATATCAGTACCCTAATTCATTTAATCTCGGAACGACAGCTCAAATAATTATCAATTCAATTTAAATGTTTTTCATATTGAACAACATCGTCTGTAGACAAATACAGTTATCAATAATGTGCTCAGTGTGAAGAGATCAAGGAAGTATTAAGTTAGTCCTATATTTAGAATTATTTGGTCTTAAATCTCATAAATACGTATACCTTACTCTCTTTACACAACAACAAAGCATAGGCACAACCATTCTACATCAGAACTAAATCTCGTTCTCCATGGCCCCATATGCACTTTATCCACCGTGATGTCAATAGTGTATCGGAATGGGACTATAGCTAATCTAAGAATATTGCTCACTTGGGATGCAGCCAATCAGAGGCCTCAATTTGGTCATGTGACCCATTGCCATGGCAATGTGACCTAATTAGGGGATTATTGACCACCTTTCAGCCAATAAGAGGCCAGCACTGTGGTTACTATGGTAATATGACCTAATTAGGGGATTGGTGTGGTCACATGACCACTTGTTTGTAAACAACACATGGTGTCAACACGTGGTGTAGCCACATGACCCCTTGTTTGTAAACAAAGGGGCAGGGTTAATTATGCAAATGACATATAAATATTTTTGTATACTTTTACTCCTAAATTCTTTTTTCATTTTTGTCACGTGACCCAGACCCCCTGTGGTGTGCAACCAAAATGGAGCCCTCTGACTTGCTGGCTGTTTAGGTCACATGACCCCTATCATGTAAGGTCACATGAGCCTAATTTTGAATGGACCAATCAGAGGTTGTCATTTTGGTGGGAAATTTGAATTTTGATCACGTGACCCTATTTTAAAATTTCCTACCAAAATGGGGTCCTCAGATGGGTTGGCTGTCCACATGTCATACCATCAGCTGTATGCAAGTAGTCACATGACCTTATTAACATAAAGAGGTGTGGCCTATTATGTAAATGAGGGTGTGACTATAGTGAGATATCTTTTATAAATATCCCACTAAAAATAAAACTTAATTGTATGTGTAAAATTTTACTCTGTGTACCCTAACCTGAGGTAATCCCTTTTTCACCTGCCTTCCACAATCTGAATGAGATCAAAAGGGTGTCTAAGAGATGTCAAAGCCTCCTTTCATCTATTCAAACTGTAGTAAGGGGATTATCTTCACACCTCACTCAGTAGGAAATTTATAAATCTAATTGCACCTGCCCTTCACAGGTGAACCAGGAGGTCACGTAGTTAACCAACCCCATTATACATAGACAAAGGTGCACGAGAATTGGTCAGCACTGAGGGTTATCACACGAGGCAAAGCCGAGTGTGATAACCCTCAGTGCTGACCAATTCAAGTGCTCCTTTGTATTTATCTCAAGTTAATTTAGTCAGATATGTTCAAAATTCGATTTATTTGGCATTAGAAATGATTTCATCATCAGTTATTTGACCGTTTTGGATGTTTTCCCAGGGAGTGTGATACAGGGAAGGGTTATCACACTGTGGGGTGTGATACAGAGTTTCTTGGTTAAGCCTATGGGGCTCTCGTATTCAACTTGAGATAAATAATCGGGTCACGTGACATAGACCATTAGGCAATTAGAGACTTCTATTTGGAAATCACTCCACAGGGGGTCTAAAATTATATTAGTACACCCACCTTTACTTGTGAAATGTGTCCTTTTTTCATTTACCACCTCACCGGGCACTGGTTCGTCCACAGTCGACACAGCTACTACCACTGTCGTTACCTACCTACCTTTCTTCCCACCTACATACCTACCTACCCACGTGCGACAAAGAGAATGACCAAGTACGAACGGTTCACTGAATTATAGAGAAGACTCAACACTTTCAACTCACAAAACTGGAATAAACCCCATTCCTTCTCAGAGAAATTCGCCACCCACAGATTCTTTTATCGGAGGTAGGGATACCGTTCAATATTACCAATGTGGAGTCACTATACACACATGGGAAGAAAGAGATGACGTCGCCATGAAACATTTCAGACATTCACCTGCCTGCTTGTTGGCCTCAAAAGGTATAAACCTAAGTCCACAGTGTAAAATTTTACACTTACAATTAAGTTTTATTTTTAGTGGGCCTGCCCCCACCCAAAATAAATAAAGGGGCGGGTCCTCTAGTTAAAATAAATATTTTTTTAAAAAAAAGGGCCCTTAATGCCCCACTAAAATAAAGGCCACCTAAATATTTTTTTTTATTTTCTAGCTTGCCCTTTGTTTATTTATAAAAAAATATCTCACTATAGTCACACCCTCATTTACATAATAGACCACACCTCTTTATGTTAATAAGGTCACGTGACTACTTGCATACAGCTGATGGTATGACGTGTGGACAGCCAACCCATTAGAGGACCCCATTTTGGTAGGAAATTTAAGAATAGGCACGTGACCAAATGGAGGATTCTGATGGATTCATCCCGAGTGAGCAATATCCTTAGATTAGCTATAGTCCCGTTCCGAAACACTATATACTACTGATGTCATCCTAAATGCCCCAACCACTTATCAAAGGGTTGTTCTATTTATAAGGTTTTTGTCAAGATAACATGAAATTTAGACAGATCCACTCGAATTGCTTCAAACTCAACATTCTCCCCTTGGAACATTGAGGCAGTATTCCACTTAGGACCGTATTTCACCCATCCCACTCTCTGTGGTATATAGACAAAGGTGAACGAGAATTGGTCTCCACTGAGGGTTATCACCTTTGACTGGTGTGATAACTCTCAATGGGGACCAATTTGAGTGCTCCTTTTTATATTATCTCAAGTTATTTTTGTCAGAAATGTTCAAAAATTCATTTATTTGGCAATAGTCATCATTTCATCATTAGTTATGTAAGCATTTGCAATGACCTACCTGGCAGTGTGATACAGGGAAGGGTTATCACACTGGGGGGTGTGATACAGATGTTCTTGGTTAAACCTATGGGGCTGTCGTATTCAACTTGAGATAAAACCGTGTCCTGTTTTGGGTATAGCAATAAGAAACGAGGTAGAAACCTCAAGTTGATTATTGAAATATTGAACATATAATGTCTGACTAAAATCATATGAAATAAATACACACCAATCTTCTCGATATTTTCTTCTATCAATATTTTTTTTTTGTTTAGTCCGATATCTATCCCTTTATAGTGCTTCATGACATATTCTTGCACTGTTAAGTATAGCTGTATAGTTCCACACCTTCACATTTCTATGTAATTATACTCGGTGCATTGTTAGGTAATCTTTACTAGTGATGGAGTGGGTATTGCTAGCCTGGATATTGAGGATGGCGGCATCTACAGCTGCTTGGTACAGAACACGTTCGGCAGCATTGAGCGGACAATACAACTATCTGTCTATGGTAAGCCCAACAATTAACATGGTGATATGATGTCTTCATCTTCTATATCAATATATGCAGATTTGTAAGGGCGAGGAAACATACACACCATAATTATGTGAATCATGAATTATTTCGGGGTAGTTGATGAGCTATACTAACTAGTGCTGAATTAATGTATGGTAATTTAAAGGACATGATGATTTAGGCAAATACTGATAGTGTTCATGGCTACTCGAGACAGCCTTTTACAAGCACATCCCATAAATACTGTATAGACTATAGCTAGACGATTGATATCTAGATGATGTGTGTAATGTTGTTCTAAAGACAGCCTGGTGTAGGGAGGTCGGGGAGAAGAGGGGTTGTATGAAAATAGAAGTTAATCAAATTTTCAAGGGACATGCAGTGGCCTTTCACAGCTGAAGGTTATAATGTTCTCTGAAAGTCTATTTGACTAACGATTTGTTTGGGGCAGAGAGTATACCGTTGGTCTACAGTAGCTAATGGGGCCAAGCAGCAATCTTTTACTGTTACCTCTATTCAGAATCAAGAGAAGATAAATATGAAGAAGAGCTGATTCGACCTTTAAACATGACGTCACATGTGGGCAAAAGTGTAACGTTTTGGTGTGACGTTGACGTTGATGACGTGGATGTGACAGTCACCTGGGTGAAGCAGACGCAGAACGTGACGTCAACAATAGGACAACCCCAAAATCAGGTTTTAAAGGTCAGTTCAGTTACAAGGTATTGTAAAGGAAATAGGCAGCTGGCTCTGGTTAAGAGTGGACAAGAACTAGATCTAGAGCCAGAAAGGCCACGGTTGCTCCTGAGTTCAGCTGTTTGTTGAGAGGGATGTGAACACTAAAGGGTGTATCTGTATTGGTGTTGATAGCACCATTAGAATCAGTGATTCCCAACGGTTCAGTTTGAATTATATGAGATAGAGCTAGCTTTAGTCCCATCTGCTCCATTGACGAATGCAAAATCATCGATTCTCAACCAACTCAGTCACCAACCTTCAGAGGTGGACGGCTAAACTTGGCAGTAGAGAAAATTAATGCATACAAACACCTGTATGACACTTTGGAGGATTGGTGAGGTGAAGTACTATTTATTGCTTCTTGAACATACATCATGTATTATGATTAGTTCAAATATAGAATATAAACCTATATATATATATATATATATATATATATATATATATATATATATATATATATATATATATATATATCCCCGAGGATACATCAGTATATAAGAGACACACTGAAGGTCGATGGCACCATTTCATTCGTCTAGTCGATGGAGCAGGACTATAGAACTCGGGTTAAGAGACAGACGTGCTATTGCTATGTCTGCACTAATAGCTTTGCACTTATAGCTTGCTTATAGCTTTGTATCAGTGCACATGGATGATGCCACACAGGTTTGTAAACTATAGAAACAGCCCCCTTTGGGCTCAGGCTAGCCATTCCTACCAGTGCACATAAGTACAATTAGCACTGTTTATTACCAGCCAATAGTGCCGATGTTCCGGTACCAGTAGGACGCTGCCAAAGGTAATTCTTTACAACTAGTACCCATAGGGAACCCTGTGCCTATCCCAACGCTAACCGATGCAAAGGATGCTGGGATATCAACCCTTAAAATGCTTTCCAGGTAGAATCAGTTTATCGTTTACACCGTATCAACAAACAATCTCCCACGAGAATGCATTTGAATACAGTATTATCAGATGGAATGTGTCCATTTGAGGTAGAACAAAAAACAAAACAAAACAGTGCACGTTTGTGTATTGCCAAATGATTTTCTTTCACAAACTCGTTTAGCTGAAATGTGCACTGAAAATATAGGCTTCTACTAAGGTGATCACTATTGATGAGTTAAGGTCTTCTTTTCCTATTGATGACCTAAGGTATTCATTATGATCACCCAACAGCTGCCCAAGGTTGTCAATTTGATAATATTTATCTGCCACCAAGGGGCCCCAGTATACAACAATAGGATATACAATGTTTACTATGATTGTGAGCTATTTTGAATGTGTATAGATAATACTCTTGATCATCAGTGTCTATAGGATGAATGATGTGAAAAATGTCATCACAAGGGAATGTTAATTGATCAAAAAAGTCATTTGGTCAAAATTTTCAAAGACAAAAGCATGTTTAATAATTGACACCTCTATTGTCACTCAAACCATAATCATAACCATGGGGATGGGCTAATATTCCTTATACAAACAACTACATGTATGCCTCACCAAGGCAACATAAGTCAGCTGTAAGTGCCCTCCATGGATGCTTGGATGTGGTGAGGGAAGGGGATAATTATGCAAATTTATGCAAAGATCTTAATTAATGACAACATAATCATTCACAAACTTCTCTCTTATCAGTTCAGACAGGTACTCTGTAGTGATCACCCAGGGTTATCTCATGTGATAACCTAAAAGATCATAGGGTACTCCACCTCGGGACCATCAATAACACTTAGACAAAAAGGGATCACTAGAGAGTACCTCTTTTAAGCCTTATCTTTTCAGTGTGCATGTGTATACACTGTCAGTCCACTGCATCAGTTTTTCAGTGGATTGCTTATTATTCGTGTCTACAGGGGGAGTTGCTGTTCGTACAGATCTAATGAGCCTACAGTAGCTTGCCCTGTAGCACGTACAGGGTAAGGTACTGCCTATTTACAATCGGGTCTGAGAGTGTAAAAACTCAAAAGAAAATGTTTTTCCATGCATTCTCCTGTAAAGAATTTGTCAATACTATAAAAACGAGTTGGGCAATTATCATTATCTGTTGGCAAGACCCTCCACTGCTCCAGATGAGAAATACTTATGCAATACGAAAAGAAAGAGCACGTTTCACTTTTTGGTTCTCGTTTCGGTTTTTGGCAAGACCCCCTAATGCCCGTGCTACCAATGATAACCACAGCATACGTGTGCCTAGATAATGGCCTTTCTACGTCCTAATGACTGATAGATCTGCCTATGCATTCAATAGGTGTGAGGGTTTTAGATTTCTGTTCCATGTTACAGACTGGGGTGTATATGGGCTATGATGAGTTGATACTGGTGAACCTAACACAGACTGACTCAGGCCGCTATACATGTATCCTCAACACGTCTCTCACTACTGTGGACAGAGTCACCTGGCTCTCAGTCCTACCCTCCCAAGGTCAGTATCTTTCATAGCGTTAGGATGTTTCAAAATAGACATAATATATTTGATTCTATATCGATATATGATATGTTATCCATTTATGAGAATTGATATGGCGTTATACTTTATGTGAAAAAACAATCGATGTGTCAACTTTCATTTATAATGATATCATTTACGAGATAAGCAAATATCCCAGCTCTCTTCATTACTGATAAAAACAGAATGTATACATGTATTATACTGACTGATATCACAATTACAGCGAGTGTTTGATATGACTTGAAAGGATGAAGTCCTCTACATCTAAATGCATGTGTAGATGTTGTAACACAATATGCAATCTTGTCTCACAGACGGAGGCCCTAAGTTGGGTGCAATACTCGAGAAAGGCCTGCCAAGACCTACATCACCGTTATTAGCCTACCTAAAGGTGGTGGGTATTGTGGTAGCTGCCCTGGCTGGGCTGGCTCTGGTCGCAGTCCTAATCGCCGCTGCTATCGCCCTCTTCATATCCCGGAGGAAACTAAGTAGAGAAAATAGAGGCACCAAGCGGCTACAGGAGGAAACGGTGGACCTGTAAATAGTGGCGGGAGAAATTCAGTAGGTCAGCATCTGTCACCCTTTTAAGGGTCATATTGATGTAATAAAAACCCTTTGTGATTAATATCACGTAAAAAGCTGTGCGGCATGGAACCCACTGGGGCTGCATTCATACATTATTTTGACCTTTAGGTGTGGATACTAAGTGTCCGATACACACTAATGCAGTGCCAGTTTCTTTTTGTGGTGAATTAAAAACTAAACTAAAACCGACAGAATTGTTGGCCCGACAGTGGCTCTTGGCTGTCGGCAACAGTCGTCGGGCCGACAGGTTTGTCGGCCCGATAGTCTAATTTGATTGGGGACACTAAAATCGGGTGTGAAAAAAAGGCCAGTAAATGACTCTTCCACCAAAGACAGACTGAGCACCAGTCATCATCAGCAGCAATCATTTTTTTTTACTTTAAATTTTCTTTTTAGTCACAAAATGGGTGTCATAGAACCAGCTGCTTCCTTATAGTGCATTAGTATTAATGTCATAGGGTTTTCCTGTAAAGCCTTTTATTGCTGACATTGTGTTCATGTATCATTATGTGAAAATTTGATTTAAAACAACACTGTGATATTATATGCTCTAATAATGATAAAAGATTATGAATAATAATCCCCTTTTGCAATAGTGCTGCCACCTGGTGAATACCACACAGTACATACACATGTCTCATAAACCCATTAGATTCCCTCTATAGGGTGCATGAATCAATAGAAAGCTGTATGGAACTATCATGCAAGCAAATTGTACATGCATGTATTTCACCCGATGCTATGTGTATTTCACCCAATTGTGACCCAATGCTCAAAATTTGTCGCTGATGCATCAGAAACACATCGGAGATGCACTATCGGCCAATAATCAGTTTTGATGGAATACCCCGATTAGATACAATTTTCACAATTTTAGAGAACATGTATATTGTCATACACAATACCAAAGGTATTCGCAAAATGAATTCTTTTTTCGCGACCTAAAACTGTAGATTTAGGTATTACCAATCTGAGGACCTAAAGTCGTCTGCACTGACGGGTTTTGGGCTTCTCAGGTTTTCAATGTATATATAGCTTTTCACTTTCTGCATATCTATCATCATCCCAGTTTTGAAAGTGTCTAGGCAAACCATCTCAATCTATTTAGTGCATTCTAACTATGCTAAATTCAAGCATACATATATGTGTAAAAATAAAATGCTTCCAGCTCTTTATTCATGTCAACAAGCAGTTGTGATTCCACCAGCACAGTGGCTCCATCTGAACGCACAAAGCAGAGTTCTCTAAGTGGTGATTTTGATTTGGATCACTGCCTGACAGCAAAGCAGATCACTCAGTGCTGCCACCAGCAGGCTTTGACCAGAACTAATTAACCATATGGTTTCACTTCCCACCAAAGAGGTGAGACTGGCTGAAACTAAAATTGTGATAGGATCCGCGAAAAAGACCCTTAGCGCAGGGTGCATTAAGGTCCCTATTCCCAGTACACGTCACAATTTAATGATGTGCACATAATGAACCACATCTTACCAGAATAAATGGCATCCAAATGATGTCTTTTTTACGTAAATCACATGAGTTTTCACGTAAGAATGACGTAAATTGCACGAATTGTGCTAGCTGGGCAGTTCTTTGAAATACATTTCAGACAAAGCTATATCAGCTTAAAAATATACTTGATTTGATGGTTCAGAGTTTGTGCAATCTGTTAAGTTGAGCATGAGTGCGGCAATATTTTCTAGAGTCAGGAGACCCATGCAACTTGTGCCTGCCGGTGCAGTTGAAATTGATGACAATCCTGCAATTTGATTGGCTGAACCATGTTTTTAAGGTGCTGTCTTGGATTTCGTCTGCACGTACGAATAACTCACAAAATTCTTTTTTTCTGCCAATTATAAGTTGATTTTAGCATGCAAGCTCTGAAAATACATCAGATCTATATTTCACACAATCATCAAAATATTTGTGTGAAAAAGAAACTTGTTTTGCCAGGTGACAGATACCTAATTTTGGTCCTGTTTATACAGTGAAACTGTTGGCCAGGATGAATGACATATCTGGAAATTTATGTTCAGGTGATAGGGGTGTGGTGATATGATGATTTATACCATGGTTATCACGTTCTTGAATGATTTTACGATGCCTGGAGGGGATAATGACGTTCGAATAGTACGCGCTAAGTGAATGGATGTTGACACTTGGATTGAAACGAGATGACAGCAAGTTGACATGATAGATTTAATTTGATAATAAAAAATTTTAGCATTAGAAGCTTAATGTGTATAGAGGATGAAAGAAGACATTATATTCTAGCACCTACCTTTATTTCGCCACGATTTGACCTGTATATTTAGAAGGATTGAAGATATAAAAATCGAATTGAGCGAAATTTCTCCGTCATGTTGACTGCGTAGCGCACGGATTATTTACTGTGGCGAGACACAAGTTGTCACGTTGGCATATGCTCTATGGGTATTCTGGCTGTCGCGCGCAGTCCTTACCAGCGGTTCTACTATGAAAATGCCTGTAGGACACATGCCAACGTAACACTTTGCATCCAAGCGGCTTTGTCGTCTCGCCAAGAAACCAAGATGGCGGAGGAGCTTGAACAAGACGTATCGCTTGGATTTTTATTTCTTCATTTTATAAGGTAATTACTTAAGAAAATGGAGGAAACCCTGGTATAAATGCCATACATAACAAATAAAGGTTCACTCGTTGATTCTAGGGGCTAGATAAGAAGACACTCGGCCTAGGGCCTCGTGGTTCTTATCTGCCCCTAGAATCAACTCGTGAACCTCTATTTGTTATATATGCCTTTAATAAAGACGTTATTTCCATCTACCGGTACTTAAGTAACTGGGATATTGAATTTATAAGTGAAAGAGACCGTGCAGCTTAAAACATATATTTTCTTGAATATATATCGCAGACATTTGTCACCATGCATTTGTCACATATCTCTTTTTTCTTTTGCCAATAGTTTTACATTTGAATGGAACGAATGTGTGGCTACCCGGAGACGTTATTGCTAATTCATTTATTGACATGCATTTATCTATAAATTTGTAAATATTTATATTTTGAAGTCTAGCTTCGTATATTGTACGTTATTGGTTAGACATTGACTGTGTCATCAGATTTTTATTTTATTGACTATCTGTTAAGTTAATAAATCTAGTATACTTAATATTCTTTGATATAAACGAGGTCTTTGTTTGGTACGTTGATATCTATTCTGTCTAACAAACTGAATAGAACACACCATAACTTCTAAGCCGTTTTGTTAATTTTATCTCTGTAGCATTTCTATCCTATTCAACCTTTCAAGCAGCACACACTGCATCATTTTATATGCCAGTCAGAGTAAACGTTAAGGTTTAACTACGTCCTAGAAACGTTGGATCTAAAATACGTTCTCCTACGTAACTTTACATTTTTCTCCTACCAAAAAAGTTGTCTGAATATACAAAAAAAAATTGTACTGCTCCCTATATCAAAATCGTTTCCAGTTATTGGCTGGGATTGATCCCAGGACCCCTGGATTTGAAAAGCTTTGCTCTACAGACTGAGCCCACCAGGAAACCAAGATATCTGGCACCCAAAAGTATAACATATTCTCTTGGCTGTAAGTATGGGTGTACTGCAAATGATTTGATGGACTTTTGACACACAAATCATCATCAGAATCTGTATTACAGTGGTAGCAAGTAGGAATCCGATGTGGGAGGTGTGGGGTTCAAGGGTTCTCCTTGGTGGATATTTTACCGAAGTTTTTTTTTAGTTTTTTCCCCCTTTTTAGGTAGGTTTTTGGTAGAAAATAATGCAGAAATACGTATTTGTAAATACTACGTAGCTACTACGTAGTTAAACCTTAATGTTTGAACGTCCACATATCAAGCTAAAATACGTAGTTGCAACCAAAATTCTACGTATCTATACCTCGTACAACGTCTATATATGTTTACTGGGCTATGACTCACTATGCAATGCAGGTCATCATAGGAGATATGAGGCAAATTGCCGCAATACATGGAAAGCTTCAGAGAACATGATGATAATGCATTGGTCACTATTATAAATGTAGCAAAATCGTAAAAGGAAATCGGTGGTCTTACATTATATATACATAGGTAGATATTAAAGCCACATGGAAGTAAATGCTGCCCTCTAATAAGTTATGGTCACATGGAACTAATTTCATTTTCTTTATATTTCTATTATAGTGTAACACACAAAACAGCCCCCCCCCCCACAATGTTCGTTGGTAATATTTTAAATGTAGCAAGATTAAACCACCTCTCACAATATTGGATAGGCTTAACTCTGAAGATCTTAAGTAATGGAGAGGCATGCAGTAAGTGCCATTCTACTTTGTTTTTGGCCTCAAAATCTCCATTGGCTAAATTGACTTTTGCACACCTGATAAAATCCCCAAACTCTTGCATATTATAGAAACCCATCTACTTTTCCATTTAGTAACTATTTGGGGACACTGGTGATTTTCTTTTTTATAATTCTACAAATATTTCGTACACATGATTTATAATCTAATCAGCATCCAGATCACCTTCAGTGCAGGCCTGAAGTAATAATTTTGATTGTAGGTCACGTGAAAGTAAATACTGCCCTCTCTTGAGTCACATGGTATTCAGGCATGCACTGAAGGGTGTTCTGGCTGCAGATAGGCGTAGAATTGGAAAAGAAAAATATTGGTAGAATTATGAAAAATGTCGCAGGTGTTCCCAAATAGTATAAAATTCAGTAGCCGGTGTGTTTTTATATTATTCTAGGGTTTGGGGATTTTATGAGGCATGCAAAAGTTGATATGGCTAATGGAGATTTTCAGGCCTAAAATAGGGTAAAATGGCAGACACTGCATATATCATTCCATCATTTAAGATTTTCAGGGTTAAGCCTATCCAATATTCTGTCACATTGTGTACGAATTATAGTTTTATTGTGTTACGTTTGATAGTATTACTAACAAACACTTTAGGTGGCTGTTTGTGTGCGTTATTCTATATAGAAACAGAGTAACTGATTTTTGTTCCCCGTCACCTGTAAGAGATTTTGAATGTTAATCATCTGGCCACAAGGTGGCAGCACCTCTCACTTTTTGTCAAGCAGTTCTCCACTAGGGGACCCCACGTATGTGCTATTAAGTTGGTCCTATCTCGCGGCACATTGATGTAGGTAGGTATAGGCACGGACCTGAAAGATTCAGGTCCATGGTATAGGTAGGCAGATGACAAAGAGTAATTACAACCACTATATTTTGCCGGGATATTTTGTTAAATGACGCATACCTCACGACCAATTATACAGTGTAAATGTATAACTTTATATCCCTTGAATCGGCTTGATGTCTGAAAGCTATATGGCTGCATCTCTCAAACACGTCAATCCATGAGTGGCATGAGTATGTGGTCGTTTGGTTAGGTTCCTGCAAATACGCACTAAATTGAACTACTATGCCGTGAAGTAAAAGTATTCACAACGCAATTCGATATGTACAAGAAACGGAGGTTGTACCAATGGAGAACAACAACCCCTATCGGATTTCTTTAAAATTGAATCTGCACAAATTGATGTTTCCAGCTCGACTAATTACTAATAGGATGGATTACATGTCTTTTGTATGCCAACAATCAGTGCAAAAAGCAAGGTAATGAAAAGGAAAATTATTTTCTGATCGGCATATTAAGAAACTGTCTAAATTGATGAGAAGCATTATCCTGAGAGGTGCCTGTTGATCGGCATTTGGACCGTTTTCACTGCTTACCAAACAGACTATAAATAGTGTTATCCAATTAAACTAAAATATTCATCATGGTTGGAGTGGGATAGGGATACGTGGAAGCAGCACGCTGAGAGAGGTTTTTGGTTGTTGTGATGGCATTGCTGTGTATAGGATGAGGGGCTGTGGGACTTGATGAATGATGGATGCAGAAATCCAGGTCAATGATAAAGCTGAGCTTCCAGTACTGGGGAATCATCTGTATAGATAGTTTTATCTAACAGAAACCAACGCTTCCCATGAGTACAATACCAAGCGCCCAAAGGATCTATAGATATATGGCTGGAAGGTGTGATATACCATACAAAGCGCTGTATGTTTCAATGTTTTTCCCCTTTTCTTTTTCTTTCTGCTTCTAACTACTGTTGTCCCCGTATATAGCTGTAAGAGAGACCTTTTTTCTACTTTGTTTTCCAGTTAGTGCAGATCGATTAACCGAGACATGAAGGCAGGTAAACCAAGGCGTAGACACTCTTCCAAAGCGGGGGCAAAAGGCTCAACTCATGATCATTATTTTATGAGACTTTCATTGTATTGGAAAGGTCGGCGAAAGGTGTTTGGAAACACCAGGATTAGAACCCTGGTCTCTCAACATGCATGTGAGCACTCTACCACTGAGCTACATCCCCTGGCTTGATGTTTCCACCTTTCAACTACACCTGGATCAGTATGATACACAATGAGGGGAGAGTGTATCCAGCGACCCACCCCTGAGGGCTGATTCAATGAACCAGGAGGATTGCTGTCCCCTACAGTATCATTATCTTAATAAATCTAGTTTGCCAGAGCCTGTCTAAATACTAAAAGGCTTTCAACCTAATTCATATGGAAGCTCTAGTGTATGAGGTGGCTGGGTGGGATGGGAGGTGTCAATGACGATAGCAGATTATGCCATGGCTGATATCGACGACACTATAAATTAGTACTACTTATGCCGTATTCAATGAGGGGTGATGGAATACGATCCTGGCATATTCAGCGGTGCCATTTTGAAATTTACACAGAGCTAATTAGTTTCGTATTTAGGCATGGTTATTAGAAGTTT